>JABAKD010000011.1:7568093-8997807 GCA_012845835.1 Undaria pinnatifida
GTCCTATCCCCGTCCGGGTTTCGTCGTCTGCGGCCACCATCTATCTCCTAGGACAGCGATCGCTTTCTGTGAAGGAGTCGTGGTGCCGGATGTTGGGAGGTCGTCGGTCCTGCCGACGACGCCAGATTGTGAAGGAGTCGTGGTGCCGGATGTTGGGAGGGAAGGGACGCAGGGGTATCAGCTTCGCTTGGAGACAGCACCGGTTCTTCTTTGATGATTTCTTATTACTGGCGTTGAGCTATGAGAAGCTCGAAGGAGACAGGAAAGGTGAAGGAGTGAGAGCATGGGGGTGGGGTGAGGCTCACAGAGTTCGCTTCACCCTCCAGTATTGCTGCTGTGCTCTCTTCTTGACCTTTACCTATGGAACGTACAAGGAACGTTCTCCTAGGTGTTCTATATTCCCAAGAGCGCTTAACGCGCTTACTTCTACCTATCTTGTCCAGAGGAGGACATTCCCTTACCGAGAACGTTCTTGTGGTACAAGCTAGCTATTCTCTACGGGTTATCCGCTTCACTAAGAATATTCCGTTTTAAGAGAATCTTCTTGTGGCCAATAGACCGTAACTCTGCGGACTATCTTGTCGAATCTATTGCCCGCTATACCGACACTCTATTACATTTCTCGCTACTGCTGAAAGGGGGTAAATCTTGGGGGCTCTTTTTTTCAGCGGCTCGAGGTCACTCGCGCGGGTGAACCCCGCTTGCTCATCTTCTTGCGGTCTTAAGCTTTCGTGCCATTTTTATTTCGCTACATGAATCCGCACCGTAGTGTGGAATGGTTAGCTACACCGCACCAAGCAAATCTCCCAGCCTGAGTAGTCTTTTCATCAGTGCGAGAAATAGGGTCACTCGCGCGAGTGACTCAAACCCTGGGTAGTGAAAAAGAGGTGGTATCCCCTCCCAACGTAGCCGCCTCCCGTCGAACGGGGAGATGTCATAAGGTTTAGTTTGGAGCCGTTTATACGGTAGCCTCCCCAACTTTTCTTTAATTAACAAAATCGGCGGTTTCAAAACCAGCTCCCGGTCGTATCTCCTGAAAAACGGTGTCCCTCGACACCCCGACGTCATCGATCGATAGGCCTTTGAACACTTGAATATATATATGGATATTTTTCTTTCAATAGTATCCTTCCTTGTGTCGAGCAGCCATGAAAACGTTCGTTAAAGAAAAGTTGGTTGTGGGGGGGGGGGCTATCGTGGAATCAGTCTTGGGGTAAGCTATTATTGGTTAACCTTTTGCATGCAAGTGGTCAAACGGATTAATACCCCACTAATAACCTTAACAAATGGCGTCGTCGACAGGACCATGTTTTTTGGGGGGGTCGTGGGTTCAAATCCCACCATCCACAATAATAAACTTTTTCAGACTTTTCCCCATGTCGTTAACTTGAAAAATGCTCTCCCCGGTATCCCCAGGAAACGAAACCGCTTGGATATCGACAGGTCCGCCCGTGTATCCAGCCGACCTGGTATCCCGCCGTTTCAGGGGGGGCGAGTGTTGTAAGGCTTAGTTTGGGTAAGCTACTGGTTAACCTTTTGCAAGTGGTCAAACGGACTAATATACGCATCCTATGATGGCGGTAGCAATTTTGGGCTAAGATATTTTCGGAATTGACGGGGCTGCTCCTTAACCAAAAAATCGTCGGGGAAACAGGCCCGTTTTTTTTTTTTGCGTGATTCTCGTTGCGTACCTAGGCCCCATGGGATTTTTTCATCCGGGTATATAGTGGACCAGTTTTATGTTTCTCCTCAATAAATGTCAGTTTTTGCCTTAGAGAGAGGTCTTCACCTCCGAAATTGGGGACCCTCAGAAAAAAAAGTGGTGCACAACCTCTATCTTAGCACGCGTGAATACCCCACTACTAATAATACCTTCACAAAGAGATACATACGCGGCACACGGGCTACGGCGGGGGGGGGTCCCATAGTAGGGACCTCTTTTGCAGTGACTCGGGGTCATTCGCGCGAGTGACGCTCGCTGTTCCTGTGCGGCCCTTTCAGCTGATGCCGCGTGCCGATTTAATTTCGCGATATATATATAGATGAATCCGCATTGATTGGAATGGTGAAAATCACGCTCTGCGTGTGGAAAAGAAATCGCCCAAGATACGTTTGTCAGCAGTGAAGCCCAGAGTCACTCGTGCGAGTAGCTCAAACCGTGCCGCAACCTTGGCCCACACGCGGGCTGCATGCACGAGAAGCTCCTCCGCCTACGGCTGCGGGCTCGCACCGTCAATGGACGGTTCGCACGATCCTTGTTTACTCGGCCTTGTATGTTTATCCCACGCTTAGGTACGTTAGACGGGAAAACAAATGACGAAAACAAAACAAGTAATAGTGGCGGTTGCAGCGTCGGCCACATGAAGCAGTCCCGGCTACCGGATAACATGGAGACGAACAATACATTTAACGTCCGAACTCCTAGTTTAAATCACGAAGGTGTATACATATACATATATTATAAAAAATGAAAATACACTCCAGCTGTGAGATCGAAGATTTCGTCGATATACATATATATACTTTGGGCAGTTCATTTAAAAAAGATCCCTTCTCAAGAATGTTTTGGAACCACATGTGGACCACGCCGAACCTCAAAAAAGATCCCTTCTCAAGAATGTTTTGGAACCACATGCGGACCACGCCGAACCTCCCCGAATTCTACGCTTTCATCCTATATATAACAGGCGACTCCCAAACCGAGGCATACGGCACGCGGGGCTGCATGAATCGATTATTTGAAGGGCTGTGTGTTCACACTTTACTAGACGGTTGATACCTTTTTTTATCGCCAGAGAGACCGGGGTATCACGCAGCTTGCAAAGATGAGTGTAGACGCTTAAGTCGATCGAACTCACAGCTGCCGTGTATATATTATAAAAATTAAAATACACTCTAGCTGTGAGATCGAATATTTTGTCGAAACTTATCTTTGCAAGCTGTGTGTGATACTCCGATCATATATATACCATATAAAATATATGTACTAAATAACATTAGCACAAGAGCAGGCGACACGCACGAGATGCCACCACTCTCGGCCTGCTTTCGCCGACGAGGAGGCTTGTCGTGTTTTTATCCCGTGTACCTGGGTCTTAAACGCGTTGTGCAATTATGCCCCCTTTGGAACTCCGCACCCGCGTGATTTGGGACACCTCGCACTTGAAGTCAATGTGGAATAACGTCTGCAGTTGCTTAAATGGGCGATACGTATATTGTCGCTCGCGGTTCTTCCGTGTCCGCCTCTGTCTGCCCAAAACCAAACCTAAACTGAATCCGAAACCCAAACCAACAAAATAAAAAACAAAAGCCAAACCGAACAAAAGCCCGGCTGGGGCACGGAAAGCTGTGGTGCAGCAAAAGCCCCGCCGCCGCCCCCATCCCCGCCCTGCCCTCAGCCTTTTCTCAGGTCCCAGTTGCAACCGAAAACCAACAATGGGACATCAAAATTTTCGCGGCGGTTTTATAGCCGCCGCCGCACGCGACAAGGGTTTTGGAGCGGCGGTTCGGGACCATTGCTTGCACTCTCAAAACTCCACTGGTACACCGCACCGGCTTGCGGGCATCATCGTCAATATCGTCGTCGTCGCACTACTGCCGAAGTGCGTTTGTGATAATACGTGTTACATTTGTACTCATCGTCACCCTCTCCCCCTCCCCCTCCCCCCCTCCCTCCCTCCTTCTCTCCCTCCCTCCCTCCTTCATTGATCGCTTGAAGGTAAAAAAAACCGAGCGGCGAAAGCCGATCGTTACAGCCGGTTTTGTTGGTATCACTACTCCCGGACTGCCCCCCCCCCCCCCCTCCCCCTTCTCACGCCCCCGCCTAACCTTCACGCTCAAAATAAAAAGGCCCAGCCTAATCCAACCCAAACCCAGCGATCAGACAGGTCGACCCCGCATCACGACAAACCATCACGACAAACCACACAACAAAAAAAAAAGATGGGACGCTTTTCCCGAACATACCGTACGTACGTATTGCGTATCTCCTGCGTTCACCTGACTGCCCACCCGCCCCTACCCCCCCCCGCCCCCCTTCTACCAACAGCACTGCAGGTTACGCTACACTACGGTACGGTATGCTACGATACGGCACGGTACGTTACGGTACGATACGTCACGTTCCGGTACGGGTACGTTAGGGTACAGTTTGTCACGGGACGTTATGGTACGGTTCACCACATTACGGTTTGTTACGAGGCGGTACGCTAAGGTACGGTAAGCTACGGTACACGGTGCGGTCCGGTCCGGCTCGTAACGATCCGGTGCGGTACGTTCCGGTACCGAACTATCGCTCCCGTTATCTTTCCCACATCTTCGCCCTTAGGCCTTAAGTCCCAGCGGCGCTTCTTCTCCGAGGAAAGAGCGCTAGACAGCTATAAGGTTAGTAGACGCGCTTGAATGGGGGAACCATCTTGACCTCCTCCTCGTCCAGCGTGAAGCTGTGCACAGGCCGGTACTCGACCTGCGGGGTGGGCGGCGCGCGACAGCATCAGCGACAGCAATGGCGACATCGGCAGCAACAGCAGTATCAGCGTCAGCGATGACAGCAAACAGCGACAACAGCAGCAGCAGCGACACCGACAGCAACATCAACAGCAATAACGACATCGTCAGCGGAAGAAATCACGGTAATGCTGTAAATCTTGCGGGGACGAGCTTAGCAGGGCACATACGCATATATACCCCGGCACCTATACTAGATATGCTACTTGTCAGTAACCATCATGTCGTTACTTGATAACACTTAAAAGTCATCTGGTACACACTGCGAGTTGTTCGTACAACAGACAGATATAATAAGTCTGTTAGATGTCGTTTATCGATGCAGTACGTAGCAAGCACAAGTCTCAGCAGCAATATCTTGGATACATGATGCACAGCAGCTCGCTGGTTAGTCGTATCCAAAAGCTGGTACATGTAGTACGTACGAGTAATGTTAGTACGAAAAAATATGCGGCGCAATAACGTATGGTTAGCAACGTTCATGGAATAGGATTTTAGCTTGACCGCCGGGACGTTGACGTAGCTAAGCTCCCAGAAGCAAACCTCAGGGAACATTGCCATAGGTACGGTAGATCACGAGCAAGCCTCAGGAAACGTTGCTGTAGGTGGATCAGACAACTGCCCGTAGAGTACATCTGTCCGTAGCTTACGCATTGTGCCGTCTCGATCAGGTGATGGCCAGGCCCACCTCGATCATTCCTTTTTGCTCACCATCAGCTCTCATCTGCTGAGCAAATAAATCATCAATCAACACATCGGCCTGGGGTCGCCGAACAACATCTTCTATGCTAGAGCTCTCTGCTCTTACAGGCTCACCTAACCGTGGCCTTCGTTTGCCTCAAATCATATATATAGGCAGTGTCTTCATCGGGTCATCCGAAAGCGAGCCTACGAGCGTACACCAGCTAAGAGCTGATACACGCCACATGCCACCTAAGGATCAATAACCTACCCGACGACAACGGGAGCATCCCGATTTGGTACCCGTTTTTTTTTTTTTCTTTTTTTTTTGCGCACTTTTACTTTCCAGCTTCTGGACAAGCCGCTGTCACAGGTGTCATCCCTTCTCCTCCCCGGTTCTTGCCTTCAATTTTTATCGCGCATAGGGTTCAGCAATCCCACTGCTCGTCGATTGTTCATCGAGTGTTGCTAACTCACGCTCTCGCGCTTTCCGCAAGTCAATTTGTTCACAAGAAAAAGTCCCAACGAATTTATACGAGTATGCACTCGGCGGGGCTCGAACTCACGAAACTGACCTATACCAGGCTCGAGGATAACCTGATACGCCACCGGGGCGACCGGTATCTACCTGAGTATGACGAAAACCAGGAGCGGCACTCGGGTACCTACCTGATTATGGCGAAAACAACCCGGTTTGGTACCCGGGTACCTACCCGAGTATGTAAAAAACAACCAGGTTTGGTATCCGGGTACCTCAGAATATACTATCCGAGTCCCCCAAGATATAGACATTCACCAGTGATGCTTACTAAACACACCCTTGAAATATTGCGCACCCGTCCGAGTATGACCAAAACAAGGTTTGGTACCCGGGTACCTACCCGAGTATGGCCAAAAAAGCCAGGTCTGCCACCCGGGTTACCCCAGAGTGTGTAAAGTACTGTGCCCCACCAAACACACCCTATCTTACCATTGCGTGCCTTTGTCAATGTCAGCTCGGGGCAAAGAGCATCATGCTGAGCTTCATCTAGCCCTTGTCAAGGCGGTCAGGGAAGTCTTCCTCCCAGGTACGACAAAAGCAACCATGTTTGGTCTACTCGAGCACAACCAAAACAACCCGGTTTCGTACTCGGGTACCTACCCGAGTATGACCAAAACCACCAAGTTTGACACCCGGGTACCTACCCGAGTACGACCAAAACAATCACGTCTGGTACCCGAGCACCAACCCGAGTATGACCACCCAGGCTCGCTACCCGGGCACCTACCCGAGGATAATCAGCACAGCTAATTTTGGTACCCGGGTACCCAGGGGTACCCCAGAGCATATACCCTACCAAAACAGCTTGTGCTCGGTAACCTCAAAGTGTATATCTGGTCTACACAAGAACCCTACGAAACACACCCTCCAAATACAGTAGACCGTGCGTACCCCGATTAAAGAGCACCCAAGATAAGAGCATGCGGGAGTTAATGAGCGGTCAAAATCGGCATGTCCCATCACACTGAAAAAGCCATGCATTGCTCACTCACTACAGATAAGAGCAATGCGTCGTGATATGAATGTCGCCTCCTCCGATGATGTCGGCCTTGTCTTCGTCTTGGACGGGGGTTGGCCGAGGCCGATATTCATTTGTTCTTTTTCGTGCATGCGGCATGGAGGTACCTCCACAAACCTCTCCCGCGTTAAGCGAGGGGAGTTTTTACAGAGTGGGATGAGGGAGCTTGGGTCGTTCTCGTAGAGGGCTCTGGGCCCCCGGTTGCGTTCGGGGTTGATATTGCCGAACGTCAACCATTATGAAGATCCATTATTATTGGCAGATCTCATAGACCGAACGTTTGCTAACGCGTCTTCATGGTTGGCATGTGTCATCGAAGATTGACGGTATCTACGTACCCTGACCTCCACAGTGAATGAACCCCTTTAGAACTGGAAACCCCGTTGTGGGAGCAAATTACTTGATATTAGTATACGGAGGACTTTGGGGATTCTGAAGGGGTTAAGAGCCCTGCTTCGGCTTGTCACGGGATGCTCTTACATCGGGGACCCGCCGTATTAAAATTTGCGTACCTTGGTTTTTCCCGTCTCGTAGTCGAAGTATGTCATGCTATGTTTCATCCAGTCCTTGTCTAGACGGTCAGGGAAGTCCTCCCTCGCGTGGGCCCCGCGCGACTCTTTTCTGGCCTCGGCGGCGTGCATGGTGCAAGCGGCATTGGAGAGGAGGTTCTGCAGCTCCATCGCCTCGATCAGGTCCGTGTTCCAGATCAGCGACCTTTCGAAAAACAAGTTAAAAAAATATACATTTTTAAAGCAACATGGGTACAGTATTGGACTACTGCTGTGTTTACTTTTAATAACTGAACAGACTAAAGTGTCCAGAAGCAAACGAAACACGACGTATAAATGAACTACTTACTTGTACAGCTGACGTGTTTAGAAAAAGTTTTAAAAATGAAATATGGCGTACAGCACAACATGAATTCGAGCGCAAGTAAAACTCATAAAATGAAACAAAAACACAAAATACAAGAAAACACACACACGCACGCACAAAATACAAAACAAAAACAAGCGAGACCGACGTACGGCGATCGCGCAGCTTGAAAAACTGAGCATTACACAATTTTATCGACCAAGCAATGCGGTTCAACTTATACCTCAGATGTTTAAACAATTAACGTAGCTGAACAACAGAACAAAAACAGAACAACTACGAACAAATGTTTAGCTTATATATACTGCAAAGAACAGAAACGATAAAAATCGAAGAGGATTTCCGCGTTCTGGCGGCGACGTTCAGGGAGAGGGTCAGGGTGTTTCGGCTGCTGGCGCCTACCTGTCGGTGACCTTGACGTCCTTGAAGCTGTCCACCACACCGTCTACCCGCTCCTAATCGACGCATCAAAACCGGATACCGCACGAGGGAAAGAGGGGCGGGAGGCGGAGGGAGGGCGGGAGGGAGGGAGGGAGGGAGGGAAGGAGGGAGGGAGGGAGGGAGGTAGGTAGGGAGCAGGGGAGGGGGGGGCGCAACAGCTTGTGAGTACGCGAAGGGTAATCCCAAGACTTTAGAGACCATGTCAGGGGGAAAGAACAAGGCCCGGTCTCAAAATAAACGCACACGCACACACAGAGTGCAACAAAAGCTGGACAAGAACAACCATTCGAACCAACCGTCTAACCCCACCCGCCCCTCCACCCTTTACCGTTACACAACGCTATCGACACACCTTCCTTCCCCCTCCCCCCTGCCCTCCCTCTCACCACCCCCCTCGCGAGCGATTCCCGGCAGTCCGTCAAACAGAAAAGGTATTCCTTTCAATACTACTTGTTATTCTACCTCACTCACCCCGAAAACGCCCAAATATATCGACCTCCTCCTCCCCCCCCTTCCTCCCTCCACTCCACCCCTCCCTCTTGGCTCCCCCCCCCTCTGCTCGTCCTCCTCCCAACACCCTCAAGACTACCACCATGCACGATATGAGTACACCTCTACCCCGCCCCCGTTCACCGCCGCTCCCCCCCATACCGTCAAGACTACTGCCGTACATGATATGAGTACACGCCCCCCGCGCTACATCTCCCCCCCAAAAACTTACCACTCCTTCTGCAAGCGTCTCCTGTGTCCGGTACACCGCGGCGTGGTCCTGCATCTCCTGCTGCAGCTTCAGTCTCAGCTCGGCCACGGGGATGGCACCATCCGCGAACCTTGTCTTATCCAACGCCGCGATGCTCTTCTCCGTGTCCGACTCAGGAGCTTCGGCCACCTAACGTTTGGGTTGGGTTTGTTGTCGTTTCGCTTCGATACTTTTTGTTGTATGTCATATAATTTCCGTGTATTCATTTTTTCGTTTCCTTCGGTTTGGTTTGGTTTGGTTTGGTTTGGCTCGGTTTGGTTTGGTTTGGTTTGGTTTGGTTTGGCTTGGCTTGGTTTGGTTTGGTTTGGCTTGGTTTGGTGTGGTTTGGATTGGTTTGGCTTGGTTTGGTTGTGTTTGCCTGGTGTGGTCTGGTGTGGTTTCGTTTGGTTTCGTTTGGTTTCGTTTGGTTTCGTTTGGTTTCGTTTGGTTTCGTTCCATTTCGTTTCGTTCCGTTTCGTTTCGTTCCGTTGCGTTTCATTTCGTTTCGTTTCGTTTCGTTTCGTTTCGTTTCGTTTCGTTTCGTTTCGTTTCGTTTCGTTTCGTTTCGGTTCGGTTCGTCGGTTTGATTCGGTTCAGTACGACACGCTACGTCGAAATAAAACATATTTTATATTGTTTATCGGTGTAACAGCATTATCGTATCGAACTCTCGATTGTCGTATCGGTATTCGAATCTAACAGTCACCTTTTCTCCTCAGCAACGCGGTGAACGAAAATTCGGTGGTACCGTATCAAGTCGCATGAGATAGTATGGTATGGTATGGTATGGTATGGTATGGCATGGTATGGTATGGTATGGTATGGTATGGTATGGTATGGTATGGTATGGTATGGTATGGTATGGTATGGTATGGTATTGCATGGTATGGTACGTACGGAATGGTATGGCATGGTATCGTATCAATCGTATCATACGATACGATATCAAAAAACAAAATATCATTGAATATCACATCACACATTATACTAAAATATCATACGATACCGTATCGTGTCATATCATATCGCACATTGTCGTATCGTATCAATATCACAAACAAAATGTGTCGTATCGATCCTATAAGCAATGGTCACCTTGTCTCCCGGCTTGGAGATCTCAGCAATGCGAAGGGCGCACGCCCTGCCGAAGACGACAATATCGAGGAGCGAGTTAGCGCCGAGACGGTTGGCCCCGTGCACCGAGGCGCACGCCGCCTCCCCGGCCGCGAACAAACCCGGGACAGTGGCGTCGTGGTCAATCGACCCATCCGTGTTCTTTTTAGGCTTGATCACCTGGATGTTGTTGTTATTGTTGTTCGTTATGTAGAAAATGTTGTTTGGCGGGAGAGCAGCGGGGGAGGGAAGGGGGAGAATGAGGGGGCGGGGGGTACAGAGAGATAAAGGAGAGCTATACAAAACGGGAGGGTAGAAAGAGTGGGAGATTCAACGACGTACAATATAAATGTATATACGTACATCACTGAACATGTACACAACCAACGGAAAAGCAGACAGCGTCAACGCAAGAGGAAGACAGGTCCCATAGCGTCACTCAACAGGGCAGAAGCACTCATTATCCAGTCCGTCCAGATACTTACACCGCACGGCACATAAAACCGCACGACAAAATGCACGCACAAACCGCACCGCACATAACCTCCAACTACACAAAAACCGCATAAAACCGGAGCCGTGTTGTATAAAACCGGATCCAAGTTTATGAGATGCCCCCAAGCTTCGACAAAACTGTTCAAACACACTTGACTCTAAATCCTAACCCTTGCAGTGAGCCTACCCCCAAAGCAGACCGGCAGCCTGGGGAAGTCTTTGCGGAACGAAGCCGTACTGTGGAGATACTAATCGTGTGTATCACCAACCACTTTGTCCAAGCTGGGTCAAGTCGTATACCTGGCACACTACGAATACTGGCACTACACGGTATGTACACAAAAGCAGGGGTTCTTTTAGAGCTGAGTGAAGCTGGAGATCCTATCGAAAATCTGAAGCCGAGGATCCGCGCCGCCCGACCGAAGACCGTCAAATCATGAGCTTTTGTCGTTGTGCGTAGCCTTCCATCTTTCACCAGCGCACACAGTTGGCTGTAGTCATAACATCTACCAGCGCGAGAGACCGGTGAGAGCCACCCCATACCCTACACTTGAAAACCGCTACCGAACACATAACCACAACATAGCAGCAAAGCAGGACAGCAAAATAACCGCAGCACATAAACTCACCCCACCGACGTGGTTGGTGGGAATGCCCCACATGTTGTACACACCGTGGTCAGCACAGGGATGAGGTCCTTCGTCACACTACTGGGAATGCACTGCTGAAAGTACACTACAGGAAACACACTGCCAAAAAACCGCTACCCGCCAAATAAGCGTATACACAACTGCAAAGAACAACCGCATAGCATAACCGCATAGCATAACCGCATAGCATAACCGCATAGCATAACCGCATAGAATAACCGCAACACAACCGTATATCATAAAAACATGATAATCGCAAAATAACCGTACCTCGCC
Organism: Undaria pinnatifida; assembly: GCA_012845835.1. Taxonomy (NCBI): domain Eukaryota; class Phaeophyceae; order Laminariales; family Alariaceae; genus Undaria; species Undaria pinnatifida. The sequence continues at coordinate 7,579,430 of JABAKD010000011.1, forward strand.
GAGATGGTTGGTGGGAATGCCCCCCATGTTGTAGTGCACCGTTGGCAGCACAGGGATGGGGTCTTTCGTCACGTCCACGCCTGAGAAAATCTGCGCCGTCTCGCTGATGCCTGGTAGTCGCTCTGCCAGCAGGTCGGCCGGAAGGTGGTCCAGATGCTGCGAGGCAGTACGTGATGCGGGCGTCGGGGGGAGGGGAGGGGTGAGGGATGGGGTGGTTAGGGGGGAGCAGTGAAGGGGGGGGCGGGAGCAGGGGGAGCAGGGGGGGTGGTTGGACAGGACGGGGGGGGGTGGGGGTAAGGGTGGGGTAGGGGGAGGAGGGCGGGTGGAAGTAGGGGAAGGAGGCGGAATGGTTTCGGGGGGGAAGGGGTAGGGAAGTTGGGGGGGCGTGGGAGGTTGGCTTAGAGTGGAGTGGGGATGGCAAGGGGGAAAAGAGGGGTGGGCCAACATCCACAGCAACACGACGATCACGCCCACGTTTATGCCACTACCGGACACGTCACGCGCCAGACATCCTCAAGCACACTCCAATTAAGAAAAGCATTGTAGGCGGGGCAAGGACTATTGCTAGTGGGGTGGGGAGTAGCCCCCCTTCCCCCACCGACTTCCCCCCTCCTCCTTTCCCAATCAACCTTTCTTCTCCTACCCTTCCTCCCCCCCGGCGCCACGCTTCCCCGCCCGTCTTTCTCCGGTGCGCGGCGCCCAATCCACTTCGGCCTCTCCCCCCCCCCCCTCCTACTCCCTCCTTCCACCTCCCCTCCAACTTTCCCCACCTCTCTTACTCCCGTGCGAGGCTCACCAAGTGGATGTGGTCCTTCTTCGGGCCGACCCCTCGCCCCTCCTTGATCTCGATGGTCATCGATCGGGATACAACGTCGCGGGATGCGAGGTCCTTCGCCGAGGGGGCGTACCTGACAGGGTAGGCAGAGCGTTTTGCTTCCTTATTTTGTTTTGTTTAGTGAGTTTAATAGTTATAATTGATTAGTTAGTTAGTTACATACCAGGTAGTTTGTTAAGAATATTCGGCCTACGTCTCCAATCCAAGACTATTCGGCCCACCTCACCAACTAAGACTATTCGACCTATGATATCTCTCCATTCAATAGTATTCGACCAACCGCTCCATCCAAGAGTACTCGATCTAGCCCTTCATTTGAGAGTACTCGATAACCCGATTCATTTGAGAGAACTCGATACTCAGCTCATCCCACAGCAATCGATATTTGACCTGCCGCGTCGTCTAAGAAGACCCGATACTCGATCTAACGTTCCATGTACACTAACAGTACTCGATACTCGACCTAGTGCTCCGTCTAGAGTACTCGATACTCGACCTACCGCGCCATCTAACAATACTCGATACTCGACCTTCCACTTCATCCAAGAATACTGAAAACCCAACCAATAACACCACTTCATCTGGAGTACTCGATCCTCAACCTACCACTCCACCCAGATTACTCGATACTCGATAGTTTACCTACCGCGTCGTCTCAGAGTACTCGATAATCGATCTACCGCACCATCTACTGTAGAGTACTCGATACTCGAGCTACCACTCCATGAAGCGCTCTCCCTCGCCGTTCCTCCCTCGCCAGCCCTCCGCGATACAATCCAACATTCGATACTCGATCTACTGCCACATTCTAGTAGTGCTCGATACCTCATCTACCACTCCATTTAAAGTATTCACACTCGACTTACTAACAGTAACTCAATACTCAATCTAGCGCTCCATCTGTAACGCCAGGTACCTGGTACTCTATACCCGACCTACCGCTCCATGAAGCGCTTTTCCTCGCCGCTGCTGAGCCTGCCCCGCTTCCCTCGGCAGCCCTCCGTGATCTAACCTAACAACAATCGATACTCAACCTACAGCGCCATCTAATAGTACCCCATGCTCGACCTACCACTCCATCTAGAGCACTCGATACTCGACCTACCGCTCCATGAAACGCTCTCCCTCGCCGTTTCTGAGGATGCCTCCCTCCCCTCGGCAGCCCTCCGTGATCAGGCACCCAGCGCCGTAGATACCCGTGGGGTGGAACTGGACGAACTCGGGGTCTTGCGAACGCGCGTTGTTGTTGTTTGGTGCCCAGGAAACAAGCACGGCGCGGAAGGCGGCAACATAGGGGGCATAAGGTGGAGGGGGGGGGGGGGAGAAGGTTGGGTGGAGGGGCAACGTTTCTGAAAAGCGATCGATTGCGGCGAACAGAGTAGCTGTAATACTCAAGTAGTAGAAGTATTAGAAGTAGTGGTAGTAGCAGTAGTAGCAGTAGTAGTAGTAGTAGTAGTAGTAGAAGTAGTAGTAGTAGTAGTAGTAGTAGTAGTAGTGGTAGTAGTAGTAGTAGTAGTAGTAGTAGTAGTAGTAGTAGTAGTAGTAGTAGTAGTAGTAGTAGTAGTAGTAATAGTAGTCGTAGTAGTAGTAGTAGCAGTAGTAGTAGTAGAAGTAGTGTCACCTTCAAGCGGGATGCCGGCTCGGATGGCCATCGCCCCTCCGTCGCCGGTGCACGTATGCGCCGACGTGCAAGAGAAGAACGCGCGTCCATAACCGCCTGTTGCTAGCACCGTGTTCTTCGCGCTAAAGCGGTGGATGCTCCCGTCCTGCAAACATTGCGGAAGAGCCGGGGGGGGGGGTGCAGTGAGGGAAAAGAGGCGAAAGAGAGACGCAAGAGAGAGAAACGAAGAAACATGAGGAGATGGAACGATGGAAAAGGAGAGAAAGAGAGAGAAATAAAATATGTTGAGAGAGAGTGTTAAGAGGCAAGGAGAGATATGAATAGAAAACGACAAGAGAGTCAGCGAGAAAGCGTCAAAGGGAGAGGAAGAGAACAAACCAAAGAGAGGGGCAATCTACAGAAAGAACCGGAAGAACGAAAGATGTTCTGCAAAAATCAAAATACGCATCTCTGCGCACCTTTTTTGGTGTAACAACGTTGCTGTGCTCGTCTCTTTCGGCTTCCATGTCGCACGAGGCAAAAGCACTTCAACCCAAACGTGCTCGACCATGAATACTTCAGTTGTGCATTCAACAAAAAAACGCCACCTCACCTCCATGCACACGGCGATCACTCCGACGCATTCACCATCGGGAGTCATGAGCAGGTCCAGAGCAAAATACTCGATGAAGTACCTGGACAACGAGACACACCCAGAGGACGACATACAAGAGAAATACGTCGCGCGGAGAAATAAAATTAGAGCAACAAAAAGCGGGGGGGGGGTGGGGGTAAGGAGGTGGGGAGTTGGATGCGCGCGTGCGTGCGTGCGTGTGTGGGGTTGGGTGAGGGAGAGGGGGGATAGGCGGGCGAGGGGGGATGAGGGAGGGGAGGGGGGGGGTTAAATGATGGATAGATGGGTGGGTGGGTGGGGGTACACCCAATGCCACCAAAAACAGCAAAGAGTCATGCACGACACGCTTTACCGTGGAAACGGCGCGTGCAAAAGTTGACCTTTGTCCAAACAGCTCCACACACACGGAGCGTTTTGCGTTAACCACTCGTTTCTTTCTGCTTCCACGACATAAACAAACGCCTTGGTTCCTTTTCCTGTACGTCTTGTGTCGTGTACGTGGCACTTGCCCGCGCGATGGAGCTAAAACAACCTCCCCCCTTCCCCTTCTCCCTCTGACCTCCCATCTCTCTTCACCCTCCCTCCCCTCCCCTCGTCCGCTTTCCCCTGCCCTCCCTCCTCACGTGGTGTCAAAGGCCAGCGAACGGCCATAAAGGGTGTGAAGCATGGCGTGCCCCGTTCGATCCGCTGCGCAGGCGCAGCGGTACGCCTGTCCTCCCTTCCCGTAGTCCAGGGACTGCCCCCCGAAGGCCCTCTGGTAAATCTTGCCCTCCTCAGTACGGGAGAACGGTAACCCGTACGACTCCAGTTCAAGCACCTGGGTGTTGCAATTTCATGATGGGTCATGAACACGTGCAAATGTTGTTGTATTTGCTGTTGTTCTTGGAGTTCTGCATATCAGCGAGGCGTGTATATGGTTAAAAAATTGAAGGCAAGAACCGGGGGGGAGAAGGGACGACACCTGCGACCACGGCTTGTTCAGAAGCTGGAAAGTAGAAGTGTGAAAAAAAAATCAAAAACAAAAAGGGTTGGGGTGGGGGTGGATTGTGCGTCGACAAGTTGTTGTAGTTGTTGAGATAATTACCCCGGCACCTTCCAGGATCTCTGTCTCTGCCTATGATAATATAGCTTCGATACAACCGTGAAGCCAGCCGGCAACACCTCAACCGCGGCAGAACCCATAGAAAGAGTAGGAACGCTGCTCTGTCTCGCAAGGGCATGCGCGGTCAATGGTCAAATGACTAAGGTAAGCAACAAGCGCGTAACCCCCCCCCCCCCCTCCTCGTTCTCTCCCCTCTTCCTCACCGCTCGCGGCGCCTCCCTGCACATGTAGTGGATAGCGTCCTGATCTCCCAGCCAGTCGGATCCCTTAACGGTGTCGTACATGTGCCACCTGCATATATGATACGATGTCCATATGTGCCACCATGTGTGTATACCGTGTCCACAAAAGCGAGAACACGCCACGACAGATGCGTGCGGGGGAGTGGAAGGGGAGGCGGGGTCGGGAGGGGGGGGGGGAATAGGACCAGTAAGAGAGCGGCTTGGACCAGAACCGCCTGGCAGGCCAACGTAGAGGGAGGGGGGGGGGAAGGCGGTCGAAAGCCTATTGCTGTAAGGTGGCATATAGAAAGCGACATCGGGGCCTACCGCTATTGCTACTGCTACTACTGCCACTACTATTGCCATTACCGGAAGACGCTTTCCCCGAAAGCGGACGGAGGAAAGGCCGAAGCGCACGTCCTCAGACAAGCTAGGCTTTCCAGGCCCTCCTGCCGCCCGCCCCTCCCCTCCCCCCTTCCTTCTCCATATTATTTCTAAAAAAAATAGATCTGGTTCGTCAAAAAAGAAGCTACAATACCTCGAAGTAGTAGTACAACTGTCGCCACCAACTCGCGCCGCACGACGCCTGTAGCTGTCGCCAACTCGTGCGCGTTGGTGATCGGCAGACGCCGCTTCAGGCACCTCGAAAGGATTCGCTATTTTTTGGCGCTGACAAACCCAGAAAACTCGCATAAAAAAGAGCTACCTCCAATCGCAAAAAAGGAAGGGAGGGAAAAAACACGAGGACGGCGCCGTTAAAACTAGAACTTCAGAATTTTTCATTCGCTCGGAAGAAAAAACAGCGTCTGCTCGCACGCATCCGGAAAAAAAAGGGGGGGGGGGGAACGCGAGACCGACCGACCAACCGACCGACCCACCGCCAGTCGTCCTCGGTCATATTCCCCAAGGCGGCGTTGATCCCTCCCTGGGCCGCCACCGTGTGTGAACGTGTCGGGAATAGTTTGGTGATGCACGCCGTCTTAAGCCCGGCCTCGGCGCAGCCCATAGCGGCCCGGAGCCCCGCCCCCCCGGCCCCCACCACCACGGCGTCGTACTCGTGGTCGACTTCGACGAACACACGGTGGTGATGGTGGTGGTGGTGGTTAGGGCGGTGGTTGTGTGTGTGTGGGGGGGTGCGCGCGCATGGGGGCGACGGGGTGCGTTTTCAGGGTTTTGACAAATGGGAGAAGGGGGGGGGTGTAGGGCGGGCGGTATTGTCAGCGGCACAGTATCAAGCGCAGTATTATCGAGTGTTGAAAATATGGTACAGGATTGCACCTGACAGGCAGCCCTTGTGCTGCTGTACTCGCCATATACGAGTACGGAGCAATAAGACAAGCAACATCGGTTGTTCGGCTCGCTTCGTATTGCTTTGTGTTTCCAGATTGAACAATAGGTGCGAATACACGGGTGTGCTTCGTGTTCCCAGATTAAACAATAGGTGCGAATACACGGGTGGCGTGTCTGTTCTCACAAGGATGAAAATTTTGCTTTTATCATAAAGCCACAGCTGCACTGGTGTACTATCCCTATCCCTAAACCCAACCCGTAGCGGGAGACATGATACCCGGGGATGGGACCTAATGGTCCACGTAGACGAGGTTAAAAAATCTCGCAGAAAAACGTAAGTCGTGAATTAACACTCCTAGAGCGGATACGGTAGTGCCATTGTCGTTCGAGGTCTATTTACTGCAGCAGTACTCACTTATTTGGTACTTGGAGGTGACGTCGCCCGCGCTGGTGGCGGCGCTCTGAGCTCCTCCCACAACCATCCTCGCCGCAGGGGTGGCATGGTAATGGCGCAGCTGCAACGTTGTCGGGTGGATTGGACGCGAGGACAGACGGTGGCCGTGGAAAAGCCAGGCCAGCTTTCAGCTTTCAAGCATCACGCACGACGTTTCGTGCTCGTACTAATAATATTAGTAGTACCCCTCTAGGGGACCGTGCCGGGGGGCCAAGGCGCCTGCGGCGCGTGTTGCGCTACACGCCACCCCGTGGTGCCCTGCGCGCAACACACCTTCCAGCTCTCGTGGCGTTTCGCGATAGCGGACAACAGACGCCGGAGCCCTTGTGAATGCCCCGGTCTCGTACTTGCACTGGGTTTAGGTAGTGCTTTTAGTGCTGTGCCAGCCCGGTACGAGTACGCGGTACAATTAACTCGTGACTGATAGCAGTATGACTAGCGATGCTGCTGCCCTGAGTCTGCGCGCAACGTGCCGCGGGAAGCACGTGTGCGCTTTGGAGACTACGAATAGCGTGCGCCGCTGCTGTAGTCCATAGACTCGTATGGGCTGCTGTAACGCTAAAAACAAGTTATGTTCAGCCTACAGATTGAGTCTGCGCTCGTGTACGCACAACACGGAGGTTCAACAGGTTTGTTATGATGCAACGGAGAAGGGAAGTGTACCAAAACGCCAACACTCCATGAGGAAGCAGCAGCCGCAGCAGCAGCAGAAGCAGCAGCAGCAGCAGCAGCAGCAGCAGCAGCAGCAGCAGCGGCAGCAGCGGCAGCAGAAGAAGCAGCAATGACACAATACTAGCATCAGCAGCAGCGCAATGCCAGCATCAGCAGCAGCATCAGCAGCAGCAGCAGCCGCGGGAGCAATCCATCATCAACCAGAAACCGACGAGCAGAAGCACGGCAGCAGCAGCAATGATGCAGCAACGACCAAGCGCCAATATCCTCACAATTTCTCGCTCTCTGCTCGCTGCGCTGGCAGAGAGATCAAGCACCGAAATACCAGCCGAGCCTACTTTGTAGTTCGGCTCAGAAGCGGGCGGGCGGGCAGCAGCAACCTTTACGCCGTGGCACGCAACAGCAACACCAACACACCAACAAAACGGTACACAGCAGCAACAGCAACAGAAGCTGTGCACTCTGAAGCCAAAAGGACAGAAGCTCACACCTTGGTGGCAGCACTGCGAGCCTGAGTCTGCCCGAAGACCCGCGTTGCCGCGGACCGAATCATCCACGAAAATCAGAGAGGAACAAAGTTTATCTCTCGCTGATTGAAAAGCCTTCGTGCGCTGACCGGCACTAGTGCGAAAGACCAAAAGCTCGACGAAAAAAAAGTCTCCACCTAACGTGGGATCCTTTCCTCCTCTCTCCTGTGCTGTGCGCCTCTCCTTGTCTTGTGAAAGTGCGATGTTCTGGCACTGACTGCTGTGTTGGCGGTTTATTCAAGGGGAACATTCTCCGTGGTAAACACGCAGGTGTCACAAGTGGAACTCCCACGTCGTGAAATCAAAAACGTGACACACATTTAGTGGGAGTGCACATCTACTGGTAGTGGGATCCCAGCACGATGCAAGCAGGGACGGCAATGAGGATGGCGGGGAGGGTGGCGGATCGTCTTAGGGTTAGGTGAGCGGAAGATGGAATTCCTAAGAGTAGCACAAAACATGGAATCACCGAGTACGTATGTATGATGTGCACCGACTTTATACTCGGAGACTTCGCCATTTGCTCGTCTGGAGCTATGCTTATGTACCTTTGTTTTGTTGATGTTCTCGTTCCTCTGGGCTAGGCACGCGATGGCAAGGACTGGCAGGTAGGTGCTCGTCACGCTTGCCCTCATTGCCGACGCATCGATGGCCAACATAACATGCGACATTCTTTGGCATGCTCTGTTAGTCGCGAACGCTTCGTTCAAGTTACAGCTTGCACGTCGTCAAGCGGTTGATTATTTGCTGTAGACGCTGCTCTGCGCTGCTCCAGGAGTATCTGAAAGCTGAAATGCGCAGATGAAACAAGATAAACTAAGAAATAGTGCCGCAGGTGCGCTCCCAACTCCGAACTCTCAGGACCACACAGGGATGGACAGCAACAGCAGCAGCATGGTGGTGTTATGGAAGCTCTTTACAAGCTAAACTTGTATTCCTGTTTCTCTGCCATGAGTCACAAAAGCGCCAGTCACAATCGCTGAACCTTCTGTGTAGACTATATCTCCAGGCTTCGGCACGCCTTTTCTCCCCACCTCCCTCCCTCCGTGCCAGCAGCATTCGTTGATGAGGCATTTCTGTTTTTCTGCTGCCGCTGCCGCTGCTGCTGATGGTTCTGCTGCTGTTGCGGCCGTTGTTTGTGCTGCTGTGCTACGAGAGCGTCGATAGCGAGGAGGTGGAGTACAATATCGACAGTAGCTAGCCGGCAGCATTCGCTGCACCGCACGTTTCAACGCCGTTTTTTTTTCCCCCCACCGCCGGCGTGATGCCTCGCTCCTCGTCTCCTCGTTCACCCGCTCGATCGTGTTTCGTGTTTCTCCGCAGCGACTTTATTGTGGCGCGGAGATCACTCCGATCTCCGTGCATACCGTGCCGGGTAACACGTAACCCTCCAGAGCGAGAAGCCACGTTAGCAAGTCGCCCGCCGCCCTTTGCTGATGAATAGTTCGTTCCCTATCGTTACAGGTGCTGGTTGATATGTCTTGTGTTCGGATAATGCTTGCTGTATTTTTGGTGTTTTCGCCTTAAAATAACGGCCGGAAAACGGTTGTGCAGGGTTTTACCATTGTTAGGGTAAATCCACCACAACAGTCAGTTGCACCTGACGTCCATCAACATTAACGCAGCAACAACCAGTTACTCGAGAAGTCAATGGTACTCGTGTAGGGTCATAAACGACCCCTCTGAACGGGTCTTCCCTTGCCTTCCCTCCCCGGAGCGCCTCCGCTTTCCTACTTGTGTTGGTCTTTTATATTCTTGTTTTTGTTCTTGTGGTTCTTTTTCTATTCCATTCGTATGGTTCTTTGCTCTTCAGGCCGACCCTGCTGGTCCGCGGCCTCCACGGCAAGAGCGAAGGGCCAAGCGCAGGCGGCGGAAAATTTGCCGCTTCGGGGTCGGGCGGTGGGGGGTTGCTCAGCGGGGTGGGAGCCGGTAACGGCAACCGGGTCGGCGGTCGCGCGTCGGCGGAGTGGAAAGCGGAGGTGACTTTTGGCGCGTTCGCGCTCTGCTGTTATTTTTTGTGGTGTTAACCCGTTCTATATGGCAAAGGTTTTACAACAGCCGTCGACGCAAAGTAAACTGACTGAGGGTTAATCTTCGGATCGACCGCGATAACCCTTATATGATATATACCTCCCCACACTGTTGGCTAGACGGCTTGGAATCCCTTAGCGTTATGTCTGCTAGTCTACGCAACGCACGACTACATTGGGGTGGTGTTCCTTCGGTACCCCTGCAGCCTGCAGCAGTATTTATACTGGTCACGCTACGTACGGTCCGTCCGTACGTATGGCCCACTGCATGACCTACATTCATCTGATTGGCCAAATCTTCCGTGTGCACTACACTCATATTCCCCCACACCGCTGCTGTGCTCCTCATGGGAACATGATGCATTTTTTATTTTTTTGCTTGACTATTGGTTACTGCACCGCTTTAGTAGATGAAGGCGTAGTTGGTGCTCGTGTTGTTGTTGTTGTTGTTGTTGTCGCATATTCCAGTGCGCGGGGTCACACATACTCTTTATTCGGCGTGACCCTCGAGGGGGGGGGGGGAGCGAAGCGACGACGAGAGAGGAAGGACCACCGAACCTTTTCTCGAACTCTGTTCGACACACGACGCGTATGAAAATACGTGGAAGTGTGGTGAGCTAAAGCTTTATTTTTCTCCATCCGCCGGAGGATAAAGAAGAAGAAAAAAAAATCTGTCCATACATGCCGTACTCTGCACAACGAGGTCGTGACAAGCGATTTTCACCGCCGGCCCGCCTGCGAAAATGTTCCCCGCGGTTACGCGGGACTTCGCCTGTATACCGGGTACCAGTTAATGGTATGAGTTTGAGGAATAATCTAAGTGGCTTCCCCCCTTCCTCCTCCCCCTCCCCCACCTTCCCTCCTGGCCCGACCAGAGCACCTGGCGATCCCCTACCCCCCTCTTTGGTGGGCCTAGCTTGCTCGGAGTTCCAACAGGAGGAGGCGGAGCAACGTCGAGCGGAATAATCCGAGGGTACAACAGCTTCGTGGGGAAGGACGGGGGCGGAGAAGGCCCTTCCAAAGTGAGATGCACTTCGTCGCTCGGTGTCTGTCTGTCTGTCTGTCTGTCAGTCAATCAGCCTGTCTGTCTGTCTGTCAGTCAATCAGCCTGTCTGTCTGTCTGTCAGTCAATCAGCCTGTCTGTCTGTCTGCCTGTCCGTCTACATATTTCTCTGAGTTGTTTTTCTTGTCGCGGAGAGGTCGAGGGATCAAATAGACGAACGAACAGACCGTGCTGCCGCGTGAGCACCACCTGTTGTTGATGTCTGTGGCACCCAAAAGCACCCCTCTTCCCCCGTACTTAAGATAGCACAGCAACCGCTCGGAATTCGAGCAGCACGACATAGTAATGTTGGCCAACTCGCGTGTGTTGGTCGGCGGTCAGCGGTCGTAGAATCAATCTCGAAACTACTCCCTCTTTTTCGGCGCGGGGTAATTACGGTTTCTCCAACCTACCAGCTTTAGTTGGGCAGGATTTGGGTAGGAAAACATATTATACTATTAATAGTATTGAGACCGTCGAACGTCACAACAATCCAAGGCCAATTCAACCCACGAAAAACCGCGAAAAATTTGGTCAAGAAATATGTGTGTCCTGCCATGTATGTTTTTCGTCTAACCTAATTTTTCCATGGATTAGCTGGCCCTAAGTTTATATGGCGCTTTGTCGTTTCAACACATTTTTTTCATTTCTTCTCACCCGCAATAAATCGCAAACACCCTAATTAAACACTCGTATTTACCATCTGCTAGCACGCGTGTACTGAAACGGTTGTTGTTCGGCCGCTGGCGGTTACGGCGCCGGTAAGGATGGCGGGGAAGAGGGGAAGGAAACCAAGCCCCAGTGCTGCAGCACACGTACCAACTCAGAAAAAACGAAAGCGCGTCCCTCCCGCCCCCCACCCACCCCTACTACACAGCGAAAAACATGAAACGGTTGTGAGGGGGAACTAACGAACGACCAAACGAACAGCCTGCAGGCGGTAAGAAGGAGGAGGTGAAGGAGACCGCGGCCAAGTGCTGCGACCATAGCCACGACCACGCGGGCGAGGCGTGCTCCACAGGGGAGAAGGGGGAGGGGAGGAGTGGTGGCAGTGGCGGAGCTGCTGCCGCGCCGGGAGGGGAGGGGAAGAAGAAGAGGGAGGTGCCTGTCGGTGAGTGGCATCGTCGGGGAAGATGAGATCGGGACGGGGGGGGGGAGGGGCAGATGAGCTCGAAAAGGAGGAAGAAAAATCTTGTGAATGGTGATCGTGGTCATGGCTTTGATGATTCACGATTGATGGTTGATGCCGGTGACGACGAGGACGTTGCCGCCACCACCTGTTGTTGCCCCCTTTTGTTTTTGGTTGATGAGGCTACCGTCAGTGCTGAAGGAAGAAGACGACAGCGATGCGTTCGAACGTCACCCCTCACCCAGCCCATTAGTTGTGATTGATGGATGGTGATTGGTGATTAACAATCGGTGATTGAAGATTGATGTTAACAATTCGTGACTAAAAGGTTGATGATTAATGACTGACGCCTGATGATTGATGGTTTATTGTTTACGACTGGCGGTTGACAACGGCGACAGTATTGACGCCACTGACTGCTGCTTCCTTGTGTTTTTTTTTCCCCCTTTTTTGTTCGGGCGGAATGGTACAACCACACCACCACCTGTTTTCATCCCTCGTTTTGTTTTCGGATGGGTGCGTTGTAACGGTCAGTGCTGAAGGAGGAAGATGAGGACGACGCGTTTGACATCACCTCGCACCCCGTATGGAATCAAGAATCGCTGTCCTACCTGCTCGACAACAATAAAAGGCGAGAGCGGGGGGGGGGGGCACTCATTTGTTGCTTGCCGTAGTCATTTAACCATTGACCACGCACCCCTTTCGAGACTGAGCACCGTTCCTACTCCTAGTAGAGACGCCTCCAACATTTGGGCGCTCATTACACTTCTTCCATATATTACTAAACACTGTTAGCTTATCCTATCCCCATCCTGTTTCGCCGTCTGCGGCCACCATCTACCTCCTAGGATAGCGATCGTTTTCTCGCTACTCTTTAGTTTACAAAATCTTCCATGTCACATACGTCTGATTTCTCAATCTCCTCCTCTAACGCATCCCGTTCCTTCTTGTATATTTCACATTCTTGTACTATGTGGGTCCTACTCTCTATTGTGCCACACGGTTACACCTTTGTAGCCACGTCCTCCTCCTCCCGACTACTGGTATATCTCTTCTTTCTGGTAGATCCAGGCCCTTTACACGAAATCGCAGTTTCAGCTTTTTTGCGTAGTCCATTGGGCCGTGCAGATACGTTTTCATTCCAATATCTTCCGTCAACCCGCCGTATATCTCTAAGTGCTTGTCCTCTTTCACCTTATTTCTGTCTTGTATCCGCCAAAGTTCTCTATAGACAGTACCTCTTCATGGCCTCCCCCTAAACCCTCTCATATTTTCTCGACTACGTTATCCCATCTTATTTCAGCTCGCGCTTTTGTTATTTTCTTCCATACAGTCCTATCAACTATGGCTGGCAACCTCTCTTCTGGCATATTCTTTACTTTATATTGCCGTTTCAACTTTCTCACGTCTCTAAAAGTATTTTATAACTAATTTTCAAGGACGTCAGCCGTGAGTTTGACGAATTTCAAGTCAATACTCATCTTTGCAAGCTGCGTTGTTGGTACTCGTAATATACTATATGAGTGAGTTGTTTCAAGTGGGTGCCTTCCTAGTTGTACTCTTAATACTGTATTACTCGTCGTACTTGAGCATCCTCCTAGTATCTTTGTAGCTGCTGTCATCTGCACTGTTTCCAATTGTTTCACCAACTTCGCGTTCCCTTCCCATACGTCTCCTGCATACTCTAACTTTGGTACAATGCCATTCATCGGAATACATATTTTAATCCTAGTGTCAAGGTGCGGGTCTGTTAGGATCGCATCCATCTTGACCACTTGTAATTTCCCCTTTCCTATTGCTTTCGCTATGTGTGCATCCCATGAGCAATCCTTTGAGATATCTACGCCAAGGTACGTATACTGGTCTACGATCAGTAATTCATCTTCTCGCCACTTCCATTTGAAATATCCCGGATTCACCTTATTTTTTGCTACATATAACTGTTGCGCATTTTTCCACGTTCGCTGTCACCCTCCATTTCCTAGTGTACTCTAGTGCCTTCTCTATCTGTTGCTGCAATCCTTCGGGTGTTTCTGATATCAATACGAAATCATCGGCAAACATCAACCCCGACACCGCCGTATCTTCCCCCATCGTGACTACTTGCTTTGCTGGTTCGACGGCTACTGCCATGTCATTAATATATACCTTGAATAGATTGGGTGATAGTGTACATCCCTGTGCAACTCCTTGTAAAATATCAACATATTTGGATGTTTCCCTGTCTACGAGCATCACAGCACTTCTCGCACATTCCGTCATATGTTTCATCATTCTCCACACCTTTCCTTTGATCCCAATTTCCCGCATATTTTTCCACAACCCATTCCTCCATACTGTGTCATGGGCCTTTTGTGCATCTAGAGAGAAACAGCACGCCGTTAGCCCGGCGTCAAGAGCGGGGGGGGGGTGCAAAAACACCATTGTTAATGTGCAGATTTGGCAAAGGACTGAGAGGGGTGCAAGATCTATTGCTATGTACCTGGTATATGTTTGACGATAAAATCCGAGAGGGGAGGATGCAACACGATATGCCTTGATTGATAATGCAAGGATATAGTGGGTGTAGACCCGCAATGCCAAGAACTGTATGACTATATTATTAATACTATATTACTATATTACACTATTACAATATTAACAGTGAAAACGAGAGTAGGGAGTGTGTAGATTTGACAATGAAAGTCGTTTTATCGAGAGAGAGAGAGATGGTATAACGATGAGCGACAGAGAGGTGCAAGACCAACATATTGATCACCAAAACAAGGACAGGGAAGGATATGATGGGAGATTAAAAGAGGGGGGGGGTAGGGAGTGTCGTACCAGTATTGAATCAGGAGTTGTATTCCTACCTGCTCGACAACTATTTAAGGCGAGACATTGGGAGAGAGGCAGGGGGGGGGAGGAGACGGAGGTAAAGGGGGAAGTAGAGAGAGGAGGGCGTCGCGGGGGGGGGGGGGGGCAGATAATGGGAGAGAGCACAACACAAAATATCACAAACGAGTGCATGTGCAGGTGCAAGTACTGGTAGGTATTGCGCTAAAACGTGAGACTGTGCCCTTCCTGATGGCGACGGGCAGGTGGGTAGCCCAGAAAACGGCGGAAGACCCCGAGTTTTTCAAGAAGCTGGCCAGTGTACACAAGCCAGAGTTCCTCTTCATCGGCTGCTCGGACGCGCGGCTCTCCGTGCAACACATGCTGGTGAGGATGCTTGGTTTGGTTTAGTTCGGTTTGGTTCGGTTCGGTTCGGTTTGGGTCGGGTCGGTTTGGTTTGGCTTGGTTTGGTATGGTTTCGGTATGTTTGGTTTGGTTTGGTTTTGTTTGGTTTGGTTAGTTTGGTGTGGTTTGTATGTGATTGATAAAGTTGACTCGCGAAACGCGATGTGGTTGATTCAATTCGGTTCGCTGAAATGGTGTTGCTTGTTGTGGTTTGGTTTGACTTGGTTTGGTTTTGGTTTGGTTTGGTTTGGTTTGGTTTGGTTTGGTCTGGTTTTGGGTGCTACGTACCTCTCCTTCGTGTGTTAAATATGTGTTTTTGAGCAAGCTAAAAGGCGAGCGGGCGGGCAAACACGATGTTAATCGCGATTATTCATGCGTGTACATACTATTATTTGTTTTTCATGTATCTTCGCTTACCTGGTACCAAGGTATGCGTCTACAGATGTCATACCCCAGCACGCGTTTTGTCACTAAGCCCTAAAGTTTTGCTTTCTTTATGATTTGTAATAAATGTGGATGGGCGAATTGACAAACGGAACGACCAACTGGACGACCGACCGAACGACCAATACGTACCTCTCTTTCGTGTGTTAAATATGTGTTTTTGAGCAAGCTAAAAGGCGAGCGGGCGGGCAAACACGATGTTAATCGCGATTATTCATGCGTGTACATACTATTATTTGTTTTTCATGTATCTTCGCTTACCTGGTACCAAGGTATGCGTCTACAGATGTCATACCCCAGCACGCGTTTTGTCACTAAGCCCTAAAGTTTTGCTTTCTTTTATGATTGTAATAAATGTGGATGGGCGAATTGACAAACGGAACGACCAACTGGACGACCGACCGAACGACCAACGCGGAATGACCAATATTCGATCGACCGACGGGACGACCAACGGATCGACCTACCCACCAAATGATCGACCGACGGGCGCTTTGGGGGCCGGCAGGGGCTGGAGGCGGGAGAGCTGTTTGTTCACCGCAACGTGGCGAACATGGTAATGCATACCGACCTCAACCTCCTCACGGTGCTCACCTACGCAGTCGACTACTTGAAGGTGCGTATAGTGTACAAGGCGTGTCGCTCCGCGGTCGGCATCCGCCCACTGCGCTGGCTCGAATAGAACAAAATGTGAAGCAGACAGAGGTCCATGAATTGCTGCAAATTATGGCTTGCAAATGCCAAGAGCTCCACGCTCCAGGCAAATAATCCGGACGTTCGCGTAGGGGCGGTCCCGAAGAGCACCTACGTGATCGGACAGAGTTTTTGTGCTTGGTTTTGTTTTGTTTATCGGCACCTTTAATGTTGAATTAAATTTGGTGTGGGAACGGCTATCTTGCTCAGTTTTGACTCTTTTTCTATTCTGACTCGAGGTTTTGACCTCCATAATATTTTGTATTCGGCGTTTTGAGAAGAAAGTTTATTTTAGAGTGGAAAAAAATAATGAAATTAGTGCGGGGACATCTTATACTGAAGTTAGCGTAGGGCGTTCCCTAAGAACACGAAGGCGAAGAAAGCAAGGAACGCAAAGAAAGGCGCCGGGAAGGGTTCTCCGAGAAGAGGGTTTAGGCAGGCGTGTTCCGGGTGGGAGCGCTGAGAACGAAGCAGGGCCTTGTAATCAAGTGGTGGTTCCAAGACGTTTTTCTTGCCGAGGTTCATTTCATTATGTCTATTTATGTGTACGGTCGTGGTCTCCCGTTTGTGCGGTAACCGTTAATGCTGGGTCCCAATTTAATGCGGTGAAAATCGCTTGTCACGACCTATTAAAAAAAACTCTTCTTGAAACGTGAGCTGAGTTCGATAAATGTAGAGTTGATGCTCATCTTTGCAAACTGCGTGATACACCGGCCGCTCGTTTGTACAGATGTATTATTCTTTGAATACATAGTAGCAATCACTGACTCCTACGGATGCCGCCAGGGTGACCATCAACAGCAAAATGCTGTCAGCAATAATAATGGTACCTATCTACGTATACTTATTATGGGTGCGCACGATAGCGCAGGTACCATTCTAGTGCGGGTATTGTCGTCTGGCAAGGTGAGGGACCAACGACAGTCAGTACGTACGTGCGGTCGAGCTCATCCCCTTGCCGACGTCGATATTATTTTGTTGTTGCGATCACGGGTCAGGTTGCAGGGAAATGAGCTGATGTGAGACCATCGTCATCATCCTGATCAATCGCCATCATCCTTTTTTCGCTCTGGAGTTCTCTTACGCAGCGCGTACGCTGTTGAGGACAATACGTTGGAAGTTTTAGTGGAAATTTTGTGTAGTCTTTTTGGTTGGAAAAGTTGAAAACAATTACAGTAACTTTGATGTACAACCCATCACACAGCTGACGTATTTGAAACAGTTTCGTGTATGCACATCACGTAATGACGCAATCGGTGGTTTTCTCGTGCGTGTATGCTTGCCCTGCTTCAGGCGATGATGCAACCAACCTTTTTAGAACTTTACGAAAAACGTATCTCTACAAGAACTCTGTTTTTTTGCAAGTCAAGTTTCCCCGAAAATATGGTTGGCGCGGTAAAATAAGTGGAGGCGGTATCTGTTTGTGTTCCTGCGTACGTTTGCTTGCCTTGACTCAGGTGAACCACAGCTGTACTTCTTCGGACACATCGCTTACCCCGGCGGCCCAGGCTCCTTTTATTTTGTGTAGCCAGTATTTTTGTTGCAGTCGTTGCGGGACGGTAGCCCCGCAGCAGGCGAATCTCTTTGTCAGAAGGGAGGTGTGGAGACACACCGAGGTGGGCTGTACGCGTAACCGCAAGCTCGTGGGTCAGCAACGAGGATAGCCTCGGAGTGCCCACAGGGGAATCAGCATGGCCTTGAAAGGCGGCCATGAATAGCAGTGGAGTAGTAACACTTTTTTTCAACAGCACTAACTGTACTAATGCATACATCTTACTCTCATTCCAAATAACGATTCGTTCCCGAAATGGGAGTGCAGTTTATTAACGTTTTTTATGACTGGAAACAAGTTTTCGGGAAAAGTAACGTGAAATTGGTGTACGGAGGGTTTTGGGGCTCTGAAAGGATTAATCGAAAGGGGTTAAGGGTTATAATGTAGTTGAAGTTGAATAGTTGAAACTGTTTTCTGACGCAAAAATATCCTCTCACCCTTTTTTAAATGTTTTCAAACAGCTTTCACCCCTGAGATGTGATTTCATATCGTCTCACTCTTTAAAAAAATATTTTCCAAGCGGTTTTTACCCCCGAAATGTGATTGCAGTTTTCATTTTTTTTTTAAAGCGGATTAAGTCGACGTTTTAAGATTCCTTCCCATGTGTGTACGCTTTTTTGCCTTAACTTTTCAGGTGAAACACATCATCGTGTGCGGGCACTACGACTGCGGCGGTGTCAGGGCGGCGATGAAGAACCACGACCACGGCCTCATCGAGAACTGGATTATGGGCGTCAGGGACGTCGCTAGGCTGCACCGGAAGGAGCTCAAGGTGAGGGAGGCGTGAAGGGAGAGGGGGGAGGGGGGAAGGTATTTACCGTAGGGCGACAAACACAGGTGCAGGGGGAATCTACTCCGTATGTGTTTAGCCTAGGTTTTCTTTGAGGGAACGTCCAAAATGTGGAATGTAGTGGCGAATGAGAGGGAGGGAAAAGCAGAGGGCGTGAAGGCTGCACCGGAAGGAGCTCAAGGTGAGGGAGGCGTGAAGGGAGAGGACGGAGGGTTGTTTTGATAGTGCCCATTCCGCCGCTTTTTTTCAAAGCTCAACCTAACCTTGCGGCCATACCTTTAGCACATGCAAGATACCACACCCCCTCGGGGCGAATTTTCCAAGCCGATTTCCTCGACAACGGGGAAAGCGCAAATGCCGAGCGATGTGTCCATGTAAATGTCTCGACGGGACCTTTCCAGGGCTGTTCACGGGTCATGGGCCGGCCCACGGGTCAGGTCAGGCGGGGTATTGAAAAAAAATCGCGGGTCGAGCCGGCTCGGGCCGACAATTGTTCGAAACAGCGCCCGTCGGGTCGGGTTGAGTCGGGTCGGGAGGCTTTGAAATGTTATGGGTCGGGCCGGGTCATCTTGACACGATCCGGCCCGCGAGAAGTGATTCGACCCGTGAAAAGCCCTGGATCTTTCTATGCATATTGCCACCCTATTTTTCGTTGTGGGTGATTTTTTTCTGGGGGGGGGAAACAAAAGCTCATGGAAAATCATGGCGGGAGTGTGTTTGTTGTCTTGCGTTGTTGTGGCAGGAGATGTGTTGTCGTGCGTGTTGTACGGTGCACTCCCACCCCGGCACGCAGATACTTTTATTTCTTTGGAAGGTGGTATGATGGCGAAGGAGAAGGTGATAAAGGAGGCGTGGGAAACGGGAGGGAGGGAGGGAAATGAGAGAGTGGCAACAGGAGGTGGTGGCCATTGAGAGGGCGGCAAAGGAGAAGGTAGAAGATGTGGCCAAAGAGCGGGTGGCAGATGTTGCAAAAGGAGAAGGTGGCAGAAAAATAGGGGAGGGGGGGGGGAGACAAAGATAAATAATATGGTATCCTCAACTTGGTGCTGCCTGCGCCAGCCCACGCGGTGGCGTCAGCGGCAGCAACGGTGGCGTCAGCGGCAGCAACGTCTTGGCCAATATTGGCCACATTTTTTTCGCCATTCAACAGTAAAAATCCGTTTTGTCCCGTTTTAGTAAATGTTAAATTAACACTATTGATGAATGATTTATCCTTTTTTCCCGTCAAAATCATGCTTCCCCCCTCTGGATTAGGCAAGATATTTTTTGTCACCCAACAAATAAGAGTCCATTTTGTCCCATTTTAGTAATGTTAAATCAACACCTTTCAAAAATAATTTATCCTCTTTTCCCCTCAAACCCATGCTTCCCCTCTGTGGGTTTTTGGTGGCGGTGTAGACTGTGCGTTGGGTTTGTTTCTGCTTTTGAAGCCATTCTCCTCTCTTTCCTGCAAGTTCTGTGAGTTGGTAAGGGCCGATACTCATATTTGCAGGCTGCGTGATACTCCGGCCGCGCGTTGTTACGTATGCATTACGATTGTTTTGTTTTTGTTAAGCCTGTCTCCCCTTTTCCCCGCAAGTACATGCCACGTCGCCGATTTTTGTGGCGTTGTATGTGCCTTTTTTTTCTTTTCTTTTTTACAGGCACTGGACGATGACGAGGCCATCCACCGCCGCCTCGTCGAGCTCAACGTTCAGGAACAATGCGTGAAGGTAATGGGTGAACACAATTCCGGCCGAACTTACTGTTGTGGTGTTTTTTAGCTCTGCCGCCGATCATTTAACGCAGGCATTAGGTTGGATGAGGCCTCGTGTCCCAAGGCAGGACAGTCTCTCCTGGGACGCACTTCCGCACTGAGCGCTCAGTGCTACGAAAATCTTCGGAAATTGTTTCACGGTATGAAAAACGGAGGACGTAATGTGTCGTTTCCGGTTGTAACGGCCGTAGGAGTTCGTTAAGTAGTCGGATTTTTTATATGTCGACGACTGTTTCTTCGCCTTCCTTTCGTGGTTGTTGTTGTTGTTGTTGTTGCTGTTGTTTTTTACCGGAAAATCGTCGATGCAGCTTTACGCCAACATCGCCGTTAACCGAAACCTCCTTTCGCATGCTGTGCGATTTTTCCCTGCAAAATTATCGATTAATGCAGGTTTATGCCAATATCACCGTTAACCGCAGCACTCCTTTTGCATGCTGTGCAGTATTTACCGGCACATTCTCTATGAATGCAGCTTTACGCTAACACGACCGCTGACCAAGTCCTCCTTTTGCATGCTGTGCGATATTTACTGTATTATCCTCTATGGATGCAGCTTTTACGCCAACACAACCTTGAATCAAACCCTCCTTTTGCGTGCTGTGCAAGTTTCACCGGAACATTCTTGCATGAATTCGGCTTTACGCCAACGCCACTGTTAACCAAACACATGCTGTGCAGTTTTTACCGGAATATTTTCGATGGATGCGTCTTCACACCAACATCCGTTATAGCCAGATCTTCTTGTTTTTTGCATGCTGTTGCGGTTTTTATCGGAAAAATCTCGAATGAAAAAATAATGCAACTATACGCCAACACCACCGTTAACCGAACGCCCTCCTTTCTTTCTTTTCGCGGATTTAAACGGACTATTCTCGGATGAGCACAGCTTTACGCCAACCCGGTGATGCAGAAGAGCCAGGCGAAGACCGGTTTCCCGCATGTGCACGCGATGGTGTTCGACGTAGGCCAGGGGCTGGTCAAGGAGTTGGACATCGACTTCAAAAGCATCATCCGGAAGTGAGGATACGGGGACGGGGGACGGGGGGGTGTATCCATTTCAGCAAAGAAGCGTACCACGATATGGGTAGCATTTTTTTTCTTATTTTTTTCTGAATGACGGGGCTCCTTAATTTGGTAACGCTTTTAGCAGCGTAGTTCCGACATGGGGACAAAACACTTGGAGGTAGACTAGAAAATAATAAGGAGTTGGAGTTGGAAATGAGTTAACCCCAAAAATACCAAAAATGGCATGTCTTCACTTGAAACAAAACCCTTCACATGAAACCGTTCTTTCTTCCCAACATCAGTACACCCAGTTTCCGTGCTGATTCTTCATCCTAGAGAGATGTAAATTTTGAGGTCGCAGACTGTGAGGCGGAGAAACCAAAAAACAACCGCAAGTAATCAAAAGGTAAAAGCAAGTGCAATGCCAGCGTACGGTATGATGTGTTTGTTATACCTTGACCGTGCTATGCCATGGGGTTATTCACCTGCTTATACTTTTTTTTTTGTGAGAGTATTGTTGCGTTGGGGTGAGGCGTAGAGGCCAGGTGAGGAGTATCACAAAAAAATTGATGGATGCACTTGTACGGTAGCATGTATCCATAGCCGTAGTGGTATGACCATATGGTATATATACCCTCGCACCCCTATTATGCCGGGACAGAGCACGTCGGAGTTTCACCGAATCGGGGGGACCGGGGGGGGAGAGGGGTTACGTTTCGCGAGGGTGTACACCACAGATAAACGGAGAACGAGAAGGGGGGTAGCGTACTCATTTGTTGCTTGCCTTAGTCATTTGACCATTGACCACGCATCCCTTTTGAGACGGAGAACGAGAAAGAGAAGGGAGGGGGAGATTTTGCGCTACTTTGTGCTCTTGCCCGAACATGCCACAAGATGTTGCTAGCAGGCTGGATACAAGCCTAACCTCCCTCTGCACTGTCCGGACACGAACGATAAAAAGGACCACCGGATACCACTTCGTGGTGCAGAATAATATAATCAGCCCTTGTTAGGAACCGCCGAAGGCCGTGAGCGCGCAGCGCGAACCGTCATGGAACCGTCACCCGACGAGTTAGTCGGGGTGTTGGTCCATGTATTGGTTGTTTTTTTGGTCCGCAGACGCGTGCTCTATGATAGTGCTAGCTATTTTTGGCCAAAATAGTTGTGAGCAACAAGGATCCCCCACTAAGGAGCCCCCCATTTTTTTTTTTTTTGTTCGATTATCTCTATTCATTTTTATTTTCGATTTTCTTCGTTCGATACATCGGCCATGGGCTTGTTATTCGCGTTGCAAACCTCATTTTTTCTCAAGAGAGAGGTCTTTGGTGAGGTAATAGACCTCGTCAAGCGAGGAAGGAGCCTCGGAAGAGGAGAGGTTCACCCCTCTCTACCGTAGCTTGTGTCCGAGTGACGGGTGCTACGATGGAGGCAGCGCTTTTTGTCTAATTTTTTTCAAAATTGCTCCTTGACCCAAATTCGTCGAAATGTCGCCATTAATTTCGCGATATTGTAATTGCTTCTTCACGCCTAGGCCATGGGCTTGTAAATCGCGTTGTACACTTCCTTTTTTTTTCATCAACAATCAGTCTTTTGGGGGGGATAATAGAGCTCGGAAATTGAGGATGGAGCCGCAGAAATATTTAGGTACACCCACCCCTGCCAGTATAGCGTGTGTCCGCACCTGTCTTAAAACTGTGTGTGTGTTGGGCGTGCCCGCGAATTGTTTTGGAGCCCTGCCCCCAACTCGCCCGTTCGTTCGTTGACGTTCCCCCGTCTTTTTTTTTGTCGCGTGTTTTGTGGTCCGTGTGTTTTTGTCCGTGCTACATGAACAACCCCGATCATTGTAACAGGTACAGGCACGTGTACTCCATGTACAACTTTAACGATCGGCCGCTGGGATAATCGTGAGAGCTTCCGCAATGGAGGCAGACCGCAGCGTCCGCGATCAAGCCAGGCCGCAGCGTCGGCAATCAAGCCAGGTCGAAGCGTCCGCAATCAAGCCAGGTCGCAGAAGACGACCAATGGTGCTGAAGACGACCAATGGTGCTGGTTGCCCCCACGTGGCTTGTCGGTTTCGCGTGGCCGCTAAAGTACGCCGGTGGACAGACAGGAAGCCTACCTATGCCGTGCGGTACAAACAAAGCGGGGGGGAAGAGGTTAAACAATCCTTTCTAGTGACAGGGTAGGTACATGGGGGCGGGGGCGGGGGGGGGGGGGGGGGGGGTCAGCTCCCCCATAAGGGCAGGGGGTATGGGGTTATTTTTTCCCCCTAGGGAGGGAGTAGAGGGGGGGGACAGCCCCCGCCTCCGTGTGGGGCGGGAATGGGGGACGGGTAGGCCGCTCCTTCCTCTCCCCCGGAGGGAGCGGGGTGGGGGAGACTGTCCTGGGGGGGATCGGTATACCAATTCCTCTCGGAGGGAGGGGGGTAGGGAGGCTGAACAGCCCCCCTGGGATCCGGCCGTTTTTCAGGCTCTGGAGGTTGTTCCGGTAAGAGATGAGAGGGGCAAGATAGGGGGAGAATCGTATTTAATCGTTTGTCGCCCGTTGGCCGTGTCGTGTAGAGCTAGCCGCCGCTGCTGCCAGCTCGTGGCGGTTGACTGCGTTGACGAGGGGAGGCCGACGGTCTTCGCTCTGCCTCCGTTCGGAGTTACGGCGGTATTTAAGGACACGGGAGAATATCTGTGGAGGGAGATTTTTTCTGGGCGGGAAGCCAAGCGGTACTGCTGTCGGTGCCAGCAGCGTAACGTGGAAACTTTGTATTTCTCTTGTCTTAGTCTTCTTGATCATGGCAACAGCAGAGCGTTGCGGCCAAATATCGTATATATGAATGCAGCTCCGGGCTCTTTGAATATCGGTTGTTGGTGGTCTTTTTTTTTCCCCGTTGTTTTCGGAATCGGATCTTTGTCGGGGGCGTTTTGTTTCGTTTCATGATTTCGTTGCGCTTTTTCGTTTCGTTTCGACGTTTCATCATGTTTCGTTTCAGTCGTTTCGGTTCGTTTCGAATCGTTTGGTATGAGTCCGAGTCCGAGTTCGTTATGGTTGTTATCTGTGCGTGTCGTTGTGCCCATATGCCGTGAAGTGATGCTCACATGAACTTAGCTGGTTCGAACGCGCCGCGATCTTATAGCTCAAAGGGGTTGTCATTGTTATGCATGGCCGTAGTCTGTAAGACCGTAGACCCTCGCATACCTACGATACCGGGACGGAGCGCGTCGGGTTTTCACCCACCCGGCAGGCATTGCTTGTACCAAGCGAGCATGGGGGGGGGTGAGGGGGGGGGGGCTTCGCCAGAGGCCACCGGGTGGCAGTCAGGAAGGGTTTATCGGATTGCAGTTCCAGTAAAGAGTTTTATCAGATTGTTGCAAGCAGGAACAAGTGTGTATCGGCTGGCTGCAGCAGTTAGAAAGAGGTTGTGACTTTAGTTGCTGCTGGTGTAGACCGGATAGTAGTGTGCCATGGTATACACATAATGCTAGCCAGAGATTTGAGTTCAACAGTACAGCAAACAAGCTGGTTGACGCTCAACTTTGCAAGCTGTAATGATTGTTTTTTTTCATTGCGTTGGTCACACGCGTTGCGCTATTAGAGTAGACTATTGGCAGCCTATACTGCAGGTACGGGATTATTTCCAGTAGTTGCAGTATTGGTGTATGTCTCACGTGTGTCCTCCCCTGCCCGCCACCACACATGCGGGCTTAGCGTTGCTGGGGTCCCCATGTAACCTTGTGTTATGTTCTCTCATTCATGCCTTCTAATTCGTGCCGGCTGCCGCGTGGTCAACTGCGATACGGTAGGGGCCTCCCTATTGTGCCGGACATATTTTACCAGTCGCTCGGTCGTTCGGTCACTCTTGTTGCCGGTCGGTCGGCCATCTGTCGGTAATATTTTCCTGGTCCGTCGGTCAAAGTTAGCAGAAAATTAGGAGAGGGGCGAGGGAGCGAGTTTTACTGCCAACTATTTAATAGCTTGCACGCAGTCCCTTCTTTATCTTCTAGTAGTCTATATGCCTAGTGGTACAGCAATTAAGAAAATTGCACCTAGTGCGCGTTTGATAGGCTGCTGTTTGTTATCATAGAGCTATACTCCCCAACGCCTCACGACCCCTGCTCCAACAATACATGCCGCTGTGTTGGTCATTTTGGTTTTAGGCTTCCGACATTTTTTTCAGTTTGGCTTTGAAAACTGTTTTAGTCTTGAAAACCGTGTGTAGCAGCTGTAGTACCCCCCCTGCCGCCACCCCCAGCAGCCGATCTGGCTGCCGAGACGTTTCGATTATAATCGCGCGGCGTCGGTGTGTTGGGGCACGTGTAAGATTGAGATGTGCTGTCGCCTATGATATCAAGGTACAAAAATCAGTAACATTGAGAGGGTTGGGTGCTGACCTGTTGTCACCGCGCTGCTCCGGCTTGTTTGGGTTCGTGGAAAACTTTCTGGAGGTTTGCGGCCATGGCAGGCCGTTTGGCGAGTACTATTAAATATTTCAAGACGGCGTTGGGTGAGGGCTATCGGTTGTTGTCTAGGCCTAAAGGCGATGAATCGCCTCTATCGGAGATTCGCAACGTTGGGCTGAAGAGACCTCGCCTACTGACTCTTCTGCTCCCGCCGATTAATATTTGTGATGGGCCAGTCAGACCCGTCCCAGTGTCGACCGGGACGTAAGGTCTACTTCGCACAAAACTAGTCGTGTTTTCGTCTGTCCGTCCGTTTATTGGACGGGCGCTGGCCGTGGAAGCGCGCAGTGTGATGACGAACGTCCCAACCATTGCTGCAGATTGGTCATTTTCGCTGGGCTCATGTCGACAAAAAACAAAACAAAAAAGACCGTTGCTCCGCTCTTTGCCGTGTGTTGCTCGATTCAAGTGGAGGTGTCCCATTGTGTTTGGCCGACAGAGGGTCGAAGCTTTGCTTGCGTTGGCAACACGTGTGTGACCGAGAGAGGCTCGGGAGATTGCTCGCGTGGCATCTCATCGTGCCGTGCTTTCGTGTGTTTGGACGAGAGTAGCTTGAGCGGCATGAGCGGCATTGTGAGTTTGCGTATTTCTCCCTGCCTGCCTGCCGATGCACGAGTACATACCCATGGTATGTCTTTGTGTCCGTCGTGCCTGCCCATGCACGAGTGCCCGTATGTATGGGCATCGAGAGTAGCTTGCGTGACATATGTGTCCATCTGGCCTGCCTGCCTGTATGCACGAGTATCGTACCCACCCACCAGGCGAGCGGGTGTTCAAGCCGACGGTGACACGACGAGCACATTGCAACGCGACCGAGCGAAATCCCAAATCATGGAAAACAGCAAAACAAAGGAGAATCGTGGGACAATACCAAATACCATCAAATCATGGAACAATGTCAAACACATGAACGATCTCAAATAATGGAACAATGTCCAAACAAAAAATCATGGAAGAAGTTATCAAACCACGAATAAAAACAGTCATGAAATGGCAAAATCTCAAATCCATCCCCACGATCAGGGAGGAGAGAAGGAGCACAAAGGGAAACCCATTTTCACACAGGCCGCTTTTTCATGTGCGAACCTATCGCGTAGACAGGGTGGGAGGATATTATTTGCAGCTCGCAACACCGTTTTTTGTTACCAAACCCATCGCCGGAAAAGAGACCGGCTTCTTTGCGTTCTCCGTGCTTGCACAGCGCCAGCCATTTCAGCAAACCCTTCCGCCTTGTGCTGGAATTTTTGGGTGCCAAAAAACACCCAAATCACCGCCATGACAGCAGTCGAAAACCAGC
The DNA here is from genome assembly GCA_012845835.1 of Undaria pinnatifida. NCBI lineage: Eukaryota > Phaeophyceae > Laminariales > Alariaceae > Undaria > Undaria pinnatifida. The sequence continues at coordinate 7,606,173 of JABAKD010000011.1, forward strand.
ATTTTTTTTCGGATTTGGGATACCAAAAAACACCCCAAATCATCGCTACTGTCTGCCAACCACGACAAGGCCGACAAACGGCCGCGACAACCATCGCATCAGAAAAAAACGCCCGCCCCAGGGGGGAAATCAGGGTTGGTTTAGTTCTGCTTGGGGCGGTGGCGTACAGGGGGGGTACGGTTCCTGCGGTCCTCGGCGCTACGGGAGCGCACAATACGCTGGTGCACCGCGGCCTCTACGCAGTAGTACTGCTTGATGTACAGCTTCGGCAGGGCGTAGTTGTCGAACACCGATGCCTCGCGGATGTCACGGAGGGACGAGGCGTCCACGATGTTCCTGCTCGCACACGCGTGATCAAGGACGGAGAGAGGGAGGGACGGTGAGAGGGAGAGGAAGGGACCGGGCCGGGAAAGAGGCGTGAAGGAGAGAAAATAAATAATGGCCCTCGTACGCGTTGGTCTCGCGGCACTCAATCGAGCGCGCGCCCGAAACGTATCGCAGCATACCACCGAATTTCGGCATCATTTATGTACAAACGTATAGCGCTTATTATTACTAACCTCCATTAGCCGTTGCCGGCGTCCCTTACTATTAATACACACTGCAGAAACGATTCCACTCTTCTATTATTTTTTGTAACAAATTTCGTGGGTCGAGTTCCGAAGGCCCAACAAATCAAGAAGGTTCGCGTGCACGCTTAAATCCTGCTGCAAGGTATCCTATCCATCCAGTCGCGCATCTTCCTTCGCCTTCATAACGAGGCAGACGGCACTTGTTTATTTCGGGGACTGACCTGACAATGAAGCGCTTGATGGCCTTGTCCTTGGGGATCGCCTTAGCCGTGGACGCGCATCTAAAAAAGCGCGAAAAGGAGGCATCCAAAAGGTGGGGAGAGGGGAGGGGAACGGAGGGGAGGGGTTGGTAAAACCGTCAAATATATCACATATCGTGGAAAGACGTGTGCCCAAACGATGGAATGATGGGAGCGAAAGGTTGCCTGCAGCAGGCAGTACCGTCGAAGACGGTGACAAGCGATAGTAACGCAAGCGGACCGTTACAGATATAACACCCCATGAGCAGGCCACCGGGTTCGGAAGACTGTTGACAAGCACAGGGTGACCACCGATAGTATCGCGCAATGGGACCGGTACCGTTACCAAATGAGCAGCACCACCGTTCGGAACGCTGTCGGCAGGGAGGCAGGCAGGCAACCGCTACCAAATGAGCAGCAATACCGTTCGGAGCGCTGTTGGCAGGGAGGCAGGCAGGCACACGGGCATCCCACACCCCGTCTTCTTGGACAGCATGCCACCACCCGTCTTCTTGGGGTACCTACAAACCTACCTGGTACCAATTACCACTCACTCACTCCTCACGCCATCCAACTTACTGGGGAACATAGTAACCACGACCAAATTCGGTTAACAAAAAAACAGTGGAGTATACCTGGTACAGGTTTTGTGTATCGTGGGTCCTCATTACTATGGTCCACCGTAAATATTAATAGCCAAACTCCAAGGTCTGTACCCACATCGAGAGTGCACTGCTAGATGGGTCAAGACCCTTACTGTTGAACTCATGTTTGGGGAGAACCAAGATGGCGACAAACAGGGTAGCATGACGGTTGCAGCGAAAAAAAGGGCAAAAAACAGCCCATTATGTATTCGGGGTAATCCTTTTGGGGGGAACAGCCGACTTGGTACAGAGTAATGAGAGTAGCATGACGCTTGCAAGCCGAAAAAAAGGGGGGGGGGGGAATCAATGTGTATTCGGGGTCGTACAGCAGACAACGGCCTCCCTCCAATGATAAGGCTGCATGCATGCCTTTCCAGCGAAAATAAAAGCACTGCGCGACACCAATGGGTAGTCAACTGCCAAGCGTGCTTCAGTGGACATTACCACGCCGTCCGCGCGAAACCGCTACGTCTTATCCATAGCTCGGGCACAGCACACGTGGCGGTCAGCGACAATGAGGAAAAAGCTGGCGGGGTTATCGGCGTTGAAAATATCGGCTGCTGCTGCTGGTGCAACCAAAATGTGTAAAAAAAAACGCCGAGCACAAAACAAGCCCAGGTATTATACGCGTTGGAGCTTGCAGCACCTTTCGACAAAACAACGATTATGCCAATCTCGCTACACACACGATTCCGCCTATCGAAAATTCGTGCAACTAGCGCGCGGGATGCCGTCGAAAATGTGAAACAGCACTACTGTAGATATAAGTCAAGGCTGTCGTTACGTAAGACTATTTCGGGAGGGGGGTGCGGCGGCTAAAGTCGGCGACGCCGAGGGACGGAAAAAAAAAAGAAATATAAAAAGTACAGCTTCCTTACAACATGGACTCCTACCATTATCGAGCTTTTCGGCACCTCAGAAAAACCCGTCCAAGCGCAAAAAGGCTCGAGCGGTGAGGGCCAAGCTCGAAATAGAACATATCTGGCGAGGACCCTGGATCAACCCCTCTACAACTGGAAACCCGTTTTTTCAGGGAAATTACTTGGGATTAGTATATGAATGGCTTTTGGAGCTCTAAAAAGGTTATAACCCTTTTGAAGAGCATCCATGAATTTCATAAAACAGATTACTTGAATTTAGCGCAGCATAATTGTTGGAGTAGCAAAAGAGTTAATTACCCGGGAGTTCGTTACCTCACAGGGATTGATGGCGTCAATATCATGGGCGATCCGGAAACAAACAAACTCTTACTTGGTTTGAATCTTACGTCGGCGGCTAATGCCCTTCCATGCAAAATGAAACGCCAATGAATCGGCCCTCCTCTACCCCGGGGGAGCCTGGGCTGCCTCGTGTGGCCCATGCTGTAATCGAAAAAGCTTTTCGACAGTTTCTCGATCTCAAGTCTCAAAACGGGTTAATAATAATAAAACCCCTTTACTATTATAAAACCGCGAAAATGATCCCACACTAATTCCAACTTGACCGCAAAGCGTGGGATTCAGTTCGAAGGGGGTAGGTACATTAAGGACTGCAGTTGTACTCGCGTTTCTGGATAAACTTCTAGGAATTAGATAATTAGAAGTCAACATCATGTTTGCAGCCGGGAACAGCGTTTTAATAGAGGGCGACGGAGCTGTTTGGCCACAGTTCCTTCCATGTTGGCGACTAAACCTCCTCGCTTCGCTCGCTCAAACGGCGATGCAATCCAGGCCGCGCGGGAGGGAGCACGCTCGACAGGAACCAAGAACAGACCCATACCGGCAACAAAAGCGGTATCAGAGGTTACAGTCATCATAGCGTGTGTACGAGGCCACTCACATCGGTACCAGGAGTTACTGTACAAAATATGCCAATCGGCCCGCCGACATCTACTAAACAGATGTTCGGCGTTGATCCCGCTGGGCCGCGAGAAGAAAAAACAAATAAAAAAACGTGACGATTAATTAGACCATCGGACATCTACTAAACAGATGTTCGGCGTTGATCCCGCTGGGCCGCGAGAAGAAAAAACAAATAAAAAAACGTGACGATTAATTAGACCATCGGCCGAACGAAGCAAGCGGCGTAGGACGTGTTTCCGAACTGCTGTACGCCACGCGCACAACCATGCCAATTCTCACGAAGCAGTGCTGCACGCTCTTCCTACGTAGTTGCTAGAAAATACCGCACTGGTGCGGGCTTTTTCGGTTGGTATATACACCATATGACATGGGTCTCGGAAGGGTTCAATTAAGCATGACCGTCGACCTATGCCGAACGGGGCGCTCGGGATGCGATGCCAGAGGCCTAGCGTACGCAGGCCGTCCACGCTGAGAACCGACGGAGTAATCAGAGACAGCCACGCACCCGTGCAATTCTGGGGCCCCATTTTTTTTCCAACAAGAACTAACAAGAACTAACAAGAACTAAATTCATCTTTGAAAGCTGCGTGTGCTACTACTTCCATCACGCGTAATCGCTCACGAGTGCTGCATGGTCCATGGCCCCGTGAAGAATATACGCCGGTGTTTCGTGTTTTGAGAGATGCTCGACGTTTCGGGCTTACGAAACATACTAGGAGACAGGAGGGATAGACTGCCGAAAAAGGGGTACTTTTCGCGGGGCCAATAATCCCATCACTAGATATCAAAGTGCGTCGCCGTGTTCGGTGGATTAGCGTCGACGCCTGACGGCATACGACGCACCAATTAAACTACAGCGCCATCGGAGTCCGGTGTCGGTGTCCATCGGACTCAGGTTTCGGGGACTGCCTGACTGTGACAAGTGACAGGTGTAAGTAACCCTGTTTCGATAACAGGTACCCGCTAGCAGTTACCTGGTGTCGGTTAAGAGCAGCAGCTTCGTCCAGAAGGTGGTACGGGATACCGTATTTTGGCATACGACGCACCAATTAAACTACAGCGCCATCGGAGTCCGGTGTCGGTGTCCATCGGACTCAGGTTTCGGGGACTGCCTGACGGCGACAAGCGACAGGTGTAAGTAACCCTGTTTCATGACAGGTACCCGCTAGCAGTTACCTGGTGTCGGTTAAGAGCAGCAGCTTCGTCCAGAAGGTGGTCCGGGATACCGTATTTTATAAAGATATTTCAAGGACGTCAGCTGTGAGTTCGACGAATTTAGGGTCGATACTCATCTTTGAAAGCTGCGTTGTTGATACTTGTAATATACTATTGTGGGTGAGTTTTTCGGGATGCCGTATTATACGTGCATAGAGCAGCCAGAAGGGTCTACTTCACCCCAAATCGAGCAACATAATAAAACATCAACTTGTGGCAGACCACCGACTTTGTAACGCCGTTGTAGTGATGTATTTTATTAATAGATACCGTACTCTGTGCGAAGGTTACGACTAATACAGCTTTCACAAGAGACATATCGGGAACACCATCCACCCATCCGTGCCAAGGACACGCCTCCGGTGGTCTCAAAAGCCAGTTATTGAGTCGTATTGCATCTATGGTCAAGGATATACAAAAGCGCTCGCAAAGAGAACACGCCAAGAGGCAGGGTATTATATCTTCAAACTGCTTATTACCAGTACTGCTGCACCAGAGTTGTTCGTTGTTGCTGTTCGCACATCAAATCGCATACTCGGTCCGTGGTCACATGACAGGCTCCAGTCACTCTGGAGTGGGATAATACCCCAGGGAAAAACCCAAGCAAACCAAAAGTGGTGCACGCATACTTCGAAGTTTATCATAGCTGAAGCAATTCATGCCTCCGCAGAGGATACACGCATGTCGTACGCTGTGCCTGCGCTGGGTAACACATCAAGTACACAGCGGTCGAGCGGCTAGCCTTCCCCTTTCGCTTCAGTGGCAACGAATGGCGATGCCGGCAATTTGTGTGTGATATCTACCTTAGACAGCAAGCAGCAGCTTGTCAAAATACGGGCGAACGCGACGTGAATAACCCTCCCGCCCCCCGCATATGTCCCTCCAGACAAAATACGATTTTCTCGGCAACTGGGAGAGTGCAATAGCCAACCGATGCGCCTATACGGAAGGATTCCGCCGATATCTTTGGCAAAGGAGGTCTTTCTAAAGAGACTATTCATACTTTCGATGGGTGTGTCCTCCGGTTTGGAGAATGTCAGCTCGGAAGTTCATGCCAGATCAAACAGGGGTGCTATCTTATCTTGTGTTTTGATCATACTGACTGTAAGGTAACCCTTTTACAAGACCACACACACCTTGGGAACAAACTAAACAATTCATTGTGTGAGATAGTGTTTGCAGTACAAGTGAACAGCTGCATCCACGTTTCGGCCTCAAGGACGTTTCGTGTTGGAAAGGGTATTCTTGCAAGCTTTGGTGATGCAACGGAGACTACAGCAGTAGAAATACGAGTGACGAGACGCTGCTGGGACACACACGATGAGAGCCCGTTGAGCGATATATACGCACGAAAATACACGAGAAATGGCATCGTAATTGTTTACTCGCAGAAATAGTCTGAACCTCCTGTGGTTTGAACAGAGAAAATAGAGCAGCAGCAGCACTGCTGTACACAGCAGCTTTGGTGTGGCAAAAGCAGCGGTACTGGTGTTGCAAGCAGCACTACTCATGTTGAAAGCAGATGTACTGCTGTGCACAGCTGCACTACCAGTGTTGTAGCTTAAAAGAACACCAGCATTATCCTGCTGTTGCACCATGTTTTCCATGTGAGAGAGCAGAAGTGCACCACATGCCGTGCAAAGTGCGGAGGGACACAGATGATACAGCGTTGGGTACTGCTGCCGTACGAGTAACAATGGTCTGAGTCTGACGTCGGTGTTGAGTTGATACCACGGAAGGCGGTTCAAAACGTACCGTAGGCAGAGAGGGAGAGCAGGCGCACCAGGAAAAACTCGTAAACTTTCACCACATGCCACAGGCGCCCAATACACAAAAGCGGCGAGAATGCCTGGGATGCCTTGCCCAGGGTCGGAGGCAGGCAAGCAAAAACACAGGTACCCTGTTGACAGCCAAGCTGCAATCGATTTGGGTCATCGGGATCACGGCGGTGGTACAGAGAGAGCCCATGACCGGAACCAGTCGCAGTCGGTCTTGTTGACTTTGCCTTGCTTTTGTTGTACAAGTATTGGTACCAGTACCTTTTCATACAGTATCTGGCAAAAGCCCCACAGAACTGGTCCCACGTTTCGGGAGACAAACTACTTGCAATTAGTGTGGGATAACATTCACAGTGATGGACCTTCTTATGGTGGTGAGATGCCCACAAAACCAAGACGCACAAGCCGAGTCTAAATTGTTCGCGGAAGCTGCGACTTGACACCTCAACCCTACAGCTGGGATATAAACGTAGGTGAGATAATCGTCTGATGCAGTGCAAGCAGGATAGGCCTGGCTACCAACACAGCACCGACCTACCAAGCAAGGCCTACCCCGGATTTCTATCCTCATGGCTGCCTGCTTGTGTTCACCGAATGCTTGCTCGTGGTTGCGAAACGATGGACAGACGACTCACCGCACACGCACGACGTGCCCACGTCCCTTCTTGTTCCTCCCGTGGTTCCTCCTTTTGACAGTCATCCTGCTAAAGGCTTGGGTGTGCGGCTGCTAATACCTGTAGCTGCTGAGGGGGAGAGGGCAGAGGCAGGGTGTGGCTGAGAGGAGATTGTCATGATTGGTCGAAATTCTGCCGAATCCATTTAACCGATGGGCTACATAATAACTACCGCGAAACTCATACGAAACCTCTACAGTGGGGATCGGGGTTGTGGTTGGTTTTAGTTTCTGTCTTTTGTCGTTGCGGTTTTTCCTGTTTTCCGTTTCAGTTGCATCAGACACCAGGCAGACAGGCAGACAGCGCTAGGGCCACGTTTGCCCATGCCTGATTGGTACCCTTCCTTTGCGAGGGGTCTGCCGAGGAAATCGAGAGGTGGAGCATACAGCGCTCGAACCTGCAACACTCATTGAGCGAGATCCTTCGTTCGACGCCTCCTGCATCGAAAATATGATACCACGTTGGGCTTTAATTTAAGGACTGTTATGAAATGATAGAAATGAATAAACGGTGTTTATATTTCCGTCTATGGTGTGCATGCGAGGTTTCGAACCCGTCTGGTGTGTGATGTAGTAAGCTCGCTGTTCGCGCTGCAGCAGGCTACCACTCCCCGCTACCATGTAATACACGCACAACTACACCAACATTGCACATCGCCGTACGTTGGTATCAGTGCTTGCTTGCACGACGTGCAGCTGAACCAATTACTATAAAAGTAAAGGACCACTCCGACGTATCCCAATATCTAACCGTTGACGGTTTTACCTTTTGTTTTCCCCTATCCGCCCTGCGTGGGGCGTGGGTGCGTGGGTAGCGGCACGTACCAGGTATATTACAAATATAGAAATAAACTCTAGCTGTGAGATCGAACATTTGTCGGAACTCGTCTTTGCAAGCTGTGTGTGATACTCCGATCGCGCGTATTACGGGTTGTGCGTCCTCATTAAGGATGTAGGTCGGCGACTCCCCTTAGAACTACAGTGTAGCTCATCAGGGTCAACAGGGTGATGTTAATCAGTCTGTGCGCGGAAGCTATAAAACCCGTTTTCAAGGGGAAACAAATCTGACAGCTGTGGAACGAAATGCATCAGTTTATCAAGTGTATCCTGTAGGTCGCATAACCGGTGAGGGGAGGCCGGAGTTTTTAAGGGCGTCGGGGCCTGCGTTTGAACAAGAGGGAGCGCGCGGGGGGGGGGGGGGGGGGGGACTCAATCTGTGCGTGGAAACTATAAATCCTTTAAGGGGACAAATCTGACGGTTTTGGAAGGAATGCACCAGTTTATCACGTATATCCCACTGCAAGTCGTACAACCAGTGAGGAGAGGGCGGAGTGTTCGAAGGGGTGGATGGGGGGGGGGGGGGGAGGGGTTGAGGCAAAAGGGTTTTAAACAGCTCTAGGTCGCATATATTTAGGGGCTTGCTATACGCGTGGTGCTAGGTCTAGGCGATGGTGCGGATGGTGGGGAAGGAGGGGGCGTTGGGCGGGGGGGGGGGGGGGGGGGAGAGAATTGGAGCAACGGCATGGATGGCTAGAAAGATAATGAGGTGATCAAATATCAACTGCGTGGAAGTGTTTATTACTTTTGGCAGATTTCAATTGTAGGTGGGGCGTTTGAGCAAGAGGGAGCGCGGAAAAGAGGGGGGGAAAGGGGGGTCGGGGGGGGGGGCAGGGGGGGAAGGGTTTTTGACAGGTTTAGGTCGCATAGATGTAGGGGCGTGCTATACGCGTGGTGCTAGGTCTAGGCGATGGTGCGGGTGGTGGGCAAGGAGGGGACGTTGATTGGGGGGGGGGGGGTGAATTAGAGCTACGTCATGGATGGCTAGAAAGATAATGAGGTTTCTGATATCAATTGCGTAGAAGTGTTCATTACTCTGGCCGATTTCGATCTTAGGTGGGGCGTTTGAACAAGAGGGAACGGGGGGAAAAGAGGGGAGGGGGGGGGGGGGGGGGGGGATTAGTTGGAGCTACGGCATGGATGGCTAGAAAGAAAATGAGGTGATATAAGCTGGCTGGTAGTGTTTACTACTCTAGCAGATTTTGATTTTAGGTGGGGCCTATGTAATAGGTACTACTACAGTATACGTTACTACAGTATACGTACTGTAGGAGACAAAAGGGGACTTTTGTTACGAGGATTTGGCACTGTGCAATAAACTGTGTACCAGTACGATGGCCAAAAATTCCAGTCCTTCGGCCTACTGCTGCAGCGATACCTTTGCAAGCGGGATCTAGGCAGCGGCATCTTTTGCACTACCTATACCTTGCACGTGTGTTTTATTTATCGGATCTTTTAGCATCGCATACAATAGACGGAGGAGCTCTAGCAGGAGCAGTATCGGATGAAACAGGAGAAGGGACAGCTCCGCGTGGGTGTTGGGGCATATAAATACGCACCTGGTACTATGCAAAATCTGGTAGAGCCGTGCCGCTGAACCCGCGATCGTTTGCGGTTGGTTCTCCTCTGCACGACAACCCGCGGAAAACTTGATGGCGAATCTAAGCAAAACAACGCGTAAACTAACCTGAAATTGAGTTGCAGGTATGCGTAGACGAGATATATGAATGGGTGATGGACACTGGCGCATTTGGATGACCGTAGACACCGTGCAAGCTGTTTACTGAAGTGTGGACGCTCTCCGATTAAATTGTTGTTTAAATGACTAATCGTCACTCGAACTACGAACTCAAGGCCCGCATACGTACGAAGGTAGAGGCTGGTTCACGCCAAAAGCCCCAAATAAATGTATTCCCCGGCTTATGTCCACGCCGCTTTTTCGATTCAGACCGTGAAATTTTGCACATGTACATGTCTTCTATGTGCTCTTGCGAAGATCTCAAATCCGATGTTTTTGCCCTTTTTTCTTTCTTCGCCTGATTTTTCGTCAGTCAGTGAAGGTTTTTCGGAAAATGTGGATACCTTGAGCCCATTTTTTGTCGTGGACCACCTCGAGCCCAATTTTTTTCGGCGAAAAATCAATAAATAAAATAAACGCGGGTCAGGCCTCGGGATGGGCATGTAGAACACGTGTGCAACACTTCAAGGTCATGCATCTCAAAAACGGCGTGGACATTTGAACTTTTGTGCGAAAAAAAGAGTAATATTGCTTTCTCCAAATGACTTTGTTTTAGCGTAGGAACCGGTTTTTTCGACAGATTTGCTTAATGTTGAACACAAGCAGGCCAGATCTTCGATTTTTCGCTCGAAAATTTCTGCAGACATGCCTTGGAGTACGCCTAACCGGATCGTTCAAAATTAGACGGCGCAGTTATTTTTTCGCCCCCGCTGGGAAATAGCCTGAACATTATTGAAAAAATTGAATGGTCGACACAAATTTCGCTCCTAGAGAGAGCCCGAGGCATGATTTTTTTTTTGGCCATGTCACCCCTTTTCCACTAGTTGTGGAGATCAGTATGATACCAAATATTCACTCTTTTGACTCGATATTGCGAGCGGTATTCGTGGGGGAGATAATTCGTTTTGTTTTACTTGAACCAGTCTGTAGACCTTTCGACAACCCAATTTTTACCCCTCCCCCCCTCTGCTGATAGTTGCAAAAATATACAACAGCGACCTCTACTAGGACAGTTGCAGCATCAAGTACACAGTAGTAGCCATAATAGTAGTGGTAGAATCAGTAGTACAGTAGTAGTCGTACACCTACCGAAAAACTTCTCGTAACGCGGTCGTTACGAGCGAGAATAAACGAACGCACACAGGATGGACACGGCGATACTGTGGCTGATTCACGTCGGTTGATTGTGGGAGCCCGGTTACATACCCCCATGATACCCCCGTAGGCGGAAACGTGCACCATTTTTTTCTTTTTTGGAGGTCTCAGTTGCACCTAAAAATTTGGGGGTCACGTCGAAAAGCAACTACTCCAAAACAAGCGGGCCGTACAAGGGCCAGCAAGAAGCACTTAATCTAAGCAAGCCTTGAAACAATATTGTGACGCTATCCTTGACCAACCTTGAGCACAGGCTATAACATAGGATTTAGTGAAGCGCTCGCCGCTGAGAAATATTTCTAGAACCCGAATTCCTTAGCGCCCCTCCCTAAAAATATATATAGTCTACCAGGTATATATTACGTTCTTATTTGGGTACTCCTTATTTGTGGGGCCTATACTCTGTAAGCACGTGGGAAATCGAACGAGAGTAAGGCCGCCGCTGGAAAAATAAAGGTGCACCTAAAGGGCGGGGTGTATAGAGTAAGGGTGGGGTCGGCCTAACTTTCATGAGCATTCGATCACGATACCAGTGCCCGTGCACACCTTTGTCAACACCGGCACCTGCCGCAACTGCTTCCCCATCCTGTCCAATTCCCACAACGCCGTTTTCGACTTTCCAATTTATCCCACTTAAGCCCTGTCCTGCTTTGTCAACGTTCATGACACCGCAAGACTGCCGGAATGTGATGACGTAGGTTGTCTTGCGAAAGAGACTTGCAGACGGATGGCGCGAAGTGACTGTGAAGGTACAGTTTGTCTTGTAGCGCAGAAGAGAGATACGCTGGAAAGGGGGGGCTTATGTGGCCGGAGTGCTCAGGAGAGTCCCAAGCAACAAACGATGCAGGGTGTAAACAACGGTAGCAGAAAGCAAGCCCTACAAGATGGACATTCGGGCGAGGGACTTAAAGTCAACACGTGAAGACATCTGGCGAGTTCAGCCGCTCTACCTGAACCTGGCCGGTTTCGCGCACCCCCCACGGCCAGAAAAATTAGAGTGGCACATGATACAGAGCCAATACATCAATGAGTACAACTAGCCGCTTCGGACCCGTGCTCTTCGCAGAACAGCCTATGCGAGCCTTGGGGGGCGACGTCGCGCACACGAAACGTTTCCCTGCAACATGGAAATTAACTGCTGGCAATCGGGTCTGATACGCAGTGAGATTAAGCAAGCGCAGCTCCAAGCGGCTCTTAGACGGGGACACCAAAGACGCACCAACTGTATATCACACCATTACTGAACGCAGACCATCCTGCCTTCAGAACTTCCTACAACAACTAACAGCGCAGAAACGACTCATCCTGCCGGCGGGGAAAAGGAAAAAAGCGACAGTACAGGAAACCTAATACGAAACAGGGTAACAAGAAAGGCGAGTTGAGATATGCACAAAACGTAAGAATCCGGGTGTCGTTAGACGGAATTTTGTAAAACGTACCCTCTCCCCAACAACACACCAGCCGGGCCAGCATTTATGTTTCAGATAAGGTGCACTGCAAGAAACGTTTCTATGTTTCCAGGTAACTTGTTCCCATAACGCGGGTGCAGTACATCGTGATCTGGTACATCACGTTTTGGTCGAAACAGGAACCTTTCCGAATCACTAAAAAGAAAACGCTGTGTGCGTCCATGACCGCACCTGCTTCCATAAATACTACTACAAAGTAAATGCGGTCAAAGTTGCTGCTATTGCTATCAGCCTAACAGCTATCTGCGCCACCTCTATCCGATTAGTATCCATCGACCACACACAACCGAATACAAAAGGCTATGAGCCTCGATCACACACGACCGAATCTTACAGGGTATGACCCTCGATCTGCACGCCGATAGAAAAACGCTGACACGGCCAATGACACGAGTATTGACCATCTACATGATAGATTGATGGGTACCCATTTTTCGGCCAATCAATGACACGAGTATTGACCATCTACACGATAGGTTGATGGGTGCCCATTTCTAATAAGTCTCAATACCACGGCATACTGCAGCAGTAGTGGGGACGGTGTTGTCGCCATATCGCCGCGCTTATGGGGGCTGTCTCGGGATCTCGCCCTTCCCTGCTGACTTGGACACTTCGTTCTTCTCTAACTTTCGCAGCAGATCCACCTCCTGCCAATAGCGCGCGACTGTCACGCGGCAACAAACGGAGGATCGGGGGGATGGCATCAGGTTGACGTCCTGAAATTGATGTTGGTGCTGCACTGCGTTTAACAATGCGAGAGCTGCAACGATTCCACATACGAAACGCTTATTACAGAAAGTATTCATACCCATTCGCGTTACAACATTTCTACAGATGAAAAGGCTAACGCATTTACACGCACACCGTATCAGGTGGCGCTAGCTCCTAGAGAATCTAAGGTTTGTGTACACAGTATCGTAGTGTGCGTTGCTTTTGTCATGTTCAAAAGCGGACGACAAGCTCAACGCAAGCCGCTCCGCACAACAACGTAAGTCCGCGAGCGCTCACGTCAAAGCGGGCTTTCTACGAGGGAGCGACGCGAAGCAAGAGCCGCCCATCAACGTAATCTTAGCCTTTTAAAAACTGCAAAAAAATATCCCGCACTAATTCCCAGTACTACGCCCCCAAACACTCGACAGCAGTTCTGGCAGGGGAAATTGTCGACGAAAACAGCCGAGAAGCATCGCCGGGCTTGTTACCCCCCAGAAAGAACGCGATCCGTACTACTGTGGAATCCGACGTGGCTCAACATGTGCTGCTGTGCAAAGCAGTTCTCCAGCAATCCGCAGAGATCGAAAACTTGCGGAGAATATTGAGTCCATGATATATCAACAATTGGCAAACGCACGCGGGCGTCATACTGCTGGGCAATTCGTCTCGAGTGACCGCTTGCTACACGCAAGACATCCATGATAGGCTCGAGGAGGGTGGGGGGGCGAGCGGGGAGAGGGAAAAGCGGAAATGTGAGGGAACAGGGGGAAGGGAGGGAAGACTATTCAGCCTGGAGAAAACTGTAGGGCAAGGCAAACTAGAAGCGCTGACGGCCAGCTAGCGGGCGAGAGCAGTCGGAAACGCTCACTCACATTCTAGCCCGGCGGAGCGCACGATGTAGTCAAGACTAGCTTTTCCGCTACCGCGCTGTCGCCGCCGACGCTCATCCTTCCCGGTGATCAAACCCACATCGCTCCTACTCATTGTAGGTAATGAACCCACACTCGCCATATCGTCGCTTGCAAGGGAAGGGATCGCTGGACAACGCGCCGGGGTCAGGTTGGGCCGAGCGGGTCTCATCGCCGCTTCTATTTCGGCCACTACCGAAGCCGCGCTCTGGGCCACCGGAGCCGACGGTGTCGAGGTATGCAGAGTGTTGTGACCGCCTCGTTCTTCGCGCTTCCAACCGTCAGCCCTCTCCCTCGTCACTGTACCGCCGCCGCCGGAGACAGCGTTCCCTTTTTCGGTGCCTGCAGCTGCAGCTGTGGCTGCGGCTGTGGCTGCGGCTGTGGCTATGGCCTCGGCAGCGTCTGCACTCCCAGACGAAGGCACCGACTTGGTACACGCGGACGGAGAAGACGCGTTCTGAGCGCCAGCTGCAGCGAACCGGTGAACTACTAGAAATTCTGGCAGGACGAAGGCCTCGTTGAGCAGGAGATACTCCTCTTCGCGAGGAAAGTACACCGAGTCGAACTCCGCCTGCCCCGGAGGCGGTGACGGCAGAGGAGGGCACGGAAAAGCATCGCCTCCTGCTGCATAAGACAGTGTACTGCTCCCGTTGTGCGCCGGTTGAGGGTCACCACCGCCAGTCCTGCGGCTTGCGGAGGGGCTTGGCGACACGCACATGCTCACGATCATGACGCGACAGAGCGCAAGCAGCCGCAGTCCAGAGACAGCCCCCTCTTCGTGTCCATGCCCTTCGTCGGACGCCCTTCGCTGCTCCGGTCTATAATCAGGCTGGGGTGTCGCTGGCATCGCGACCGGCGACCATAAAATCCCCGCTGGGGCGCCGCTTTCCGCCTCAGCACGATTGGCGTATTCGCGCTCCTCTTCGAGCGTACCGTAGCGCGAAAAAGCTCTTGGAAACACCAAAGGCTTGGCGTGGGTCGCGCCGCCGTCAGTGGTGGCCTTGCGACGATTGGCGGCATTGGTGTGGCGGCTAAGACTGCCCCCCCCCCTTGCCGCCCTTTCGCGTAGGCCTGCACCTTTGCCCGCCCAAACAAGGTCGATGGGGTCCCCATCCCAGTCGTACCCGTGGGTGGCGGTATCCGCACAAACTGGACCATCACCCCCGCCACCTGGAGTGCCGATTCCCATCCCATACAGAACGATGTGCTCTAGACTCTCGTCCGGCACGTGGCAGAAGAGACCTTTGACCTTGCAAGACTCCTTCTCCTTACTAGCGCGCTGAAACCTATCCAACAAAAACTTGTTCTCTATCTGTGCGCCGGCAAGCGACAGGGGTAGGAGGGGTTCGTTTGTGACAATGCCGGGATAGATGACCACTTTTAGGGTCGTTCCTAACGAACGAAAAAGTGGCACAAATCATGACATATATATAAAAATGTGATTTTTTAGCGAAGCGTGATATTTGTCACGAATCGTAACAACAAAAACTGTTGAACTAACCCACCAAAAACTACTGATGTCACGATTCGACACAAAAAAAACGGGTTTTGTTCTCTTAAACGTGACACAACGACAACTTACAAAAACTACGAAAAATCACAAATTTCGTTTTTTTTTTGCGTTTGCTAAGGTATACCCGGTAACTTTTAGACATTTGTGCTGGGCATACCCATCAATTCAGCTGACCGAAAAAAAGGGGGTGCAAAAAATGACAGGTGCGGTCCAATACGATGCCACGGCGATGGAGGTTGTGGATCTCCGGTATAGTAAGTACCATTTGGGAGCGAAACAAAGCGCGAAGCGTATCCGTTGGTTGACCACAGAAGTAGTTGCAGCCATCATATGTGACAATGAACACTCTTTAAACGCCGCTCTATTCGTGTGTCTAGACCGAGGGGGGGCTGTAGTTATTTCATATATAGCCGCAATTGTGTGACCATCTGCCCTCGCATCCCTACAATGCCGGGACGGAGTACGTCGGGTTTCACCAACCGGGCAAGCATTGCTTGCACCAAGCGCGAAACGCCGTGAGGTGTTCGGCGAGTCGCATGCAGGGTGAGCTGCATCCTGCTAAGGAACCATTGGTGCGATGGACTTCTGTACCTTGTGCGTACTTTCCCGCAGGGGGGTGTACTCACTTTGTGCGTAGGTCGTACTCGTATGACCATAGACGTTCGCATCCCTACTATGCCGGGACGGAGCACGTCGGGTTTTCATCAACCAGGCAGACATTGCTTGCACCAAGCGCGAAGCGCCGTGAGGTGTTCGGCGAGTCGCATGAAGGGTGAACTGCATCCTTTCAAGAACCGCTCGTGCGACGGACTTCGGCGCCTTGTGCCTACTTTCTTGCTTACCCGCATGGGAGGCAACGAAACATTTCCTGGCATCACAACTTCCTCAATTAGTCGCATCGCCGGCTCATCCAATGCTCATCTACTTTCGCCTGGTGAGAGGTTCTAATTTATAAGTCCAACCTCAGAAACGAAAGAGCTGCATCGTTTCCGGTTTAGCTCTTTTACTGTTCCAAAAATGACCCCGTACTGATTCCAAGTAGTTTATCCTCAAAAACGTGAGCTCCCTTGTAAAACGGTTAACGCAGTTCGACTGTACCTTGTAAATGTCCAGCACTCTCACGGCGCCGTACGGCGACTCGCTCGAGAAGAACTCGGGCTTAACATTTTGCGTCGCTGCGCGGAGGCAGCGCGCGTGCTGAGGGTGAGATGGCGGCAGACGCCTGAGCACCACGCTCCCTCGCGTCCGATGCTCGGCGGTGGCGGCCAGCGAAGCCAGCCTCGCCGCCAGCTCCAGCCGCTCCGTTTCTCTCCTGCAGTAGGCGGCCTCGGCGGCTGTCTGCGCGTCTTCTTGCGCCATCTCGGCGCTCGCCACTGCCGCGAATCTTGGTCGGAGTTGACGGCATAGGTGGCGGTGGAGGCAATGGGCATTGTCGTAGTGTTGTTCTCACATTAACTCGCATAATCAAGTCCGTGGTCACAGAACAGGCTGCAGTCGCTCTGGAGTGGAAGAACACCCCAGGACAAAAACAAAGCAAACCAAAAGTGGCACACATACAAGTATACATATACTATAAAAAATGAAAATACACTCCAGCTGTGAGATCGAAGATTTCGTCGAAACTCATCTTTGCAAGCTGTGTGTGATACTCCGATCGCGCGTATTACGAGTTGTGTGTCCTCATTAAGGATATAGGTCGGCGACTCCCCTTACAACTACAGTGTAGCTATCAGGGTTGCGTTTGGTGCAGGTATTATAAACGCGTCAGGGGCGAGGCTTTATGGTTATGCGCCAGTGCCCGAGAGGAGATGGCAGTAACAGTGACGCTTGCAGTTGGGAACGAAAGGACATCAACAACGAAGGGCGCGTGTCACTAGCTCGCAGGCCTAGCGGAATCGCTATCTCTCGGACGAAAGCATTACCAGGAAAGGTGCACACAGACAACAGTTTGGGGTCAATCAAAGGTGTAGGGTCTGGGGAAACCTCTATTCTGTCTTATCGTCCAACGAATTCCAAGCAGTATGCCCCCCACATGTGTTCGCGGTTCTAACGGGGTAACCAAGGATCTGCGCTTGCATGTACCCGGCACATACTTGGGTCCTCCAGCTACTATCATGAGTACAAACAAAAGGTGGCCCTTTCATTACTGTCGTAGTTTTGATACTGGAGTACCCGATGTTCATTAAACGCACGGAGTTGCACGACACGCGCGCTGTACGATACTACTTGTGCCGCGCGCTCATGATCACAGAGGGTCGTTTGTCATGTCGCTCTACCTGGATCCCAAAGGGGTAAATTATACAACCCGCTGCTCTTCTCACCTCAGCACAAGACTGCCCAGCCGCGTGTCCAGACGAGCGCGGCCGTCGTCGCACCCCCCCTTGAACTCCGCCACCGCCTTCTGGACCGCGATTAGACGCGTCGTCGCCATGCACGCAGCGATCGTCCTTGAAGCCTTGAGGTGCTCGATTCTGGCTAGCCTCGCCGACCGCCGCTCTCGGCGGGCGCTAGACACGAGGACTTGCAGGCCGGGGCTAGGGCGGTCTTCTGCTGTTGCGGCTGCCGGAGATGCTTGTACTGTTTCTCCTTCTCTTCCTCCAGCGGCGGGGTGGCCATTTTCGGCGTTGTCGAAAGTCTCTAGATCGGGGTGGCACAGCAAGAGGGAGCGAAGATCCCCCGACAAGCCCGCTAGGAGCCCCGCGGAAGGGTGGTCGGGCGTAGCATTTGTAGCACCAGTTGCCGCCGTAGTAGTTGCAGCTGCAGTTGCTCCTGCTGCTGTTGTTGTCGATGTTGCAGTTGTAGCAGTTGGACTGGGGGTACAAGCCGTCGTATTCGTAGAAGCTTTCGTTCTTCTGCTGTTTGAATGAGATGCGGTTGGTCGTTGTTGTCGTTGGGAAATTGATGATCCTCCTGATCCTGAAGATGATCCTCCCAAAAGATCGCTGAACAACAGCTCACGTGTGGAGCGCAGAAAGAGCTCCCCGCTTACCATGAACGGCGATCCCTTGGAAGAAGCGAAGCAGCCTCCAACTCCACCTACGCTCTTCCTCCTCTCGCTAACTGGTGGCTGCACAGAGGTCTGGACGCTGCCTTCAAAGGTTCTGCTTCTCCGAGGCCTTCGACGTGGATTTACCATGACGATACTTGACCGTTTGATCAGCAAAATATCCCACCATGTACCTAAATATAGGTACCGTATAAATATAAATGTTATTATCAAACGGTACTTATATTTATGTATATCGTGGTATATAACTTGGTGCCAGGTGGTAGGTGTTTACACGGCACAGAATGGTCGAAAACAGAGTCTGTGCTGCCTTGGTTCTAGTTTCGAGCGGTAATCATGCGCGTGCAGAAACGCGTAATCTGATGATCGCCCGCTCTCGTCGATGCATCTCGGGAGAAACAGCTGTGTGTGCTGTAGCTGTGCATAGTGCGCTAGTGCGGGAACTCTCGATTTTAGGAGTTCAAACATACTATGAGGCGGTTGTAAACCGGGAACATTCTCCCGACCAAAATCGGCCGCCGCGGCAGCGGCAGCAGTGTCGCTGCTGGCCCCTTGTCGTTGCGCCGTCTCCCATCACTTCTAAGTCTACGCTTCTGGTGGGTGTCAGATTCAGCTTAGAACTCGTTTGCTTGCTGTGTTGCTCGTCATAGCGCCTCTGCTTGTACTCTGTTGTAACTCTCCGCTTATACGTACGGTTTGCTCGTGCTTTTGTACGAACAATGCCATGTGTGGAACCGAGTTGGTTTTGCCGCGCTGTGTGAACTGGTTTTGCCCGCGCACGCGTGTGCTCATTGCGGTTGGCATTGCATAGCCAAACCACCTTGCTGTATTTGCTATGTTCATCTCTGTCTCGTAGTTTGTGACCACAGAGCTCATCTCTCTATGAGGCACCAGCACGGACACTGGTTGTGCTGGATGTACATGGGTGCAAACATCAGTTTATTGTGAAGAACACACTACGTAGGATGGACTCGCGGAATACTTCGTACAGCTGTGCTGTACGGGTGCTCTGATGTCATGTGCGATATCCTACATGTACTCTCGTACACAGCGTAGGTAACTTGCTGTCCATGCACATTGTTCCCGGTAAGGTGCTATAGAGCATAAGTGTCATGTATTTCTTGAGACGAGTGAGATTGGGCCAAGCTGCAGAATCCCTTGCCTCACAACGCGCATCTCAGGCCATTTCTTATACAGTCGGATTCCGCCAGTCGAAAACGGCCCTTTTCGACTGGACTTTTTTTCGACTGGAATCCTCTGGTCCTTCTTATCGTCAGTCGAGTCGATTTTATAGTTTTTGTGCTCTTCCTAGAGGCGGTTGGTACTGCTGTACAGCAGTCGAAATCGGTTGGCAGCTCTGTACTTCGCGCTTTCTCCGCGAGCAACGGCTCGACGAACCCTCGTCCCAGCGAGTTGGTGGCTTTGAGCTTAGCCGAAAGCCGCCACAGCTACGTTCGTGGAGTTGGACTCAGCCGAGAGCCGCCAAAGTTATAGCAGGCGCAGCCGTTGTTGGCAGCATGGGATCGACACCGCGCGCTGCTGCCGTCGTGTGATACGCGCTGCTTGCGAGCGGAGCTAGGAATGCGCCACGCTGACTTGCTGCGAGAAGCAACAGCAGTGATAGCCACGCCAGCGTCAGCGCCTTGTATGATACTGCAGTGTGGTACCTGGTATGGGTTTGTGGCCGTGTGGCCGTGTGGGTGTGTGTTTAGTGGTGGGATGAACGATGCGATCGGTTAAAAAAACACGTGTAAAATTTTTTCGACTGAGTTTTTCGACTGGAGGATGAGGATCCAGTCGAAAAAGTCGAGTTCTTCGACTGGATCCGCCAGTCGGAATTCTCAGTGGAAAAAAGTTGAGTCGAAAAAGCCCTTTTTCGACTGTGTAAGAAAGCTCGATTTGGGCTTCAGTCGAAAAAGGCCGTTTTCGACTGACAAATCCGACTGTATAAGAAATGGCCTCAGCGATATTTTAGAAAAATGAAAAACATCTTAGGCTGACTATTGTGGGAGACGAAACAGGAAAACAGAACTGGCATGCACTTCTGTTTTTCGTTTGGCCCAGATTCGTACGTATACTGCTGTATCGAGTTTCGTCGTGTTTAATCTTAGGGTGTTTCGTGCATGCCGGGGTTTCGTTTGAGTTGGGAGGGCGTAAGGGAACTCGGTCGACCCGGTGGCGTATCAGGTTATCCTCGAGCCAGGTATAGGTCAGTTTCATGAGTTCGGATCCCCCCGAGTGCATACTCGTATAAATTCGTGGGGACTTGTTCTTGCGCACAAATTGACTTGCGGAAAACGCGAGAGCGTGAATTAGCATTAGTCGATAACAAATCGACGAGCAGTGGGATTGCTGAACCCTGTGCGCGATAAAAATTGAAGGCAAGAACCGGGGGGAAGAAGGGACGACACCTGTGACCACGGCTTGTCCAGAAGCTGGAAAGTAGAATTGTGAAAAAAAAGAGATGCGGAACCTCCTCCGAAAGGAGTTGTGCTTCCCATGTTGCTTTGACGTATGTGCGATCCTCAAGCTTGTCAGTCTGCTGCAGCATCAAGGCAAGGACCAACCGCAGGCACTGCAATGCAGTAGCCCGTGCGCTCGTAAGAGAGGCCAGTGCGCTTGTGCTTGTGTCCATTTTCGTTTTCCTTTGCCCCTCCGTCTTCGAGTGTCGCTTTGTCTCGCACACGCAAGCAAGCAACAGCAAACAGTTAGTGGCGTTGCAGAGAGCTGACGCACTCACAACGACAGCAGCCAAGAGCACGCGGTATTGTAGACGATGGCTCGCCATCACCGGAGTCTTGAGTCTCCAGCTACCGCTATATGCCGCGATGCCGTGTCCGAGACTGTCGAGGAGGTACCGAGAGGTTATGATATGATATACGGGTGGTGTGGTCCGGCGCGTTATGCCTTCCGTGTTGGGCAAAACCTCAGTTTCGTTCGGCTCTGGAACCGTATACAACTGCTGCCTAGTTTCGTCTATGCCCAAGCCATTTCCGTTCGAAATGCGAATAATTATTTCTGAGATTTCTGTTCTTGTTCAATTGATTAGAGTCGATAAATCGGAAATGTCAAGAAACCTTTCTGTGATCTCTCAACCAACCTTGTTTTGTTTTCCGGTTTCGTCTCCCGTAAGAGTTAGCCATAGGCCGACTCTAATGGGGAACGGAAATAGAGGACAAAACAGGATTTCCCCTTTATGGTGTTGAAGCCCACGCATGTGGCGGGAAATCTTGTTTTGGTTGCCGCAGCAGAAAAAACTGTGCTTCCCGCACACATCATGTGCCGCCGCCACCGATTCCTCGACTCGCAGGGCACGAGATGACGTCAAACCTTGGAGGCTGCATGCTCTACTTCTCCGAGAGTGCTCGCTGCCAAGTGTGAGGGCCGGTGATGCGATGTAGCTGATGTTATCACTCGAGACATGAGAGCCTAACCCATTCATGTACGACTTGTTTTCCCAGACGGAACTGAGACCCCATTCTCTACATGACTTTTTTCCAGACGGAAATTTCCAGCCACACCGCATCAGCCCTCACACTTGGCAGCGAACACTCTCAGAGAGGTAGAGCATGCGCCCTCGAAGGTTTGACACCACCACACGCCGTGTGAGGCGAGGAATCGTTGGCGACGGTAGGTGCTGTGCGAGAAAAGCCCAGTTTTGGTTTTGTTCTGGCAATGAACGGAAATGGCTCAGGTCTACCGACGGCACTGCCCTGGGTTTCTGCACGATGAGGGAAAGTCCTGTTTTGTTTGCTGTTCTCGTTTTCCATAAGAGTCAGCCCAAGTCTTTTTACCAGGTTCATCGTATCTAGGCGAGCACGGAAAAAAAATCCTACGCCACTCTCCTCTTTTCAAGAGCTCAGGCAGGGGGGGGGGGGGGGGGAGTACTCAGTTTGTGCATGGCCGTAGTCATATGACCATAGACCCTCGCATCCCTACTATGCCCGGACGGAGCACGTCGGGTTTTCACCAACCAGGCAGACATTGCTTACACCAAACACGAAGCGCCGTTAGGTATTCAGTGAGTCGCATGAAGGGTGAACTGCATCCTTCCAAGAACCGCTCGTAAGACAGACTTCGGCACCTTTGCCTACTTTCTTGCTTATGGATGACAGCGCCAGTGAGTTATATTTTGTTTTCTGGTGTGGCCACTCCAGAGACAGCCATGATTATTACTATGTACCTGCCTCGTGGATGCCTTACCATATTCACACTATGCGTGATGCAACCATTCCCCTTGTGCGGAGTTAGGGTTCTCCACTCCGCACAATATGATCTTACTCGATCACCATCCTGATGACCGCCAAAAAAAGAAAGAAAACGCCACCGTGGTTGTCTAGCTCACGCAGTGATTGGCATGATCTACAGCGTCGTTGCCAACCAACGCCAACCCCAATATACATATAATGTTTGACAGTGTCGGTGCCAACCGAGGCCAACTATTATATATATGTCAGACAGGGGGGGGGTATACTAAAACCACGTTAAAAAGTTGATAAATGTGTAATTGTACCATTCTCGATTCGTACAGAAATCCCAACGCTCTGATTTGTTTTTCCTTTTGGCTTTTCTAGGAGTGAGTGTGGCCTCTGGGATTCCGATCCGCCTGCTCCGTGCTCCCGTGGTTATATCGTACCGTGTACTATTAATAGTGTGTGTTTTTTCGCTTGTGTGGGGAGGCAGCATCACATGGTATTAGTCGAAAATTCATCGCAACTCATCTTGCAAGTGGGGGGGTGTTAGCCTTCGTGAAGGAGGCAGGTCGGTGACTCCCCTGCTGATGATAGGGTCAACAGGACTTGAGACATTCAGCCTAGAATCGTCCGTTGCTCAAGGGGGGTTAACGTTTACGTCCACGGCAACGAATAACCTCACACGTACACCATTACCCCATTCTTGATCGGTGGTAATGTCGTTTCTCAAACCAGACCAATGCAGGAGTTGAACCACACATCAATATGTTGTGACTTACTGCGGTAGGATTTGGTGCGATCAACTCAAGAAATACAGGGAAGTAGTTCGATCTTTTTTTTTTTCCTGGCGTATCAATAGCTTCCCAGCGAGATCAGGTTAAAATATACGATATATACTGAGAACACCAAGATACCGCGCCCATCCACGACGGTCACGCCTCCGCTGGATAGGGTTCCTGGGCCAGCTCCCCAGCGAGGCCAGGCAAGGTAAAGGTTAGATACAGAGGTTACCAAGCTGCCGCGCACATCCATGAGAGCTACGCCTACGCCGGACAGTGTCCCGGTACCAGCTCCGACGGCCGGGCCCACCTCGCCGCTCGCCCCTTGTCCGAATCGGGGTACGGCGACACCCTATGGGGGACGCAAGTAAGCGGTTACCCGCGGCGGCCTACAGTACGCATCGGCCGGATGAAGGTTCCGCCTACCTCGCCTGCTGCACGGAGATGCTGGCGCCGGGCCCTACCCACTGGCTCGCCTCGCACACAAGTCCCCTGCCTTCGAAGGCGGGAGGTGGGCACCTCGCTCAGTTGTGACCCCGAGAGGGCATTTACCGCCAACGACGTAAGCTGTGCCGAGTAGGATCGCATGAGCTTACGGAGCTGGTATTGCTCTTCACCCCACTCGCCCTGCGCCTAGAAACGGCGCCAGGCGCATCCCATTGGTTGCAAGCATTGCGCGAAGCAGATGCCACCGGTCATTCTCGCCGCGGTACGAGTTTGCCGGGTACGGAAAGATGTCTGCCAAAGCCCATCTCACGCGTTGATCGGTGAGGTTGTCCTTGGCAGCAATCGGCCTGTACGCATCACAACTGGTCCCGCGGCTTGAATGCCTGATGTCGTCTGTCTCGCACGGTATAATCAAGCAGTTGGATGTGCCTGGTGCGGACGATCGGGGTGGGGCGCTGTACCGGCTCCATTAGATCCCCGTCATCACAGTACGAGCGCGCTACTGTTGTTTCCGGCCTCTGAGGCCGATTTATTAGTATTATGCTTCACGCCGATCGCCCTTCGGCTCGAACCGGCACGAAGCGCATCCATTTGGTTTTGGAGGTACTGCGCGAAGCAGACGCAATCGTCCACTCACGTTGCGGGACTAGTTCTGCCGCGCACAGGCAGATGGCTGCCAAGGCCTGACCGCGGCCTTGGCAACCATCTGCCTGTGTGCGGGATATCTGGTCCAGCGACGTGAGTGCTCAATTGCGTCTGCTTCGCGCAGTACGTGTACCCAAGTGAATGCGTGGTTCAGTATAGCGTGCGTTCTGCACTTGGTTAAGTGTTCGTGGCGGCTCCCAGATTTCTTACGTTACTGTAAATAACAGCTTGCCTTTCTTTTTGCCCTGTTTCGTATTTGGTCATGTGTTGCTGTGCGTATACATACAGCAAAAGGTCTACCCACGAAAGGGGATTATGCGGCTGTTCGCGCTACTGGTCGGGGCCCTGTTCGCGGGCCAAGCGTGCGCGCAGGCGGCCGCAAGGGCCCGCATCGAGTCCTGCAGTGGATGAAAATTAAACAAGCTCCCCGATGTCAAGAAGTTTCTCAAGGACCCCGAGCATGCCACCAGCTACGAGGATGTAGAGGTGAGGCGTTATTATTTTCAAAAGCTGAGTACAAAGCAGCAGTGCAGGTATTTTCAGACTAGCGTCACGGTCGAAAGCAATTGTGTCACATGACGGCATTTTTGAGTGCCGACAGTCATACATTTAGGAGATTTCACTCTTAAAATTGGGATGTTTCGTCTAGACGGCTGTCCGTCACGGGCATCAGCTGCCGTCGCCTAACATATTGTGGTCCAAAGTGCCATACATTGTGGGCGGTTGGAATCCGATCTGGGGTCCGGTCTGGGACCCGGTCTGGGGCCCGGTCTTGTCCAGCCTGCTGATCGAGCACGATAGGTGCGTCTTCGGCGTGTGGTTGCCGCGGGTTTTTTGTTGTGTTTTCCTCTTGAACGGAGCCTCTTCCGACCCACCATTACATACCTCTCTGGACCAAAGATGTCGGTTGACGGTCTAATTTTGACCCGCCAAGGGATCTTTAGACTTATTATGCTGGGTTTAGTGTTGGAAGTTGCTTAACGTGACGGCTCTCCGTCCATGGGCAAGTGTGCCGTCAACCAACGTCTTCGACCTTGACGAAAAATGTGGGGGCCGTTGGGGCATATATACCTAAACGATCCTTGAACATTCCATCGATATTGAAAAGAGGTGCTAACTGTGTGATACAACTACGGACGGAAATATAGGGGCTTTTGGGATAATAACAATTAAAAACCATCCTTACATTGCCGCCCAGGGTGATTCGTGTTAGGAGTCTGTTCAACGCGTAGTGGCACGAGGCATCAAGTGCGCAGTTGGGGTGGGGCACATCTAAAGTCGATGCGTAGTGGCATGATTTCGATGCATAATTAGTGGCACGAGACGAAATGTGTCCCAATGAGGTGGGGCGCACCTAGGTGAACCGGTTTGCTGTCTTTGTTGCCAGGTTAACTTCGTCAGAGGCCGGCCGCCGGTGCTGACCATCTATGACAAGGTCTCCGGGGAGGCCGAGGAGAAGATCAACCTTGAGAAATTCAACCTTGAAGAGGTGCGTCTCAAACGGAGCGTTTCCTGTCCGCCAGCTCAGGGTCATGGTATGTATTCTTCCCTTTGACTGCAGACACGAGGGCTGTTGTCGCCGAAACTCTCGAAACCGCTGGCCTGGTTGCTTAGACTTTCGTATCAAATCAGATAGTTTTCATCAAAACGATTGGTACCTGTAGTTCACATTGCGCTCTTGATTGGGCGTACCGAGCGATGAGGGGACGCCTCCCCGCCTGGTTAGGTGCTCCAGCACCTGGGTGACCGAGATGAGACGTTTGGCTCCTCAACCTCGCGTCGGGTGCAGTACAGTAACGCACGGCGTTCAGGGAGCAAGGAGTCAATTAACGGATGGAAGCGCCACCTTTGAGCACGGCACGTATGTTTTCGGAGCCATAGGGGTGTCATCTTGCCAGTTCTAAGACTGTCAAGCTTGCAAAATACAGCTCGTTGCCGTTCCGCTGCGCCACAGTTCTTGATGGTTGTGTGCGCCCGCAAGATGTATCTCATACCGCTGTCGGGCTCACCACGTTCTTGTCCTTATACATGTGCTGAACACCTTTTTTGGAAGCTCGTAAATACGGCTCGTTGCCATTCCTCTGGCAGAACTTGTGGTCGTTGTTTGCGCCCTCAGATGGTATACGTGTCTCACACGTTCGGGTTTTTCGCGTGCCACTCAACCATGTGCTCAACGAACATAATTTTTTTTTGGCAGATGCACGAGCTCCTCGTTTCCCGCGGCTTCGTCCGCCGTCCAACGCCTGTGACCTCCGCGGATGAAAATTCCACGAATGAGGGTGGAAGTGTTCGTGATCAGCCTTCGGAGGAGGAGAGGCGCCGGATGGATGCTGCGACTGCCGAGCGCAAACTCAAGAGCGCCGAGGCAAGAGCCGTCCGCACGTGTATGCCCGTGAAACCTTCGAAATGTAGCAGAACTTTGACTTTGTGGGCATGTGCGTAGCCGTCAACCTTCGAAAGCAGCACAAGTTTTTCAAATCAAGGTTTACGTTGTATTGGCCGCTCTTTTGTGCGCATGTATATATATACCCGTGGCCATCATCAACAGCAGAAGTCTTATCGTCGTTTTTAACTTTTTTCTTAACGTCGAAAGCAGCCGAAGTCTTACCATCGATTGCAGCAGACACTTATGTACCTACGACGAAGGATACGGTGCGGGGGGGTGTACCCCAATTTTTGCTACCGTAAATTGGCCACCCACGCGAGTAGCTCTATAAAACACCACCCACAAACGGGGTTATGAACATGTCGGCGCAGCGCAACAGGCAATTCCGCGGCCGTGCACATCGAGAAACCCGAGAAGAACATCCCATGCAGGTAGCTAGGTACTCGCGGCGTGAGTGGCTCCCAGCCCCTGAAAACGGACGACCTATTCGTGGCTCTCCTATCGTAGCCTTGATCCTGCTCGTTTTATTTATTTATTATTTTGTGCGCCTCTCAGTGAGGACGGTGACGCCTGCACTTTTAAAATAGGTACCGGGTTTTGTCACCCGCCGTCGGAGGATCGCATACGGTGTAATAACGGTCATCGCGATGCCTAGGCGATCGTGCTTTTATCGTAGCATCTGTGCCACACCGTATCGTGGGGGGGGTTGCGTTTCGGCAGGTTTGTTGGATGTGCTTAAAGAGACAGTATTTGTATTTCGAAAATGATCGACGTGTTGTTTTTAACGCTGTGCGATATTTTTTGGCGTCAACAGTACGGTGATCTAGGCCCTCAACTATGTGAATTAGACTAATCAGTGCGTCGAGATGTGCATCAAGCGCTCCCAACTCTCGCGACGGCAGTTGGGTTCTTCGCTCCCTTGGATTGCCTTACGAAAACGCCTTGAAATGGAACGCCTTGAAGTCCGCTTATTGTTCACATACGCGGTGCAATATGAACTAACACGCCTCGTTCTTACTATGGTTCGGTTGCCGATCTCGAATACAGTGGCGGTCCCTCTGTAAAAGCCGGTTGAGTAGTACCGTTTGCATGCTCTAGTGCCTGTGAAGTTGCTTGCCACGCACGGAAAGGTAGTGGTGGTTCCTCTATTGTGCCGGTTGAGTAGTGCCGGCTGCAGGCTATAGTGCCCGTGAAATAGCTTGGCACACACGGAAACAACCAGTAGTGGCAGTATGCAGGGTAGTGCCGGTTGCCGCTAAAATGCCGGTATTTTTTACGGCTGGCGCGCACCGGCGCTGTAAAGGGCCCATTAATGCAACGATTTCGTGGGAGTGCACGAAGGGAAGCAGGAAGGATAATTCACTTGCCAAGAGCGATGATACTCGGTGCAGTTGTGTCAGCTTTTGTGCAAACTTGGAAAAAAATAGTGGAGTACTCGAGTGAGCACACGCACGGCAGGATAAAATGGATTTTGGGGTAAAAGCGGTAGTGTTCAGTGAATTGGTGTCAGTGTTTTTGGGTTTAGAAAGCTGTAGTTGCGTGTTGAAGTGAGTATACGCACGCCAGGAGAATAGATTTTGGGGTGAGAGCGGGGGTGTTTCGGTGAAAATTGGCGAGTTTTTTTGCGTTTATAATTAATTATGCACCGCAGATTCTCGGAAGGCGAGTAAAATAGTAATCCTCTCCCCCCTCGTTCCTGTTCTACTTGGGTTGCAGGCTCGCCGCTTGAAGTCGAAAGCTAGGGCGGAGAAGCGCAGATTCGACAAGGCAAAGATCAAAGCAAGGGCCAACGAGGAGCTCTAGAGGGGCAGCTGCTGCTCCGTGCAGCAAGATCGTGATGACGGTATTAAAAAACCCGACCTGTTGTTGCGGGCATGCGCGTCACGTCGTCGGTTTTGTTTTGTTTTTGTTTCGATGTTGATCTCATCATGACGATATTGCGAAACCGTCGTTTCGCGGGCGTGGGCAGGTTGTTGTTTCCCTTGTGTTGTTTCCGCGTCGATCTCATGACGATATTAAAAACCGGCCGTTTTTTGCGGGCACGCATGCGCATGTCGCTTTCATTTTTTTTCTTGTGTTTGGTGTCGATCCCCATGACATACGAACGGTCGTTTGCGGTCTTGCGCATGTCGCGTTTTGTTGTTTTTGTGCCTGGCGTCGACGCCATGACAATAATGGTTACACTGCCGTTTTTGCGACCGTGATCATATATTGTTTTTTTGTTTTTGGTGTCGATCTCATGGCAATATTAGTAAACAGCCGATTTCGCGGGCGTGCGCATGCATGTGTTACGTTTTTGTTAGGTTTTGGTTTCTAGTGTCGTCAATCACGTGACGATGTTACACAACGGCCGTTTGTGGGCGTGGGCATGCGTGCTTCGCATTTTTTTTTTTGCTTTTTGTTTTTATTGACATCTCTTCGCGCAACTCGAACCTCTAACCGTGGACTTCCTCCGTGAGCGTAATGACGGATGCACCCACTAAAAACCCTTACACAGGGAATGGGCCATCCTGAAAAAGCCTGGAGATTCGTTTTCGACGGGGTTCGTGTTTCATTTTTTATTGTTTGTTTGGTTTCTGCGTTGACCTCTCTGCTTCGCGAGGCTTCTTAACCCCTTACCGGGGAATATTTTTTTTCCGTTAGCGTAATGACGGATGCACCCACTAAAACCCTTGCAGAGGGAATGGGCCATCTTGAAATGCCTGGAGATTTTATTTTTCCGACGTGGTGTTAGCAAGGAAGGTCGAAGTTAAGAGGGCAGATGCTTTTATACTGTTAGTAGAAACAAAACACATTTCAGGTGTGAGATCGAGGATTTGGTCGAACCTCTACCTTACAAGCCCTTACAAGCTGTGCATGATACAAGGATCGCGCGTGCTACGGGGTGTCAAAGATGTCGGTTGACCGCCTAGTTTCGTCCCGTCAAGGTCTCGTTATACGCAATATGCTGGTTTTATGGTAGTTAGAAGCAGTCCTTGACGGTTGTCGGTCATGACGATTGTCCGTCAAAAGTCAAGAGTGCCAGTCAATCGATCCTTGCGGGGGGTGTCTGATCCAGGCCGATTGTCGTAGTTGAGGGTAACAACTTTTCTGGGGCTTCAGAGGGGTAAAATGACGATAAAAAAATGACGATCCCCGCGTCGACTACTGCATGATTGGCAAATGATAAGAGGTGATGCCCGGACTACAAGGCAAGAAGTCGTGCGGCACGGGCGTAGCATGACCATACCCCTACTGCTGGGCCGTCACATCGCTCGTAGACCGTGTATTGAAGGTTTCTTTGTTTTATCGCTCTTATGGCTCCCACAAGGGTGAAGGTTCTGGAGCATGGCAACGGCACTGGGATACCGAGCAGAGGCTTTTAATTAGGGTCCGTGGAACGGGGGTATTTCGTCACCCTTTCGGAACTACCAGGTACTCAAATTAACCTAAACGCTGAAAAACATAGTCCAGCAAGTGATTTGTCTCCGACACACGGGTGGGTGCTGTTCTAAAGGAGTTTAACCTTTTCTCGGCATCATAGCTTATCAAACCCCCCACTTCTGCTTATCTTAGCGCGGGACTTTTCCCTATGTAGACGCACGCTCTACGGTAGAGGTGCACCTCTTTTTTTTTTCAAACTCCCCTCCCTTGTTCGAGAAAAAATCCCCTAAAAAGTATCGCCAAGAAAACTCTCGACGTTACCTTATACCTGGTAAGAAACATGGTTTTCTCAACCCGATGGATGTTCCTAATGCACGACGTGTACTCCACTAACATTTTCGACGCGTGGTACGATCGAGGTAGCACTTTTTGTCTGAAATGGTTTCGACATGACGGGGCTCCTTGTATAACCCAAAATCGTCGGAAACAGGTCTTTGTTTTGTTGAAATATCGTTGTATACTCTTGAGGTCATAGGATTTTTCATCCGGTATACAAGTAGCAGTTTTTTTTTCTTTGTCCAAATCAGTTGTTGGGGTTAAGGGCATTATAGCATGTCTTAACCTCCTCCTAAAGTGCGAGAACCTCAGAAAAAACGTTGTGCACCTCGATCTTAGCACGCGTCGTTCCCGAGAAAGAAACTTGGAATACCAGGTACAAAGTTTTTAAGCATTTCCTCTGACGAGGAGCCAGCCCCTCAGAAAAAAAAAAATCGGCCAAAAAAGTGCCATTAGCATCGAATTATCGTAGATCGAATACGACTAGAGGGGGGGGCGGAGGCGGGACGCATCGTGTTGTTGTTTTTTTCCCGTGACTTTGGCCGGGTCGGATCACTTCTCGCGGGTCGAATCGGGTCAGGGTGACCCGGCCCGACCCGTGACATTAGAAAACGTCCTGACCCGACCTGACCCGCACCGCGAGATATCGAACACTTGCCATTCCGAGCTGACTCGACCCGACCCGCGAGTTTTTTCTTATAGTCGCCTGGGCTGACCCGCGGGCCGGACCATGGCCCGTCGAACAGCCCTGGGTTTTTCCTTGGCACAAAAAAGGCACACGATTCGGCCCGGCATTATTAATCATCGCCTAGCCCTTCTGCTCGGCATAGCGCCGGACTTTTCCCTACCAGAGGGGGACGAGTACCGTCTCTGCCGCGGTGGCGAGCGCACGAAAGAGTCCTTGTCACCCCCGGTGCTGTCAACCGCGGCGGTGGGAGTGTCGTTTCCTCCGTAAGAAGAGTCAGCAGCAGCGGCTCCTGCGCTTGCGGCTGACGATCGAGCGCGCCCGGGACTGGTGCGAGATCGGGGAGGGGTTCTCTCGCGGACCTCGTGCCCGACGAACTGCAGGAATTCGCGATAGGATATCTTGTTGTCTCCCCCAGTGTCCTGATTTGAGAGGCGACGAGGAGCGACGGGTGGTGGCGGTGGTGGTTGAGGGGGCAAATCAGAAATCGGAGGTCGAGTGCGGTTGTGGTCACTAGATATCATGGGCGTAACTGCTGTGGACCAGAAACAGCAGCATCGCTTTGGGCAGATAGGGAAGTCGGTCAGGCGCCAGGTAAAACATACCAGGTAGCCCGAACAAGCAGTGTCGTTACGTTTTGCACTTCCTGATATAATGAATACTCTTCGCAAACAAAAGTACTAAATAGTTGATATTTTCTTGCACAGACACAATTTGTTCTGTTAGCTTTAGGCTGCTACTTCAATTGCGGCAAAAATTCGCAAAAGAGCGCACAACTATTACGGAGGGTTATTGCAATCAGGACCCACGATATACACAAAAACATATATATATTCCACTGCTTTTACTAGCCAATTTTGGTCCTGAAAAATAGATTTCCGGTAATAAGAAAATAGTAAATGCGCTAAAAAAGGTCGCTCCGAACTCCGAAGGAAAGCCTTGCATTTTTGAAAGGTTTCGTGAAAAATACTTGGAGTTATGCAAATGCTTACCCTGTGAGTTCGACCGATCGAGTGGTCTATATTATACTCAGCTTTGCTGGTTTCGAGGTCGTTTCAGGACTATACCCCTCGTAACTTTTATCCACTATACTTGAACTGTAAATTCGACCGATGAAGCGTCGTTGTATTTGTGTGCCAGGTTAAGCTTTTCGATAGAAACAAAACTTTGATCCGTTTTGATGTTGGGTGTACAACAGGCACCACATTTAACAATAAATTGCTGCCCTGCTTCTTGCATTACACCATCTACACAAGGACGAAACGAACACCTAAATGGGCAAACATGGTGACTAAACAACTAGTCGGCGTCAATTCAACCCGTTGTACAGGCTAAATGGTGCGCTAAATTTTGCCGCGTTTTGTGCTTCGGAATATTTAGACGCCACACGCATATACCAGGTAGTTATTGCCCATGCCTCTTGCAATAGATACACCACCTTCCACTTACTTCGTCGATCGCCATAAGCAAAGCAAACAATTCTCTAAAGAACAAGCATGACTACTGAAAAACTAGTCGACGCGAAATCCAGGCCAGTACAGATATCACCCTTACTTACGAGGTAGTCAAGCAGGGCCTCGCATTCAGCTTCAGTTAAACGGAGACCCAGCCCGTCCAAGAGGCACCGTCGGAAAGCGAGGGAAGAGAGCGTTCCCGTGCCCCGGCGATCAGCGGCTTCGAACACCCGACGGAAAGGCGGCGGCCCGTCCTCCTCTTCCGTTAACCTGCCGATTTCCTGCATGCACCACAACCGCGCGTGTGTGGTAGGCTCATTTCAAGTACATTATTGCGAGCGAATGCGCGTGTCTAACCACCTAGATCTTGTTACATTGGCATCCCAATAGTATCCTACCATCCTCCCCAGCCATAGTATTGACCACCATCCAACCTTTATAATAGAACACCAAGGGAAAATCCAGCCGCCGCCAATGGTGCTGCAATTCTCGGTTTGTAAAACTGAGCTAGATCTGAGTGTTTTAGTGAAGGTTTTTCGGCCTGTCCGTCCGTCTGTATATCTGTCTGTGTGTCTGTCTGCCTGTCTGCCTGTCCGCATCTCGTATATTTTGGGATTTTTACCATTGAAACGGTAGGTCGTCACAGATTACCCTTATATATCTGGGATTTGTGTGCCGATTAATGATATGATATTTTTTTACAGATGATATTCGTACCAGCAAATTCAAGTTTATAGTTCACACAACCCCAAACACTTCGGACCCTCTCGATATAGAAAAAGGCACATTACTACAGTACCACGCCGCCACAGCAAGGTATGGCGACGGCAGCACACACCCTTCACGTCCAGTCGACATCCTACACGGTTGTTACCGGGCAAAGCGAACCGTCGCATAACATGACCAATGTAATATATACGTCGAACGTGGGGTGGTGTCATGTCTTCGCGCCAACATGGGTTTTTACACACACTCGCGTTATCAAAACATTTTTTGTCGCCATCGGGATGTATTATATGTCCGCCGCCGCCATCTTTCTATTCCTGGCAAGACCAATTCATGAGACTATACCCTGCTTCGTGTCCTTCGTTCTTTCTGGCAAGACCAATGTCTAAACCGGGGTGAAATGATAAGTCCACTGGTACTGCTCGTGTGGGGGTGAACACAATCCATTAATTCCCTACTCTCGAAGGCGGAAGACGATAGTTATACAGGGAGATATAAATCACATGCCAGGTAAATAATTGATGACTGAAATTGATCATTCGTAATGGAGCAGTTTTGGGATTGCGGGGAGATCATATTGTATCAGCCCCAACTTTTTCTGACACGGCTCACTTCCTTAAGCGTGTCCACAAGAAGCTCGATGTCATCCGCGCTAGATCGGCGCCTCGTGCGACCCTCGTTTCTCTCCCCCTTGTTTCGCCTGCCTGCTTTCTCTCCCCCCGCCTCAACGGTCTTGCCTCCGTTTCTTCTTCTCCCATTTCCTCGTGAGGGTGAGGGATTGTCCATCGCTTCAACAAAGTCCTTGTATCGGACATGCCCGTGTCTTCTTCCCTGTATGTGTAGGATTTTTTCATAGAAAACGCGTATGCATGGAAGTTTTTTAGAAGATGTGCAGTCTTCAGATAAGACGTGCAGATTATTTGCAGAGAAAACGTGTATGACGGAAAAAAATCGTAGAAAATTTGCCCTGGAGGCATTTCTGAGAGGAGATCCCGTTACGCCGGATCGGGTGCCGTGCCGAATCACCGGAGGTTCAATGAATGGAGTGGGCGGTATTCATAGGCGAACTCACGATTGTTGCAGCGAGGTCCTTTTCGTTGAGGGAGCGTCTCGGTTGATCACAACTCCGAATGTTGAGCAAACATACACTCACCAGCATTTTTGCATTTAAATGAGTTGCTGCTTCAGGCTTATGCTCTACACAGCAACAAGCAACGATGTCGGCTACTTAATGAAGTATCGCTCATTGGTGCGCACGCCACCTCCGTACGTTGCGCAACGTGCTAACACAATAGCAACAGCTACCGACACGCACACCAACTCCATAGGGTATGTGCTAGCAAAGTTCATATTCAGAGTTTTTGAGGGCGTGTCCCCGACATAGGTCCTTCGAGCCCTCAACTAAGCAGGAACAATACAACAAAGGAAGGAACGCTACTCGCCTTGAATGATTCGACGATACGCTTGGCGTGCGAGCGAGGCAGGTCGAGGCCGAGTCCAAGACTCTGCAACCCTTCCCAAAATTCCGCTTCGGAGACCTCACCCTGTTATTATCGTAAAAACAGGCGAGAAACATCACAAGGCAGAAAATAAATTGGGTAGGCTAATTAATGGCTTGCTTGGTTCGGCTCCATTCACTTTCAGATGGCCGACGGTGTTGACACACCATATTCGAGTCATTCAACGGTACGAGTCGTTTCAGTTTTTGAGCCAAAAAAAGGTATATCTTGCCGGTTCAGCTAGCGAATAGAAACATTGGTCGGGTTGCGCGAGCGAATGTCTTTGGAAGTCACGTTTCAACTGAGGTAT
This sequence comes from Undaria pinnatifida, assembly GCA_012845835.1. Lineage (NCBI taxonomy): Eukaryota > Phaeophyceae > Laminariales > Alariaceae > Undaria > Undaria pinnatifida. The sequence continues at coordinate 7,641,296 of JABAKD010000011.1, forward strand.
TGAGCTCCGCATGTTAGGCGCCCAGAGACTTCTGATGCACCCTTATTGGTAGCGTGGAATAACTCACGATAGGAGTGCACAACCAAAAAGAAAAACGGAGACTCCTTCCTCACTTAACCTATTTCCAACTCCTAAAATTATGTTCTAGCCCAACTCCAAGTGTTTTTTTTCCTATGTCGGGACTGCGGTGCTAAAAGAGAGGTTAATAAACTCTGTACCTTGCCCAAAAACTGACACTCTTGACAAAAAAAGTAAACGTTAACCCGATGGATGACGAATTCCATGGCCTGGATATATGGCGATAATAGTGTATGATTGTAAGAGACAAATATGGGGGTTTCAATGATAATGGGCAGTTCCTCCATAGGGGAGTCCCATGGGTAGCAAAAAACTTAAAAGGTTAAGGAAAGTGCTGCCCGCTGGCGTGTGCAACGATGGTAGTAGATGTTAGCACTCTTTGTGTCCAGAAAAACGTATTTGTTGAATTGACGTGGCGGCCATTGTTATTTTTGCCGACATGGAATATTTGCTACTCCGGAGTATTTCTTTTGGTCATGGGTATTGGTCATCATCGGGTTGTACTTTCAGTTTTACTCACTTTTTTTTTCGTAGACCTCTTCAAGTGAGGAAAAAGCCTCAGACGAAAAATGGTTTACCTTTACCGTAGTACCACACGTCGTTTTTTTATCCCGTGTCCGTGGTAGTCACGGCGGGGGATCCCGTAGAAAATCGTGGCAGCCGATAAGAACAAGGGAAAAGTTTTTGTGCCGCGAATGCTAACGCAGTACCTGTCCGCGGCGGTCGAAGTGCTCGAACGACTCCAATAGGCCGACTCCCGCCTCCTGCCCAGCGGCGGCAACAAGGTGTCGTAGATCGTCCATAACTGTTGCAGCTGTTTCTGGTCCCGGTTCAATGCTCGACTCGTCGTAAGACTCGTCCTAACAAAGCCGGTGCCCGGCAACGGAGAGAGGGCAGGGGGTGAAGGGGGTGCACTCATTACACGCATAGCCGTAGTCTTGAGGTCGTTGACCCTCGCACTCCTACAATGCCGGGACGGAGCACGTCGTGTTTTCACCGACCAGGCAGATATCGCGTGGACCAAGCGCGAAGCGCCTTAAGGTGTTTGGCGAGTCGCACGAAGGGTGGGCTGCATCCTGCTATGAACCACTTCAGGCGGACTTCCGCGCCTTGTGCGTACTTTTTTGCATATCGGATGGCGGCTTCGAATGAATTCCTTTGTTTAATGGTGTTGCGACTTACCCGAGACAGTGATGGGGATACCATGTAACTGCCTATTGGATGCCTTACCATACGAACACTACGTGACATCATCCCCCTTGCGTGGAGTTAAGATTCTCCACTCCGCACAATATGATCTAGCTCGATCACCAGGGCACGGGGGGGGGGGAGTTGGGAGTGTTCAGGCAGGCGGTTCATGATGTTGGGTGTCGCGCGGGCAACAAGGGTGGTCGATGTAGTCAATGCGCAAAACCATGTCGTGAAAAGAACGGTATCCGACAATCACGCCACACGTAAAAACGCATACTATTTAACAGAGAGTCTGAGAAAAATAATAAATAAATATCAAGCTTAATCCACCCATAATCATCGATTGTTCTGTTCCGTTGTTTTGTTATTATTATTTTGTCATCCGACAGTAAGGCTTTCAAAATCGACCACGCATAAGCACTCCCGGATATTTTTGTATTTATATGTAGTTTTTCTTTCTGAAACCTTTTAAGCACTAATGCACTGTCCATATAGCTATTTAACTTGCCTTCCAACAATGTGCCGTGCATCATTCACTCACTCCAAACGAAAAAGCTGACGGAATACCATCAAATACCACCACTATTACCCAAAAACCCGTTCTCCGTTTCTGCGTGTACGCACTCGAACACGTGCTACAGTACCGTTCCTTCACACAGTGTACCTGTACCTGCTATTACGATTGGGTTTTGCACGTGGCATTGGTCCGTTGTCCCAGCCGTCTCAAAAAAAATCTTTTGACGCGTGCTTTGCATGGAAACCCATTGTGACGGCGATCGCGCAAGTTCGAGTTCTGCCGACGATGCCATTTGTTAAGGTTTTGGAGGGTATTTGTCCGGTGGACCACTGGTGAAAAGTTCACCAGGTAGCTGGTAAAAGGTTCAACAGGTAGTAGCTTTTTACCAGTGAAAATATTTCACCGGTACAAACGGACTGATACCCTCTTAGAGTACCTTAACACACGCTAGAGGTGTCGCTTTTTCGCCAAATCATGACTTAACAGGGCTACTTAACTGAATCGCTGGAATACAAACGTGTGTGTTTTCGAATAATATTCGTCATATGACTAGACCACCCCGGACAGTTCATATCAGGCCGAACTTTTCATTGCTTTATAAAAAAAGCCAGAAAATTTAGGGCCCCCCCCCCTACCGTACTCAAACACATATATATATCACACACATATGCAGTACTAGGAAAAACAGCAATACTAACACATGCCTGGTAGACTGGGTTGCTTATTATTTGAAGAGAGGGCGCCTTCTACACTCGCCATCAGTGTAGCGGCTCCCAGATTTTCTTGATGCTCCTGTACTTTTTCAGCCTGCCTTTTTATGTTGAAAGTACTCTTGTTTCTTATTAAATAGGGTTGTCCTGTACTGTGCTGTAACATGCGTCTTGTCGCACCTCTTCCTCTGAGCTTAAGCCGGCGGCCACCATTCCGCGGCGAAGGGAGTGCCGGACGTCCGACAAGCGCATCCTCCCGCGACGCTCGGGGTCGATCGAGTCGCACAAGACGAGAAGCTCTGCCTCTCGAAGCGTGGACACGCCTTGTCGCTCGAGCGCCTTGCGCAAGTCTCTGCGGCTGATCTCCTGTCGAGGGCGACGACGAATTTAGCACGAGGATGATACATAGTACCTTTAGTTGTTTTGGTTTTAGGAGATGATACGGCGATAACAAACAATGCATTTATATGGAGGTGAGGGGGAGATTATTTTTCACTTAACTCCAATTCAAGACGTTCAAGTAAAACCCATGTTCGAGGGTGACGATGTACGAAGTATAGGTGTTAGTAGTAGTGTGGGGATGGGAGGGAGGGGGGATTTTACGTCATTCCATACCAATTCAAGACTTTTAAGTAATGCCCATGTTTTAGGGAGACGGTGTAAAGGACGCCAGGTAGATAGATAGTAGTGTGGGAATGGAGGGGGGGGGGATTTTACTTGGATCGTACCAATTCAAGACTTTTGAGTAACGCCCATTCTCGAGGGAGACGATGTATGAAGTATAGGTATAAAGAGTAGTGCGGGAGTGGTATAGTTACCTAGTTTAATTATTTCATGTCGTAGATTGATCCCACGCTAGTGGTGTAGCAGATTTTAACACACTTCTGAGCTCCTAGCACCCACGCTAGTGGTGCAGCAGATTCTAACAAACTTCTGAGCTCCTAGCATGAGGAGCTCAACACTTTTCTTCACCCAAGGCATGACTTCGAAGACATTCGTTCGCGCAAGCCGACCAACGTTCCTATGCGCTAGTCCTAAAAACAAGAGTACTCGTAAAGGTATCGTACTAACCCACAGATCCACGCTTGAGGCGCTCAACCGGTAAGAGGTATACCTTTTTTTGGCTCAAAAACTGCATAACCCCTGCTACCGGGGGAGGACTCGTAAACACCGAACGAATCAACGCACTGTTGTTCCCCCACCTGACGGCCGTCGACGAATTGACTGAGGTCAGACACGAAGGCGCGCGCGAGACCGCCTTCGCCGCTTCCGCGCGCACGTCCGCTCGATCGACGCGCTCCTTGTTGCATGTCCGCTACATCGGCCGACACTCGCTCCCACAAGTCCGCTTCCACTTCGCCGGCGACGAAATCGACAAACTCCTGGTTGTCATAGAAAAGAAAAAGGCGGTCCGTAGATTTAGTCCGAAGTTGAGGTGTTTGCCACTCGTGTTGTCAAGGCGATGGAGGGCACAGTAAGGGTCCTCTAGTAAGGCGGTTGTGTGCGCGAGCAATACAAACCGCCTTATCGGGGAAAGCCGCCTTATTTACTCTGGGTTATGAGCGTAGTCTCCCAGTCGCGCCAAGCACTGGTAAACCGCCTTATATCGGGATACCGCCTTCCTCAGACCGCTTATTAGGGGACCCTCACTGTATTGTAGTCCATGCGACCACTGGTAAAAGGTTTTCCGACTGCCTACCAAACTAGGTCTTATAACAAAGGTTTCTCGGGAGTTATGTCCTCCAAGGGTCCAGGACTTTGTTTAGTCTTTGTGTAGTTGGAGTTACAGATCACCAAATGATTTGTGGTGCTCTAGAGATGTAGCAGCACCCGCTGCGTGGGAATGCTATCTCTGATCGCATGGCGTTTTTCTTCCCCTCTTCCCCTTGCAATAGCAAGTCATGTTTTGTTTTCGTTTGGTGTTTTTGACGAACGACAGCGTACCGTGAGTGATTCGGAAGATGCACCACTACTTCGTATGCCTTTTGGTCGTTGAAAGTGTTAGAGCGTGTATTGGAAAAACCGACGGAAGCCGACGAGCGGGTGGGGATGCTGAAACACTCTGCGTGATTAGAGTGAAGGAAAGTAACGGGGAGGGAGAAGGGACGACACCTGGGCTTGTTCAGGAGATGGAAGAAAAACGATTAAAAAAGTTAAAGAACAATACCCTAGTCTATTCATGCAAACAAATTTATGTTTGTAGCTTTAATTAAAAGATTATATTATCAAGAAAATTACTAGCAACCTGGTATATACATACAGACTAAAACAATCCTCACCTCCACGTTAACCTCTCCAGTCCCACGTCGATCGAGACGCCTCCCAAGGTCGATCAGCAACTTAGGACTCAACGGCGCTCCGCACGCCGTCATCGCTTGTCGAACCGTCTCCAGATCCACGTGCCGCTGCCCCCTCCTAGCCCCTCGTCCATCCGCGGCAATCTGCAGAGCTCCGCGCAATTTATCCCTAAGCCCAGGGCCAACCGAGTTTCCCGTGCCCACTCCCTCTGCAGGATGGCCTGTTGAATCGGCAGATACTAGATGTCGTAGGCTAACGCGCAGCGTTTCGGGCACTCGGTAAGAAAATTCGTCGTCGTCGTCCCCGCTGTTATCTTCTTCAAGGAAGGTAACTCCTTTTGTCGCCCTGCGGCGGATGGTTGGAACTCCCCTTGTCGGCGTTTCGAGAGATACCGACGTAGATCGTGCCTGAGAGCGTCCTCGGGAGGTGGAGTCGTTGTTTTTGTGTCTCCCCCCTCTTTCGCTCCGAGGAGGTGTGGTGGCGATGCGCGGTCGGGAACCACCGTCGGCGATCATGCGCGAGAATTGTCGGAAGTTGAGGGCTCGGCGGCGGTGTGCGCGGGAGGTCGGGGAGGAGGCTGAGGCGCGAGCTTCGCCACCGGCCGTGGTGGAGTCGATCAGGAGACGGCCTTCTCGTTTAGTCATGTTCACGCCGAGAGATTCGAGACCCTCACAAAGGTCCGTGTCGCTCACCTATGGGTTTTTGGTTAAAGAGGCGTCGGGTTTGAACAGGGGAGGGGAAATCGAGGGGTGAGGAAGGTTCTTAGCTTTGACGGGAAGGTTTGAGATATGTTGATGCTGGATCGTTTTTGTTTTTGCGTGTTTTCGATCTTGCAAGCTAAAAGACATATTTTGCGTGCCCCAGCGAGCGCAGACGATTACTCTTTCATGCGTTTTCACAGCGTGTTGGGCGACAACGCCCGAAGAGCTTCACCGGGGTTGAATTCAAACCATCCCCTCTGATGGGTGAAAACACAGGCCCCCAATCATAATATCGAACCAACATCCCTTGAACGACAACACTTGCTGACATAATTTTCCATCATACATCGCTATACGGCAAACTTAACTCTCAGCGTACCCTTATGGCGCCAAACGAAAAGTTACCTTCACCAATCCCAACCCGGAGTACCTGTACCAAGCCAAACTCAACGTACCATTACCAAGCTAAACCTAAAGTACCTTCACCAAGCCAAGCCCAAAGTACCCTTACCAAGCCAAACCCGAAGTACCTTTACCAAGCCAAACCCGAAGTACCATTACCAAGCCAAAATAAAGTATTCCTGCCAAGCCAAACCCAAAGTGCCCTTACCAAGCCAAACCAAATGTCTATTAACCAATCCAAGCGCAAAGTACCTATTTCAAGCCACAAACGAAAACATCTATACCAAGCCAAACCCGAAATACCCTTATCAAGCCAAGGCCAAAGTACCCCCACCAAGCCCAAAGTACCCTTATCAAGTCAAGCCCACAGTACCCTTGCCAATTCAAAGTCTTGGTACCCTCACAAAGCCAGGGCCAAAGTACCCCTATCAAGCCAAACCCAAAGTACCCTTACCAAGCCAAACCCAAAATACTCTCACCAAGCCGAACCCGAACTACCCTTACCATGCCAAACCCAAGGCATCCTTACCAAGCCAAAACCAGGGTACCATTACCAAGCCAAACCCAAGTACCCTTACCAATCCAAACCCAAGGTACCCTTACTAAGCCAAACCCAAAGTACCCTTTCCAAGCCTAAAAACAAGGTACCCTTACCTCGCCAATGCCGTCCGGATCAAGGTACTCAAAAAGGCGCCGAGGAGACATTTCTTTCGCGGTCCCAATCTTGAGCGCTGAGCGGAGTTTCCTGCGCGCATCTCGCACGGCATCGTCCGCACCATCGGAGTACTGCGCACCACCAGCGGATGCCTCATGGTCAAACCCCTCCCAGTTATCCCTCCGGGAGTCGGCACGGTCGATACCTCCGGATACGAAGGACAACACTCTTGCAATGCTCGCGGTGCCATCCTTTCGTACGAGGGGTGATAGCGAACGGAGTGGCGGCGGGGGGAGGCGTGGTATTCATTTCATGCATAGCCGTAATCGCATGACGGTGGACCCTCTCCTCCCTACGATGCCGGGACAGAACATGCCGGGTTTTCTCCGACCAAACAGACTTCGCATGCACCAAGCGTGAAGCGGCCGTCAGCTACTCGGAGTCGCCTCAAGGATCATGAGCTGCATCCTACTAAGAGCCACCTTGTAAGGAGGGGGAGATGACGATGGAGCGGCGAGTTGATTGGCGCAAGGAAGCTACCGGCTGTGACCGTTTGCCACGAAAAAAGGGGTGGGGCACCTTTTTGGCCGTTTTTTTTTCGTGATTGACGGGTCTCGAAACTTACTTGACAACTGCCATTGGAATCCCGTCCGTACTTTGACTATGTTGTAAGATTTGTTAGTGACGCGGTGACCAAGGCTACCATAGGGGGATCCCCCTTTTAGGCACCTTTTTTTTTGCAGTGGCTCGGGGTTGCTCACTCGCGCGGGTGGAGGGGGTACAGGGGGGTCCCCCTTTTAGAGACCTTTTTTTTTTGCGGTGGCTCGGGGTTACTCACTCGCGCGAGTGAATCCCCCCGGTTTCTTTGGTGGTCTTAACCCCCTTAAGAGCCCGCCCAAAATCTCTCCTTATGCTAATTTCAAGTAAACTTGTCGAGAAAAAAAGCGTTTCCAGGTGTAAAGGACGTGCTGTCGATTTTTTGTCGATATGAGTGTAGCTAATGACGCGTGCTACGATGATAAGAGGTGCACCTCTTTTTTTTCTTAATACTACCCCTCAATTTGGGAGGTTAAGACCTCTCTAAGGCAAAAACTGATTTGGAGAAAAAAATAAAACTGCTATGATACCGGATGAAAAAATCCCATGGTCCTAGCTAGGCAAACAACGAGAATCATGGAAAAATATATATATATATTCGGCCTATTATTTATTTTTTTCCGACGAGATTGGGGTAAGGAGTTCCGTCATTCAGAAACCATTTTCGCCAAAAAAAGGTATACCTCTATCGTAGCATGCGTCGAAAAAAAATGGGAACTTTTACTGTTGCCGCACACTCGTGACGGCGGTGCTGGTACCGTAAAAAAACAATCTAGCCACTTTCGAGCTCCTTTAGAACTGCGAAAGTTGTCACCCACTAGTAATATCAACTACTTTTTTTTAGGCACCAAAAAATCGTGGCACTGCAACTCTAAAGAGATTAACCACCACTGAATATGTTTTTTGATTGACTTGCTGCATCTCAGGGCTACGCTGCCGCGCTCAAAACAAATCGCGTGAACTGAAGCCGTTTTGACCGTGAGGTATTTGAAAGAGTCACTCGTGCGAGTGGTGAAGGTGGGGGTACCCCCCCCCCCCCCGGGCGCGCGCTACCGTAGCCTTGGCCGCCGTTCTTCGATAAAGGTACTGTACTTTGTTTTGGCAAAACACATTTTCTGAATGGCGGAGGGCTCCTTAACCCATTTCCGACTCCTAAAATGATCCCAGTCTAACTCCAAATGCTTTTTCCCCCTGTCGGGACTGCGATGCTAAAACGGGTTAGCCCAAAACCGTCTGAATTTTCGTTCTCTTGTTTTCGCAGCGATTTTCGTTGGATAACTTAGGCCATTGGGAGTTTAAAGCGCTTATATTCCTCCACCCCCCCCAAAAAAAAACCCAGCTTTATGGGAGAAGTGTAGACCTTGCTAAGTGAGGAGGGGCTGTTAGCTCTATAGCGCTACCCACTAGACCACGAAGCAGCCGTTCTACGGTAGCACCCCCAATTCGTTTTGAACGAAATCGCCGATTTTGAAACCAGCCCAAGGCCGTATCCCCTGAAATACGGTGCCCCTTGCCACCCCGACGTCATCGGTCGATAGTCCTTCGCGAGCGACAAAGTACATGAAAATATGATTTTCATAGCATCTTTTTGGGAAATGAGCAGCCGCGAAACGTTCGTTAAGGAAATCGCTGGTTTTTGAGGGAGGGCTATCGTAGTGTCAGTCGAACTCACCTGGCCTAGTGTGTGGAAATACACGATCATAACTATTGATAATTTCTCCAGCTGGCGCGCTCGAAAAAGACAAGAATAAAGCAGGTGGAATTCGAACTCACGACCTATCCTCCTTATTTACAAAGGACTAGCGCTGTATAACTAACGGAGATTGGGCCGTGGGTTCGAATCCCACCGACTTCATATTTGTCTTTTTCGAGCGTGCTCGCCGGAGACATTATGAATAGTTATAAAAGTGTATTCCTAGACACTAGTCTCGCGGCGAGGGGTGAGATGCCTCGGAATTGGTTAAACGTCGTTGGGATTCAACGAAACTGAGAACCCAATTTTTTGTTAGTTGTATAACGCTATCCACTAGACCACGAAGACACGGGACTTCGTGGTCTAGTGGGTAGCGCTATATAGCTAACACTGAGGTATGTGAGTTAAAAAGACTGATTCTACGATAGCCCCCACAAAAAACCTGCGATTTTCTTTAACGAACATTTCATGGCTGCTAGACACGAGGAAGGGTGCTATGAAAAAAGCATCCTCGAACATTTTCATGCTTGCAAAGGTCTATCGAACGATGACGTCGGGGCGACAAGGGGCACCGTATTTCAGGAGATACGGCCGGGAGCTGGTTTCAAAACCGGCGATTTCGTTAAAGAAAAGTTGGGGGGGCTACCGTAGTAAGAACAAGAATGACATTCCCGCGACTTTGGGCTAAGGAACTACCCGTCATTCAGAATCGTCTTGATCTGAAGAGTGGGCAGACCCGTAATGCAGCATGCATCCAGCATCGATTCCCACCCTTGTGTCCAAACTATGGACTTAAAAAACCAACATAAACATATGGGAAAACATACATAGTGAGCGCCCAACATGTTGGAGGGCCTCTCTATTTGATTGAGGAACGGTTCTCCGTCTCGAAAGGGACGTGCGGTCAATGGTCAAAGGACTAAGGCAAGCAACAAATGAGGACATGCTCCCCCCCCCCCTTCACCCCCTCCCTGCGAGGTGACGCGATTTATATCTGTGTGCGTTATTTGTCGCTCATGGCCTGACCATTCATACCTCATGAAGGTCGAACCGATGCATTAAGCGACCTAGGTCTGCGCCGGCAAAATCAGCACCAAATTTGGTCAGGACTTTCTCGAGCGCCTGCTGGGACACCATCCCGCAAGCGGACGGATCCTTGCGCTCCAGCTCGTCTTGGACTTGCGAGTGAGTTACTCTGTGCATCCTGTAAGGAGGAACGAGAAACGAGGGGGCATACGCATTTGTTGGTTGCCGTAGCCATGTTGACCATTTACCGCGCACCCCTTTGGAGGCTGTAGGAGGGACTATAGGCGGGTTTTTTTTCCAGCTCGGGTTAATAATTTTCGTTGATCATGGATTTTCGTTAGTCAAAATTACGGACGAGTTTATGACTCCCGTTTTGATCGTGGATTGTCGCCGCCCGAAATTAAATTTCCCGGGGCTTTTCACGAGTTGGATCGCTTCTCGCGGGTCGGATCGTGTCAAGGTAACCCAGCCCGATCCGTGATATTTGAAATGCTCCTGACCCGACCCGACCCGACCCGACCCGACCCGACCCGACCCGACCGGTGAGATTTCGAACACCTCCCGACCCAACCCGACTTGACCCGCGAGTTTTTCTTACACCGCCAGACCTGAGCCGCGGGCCGTACCATGATCCGTGAGTAGCCCTGAAAATTACCGACGGGGTCCTCAAAGGCGGCAGTGACGCGTGTTTTTTTCGGACACAAGGGGTCGGGGAGTAAGGGGTGACTCTGCAAGGAACTAACCGTAGTACCTATCCGACCAATATAGCTACTCGGCGGCTTTATTATCAGCCAACTCGAAGCCCTAGGATGCAGCTCAACATCCTAGAACGGAAGGCGTCTTACACCAACGGGAGGCACAGCATTTCACATATTTGACAAACTAGATCCCAGTTCGTGATATGTGTTTTTCGGGGCAGATAGACCCGCTGCCTGGTCTATATGTGATATGCGTGGTCTATATCACGTCGCCAGATGGGGGCCGTGTGGTCTACACGACCTAGCAAAATGTGAAAATACACTTCCTGGACTGGATCTGAAAGTGTACAAGTCTTTCACAACACAGCACATACATACATCTATACAAGATTCCACCTCTGGATGTGGATAGATGTGGTTGGCTTGACATCCCGAGGGTGCAGCAAGTCGGCAAGTCGAACGGGGGATACACTCTTGGAAACTGCAGAACGAAAAAATAGTTAGCCACCGGGGCAAGTAACTCGGCCAAGCAGCACCGACCAGCTCAAAAGAGTTTATTGCTTCATCTGTTGGATCTAGACTATCTATACCATATGGTCTGTTCGACGTTTGAGACCATTTTATTAAACGCTCGAAAGAACTGCTGTGTTTTGTAACTCTTTTAGCGCCGCACTCCCGACACGGGGGAAAAAATACTTGGACTTACACAAGGAATTATTTTTAGGAGTCGGAAGTGGGTTAACGCTATGTGCCCGCGTGAGTCGGCTCAGTCGGGACGGTCAAGGTGGCAGTATGTATGTCACTCAATCACACCTCCTATAACTCGGACCTCTTGTGGAAATAAGCAGCCACGCTTTCACTTCCTGTCAGAAATACGTGATTGCCCACAACTGAAACCAGTTAGACGAACCATCCGCAGACTTTTTCCTCGAAACATATTTCTTGGTTTCCCCCGCGACAATGTGACTCTGTACCGTCTCTCAAAAACGGGCCTAGAAACACTAAAACACTTGGTTGGTTGGCGAAGTGTAGTAAAAACGAAAGTCCAGCCAGCGGGGTGGTGTACATCGCGAATCGAAAAACAAGAAAAATATCTTAAGGTCGCGAAGATTGCAGGGTATCCACACGCGCGAGCCCCAATCGCGATCCCCCTACGGCGCCTGTGGTGCAGGCAACGCCTCCCTGGTCGCGTGACAACCCGACGTGCTCCGTCCGGGCATTGCATTGTAGTCGGCGCCCCCCGATGGAGTAGTATTAATAGGTGAATATCGTCCCTTGTAATATCAAGGTCGTGGGTTCGAGTCTCATCGAGTGTATACTCGTGCTCATAGGGACTTATTTCTTGCGTAAAGATTGGCGAGCGGAACAGCGCGAGAGCGTGAGTTATCTAAAACCGATGAAAAATCGACCAGCATAAGAAGCTGAGAGCAGGAACATGCTGAACCCTTCATGCGCGATAAAAATGAAGGCATGTACCGGGGGCGAGACACCTGTGACCATGGCTTGTCCAGGAGCTTCGCTGAGGGTAAAACCTCTTACGGGTTGCGCTGGAGAGTAGACGTGACGATAAACGAAAGGAAAAAGAGGGACACGAGGGTCAATGGTCTTTACGACAACCATGCACGAACCGAGTACACCATCCTAGAGTAGGGCAGCCTTGGCCATGTATACTCACTGCCGGAGTATCTTGTCGCGTACATCGCCATGGTTTGGATCTCTCGCGAACACCACAAGATCCGGGTAGACAAAAAATCCTGCGCCATCCAGATCTGAAAAAAAGGTATCACGCCAGTTTCGGACGAATATGCTCAGTATTTTTTCATCATCTAGCGGGATCTTCTCTCCGAGGTCAAAAGAGGACACCGTATCTAGCACCTGGTACGAGCGTAGTAGCCCGTGTACACGCAGTCGTACATTATGTGGATTTCTCGACCAGGTTTGTTGGTGCCTGTCCAGTGCTCGAAACAGCAAAGACTGGGATTGAGGTGAGCTGTTGTTTTCGCCAGGGAATTTCCCCCCTGCACTGTCTCTATGCGGTGCCGGCGCAGTAATACATTAGTGCCCAAGACGTTAGGCTTGATTTTCGTCGCATGCCTTCCCCCTATTGGAAATGAACCCCTTAAAACAACGTTTGCCGAAGATCAATTGTCGCGTACGGCCTTAAACGAACTTTCGTCTTTAGCAACGTCGGCGGAAGATAAATCGTCACCTATGGTTTTAAACAATGTTGACCTTAAACAACGCCCGTTGAAGATAAATCGTCGCCCTATAGCTTTTTTTCTTTCACACATTTACTTTCCAGCTTCTGGACAAGCCGTGGTCACAGGTGTCATCCCTTCTCCCCCCCGGTTCTTGCCTTCAATTTTTATCGCGCATAGGGTTCAGCAATCCCAGTGCTCGTCGATTTTTCATCGAGTGTTGCTAACTCACGCTCTCGCGCTTTCTGCAATTCAATTTGTGCACAAGAAAAAGCCCCCACGAATTTATGCTCGGGGGGATTCGAACTCACGAAACTGACCTATACCAGGCTCGAGGATAACCTGATACGCCACCGGGGCGACCGGATGGCTTGAACAGCGTTGTCCTTAAACAGCACCTGCTGAAGGTGCATCGTCACCCTATGGCCTTAAACAACGACCTCTAAAGACAAATCGTTCTTCTGTGGTCTTAAACAATGCCCGTTGAAGATCAATCGTTACCCTATGGCCTTACACAAGGTCGTCCTTAAACGACGCCCGCTGAAGATAAATCGCCACCTATAATCTCAACCACACCCCCTACCTAACACAAATCGTCACCTATGGCCTTGAACAGCGTTCGCTCTTGCCGTGTAGTCAGCTCCAAGCCCAGCCGATGCAAACCGTCCGACATATCGTTTTCTGACACTTTGCCCTTACGACGGGTATCGAAGTGGCGGAACGCCTGTTTTGCCAACAAAGTCAGGCAGTCGATGTAATGGGAATCGGCGAATTGGTAAACAATACTTTGGTGTTCGTAGCATGGTATCATGGGGGAACGGTCAGCAGCTTTCGTGATTGGTCTGCCGGCCTGCTTTTAACGACCAAGGACACATAATGAGGGTGTCGGTATTGCCTATCGTAACGAGCTAGAGAGTAAATGGAAGCTACGCGAACCCTTCCTCGGTACGAAAATACACCGGTTGTCTCTTCGTTTGTCCTCGTTTAACCAATGCCGAATATCCTCCGGCTGGATATCTACTTCGGGACGAGGTTTGGTCCTAAAAGCCTCCGACTAAACATTCACAGTTCGAGGGCGTTCAATCTGGTCTCGAATTTTTCTCCCGCGAAGTGGTAACAGTTCAATGTATTGGATCGGGTCTCGAATTGGTTTTACGTGATCACTTGGCTCAAACCCAGGTGTCCTTTTACAAAACCCTACCGCAGGTCTCGCTGCCGGTTGACGGTCCGATGTTTGACCCGTCAAGATATCCTTAGGCGTGATCTATCAATTTCAGCGTGTGGACATCTTGACAGCTGTCCGTCAACGGGCAAGAGTGTCGTCAACCGACGTATTTAACCGCAGGTGCCTACGCCCATCGCGCCGTGTTTTTTCATCCGTCTCCGTCTCCCCGTCTAGTTTTTCCGTGGAATTGCATTCCGCGACCCTGCCGCCGATCAATCAATGACAGTATTGGATTGGACAAGGCCACCTGCCCTGGCCATTTTCAAAGTTTTTCCTAACCAAAATGCTGGGAGCCATCTTCTTTTCTGAGCTTGGAGAAATCTGTTTGGGTCATGATGCTGCTGCCGCCCGCCGAAGCATCGTAAGGACTCGCCTTTTTGAGCGCTCCAGGAATCCAGATGTTAAACCGCCGCCGGATCATCTGGCGAAGGCGCTCCTCGATAGCCCAGTCCTACCGTATCACACACACGGTATCAAATTCCGGCTGGTGTTGGAGTCATCGCACGGGTAGTAGAGGTTGCACTTTTCAAGCCAAAAAAAGGTATACCGAGCCGAAAAAGGGTATACCGTCGGTTGAGCTAGTGAGGAACTATCGATTGTTCTGATACTATTAGTGTTAGGACTAGCGCGTAGAAATGTTGGTAGCCTTGCGCAAGCGAACGCCTTCGAAGCCATGTTTCGGGTGATAGGTAGAGCTCCACTCATGTCACATAGGAGCCCACACAAATCGTCTTCACCCCTGTCGTGGGGTGACTTGCTAGCCTTCGCTCTGGACCTCATTCAGGTTGAGGCCGTCGGCACGAGAAATTGCGCACGAACAGAAAAACATGCACAAACCTCTTCGTTTCCTTCGCTTGAGGGGCGGCGCGGCGCGCCCCAATGCAACAGCTCCACGAACCGCACTCCTGCTTCTCCCGTCCCCGCCCCCCTCCCTCGGTAAGCCAAAGCGCCAGCGTTGGCTCCACGTGGAGCTGCGAACCGCCTCTCGAGGCTTTTCAGCTCTTCCTCGGAGAAGCCGGCCTTAAGCATCCTCATAACTGCGCGGAAGCTGCCGTTAGAGCAGGGGGTGGCAGATAGTTGCCGACAAAAGAAAAAATCCTGATGAAGCCCAAAAAACGCACAGTTCGTGACATTGGCAAATTGGCGTCAAGTTACTATTTCCGTATAGACCAAGGCCGCGTTTTTTTTGTTTTGAGCCGTGACATTTTTTTCTATGAAGGATTTTTATATACAAAAAAACATGTTTTGTCAATGATTCGCGATAATCATCACGATTCGCCGACAAAAAGCTTCTCGAGACTGACTTCTTCAGCCCTTCCTCGGAGTAACCGTCCTCAGCGCTTTTTACTGCTAGAAATGTTTATCCCACATTAACTGCAGGTAGTTTTTCCCCATGAAACGAGCTTGCAAAATGATGTGTTTTTTGGATGCGAAGGCCATGGGTGCGCTGCATCTGGTTTTGCACTTCCAGGTTGCTCAAAATGGTTGACGCACAAGGCTGCGGTAGGGGTGGGCGTGTGTGTGCTCAGTTTGTGCATGACCGTAGTCGCATGAGCATAGACCCTCGCATCCCTTCTATGCCGGGATGGAGCACGTCGGGTTTTCACCAACCAGGACAGACCTTGCTTGCACCAAGGGCGAAGCGCCGTGAAGTGTTCGGCGAGTCGCATGAAGGGTGAACTGCATCCTTACCGCTCGTAAGACGGACTTACGGCGCCTTGTGACTACTTTCTTGCTTGTGGATGACAGCGCCAATGAGTTTATACTTTGTTTTCTGGTGTGGCCACTCCAGAGACAGCAATGGGTATTTTCGATATGTAACTGCCTCGTGGGTGCCTTACCGTATTCACGCTGCGCGATGCGATCATCCCCCTTGTGCGGCGTTAGGGTTCTCCACCCCGCACAATACGATCTAACTCGATATGCATCATGGTGAACACCGAGAAAAAAAAACGGTACCATGGTTGTCTAGCTAACGCAGTAGGCTAACTGCCTCGTGGGTGCCTCACCATATTCACACTGCGTGATTCGACCATTCTCCTTGTGCGGCGTTAGGGTTCTCTCTACCCCGCACAACATGATCTAACTCGAAAACCATCATGGTGGCCACCGAAAAAAAAGAAAAAAAAGAACGGTACCATGGTTGTCTAGCTAACGCAGTAGGCTAACTGCCTCGTGGGTGCCTTACCATATTCACACTGCGTGATGCGATCATTCCCCTTGTGCGGCATTAGGGTTCTCTTTACCCCGCACAACATGATCTAACTTGATAACCATCATGGTGACCACCGAAAAAAAAATAAAAACGGTACCATGTCTGCCGGGGTTGTAACGAGGACCACTGATAGGGACAGCTCACGCTATCCCTACAATGGGATCCGAAGGGTGCGCCAGCTAGCGTTGGGCTGCGAAAGCAACTGAGTTAAATCGACACACGACGCGTATGAAAATACGTGGAAGTGTGGTGAGCTTAAGCTTTATTTTTCCCCATCCGCCGGAGGATGAAAAAAAAAAAGGTACCATGCTTGTCTAGCTCACTACCAACGGTACGGTAGGGGGGGGTCACTTTTGGGCCTTTTTTTTGCGGTGGCTCGAGGTCACTCGCGCGAGTAACTCCCCCCCTGTTCCTTTGCGGCCTTGCGCTTTCAAACGTGCTACGATGGAGGTATACATCGTACCCCTTTTTGGCTCAAATGACGGGACTTCTTGACCCAAAATCGTCGCAAACACTTCGAAGTAGGTCATATATTTTGCTCGTGATTCTCGTCTTGCACCGAGGCCATACATGATTTTTTTCATACGGTGTACAATCAGCGGCAGCAGCTTTTTCCCCCCCCCCCAAATCGTTTTTTTCCTTGCAGAGGTCTTAAGCTCCCAAATTGAGGGGTAGTATTGAGAAAAAAAACGTGCTGTGGCACCTCTATCGTCGTACGAAGCACGCGTCATTTTCAGCTTTCGTGCTGTTTTCATGTCCATGAATCCGCAATGGAATGGCAAGCTTTGCTGCTGCTTTTAGAAAAATCGCCTGAAGTCTTTTTATCCGTGAGGTAACGGAGTCACTCGTGCGCGTGTTGAAAGTGGGGGAACGCCGCCTGCCGTCGCCTTGGCCTGAGGTATAGAGCTCCTCGAGCCAAGAAAAAACCTTGCAGGGCAAAACAATGGTGTCCGTACTGCCGTAGCGTGCGTTCTTCAGCGGCCTCATTCGTAGCTACGACGAAAAGCTTCCGCGCGCGAGGGGGTTGGCAGGGAAGAGAGTGGTCGACGATGGCAGACGGTTTATTCGGATATATAGGACAGAACTATTTTCTTGTTTTTTTTGTGCTTTTTTTTTTGCCTTTCTGATTGCTGACGCGTGCTACAATATAGACAGAAAGAGATGTTCTTCGTAGAGTCAGTTTTGTTTTTTTTGTGCGAGAGAGAAAAAAATCAACGAAGAAATAAACGGGCTTGTGCGTGAGAAAAAAATGAAAGCCAAGACCAAGGCTACGTACGGCAGAGGGGGTCCCTTCTGAAGCCTTTTTTTTTTTACAGCGTTGGCTCGGGGATCACTCGCGCGTTCCCTGTTCCATGCCGGTCATCATAGGCTTTCGCATTGTTTGAATTTTTATCGATATGAATCCGCAGTGGGATGGTTAGCTGGCTCTGCTGCGCCAGACAGATCGCCTAACGTGTTTTTTGTCGTATGAGGTACAGAGTCACTCGAGCGACTGGCTCACAGCCGATAGTGAAAATCATGGGTATACCCTTTGAAGTTTTTTTTTTTAACACGATTTTTGCCAATTTTATCCAAATTAAAAACACACACACCAGGGGAGCACGCAAAAAAAAAGAAAAGGAGCCACACTCCTAGCCCGTAGCCTTGATCCACACCCGATTAACAGTCCCATGACCTACTGCCGTAGGTGTTAGGCTCTCCCGCGAGTCAGAAATATTTTGGCCTAAACAAATGCTAGAGCAGTAGGTCTATAGTGGAAACTACGGTAATAAATTTATGAAATAGATATGATGTTGGATCTAGCTCAAAAGTTCCCCACCTAGAGGAAAAATACCAACACCAGCCATTGTAGTGGAGAAAAAATAAAAATATGTACCTGGTATATTTGAAAAAAAACAAAAGAAAGGGACCCCTCCCATTAAGAAAAAACTCACTCACATAGTTCGTTACAAGTACCAACAACGCAGCTTGCAAAGATGAGTATGGACCCTAAATTCGTCGAACTCACGGCTAAAGTTATCTAAATTCGTCGAACTCACGGCTGACGTCCTTGAAATATGTTTATAAAAAGCTGCCCGTATCGTACCACGGGTTTGATGGCGGTCACGTATCCTGTGCGGGGTCTACTGCGGGTAAGCATTCAAGACAAACCTTCAAAAAAAAGTTGCTATATGTATGTCCATCCAAAAACGTTACTGACATGTTTGTTGATCCTCGAAGCGCAGCGGGCTTACCCGTTGCGCGGACAGTAGGGAGGTGGGCGGGATTACCTGCCGATTGTCAAATGTATCGTGTACCTGGTACGTGCTAAGCTTTCCAGGCATCCTAGACATGAAGAGAGTCGAGATGTAGAGCAGCAGAGTGCGGCTGTACGAGAATGTTAGAAACGCCACCTAACCGGGGACATTCCACAAATGAATTTCCCACTACAATCAACCATCGTCATTGTTGTATCAGATCCAAGCACAATCAACACGTTACAATATGTTAATCGAAAACACGTCCCGATACGTCTGTGCACCCCTTACCTCTGCCGGGATACGATGCCCTCCTCCGTCTTGCCGTCCGCCCTCCCTTCCTCGAGCTCCATCTCGCGGCGATAGTCCAACCCGCGACTGATCGCCCTGCGAAGCGTGGCCTCCAAGCGGTCTCTTTCGGCCCATCCTCTGCCGCGCTCGCGAGCACCGAGATCGCCGTCGCGATACCCTCGTAGATCGCCGGTTGTGGTTGATGGAGATCGTTCGCGAACGCTGTGTGGCTGATCTTCACCGTCCTGGATATCGCGCAGAAAGTCCTTGTATCGGATGCGCCCGTTCCTGAATCGTAGTGATTGCCATGTGTTTTTTTCCAGGGTAACACAATTGATGTTGTGTTGTGTGTGTCATGCTGACTTGTTGTGCGTTCCTTCCTGATGAAGGGTTCGCCACGCGTGTGCTTTTTGCAAGGCGATACAATTTATGTTTAACGTGCTTAAAAATTGTTTGTTTGTTTGTCTGTTTTTTCCTGAAGTACTAGCCTAGTGCCATGTTTTCTCTCGACCTATCGGCCTCCATTGCAAAAGACGCAACGGACAAGGCATTCGGCAAAATCGCAGCACATCCGTGTTGCTCTGGTGTTTTGTCGCAACCAATGCAATACGCAGGACGGGCCACCAATATTGCAGTAGGCCGTGTATTCGATATTTTCGCGTTTCGCAGCCTACTACGAGCTGGCGTCATTTTATTACAATACCTATTAGGATCGAAGTGGTCCAATACTTCAGCTGCCTCTTCGTCGTCCCCGAGTCGATCGAAACCCAGCTCTCTTAGCGCCCGGCGGAAATCTCGCCGAGAAACACGGCCGCTCCCATCCCGATCCAGCGACTCGAACACTCGTAGGGCCGCCGATCGCCTCTCGCCGCCGCCACTGCTACCATCTCGGTTGTTAGTGCGACGTACGAGCCTGCTCAATTCGGCCCTGATGCTTCGAATGATATCCTCGGGGCGTCCTATTTGATTTTTTTTGGGGGGGAGCGGGGGGGGCGCATTCATTATCATGCATGGCGGTAGTGTGCAGATCATAAACCCTCCCTCGCATCCCAACAATGTCGGCATGGAGCACGTCGGGTTGTCACCGACCAGGCAGGCATTGCTTGCACCAAGGGCGAAGCGCCGTGAGGTGTCCGGCTAGACGTTGTGATGGGGGAGGGGGTTGGGGGAGGGGCGTACTTATTTCTTGCTTGCCTTAATTATTGCACCATTGACCACGCATCACTTTCGAAACAGAGCACCGTGATAAGCGGGGGAGGCAGTAAGGTGGGGTACAAGCTTGTGAACATGTCGATTGATTTTTAGTCAGCGTCCTGACGTTCTTCATTCTCATGCTCACGTCGTTGCTCGGCGACCTATCTCTTAGCTTCCATGCCCCCCCTCCCCCCCCCCCCCCGCGACATGATGGCAGTGAAGGAAGCGATGCCTTCGACAAAAGGGCAGCAATGTCACTTCTCTTTCACGGGCTTCAAGCACATTTTGTGAGTAGCAAAGCCGAAAAGATTTAGCTACCTCGCCTTCCTTCCGTCTACCCGCCCTCTCGTTTTCCCTATACACTTATCTGCTCGTTGGAATACGCTATCCAAGATGAGCGCGCTTTCCCTTGGCGTTGCTCTATCACCCTATCAACTTCTCAAAGCACGCTGGTGAACATGGGCACACCTGAATTTAGGTGCGCGCTTCTTCTTCTTCCTCCTCCTCCCGTGACGCTTTGAAGTAGGCGCGGGTACAGAAACAATGCACCCTCTTCGTCCGACCCCCGCGTCGAAAATCTTTGCATGAGACCTGCAATATCTCTCGCGGACACAGGCAAGCTTAGGGCCGCCAGCACCTGAAAAAAACAAAGTCGAAGAGTGTATGCGCGGGGACTACATGCTTCACTCGTTAGTTTCAAGTCTTGTCACGGGTCATGATCCGACCCCGCGCGGGCCGGATCAGGAGGTTTCTAGACTCTCGCGGGTCGAGTCAGGTCGGGTCGGGCGGTCTTACGGGTCGGGTCGGGTCAGGATGTTTTCCAATATGACGGGTCAGGTCAGGTCATGTCGGGTCGGGACACCCTGATTATTTTCCACACTCGAGGGAAGTGAAACCAAGAGTAACCTCATCTGCTGGGGTACACTTTTAGACGAAAGCTTCTGCTGTGGTATGGTTATTGAAATGATGAAAAAAATAACTAGTTAATTGCATTCTTGTCGGAATGCGAGATGCAAGGAATGAAGTAACCCATGAACTGAATGCATTCTTGTAGGATGCAAGCGAGATGTAATACAATTTATCTATTAATATTTTCGGGGATTCTCTGGAAGGTGATACGTACAAAAAGAGTGATATTTCTGGTAGCATCATTGGTTTGGTCCTGCCCTCACCTCAACCAGCTCCTCTTCGCGCACCCAGCCCTGCCTGCCGCCGGGGTCCATCGCTTCAAACTCTTCCCACGCCTTAGAAACGCCGTCTCCTCCCATCCTTTGCAGCGCGGTGCGAACCTTGAGCTCGGCCTCCTCACCTCCAGTCCCATCCTGTTCGTCTCTACCCCCTCCCCGCCTCCACCCATGCCTATCTCCCACGCTTATCCCTGTTCCGCCTCCACGGCGACTCTGGTTCCGATCTCGACCCATTTCTGGCATGGAAAATGCTCCTCCTCCTCCTCCTCCTCCAGAGGCTGCAAGACCGTCCGGGCCCGGCGTGGCCCACGAGAGGAACTTGGGGTACGATACACTCTCCCCGTCGCCAAAGACCCCCGCTAAGAAAGCGGCCTGATGCAGTAGGCATGCATCGGCGCGGCACGCGGCGGTGTTTTTGCGTGTGTCGACTGTTTTAGAACTGCACCCACGTTTATTTTGTGTCGAAAAACGACTTGGAATCATATAGGATGGGTTTAATTTTAGTGGTACCATACGCCGTACCACATCTCGCCAAAACACGCTCCAGCTGAGGAATGCCGCGTGGAGTAGGCAGATAGACGCATAGTTGTGATTTCTTCGCTTGTTAAGCCTCCCTGGGGAGCCTCAGAGGGAGAAAATAAAACGAGAGAGAGAGAAACCCCCCCCCGACGAATTACAGCATTGACCACCGGTCCGGGTTCGTCGCTGAGGTAGGGGATGTTAAGTCATCCCGAAGTAGGACGTGCAGCGGGAGTTTGTGAGCTCCGGACACGATGAGCTCAATCAATATCTCACCCGAAACATGACTTCGAAGACGCGTGCTACGATATAGAGGTGGGAGCGTTTTTCGTCTGAAACGGTTTCTGAATGACGGGGCTCCTCAAACCAAAATCGTCGGAAAATACGCCCCATTTATTTTTTGCAAAAAAAATCCTCGTCGTGTACCTAGGCTGTGGGGAGTTTTCATCCGGTAGGATTTTTGTTTTTTCTCCCCAAAGCAGATTTTTAGGAGAGGTCTTATAAGCTCCCAAAAGTTGAGGAAAACCTCAGAAAAAAAAAGTGGTGCATCTTTATCGCAGCACGTGTCCGAAGGCGTTCGTTTTTCGCGCAATCCGACCAACACTTCTCTGCCCTAGTACTACAAACAAGTAAATTTATCAGACTAATAGGTGGTTCTTCGTTCACTTTAGGAGCTCAATCGGTCAGGTATACCTTTTTTTTTGTCAAAAAGTACAATCCGTACCGCGGAATGGCTGCGATTCTGCCCGAACCGAGACGCAAGGGAGCCATGCGATGGGCGTACGCTAACACGGTGGCACTCTTTCTTGTACTTCCTGCACGTTCTTCCTATTGCTGTATGCCCGACAAGGTTTTCAACCAGAGCGAGGTCTTTGGTCACTCTACTGCATGGGTTCCGAAAGAGCTTAGGACAAGGGTTGGGGTTTGTGTTGGACGACTTGTGTGTGTGAAGCATGCAAAGCTCAGAGGCTTGCCGCACATGTGAGGTGGGAGCGCCCACAACGGATGACATAGGTGGCGCTTCCTGCCGGCGAGAGGACGCGTGCTACGGTAGAGGTTCGCTCCCTTTTTTTTTCTGAGGTCCCTCACTTTCGGAGCTTAAGAAGACTAGCTGATTCGGAGACGAAAACTGATTTGAATAAAAATAAAAACTGCTACCGAATGGAAAAAAAAAAAAACATGGCCTAGGTGTACAACGAGAAAATCATGCAAAAAAAATGGCCTCTTATTTATTTTTTTTCGACGACTTTGGATTAAGGAACCCTGTCATTCGGAAAAAAATAGCCAAAAAAAGGTAACCTTTTCTCGTAGCACGAGTTGGAGAGGAATTAAGGCGGGCCGGCAGCGCTTGAAAAAACGATTCATTGTTCGTTGCTGAACCGAAGAAACAACCGTGATGGTGATGTGCGTTAGGAAAGCTGTGTTGTCCTAATCCGGTAAGGCAGCTAAAAACGTCAAATGCTCGTACCAAGCTCAATAACGGCGTTTTATTGATGAGCCCTCGGTAGTCATGGCAGCAAAATCCCGCTGGGTTTTTAAGGGGGCCGGAGGATCGACATTATCACTTTGGGCGTTATGTGTACTACGCGTTGGTTTTGACACAGTCCCAGGTAGATATACGTTCCGAGACCCTCCCGGCTCACCACTTCACGTGTTACCCGAGGTGAAGCGACTCCAGTATTTTTTTTCGCTCGACGGAGCGCGGGACGACATCTGTGAAAGATTTGCCATGCCCCGATCTCAGCTTGAGATCGAGGTTTGATGTCAGGACCAAACACCCCTTTCAGGTGAGTTCTCCGATCCTCGAAAGTTCCTGGACCAGCGTGTCCGTCTCCACATGAACTACCTTTGTACACGGATCTTTCGCGAGAGGAACCTTCCTGACATATCAAGCTTTTTTTTTGTCAAAAAAAATAATGTGGTTCCGAATTGCGTGGCCCGAAATCTGGCGTTGCTGTACGTGAAAAGTCTGCTAACATTATTACCACGTATCCTTCACTTGACCAACCCTGAAAAGGTAATCTCGCTTGCGCTGGGAAGAGCTGGAAATATTACGTTTTCGTGAAAAACAAAATGTACTGCTGATGTACGATTAATGGGCTACAAGTATATGGGTCGGTCTTTAAATGACGAGTCATCATGCGCTAGCTATCTTCCACTTTATCAACCCAGTTGCTCGCTTGCTTTGCTCTAAGCAGACTACGAGTATGTACTCCTCCTAATGTATAACGAGTCGTGGTTGTACAGACTGACTGAGATGGCCCCATCAGGATAACCCTAACCAAACCCCAACCCTAGCCCTAACCCCTAACCCTAACCCTCCATGTTACCGACCCTAGCAAGAGTTGGCTCACCTGCGCCCGCGTGAATGGGAAGCCGCAGCGGACGGTGGACCGGACGAACTCGGCCGTCCCGACGCGCCCCGTTTGCCTCCAGTCGTAGCTTTTGTACGGGTGATCGAACTCGTCAAAGTCACCACCCATCCGCTTTTTTTGGCGAACGCGACAGGGGGGGGGGGGGGGGGGGTCGGGTTGTTCGTGACACGGAGGGGGGGTATGGTTACCGTTTTCATCGTGGGTAACTATGGAGAACAAGGAGGCCGTTTATGGTAACGCGACTGGAGGATACGGTTAACTTTTCTTTTTTTTCACCCGCGGTTAATAATTTCACGGCTTTTCATCCCGCGGCTAATACTTTCACGGCTTTTCACCCCGCGGCTAATACTTTCACGGCTTTTCACGTGTCAAGAGGGAGAATGCGGTTGTAACACGGAGGGAGAATGCGGTTGACATTTTCACCCTTGGGTAAACATTTTTGCCGTCAATATTACGACCCTTTCACTCTGGATGGACAATACGGGGGGTCGGTCTTGGTGACGCGGAGGAAACATGAAGGAATGTATTCACCGTGGTTAAACTGGGGCGGCTCATACGCCCTTTCCTGCAGTTTGGAAGCGCTGAATTTGAAGCGATCCTACGCCAGGACAGTAATTTCACGCGCTGGGCCTTAATATTTAATTTAGAAGGCCCTAAGGAAAGGGAAGAAAGCCGCTGCTCTGTCTTTTATCGGGTGAAGCAGAGGTAGGACCAACCGCTGTCGGCTAAGGCAACGCCCATCTTGCGCCGTCAGAGTTGAGACAATGAAGGGTCTATAGCTGCTTTCCGCGCCCTGGTATGTGTTCACACGACAACTGCGACAGCGTCAACCAAAATAATCTCCCTGTCCGCCCGGATTTTCCCAACTCCTAAAGTTATCCTAGTCTAACACCCAAGAGTTGTCCCCATAACGGGAGTGCAGCGCTGAAAGGCTTAGCATACCTGAGCAGCCTCAACGACAGTCGCCTGCGCGCGTCGAACCAGCTTCCCCACCCCAGCTTCGTCTTGCATGGCCACCGCCTCCTGCTGTGCCGCGTAAACGTCGATTTGGCGGCTGCCCTCATCACAATAGTCCACAGGGCCTTCGACGAACCGTGCCAAATCGTGACAGCTCACCCCCACGCCGGTAGGGTCCAGCCTCTTGTAAATGGCGCTTATGTCGTTTTCTGTGAAGCTGTGACGTCCAAAGGGTTGTGTAGGGAGGCGATACGACGCATCCATTGGATGCAGGGGAGTGGATTGCTTTTGTTGTCCCCGACACTGAGGGTTTCCAATCGTCTAGGCGTGTATCTATCGTCCCCCTCGGACGTGAAAATCAAACAGCAACACCTCTCTCCGACACAACTGGTGGAATGCTGTTGAAAAAATCGTCTTGACATGGTGCTCCAGCGCGCCGCTTCAGTCTGGTTTGGTGTTTTGTCATTTTAGGTTGACGCATGCTACGATGGAGGGGAGCACTTTTCGGCTGAAGTGGTTTTTGAACAACGGGGCTCCTTAACCCCGAGCCATCAGAAATAGGCCATTTTGTTTTTTTTTGCGCGGTTCTCGTTACTGTGTACTTAGGCCATGGGTTTTTTCATCCGGTACTACACTATCCATAGGCCGACTGATTCTTACTACGATAGCCCCCCCCAAAACCAGGGAATCTTGTTTAACGAACGTTTCATGGCTGCTCGACACGAGGAAGGGGTGCTATTGAAAAAAACACTCTCCATATGTTTTATTGCTTGCAAAGGACTATCGAACGATGACGTAGGGATGGCAAGGGGCACCATATTTCAGGAGGTACGGCCGGGAGCTGGTTTCAAAACCGGCGATTTCGTTAAAGAAGAGTTGGGGGGGGCTACACCGTAGAACGACTGTTTTCTCGAAAACGGTTTTAGGGAGAGGTCTTAAGCTCTCAAATTGAGGGGTAGCATTAGAAAAAAACGTGGAGCACCGCGATCGTAGCACGCGTCGGTTGTCGACCGGCGGCATAAAGCGCCATGTCGCTGTGATATGGTATCGCCGGCCGGCGTCTCCGGTGGTCTATTGGTGGCTATTGGTAGCCCTCAAAACAACAAAGATCGATTTTGTGAGTTTGACCCTCCCCCCCCCCCCCCCCCCCCCCGAGTGCGTAGTAACAATTTCCTCGTGCTAAGGTTGACTCGCGGAAAGCTCGAGAGCGTGAGATGGGAAAAAATGGATGAAAATGGATAAAAATTGACGAGCAGCGGGAATGCTGACCCCTTTGCGTGATCAAAATTAATGCACGTGCCGGGGGGGGGGGGGGGGCAAGCAAGACCTGTGACCACGGTTTGTCCAGAAGCTGGAAAATATATTGAGTTTTGACAAAAATTTCATAATTGATATTTTCTAGTGTTTTATTGCCTCCCTGCCCGAGCGAGCCCCTTCCAACATGCTTTCTGACCGAATGAAGGTTAGGCAGGTTATCGACAGCCCTCAGCAAGCATATGTAGGCGGTAAGCCGCCATCAAAAATGAAAAATTTACGCATCAACACTCACGAAAAGCCCAGTTCTTGAAGAGCTTCTTCGAGCTGAGGCTGGCGCAGGACCAGCCCCCTGCCAGCGCTACCACCGCCACCACCATCGCCCCCAACAGCGAAGACCTCCAGTGTGGCGCGCAGGTCGATCCCCTTGCTGTTCCGCAAAGCGACGAGATTGTTTCGCAGACGAGATACTGCAGAGGCCGCTTTTACGGCTGCCGGTTGCTCTGATGCGAAGGTAACAAGGGAGGCGTAGTCGACCATGTCCTCGGCCTCCTCGAACATGGTTGCTAGATGTCGCAGCTGCTTTTTGGAGAGAGTTAAGTTAATGCACAAAAAGGGTTGAGGGTAGAAATGCTGGGTCATCGAGAAAGAGTAATGCACTAAACGGGTTGAGGGAAGAAATTAACTTGAAAAAAACAACCTAAAATTATTGAACGAAAAAAGACGATGCGGGTATGCCGTAACTGGTCGGGAAAGGATATCAAAAACGGGATCGGGGTATTTCCGCGATTGATCGGGAAATCTTTTTATCAAGAAGATCTAGGTATTGACCCAAGCTCTCGTGGGGTTGAACACGGGATGAGTTGGCGAGCGAGGGACAGAGGGGTAGCGCCGACAATACACAGGGCATCGCTCGAGACATAATTTATGGTGGATCAAGGGTGAACCCTATGTCTCGGGTGCGTCTTCCAGAAAACGCTGCATAGCTCTTGCGATCGATCTACACTGGCATTATTGGACTCCAGAGTGACAGGAGTCTGTCCTGTGACCACGGAATCTATTTTGGCGATGACGGGTTGTCGACGCAAGGACAGCAACAACAACAACAACAGCAACAACAGCAACCACAGCAACAACAGCAACAACAGCAACAACAGCCACAACAACAACAACAACAACAACAACATCCACGACAACAACAACAACAACAACAACAACAACAACAACAACAACAACAACAACAACAACAACAACAACAACAACAACAACAACAACAACAACAACAACTGAGGTGTGCCATAGTAGACCCGCGTGATACACGAGTGCAGCACGTATCGAAACTTCATCGCGTATACGCCGCCCGACGTCCGCCCACTCGGAAGGAGAGGCATCATCGACGAAGCAAAATGGGATGCAGAGTACTCCCCGGCTCATTGAATCAATGTTACATGGTGCTCATTTTAAAAAGAAGGATCACGTATTATACCAGCTGGTGGTATCGCCAGATGTCTAATATAACTTTGCCAATTTTAGTTGTCGATACTTCCTGGTCAACACCATAGCCCTCGGTGAGTTACGTTGTTCTCGATATCTAATGGTCAACGCTGTCGTCCTAGGCAAGGTAGAGCAAAATTCTATGCGAAGCGACGAGCAGTAGAAAATGTTGAATTTCGACCCGCTTGCGCAGTAAAAACGAAGACAGGCACCGGAGTGAGAGAATGCTGAAAATTGGACCCTATGCGCAATAAAAGGCGAAGACACACACCGGAGGAGAGACTGCTGAACCGAACCCCTGTGTACAACAAAAACAAAGACCCACGCCGAAGGAAGAGACCTAACCTGTGACCACGGTTTGTCCAGAAGGCTGGAATGTAAAAGTAATAAAAAAATGGATCCGACCAGAGACGAAAAATAAACAGTTCTTCTCGCCTGGTTCGGAGGCGTTCCCGAGATGCCAAGCTCCCTCAACCCGTCGAACAGGTCGACCCGGCACACGAACCCGGTCCCTAGCGGGTCCCGCCGCGCGAAGACGTCTAGTGCGCCGGGACGTAACGGTTTGGTCCTCAACAGGGTCACGGCAGGAGCTACGTCGGGTTGCCGACGGTCCTCGCAGAAAATCGCGAAAGCCCTGTTGCGCATTGCAAAATACATAGGCGATTGAAAACACGTTGGTGTAGGTCGTGAGGTGCTGTCGATATCCTATGTAACCAATAGGCGTAAAGCCTTGCTCGCTGCGGTCGTTTTCGGAGAAAGGCTCTGTGCGCCAATACTGTGGGTAAACCCTCTTCTGGAGGCACCGGTCGATTTTCTACCGTACCTGCGTATTGAATCAATTGTGGTAGGTTGACGTTGATGACGATAATGTAGTTCTTACATTTGTACGTGGGTCATTTCCCTGAATCCCACGGGCGCAAAAAAAAGGCTACACAACAGACACAACAGCGTTCCGACGGAAGAACGAACACGCATGTACCAGGCACAATATACCAAGTAGGTTGTAGGATGCTGCTGATGGAATGTTTGTTACAAGTGCGTAGGCATGAAACGTTGCTGCGATATTTCGATAAAGGTCCTCTATGAGGCGTACAATACGGGGGAAAAAAAACTTGCCGTAGATAGTTTTCACGATCACCTTCAGCGGGTGCTACGGGATCCGCAAACGTGGGAAAACCTGTAGGCTGTCACCCAGGCCGTGCAGCTAAGTATCTACCTCAGCATGTGCAAAAGTGTTATTACGACATGTTGTGCGAAACTTGTCTTTTTGCGTTGTCATATATTTTAGCCATCCTTCCATTGATCACACGTACGGTAGAGTGTTCACCTATCACGGGCCATAGCGCCCCGTTATTTCACAGTGGGTAGGTAACCCGATTTAAGAGCGCCCCGTGACAAGCCGAAACAGGCGCTCTTAACTACACGTTACTCTTATCTGTAGTGGGAAATACATAGTTTTTAGTATGGGCGGGACATGCCGATTTGATCGCTTTTAAGATCAATATGCCGTATTCTGGGCGCTCTAAAATCGGCGTACCCACAAAACCGCCATAGCCCATGGTTCTTCATCCTCCAAAATTGGCGCGTATACAATACCGAGACCGAATAAAACCTCGCGATGTACGAGCGTAACCCCTAGACTCTCCGTGCATCGCCCCTCTGCTGCGCAACGCTCAATATTGGTTTCCCCGGACACTTCCAATTTCTTCCTTTCCCATTTTCGTCGTTATCGAAAATCCCAAATTCCGGCACGTGGTCGCAATCGATCCGGCCGCTTCCCTAGGAACGGTGCTCCGTTTCGAAAGGGATGCGTGGCCAATGGTCAAATGACTAAGGCAAGCAACAAGAAATTATCCCACCACTTCCTCATCATAACTATCGCAAAACTCTACAGATGGGTCGACTTCGGTGAAGAAAAAAAGCATCGCACGTTTCCCCCGCTCGTGTCTATGAAGAAAACAAGCTCACTTCAGTTCCCGACACATACCTATAATCGATCCGGCCGTTTCTTCCTCTCCCGCCACCACGCCCGAGTTGCCCTCCCCCCGTTCCCACCCCTTCCCCGCCATCCACGGTATCGAAAAATTCCATCGCGGCTAGGAGGAGAGGCGGGGGAAGCTCTAGCGACGGGCGTAAGTCCCTTAGTGCGAGGGCAAAACGCTGTCGGTCCAAGAAACCAGTGGAGTCTCTGTCAAGCTTAACGAAAGCTGCAACTGTGTCCGGCGGCGGGCACGTCCCCTCGAATTTTGCCCAAGCGGAGTCGATGAAATCCTGCCGAGTGTGTTTTGGGTTTTTCGGTAGTTTTTTGTTTTCGTTTTTGTTTTTTGACACCGTAGACGGTTTGAGATGTGAGAAGAGGTGGTTGACTGACGTGTTGGTTTTTGAAACGTCTATCAGCAGAGGGAGCTGTAATTTTTTTTTTTGCTTTGCCATTGCCCTAAAGCCTGAGCCTGACAAGTGCTTTCGTTTTGCTCGGCGAAAAAAATCATGCTTTGTTTCCACCCTCCCGGTACCATATCACATATACACTATATCTTTTTTCTGCGCACCAATAACCCCCACGTACACCGATACCCCAATTTCGTCTACAACTACCCGGCCGGTGAAAGCCCGACGTACTCCGCCTCGCCACTGCAGGAATGCGGGGGTCTAAGGTGCGAAAGGACTATGGCCATGCATGATATGAGTACACCCTCCCTCTCCCCCTATTTCATTGTGGGGATGCGATGGTCTTGCGCCCAACGGACCACGGCCATGAATGATACGACTACCCCGCCATCCCACATTTCATCCACCGAACGTTTCCCCAACACAGTGGTTGCATCACACCTCAAGATCAAGCACTGAGCACTTCCCATCCATAGCACCGCCGGCTTCAGAACAGAAGGGTGTAGCGCCACGCGCCCGCTCTTCTTGGCCATCGGATGAATCCCTTCCTGGCATACCTCCTCTCAAGCTGACACCACCACCATATTTCCTAAGCCGGTACCCGCGGTACCTCGACTGTAGCAAACACGCCGCCGCGTCGCGTCCTAGGCTGTTCGTGGACGGCGCGCGAGCGTAGCTATCGCGGGCGACTGCAAACGAGGGGTGGCACGGCGTACCCGCGACGGCACCGTCGCTGTTGTCCCCTTCTTCGAGTTTTGCTATACGAGGTTCAATTCCTCCTCCGCCTGCTGGGATAAGAATATCTTCTTCGTTTTGTCCTCCACCGCTTCGATGAGAAGGGCCGGGGTGGTGGTTTCCATTCTGAGTGGAGCGGGACTCCGCCTTATCGACCTTGACATGATTGAGGGCGAGGAAAAAAAGACGGTGTGTGTAGATACATTTGTAACCCACTACTATCACCCCCCCTTTGTTATCACACCCCTGCGGTACAGACGTAGGGATAGTTGTAAACGCTACTATTAATACTACCAGGGGGTGGTATCTTCCTTGTTGTCATACCCATGCGGCATACCGCCCTGGGTGGCAATTTATTTCAAACCTGGAACGACCACCTCACTTTTGATAGGCGACGCAGCTTTGAAAGCTGTTCGGTAAATGCGCACGGCAAAGGGCATTATCCGCGTCCGACACGTGCTATTATACAAAGCTACGCAACTTTAAAAGCTGTTGTTTGACTGTGCTTAGATACGGTGAAGATATGACAACGGGTTTGAGGATATTATGGGGGGGTTTCAACAACAGGTTGCCTGCATGGTAGCGGGATCTCGGGTTGGCGGGATAAGTTCCGGTCTATTTCAGCCGCGCTCTTTCCCACCGAGTGCACTCCTCGCTGTACTCGGTAGGAGCAATAATATATATCTAGGATTGGGATGAAGTACAGTAGCTACCATTATTACTATTACTTTTGTTGTTGAAGTTCACCCTGACAACACCCATAGGAGTCATATACCTTCAAAGGATCATAAAAACAAGCGACCGGTGTATCACGCAGCTTGCAAAGATGAGTATCAACCATTTATTTGTCGAACTCACAGCTGACGTTGTTAAAATAATTTTATGAAATATATATATATATCTATACAGGAGCAGCTGTTCAATAAACATTAAGACCCCCGTTACGAGCGAAGCGGGACTCTTGTCTTATCCACCTTGAGAGCGAAAAAAAAAAAAAACTAACGGATATTTATTGATAAGCGACGCAGCTGCTTGAAAAATGTTCAATAGATGGTCGAATTGATAGCGACCAGACTATGGCAGCTATTCAATAAATTCGCGCAGGGGCAATAGCTGTATCCGGCACGTAACACGAAGGACATGTCAACGTTCTCAACCATAGGCTACTACGGTACGATAGATAATTGTAGGGCCGTGGTGCATCAAGCGGCTACTCATTTAGTTGTACGTTTCGTTTACGTGATACGCACACATCGGCAGTTTTGTTTTGCTACGCTACGCCGTCACAATACGTCCGCGTTTGAATGATCATGCTAGCGACCTAAAGACGGTAGAAAATCGGAGAAATCATGACACTTCAATACCGTAGCTTTTTCGGCCTCTCACAACGAAAAGCAGCACTAACCTTTTCCGCGGCCGATCTCTCGATCTCCTTAATCTTATCCTGGAACGCGGCTCTTTTCGCGTCGTCTTGCCCATCTCCCTCCACTCGACGCAGACGAACCTCCTCCCCATCATTCACCGCTGGGTCATCCTCCATCATGCTCCCCAAAACTCCCCTCACATCCGCCCCCCTTCCCTCCTCTCGCCGCCCCTCCTCTTTAGCGTGCCACGCCGCCGTGTTACCGTTACCAAGCGCTGCTTTTCCAGCGCCGTTTTCTTCCGGTGCTTCATCTACCAGGGCAAACCCCATTTCCCGCAAAGCGCGCTTAAACGCGGGGCGAGAAACTCTACCGCTTCCTTCAGGATCTAGTCTAGAAAACGCCTCTCCGGGGAAACAACGCCCCAACAACCCGGCATCGCGGCACTTAATCCGCGCTTTTACGAGGGCTCGTCGAGCGGCCGTACCGCCGTCGCCAGGCCTTGCCGCGCCCATCCAGCTGACCCAATCGCCGCCATCCCCACCACCACCACCACCACGGCTGCTTCCCCCCCCCCCCCCTCCTGCTGCTGCTTCTCCGGTATGGGGGGCGCTGTACGTGGCGAACGCAGCTAAATGTTCCAGGGTAAGCGTGCGATCCATGTTGTTGTTGTAGTTGGTCATCCCACCACCAGAGCAAACGCCGCCGCCCGCTGCGTGTGCGTAAGCCGCGGCGAGCTCGTCTGGTGACGCGCTGAGCTTGCCCGAGGAGAGGAGAGTTGACACAAACGCCTCCTCCGGTACCGACGTTTTCGGGTCAGACCCTATTTTTTGTTGTTGTTGGTTTGATGATCCCCGCCCACCGCCGGTGGTGGTGTGGTGTCCGTATCCATCCGAGTGTTTTCGGCCGCGTTTGTTTGTTCGCCAGGAATTTAGCCATGTGGAGTCGGTCAAGAGGAGTAACAGCGGAAAGAAAATAAGTTTTTCTGGGTCAGCTTCGTGTTGGTGTGATCCCTGCTGCAGGTGTTTTGGTGTTCCGCGTGCGATGGACAAGTGGGTATATAGGGCACCGGTCGCCCCGTTGATCTAGCGGTTGCCCTCAAATGCTACTAGCGTTGGTCCTTGACTTCGATTCCCACCGTGGTGAGATTATGACTTTATTTGCAAAAATGCAAAAATAAAACAAGATCAACTGTTGAGAGAGCGCCTAGCAGCGTGGGTAGGCAAAAATTCGACGCTAGTCGACGAGGGAAGAAAATGCTAAATTATTCTCGCGATAAAAATGAAGGCACGTACCCTAGTGGGAAGCGGGAAGAGGGTCCGCTATGTGACCCCGGATATGAGCTACTGCCGGGTGGGAGGGCGAGTGTAGTGCGAGGATAATAAAGGGGATGAAGGAAGAAAAAAGGGGAGGGGGGGTAAGTCGGCTGGCGAAACCAGCTGATGATGGCGAGCCGACTTTCCGACCTAAGTCAGGCGAGCGAAGCGAGCCATATCAGCCACACCCGGACGAGGGAACCCCGCCCAGAAAAGTGAACATATATCCCGCATTTAACGTTCTTTCCTACAAATATGGAAACCCAAGAAGTCGGATAGTTGGCATCTCCGGGAAACGACTAGCTATTAGTCCAACGAAAAACTAGTTGGCGACTTAAGTCGTGGTGACACGTGCTTCGGTAGAGGTGCATCTATTTCTTTCTTGGGGGTGGTTACTTTAAGAGTTCTACGAGCATACCACCCTGAAGCTAAAACTGATCACTGTATGAGCAATGTCGAATCACGATTCCATTAACAAACCCGTGGCCTTGTATACATAAAAAAAAGCATTTTTGCCAAAAAAAAAACAGGAATGATAACCGAGATTTACCTGCAGCATACGATTTAACCAATTCTCAGCCAGCGCACAAAAGTTGACGACAAGTTGCAAACATCCTGCTGCTCGAGTTTCCTAGCACACAGCAATAGTATATATTCACCCAACCATTCGTTTTTCCCAGAGCTTTTCATGGGTCGAGTCACTTCTGGCGTGTCGGAGTCTGATAAGGGTGACCCGACCCAACCCGTGGGATTTGATAAGCTCTTGGCCCGACCCGACCCGACCCGACCCGACCCGGCTCGAACGGCGGGTTCTTGAAAACCTCCTGACCCGACCCGTGGGCCGGACCATGACCCGTCAACAGCTCTGTTTTTTTT
Source organism: Undaria pinnatifida (assembly GCA_012845835.1). Lineage (NCBI taxonomy): Eukaryota > Phaeophyceae > Laminariales > Alariaceae > Undaria > Undaria pinnatifida. The sequence continues at coordinate 7,675,684 of JABAKD010000011.1, forward strand.
CACCCGCTACACCGAGAACGGCTACGATGCCATGCCAACCCCGACTTGAGTTTTTCTACCACCCGCTATCATACGCCGAGACGACAGTTGCAAATGTCCTGCTGGGCGAGTTGCTATTGATAGCAACAGCAAGACATATTTACTCCCAAGATCGTATTTACATACAAAAGAATGATAAAAGTAACGCCGAGAACAGCTATGCCATCCCCCCCCCCCGACATCAGTGTTTTTTGTCGCTTGATATGCCGAAAACATCTATGCAACCCGCGCAAGGACCAATCGTATATTATCATCTGCCACGCTAAGAACAGCTGTAAATATGCTACGTTTACCCCGGTTCAGCCAGTGTTGCTTTCACCTGCTACGCCTAGAGAACAACCATACCATGTCTACCCCGCGTTCAATGCGTTTTTCACCTGCTACGCCGAGAACCGCTGCGAGAGCTTCCGTCGGAGACAGTCCATCTTGCTCAGCGACCTCCGACAAGAAGTTGTGGATCTGGCCGAGCGCCGCTAGAACGGCTGGCGGCGGATCGCTCTCCCGCAGAAAGGCAACATAGTTAACCTGCCGAGCACAGGTCTAACAAGCTCAACAAACGTGGACATGGTGCTTACCGCCCAGCTTCTAGCGGCATGATGCGGCAGGGGGCTGGGGTCCGGAGCTAGCTCTAGAGCTAGAGTTGCAGGGGCCCTTGGGCCTCCTAGGGCTAGAGGTCCGACTGGTGGCGAAATCACTCTGCCACGAAAGAAGGGCAGCGTACACTTCACCTATCGAGCGCGCGCGCAACGCTCTCAACACACGCAGACATGTACACAACGGCCACGCCGCAAACGATTTTTTTACAGGAGTTTTCAGCTCTAGCGACGCATGAGTCAGTAGAGGGAATCACAACGTCCAGGGGTCTCCCCACGTGGCAAGCTCTGTGCCTCGACCGAAAAAAAAGTATTTTCGCGACAAGCTGAAAGTGCAAGTGCAACTCGATGAAACAATTCCATAACATCACAAAAAAACACACTTAGTATTTCTACGGTACGGTATAATAGGTATATACTTCGTATATATTATAATATATACTTTGAAGTATTATATATTGGTATGGTAAGCTAGTCTAGTTGAGGAGGAGTTTGCCCAGAAAAGTGCTACCTCTAGATATACACCAAACATTACTTTAAAGCACACACAGCATTTCTGTGGTTACGGTATTGGGTACGGTGTGCTAGTCTGGTTGAGGAGGAGGTTTGGGCCAAAAACGTGCTACCCCTCTGGGTAAACACCAAACATTATTCTAAAGCAACCACACAGCAATGTTCCTACACGATTGGGTATGGTATTATAGTCTGCTTGAGGAGGATTGCTTTGGACAACTAAGGTACTACAGCACCTCTATCGTGGAATGGATCGTCGGTCGTACCCGGGTACAAGACATGGCGCGATCGATCGTACCTGTCCATCTTTGTCCGGCGAAAACCGCGCCATGAGTCCCTCCACCTCCTCGGCGGAGAGCCCGTGGGGCCCGGGGTCGCCCCCCGTCCGAAGAGGTTTTAACCAGCGCGCGGAAACGGATACCTGCCCGGCAGACCTTCCTGTGGCATCCTCGACAGTGGCCCACTCGGCAACCACCGGTCGCCCTTCCGACAAAGGGGACAGGTCGATCGTCGCCTCGCCGATTAGACCCTTGTCGAGGAGTTCGGAATGAGGGGAGGAGTGTTTGAGGGCCGGGGGCGGGGGCGGGGGGGGCGGGGGTGTTAGAGGAGGCAAGTCGATGTTCGCCTCGCCATTGATGGGGGGGGTGGTGTAGCCACCCGTATGATGCATGGCCGTAGGTCTGTCGAACCATAGACCTTCGCGTTCCTATAATGCCGGGATGGGGTACGTCGGGTTTTCACAGAGGGAGGGGGGGCGGCGGGCGGGTTAGAGGAGACAATTTTATGATCGCCTCATTGAATAAACCCTGTCGAGGGGTTGGAGTGAGGGAGGGGGTAGAAGACGGTGGAGCTGGTGTGACATGGCGACTCTCTGTTCAACCTGCAATGCCACCTTCCACGCGCGCACAGTTTCTTCCTGGAGGGCGACCACTATTCTGCGGTATACGTTACTCGGGTGGCACGTAGATAAACTCTCGAGAGAGTCGCAGCCAAAACTGTACTCGCTGACATCTGCAGCGGCCAGCGCGATGTTTTTTAAGGACGGCAATGCGTTCCATTCCAGCCAGCGCACGGTGCAGATTGGCAGGCAGTGTCTTGCTCTCGTATTACTCCACACCTTCACCGACCAAGCGAAGTAAGTATTTAGTTGGATGATGAGTCCTCTCTGCCCGTCATTCCCAGCATAGACGCACGCCGCGGTATGGGGCGCTCCATTTTTTTGCCTTCCAAAAGGGGTGGTTTGCTTGAGGAGCTCTATACCTCTCCCAACAAACTGATTTTTGAGGAAACCCGGACGTGCAAAAAGCCCATGAACAATCCCATGGGCTAGGTATACAACGAAAATTATTGCCAAAAACGAAAACAGTGAAATTCCGATCAATTTGGGTTGAGGCGCGCCGTCATATCAGAAAACGTTTCATCCGAAAAGGGCTACCTCTGCCCGTAGCGCCGTGTCCGTATCTCCGAGTCCCTTGCTGCCTGTCACCCGCCATAGTCTCGCTTTCTAGGCGTGTTAGATTCAGATTTCCCCGATGTTGCGACTCTTCCAACTTGTGATATGGATAACGAAATGAAACCATGGAGAAACACCGCTGTCTCGTCCTTGGATCCATGTTTTTCTGGCTCTTGATCATACCTCTGATTCGTCGTTGCCCGACGCATTCCCGGAAGGCCACGCCTCGTCGCCGCTCTTCTCGTCGGCGTCAGCTTCGATGTTGTTGGCGAGGTCATCCATGACCGTGACAGTGAGGCGGTGCCTGCAGGAAAAACAAATAAGTTTACCATCGGCACAAAACGTCGTAAACAAAATACAATCGGAAAAGGAAGTAATAGTAGATAACTGAGAGGATGTAGGGGAAAGGAAATGGGGAAATGGTTGGCAGAAGGGCATAGATACTACTGTTTATGGAAGGATATTCGATTTACATCGATCGCAACGGCATCTAAGCTACATGTGTTAGAGGGCAAAAAATAAAAATCATAATGTGAATTACAACTGAAACGAAGCGCGGTAAATCAATTTGTCACCGGGGGCAAAAGCGGTGGCAAAAAGCTCGTAACACAAAAAAAAAAGGCCACGAATCATCCCTTATCATGACCGCAACTGTCTTGTGAGGCGGTGTCTGCAGAAAAAGAAACACAAAAAATACATCATTCATCACGAAGCAGACAACCCGGAAGTGACTCGGAAGTGATGACGATATTGATGATTAATTTACTGTAGTAACTAAACAGGGTCAACATCATGCAACAAGGCACAAGACACACCTCGACAGGAAGCGCAGAAGCTTGTCGTCTGTAGCTACGGGGAAGGAGGTGGAGTGGCGGAAGAACGGATCGCGTGCTCCATGCACGACGGGGGTAAACACGTCCTGAAAACCTAGGAGCTTCGCCGCGAGGGTAGGGGGTGGGGGGGGGGGGGAGGGGGGGTGCAGGACGTAATCAGAAAGGGGGATGAGGGGTAGGAGGATGCATACGCAGTATATGTCGTGTTGTCGCTTTTTTCCCTACGGTCTACAGGACCCCGTGTACCTTCGGCATGTTTTTCTTAGCTAGGAGCTTGAAATCGCTGGGTAAGCCGCCACTACGAGTACCATATACATCATTTTGCTTTTTTCTACATCTTTGGAAAAGAACACTGCTTGTGTGCAGGTGGGCATACTTTAGCTTAGATTTCGTGGCCAGGCAAGCCAGTGGTCAGGAAAGTAGTTACACGTGTATATCAACATTGTGTTCGCTGTTTGAGGCGTGCTACGATAGAGACAACACTTTCTGGCCACAACAAAACCTGAAGGACAGGGTTTGAACACCGTTTTGTTTGTGTTTTGCGAATACGATTCGCTTTACGCCCTGCCATGGGCTTGTTCATCGGGTTCGAACCTTTTTTTTTTTTTTCCAAAAGCCAATTTTGGGCGAGGAACAGGGTTCACGACCTAGCTCGACCTAACGTTGTCGCCAGAGTTTGCCAGAAACTTTGCCGCATGTTCACGGATGTATTACGGCAAGTAACGTAACGTAAGTTTGGGGAGCGGAAAGGTACCCGGACTCCAGCCCGCGGGTCGAAGAGAACGGGGTAAGAATTTTGAGTAGGACCGCCGGCCGGAGCAGGAGGCCTCATCCAATCCAATACTTGCATTAAGTGAACCGTAACAGAACTAAATAATACCACAGGAACAGAGTTCGTCGAAGTGAGGAAGGAGCCCCAACACAAAAAAAAATGGTGCTACAGCAGTGTGGCCCCTCCGTAGTGCAGGTATGAGCTATTAATGGCCGGAAATGCCGGCACCATATCGGCAACCGGCACTACTCCGCACACTGCCATTACTGGTTGTTTCCATCTGTGCCAAACGGTTTTATAGGCACTATAGCGGACAACCGGCACTACTCAACCGGCACTATAAAGAAATCTCTACTGTACCCCCTGTCGTTAGCGTTCGTTGTTTGACCAAACATTGTAGTCAACGCATTCGTCTGGTGAAGGCCGCAATCGACGCCACGGTAGGTAGGATCAACGCGGCGAGCGTCTAGCTATGTAACGTGATTACCGCAGTATGTAAGTGCAGTTCGTAGTGGCCCCTTTATAATGCGGGTATATGCCGGCCGGAAATACCGGCTCTATAACGGCAACCGGCAGTACTCCTCACACTGCACTGTTGGTTGTTCCCATCTGTGCCAAACAATTTCATAGGCACTATAGCGGGAAACCGGCACTAATCAACCGGCACTATAGAGGAGCCTCTGCTGTACCCGTATCGTTAGCGTGCGTCGTTCGACAAACCTGATAGTGAACGTACGCGGCCGGTGCCACGTTCTTGTCCGTCCGTCCTCTCCCAGGAAGGCCTCGGCACCCGACGATCACTATCTCTAGCTCGTTGTGGAGGTTCGACGTGTTACCCGAAACGCCTCCGTATATCCCACCACCACTGCTTCCTTTCCGAACATCTGAGGACGAGACCGGTAGATACCCTTGCGTCTATGGCACGGCGCACGATGAAAAACAAAAACGAGATCGCGATGGCCACGATGAAGAAGCGAGATCGTGACGGGCGCAATGAGAGAAAAGGCAATTTTGTTGAGCTATTCGAGGGTATGTCTTATTACAGGGGTAAATAGTAAACGGGACCAATTATTTACAGCAAAAATTGGGCAATATGTAGGTTTTTAGAGTTTCATCGTAGTCCTGATTACTATGGTTTCCCGTAGTAGTTGTTTTGACTGCTGGTAATAGATTAACCAATCACCTACACCCAAACCGAGCCTCTATGGTAACAATTGTGGCAGCTGTGTTCGAGGAGGCGCCCTTGTTTATGGCACGACTCCGCATTTTTTTGCCCGCTTTTGCTATGGCGCCGGGCTTCAAACATAGACGGCACTTCTAATTAGTTAAACTCGACTTAAAAAGGACGGCAAGTGGCCTTGCGGCTATGATACGGTGCGCGATGAAAATCGAGAACGAGATCGCGACGGGCACGACAAAGAAAGCGAGATCGCGATGGGCATGGTAAAAGTGAGATCGTGATGGGCGCAAGAGATATAGCTAGACTTGGGACTAAAGCGGTATCGCATGGGTTTGAGTAGGCACCCTTCTCTGGCACGGCCCCGCATGCATGCGCCATGGTGCCGGGTCTTGAACATATACTGTAAGGATAGCCTTTACTGAAAAACCACCATTCTGTCCGCATCTACAGTATGCATTATGGATTGTTGTTTATGCCATGCAGCATACCTTGGCCTCAAGTAGCCTGGCTTGCTCCACCCTCTCCTTCTCCTCCGGTCGTCGTTCTAGGAATAGCGCGTATAGCTCCACCACCGGAAGAGCCATACGCACCTGGAAAAAAAAAAGGCACGAAGAAATATTTGCGGTAAGTAAAACCGATCGCGTCTCATGATGAAATGTGCATCAAAACTGCACTCTCGATGGCGTATAGAGGTCACCTTGAGAAACGTGGACGATTCCCGATTGCGTCGTGATGTGTGTGTGCAGCAAAAATTAAATGCGTCCGACATGGCGTTGAACCATCTTCGCTACGACTCGACGTGCTGCCTCTGACTGCACAACGCCGCTCCTTAAAAGATATACATACTGCGTCTGTACGCCAGCCAGAGCGAAAAAAGAAAGGCAGGTACGATCTTCTTCTCGCTCTTTGTTGCTATTATTGTTTATCGCTGCTTTTCACGGATGGTCACGATCCGACCCGCGGGTCGGGTCAGAAACCTTCCAAACGTTCCCGCGGGTCGAATCGGGGTAGGTCAAGAGGTGTTCGAAACCTCACGGGTCGGGTTGGGGGTCGATGTGAGGAGGTTATCCAACATCACGGGTGGAGTCGGGTCGGGTCGGGTGACCCTTACCTTTACCCGACCCGACCCGACCCGACCCGACCCGACCCACGAGTAATTGTCCGACGCGTGAAAATCTCCGTAATAGTCTTTGTGGTATCTGGTAATGCCCAGGCAGTACGGGCTTGCTTCAGTGTCGATCATCCCTAAGCAAAGATCTCAGGAGACGGCATTTTCAGCCCCTTTACCGACCGCAAAATTTCCAATATTTTTTACAATTACTGACGCTAAAATGCTGGGGTGTAGTGTGAAACGATCGGTTTTACACCCTAGACCGCGCTGGACGTCTTTTCTTGACCGACCTGACGTTAATTTTCCCACAAATTACCTTGGCAGGCGCCAAACTACTAGATCTTAGTGTGGCACGATCGGTTTTACACCCTTGACTGCGCTGGACGTCTTCCCTTGACCGGCCTGACAGCAATTTTCCAATAAGTAACCTTGACTAACGCCAAATTACTAGGTTTTAGCGTGGAACGATCGGTTTTACACCCTCGACGGCGCTAGACGTCGACCCTTGACATGACCCGGCAGCAATTTTGCAACAGGTTTCCTTGACCTACGCCAAAATACTACCTGGTAGGTTTTAGTGTGAAACGGTCGGTTTTACACCTTGGACCGTGCTGGACGTCTTCTCTCGACTGACCCGTCTCCTGACGTCCGACCTTAAGGTTGCGCCGGGGGGGGTGGGTCACTTTTACGGACGGTGTTTTTATCGGCTCGGTGCCACTCGCGGCTCGTGCGCGTTGTTTCTTGTCTGGGACCTTTTCGGGTTTTGGATACATGCGCCGGCAAATGGAGGAAGGGCTCGCAAACGAGCTGCGGCAAGGGCATGTTTTTTTGTTCTGGTTCGGGCGAAGTTAAGATCCACTCGCGCGTTGGTCAAGATAAGACATGCAGGATGACGAGCTTTTCAACGTCGATCGCTGCTGAACACTCCCCGAAACTAGATTTTCTCTATCTCTTTTTGCTTGTCCCCGCCCCGGCGCCGGCGTCGCCGCCGCCACCGCACCTCCACGTGCACGTAGCCAACGATCCCCCCGTCCCTCGTCGAGATCAGTGGCTCCCGCTGCAAAACAATCCGCGGCCTGGAGGATAGCAGCCCAGATAGCGCTATCTGCCGTCGCCCCACTAGCTCGAAGTCCGCCGCCCTGGCCTGGTTGAGCTCGATCACGAGGCCCTCAGTGCCGAGGTAGCGCAGAAAGAAATCGTCCACCGTTACCTGCATGCATGCATGCGTGTTGTTATTGTTGTTGTTTTTGTTGTTGTTTGACAACGTATGATACGATGCCGCGAACGCTAGGGCCCAGATTGACGAGGTGTCGGAAAATCGTAATTCGATTTTGCTTTTTGGATTTCATGAAAAATACACGAATAATTCAACTTTGCTTCTTATCAAATAACGGCGTAGTGCGTTCTAGAATTAAAAACGCAAAAGGGTCAATGAATGCCCGTGGACAACGACCGAGGCGAGCGATCGCTCGCGTCCTCTCCGGAGCGCCGCGGCTAGCGGCAGATTGCTTATGCCCACAGCGGCTAGGAGGCTATGGCTCTAGGCGTCTCTTGGATGGGCTGGCGCCGCCCCGCCACCCCACACGGGTAATAGCGACGGGGGTATAGCGGTCGAACTTCTGAACGAAGTCGTGATGTGTCAGCTGGTCGTGTAACTTTCAAGGTGCAGGGCAACGAAAAACTGGGTCTGTGGCGGTCTCGAATGTGTTCGAGGCGTGGCAGGCGGTCTAAGCTGTGCTAAGGGTCTTCGGAGGCCACGTTGCGGCTGGTCCGGTAGTCCTACCTCTCGCAATGGTGGCTTCTCGCCTCTCAATCAGCCGACGACATGACACCAATTCGCGTGGCCGGCTTCGGTTACATGGCACATGCCATGTCTAGGTGCACAGACTCCCCAAATCGAATTTCGATAATCGACCAAATTCGACCAAATAAGTATTTTTTTATGTCTTTATTGAAGTTGATTTTTCGTAATATTTCTGAAAATGTCTGCTTGGTGATTCATGTTTCGACCAATCAGATGCAAATTCAGTTCAATTAAAAAAAAAATCGAAACGATTTCGATTTGGCAAGTTCCTCGTTAATCTGGGTCGTTCGCCCTTCTTTATAAAAAAAATAAAAAGCATAGACTACTAGTCTATAACCGTGAGAGCAAAAGATTTTTTTCGAAAAAACTAAAAGCTGAGTCGAGTGTGATAATTTGATCGCGCGAGCTACACGGGGTGGGTGCATAAGTCCTCATCACGAAAGGATTTTCACAACTAACTATATACAGTTGATCTGATACACGCTTACTTGTATAGTTCCAAGCATGTTGTCTCCGAGAAAAGGTGGCTGCGGCTCTCAAGGAGAGTTCTCGTGGAGGGAATGGAAAAAAAAAGCCAATAATATTTTACAGCTCCAATTGTACATCGCACTTACCGTAGTTTCCAAGCAATCCGTCCCGTAAAGCATTGGTGCAAAGTTCTTGCGGGAGGTATCGGGGAAGGAAAAAGGCCAAAAAAAGGTACACATTGTTGTGCTGAGGGCCGCGATACAGCAGTAGCGTGTCTAGGTAGCCAACCATACCGTGCGATAGCCTACTTTGTGAGGGATGCCCTGCCCCCCTCCCTCCCCCCGCCCACCTTGAATGTGGTTGCGAAATCAAACGCAGGCGACATCCCCGGGAGGAGCGGCGTCGCCTGGCTCTCGAAATCGAAGAAGTCGACCACTATAAAGCTGGAAGATCCGGCCGACAATGATCCGGGTTCCAGCTCCGCCCCAACCACCCACACCTGTCGTACGAGACGATGGGGCACAACTTGTTTTTTGTGGGTGAATGTGAGTGGGTGCAGCGGAGTAAAGAGATGAACATTGACTACTGGACTGCACGTTCGACACGAGGAGCTCAATACTCGAGAAGATACAGCTATAAATAACCGTACGCCGCCCTTGCGTCAGTTTAGATGCTGCGCTGTGTCCGAAGGGCTGGGCCGTTTGAACGACCTGAGAATCTGAAAATTCTAACGAGGTTTTATGTAGGTCGTAGTGTAAAGGTGGGGCTTTAATTAATTCACCATTCATACTTATTTAAGACAGTTTTATTTCCCATTTGGGAGAGGATTATGTTGACGGCTTTGGATAATTTAACAAAAGGATCCGCAATGCCCAGTCGATCACGATAAAGCTCGAGGGTCTGGCCGACAGTGATCCGGGCTCTAGCTCTGCAACAACCACCCACACCTGTTTTCAGGACCAATATTAACGACACTTTAAAAACTGTAACTCAATTTTGTCAATTTTCGCAAGTTTTGCCTACATAAGTTTTGCAATTTTTCCCTGTGTTTTGCGAAAGTAGTTGAAGGCTTTAATCCTTCCCTGAAACGTTTTTTTTGTTCAAGTATAGTTTTTCATTTTACGCGAAAACGTTTTTTTTTTTCCCTTTTTGCACCGTGTCGTTAATGCGGGGTCTAATAAGGATGGCGCGGGTGCGATGCGCACTGGTGGTGCAAAAAGAAAGAAGTTTCGGACCATGTTTCAGCAAAGTGTCACTGTATTGTAGAAGGATCCGCAAAGCCCTGCTTCATCATTAGAGCACCTCACGCTATCATAGGGGCGCAGCATTTTCTAAGAATTTTCTGAGCTCCTAACATGAGCATCTCGACATCTCACCCTCGGGGAACATGCCTTCGAAGACATTCGCTCGCGCAACCCGACCAACATTCCTATGCGCTAGTCTAAAAAAAAAAACAAAAAAATACTCGATTAAAGCTATCATATCACACTTGAGGGGCTCAGTTGGTAAGGTATACCTTTCTCTGGCTCAAAAAGCGAAGGAATTGACACGTCACACCCGGAAAGATCCGTTTCGGCATGCCCACTACGCACACCGAAAGGCGCGCCCAAGAGGTAGTTGGCACTCGAACTCGTGATATGGGGTGCAGGCCAGCCAACCAGCCTCAAGATAACTGCCGGCGGCTGTACCGAACGTTTGCGCGGAAAGGCTGTATCGAACACTTCCGAGGAGAGGGCCGTAGTACCGAACGCTTCTAAGAACCGCTACCTCTACGATGTTCTGGTCCGCGGAGAAATCGCCCTCAGCCAGCTCGCTCAAGAGTGCGCTCTCCTGCTCTTGCTCCATCGCGGCCGGGGTGGCGTCCGCCGCGGCTCCGAGCCGCTGCCGCCGTGCGGGGCCGTACAAGAGTTGCTTCACCTGTGCCATATACGTTAAAAAAAAGTCAAAAGTTTTCTGTCATATCTCGAGGTCGCATAATATCAAAATGTGTTTAAAATATTTTTCTTGTTGTAGGTGCATTAAACAAGTTTTTTCTGTCTTACATTGATGTCGCATACTGAAATACGTCGTACATCAAAATGGTTTTCATACGTTTGGTGTTGTACGTGAAATGTCTCAACGGATTTTGTCATACCTTTGTCATATCTTGGTGTCGTACACTATAAACTTAGACGTTTTTTTGGTCATTGATTTATCGGTGCAAGTGCTGTCGCTTTTTGCTCGCCGCCTGGCTGGGCCATAAAAGATCTTACTCAAACCTTTACCATAACACTAAATAACAGTGACGGTGCGCGACCGAGCGAGCGAGCGGGCGAGCGGGCGGGCGGGCGGGCGGGCGAGCGCGCGGCGGTGGGCGGTCGACGAGCGCGTCCCGAGGTGGCCAGCCATTGTCGACTCAAGAGGGTGTTTTTGCGATTTACTTCGGGTTGGAGAAAATGTAAAAATAACTGCATTGAAAAATCGGCAAAATGTCATGAACCCAAAGCCAACCAAACCCAACCCAGCCCACGAAAAACTAGGTCAAGGCGACAAAATGGTACATAACAAAAAAGAAGAAGCGAATCCCTCCCTATACCAACTTCAAGTAATTTTTTTCCAGTTGCCAAAAAAAGGCGTTAAACCGTTGGGGCTTTTACCGTGGATTGTGGCCCCGACCAGCGTTCATACGTCAAAAATATCAACCGCTGAATATCGATGGTGTTTACGGCCACCGCTTGGTGTAGTGCTGTCCGCTTTGCTTCCCAACGGTGCAACAGAAGCGATAGCGGATTGCCGGCTGGTCTGATCGAGATGCCCTTGTCACACTCCTGAGATTCGAGACGGTGCACAACGGTACGTTAAACGCTAGAGCTGACCTCTGCCTGCTCTTGAAAAAATGTCGATCGGTTTGTGTAGTTGAGATATATATATATGCCGATTTTTGTCTGTTTTTAAGCAATCCCCGTCACACCTGAGCCTCGAGACGGTGCACAACGGTGAGGCGCTCGAGCGCGAGCGATTCGAAGTCGTGCAGCTTCTGCCCGAGCTCTCCCCGGTCCATGGTTGACCTCCGGCACGCCTCTTCGAGTTCCACGTGCAAGTCGCGGTTGATGCTCATCTTCACACACGCAGGGTTGGGGAGTTAGGGTTGGGGGTTGGGGGGGGGGGAGGGGTACTCATAGTTCAATATTTAATGCATAGCCGTAGTGGGTATGAGCATATGGTATAGACCCTCGCATCCCGACAAAGCCGGGACGGAGCTCGTCGGGTTTTTACCGACCAGGCAGACATCGCGTGCACCAAGCGCGAAGCACCCTGAGGTGTTCGGTGAGTCGCATGACGGGCGAGCTGCATCCTAACGAGAACCACGCGTGAGGAGGACTTCAGCACCTTGTGGGGCCTTCCTTGCGACCTTCCAACAAATTTACTTGTTCTCTGGTTTGGTTGGAGGTGCGGGGGTAACGATTCATAGGTGCACAATCGCGGTTGATGTTCATCTTCACACGCAGCGGGGGGAAGGGGAAGTAACGGTTCACGCACGGGTCAGGGGAAGGGGGACGATTCACACGTTCAAGCCGTGGTTGGTGTTTATCCTAGCAAGTCGCGGTTGATTTGAGGCTCATCTTGGCGCATGCAGGGCGAGTAGCGGCTTCATAAAACGCGTGGTCCAAGGAAGAACGTTGAAGGTATTGTTTAACTCGAAAAAGTGAAGCCGAAAAAAGTGAGGTTGGGGAGGATAGGTTAGGGTAGGGTAGGGTAGGGTCGGGTCGGAACGAACCCTTGCCTTGGCAGTGGGGAGTGCGTCCCGTTAGTCGTGTTGACACCGAGTTGCTGGTGGTGCTGGTCTGGAAATGGCGCATAGATATGATTGGACGCAAACATTTTCTCGTCCCACTCCTAAGTGCAAAGAGTACGTCGCAACTTGCCAGGATTTTTTTAGCGTTTTCGTTCGGGCGACCTCTGGGAATGACGCTGGGCGCATATCCTTGCCGTGCAAGCAGGATGTCGCCGCTCGCGACGAATTGTCAACGGGTGTTCTTTGATGAGGCAGCCAAGACATCTACCGTTAAAGGCTGCAGTAGTGCGTGCACTCCAGACCAAGAGGCGAAGATCGCGCGTCATAGCGCAAGCTCGTTGTTTTTTTGTTGTAGCCGTGAAACCATTGAAACGCCTAAGACGTTGACATAAAATTGCGCAAAAAACGGAGGGGGCGTCTAAAAACATGGGGGGGGCGTTGACAGAAATTACGCCTTTTTTTGTTCGAGCACAAATACCTGAGCTTTGAGCATGCGTTCCGCCCTTTCAAGCTCCCTGGTGAGGTTGAGGTTGGACACTTGCACTCGCTGCAGTTTTCGCCGAAGGGCGGGGACGTTGTCCATCTCTTCGTCCTGGGTGATCGCACACCGGTTCGGGCATTTAGCGTCAAGGGTTAGGGGCTAGGGGTTAGGGGCTAGGGGCTAGGGGGTTAGGGGCTGGGGTTAGGGTAAGGCTAGGGTAGTCATCCCACACTAGAGGTGCAGAAGATTCTAAGAATTTTCTGAGCTCCTCCTAGCGTGAGGAGGAGCTCAATTTTTCACCCCGAAACATGACTCCGAGAGACGTTCGTCGATCGCGCAACCGGAGCAACGTCTCTATGCGCTAGTCCTAAAATAATGAAGGCTTCGTACACTCGTAAAACTCTCACACTACTAACCGATGCTTCCACGGTTGAGGAGCTCGACCGGTAAGGAAAACATTTTTTTTTGTGGCTCAAAAAGGTGAAAACGCTTCCGTGCGATGACTCGGTAGGTCGTTAGGGTTAGGGATAGGGTAAAGGGTCAGAATCAACGTAGATGGGCCTTCTTTTTTACTGCAAGTAGTCTGGTGTGCTGGCTGGCTTGCATGCTGTGGTGTTCTTTTTTCGCCGCGTTGCTCACTGCGGTTGGCAGTGCATGTGCCCAAATCACCTGCCTTGCGGTATTTTGCAGCTGTGTATCTCTTGTCTGCTGGTTTTGTGACCACAGAGAGAGCTCGCCTCTCTATGAGGCATCAGCACGGACACTGGTTGTGCTGGATGTGTATTATTAGATGGGTGGAAATACCAGCTTAATGCGAAGAACGCACACACGTGGTAGCACTACTATAGGGTCATGGGTAGGGTTAGGGTTAGGGATCGAATCAACATCAGTGGGCCTTACTCACGTGGTGTCGCCATTTTTGTGTGGAGGGCGGGGGATCGGTGGCAGTGTTTTTGCGTGTGTTGTCTTTCCAAGGCGTTTGTGCTGGCCACGTTAGGCACAAACGCGAAACAACTTAACCGTTGTTTTTGCACCCTGACGCTCCCGCAGGATGAGGCAGTAGAAAAGGCGAGTATAACAAGGTCGTTCCAGGTAGGCTGGGTACCTCCTTCATCCAGAGAATAATACAATCCCAAAACGTTAGCTTTCATAAAAAAGTTTAGCTTTCGTGTCGGTGAAGCTCGTACCTCAGGGTTTTCCAGAAATCCTGGGAAGGATTCGGGGTCCGTCATTTTCCTCCTGACGATGGTCAAAGCCCTTTCCAGCTCCTCGAGATCAACGTCTTCGTCTCCAGCGTAAAGTCGCATCTTATCCGCCATCAACTGGGTTTGGTGGATGATCACAAAGGCCGGGAGGAGGGGATCGGGAGTATGCAGGATGGGCACCAGAGCATTCGAAGAATCAAATCGGCCAAAAAGGGTCATTCCTTGCGAGCCAAGCAAAATTCACGAATCTTGACAAAACAAATACGCGACAAAACTTTACGAATCATGACACTTGCCACGAGATCGTGATTCAAAAAAAAAAAGAAAAAAATACTGCGCAAAAACTGATGTTGCGATTCGCACTGAAAACCAAAACACGTGCTTTTGGTTTCTGAAAACGTGCTATATTCAGCTTTTCTTTTTTTTTTGCGTTCGTTACAGTAGGAACGACCCTATTGTAACACCCCTTTCATGGTCTGCTCGTTTTTGTATGTGTTCTATTAGTTTCTCCCCAAACACACAAACATTCACACAAACGAGGTATCGGTTTCCCACGCCCTGCCTAAACACCTGCCTGCCTGCCTGCCTGCCTGTCTGCCTGCGGAGCTTTGTTTCATAACAAAAAACACACATCGGCCAGATCACGATCTAAATCATATAGATCATACATATCATATAGATCACATACATCATACATATCATGCAGATCCTATATCTGTCGATATCATGTGTATGCAGGATTTTTCTTTTGTTTGCATCCCACTTATTATCCTCGCACTACTCTCGCGCTCCCTCCCAGTAGTAACTCAGATCCGGGGTCACACAGCGGGCCCTCCTCCCCCCTCCCCACTACGTCACGTGCCTTCATTTTTATCGCGAGAAGAGTTCAGCAGTTTCTTCCTTCGTCAGCTCGCGTCGAATTATATACCTACCTACGCTGCTAGGCTCTCTCAGCAGTTGATCCTTTTTTTGTTGTTGCATTTTTGCAAATAAAGTCAAAATCTCACCACGGTGGGAATCGAACTCAAGGACCAACGCTAGTAGTATTCGAGGGTAACCGCTAGACCACCGGGGCGACCGATGTTAGGGTTAGGGTTAGGGTTAGTGTGCGTATAGTATATCCAGACGTATGTGTCAGATCGTTCAAACTACCCGGCTCCCGCTTGGCAACCTTATCTATTGATCTATACTACAGGCCATGCCATGGAAAATATCCTGACGAATGACATACTACCTGCCTCAAAGTGTGTGGATCATGAGTAGGAATTTAATGTGTCTGGCATGTGCAAAAATTGGAAGAGAGGAGGAGGCTTGGAGATCCCCCCGCTATCCCAGAGGAGGGTAACATTGGTACTACTGACACATTTGAAAACAAAGCAGTAAATAATCACTTTTACTGTCCAGCTCAGCTCAACTCGTACGAGTTTTTTGTTGTTGTTGTTGCTCGGTAGCCTTCTGGACAAGCCGTGGTCACCCACACGTGTCGTCGTTTTCTCCTCCTCGAAAAGTGCGCAATCGGATAAGAAGCCCCGCGCGAATCACACACGACATGGTAGTGTCCCCTTCTTTATCCCACAGCTGGGGGTCGGTTTGTCACGAACACCGCATTGAAACGTGAAAATCTAATTCATAGCCACTACGCGGACGACATGGCGGTGTTGGACATTGATTCACAGGAAGAAAACATCAAGAACATGTGGCGAGTACGTGCGGAATCGCAGCCATCCCACGGTACGGGTTGCAGTTTTTGAGCCAAAAAAAGGTATACCTCTGGCCGGTTGAGCTCCACAAGCGAGGAACTACCGGCTATTCCGATGGTTTTTCGAGAGTTATCTGTTTTGGGACTGACGCATGGGAGAAAGTGTTGAGAGTTATCTGTTTTGGGACAAACGCATAGAAGGAAGTTTTGAGAGTTAACTGTTTTGGGACTGGCGCATAGAAGGAAGTGTTGGTCAGATTGCGCGAACGAATGCCTTCGAAGGCGTGCTTCGGGTTGATACATTGCAATGCTCCTCATGTTCGAGGCTTAGAAATTCCCGCTGCACTCCTTCCGTGGGCTGATTCATCGGTGACGCGAAGCAGCCGGGGCCGCTTTGGCAGACGGGGGGTCCTTCCCGCAACAACGCAAGCGATCCTGTGCTACACGCTCGTAGGCTGGTGGGAAATCGTGCTGCCACACGCTCTTTGCTATGGACGCTCGATAAGACCGCACTCGTCTTTGTTTTCGGTCGCCAAAACAAGTTACGCGATAGATTGCATACAGTGGGTGCTCCGCGTTACGAGAGCACCCTTTGACAAGCCGAAGCAGCAGGCGCTCTCAATTCCGCACTTGCTCTTGCCTGCAGTGAGCTTGCGCAGTGCATGGCCTTCAATATGGCGGGACATGCTGATTTTGACCGCTCCATTTTTAAGTCCCACACGCTCGTATCTCGAGTGCTCTCTTTCTCTTACACCGGGCTACCTACCTGCTATACCACGTAACACGCAAGATCATGCACTCCTACAAGGCAATTTTTGGAGAGGGCGTTTTTTTCCACAAGACGAAGGCATATGCAAACGCCGAGCGATGCATCTACAAACCCTTGCACAAGTTTTCGACGGGGGGGGTGTCTTTTACAACGAAGATAGTGTACGTACTGTAAACGCCCGAGCGACGTGCCTTTGGAAGAGGTTATCCAAGAAGAAATCTTTCCATATGCACCATTATCGGAATGCCGCCCTTGTTTTTGGTCAAATGAAACCGTCTCTCTAAAACTCGCCCCCCAATGCCCCCCCCGAAAGGCTAAGAGTGTCCTTTAGTCGCTGTTTTACCTGTGCCCCCGCCTCGGTCTCGTTGTGCCTAACGCGCATCTCCTGAAGAGCTCGCTCAGCTCTCTCCTTTTCTTCTCTGAGCCTGACAGTCTGTTTCTGGAGCGCCACTAGCGCCGCGTGGTGCGTCTGGGCGGTCTCCTGCGGGCGGGCGGGCGGACGGGGGTTGCTTATACAATAATAATTTTATCTTGAGTCGTTAGACACATGCTGCGACACGGGTAGCATATTATGGCCAAATATTTCTTCTGCCTGGCTGGCTGGCGAGGAGGGGGGGGGGGGGGGGGGGAGCTCCTTTCAATCTCGTGTGTCTGTTTTGTAATGTGTCTCGTCGTGTATGATGCCTATCAATTAGGCCGTGAATTTTCTCTACACGGGCCAAGCATGCATTTCGGTTTTTCGTCAAATTTAGCGTTTGTGTTTTTGCGTGGGACACAGATAGATGTCTTGAAAGTGAGGCAGCCTCCGAAGTTAAGGGTGGTGCCCCTCCCGGTCCTGGTGGCATGTACCGTTGCACGCTGTCGGCCGAGGCAGCCATCGTTTTCGCCATCACATAAAAATGGGGTCATGGTGGGCCTAGGCTGTTCGCGGAGTGGGGGACGCGAGCTGACGTAACATCTGCTGTTGATTATTGTTACATTTTTTCCATCCGAACACCGGGCAGCATGAGCCTCAACAACGATCGCTCAACAAAAACATTCCCATGAAAAAGAGAAACAAGGGAAAACAGTTGGTTGCACGCCCACGCGGCTACCGCACCTGGTTCATATGGTGCACGAAACAAAAGAAACACCACACACCCATCGTAGGATTCAACACCCTTATTTTTTCGCCACCAAATGAGGGCAGAGGGTACGGTGGGCCAAGCTAAGCGGAGGACGGGAACCCACTCGAACCGAGTCGACGTCAGCTTTAGCCGTGTCGTAGCAATTTTTTTTCCTGACCGTAACCACCTGCTTATCCGTCTCGTAGCATCTGCTTTAACAGTAAAAATAATACTGCGCTACACGACTTCCGGGGTGAAACAGGGCTGGAGGGACAGAGTTGTGTACAAGGTTTTCTAGCTCGCAGCATCAGAGTAGGCTTTACTGCTTTCCCGCCAGAACGGGGACGGGGGAGCGCCATTTAAACCTTGAACCCACCTGCAGGTGGTCGATCTTAAGCTGAGCCGCTCGGCCGCCCTGCTCCAGCTCAAGAACGCGCTCTGACCGCTCCTGCTCGCGGAATGCCTGGGAGATGAAAGGACTCTCGCACAGCCGAGTAACCTGCATATTAAAGCAGGCACAGCGTTTCCCCAGTTCGGATTTGTTTTGTCCCCCTCTAAAAGGCCAAGGTGTTCTACCTCTGCAAAAATGATGCACCCTGCACTAATGCCATTTCTTGTTTTTCCTTTAAAAAATTGTGGGTGCATATTCTTTTTGCTTGTAAGAGGGGAAAAAAAGGGTCCCGAACTTAGTCCAAGTATTAGTTAATGCCATTCTGGCCGGAAATATAAGCTTAATTTTATTTCAATGTTAATGTCCAAAGGTATCCTGTATCTGCGGACAGAGTTGTACTGTTTGCACTGTGGCTTGTCCCCGAACAAAGCGGGTGACGTTCGTTCTAAAGAAGTTAAGAACAACGGACATTCGCTACGGTAACACGATGTCTTGTGCAAAGTCGACCGTAATGTTATAAGCCTTAGTTCGGGTGGGCAATCGGTTTAACGTTTTACCAGTAGCCAAACGGACTGATACCCTCTAATACTTAACATTAAGCCACGCGTCGCGTCGATGGTGGTCAATAGCGGAGATTCGTTGGGTGTCGGTCAACCCCGGATACCGTTCCTATAAGAAAAAACAATTGTCACTATCTCGTGGTACTGAGTCCGCAGGCGACACATTAGATCGACCCCTTCTCTCTACACGCCTTTTCAAACTCGATCGAACCCCCCCCAACAACAAATTTTGTGCCCAGCGCGAGCGCGACTGGGACTGGATGCTATTAATAGGTAGGTTGTACTGCAACGTCGGTCTCTGGCACTTCTGTAAGACACATAAAAATGATTCTTCACAGCCTTACCGTCACGGTCACTCTTGCTGGTTTTTAAATTGAAAGCATACACACCACTAAATTTGTTGGGCTCTGCTCCTGTCACGTTTACGTTTTCCTAAGGTGTCTCTTTTGTCTCAAATCTCAGAGCGAGAAAAACGAGGCGTTCCTGCGGTCCAGCACCTCTGTTTTTTTTGCCTGAGGGCATACCTAGACAAGGGCCTAATCAGCACTACCCGGCAGTTCCGTTTCACGTAAGGGCCTATACCTAGACAAGGGGCAGGTAGGCACTTATCCGCCCGCTGTGTTCTACCTATCTAAAAGTCGAAATAGCGTGTTCTCGGTAGCTCACTGGGGCGTCTACCTCCTTGTTTTGTCGGTTCGTCGCTGAAGCTCCCGAAACCGGGTGCCACCCCCGTCGTATCGCGTATCTTCAGTGTTAGGGCATGCCTAGACAAGGAGCCGGCACGGCTGTTCGGCTGCTGCCTTTTCCCAAAGTAAAACCAAACGTTACGCTTTTGTTTCCGGGCTGCAGCAAATCCGTTGATAAACACTCGCCTGATCTTCTAGCTCTTTGTTTTGTCGCCGGAGATCCGAAACCGTTTCTTCGAGGTCGTCGACCCTGGTAGCTCTGGCCACGGCCACATCGCGCTCGTGCAAAACGTCTTGCAGCTCTCTTCTCGCGTCCCGCAGCTGTCGACCGATATTTCCCATTTTCGGCAAAATGGGTCGGGTATCGACAGACATTAAGTGTACGTTTTGGGCGAATGGTCAGGTACGGCAAATGGCCATCATGGCTCCGGGACGTATTCGCACTCTGCCCCGTACTAGGCCTTTTCACAGCACGCGAGGTTAGTCTATAGTTTGTCGCTCAACAACGCGCAGAGCTTCCGAAGTGTGTTCGAAGGGAGCTTTGCGTTACACCTCTCGCTCGGGACAATACCTTTATTTTCTGCGGCGTTTGACCTATACCTGTCTGTTGGTCTCTTGAAGCTTGTCGACGCTGCCTTCGTGAAGGTCAGCCTGCGCCAGAGTCCTCGCCTCCAAGTGTTCGAAACGAGCCTGGATCAGCTGTGCCTTGGCCTGCGTTACAAAAGTACGCCCCGAACAAAAAAGTGTCATGTTTTTTTATTTTATTTTTTGTTCAGCGGTTGTCGGGAAGTGGGGGTGTTTTTGCTTACTGCACCGGAGGAAATGTTCACTGATAATCGTATACTCTTTTCTAAAAACATGAAGGGAACACCATTTTTTATATGGTCATTATCGTTGGCATCATCATTGGGCGTGCTAAAGTTACTTTCGGGGTTTCAAGTGGACGCGCGTTACAAGCCATACACAGACCTTGCGGCCATGGACATTATTATGGAGTACGTGGGGTGACAGCCCGCAACCGTCGCACTCACAGACACGTAGGTGTAACAGCATCCACCGGCGTGGCGGTGGTGAAGCGTTCTCGCGAAACGACGTTCATAGAGGCGGACGTCTTGCAGCTGTCCGCGAAGTTCGTACGTACGTACACACCATGTCCACGGGACTATCGAAGCCGAATCTACTAGGGGTCAAGGTACTGCAGAAGTGTAGATATCGTAAGGACGACAAGAATAAACTGCGACTTGTGAGAGAAGGGCAAAACGGCAACAATTATGGATTGATCCCAAACTACATACGAGTTAAAGCGTCGGCGAAATGTTCCAGCAGTAATCTTGGAGCAAAATCCCGGGGACGGGAGAAGGTCGTCCCCGGGGTGGGAGACAAGCCATATATCTGTACAGAAACAGAAAGACGATCTCACTTACATCGTCGGCTCCCTTGCAGCAGCTCGAGAGAGTAGGAAACGGTAAGGGAAAACCGACCATCCCGCCCGCCCATTATTGTCGCGCGAGAACACGCCGCCGACAAGGACATCAGTTTTATTTTTGTAGCATTTATTTTTACCGGGGTAACTACTCTCTGCGACAAGGTGCCGCGCTGATTTGCAATCGAATCAGCGCGGGGGTAGTAGCCCTGGGTGAGAGTCTCCGGCTGATCGCGGCAGAGAGGCCTCATTGATCCCAATCTACGTACGAGTTAATCCTTCGACGGAATTGTTACAGCAGGAGCATAGCACCTTAGGCTGTTTTTTTTTTCCCCACCGAATGACGGGATTCCTCCTTAACCCCATATGGTCGGAAATGTCATGTCACACACTCCTGTTTGGCGAAAAAAAAAAAAACGCTGTATACCTACTAAGCGACGCATGCTACGATAGAGGTACACCTTTTTTTGGCGAAAATTGTCTGAATGACGGGGGTCCTTCAACACAAAATCGTCGGAAAAAAAATAATGGGCCATTTTTTTGTTTGCATGATTTTTTCGTAGTGTACATAGGCCATGGGATTTTTTGCATCCGGTATATGTAGCATTTTTTTTTCCTCTACAAAAAATCAGCTTTTGGGAAAGGTCTTAACCTCCCAAATTGTGGAACTTCAGAAAAAAAAAGTGGTGTACCTCTAGCGTAGCAGGCGTCAAGCCACGGGTTAAGGCAGTGCTGATCCATGGGTTAGAACTTTTCAAGTTTCAAAAACCTTTCGGTGTTAGAGGGGGGAGGCGTAAGAGCTCGTCAAAGGAGGGGACCTCAGAACAAAAAGGAATAGGTTCAGCTCTACCGCAGCATGCGTTAGAGTTCGAAAGCGAGCCTGGGGCCAAGACCACAGCAATTGCTGTGTACGCTTCTGGAATTGCTGCATCGTCACCATCTGGATCACCAGGAAGGACATCCGCACAACCCGGGGATATTTCAATTTTTTCACCACTGGGTTTGAGCCACTCGCGCGAGTGACCCCGCGTACTTCTCACCGACGAAAAACAGTGTACGCGACTTGCCCGGCGCACCGTGCAGTTACGGACTTTCCGTTGCGGATTCTTATCGCTACAAATAGAACAGCACCAAAGCTTGAAACCGTAAAGTACCAGGGGGGTCACTCGCGAGAGTAACCCCGAGACGCCCCCGAAAAAACGCCTCCAAAAGTGACCCCCCCCTACCGTGCACAAAACTGAGTGCCCCCCCCGGCCCCCCCCCACCCCCCCCCCCACCTACCATAGCTTTCGTCCTGGATCAGCTGTGCTTGCTTCGCTTGCGGTAAGGTATCGCACGGAATGTCGCGTGGTACCGTCATGCGCACGGTCTGTATCTCGCGTGTTGGTCAGAGGGTGTCAGTTATTGGCCGTGCTTAATTCGTTTCGGGGATTTCCAAGTGTTCGAAGCGAGCCTGGGTCAACCGCGCCTTGGTCTGTAGTGTCGTGCAGAATGCCCGGTGACACCATTGTTTATTTACTTCTTTGTTTTTTCATTCCATTTATTATCCTCGCACAATGTACTCTTGCCCTCCCTTCCAGTAGTAACTCAGATTCGGGGTCACATAGCGGGCCCTTCTCCCCCCCTCCCCACTATGTACGTGCCTTCATTTTCATCGCGAGAATAAATCAGCATTTTCTTCCCTCCTCGACGACTTGCGTCGAATCGTGCATGGACAATAAAATCGCGTTTTAATCAGTGCCTGTCAAGTAACTGGACGTGCTTTATTCGCTGCGGTTCAGATCGTTCCCCTCGGAGTGGAACCTGTCAATAATTAACGCCTAGAACAGTGTGAAAGAAGTAAGCTTAGGCGTTGAATCCTATTTTTTTTCCAGAAGACGTATTCCGTTTTGGCACGAAACCTGACCGGTACCTGATTTTGGACCTTCGCCAAACGTGCTCCCAGAACTACGAAATATCGTCCAAGGGCATCACTCATGAAAACGAGCCTGCACTGCAGCGCATGGAAGGGACAGATGGACCACGCGCCCTACGGCCGTGCGTACAGGCATAGCGCCAAGCATCCACGTAAACAAGCATAACGCCATACAATTCGTCTACTGTTCATGGCTTTGGGGGACACGTTGGAGAGTTTGTGTCCGTCAAGCTTAATCAAGCAACTTCACGTCCACGCTACGTTCGCTGGCCATCGTTAGCGGCAGCCCTCCGTCCGTCTAGCCAATCCCACTGCTGCGTGCAAATTATGGTTGATTTATTTAGTGCCTGCACGATAATGGACGAGGAGGGGACCGCTAGGTGGTCCTGCTCGCACTAGAGCTCTGTGGGTTTACCTGTGCCTCTCTCAGTTCCCTATGCTGACTTTCCATCTCCTCGTGGTGTTAAATTCTCTCGGCAGCCATGTCTATCTCGACAACAACGAACAAAAAAAGGGAACCCCACCAATAAGTGGCCCTGCCAGCGCTATCTAAGCGGAGACGAAGGGAAATGCTATCCCACATTTCTCCGCCAGCACCACTAATGAACTAAAAGGGAAAAGCTATCATAGAATAGATGCCTCCGCCCGCACTCGTATGGTAAATATCTTTGGGCTAACTGACCTGTGCCTCTCTCAGTTCTCTATGCAGACTTTCCACTTCTTCACGGTCTCGGCCAACCGGCGGCTCACGACGCGCGGCCGCCGCTGCAGCCATTGCCTGCTCGTGCGCGTCCTCGGGAGCACAACCAGCATCAATCTTTCACAAAGGTTTTTTCACACCAGCCGGCGCGAGGTCGGCAGGGGGGGGGAGGGGGGGGCGGGGGAGAGGAGAGCGGGGGGGGAGGGCGGGGGGGAGAGAGGGGAGAAGGGGTAGAGGGGAGGGGAGAGGGGGAGGGGGAGTGTAGAAAGGGGAAGGGGTAGGGGGGGGGCGGCGTGAGGACAGGGGAGGGGGGAGGGGGGAGCGAGGAAGGGGCGGGGGGGGAGGAGGAAGGGGGCGGGGGGCAGGGTAGAGGGGACAGGGGAGGCGGGGGAGGGGTTGGGGGCGAGGGAGGGAGGGCAAGGGACGGTGAGATATAACTGCCGTTGAGCTCAGTCGACCTTGTCTCCTCAAATTGCAATGAAGCGGGACGGTGGGGGAGGGCGGGGGGGAGGGGGAAGGTGAGAAGTACATGCAGCGCATTCGAAAACAATTTTGGCGTTTCTAACCCAGCTGTATCGCCTCGTTTCGAATGTCGTCGAGTTTAGCTCATATTTATGCAACTCTACAACGTAGCTTATATAATTGGGTCCAGACTTGTAAGTTGCAGTCAAAGGTCAAGGTTGCGTGTTCTGGTACAAAATCGGCTGGGCATGCTTAATCGAGTGAGAAACACACATCCAATTAAGCGTGAGCGAAAGGCGGATTATTGGCGAGTATGTGTGTGTAAGCGTCGAGATCGATAGCTTTCGTTTTTATCCAACAAATGTGCAGCATGACTTTCAAAGTCGACCAAAGCTCGTAAAACATTGCGAGAGAGAAGAAAAACCAAGGAAACAAGATAAAAAAAAACGGGGAAACTGTTTTTTTGTTAACGACATACTACTCGGTCAGTTTCGGGTTAATACCTTGCTTTGCCGTAGCCGTTGATTTTCCGCTCGCACTCCCTTAAGCTGCGTTTCAGCGTTAGAAACGCGTTCCCGTAGCTTGTCCACCAATTCGCTGAGCTAGAAAGGGTGCGCGGGCAGAGTCAGATATTAATAGTTAGACGATGAGGCGAGCTACGGCAACTGGCGCGCACCTAGCTATTCTCTCACGCTCCTCAATTGGTGAAGGCCTTACGCCTCACCCACAACATCTGTCTGAGAAAAAAAAAAACGAAAATTTAATCCAATGGGCTATCTCATGGCCTAAGCCATACGACGAAAGAGCCATCCCACGCTAGGCAAGGGGATGCAACAGAAGTTTCTGAGCTCCCAACATTGAGGAGCTCAATACATCACCCGAAACATGACTTCGAAAGCATTCGCTTGTGCAGCCCGGCCAAGCGTGCATGCCCTAGTCCTAAAGCAAAAACTACTCGAAAAAAAAAAAATATTCGACTAAATCGTTGGTTCCTCATTTGGGGAGCTCAACCGGCCAGAGGTATACCTCTTTTTTGGCAAAAGAACTGCATCCCCTACCACGGGATGACCCGGCCTATAACGAAAAACATCGTTAAACACGAAACGAGAAGAAAGTTGGCCTTTGGGTAGGTCCTTGTTGGGTATCCCCGTCGTTCTTGAGCATTTTGCCCCAAACGTGCTGTCCCCTATGGTGGCCCGGCACACGCTCGACGCACAAGGCTAAAGTTACAGACCGAGCTGTTTTTTGTGTACGGCGGGCAGGATTAGCTGAAATTAGGCATTGTTGTGCGAGTGAGGCTGAGTGAGGCTACAAGCCGGACTTTTTCGTGTGTTGGCAATGCCTACGTCAGCTAGCTAAACGACGCGCACGGGTGTGTAAGGTAAGCCGAGCTGTGTAGTGTGTGTGATACGGTCTATGCCAGCTAGCCAAATGACGCGCAAGGTTTAAGGTAAGCCGAGCTGCTTTAGTGTGTGCGGTCAATGTCAGCTAGCTAAATGGCGTGCAAGGTTGTAAGGCAAGTCAATGTCAGCTAGCTTAATGACGTGAAAGGTTGTAAGGCAAGTCAATGGCAGCTAGCTAAAGGACGTGCAAGGCTGAAAGGCAAGTCAATGCCAGCTAGCTAAATGACGTGCAAGGTTGTAAGACAAGTCGACGCCGGCTGGCCATATGACGTGCAACGTTGTAAGACAAGTCAATGTCAGCTAGCTAAATGACCTGAAAGACTATAAGACAGGCCAATCAATGTCAGCTAGTTAGTTGGCTATCTAAATGACGTGCAGACCAAGACGGCGGTAAAGGTTTACGCCCTTTTTCGCTCCCAGATTTATTCGAGCCACTAGCACGAGTGACTCTGTACCACGCTTACAAAAAATACTTCAGGCGATTCGTTTGGCGCTGTGTAGCCTTAAACATCACCCCGTTGCTGATTCATATCGTGAATTAAAGCAGCACGAAAGCCCAGAGACCGCAAATAAACAGGGGGATCACTCGCGCGGCAGATCGCGAATTAAAGCAGCGCGAAAGCCCAGAGACCACAAAGAAAACAGGGGGATCACTCGCGTGACGGATCGCGAATTAAAGCAGCGCGAAACCCCAGAGACCACAAAGAAAACAGGGGGATCACTTGCGCGAGTGAGTGACCCCGAGCCACCGCAAAAAAATGCCCAAAAACATGCCCCACAACTTGAAAACCCCTACCGAAGCTTTGGTGTTCAAGGTTATATACGTGGTACGAAAAGCGCCAGGTGAGAGGTGTGGCGGCCAAGAAAACGTTGTAACACTCGTTCTTAGCGACACCGAGACAGGGCAAAACGGGTACTTAGTAAACACAAACGGAAACCCTCGTACGACGGGTAAGTTTGTAGCCGTATCCCAAATACGTCGGAGCGCGTGTTCGACCGAATGAGCGATCGATATCCAACCTTTCAAGCTCCTCGGTAGGTCAGCCAGGCGAGTCCGATATGTCTCCCTCAAGTTTTTATTTTTCGAAAACGGCCGCTACATGAAAACAAGGAGCCGAGCAGACAGCCCACCCTTGCAAGCGCTCGCTCGACCATGTTTGGGGACAACACACACGACGATTTCAGTGAAGGCCTAAAACCGCCGCATCCAGCCGAATAGCGCACAGTGCAAACTAGACCCGCCGGTTCAGGCTGAATAGCCCACATTGCGAACTAGACGTGCCACATCTGGCCGAATAGTCCACATTGTGAACTAGACCCGCCGCATCAGGTAGAGGTGCACCCAAATTTTCTGTCACTCCTAATTTTAGGAGCTGTATTCTCCACCCCCCAAAAAAACGAATGTTGAGAAAAACCAAAAGTGCAACCCGACACTAAAATCCCATGGCCTAGGTGAACAAAAAGAAAACAATAAAAATCGCGCGCAGAAAAAAAAAACAGACGAAAAATTCCGACGAACTTTTTTTGAGGGGGGGTTAAAGGGAGGGGCACGTATCGCCCAGAAAACGTTTCGGGACGAAAAAAGTGCTATCTCAATAGCACCTCTGCCGTAGCACGCGTCACTCACCACCCGTCACTCTGCTGCACCTTTCGAGACCCAACCATTGTTTTTATGAGAACACAACCATTTTTTTTCTTCTTTAGGAGGCGCAACCATTTGGTTGTTCTGGGGCTCTTCACTTGAGGAGTTACTGTTTTTTTTATTTTTTTTTTTCGGAGGCCAAAGCTTATGCTGAGTTACCCCCGATGAACAGAGTCATCCCAAGGTGGGACGCGCGCTACGATAGAGGTAGCGCTTTTCGTGTGAAACGGTTTCTGAATGACGCGGCTCCCTTAACCCAAAATGGTCGCAAAAAATCGGCCATTTTTTTTTTTCGCGTGATTCTCTCGTTTTTATTACCAAGGGCCCACGGCATTTTGCATCCGATTCGTATTAATAGCAGTTCTGTTCGTTCGACTGATTCTACGATAGCCATTGCCCCCCCCCCCAAAAAAAAAAAACAGCGGTTTTCTTTAACCGAAGTTTTTGTGGGCGCTCGACACGAGGGAGGATGCCATGAAACAAATATCTTACTACATTTTCTCGATTGCAAAGGGCTGCAGCATCGAACGATGGCGTCCGGGTGGCAAGGGGCGCACTATTCCGGGAGATACGGCCGGGAGCTGGTGTCAAAACCGGCGATTTCGCCGGAGAAAGTTTGAGGGGACTACCGTAGAAGGAGTTTTTCTCCGAATCATTATTGTGAAAGGCCTTAAGCCCCTACGGCGAGGAACCTCAGAAAATGTGTGGTTCACCCCAATCGCCGCACGCCTCGTAGGCGTTCCACTTTTTGGGTAAAAACGTTTCCTGACCGGTTGGGCTCAAAAAAAAAAAAAGCGTGTGGGACTATCGGAGAGCAATCGATAAATTTTGGCGAGTGTATTCGATTGAAGACAGGCGCGTGGAAAAACTGTTTGGTCGGGTTGTGCGAACGAACGTCTTCGAAAGCCTTTTTTTTTGGGGGGGGGGGGGTTGAGGTATGGAACTGCTCGCGTCAGGGCCTCTCTCGGAAAATTCTTACAGTCTGCTGCACACCTCTAGCGTGAGATGGGCTCGCTGAAAAAACTCTCATGTCCTGGGTATGAAATGACAACATAACGTAAAAAATCACAATTAAATTGCAGCGATTTGGGGCTAAGGACTCCCGAAAAATAAAAGCAACATGTTTTGCAAAAAAAACCTACCTCTGTCGTAGCACGCATCTCGAGCTGCGAGCTGTGGGGTTTCTTCTTGTTGACCTGCTGACCCACATTATGGTACTAGCACTACAATACGAAGTATATATGGTATCAGGGGTCGCTAAGATACGCTGCCAACTCTGTCCATCGCGTGATCAAAGATCAACCACGTTGTCACACCTTTCGAGCGGTGGTGTCCTCCTTTTGACTGGCTGATCCCATGTCCATGTCGTCGGCTGACCGCTTCTTCCCCAGCTAGAGACAGCACACACGGCAGTAGTAGCACACAAAACACGCAGGGACGGTTGTCCCCAACACGCGAGAACGGTTTTTAAGGGATTAATCCTTTTACTACTGCAACAATGATGCCACATTAGTTCCAAGTAAATTTTCCCCGAAACACGGGGTACCAGTAACAAAAGGTAACAGCAACAACATCCCGGGCATCGTCATTGAGATGTCACCTGCACATGGCGGCTTCTCATCCCGACCGCTCTTGCTGCAGGGCAAGGGCTACGGGGGCCTGCGGGCCCGGCTCCGACCGCCCTCGTTCTGGCCAGCCTTGCGGTGATCAGCTCTTTTTTTTTCTTCGCCAGGGCATCGGTGAGGGTCTGCAAATGATAGTTCGAGGGGGGAATTCTTCTTTTGTTATACAGTGTTTCTTCTCCAAGGCGTTGTCGAGAGTCTTCAAATAGTTGTTCGAGATGGGGATTGTTTGTTGGTTAATGATGTGATGCCTACTCTGAGCTGGGTACTTCATCGATATTTTATCCCATTAGCTCAGTCGGTAACACCTTGACCTCTGGCTTTCATATTTGGCGTCGACGCCAGAAAATTCTGGATAACGCTTCCACGCCATAAGGTACAAGTCCACGGCTAAGAACGAACGCAATAAGGACGTTAGGCTCAATTTTCGGTGGGTGTTACGCAAAGAAGTTTTGGATTAACGAAAAACGTTGCCACAGGCGAGCGCTACACCGAACACTATAAATAGCAGCCTATGCTCGAGGTTGATGTCACAATATGGTTGAAATCTTGACTGATTCTACGATAGCCCCCCCCCAAAGAACCAGCGATTTTCTTCAACGAACATTTCATGACTGCTCGACACGAGAAGAAGGATACTATGAAAACGATGTCTTCATGTGTTTTCTTATCTGCACAGGAATCTCGAACGACGACGTCGGGGTGGCAATGGGCACCGTATTTCAGAAGATACGACGGAGAGCTGGTTTCAAACCCGGCGATTTCGTTAAAGAAAAGTTGGGGGGGGGCTTCCTTAGAATGAAACCTTGCTCATATTAGGTGTTTCTGCTTGGCGGGTGTTTATTTTTAGGAGGGCCTGTACTGTATCGTATGGTACCTTGATTTTTGTCTTGAGGTCGCCGTTCTCTCGCAAGAGGACGCCATTGTAGCGATGCAGCTCCAGCACCAGCTCCTCGTTTTCCCTGTTGCGCGGGTGGCCGAAGCCGACACCATCGCCACCGACGCCGGCTGCACCGCTGCCGCCGGCCGCTGGAGCGCGTGTTGGAGGGTGGCTGCCGCCGCCGTTACCAGCGTGGTCGCCGGCACTCTCGAGACGATACTTGAGCTTCAGGCTCTTTTCAATCTGGGACAGCTTTGTGTTCATGCTATTTATATATAACACATATACATAACAATGGTAGAAGGGAAAGGACGGGACGGAAAGCAGCGCGAAGATAATTATCATTTTAATGGAAAGGGCGGATGGGCAGCAGTGAGCACGCTCGGGGGAAGCGGATACCATTTGTGGAGGGGATATATATTCCACGACCCCGGTTGGGAAAAAACACACACACACACACACACAAAATTCTGCGCGACCACCATCAATACTAGATAAACTGTATGTAAATCCTGGGCGACTGCAAGCACGTGCTGCTGTCGCACCGAGCGTATCTTGCCACTTATCCGCTACTAAATCGCACCGGCGGATGGTGTCATCTTGCTCATTGGCCTTGTGCGTGAGAGACGTGTGGTCATCTCGCAGGCGCAAGTACTTCTCCTCCCAAGACAATCCTGCCATGATTGGGATGGTGCAGGATGCGATGTCCCTCCTCGATCTTTGTCGTCGGCCGGTTGAGTTGCCTGCGGGTCAAGAAAGTTGTGAGCGAAAACATAGAAAACGATGTTGTATTAATATCAAGATTACCCATCCTTAAAATTCCGCCCAAAGTGGTTCGAAATTGGACGTAAATGTAAGTAATGTTCAAACATCAACCTTAAATGATAAACGGTTCTTACATACTTCCGCTCAGGGTGGTCTAGTCGCCAAGAGCCGGTGTTTTTTCAAGCATGATCACGTAGTACTTGTACACGACAGAAGCCAAGCAAGGACTATGGAAGACAAACGAACGCTCCCCACAGGCGATGGGTCCTCGGTCGTCATGCGAAGCGTACTCGGCGAGGGCGATAACTAGCATTCGGTCGTCATAGGCTGCCAATGCTTACGCAACATCTCCACCTTTCTATGATGCGTGAGCTCGGAAAGAGAAGTCTCGCATTTTGTACCAAATTAAATTTTAACATAATATATGTTGTATCTACATATTTACATTGAAACGATCTTTATATTTTAGCTCATTGTGGTTTATCACCCACCGGTTAACGTCTCTCATCAAGACGTATCCTTGCCGGGGTCACACAGAGGCATGCAAACACAGGCCATTTTAAGCACGGAACCAGCGCACCTATACCCGCCTCTCGGCGGCACGGCGTCCCTCATGGAAGCATCACGCACGCCATCGGTGGGCTGGATCGATTTGTCTTGAGGGTCTGATGTTGTGTCTGCGTTCCGTTTTCTGTTTTATGCTTGTTTTCGAAAAGATCAGGTTTGTAAAACCTGGATGGCCTGGTTTTGCAGGGCATTGTCAACCAATGAAAAGCTGGAGCGGCGCGATTGGATCTCACTCGCTGATCGTGTCCGTGGCATGGAAAGGTAGGTCGCTCCTGGATATTCCTGTCTGCTGCTGAGCACCCAATCCACCCAGCGCATAGAGGCCACTCGGCACTAGCGATGGCTCCATCTTGTCTCCGCACAGCGCTCCTGGTGGGGCTCTATGTATCAGGAGCCCAGGCCTTCATGACCACAGGAGCTAGGATTGGGGTGAGAATTCACAGTGAAAAGGCCGAACGAATGATGGTGCGTTGCAATGCTGCTGCACGACCAGACCCGCCCTCATGACCTCTCTGGTTCGGAGTTGGAACATGCACACAGCGTGCTGGATGGACTTTTCAAGTTCATCTTGGTTTAAGGTGGTGCGCCGTTGGGTGCGTTCGCGCGACTGAGGGTTTGCTGCATTGTCTCTCGAGGATGCGTTCCTTGTTGTTGTCACGTACTTCAGTAGCTAGCTAGCTAGCTGGCTGCACTGGCCTGCACCACTCGCGTGATTGAACTTTCCTGTAGCTGCACGTTGACACGGCCCGCTTGACGCCAATCAATGTACAGCGACAACACATTAAACGCGTCCTTGCCGTGGTGCGAGCTTGCAGCACACGGCAGTGCAAGCTATGCCCGTGTCTGACAGGTACAGTACTCGACTGTAAAATCGTCAGCTACTTCTAATAATCTAACAGCCCGGGTCGCTCCGTGTGAAAACTGCTGCATTTGTCAGTTGAATTCGTCAATTTGAAGTCCCGAAAGGGTACTCTGCACAAAGAGCAGCAGCAACAGCAGCAGCAGCAGATCACGCTTTGCCTCCTCCCCCAACACTCCAATGCAACCCATGGCGTATACCTGACCCAGCATCCCACACACAGCGCTAATTTATAGTCCCTAACATAGCTGTAACCTGTGCAGGGTACCGGTGTCGCGCCATCTCACTTGCAAGGCCGCACGAGGCAACAGAGTCACGTCGTTGTCCCCTCGAGCAGCAGCAGCAGCAGCAGCAGCAGCTCACACGGTCTGTTCTCGCCCTCAGCGCTATAGTCTAATGCAGCTCCTGGAAAGCAACCCATGGGATGCACAATGGTCCAGTATCACACAACCACAAATCGGTCGTATTGATACTTGTAGTGCATACTTGTATGAATAGACTATGATAATTGTAGTTGTGAACTGGACGGTTTTCGCGCCAGCTCACTTTCAAGTTTCAAGGGTGTGCATCCGGCGACCCAACCAAACCCTGAGAGGGGGCAAAAAAGAGAAGCGTCGAAGAACAACACTGACGATTACACGCATCGACCACCACACGAAACAGCCCAGGTCGCTGGGATAGCGAAGTGTGACTGAACATCCGCCGAAGGATAAAAAGAAAAAGAAATCTAAAAAAGAACGTCCGAACTGCAGTGCTAGGAGCTACTCGTGCGCGACACGCGTGCACAGCAGTGGTGGTACTCGTACTGCTGTACCTTCTTCCCACACGCTCGATCAGATTGAATTGCAATCAATCGTACCTGTTTTTTTTTCTTGGTTGCCACCCACACATGGTGGAGAGTTACTTCGAAGTAATTAACACGACTAGCTAACAGCACATCGGTGTCCCTGTCTCCCGCAAACAACAAAAACACAACGAAAAACACGGCGAATCCTCGTATGTCATCAATCTATCAACAGGGTCGTCGGAATGAGCCAACGATGTCCGCGATTTCCAAATGCCAGCCGTATTATGATATGATCGTAAAAATCGCAAAGATTCAAACTGTGGAACAGTGGTTCAAACCGCACCTTTGATGATTAATAACAGGCCTTTGTGTCCCTCGGGTTTACCGCACACAATAAAATCAGCAATGGTCAACAACCCACCACGAAGAGACAGCGTCAAGCAACTTCCACCCGTTCTATGGCAGTTACTGAAGTATAGCAGCAGCCTACCTATCGCAGCTGCAAATTGGACGGATTTCGCGCCGTTAGACCTCCAACCCCGTTTTTGGGGACTAAACTACTTGAAATTAGTGTGGAAAGTGTTTGTAGTTGTAAGAGGATTTCCACACAAGGGCCAGTGTTAACGATGTAAAAAAAAAACTATTTGGCTCGTTGAGTCGGTTTTCGTGCGGCTTGGTCGAAAAATTGGGATCTCGGCCGCCATGATCTTTTGTGAGGCACCCCCGCCGGGGTACAATGTTTTACATCGTCTGTAGGCGTGGGCGCGGCTATTGCTCCGGTCGCCTCTCGTTCAGGCTCGCGTTTTATCTCTTCGATCGTGGTCGTCGACGCGGCCAAACATCGCACTAGGCTGCCCCGGGTGTGTTGTCCCACCGCGAACATGCCATGTCACGTTGGGCCAACTCTCAAATTGAATTAAGATTCCCCCACCCAAAGGAGTTTTTCAAGACTTTTCGTGTTTTTCGTTCAATTCAAATTTCAACATTTAAAGATGTTGCGTGTCAATCAAATCCAATTAGGTTTTAACATTTTTCCAAATTGGATTTTTAAGGGTTAAAACTGGTTGTAAGAGCGACAAAACTACAGTAAACAAAACACTATTAATAACACACCAACACACGCCTTTGTCGCCCGGTTTTTCCGCATACTAAAAACTGTCAGCAATGGTCAACAGCCACCACGAAGAATCAGCGTCAAGCAACGTCCACGCTTTCCATGGCAACTGCAGCGAGGGACAGCAGCAGTCTGGTGCGGGTGGCCATCTTGGGGGCCTCCGGATACACGGGCGCCGAGCTGGTTCGGCTGCTGCTGAGCCACAGCGGGGTGAAGATCGCCGTGCTGACCGGAAACACTCAGGCCGGACAAGCGTTTTCGTCCGTGTACCCGCAGTTCCACTACGCCAAGGTAAGGAATAAACCACTCTGGGCGAAAGTAGAGGGACCATTGGTGTGCTAGTATGAACATAAAATTGTGTCATGCTTACCCCTTTGCAACTGGAACCCCGTTTTTGGGGGGAAAACTTACTTGAAGTTCGTATAGGGAGGTTTTTTTTTGAAGCTCTAAATGAGTTGATAAATTGTGTCCAGAGCGATACGCTATGATGGAGTTCAAACAGACCATGTTCTGTTCAGAGAACATTATGGGCCACAAT
The DNA here is from genome assembly GCA_012845835.1 of Undaria pinnatifida. Lineage (NCBI taxonomy): Eukaryota > Phaeophyceae > Laminariales > Alariaceae > Undaria > Undaria pinnatifida. Next base: position 7,709,799 of record JABAKD010000011.1, read on the forward strand.
TCGCAATATTGTTCCAATCGTCCTGACTGCTGGTTCTGTTGATTGTTGACCCATGGGGCACAATAGATGACGCACCTGCTGCTGCCGTTGTTCTTGCGGATGTTGTAGTTGTACATACTGCTGTGCTATGGTTGTAGATGTTGGTGTGCTGTTGTTACTGTCGTCGTCGTCGTCGTTGTTTCTAACCCTACAATTCCTACGGCATCGCCATGGTTGACACGCGCTGGTAGTTCCTGTATGCAGCAGCATCGCGTCGTCGGTGTTGGCCCTAAGCTAACGCTTGTAGTACTAGGTAAGATCGTTTCCCCGGTTTGCATGCCCACTCTTTGGTCCGCCCCAATCCGAAGCTAGCGAGCGAAGTGTCTACCTGTATTGGTTATTTTGCACTTCCCACTACGGTAGTAGCCTCCTTGGTCACGACTAAGCTGGCTAGTGGGTACAGCAGTGGTCCCCTTATAGTGCCGGTATTTGTCAGCAGGAAATACCGGCACTATATAGGCAAGCGGCACTACTCAAAATAGTGCCGGTACTGGTATTCAGCACTATAAAAGAGTGCTTGGATATCACCGTGCTCGACTGAAGCTACTAGGCCAAATAGAGGGACGCATCAAGGCGGGAGATGCAATGTGTAACGGCGGGGAGGGAACTCGGCATGACATAGGGACACAACCGTGTGCTTCGCCATGAAAGCGCAGCGTGGGTGCGTATGAAAAGCGGCATAGCATTGCAGTACCTGCTGCTGTCGTGGATATTAACCGCTCAGTATTGGTGTGCTAAATGCGGGCACACAGGTTGGTTGCACGACGACTACAGCAGTACACTGTAACCTCGTGCCTGCAATGCTACGCAAGTACATAATTGTACGGAGAACGTCCTGTTTGCCGTGGTCTTCATATTTCATGTGGTTCCGCTCGTCGATCGTGTCTACTATTGCTGTACCTCCGTGTCACGTTTGGATTGGTTCTGCTTGGGTAAAAAAGACGCTCGGCACAACCTACAGTACTACCTACCAATGAGGCGAAACTGCACGTGGTCGATAGAATGAGGTTCGGGACATCTGCTTGTACTTTACGGGTAGCCGTCGTGCTTCTGGTGAAGGCTGCAGCCGACGCCAGGGTACGTAGGACTAAACGCGGCAAGCGTCCAGTTGTATTACGTGAGTACCGCAGCATGTAAGTGCAGCTCGTAGTGATCCCTTTGCAGCGCCGGTATTTGTCAGCCGGAAAATACCGACACTGTATCGGCAACCGGCACTGCTCCGCGTACTACCACCACTGGTTCGTTCCATCTGTGCCAAGCGATTTCGCAGGCGCTATAGCAGGCAACCGGCACTGTAGAGGAATCTCTACTGCAAGCACGATTCGATGCGTACATTCTCGACGGGAATCGGAACTGCTGAACGAGCGAACCCAACGTGCGACGACCAATTGACGTATGTCCTTCATGAAGACGTGCAAGCCACTAGCACGCGCGATCGAAGTACTAAACACAGATTGCAAAAATGAGGTCCGACGATATCCGCGATCTCCTAGCTGTACGTACCTGGTAGTGAAGTGTAGTTACTTTTTTTTTTTTCCAAAGAAAGACAAACTAAAATAATTTTATGAAGACGTTTATCCTTGCTCCTCGGGGTGTGCGTCTCAAGGAGTTTTTTTTTTTTTTCCCCCGGCAGCAATTTACAAACAACAGCGCTAGCTGCTAGCCTGTGTGTCTTACGCTCGTGCAATCTTCTTGTATAGATCTCTGCTGCAAGGTGCACTAGTCTTCCTACGCAATGCTTGCTCTTCAAGCACTGCCTGCCGGGGGCTAGATTTACGCTTTTTTGAAACTTTTAAATGCATGCCGTTCTCTCTCCACAACAACAAGCACTATATGGTAGCGTAAACTTCAGAGCTGTGAGTCGGCACAACCTAAGTCGCCAACTTAGTTATTAGTAGGGCCAATGGTTGGTCGTTTCCCGAAGGTGCCGACCCACCCGACATACCTCTTTTGGGTTTTTATTGGGTTTACATACTTCTAGGAAGAATCGTTTAACTCGGGGAGTTTTTTTGTTGTTGCTTGAGCGGGGGCCTCTCGGCTGACGGGGAACTAATGTAGATCGCTTCGCTCGCTTGACTTTTAGTCGGCTGATCATCTCACCAGCCGGCATGCCGACTAAAGTCAGTTAGTTAGTTGGCTAACGGTACCTACCGATTAGTTGTTGGTCGTGAAATTATGTCGACTCACAGCTCTGGTGGACTTTGATATTTCTCGTTCTTGTTTTTGCTGAACAGGATTTGCCAGACTTGACCCGACACGAGGATCACGACTGGAACGACGTCGACTGCGTCTTCTGCTGCCTCCCGCACGCGACCACGCAGGAGATCATCATGCAGCTGCCGGAGCACCTCAAGGTGCCTCTTTGTTTTTGTTGTTTAGTCTCATCTTTTACTTTCCAGCTTCTGGACATGCCGTGGTCACAGATATCTTCCCTTCTTCATCGATTTTTGTATGTAGTGCGCTTGTTTCGCCAAGCATGCTCATTGTTATTATCGGAGTTTATCCTTATGTGCGGTTCGCGCTTGCCTAGCACACCTACCACAGCAACCCACTTCTGCGGTATTAATTTCGTGCCAAATTGTGATGATCCCTGACGTATGTGAACTAAATTACCTGGTGTATAAAGCTTTTTACCTCCCCCCCCTTAACTCAACCCCGACATATTTGAAACTGTTACCTGGTGTGATAAACATTTCTCTCCGACTCTTAAACCAGCCCTGGCGTCTTTGAAATGTTACCGGGTATCTAAAATCTTTTTCTCCTTCCCTTAGCTCCGATCACTCCTGCATCTACCATGCACAGTTTCGGACCGCCAAGCCCCCCGAAATAGCCATATGCCGTTCCGCGCCTCCACACCGTTTCCTTGTTCGCGGTAATGTTTGGCAGTGGATGCTCGCTTGGGCCCTCCTATGAAATCGCAGTCGCCACCGCAGGCACTGCGTGCGTACCGGCAGCAGGCGACGTTCGGAAAGACGGTATCGGTTGCTGTTTCAGGCTCTTGTAGAAAAAAAAACAAGGCAGAAATTCCTGACAGCATATTCGCGTATCACACTGCAGCTACACGGTACTCCGTACGATACACGAAAAGCCATATAGTTGCGAGCTGTAAGTCATCGCCGTATCACAGGACGGTCGCGTGCGGCGCTCTGCACGTGTTCTGCGCACATATCCGGGATGAAATATTCGGTGCTACTCGGCGTACTTGTAACGTGATAAAAACAAGACTCTTGTGAGCTCGGTTCCCGTGACGAAATATTCTGCACATCACATAGGTCAGATCCCTATTCGTGATCTATCATATTTAAGGCTGAACAGATCCCTGATGTGTATGATCTGGTTGGCCTATCTATCATCTTGCGGATTGGGTGGGAACCGCGCAATCTGCAGGAAAGTCACCCCCCGCTAGCTAGGGGTGCAGCATTTTCTAATAATTTCCTGAGCTCCTACCTAACATGAGGAGCTGATTTTTTTTTTCTCCCGAAACTTGCCCTCGAAGACATTCGTTCGCGCGACCCAACCGACACTTGTATGCGCTAGTTCTAAAGCAAACATACTCGTAAATTTTCCGTACTAAGAACCGATAGTTTCCACGCTTTGAGGAGCTCAACCGGCCAGAAAACGTTTGGCCCCAAAAAGCGAAAGGCTACCCTGTGGTGCCTCATGATCTACTTCCAGCACATGTTTTTTTTGGGTTGGATCTGAAACTGCGCAGATCCTGGACGGGGTATGACGACACGTGAAGAGGCTAGATTATCTGGATCGTGATCTGTCTCACGTGTGAAACCCTGTCACCCGTCCGGCCTTCCCCGCTCTTGCAGATCGTTGACCTCTCCGCGGACTTCAGGTTGAAGGACACCGACATGTACGCGAAGGTACGTCAGAGGTAACATGATGCGCATATTCAGTTTGTTTTTTTCAAGGGTTACGTGCCTTTTCTGTTTTTTGTTTTTGTTTTTTTGTTCGTTGCGTCACTGCAGTGTCGAAGCGCCTGGCTTGGCCACGATACGGCAGAGGGAGTGTATTTCAGTATCGCTTTTCTCACTTGAGCCGCCTCTTTGTTGCGATTTCTTCTTCTGATTTGTTTCCCTCACCGCTACCGTGGCGATTGCTTTGTCCCGCGCACGCCCCCAACCCCAACAATGGTACGCCGGCGAGTACAATCGTTGTAGTACCGCTCAGTTAATACGGTTTCATTTTTTTTTTACGGTTTATTTTTGTTTCTGTTTAAAGCGAACGGCGATTTATTTGCCGCCCGCACCCCCCCAACCAGTACGGTGGCGAACACAAATCCCCCGCGTACTCTCCACTACTTCAGCGTTCGACGTAAAGGCGTTTGTTGAACCAACGCCAACCTTTCTGATCACGCCTTTTTGGTCTACAGCAGTGCCGCTCCCTTGACACGTCTTTGTTTCGTTTTCTTTTTAGCAGTGCGGCCTCTTTTGCTGTGGCTTCTTGTTTACGTTAGTGCCAAATACTTGTTACGTTTTGTGTTAACTTGGTAGTGCCGTCTCGTTTTATTTTGGTTTCTTTCGTTTTTTTTTTTTACCTCTCACGCGTCCCTCCCTTTACCGCGCGCGGCCCCAACAGCGGAACCAGCACCCACCCTTCCTTGGCGCCGCGTCGTGTTTCAAGTATTTAGCCTCTTCTTTTGGTGCGATTTGTTTTGTTGTTTCGCCCCCCCGCTGACGCGTCGATTTTTTGCCGCGCGCGCACCAACAGTGGTACGGCCGTGAGGACAAGGCTCCCGCTTTACAGGCGGAAGCGGTGTACGGCGTTTAATCTTTTTTGCCCGACCCACCGCAAGCCCTCTTTGACTACCTGGTACGCGATTTAGTCTATATGGCAAACCGCCGCTTTCGTTGCGCTTTTTGTTTTTCGCCTCCGCCGGCGCGTCGTTTTTTTTGCTCCAAGCCTAGCAGTGGTACAATGTCGAACGCAAGGCCCCCGTTTTACAGGTAGCGTTTGCTCGACCAACATTAAGCCTTCCTGACCACACCTGTTATTAATAGATATTAAATAAAATCTATTTAACACAGAAAACCCACAATGATATTTAAATCAGTATTTGTAGCTGTGAAAATAAAATAACATAAAAACAAAAGATTTTTTATGAATATTGGAAAAAAAAAATCCCGAAAGAGTGCTAACCCCAATTATTAATTAATAGTAAAATTTTTGAAATAAAATAATATTCTTTTGTTAGTTTATTTAATGTTTTTTTTTCAGGGTCTATAGCGATACCGCCTCTTTTGGTTGGGATTTCGTTTGTTTTTGGCTCCCGCTGACGCGTTCGTCGATTTTTTTGCCTCAGATCCTACCGTGGAACGACCACCAACCCATTCTGCCTAGCAGTGGTGTGGTGGCGACCACAAGACCCCCGCTTTGCAGGCGGAGGCGGTACACGGCGGAAGCGTTTGCTCGACCCACCGCAAACCGTTCCTGGCTGTAACAGCACGAGTACCGCCTACTTTTCCATTTCGGTTTCTCTTGTTTTTGTTTTGCGCCTCCGCTGACACGTCGATTTTTTTTGCCTCCCCCCCCCCCCCCCCCGCCTCCTTAACAGTGGTACGGTGGCGAGCACAAGGCCCCCGCTTTACAGGCGGAGGCCGTGTACGGCCTCACCGAGCTTGCCAGGGACGAAGTGCGAAATGCGCGGCTCGTGGCGAACCCGGGCTGCTACCCAACGGCGGCACAGCTCCCCCTGATTGCTCTCCTCAAGGCCGGCCTCATCCTTGCCGATGACATCATCATTGACGCCAAGTCAGGGACTACGGGGGCTGGCCGCGCGCCCAAGCAGGGCACCCTGTTTTGCGAGGTTCGTGGGGTTTGGGGGGCTGCCCCCCGCTATCCCGGCGGTGGGGTGGAGGGCGGTAAAGGAGGTAGACGCGTACCTAGGGCAGATCACTTCGTTACGGGGAACACCAAACCGCGCGTAATGTCCCCTTGCATACGGCAAGGACACCCGCGGGTTCGTGTTTGCCTGAAGGGAAGCGTTTGCATCGCTTCACAAACTTACTATGTGCGTATGGCTTCCTCCGCGGTACTTCTGTCGTCGTGGCTGCTCTGTATAGACAAAACCATGCAAGAGTTGTTCGTCGGCTCATACAAACGCGTATCCCAGCCATGTCGCAACATTCTCCGTATTGTTTCGGGGATCAGCCGGGTAGGTTAACAGAGTATTCCTCGACCGAAACGATCTCACCGCCCATTCCGATGGGTGCCCTTCGGGGCGAGAAATCTCGGGAAAAGCACCCGAACTCCGACAAACAGACGCAGGAATAAGCCACGGTGCGTATGTGTGGCTATCTTTATGAGAGTTTTCGGTCGGATTCGGTTGCTGCTAAGCGAATAGATTGTGGTGTCACGAGTAACGTTTGGTGCTTCGAGCGTTTCGAACACTACTACTGTGATGCTTTGAATGATACGGGCGATTCGAGTACGGGATTGTGTGGTGTTAAGGCTGTTTAGAGTTTAGAGTAGTGCTACGTGCTGCGGGCACGTGGCAGGTAGATTGGTACTGACTTGGCCTGACTGACCCTAACACGCTTTTCTCGCGGATTGCTGCCCTCAATGAAACAAAAAAATTGCCGTCGACCCAGGTCGCTGACGGGATTAACGCGTACGGTGTGGGCTCCCACCGCCACGCGCCAGAGATCGAGCAGGGGCTGGGAGAGGCCTGCGGCGCTGAGGTGGTGGTCAACTTCACTCCACACCTGATGCCCATGTCCAGGGGGATCCTAGAGGTGCTCATATTTGTTTGTTTTACTTGAGGGCTTGAGGGGGGGGGTAACTATTTTTAGCAAGCATGCGTATTTCCTCACTTGGAACCCAGTTTTTCCGGGAAACAGCCCTTTGAAGCTTTTCCTAATTTTTTCCCCTATTTTCCTTCTATTCCAGGAAAAAAGGCGTCGTTTTTTTTTTGGGGGGGGGGCAAAAATTGTCATCCCCGGGTTGTCCATGCACTACGTTAAGCACGAGTGCACGATTCGTTCAGGCCTCTGGGCAGTCATCTTTACTCGTCTTCCCTCCTCACAGTAGTGGCAGCGCAGACTGCGAGTGCCTGAGGTATGGTAATCGGTTTCAGTTGATTTTTTACTTGTTCATGCCCTCGTTGGTTTCGTCCAGCAGCCGACCATCGAATATGGGGAAACCACTACTACTACTATGATGTACGATCATAGTTAGGTATTGTTGCGAGGGAAATCAGCAATACAAAGCACAGAGCAGGACGCGAGCAGCCACAACAGTGCGCTGATGCGTAAACATGCAGCGATCGCGACCGTATCCGCGGCTGTAAAACATAAGCATGGACGCCTCAACGAACTCCCGACGTCCCAGCTGCATCTGCGCCGAGTTCACCCGTTCCGTTTGAGTGAGGTACCTCGCATGATTAGACGGCTGCTACGGCAGAGGTGCACCACTTTTTTTTAAATACTACCCCTCAATTTCGGAGCTTAAAACCTCTCCTAAAAACTGATTTGGGGAGAAAAATAAAACTGTTATGATACCGGATGAAAAAATCCCATGGCATAGGTACACAACGAGAATCATGATACAAAACAATGGCCTATTATTTATTTTTTTCCCGACAATTCAGGTTAAGGAGCCCCGTCGTTCAGAAAGTATTTCAGACGAAAACTGCTACCTCTATCGTAAAAAAAATATTTGATGGTACCCCTTCCATGACTCCGCTGGCCGTAACTTACAAAGATATCCACACCATAAGAACTTACCTAGCGATCTGGTCGCGCGGATCTTTGAGGCGGTGGGCTTATTCGCGTTTGCAAGCTAAGAAGCACTTCCTGGTGGCGTCGACGTACGGACGTAAACCCAACCCAGCCCCTATAACCCTAACCCCAACCCCAACCCGGACCCAAAAATTGACCCAAAATGGATCAGAAACGCGGCTGCGCCGCTTTCGATGTTTCTTTGTTGTTCCGATCTGCGGACCACCGCATAGCCCTCGGCCAATGAGAGAGCGTGAAAAATAATACCCTCCAAGATCCGCGCGGCCAGAAGTTAGGTCTGCTGCATCATGAAACGTAAAACATGATGCCTGGCGTTCGCAGCAAAGCATCACGTGTGTACGCAACGTAGTGGACAGCGCTATAGTCCCAAATAGTCCCATCTTGAAAATCAATCATGAAAGCTCTCAGTTATGTCCTGTCCGGCCGGCCCAGCTCACAGTTGTCTGTGGGCGCCTAGCGGGCCGCTTCTCTGCGCCTAGCGGGCTGCTGCTCTGCTGCACAGCCCCCTAGCTTTGAAAAAATAAAGTTGAATAAAATGGGGGTTTCCCTTTTATATGGGGGCGTTGTTAGCCTGGGGATAGGGGACGTGACGAATTTCCTCTGAAAAAATTTATTATCTCAAGCCCTATTAATTTCAGGTAATTACCGCCACCGGGAAATACGCATCCTTGATTTTTAGAGGGGTGGATGGAGGAGGTGGGGAAGGGTGGCCTTGTTGTTCCCACGCTATTTTAGTATGAACGGCCGCAGCATTGTCGTGAGGTTTATGAACCTTTCCCTTCTTCCACCCTCCCTCCTTCCCCCCCCCATCCTCGGACCCAAGAGTGGCTATTTCTACCTATTTCGTCGTGCTGTTCCCACGCTCTTTTAGTTTGAGCGGTGTTGGCCTTGTCGTGTGGTGGTGAGTTTTGTTAACCTTTTTCCCTGCGTGCCCTGCCGTGTCGCGTCTGCAGACGATCTACGTGAAGCTTTCGAACGGTAGCACTGTGGAAGACGCGAAGTCTGCCCTCGAGAAAGCGTACGAAGGGGAGCGTTTCGTGACCGTGCTTCCCGGGGCGGCGGTGCCCCACACCCGGCATGTCCGAGGAAGGTGCGCAAATCAGTCACCTGGTATACTAGCATGATGGTAGAATTTAATGCAGCACCAGCGATACACATTGCCGAGCTGTTCCCCGGTGTACTGCTTGACCAGTTCATGTGGTATGGTGTTAAAAAGAGTGTACAAGGTAAGGAGCAGGGGTGCTGGTTTCCTTAGCTTTTTTCATGCGGGAAAGGTGCCACCGGCGTATTTTTGGATAGGGGATCTCGGACAACGATTCATCCAATATTATCATCGACCGTTTCGCGATGGTGGGTTTCGGGAAGCAACTTTTTACTTTTGTTCGTCAGTCATTTGTCGATCACCGACTTATTTTTTGGACCGTAGATGTTGGATAACGTTTTCGCCCCCCCCCGCCCTTTTTTTTTTTGTTTTTCTGTCGGTCACCTCACCGCAAAGGTTGGAACCGTGTGTCACTGCCGCCGCTCCATTTTCTATTTCCGAAACACCACCGCTCCATGTTTTTCTTTGCTTTTCCATCCTATTTTATTATCTCTATGCCGCCGCTCCATTTTCTATTTCCGAAACACCACCGCTCCATGTTTTTCTTTGCTTCTCCATCCTATTTTATTATCTCTATCGTTTTTATTGATAAGACCAATTATTATAGGAAATCATTTTGGGACCCTCAGAACTGAGATTTCAGGCCGACAATACGCGATTTACTCGGCGGGACAGCCAAAAAACGCCTGTGGACTCTTTCAGGATGCACCCCGTAGTTTTTCCTATGAGTATTCTGACTTGCTTTCCGTTTTTCCAGAGTCGTACGTGGCGTGGCTGTTCGTCCATTTTGCCAACTCTGACGACCTGATGATTTTTTGCAAGAAAATCCTCAAATATCCACTATTTGGGGCCCAGTTCTGACCAACAATGCACATTTCTGAACACTGATTGGTTCCGCCAAAAATCCAAAGGAGACCCTAAGGAGCGGAGAACCGCTCGAGGAAGCCCTCGGAAAACTATAGGGTGGATCTTGAGGAGTGTATCGGTGTTTTTGACAGTCCGGCCGAGTAACAGACATACTTGGCGTACAATTCAATTCTGAGAGTCGACATATATACATATATATTTTCCCATAATGGTTGGTCTACAACTGTGTGCGTTTTAGTCGTTTCCTCGTTTACTTATTCTCATCGTCCTATGGGTCACGCAAAGAAGCGACATCCCGGATGATAGCCGAGAATCCATGCATGCCTACTTATCGGTATCAAACCCGCTCTTAATAGGATATATGCAGAGGATGGCCCCCGATGCACGCTTGCTGACATATCTGTAGGAAACCTGCGAGGATCTCCCGGAGGATGCCCCCCCTACGCCACAATCCCAGAAAACGAGCACACGTGTGCCAAGAGTGATCCCTACTTGGTATGTTGGACATGTATGTATTCAGTTTTCAGCAAAATTTGCCGAGCCGGAGCCCTTGATATCAACTACCGCCGCTCCATTTCCTCGGATGTCTTACGTCCATCTCGAGAGTTGCATGGAGTGTAAAAAAAAAGCTTCATCTATGTATGAGATTAAGGATTTTGTCGACTATCATGTGTACAAGCTGTGTGGTATACTTTATGGACAATGGGAGCGTCCTTTTGTCGGCAGGTCACGTTCTTTGTGGCATCCAGCTCGTACGCTGTTGATTGCTGCCCAACGGACGACAGACGATAGGCTATTATTCTAGCTGCTACAGTTCGATTATGTTATTTTCACGAGGGTCCCAGAAAGGCCCTACGAGTGAAAAGTATAATCCGGCGCGCCCCGCCCCCCTCCCGGACAAGTCGGGATTATCCTATCTAACCCCTCCCCCCCTTTCCCCCCCGCCCCCCACCCCCCATTTCTCCTCTCCCCTCCCTTGTTTTTTCCTTCGCGATATTGGATTCGTCTTGGCGTCGCGTAAACAGCAACCACGTGTTCATGAATGTGGTAGCAGACCGGTTGCCCGGCAGAGCTATCGTTCTAGTCTCCATGGACAACCTCGTCAAGGGGGCTAGCGGTCAGGCGATACAGAACATGAACGTAATGTTCGGCCTTCCGGAAACACAGGGCGTGGACATGGCGCCAATGTTCCCATGATTGATGTGGCAGGCGGTTTGTTCAAGGCGGGGACGGGATCGGGCCAGGCTGTGCCGGAGGATTTCTTTTGGGAGGCCGTGTTTTTACCCACTCGGTATACTATTCAGAAGTCGGGTGTACTCTAAGGGTTGTTGTGCCTTGAACTGGCGAAAGAAGGTGTTTTCTGCAGCAAAATTCCCTGTATCGTCAAAAGTCGCGAAATACCACTCTTTCGGGAAACGTAATGACCATTTTTTTGGTATGCATGCTGTATCAATCGAACCCTTATCTTTCCGGAGATAGTAGTACCTTGTGTTTTGGTAGAGGCTAAGCAGATCCTCACCTGTTGAAAGTGCAGATGCACGCCTGTTGAAGATTGGAAGGGGCGATTGTGTTTACGACGCACGCCTAGTTAACAGTGTCGCTTGGGTGGACGTTGGCTGTACCGTTTTCGACGGTGGGAAGGTAATTGCGTGCTGCCTACCTTTCCGCGATCGTACGCTGTACGACGGCGTTAATTAGCTGTTGCGCAGGTGGATTTTCGGTTTCGGGATTGATAATTGATGTTTTGCGCATCAAGCACCGGCCGGAGGGAGCCCTAGTGAATGCCCGGTTTTGCGCGATGGCATGTTTGCGGATGGGTGGCTTGCGCTTGTATCCGCTGTGGAAGATGGCTTGGGTTAGCCAGAAGGTACAAGCCAAGGTCTTACCTAATTCTAGTCAAATCGACGAGCAGTGGAAATGCTGAACCCACTGCGCGATACAAATGGAGGCATGTACCGGGGGGGGGGGGGGGACGGGGGACGACACCTGTGACAACGGTTTGTCCAGAAGACCGCCTGGGGTAGAACCTCTTTACAAGCTGAGCTGGAGAGTACAAGCGATGATTTTAAACGGAAAACGGCTGAATGTTATGCCTTCGGCCGCGTTTTCGGCCCAATGAAACGTTTCGGTTAAAGAAAAGTTCACCAATCAGAGTACTGATTTTGGGGGTTTCAACCATCGCTTGCAGTTGCCCCTGTTGCCCGCGCTTGCTAGGTCGTAACCCAATTTCATGGGGGTGCCCATCTGCAGTGCCAGTTGAATAGTGCCTATCCCCGATATAGTGCCGGTACAACCCTGCAGGGCCCGTTGGATAGTAGTGCCTATCGCCGACATAGTACCGGTACAATCGCATGACACGACTGGGACCCGCTGCAGTATACTACATGTACTGTAGTACCAGTATCGAGTCATTAGGCTTGCAGTTGTTGCGCCAAAAAGTCCCTGGGCAATTGAGCTCATGTGAGGAACTACCGGTCAGTGAAGCCATGTCACGAGTACGTATGTGTTTTAGGACTAAGGCATAGAAGCTTGGTCGGGTTGTGCGAACGAATGCCTTCGAAGTCATGTAGTATCGGGGGAGATCTTTGAGGTCCTCATGTGAGGAGCTCAAGGACTGATGATGCTGTGCACCCCTCCCGTGGGATGGCTAGTACCGGTGTCCGATATACTGCCGTTATTGTTGGCTGGCTCATATGCACCAGCACTATATGAAGGGTGACCACCGCCGTACCAGGCAGAAATTTGGCATCAGGTACCGGTAGTACTTTTTGCTGGGCTTTTTCACGGGTCACCAGGTAAAGTCAAAAGGTAACCCGTTCCGACCCTCGCGATTTAAAAACCTCCTGACCCGATCCGACCCGTGATATTTCAAACAGATCTTGATCCGACCCCGCTTGGCCCGCGAGATTTTGATAACCCGCTGGCCCGGCCCGTGGGCCGGATCACGACCCGCTTGAAAACCCTGTTTTTGTGTGTGTTTTTGTCCTTCCCACGACGGCCGGGGCTGTTTTCGACACCGTTTTACACTCCGGATAGATCAGATCTGCCCCATTCACTATCTGCCTTGTAGGGCGGATAGATGCCTGGTTTATGAGATCTGCACGGCCTAGGTCATGTTGCGGGGTGTGGAGCCGTACGATCTGCACGGTCTAGCAAAAAGCGTTTCCTTTATTCGAGAGTCATCCCTCTATAGTGCGGTAGGGGTTGCCCTCTTTTGGGCCAAACGTTTTTCTTCTGACCGGTTTTGTGCTTATCAATTGTGGAACTATCGGTTAGTATGATATTCTTTTACGAGTACATATAACTTTAGGACCATCCCATAAAAATGTTGGTCGGGTTGCGCGAACGAATATCTTCGAAGGCATGTCTCGGGTGAGAGATTGACCTTCTCCTTACGTCAGGAGCTCGGAAATTTCTTAGAATCTGCTGCACCCCTAGCTAGCGGGGGATGACTCTCGATCTTAACTGTACGGATCCTGCACTGTAGGATCTATGTGATCTATATAATCTATATCATCTGTCCGACGTGTGCACAACGATACTTGCATTTATGCCCAAAATAGTACCACTCTTGCCACGTTTAGAGCATTAGCATGAGTGATACCTGGTACCCATTATGTTCTTGGGGTGTACCTGGTATGGAATTTGTGTTTTTCCGTCCCGATACGCACCGCCGCCGTTAAACCAGGCACGCTGCACCAACGAAACAGTGTTGAGTCCAGTGTTGAGCGAGGTACATAGCCACTCGCCCGCTTGCCTTATGCTAGCTAGTGAAAACGGGGGGCATATACTTCCCCTGCCATACCCTTGACCCCGCGTCGAGTACCCAGTCCTCCCGCAGAAAATGGTGTAAATCGCGGAGTATAACGCAGCTTGCAAAGATGAGCATCGACCGTTCAACGGATCGAACTCACAGCTGACGTATTTAAAACATTTTTCAAAAAAGCGCAATACAAATTACAGAACATGATATTCGCGATTGATGGCCGACGAAAGGCAGTAGCGTCCTGATTTCTGATCCCACCGTCCCAGGAGGAGAGCTGACCAAACAAAGGATTTAACCGACTAGGTAAAGGTGGTCCCACGCGCCGACCAGGGAATGACAAGGATCGGTAAAATCCGAGCGGCGACAAAAGTGGCCAAAACGAGCGATGGCTCTCAGCTGACCAGAAAACATGTTGTCGAGTCGGCCCGTGACACAAGTAGTAGTAGCCAAAAAAATGAGCGGTAACTCGCCGTTTGAAGGGATACTGAGTTGTGTGAATAAATCGAGAAGGCCTACCACCTGGCCCGTTTTGTACCAACCAAAGCACCGGGAAGTGGCTTCCAAATACTATCGTTGGAATTTGTACAAAAAATCGTGACATAAGGCGACCTCAAGCTGTTAAGAACTGTTGAAAGTAGCTACCAAACACTACCGTTGGAAGGGCGTACCAAAAATGGTAACACAAGACGATCCCGAAGTGACATCATACTGTCTGCACATCTCACGTTAACAATCCAGCGAGGGCGGTGGGGAGGGAGTCAACGACGTGGGACGCCAAGGAGAAGAGGGCGCGATAACCATCGCCATTCATGAGTTTGGTCGGGCCAGGGTGATCTGTGAGATTTGAAAACCTCCTGAATCGACCCGAGAGATACCCGCGGGTGGGGTCATGACCGGTGTGAAGCCCTGGCGCTAACAACAAAAACAAACGTTTCGTTCCGCGAAATCGCAAAAAAAAACCGGTAACCACCACCGTATACTATTTACATTACGTTGCGAGCGACGCAAGCGCGCGCGCCATGTTTCACACATCCAGCGGTACTGCGGCCCGGAAACAATCGACAGTGCACACACTAGCCTAGCAGCAGCAGTGGCACTGACTGCACTGACTGCACTGCCCTACGCTCCAATACAGAGCTTACACGAGAAACTGCCGCGCGTCGCCCGGAGGAACGCACGGTCCGCACCCCCACCCCAACATCCTGCAAGCGCGCTGTTTTTCTACACCCCGCGGTGCTGGTACCTCGTAACACCTAACACGGCATTCGCCGGCACCCACGGCAACAAGGCGGTTACACGAGGGGAACTACCGCGCGTCACCCAGAGGAACGCATGGCCAAAAAGTCTCGCCCCAAAAACTAAGCACAAGACAGCAGCAAACAACGCATTACGAGTGACCGACGGTATCACGGTCGAGCCTCTCTTTCGTGTACGAACAATCAACATATGACTCTGCAGGAACGGGAAGATACTCCAGCTTGCTCTCCGACAACTTCGGGCAGTATTCCGAGCATATCGTGGTGTTTACAGTCTTGCTTAGTAAAGCGCATATTTTGGGCCAAAACTCTCAGTCCCGGGAGCATATAAAAAATTCAATAAATAAACACGCCGCGTTTGTATCGGTCGTTCTCGCGCGATCTCGCCACCGAACCCCTCGTTTCTTGCTTCCGTGCGACACAATATACGGCCTGCCTGTTGGTATTAAGAGTTTTTTCGCCGCCCCCCTCTCGCGAAACGCATCGTTTCTCGTCCAATTAAGTCTTCCACCCCTTTTGTCGCTGGTGCTCCATGTAGCTAACGTCTGCTTAGTCGCAGCGGAACGAAACAGCACAGATAAGGACACGCATCAGCAACGGAACACAAGAACATAAATAGGGACACGCACTAGCTCGTAGCGCACGTGATCGCCTTCAAACTGCAACCACGTTCCAGATAAAACTACTTGGAACTAGACATAGGAAGTACAGTACTACCATTTGTTTTTTACGAGTAGGAAAGCTGCCGTATCCTGTCCGGTCAAGAGCTCAACGCCGCCCCGCGTCGTACGCCCAAAATAACACAACCCCCATTCAAAACTCACAGTCTCCCCAGATCTCATTGTGGTCGGCCTCATCTCCCGCCGCTTTTTGCGCGTCGGCCGCGGCGGGGTCCACTTTGACCGCGATCGGCCCCGAGGACGCTGTTCTGTCACCGTAACGCTTCAATAGAGCTGTTCTTTTCGCCGTGGCCTCGTCTATCACCGGGGGTGTTTCTTCTCCTGCATCTTCCCCATCCTGGATATCCCCCCTGTTTTCGTTCTTCTGTCCGATCTCGTTGGGGGTGTGGGAGGAGGCGAAAGCTCTCCTGGCTGCTATCGCTGTCGACGTAGCCGCTGCGGCCGCCGCCGAGGTTACCGTCGGTGTTGATCTGGGAGGACGAGGCGGACGCGTGGGGGTGCGGGGGGGGCGAGGAGGAGGAGGAGGAGGAGGAGGAGGAGGAGGAGGAGGAGGAGGAGGAGGAGGAGGAGGTGGAGCAGGCGGGGGAAGGAGGGGAGTATGTACTCATGGGGGGGGGGCAAAGGTGGATGGAAGGTGCATGAGGGGGGGGAAGAATGTGGAGGGGAGGCGGGGTGCTGTTCGATTCAGTGCGTTTGAAAGGGGAGGAGGATTGACCATTGAAAACACATTTCTAACACGCCCCTTCGATGGAGGTATTACTGTAGTTTGGGTAGCAACTTGCTAGTCCGTTGACGATTTAACTGTCTGCAGAATTTGAAAATTCTCTACTTGTCCAAACAAGCACCTGCACCTCTCCTCTTCTTCTCTCCTCTCTCTGTACTCTAAACAAACAAAAATGGCGGTGGCGGTGCTTTCTTCTCTTCTTCAGGACGAGCGGCTGAAAACCCCTCAGTTGCTGCTGTACTTTGTTTGGTACAATTGGGCATTTATAGTTGACGTTTATCCTCCATGGTTGATGTTCCGATAATGTTCTCTACTTGTGTGCCCATGTCGTATAACCACAGCAGTAGTAACAGCACCGTGTGGAGTGTGGAGGAGCTGGGATGAGATGAGCAATCGTCTTAGGCGTTCTTTTGGCGAACGCCCCAGAGTTTCCCTATCGTACATTTCATTTTCAATGGCCCGCCAAGCGCAATGTGCTATGATACGTACAACAACGACGCGGCGTGATATCGTTTCTCTGGAAACGACGAAACTACAGCGGTCGAATTCTGAAACTGCAACACGAGCGGCTCACGAATGCTGCGTAGACGTGCTGACGTGCTGCTTGTATGTATCATATGCTGCCTGGTAATACAGGTTTCTATTGATGTTACGCTAGATACCGCGCGGGTCTTAAGTTGTAGGCACAGCAGTAGGCTCTTCGAGATTATGTCTTACGTACGCGTACGTAGTTCACGTGCAATGAGATAATAGCCCGGCACACTGGTGAGGGATGGCGGCGCAGAGTCAGCCCACCGCCACCAGCGATCACCTAGTCCCACCTATTAAATAGTCCCGCCTAGTCCTGACCGAAATCGGTTCTGGCAACTGAAAGTGTCGCACTGGCGGGTTCTCGAGGCAGGAGGCCACATCTCGCAGGGTTGCTGAGTACATTCCGGTTTTGGTGATGCGATGCATGGGATCGAGTCATCGTTTTGAACTGCTGCGGTGAAATATATTTTTCTCACCTTCGACGCACCGCAGGTTGCCGCAACATGACGGCTTGGGACATTCTGGAGGCGACAGCCTTCGACATCTCCACGGAGTCACCAACTGGCTGCTTGGAAATCCTAGGAGCTGATCAGTGTGAGAGATATGGCAGCTACGACTGCTGGTACTGCCAAGGCTGACTGCTCGTTGTGCAGTGCACTCGGTGTGTGTGCACGTGCCTCATAGGGATGATTACGTCAATACGGCCGAAGTAGCAAACGCCTAATTTTTGTATCGAACTCTTTTTTCCAGGCGTTTTTGTCGATCTCGTTACTCATCATCACTCATGATATTTACCCTACCTTGGAGACTGGAGATACACACGTTTGTTTGCTTGCTGTTATAGATAGCCGTGGCAAGTGCGGACTAGTTGTTTGGATGCCGTGCTGTGGTTCTTCTACAAAGGCCACGTGCGTATAGAGAAGTAACTCATGTAACATAGACCGGAACAGCTCTCGAACTTTGCATCATCGTTGGTGTGTTTTTATCGTCTATGAGAACTTTGACATCGGGCTGGGAGATGATGTCAGCATCGCTTTCGTCGAAACAGCGGCGTCCCCAGCAGCAGCAGCAGCCTCGCCAGCAAACAGAAGAAGAAGAAGACCAGGGGGGGCAGCAGCAGCCGGTTCACATCGTGATACCTCTGGAGGAATGCGCGCCCATCGGTCTAGAGCTCGACTTTAGTAATGAGGTGGGTTGGGTGATCCTGATCGTGACCAGTGCCCAAATCTCAAATCAACTTATTTCCGGTCTCGTGGTTGCGCTGTTGTTGCCAACCTGGAACAGCGGCGACCAGATATGATGACTGGTACCGTAACAGCACTACAGAGCTACGAGAGGAGCAGTAGTCCATGGTATGATACATAAACAGCACACAAGCAGTCGTGCAGCACAGCTCAGTCAGTCCCTCCGATATTTCGCATCGCAATAATAATAGTATCGTCCATGAGCCACGAGAGGAGTGTTCGTGTTGCATGGAGTGTTGTTATGCGTCGGTTTTACTTTGCTCGAACGGTTACTTCTTACAACATCAGCACATCCGCCAGAACAGTATGTCGGTTTTATTTTGCTCTATGTATGGTGCGTACAACAAGGGGATGCCATGGGGCCGGCGTTGTTCTGCATGCCGCTCCTGCCGGTGCTGAAGCGGACCCGGGCGGAGTATTACGGCAGCGTTCCGGGCCTGTCATTCTTCTTCCTCTCACCTCTTGCTGCCGTGAGAGTTCGTACGTAGAGAACTTATCGAGCAGGGCCACCTTTCATTTCTCCGAGATTTTCACCAAGCTTAACAACAGACTGTCGAAGTTTCCAGGTTACCAGCATCGTGATCGAGCGGTCGGGTCTCGTAAGCACGGGGGACGACGTATGCGTACGAGCGAGCAGCGTTCATGCACGGGTGTACAGTTGTTTGCCTTTTTGCCTTTTCGCTCTTCTTTATTTAACGTGGGGAGTGTTTACAATAGCACTAGGTGCTAGTGAAGGTGCAGTTTGGAGTCTGCAACACCCTTGTGGACGGCGTTATAATTCAGCGGTGTAACCGCTCTAAAGGAAACGATACGTCTATCCTCACACCCACAGAGTTTCTTCCACCGCGTACTTTGCGCCTGATACATCGAGATTATACGCTTATGTACGACGCATTATATTTTTTTGTGCTCACGTCCACTCCGCAACACCCCCCCAAGTCTGGAATCCTCCAGAGCTTTGAAGATAACCGCCTCGGTCAATGGAGCTTCCACCCTTCTGTGATCGCCACGGACCCGCCGTTTGAATACGGTTTGGGCTGAAGCCGCCAATTCCTTTTCCCGTTCATCTGGCTCATCTTGGACTCAAGGTTGAAACTGAAGCTGTCGCCAAATATTCCCCTCGCTTGACTTCTTGACGATTCAGTTTCTCCCAATCACCATATTGAGTATCTCACTCGCCCGTACGAGTTGTTGAAGTCGTACATCTCTCCCACGAGTACCTTGCTCCGGTTTCGAATGCCGGCAAATCCCCTCCTGATCTGCGTTTCTCTGGGGTATGACTTAAGCGCCTCTTCTCCGTTTCCCCCCTTGTTGGCATTCCTACAGGTAGAGTCGGGTAATCAGCTCCATGATACTGCTCCCACAAAGCCTGAAACACGTATAGCTGTAGTGGCGTGAATCTTTCTTGTGCCTCTTCCTCGTTCAGCCAGTTAGATTCGACCTTGTCCTGGTATCTGCCCTTATATTTCGAGACCTACGTGTCTTCCCTGACTCACAAGGCTTTGCGGTAGACTAGCGTATACAACGGTGTTGCTTTAAAGGAAACCTCAGTAGGTTCAATGTCCGGCCCCCAGACAAAGTGTGCGAACTCGTCCTCAAATGCATGGCAAAGTTTTACCGGACGCTCGTTGGAAGGGTTTGATATGCGTTGCAGACGCTATTCTCTTCCTTACACTGCGGCCGTTCAGGTGTACCGCGCACCCAATGCCTAGGTGTATCATGCGGACGACCTATCATGGTCCCGATCAGTGCTGGTTTGCTAACTTCAAGTGAACCCTTCCAAGTAAGCCGTTTCCCAGAAATTCAAAGACACCCCCAGAAAGGTGCTTACCCCACCTCTCCTGTGCAGCGGCAGCATGACCAGTGCTCACCTTCACTGCCTGGATGCTTCCACCGAACCTACGGTTAAAGCACCTTTGTGAGCCGCTCACGTTCAGCATTCCGCTCAGCAGCGGCTACAACACGTGCTCACCTTCACGTCTGAACCCAATGCTGCTGAAATATATTCCAAAAACAACCCACAGAGGCGCTTACTTCAATTCCCTATCTATTCAGCTACAGCCCCACAGGTGCTTAACTTCACTGTCTAGATGCTATCACTGAACCTATTTAGGCGCCCACGGGAGCTGCTTTCCTCAGCTTCTCGTGCTCAACAGCGGTCAGCACGTGTGTTTACCTTCAAGGTCCAAGCGAATACTGTTGAGATGTACTCTATAGATAAAAGCATCTACATCGTCTACGCAGTAGGCCATATTTCTTTTTAACGACCCCCTTTATATTCCACACAGTCGACTAGGGTCTGGGATCCAGCATGCGGTTAGTACATAACGGTCCCATATCCTATGTCAAGACTTACAGAGTTCGGACAACCACCTTCTGGAACCCCCCCCCCCCCCATTCTTTTCACCGCTGCCTACTTAGTGGAATCGTAATCTATAAACACTCTCAGCCACTGGCACCACTATTTCACTTCCTGTGCTATGAATCCCCCCCCCGCATCGCTCCGGCTTGGTAGTGGCACCCGAAGGTTAAGAGGACTTCCAATCGCTTGCCTTTCACCCCGACAGCGCTCTCCGACGGCAGTGTACACAGGAACTTGTTGGCTCTATCCACCACTACCAACATATACCTGTTTCCGTTTTGCGACTCTTGGTTGAGGTCTTGAATATCCGTCTCGAGTACTGGTACTTCCCAAAGCCGCAGAAACCTGGCGGGCATCATGGCTACTCGCTGAACTGTTCGCTCGTTTTCTCCTCCTGCAGCCACACGAGAAAACTTGCTCGCGTACATCCTTGATCATAATCGGCCAGTTGTACTTGCCGTGGACAAGCAAAGTTGTTCGCGCTATACCTGGGTGGGCCAACGTGCTGTGAACCAATGTCAAGACCCCAGATATCATCACCCTCGGTATTGCTAGTGTGGAGGCCGTTTTTTTAGGATCATACCAGATAATGCTTTCGTTATCCACCAGGTACCCTCCTCTTCTTTCTCTTGAACCAAGCTTGGCTAGTACAGGTTTCAACGCGGCATCTCGTTTCTGCTTTTCTTTAAACAGTCGCGAGTTTGCAGTGTGTCAACTGTCTCTGCTAATAGTCGTTGTCGAATGCGTCTTCACTGGTTCCTCATCCTGTGTCGCATCTTCCTTGCGGCAAAGGTGGAATCTTGCTCTGCATACTGTGGCTGTTGAGGTGAATGCCGCCCCGCAATTAGCCGCAAGCCCACCTGTGTAGCTTGGAAAAAAGGTTCCGACTTCCAAATAGCCTTTTTAGTGCAAAACAATCGGTAATAAGGGTGAATATCCTACCCCACACGTACGTTCTGAAGTGATCAACCGCCCGTAGCACCGCCATCACTTTCCGTTCTGTAAATGACGTCCTGGCGTCAGTTCGGGACCATCGATGACTATCATTTCCCAAGACGCGTCCAGAACCTTCACGTATCTGAGTAAGAGCTGCTCCTGCTCCTAGCTCGCTTGCATCCGTGCGGAGCTCGACCTGTCCCAAAAAAGCTTAATTCGGTGGTGACGTCAAAGCGAGTATTGGCGCTGTCAATGCTTTGTCTTGCTCCTCACCCCATGACACCTTGAGTTTTCTGACCCGTTTCTATTCAAAGCGCTTGTCAAGAGAAGATTCGACATTGCCGCTACTAGGGCGCTACATCGAGGAACGAACTTCCTCAGGTAGCCAGTCATTCCTCGCAGGGCTCTCACCTCCTCCGCTGTGCTGGCCCTAGTAAGTTGAGTAACGGCGTCAATATTACTTTGTGAAGGGCGCACTCCAAGCCTATCTACCACCATGCTCACAAAACTCTTGCTGCGGACGGCACCACCAGGACTTCGAGAAGTTTACAGACAGACCTGCGATCGATAGTTTTTCTAGCACGTGCCTTGGTGTTGTAGATCTAGGTGTCCTTCCACTTTCTGGGTGTAGATGATGTCATTCAACCAGTTATGGACTCCCTTCCCTTTTAACGAACTAAGGGCTCCGCCAACAAAGGCTGCGAAACCTGCTGGTAAAATCTTCCGTACAAGCCCACACCGGTTGAGTTCCCATAAGTGTAACATGTGCATCCCGAAATTCGGTTTTGTGCTCATCGTGTTCAGCGATCTCTATTTGCGTAGCCCGGAAACCAAATCTATCGGCGTAAAGCAGCTAGAACTTTTCATGCCATCAAATATGCTTTGGATATCCCCGAGGCCTCCGCTGTCTGACTTTAGCAAATTATTTAGACCCCGGTAATCCTGGCAGACCCCACCTGTTTCGTCCTTCGTGGGGACCACAACACAGTTAGCTGCCCACGCTGAGATCGACCTGCGGATGGCTCCAGTTTGGAACTGTTTTGCCACCTCACTTTGAACCATGTGTTCCTCCTCCGGAGATTGTCGTGGCTGTTTAGCCGCATAGGGCGTGCAATCCTCTCTAATCAGGGGCAATCGAAGGTTAGCCCCGTGTCATGCTGGCACTACCTTGGGGTTGGCGAGGAACGATCCACGGCTGCGATATTCGCGCAGCAGTTCCAACAAATCCGATTTGTGTCCCTGACTTTGCTGCCCCTCACTTTGTTGCCCCATGTTCGCCCCAGCTATGACAACTGCGACTTCCTCAAGATCACCTATTGGTTTCTCTCTATTCCCCTTTTTTTGTCTATAGCTGGAGTTGGCTCTTTTTCCGTCAACCGGTCCAGTAGTAACCGCATGTTTTCTGTATCGCTGGAGTTGGTTGCAAATACCTTCGCTACCACAAGACCTTGCTGTATGGTCATCGATGTTTTCGTTCGATTGACGACGTTGCATTGTGGGGAGTTGCCCAGGTACCACCATTGTACTCCCCTGGCTATCCCTACTTCAACTCCCAGCTTCATGCCATGTGGTTGCGTCAATATGACCACTACTAGCTGTCGATCCTGGGGTTGGGGACCTGTAACGAAGGCTTCCGTTTGTACGCTAACGAAACCTCCCACCTCCACCTCATTCGCTAAATATGTAGGCTGCCGTCGTCCTCCCATGCGCCGTCACTTCCCTTTGGGACTGTAGTGGGTTCTGTCCATCTCTCCGGCTCTTTCTCTAGTGACGACATCACCACCGCACAAAGGCGTTCCGAGGGTGTCACCTCTATTCCAAGTGTCGCTATAGGGGTTTCCTGATTCCTCCTATGCTTTCTGATGAATGCCGCGCCTAGGACCGAAACGGTACCGCCCTGACCGTCTTCCTCCTGGCTCGGTCTTCCGGCATGAACACCAGTGCAATGTCGCAAGACACTACGATGTTCATGACCCTACGATGTTATGGGGGGGTGCTCCACTCTGGATTGGATTTGCCGCCCATAGCAATCCCTTACCCTTGGGGCCTGATTATGCTTTTCCCCCCTCTTGCGCTTTACTGCAGATGAGCGAATGAAATATTAAGATTATGATGCATAGTTCCCCCCTTCAACTCCTGTGTCCATCAAAACACCCAAACGCAACCGACAACTACGTTTTGTGAGGTGCCCAATAGTGGCTTTGACCCATGCCTGTCGTGTCCTCCCTCCACTTCCAGGCAACAACATCGTCCGTCTTGGCTTCGTCATTTGTTATCAAAAGCAATAATGGCAGTAACGACACATACGTCGCCATAAGATAGTGATAAGACTGGTATGAAGACTGGCAATAACATCAGATCATTATTGCGGCAGAAAATATCACAAGACAAAATAGTAACACGCTACTCGTACAGTTTAGGTGTTGCGATTGAGAGAATGGAGACGTGAATGCCCGGCATGGCAATCATCCATGACGGGCATGACGAACATTTAAAGCGGGCATAGCGTACATCAGTGGCAAAGGCAGATCATGCACCAGTGACAGGAATGGTGAGTGTCACCGACACCTTTCTCCAGGTAGTTCCAGCATGAGCCACGCCAGGATCTCTGCTCGTCAGCACGAGGTAAACATGATCCCCGGTATGACAAACGTCATTGAACGGTATAACAAATGTTTACGGCAGGGATGACACACATCAGCGACAGGCACCACAGGTGTGACCGACACCCCTCTCTTGGCGCTTCCTGCCCCAAACACGTCCTCCCAATGTCGTTTGAATAGGTCACATATGCCTGCCGTGAGTCCTTGCCACAGTAAAGCAGGTTCCACCGCTCTATGGTACCTTCGGCTTCAAACGCGGCCTCACCTGTATCAGCGGTGACTCTGGAACCAGCTAAAATAGTTCTGTTTCTGGCGCGTTCATGACACTCCCTGTCCACCTCCGGCATGTGACATCCAGCGTCACCTTTAGGGCATCCCTTACTCGGTTCTCATCGTCATTCTGAGGACTTGGTGGCTCAAGCCAGCGAGGAAGAGGAGGGGGAGGAGGAAATGCGAAACAACGAGGGCGGATCAGCAGAAGCTTTTATAAACGTGGCAGCATCCACCCCAGATCGACACGGGTTCCCTTATAGCGAGAAAACCCGCTAAGAGGATCGAACCATCTTTGGGAAAGAGGCCCACCGCCAGAAAAGAAATAACTCCCACCACTAGCGCTGGCCAAGGAGAAAAACAAGATAAAGGAGAGAGACAACCAAAGACCAAACTCGGGTTGTCCCTCTTTTTTATCGATTTTTTTACCTCGACCAACGGTAGTGGTTGGAGTTATTTCTTCTCTAGCGATGAGCCTCTTTCCCGAAGATGTTTCGGTCCTCGTATCGAGTTTTCTCGCTGCATAAGGGGTCCCGTGCCGACCTGGGGTGGACGCTCGCACGTTTGTAAAAACTGCCGCCGATCCGCCTTCGCTTCCCACTTTCTCCTTCTCCTCCTGTTCCTCGCTGGCTTGACCCACCAAGCCCTCGAGGAACGCGATTGCTGGCTTTTGCTATTGCCTGAACTGAGTTGAGCGATTCTGAGCTTTTCGCTCTCCCAGAAACTGAGGCTGTTTCCTTGTGGTGTTTTCGTCCCCTTCGTCTAGGAACTTTTTTAAGGCTTCTTCATCTTAACGCTCCGAGTTCGCGGTCTTTCGAGGATATTGCGATTCTCTGTGCCGGGGTGGTAGCGATTGGCTCGGCCTGCCATGTCGTACACAAACGCCCCGAAGGACCTCCCTGTGATGATTCCTCTCTGTACCATGGACTCTGAGTTCGGGCGGCTTACACCTGCCGGCATGTGGGCAAGCTGTGCTGCAATGTCCTTATGCACTAGGATTGCGCATGATTCGAGCAATAAACTGTCCAACATGGGCGGGAGGATCAACTCTGGGGCGCGTTCTACCAAGGTCATTGTATCTGCTTCAGAGATGAAACGCCAGAAGTATTGTTCTTCGGATGCATATGGTATAGTGTGATCGACCAATGCAGCCCTCATAGGCAACACGAACCTGGTCGAGGCTGACATCCAAGCGTGTCCTTCGGTGAGTTTTATGTTCTTGAGTGTGTAATGTGCCGTGTCACGCGTTCCGCCCTGCTTGGATACCTCCGCAACGAGCAGTCGAGCCCAATCCGTTACATGTCATGCATCCTCGAAAATTACGGGCATGCGCGGAGCCAAGGCGGGCGGCAACCCGCCGCGGCGAAGTCCCCCTGGTATGTCGCATATAAACATTCTAATTAAGAAGATTTAACACGTTGTTTACTACACTTGAACACTGGGTTGCATACTGCATCTAACATCAAACCTTCTAGAATAATAAACATTACGAGGCAGATGATATACAGGGATGTCTCCTTGCTACAATCGTCAGGTTTGTCCCCTTTAAGGATTTATAGTTTCCGCGCACATATTGAAATGTCCCGCCCCCCGCCCCCTTCCCCTCCCCCTCCCCCGATCCCTCTTGTTCAAAACCCCCCCACCCCTTCCCCCCCCCCCTCCCCCGATCCCCCCCCCCCCCCTCTTTTTCCGCCTAGTTTGTTCAAACGCCCCACTTGCAATCGAAATCGGCCAGAGTAATAAACACCTCTACGCAGTTGATATCACGTCATTATCTTTCTGACCATCCATGACGTATTTTCCTTCTTTCCCGCCACCCCCCTCAACCCCCCCCTCCAACGCCCCCTCTTTTCCCACCACCCGTACGATCGCTTAGACCTAGCGCCACGCGTATAACAAGCCCCTACATATATTTGATCTCACAGCCGGAGTGTATTTGAATACTATATGTGACCTAAACCTCCTAACCCCCCCCCCCCCCTCTTTTCGCTCTCCCTTGCTCAAACGCCCCACCTAATATCGAAATCCGCCAGATTCATAAACACTTCACGCACTGGATCACCTCATTTTTTTTCTAGAGCCATCCATGCCGCTGCTTTCCCCCCCCCCCGCCCCGAACGCCCCCTCTTTCCCCACCACCCGCACCATCGCCTAGACCTAGCACCACACGTATAACAAACCCCTACATCTATGCCACCTATTAATATACCCCTTCCCTCCCCCCCCCTCCCCCCCCCCCCCCCCCCCCGCCCCACCCCCCACCTCCCCACCCCCCCACCCCATCCCACCCCCACCCCCTCGAACACTCTGCCCTCTACTCGCTGATTGTACGACTTACTCCAGGATATACATGATAAACTGATGCATTCTTTCCAAAACCGTCACATTTATCCCCTTAAAAGAATGTATAGTTTCCACGCACAGATTGAGCTGCCCCCCCCGCCCCAACCCCCCCCCCCTCCCATGATAAACTGGTGCAATTTTTTTTTTTTTTTCTAAAACCGTCAGATTTATCCCCTTGAAGGATTTACAGCTTCCACGCACAAATCGCCCGCCCGTCCGCCCCCCCCCCCCCGCCCCCCCCCCCCTTCCCCCCCCCCTCCAACCCCGCTCCCTTTTGATCAAAACTAGGCCCCCACATCCTTCAAAACTCCGCCTTCCCCTCACCGGTTATTCGACTTACAGGATTCACTTGATAAACGGATGCATTTCCTTCCACAGCTGTCAGATTTTGTCCCCCTCAGAAACGGGTTTTATAGTTTCCGCGCACAGACCGACTAACATGAACCTGTTGACCCTGATAGCCACACTGTAGTTGCAAGGGGAGTCGCCGACCTATATCCTTAATGAGGACACACAACCCGTAATACGCGCGATCGGAGTATCACACACAGCTTGCAAAGATGAGTTTCGACAAAATCTTCGATCTCACAGCTGGAGTGTATTTTCATTTTTATAATATATATATATATCCTAAAAACGTTGGTAACATGCATGACGCGCAACGTATTTCCCCACATCCTCATGTTGAATGCGTACGTTCAGATATGGTTCTGTTCATGACAACGTGCGTTTCGCGTGACGTAGTTGCCCACAATGCCCACATCCTCAAAATGGCCGTGAAAGTTTAGCTGTGTTAGCCGTTGCGCCGTTGCCCAACCCTTGTCCTTGCTTGTCTATGCTTGCCTGTGGCAGGCCAAGGCGCCGACAGGGGTTCGCGTCTCCCGCGTAGTCGCCGGCCTTGCCGAGAGGCTGGGCCTGCGACAAGAGGACCGGCTGGCGTACATTGGGTGAGAGCGGAGAGCAGCGCACGCACAAACGCGCACCGGTACTCAGTAGCAGTAGCAGTAGCAGTAGTTGTAGTAGTTGTAAAAGTAATAGTAATAGTAGTAGCAGTAGTATTCATAGTAGTAGCAGTAGCATCAATCTACGATAGCTATGTCGACAAGACAATTTATGGTGTTTTCGAAGATGGTTATAGATGTATCGCTCCATGGACAGCTGTCGTTCGTCGCTGTGCTCAGGCTTTGTTTCGACCGCAGGGATCGCTGTCGCAGTACGGATTTTATCGGATTATATCGCTAATAACGATAGCTGGTAATATCCGCTTAGAAACTATTCTTCGCATCGTTTCAACGATATCATGGCTATCGATGGGCACCTCGCCGGACCTGTCGTTCCGGCGATAGCAATCGGTAGGTACCTATTTTTAAATTATTCCCAGCGATGGTTATCGGTAAGAAGCGTCTCGTTTTGGTGTTTACTGTATTTCTGCAGCGCATGATCCGCCTTCGCACCCCCCCCCCGCCCCTCCACGTGCCCCTTTTTTCCAGCGACGAGGACATACGGGGCGCAGACTATGACAATGTCCGCCAAATGCTGCTGAACCTTTCCTACCCCACGGAGCTGGTGTTCGAGCGAAAAGCACGGCGGGGCGGCGGTTTTGTAAGCCGCGGCGCGTCTCCATTGAAACAGGCGCCGGTAAGCGCCTCAGGCAGACCACCGCTCGGGTAGGAGGTGCACTGACACATGCTACGGTAGGGCGAACCTTTTTTTTTCCTGGGCCGCCTGACTTGAGAATGTTTACGATAAGCTTCACGATCTCACCCCAAAACTGACTTTGACGTATTGAAAGTGCAACCTGGTGCCCAATCTCATGGCCTACTGTAGGTAGGTATACAACGAGTAACATCGTTTAGCGCGCATGGTATTCTGACGATGTTGGGTAGTTCCTGTTTTAGAGAGCCCCCGTCAGCCAGAAATTTGCTGTCCACACAGTGCTACCCCTGCCGGTAGTAATACGATATACTTACTACTACTACTACTAGTAGCTGTAGTAGTAGTAACAGTAGTAGTAACAGTAGTAGTAACAGTAGTAGTAGTAGCAGCAGCAGTAGTAGCAGTAGTAGTAGTAGTAGCTGTAGTAGTAACAGTAGTAGTAACAGTAGTAGTAGTAGTAGTAGCAGTAGTAGTAGCAGTAGTAGTAGTAGCAGTAGTAGTAGTAGTCGTAGTAGTAGTAGAAGTAGTAGTGGTGGTAGCAGTAGTAGTAACAGTAGTAGTCGTAGTAGTAGTAGTAGTAGTCGTAGTAGTCGTAGTAGTCGTAGCCGTAGTAGTAGTAGTAGTCGTAGTAGTAGTAGAAGTAGTAGTGGTGGTAGCAGTAGTAGTAACAGTAGTGGTCGTAGTAGTAGTGCACGCGTCCATGGTTAGGGCCTCCTACTCGAGCGGCTCAGGGCCTTTCGCGCAAGCGTCTACCCTACACACTTGCCAGTCGTTAGCACTTGTTCGCGGGGTGGCCATATTCACCAGCGGCCATGGTTAACAACGGTCCATGCAGCAACGCTGGCCGCGTGGTGCTGCGCGTTGTCTGTCAACTATTGAGATGTATGTTGTTTCTTTGTCTGCCCCGCGTGTGTTTCGCCGGACGGGAAGAGGACACGCGATTCAACTCATAGCGCAAGCGAAAAACCACGCCGGCGTAAAAAACCGAGAGCATTGGGACATGTGTTGTTTCTTTCGCCGCCTCGCGCGTGTCGCCGGCACTAAAAGAGAACACGCTATGCGATGCAGCGCTTACACCGCAGGAGAAAACCACACCGATATAACTAAAAGCATTAAAGCGTTGATTGCACTGAACTGAAATCGCTCGTCTGTGCACATTGGTGTTTCCTGTGTGCGCTTGTCTATATGTTTGCATGCGTACTGAATCTTGGGAAGCAGTTCTCGCACGCTCTGTTGCACCGACACGTGAAGGCGGATGCGGAACCAGCCGGCAGACCCGCTACACGGAAACGCGCCCGCGAGGGGCAGGTAAGAGCATGAACCCGGCTTTTTTGGTTTGGGGCTACGCAATCCAGTAGGTTATTTGCCCTGCTTGATGCTCTCCGTTGGGTTTCGCTTTTTAACTTTTATCCCTTTAATACCTGCCAAACATTCCACACGAAGCGATGGCCCAGCGATTGGTGCAGTACGTCGCTGTCAATGTTTCGTTCCTGGCAATGCTAACTTGTTGTTGCTGCTTCTGCCTCGTTTCCGTGTAATACGCGCTGAGTGCTGTACGTCAGAGCCGGTCACCGTCCCCTGCTGATGCGCCCCCCCCCCCAGCCCGGCCAATGCGTGGCGACCTCGTCGAACAACTGGACTTTCTCGCGGCTCAACAGGTGACCGCCTTTATTTTTGTGTTCGTTTGATGTTAGCAACCTCCCCCACACCGCGAGTCCATGCCCACGCTATAAGTTTGTACGAGTTCGTAACTGATGACCGGCGGTTTACTGACGGTTCCGGGCGTGTTCTAAAAATTTGTTTTCCAGCTTTAGCCGAACCTCGATTTGCTGCGGCTTATTGCCCTTGTCGGCTGGAGCATTGCGTGTGAGAGGCCCCATGTATTTCTTGAAATATAAGAGAACGCTGCCTACCAGTGATTGGTGTAATTTGGTTCAGTCTTAATCGATCAACGTTTCAGCTGGTCGATCCATCGATAGTTCAGCTCCCGTACTAGGCGTGCGTACGGAATTGCAATCCTTTTATATAGTTGTGCGAGTAATATCCGCCGACAGTCCTAACTTGTTGTCATTGTTACTGCTTCCGCCACTTTCGTCTCGGTGGTTTAACCTGTTGGTGTCCTTGCTGCTGCTTCTGCAACTGCTGGTTTTCCTCACGGTTCTTCGTGCTTGGTGCACGCGATGTCTGCCTGGTCGGTGAAAACCCGACGTGCGCCGTCCCGCGGTGTGCGATGCGAGGGTCAATGGTTTAAAGACTGCGGCTCTGCATGAAATGAATACACCCCACCCCGCATGCAGTCACCATCTACCCCCCCTCCCTCCCCCCCTCCCACTACCCACCCACCCACCCACCCGCCCACGCACCCATCCACCGACGTCGCGCGCATCCACTCGCACGCCGTGAACATTGCTCTGGCCCCGAACAACAAAAAATGTTCCCCTGATTGTACCGCATCAGCTTGCCGAAGAAAAGAAAGCAGCTGCGGCAGGAGCAACAACGACGGGACGGAAAAAAGCTGCCCCCGCGTTAGGAGAAGCATCTGTTGGAAATAGGTCGGGTTCGCCTTCGAATAACCGGGCAGCCGCCGCCTCCGCCGCGGCTCGATCATCGTCCTCGCTTGCGACCCCGGGGCTAACCTCTCTGGCGTTAGCGATGGCCGGGAGATCGAAATCCGGGGGGAGAGTCGGTGGGGGGCAACGGCTTGATCGGTCGCGTGAGCACCGACCGCGGGACCCGCTCCAAGAGCGGCGCCGGCAGCAGCCGCAGCAGGGAGAAGAGGAAGAGGAGCCGGAGGGAGAGAAGGAGGTTGAGGTGGTTAGTGATGCCTCGTTGCGGTCGCCGCTGCTGCCTCCGTCGCCGCGGTCGCGATCCTACTCGGACGTGCCACCCCGTGCACGGAAACTTGTTCGCATGGAGATGGAACCGCGACAAGGACAAGGAGGAGAGGGGAGAGGAGAAGGAGCAGGAAGAGGGAGAGAAGGAGAAGAAAACGGAGAAGGGCGAAAAAGAGGAGGAGAAGGAGGCTTGCGCATGGAGGCTTACAGGGGGCGAGAAGGAGAAGGAGAAGGGGCCGGAGACGTGCCCGGCGAGGGTGACAAACTGATGGCCTCTCCGGCCATGAGGCCACCGTTGTGGGTGGAGGTTTTGGTTGGCCTTACCATGGCTGACATGGCGGGAACGGACTCGGCGCGGGCTGCCGTTGTCGGCAAGGAAGTGAGGGACGTTATCGCGAAAGAGTTCGTCATTCTGCAACGCCTTGGGAAGGTACGCAAAGGGGTCTTGGTGGAGAAGAAGGGAGGAAGGGGTCGTAGGGGAGCTGTTGGAGATAGTCGAAATTTCTTCGGTTTTCTCAAGAGCTGACAAAACCACAACAATGGCCAATATTGCTTGAAATTCCGAAAACGATATTTTCCAGACGCTATTTTCTACACTTGTCTTATTCGTTCCTTTCACTTCGGCTATCGCACGTAGTCTTGTTCAGAAAAGTGATCGACTATTCCGGTATAATTCTAACTCCCACCGTCCGTAGGAGTTCACGACGGCAGCCCTTTTGGGCGGTAGTCGGGGTGGGGTGGGGGGCGGGGGCGGCGGGGGGTCGCGCATGCACCGGTATTGTGGTTGCCTGTAGTCAGTGCAACCAACTTGCGCGTTTTGCGAAGAAGAGCCGGGTTATTTTGAATGTCTCAGGGGCACGCGCGGTAAAGGTGGGGTCGGGAACGGTACGGTACGGGAACGGGAAACCGCGTGAAATTTCGTTCCGGAACGGGATTTCCCGACCGTTCCCGTCAGTGGTTTCTGTTCCCACTGTCTACTGTCCCGCCGTAAGATACCTTGTTCCCGTCCCGAGTGTTGACCATCCCGCTTTTTGTTCAATTACCGATTGTTTCCCGTCCCATTCCCTGGCCAGTTGTTCCCATCCCATCCTGACGTCGCACACAGTTTCTCCCGTCTCGCATCTCGACACTGGAGCACCGACTTCCAATGCATTTACAGCCATATCTATCCTTTTCCCATCATATGACCATCGTGTTTGCAAGTGATGGCATTGGTTGCAACTTTGGGTGCGACAACAGAGAGGAGATTGCTGGACTGCTGGACACCAAATATCTTTTGTATGATATTTCCCCCGCCTTCTTGTAATCTACAGTATTAATGTTAATAGTATTAAAAGTTGTTTACTTCATATAGACTTGGTACCCACAACAAGACGTGATGATGTTCACGTGCTATAATACCAAGTAGCATGTACCAGGGTGTACGAATTATGTGTATGGCATGCTGTATTCTTTATGTTGTAGTTTTTTGTCTTTTTGTATTTGCTTGGCACGTGTTATTTTCCTTGCTTCGTTTTCAATTACTTATTTTTCTCTTCTTCGATATTTTTTAGTTTTTTTCTCCTCGAACTTGCACATTGGTTTGTTTTTCTGGGTGGCATGCGGTGTAGTCGATTTCAGCGACGAGTCTTGAAACGCATGCACCAGTATGGGCTTGTCACGTACGTACGCTGAGTTCCGATTTCATTTTTATATTTTTGGGCGCATGTATGACTTGCTTCAGCTATGATATATACGTGTACCACTTTCTTTCATTTTCCCCTGGGGCAATCTTCCACTCCAGAGTGACTGGAGCCTGTCCTGTGATCACGAACTTGATTGTGCGAGTTAATGTGAGAAACAACCTGGTGTAGTATAACATGATGATATCTAGTCACTGCCTATATTAGGTTTCGGCAACAAAACCAGCTGCATATTGTTCCCCTCGAGTAGGACAAAAGCAGAGCTCCGTACACGAAAGAGCGATTCGCATTCCCCATTTTATTCCCAACCATTCCTGGCTGCGCCTCCTGACCATATCTCCAACCGTTTTCCTGACTATGTTCGCGGCCGTTTCCCGACCATATTACCGACAATTTTCCCCCGCCATGCTCCCGACCGTTTTCCGACCATATCCCCGACCATTTTCCCGACTATTGTCCCGACCATGTTCCCGACCGATTCCCCGACCCGTTCCCCGATCCCGCCCCGCCCCGCTCCACCAATATATCGTGTATTCCCATCCCGTCCCGTTAACGAAATGGCTTCGTACCTTCCCGTCCCATTCCCATCCCGCGGTAAACCAACGGGAACCTTTTCCCATACCATCCCTCGGGAAAACCCGATTTTTTCCCGCCTGCGGCGCGCGAGACGGGCCCATACCGTACCGCGCGGTGCCGCTGGAACTTCTGGACTGTCCGCCCCAACTCCCTCGCCCCCCCCCGCCCTGTCTCACCCTCCCCCCCCTTGCCCCTCCGCTCCCTCCCCCTGCCCTCCTTGACCCACCACCTCCCCCCCCGCTCCCCCCCCCCCTTCTCTGCCTTATCCTCCCCTCGCCCCCTCCACCCCCCCCGTCGTTCTCCCATCGGATGAATGTCTCCAAATACCAGGAGTTACCAGCCCACGTGACGCTAGCGCAATACACCACTCTACGCAGCGCCAGCCTTATGTCTTCGTCAGGCTACCGCAAGCTGAGGTGGTTCGAAGAGATGTACCTGGTGGATCACGAGGACGAGCTGGCTGATATCGCGGAAGAGTCGTTCATCGGCGACCTGGTGGGGGTGAGAAGGCCTGGGGTTAGCGTCGGTTGGGTAGTGCCGGTCGCCGGCTATAGTGCCGATATTTCCGGTTGGCATATACCGGCGCTACGGTTGAGTAGTGCCGGTTGCCGTTGTAGTGCAGGTTGCCCGCTACAGGGAAACCACCACTGCAATGAACCAAAAAACGGGGATGATGTGATTATTGATTATTTTGATCTTGCCATGATCAGTTGACCATGATTGTTCGATTGCTTGGTTTATATGTGTACGGCGTTTAGCATGATATGTAATGAAAAAATACTACTGTAGTTAAGGGGAGTTTGCCGTTGCGGGCTGACGCCCGCCTGCGGCTCCGGGCATGCCTATACCAACAGAGGATGTATTTTGGAGTACGTAGGCGAATCCAGGTCGTGAATGCGACAGAGTAGTGCCAAGAGTTGCATAAATAGTAAATCATATTTGAGCAAAGAAAAAGAGAGCACTGAAAAGCAATAAAACAAAGACCGCCATCGGGCACAATGTGTAGCATACAACAGCTATAGCGAAAACGCAGCAGTTGCCCACTCGGAAGCAACACAATGAAGGAACGCCGACCCAAATGCTTCGAAGACCATCACCCGCTATCGCTCTCATCGATTTCCTTTCGGCGTTTTTCTCTCTCGGGCCTACACGAAGAATGTGGTACTCGTTCGTACAGCGTCAGCACTATTCGTTCGTATAGCAGTAGCATTGCTGGTACCGGTATCCATACAATATCATGCGCTCGTTCGTACGTAGTATCGATTTCAAACACGCAATCCAAGTACCAATAAAAGACAGCAAGCGGCACTAATAATAGCAGCACTTCGCACACGCGGCAGACAGCAGTATCCTATCATGTGCTCGCGACAATGCCAAGATGATTTTTGATTTTTGTTTTTTGGTCCTAAGATAAGAAATGTTCCTGGCATTTCATTTTCCAAGTTAAGAAGTACTGGCTAGAGTAAAACTAATGTGGGCGCGGTGAGAATCGAAGCAAGAGCTGTGGGATTTCCGGGATTTGACAGTAGGTTTTGGCCTACTTTGGAATGGTAACCCCATTTGACTCAGGGCACTGCGCGAGCGCGGTCGAGGCGCCCCCGACGCAGTCGGGGTCGGGGAGGACGATGGGCGAGTTTCGGATCGAGAGGTGGTCCTCACCCCGAGCAAAGACGAAAACGCTAAAAACCACGTCCAAGAAAAGCTGGGGAGCGCTCAGGGCACACCACCAACAATATCGTACATGTATCTATCTGTGTGGAATTTGAGTGTGGTGATACCGACACCCATACGACTAAGTTGTACACTAAAACACATTTGTTGTTGTTGTATAGGTTTTATTATGCATTCTGAAACATAGAACACATTAGTGTGTGGCGTTTAGTGTAACATACCCAAAGCCATACAACAGCTGCGACGCTCAAATAGAAACGGGCTTTGTGATTGGTTGATGATTCTCAATAATCGCTAGCTGTAATTCACTCTATTCCAATGGTTTATTTTTGTGTTGATTGCCATAGTTACCTCGGATAATGCATGGCGGCGCGCGCTGTATGCACGAGTTTTCGCTTGTTGTTGCGCGTTCGACTTACAAAATAAAAACTACTTGTCCCGACGGCCGTTTTTCTGCCTGCCGTTTCCTGTCCGTTGCCTTTGCTAGTTTTTTGTCTTATTTTTTTTCTCCTCGTCCAACATGACCGTCCGAACGAATGAACGAATACGTGCTGAAGAAGCCGTCGCCCTTCGCTACGGCAGCGCCGCCTTCTTGCCGCGCCGCCTTCTTGCTCCGAAGCACGAAACAAAATGCTCTCTCTTGTCTTACCGGCCGCCTGATCTGTTTGTCTGCTGCTCCCTGCCCCCTCGTCATTTTTTTTTTTCATTTTTTTTCGTTTTTCGTTTCTTCTCTCAGTCGATAACCGCCTGAAGGGACGAGTCTGATCTGTCTGCCTGTTGTTTTCCTGCCCCTTGTCGCCTTTGATGTGTTTTCTCCCCTACGGGATGAATGCACAAGAGGTCGCCCTCCGCTGGGGTACCGTCTCCCTCATCAAGGGCCGGTGATGGCGGCAGCGGCGGCGGTCTCACACGGCTTGAAATAACGCCTCCACACGCGTCGGTGGAAACGGCATCGGTGGAGTCCATACCGCGATGGGTCTCGTTTATTAGGGTACGAACTTTGGAGGCTTGGTTTTGGCTAGGGTCTTGTTTATTTGGGCGCGACCCTTCGTGGCGTGTTTCTTTTGCTCCTTTTGTTCCTGTTTTGCCTGTCGCTCAGATGCTTGCGATAAGATCCACGCCGCGATGGGCATGACTCTTCGTGGCGTGGCTTTTTGGCACACCTTTTTTTTTTCCCCATGTATCTCGTTTGTTCGGATACGAACGTTTTTCGTGGCACGTGTGTTTTCTTTTAAAACCCTTTCCCATGGATCTCGTTTATTCGGGTTCAAACATTCATGGCGCGTGTGTTTTTTTTTTGCACCCTTGTTCATGAATCTTCTTTTTCCGGGTACAATCGTTCGTGGCACGCTTGTGTTTTTTTGGATCTCGTTTTATTCGGGCGTGAACCTTCTTTACGTGTGTTGTTTTGGACCATTAGTCTTGGATCTTCGATTATTAGGGTACGAGCATTCGTGGCGCGTTTGCTTTTTTTTGGTTTTGGGTCTTTCTTCGTGGGTCTTCGTTTCTTTGGGTACGAACGTTCGTGGCGCCTTTATTATTATTTTTTTTTCATGTTTCTTTCGTGGACCTCGTTTTACTCGGATACGAACCTTCGTTGCCATGTTTTTTGTTTTGCACCTTGCAGCAGTGCAGCACCTTTGCTCCTGTTAGCCTCTGTCGCTTTCGGGTGCTTGCGATAGGATCCACGCCGCGATGGGTCTCGTCCCTTCTGGCAAGAAATCGTGGCGTGTCTGTTTTTGCGTCTTTTTTCCGTGGGGTCACGTTTATTCGGGTACGAACATTTGTGGCGTGGCTTTCGACGCGTGCTACGATGATAGAGGTGCTGCAGCACTTTTTTTCTTAATACTACCCCTCAATTTGGGAGGTTAAGACCTCTCTAAGGCAAAAACTGATTTGCAGAAAACTAAAACTGCCACCGGATGAAACACTCCATGGCCTAGGTACCCAATGAGAATCGTGCAAAGAAAAAAGTGGCCTGTATTTTCCGACGATTTTGGGTTAAGGAGCCCAGTCATTCAGAAAACATTTCAGACGAAAAGTACTACACCTATCTTAGCACGGTTGCTCTCGGGGGCGTGCGGTAGGGTGTGAAATGATTGGAAAATGAAGGGCATTGTTTTGTACTATGAACGAAGGTGGGCAGCACCCTGGGTGGGGGTCTCGCGTGAGCTGTGCTAAAGGTAACGATGTTGTTGGTCGAGCGAGACATTTGTGTCTGTTTCGGTCAGTTTTTTTCGGGAGTGGTGTCTGTTTCAGTCAGCGAAGCCGCGAAACAGCAGTGCCGTGATAGTCCATCTTGGGCCCCAGCGTATCACGATCCTTGGTAGCCCGAATCTCACTGCATGTCTTCGCCTTGTCTCTTCTGTAGCCCTAGCCTGAACGCTTCGGATAGTTTGGCCCTGTCAATCATTGTTGTAGCACGAATTATTCGTGTAGTTCGTGAAGAACAGCTACCGGTGGTACGTGGAGAGTATTCCCGCGTCTGCTGGTCTCTCGTTGTCGTCGACCACAGTTAGTCACCGCCGCGTTTGATCCTCCCACCCCTCCAGAACATCCCCTTCCATTCCTCCAGAACACCCCCCCCTACCGCATGCCACGCGACAAAAAAAAAAGCATACACCCTAGGACGAGTTATCCAAGCTGATGTGTTCGACAACAGGGGGGGGGTGCAAACGCCGAGCGATGCGTCCATGGAAAGTTCTCGGTGATATTTTTGCACGACTTGGACAGATCACGATTTAGATCTATAATTTATAGATCATCTCGAAAAGATCAAGATCTAGATAATCTGTTATTAATATATCATCTCGGACAGACCACGATCCAAATCATATACGTAATCTCGAACAGATACCTAGATTATCTAGACCATTTATGTACAACAGATCATATAGCTTCCGTTGTGAGCCGTTGTGCAGGATCTGTGCATGTAAGAGTTCGGATCCAACCCAGGAAACATTGTACTAGATCTTGCAGATGGCACGGCTCCCACCCGGCATCTTGAGCTGCAGACCTTACAGATCTTCTCTGAAAGATCTAGATCATCGAATGGGGATCGATGATCTGTCCCACGTGTGGATTTTTCCTCAGCCGCCGTTGTTCTTCGTGCGTACCTTCCCTAATTTTGATAAATCATCTTGGAAATTTTAGTACCAGGGTGTGTGTGCTGCGATCTTGCGTGCTATGTATACGGTGAGAAACCATCCTGCATGGAGTCGTCCCACGCTAAGGGGGTGCAGCAGAAGTTGCTGAGCTACTGACGTGAGGAACTCAATGCCTCACCCCCCGAAGCATGCCTTCGAAGGCGTTCGTTCGCGAAACCCGACCAACTGTTACCATGCGCTCGTCCTACCTAACCCTAACCACACATGCTCGCAAAAGCTATTACAAGTAGTAACCGGTATTTC
The DNA here is from genome assembly GCA_012845835.1 of Undaria pinnatifida. Lineage (NCBI taxonomy): Eukaryota > Phaeophyceae > Laminariales > Alariaceae > Undaria > Undaria pinnatifida. Next base: position 7,748,099 of record JABAKD010000011.1, read on the forward strand.
CACATATTGGGGAGTTCAACCGGTCAGAAAGAAAAAAAAGTTCAACTGAAAAAGTGTAGCAACCTCGACCGTTGGATGACTCAACGCGTCTATCATCTCCCCCGCCCCGTCTCATGCCTCCAATCCCGGGGGGCTCCTCCCACCCCGCCGCTTATTGCTAGGATACGGCCTCGAAAGGCCTGTAATTATCCGCATTTGAGATCATTTGGATGGGTTTCGTATGATAAGGTTGGCGCTGTATATTCGGGAAAGTTAGGAAATAGATCGGGGACACGTGCCTCCGATCTCAGAAGCCATCCGGGGCTCTGGTGGAATCGAATAAAGCAACGTCTCTACGACGGAAAAGAAAGTGAGTACTCTCCGAGGACCTGCTCAATTGGCAGACCTGCAGGGGGCACTCTATGTCCCTACCCTATAACCTTACAAATGGCGTCGTCGGCAGGACACGAACCTGCGCGTGAAATCACAATGGGTTTCCAAAACATCCCTTTCCTGCGTGTTGTTGTGTCAACAGGATAGCCACCGCACCACGCAGGACGTCGTTCGGAGAGCGCTGGCGTCCCACGAGCGGGCCATGGCCACTACGGGCGTTCACCGACTTTTGAGGGTGAGGTACAGCGCAAGAAGAAATGCATACCAGTACGTACGCTTAACGCCTCAACAGCTGGAAACCCGTTTTCGGGACTAAATCACTTGGAATTAGTATTGGGAGGGGTTTGAGAGCTTTTCAAAGGGCCAACAACCCGACGGGGGCGCAGAGCGGAGTTTTTTTTTTTGTTTTGCGCAGGCGCGTGTTTATCATACGCCCGTGTCGTGTCGTCTTGCGTTTTTTATTTAGGTTGAGAGTTAATTTCCCCCGCCCCTGCCCCCTATCTCCTCTTTATTTTTCCGCCATGTTGGCGCCCGCCGTACCCGGCGTGGTTTTTGGTTCTGCGCTGCTGTGGCGGACTCAGAATCAAGGCTTGCTTGACGTCGAGGAGGCGAGGGCAGCCGGGAAAAAGACAGAACGTCAGGTAAGAAAAGAAGAAACGTTAGTGTCCTTCCATCGTCCCGGATCCATTTTTTTTCGTTTTTTGTGGCGCGTGCTGGATGCTGCCACCACGCTCTCATACTCTGTTTGGCGGGTATTTTGCAGAGCTTTCACGGGCCAGGTCACCTCTCGCGGCTCGGGTCGGGTCGGGTCGAGTCAGGATGACCCGAGCTGACCCGTGGTATTTGAAGACCTCCTGGTCCGACCTTTCCGACCCGTGAGAGTCTAGACTACCTCGTGACCCGACCCGAGTCGACCCGCGAGAGTTTGGGAAGGTCCTGACCCGACGGGTTATGACTCGTGAAAAGCCCTGGTACCTGGTTTGTGGTTTTATAATCCTTTGAACCGCGTGCAGGTTGTTGGGGGCACATAGCTTGGAATTTGTTTGAAATGTTCGTATATACTTTCGGTTCTAAGGGTTAAATGGTACTGGTGATTGCCCATCCGTCACGTTTGTTACCTGTTTATTTTTGTCCATGTTGCCCTGTTAAACCTGCCGGTGGCTGCGCTCCTGTTTTTTTTTTTTTCTCTTTTTCTCGTGTTGCTCTGTTAAATCCTGCCGGTGACTGGCTGCGCTTGCGCTGTCTGTTGGACGCGTGCTTCTACAGGGGTGGGCTGAGCGTTTCTGCTTGACGAAACTCCTCAGCTGCGTAGCTTCGCAGTGTTGTATCTGCAGTGGGTACCCTGCTTTAAGAGCGCCCAGGATAAGAGCGTTCGGGACTTGAGAGCGGTCGAATCAGCATGTCACGCCTTTATTAGAAGCTACCTGGTATTGACTTCCCTCTACAGATAACAACAATGTATTGTTAACCCATTCCCAACCCCTAAAAATGTCCTAGTCTCTAACTCCATGTGTTTTGACCGCACGTCGGGAGTGCGATGCTAAACGGGTCAAGAGCGCTTGTTTTGACTTGTACCGGGGCGCTCTTTAATCGGGGTGCCCACCGTATTTTCTCGAGTCAGTTTTTGGACGTGGAGAACTCCTCGAAAGAGGAGATGAGGCAAACTTGGGTGAACCTCTACCGTGTTGCTGGTAGCGTGCGTTTGTGGCCTCCCTCGTGCGTGCAGGTGGTATGTAGCGAAACGTAGCGGTTCTGCCTCGGAACAGCCCCTGAAGAGACGTGACCTCTTCATGACATAGAGCAAGACGCGCAAAAGTTGGTATGCAGTACCCCCCCTCCCCCCCCCGCCCGTCTTCCGTCGTGGGTTTTGCAAACCCTGTGTCTCGAATGTGGCTGCGTTTTGGTGAATGATTCCCGCGCAGTTGTGGTTGGTCTGTGGCATTGCGCGGCCGAGTTACCTCGAGACAGCCCCTGCGGTCGTAGAGGGACGTTCCCTCCTCCGGGCATGGCGAATATGTCAGGAAACAGCGGTATATGCCAGTGTACGGACGACCGTCTAGACATGCGTCAGCTATTTTCTAGAAATGTTTCAATTACGTCAGCTGTGGGTGCGGTCGATTTAAGGGCCGATACTCATATTTGCATGCTGTGTGATGTTTACGTAGCCTACTGTTGTTCGTGGGGAAGCTTGTAACGTTTAGATGTAGTATGCTATTTTGGTGCGGAAACTCCCAAGGGTGAGATTGACGGCGCCCATATGAAAAACGATCGCATTGCCGACATACTCACACATCCGTATACCGGTCGCCCCGGTGGCGTATCAGGTTATCCTCGAGCCTGGTATAGGTCAGTTTCTTGAGTTCGAGTCCCCCCGAGTGCATACTCGTATCAATTCGTGAGCGCTTTTTCGTGTGCACAAATTGACTTGCAGAAAGCGTGAGAGCATGAGTTAGCAACACTCAATGAAAAATCCACGAGCGGTGGGATATTATTGAACCCTATGCGCGATAAAAAGTGAAGGCAAGAACCGGGGGGGGGAAAGGGACGACACCTGTGACCACGGCTCGTCTAGAAGCTGGAAAGTAGAAGTGTGAAACAAAACAACAACATCAACAACAACAACAACAACAACAACTACAATCACAACTACAACTACAACTACAACTACTACTAATACTACTACGAAAAACGTGGAAGTGTGGTGAGCTTAAGCTTTATGTTTCCCCATCCACCGGAGGATAAAAATATAGAAAAAGAAAGATCGCCTTGCGCCTTTGACGCGTGATGTGAGACGCGCTAAATATGGCATGCAGTACACTCTCTCCTAACTCGGCTTTTGCGCGCCCTCATTTCTCTTTCTGCTTTGTACTTCATTCATACCGGTACAGCAGTAGTCTAAAAGTGGCTCATTTATCATATTATATGACGGGGCGGTTGCTTCAGGGGGTTATTTGGCCCCGGGGCCATCCCTTCACACTTCCGCTTGTATTTTTTCGTTCATGTTTTAGTTTCTCCGTCCGTGTTTTCGAACTTTTGTCTCCGTTTTTTCGCTCCATGGTTCTATTTCTCCATCTGTTGTTTTTCTTCTCTGTTTTTAGTTCGTGTTTTTGTTTCCACGTCCTATGTTCAAAGCCAAACAAAATAATCTCTGTTTTTCGCTCATGTCTTTTGTTTCTCCACCCTTGTTCTTTTTGTTTTGTTGTTTCTCTGTTTTTTTTTTCTTCTCAACCGCTACATTTCTTTTTTCTTTTTTGTGACGTAGGCGACGGAAGTGATCGCCAAGATTCGCGACTGGGAAAAGGCGGCACGGGTGGGCGAACACTTCGCGGTGGAAGTGTCGGGCGCCGTGACGGGTCGAGCCGAGTTGATGCGCGACGCGGTGGAACTCCTGATGGCGGGGATCGAGAGGCAACGCGGACGCCTGGAGACCCTCGCGACGGTGAGAAAGCGGTAGAAAACAAATGTCAGACGGATTGGACAGATCTCCCCCATAGTGTGTGCGTGCGCTATTGTTGTTGCTGTTTGTTCTCCCATGGATTAGGCGCCATATTCTGGGCCGTGGTCACAAGACAGGCTCCAACAAAAATGTATGGGGCATAGAGTGATCGACCACCGTCGGCGCTCTTTCTTTATGTGCGAGAGTTTTACGATATATATCTGGGGTTGCTGGTAATGAGATACTTACGTGCTTACAAGGATCGAAAACCGTGATCGCAGCCCACGGTAAGCAGTACGCAGTGCTACGATAAATAGATATGTCGAAGGTGAGCAGCTTGCGAAGTTGAGTATCGACCATTCAACCGGATGAACTCACATCTGACGCATTTGAAATATTTAATGAAAGTATCCTGGCACATATCACCCGCCTTTCTTCATGTTCTGCCCGTCCCCTCGCCCCCGCTGTGTCCCCTGCCCCCCCCCTCCCACCCCCCTGTGTGTTCCCTGTCCCCTCCCCCGTTGTGTCCCTTGTCTCCTCCCCCGCTCTCCCGCTGTGGCGCTTGCAGTTTCGCATGCTCGGAGAGCCGGCGACGGAGGGCGAGAGGGGCCCATCGGCGTAGTGTTTTTTACCGAACCAGCGCGGCGCGGGCGAAGCAAGTCCGCTCGGGATGGAACGGCAGTGTTTTCTTTCGTACGGTCGTTCAGGCGTTCAGATAGGCGGATTGGTTGGTTGGGTCACAGGTGCTGGCTCTAATAAGTGGGTCTTGCGTCAGTCTACAGCCACGTGGTCGTTGTTGCAAGCTGGCTATCTCGGCGCAAGACAGGGTGTTCGCTCGTTCGCTTGTTCGGGCGTACAGACAAACGGAATGGATGGTTGGGTCCCTCGGCTGTGCTGGATACAGGTGCATTCACTGTCCAGTACTATCCAGGGGGGACATAGTAATCAGCACCAAATATGGTTTGTAACCATAGTGTAACCATAGGGGGGCGTATGCTTGTTGGGTCCCTTGTGGATTGAGTTTACCATGGTCATCCGTATCAGGTTGTTCTGGAGGTTGGGGTAGACTTTTTACCTGGGTTTGCGTCGTTGCGTTAAATCCCGCTATTATTGCGGTCGCGTTTTTGGGGGCATTCTGCGCGGAATGAGTGCGGGAATTTCTCTACAGTTGTAGAGGCTTCACCGCCCAGCAATAGGGTGTTCATCTACCGAGGTACCACTTTTTTGCCTGGGACCATGACGTCGTTGTGTTGAGCGCTTGAGACAGTTGCTTGAACATGGGCTACAGCCGGTGGGTCGGGCCGTCGACGAACGCGCACTTGTCGGCTTGGGAGGCGCTGCGGCGTTCGGCCGACGATACGCGATCCTCTAAGAATCATACCGCTCTCTGCTCTTTCCCTTGCGTCAGGGCGTGTTGTTTTCGTTTTACGAACAGTACAGGACACCTACTATCAACATAGACTAATAGTAAGAATAAACACAAATACTATCTATCCCTAGGTGTGGATACCATCCCCTTCACCTAGATAGTACAGCCTTATTACGCATGAGTTCAAGCCCACCTTTCTTATTTGGGAGACGGTACATTCTACGCTTAACTTCAGTGTAACGGCACCCGAATTTCTTATTTCCATGTGAATCTCAGCCTGTCTTCCGTATCACCCTGTGTCTTATTGCTGTTGATGCCCCTGTACTGTACTGTAGTTTGACTCCGCACATAACGAGATTAGGGGAAGTTCGTTCTTTTACGTACTTGGATGCAAGTTTGAACTCGTTGCTATGTGTATAGTAGACGCTTTCTGGTTGTGTGTTCTACGGTGTTGGACCTGGTATTTTCTCTTCTTATGTTGCAGTACAGGATTCATGGTACAGGTGTAGCTGGGTGCCTGGTTATTTTGTCGCACCCCGCGCCCAGCAGAGCTCGTAATTCAGTTGTGTTGTGCTCGAAGCTAATGTAGTTCGGTTGCTTTATGTTTACGAGTTCACCCCTGAAAAGGGTAGCTTACGATCGGGGAGTTGATTTCACGATTGTTGCTTCATTTTGTTAGAATGCACGAAAATCCTCTTGTTGAGTTTCTTTCCACAGTCTTGATAAGAAATACCCTTAAGGGTATCTGGTATATTTCTCTGGGATACCCGTGTACGAATCATGATTCTCTTCGCCGTACCCGAGTAAGATATCCGGGTATTTCTAGAGTACATCGTATACTCTCTACTAGGTGTGTTTAGTACGGTGTATACCCTGGGGTACCCGGGTACCAAACGTTAGTTTTGGTCATACCCGAACAGATTCCCGGGTACTTCTATTAATAGAGTACATACCCTACTAGTAGGGGTTGGTATGAGGTACCCGGGTACTAGGCATTATTTTCTTGGTCATACCCGAGTAGAAACCCGGGTACATAAAGAGTATGTATCTAGCCAGACACACCATTGCTTTTTGATGCGGTCTGAAAATACCCAGGTACATGTACAGTTTAGAGCCGGTCGCCCCGGTGGCGTATCAGGTTACCTTCGAGCCTGGTATAGGGCAGTTTCGTGAGTTCGAGCCCCGCCGAGTGCATACTCGTGTAGATTCGTTTGGACTTTTTTTTGTGCACAAATTGACTTGCGGAAAGCGCGAGAGCGTGAGTTAGCAACACTCGATGAAAAATCGACAAGCAATGGGATTGCTGAACCCCATGCGCGATAAAAATTGAAGGCAAGAACCGGGGGGGAAAAGGGACGACACCTGTGACCACGGCTTGTCCAGAAGCTGGAAAGTAAAAGTGTGCGAAAAAAAAGAAAAAAAAAAAAAATAGTATATACATACCTGTCCTGTCATCAACAGTGGGGATTGTACTCTGGGGTACTTGGGTACTAAACGTGATTCTCTTGGTTATACCCGAGTAGATAACCGGCTGCATAAAAAGTACATACCCCCGAAGTATGCCTGTTGCCGGCCGGTATGACCGACAAAAACAAATTGGTGCTGTATCATCCTCTGTATGTTAAGTAAGTACTAAAATAACAAAATAATAACAGGGCAGTAGGGCAGTGCAGTGGTACGTACGGTAGTAACGGCATCCTCCTCTGTATGTTAAGTACCACAAAAACAAAAAAATAACACGGCAGCAGTACGGCAGTGCAGCAGTACGTACGGTAGTAAAGGACAGAGGAGTGTAGCAGTGGGGACGGTGGTACTTTCAAGCACCAGTGGGAGGCCAGTAAATAATTGTAGAAAAAAAAAAGGTTCATCTCCCACAGGATGAACAAAGACTCCCACGTACGGAACGGCCCACCCACCCACCACGGACGACGCAGTGCACCCTACACCCACCCACCGACCAAACCTTTACTACAATACATACAGCAGAACAGCAATGCAGCAGTACGTACAGCAGTACACCTGGTACGCGGGGCGCAGTTAGTTGGTTGGTTCTTGAGGACCTTGTGTGAAACAGGAAACAGACGGGGGGAGTTTCATTTTTTGACGATACTCGGCCATCTCGGGTAGCGGGCGAGTCGCCGTTCACCACCCACCCACCACCCACCATGCAATCTACCCAGCACAGCAGTACAGCAATGCAGCAATACGCAGACCAATACACCTGACAGGCGAGCAGCAGCCGATTCGTTAGTTACAATGCTCTCGGGCTGGGCGGGATTCGCCATTGTTAGGCCAAGCGAAAAACGCTCGCATTGTCGATTCTGCGCACGGCAAGCGGCGACGGCTGGACGCAGCTGTGATTGGTCCTGGTGTTGTTGTGATGCTTTCTGTCGAAGCAGGCGCGCTTGTGGTCTCGTGTCCATGGCTCTGTCCATGGTTCAAGTGGCCAAAAAGCAATTCGAAAGTTTAATATAGTTGGAGTTCGAAAAAAAAAATAGCGGGCAGCAACGAAGAAACAGCGGGGGGGGGCAAGCAAGCCGTCCCCGGGAGGGCGATTTCCACGCTTTCCCCTCGCCGAGGTTGGGCACCGACGTCCGTTCTTTTGCCGGCACGTGGTAGTGCTGCTGTGCGGATGGGACTTGGCGGCACCGCGAGGCCGCCGGAGGCGGAGTGGAGCTCGGGAGTCGCCGCCTTCTGGGGGGGGGGTTATAACCAAGATATTTTCAAAGATCCGAAAAAACGTCACGACCACGTTAGCGTATTATATAATAAGGATACCCGAGTAGATAACCGGCTGCATAAAAAGTACATACCCTACTAAACACACCCTTCAAGCTTCTTCCTGGCGGTGTCTGAAAAACCCGGGTACATCTAGAGTATATACCTACCCTATTAATAGTAGGGATTAAACTCTGGGGTACCCTGGTACTAAACGTGATTCTCTTGGTCATGCACAAGTAGGTACCCGGGTACATAAATAGCACATAACCTACCAAACGCACTCTTGAAGTTTCATCTTGATGTCGTCTGAATGTTTATCTTGTTTGGTAGCAACTAGCTGGTACCTGACAGTCAGGGGGGGGCGGGGGCGGGGGCGGGGGGCGTTGTGTGGCGCTTGCCATCGGGCGAGAGTCATTCGATCAATGTACGTCTAAAATAACTGACGAACTTCACGGCATTGGGTACACGTTGGAGTAACCCGCCGCTGCTGTGCTGGGAGACGATGTTACGTGTGCAGCATGCAGTACAAAGCTGTGGCGCGAGCGAACGGGTGACGGCGCGCAATTGACGGCGGCGTTTATTGTCTTGCTGTACACCACCGTGCAACGTTAAAAACAGGACAACTGCAGGAAAACGGCCCAAATTGTAATGACATTTTGCGCTGCAGCGCAATACCTAGTACGTTTTACAGGGAATTGCCCTGCAAGGAAGGAGTCGTGAAACATGCTCGCGGACTGACGCTCGTACTGCAGATGGTTTGTCCCGACAATAGGGATGACACCAGACGCGTGCTACGATAATAAGAGGTGCACCATTTTTTTCTAATTCTACCCCTCGATTTGGGAGCTTAAGACCTCTCCCAAAAACAGATTTGGAGAAAAATTAAGCTGCTACCGGATGAAAAACACCATGGCCTAGGTGGGGCACACGACGAAAATCAGGAGAAAGAAAAAAAAATGGCCGATTTTTCCCGATGATTTTTGGTTAAGGAGCCGTGTAATTCAGAAAACATTTGAGACGAAATGTGCTTCCCCTGTCGTAGCACGCGTCCGTTTCTGATTGTAACTCCACCTTGAAAGCAAAAGTCGTGCGACATGTTTTTTTTTTAATATCAACTCTTCTTCTGTCTTGCACTTCGGCCCAGCCCCAACCCGACTCCGGCGCTAACCATGTCCTCAATCCTGTGTGGGGATTGAGATCGGCCGCAGGGATGATCGCGCGGCTCCCCAGCGTTTCTTTAGGCTCCCCCGCGTTTCTTTACTGCATGCAGTAAGCTGCAAAAATGATCCCACGCTAATCCTAACCCTTTTGTAGCGCCGCCAAATCCCCCCCTATACTAACTTCGAGTAAATCTGTAAAAAGAGAAGGTTTCCAGTCAGTTGTAAAAGCGTTTTCCCCAAAAAACGTTGTGCTATACTGACGGGGTTATTAAGAAGAAAACGTCCGGCTGAGATAAATAGGCGGTCGGTGAGCGCCAGCAATTATCAATTTTTGGCACATTAGTCTATACGTTTTGCCAGGTATATATACCCAGGTCCCAAAAGAGGAAAAGCTTCACAGTTATGTTGAATGAATACGCTCGTTCGCGACATAGATCTGCACGTTATAGACTAATAGATAGACCAACAAATAGATGCATGTTCATGGAGCAGAATGCCGCGAACGAGCGAGGGCGACCTCACGCCTCTCGCGCTGAATATATCGTTTAGCCTCGAAGACGGTGCCGCATACTATCAACGGTATGCAGTGATGGGAGGGTACGGAGAGGTTACCGTTACGAAATGACGGTGGGCAAACGGGGGGAGATGTGCCTGGGGCCGAGCCGCAGCATCTTTTCGACGCATCGCGCATGAGTGTCAAAAGCAAGGAGAGATTTTTTTTTTTTTTTTTATGATGTTGCCATGTGGGAGAAGCGCGCGTTGGGTTCGCTTTTGTACTTCTACTAGTTAGTGCTCGCACGAGTATTCGTACCGGTCGCGCGCAGGAAAGGAGCGTTTGTGCGCGGGTAGAAGTGCGCGGCGGGTATCAAAAGCAAGAAGGATTTTTATTTCTTGAGCCCATAGTCTATGCATATTGCGGGGGGGGGGGGGGTTCTGCACTACTACTACTATTAATACTAATACAGCAGCAGCACAGCACGTACTATATGGAGTTAATCTGAACAACAACAACAGCAACAACAATACCAGCAACAACAACAACAACAACAACAACAACAACAACGACAACAACAACAACAACAACAACAACAACAACAACAACAACAACAACAACAACAACAACAACAACAACAACAACAACAACAACAACAACAACAACAACAACAACAACAACAACAACAACAACAACAACAACAACTGTTTAGTTCCGACCGCGCCGGTTAGCGTCGACTCACCCCGCTGGGCTGCCGAATGGCTTCTCTTTTAAGTTCGTGTATTATCGGCTGTCACACACCCGCGAGGGAAAGTTAACAGGAGGAACAGGAAAAGGAGTGAGAGCCTCGCGGCTCGTCACAGCACACACAGATCCAAGGACATGAACGAATAGCCCAAGAAACCATACTCCGAACCGACACGTAACTGTCACTGCTTTGCGGCGAGTCTACTCAAACACCCTCCCGGCTCGACACAATACCGTGACAAACCTATCATAAACATGTCTTGACGTATGTCTATTGCAAAGCAATGTACAAGGGGAAACCCGCCCCACGGATCAAAACCCCTTGCAAAAATACCAAAAATAAAAACCATTGTGCCAATCAAACATGACCACAATAGCCGCGCCTCCAAGATGAGAATTAAGGCGAAGACAAGAATACCAGAGATCGCCTACTCCTGCCATAGGCACGCCAAGGCCGCGACAGTAAATGCGAGATGGCATTGTCTCTCTCCGCATCACTTATTCATAATAATCACCCGGCGCTAAACCAAAAAAAATGAACAAATTACTTCTGACCCAGAACAGAATCAAATGTAAGAGTTCATCAGGTAGTCCCTGTGCTCCCTGAAGATAGGGCCTACGAGCGCCTTCGTGAAAAGATCTGCCCGTTGTTCCGCTGTCGGAACATGTTCAACCGTGATCGTACCAGACGATACCAGCTCGCGAACGAAATGAAACCTCACATCAAGGTGATTGGTTCTTGCAGAGCTGAATGGGTTGATCGCAAGGTTGATTGCCCCTTCGTTGTCTACATATACCATAATTGTCTTCTCTACAAGCGATGATGCTACGAACGAAGCTACCGATTTCGCGAATAGACCCTCCTTCACTCCATCACCGAGCGCACGGTACTCTGCCTCGGCGGTCGAAAGCGACGTGGTCTTGTGAGTCGAACTGAATCCGGTAATCATGGAGTAACCTAGGCATACAGCTACCCCCGATACGGAACGCCTGTCGTCATCCTTCTCGGCAAAGTTCGAATCCGTGTACACCGACAATTCAAAGTCAGACTCAGGTTCCCTTTCGAACGTGAGGCTCAGGTCCTTGGTACCGAGCAAGTATCGAATAATCTGTAGCACCGCTGTCCAGTGCCTCTCGGTAGGCTTGTTCGCGTGGCGAGCTACAACACGCGTCGCATTCGCGACCTCCATTCTTGACCAGACGACCAGCCATAGCAATGATCCGATGGCCTCCTTGTAAGGCCAATTGCCACTTGGTTCCCCTTCCTTCCTCGGTCCTAGGTCAGCACCGGCAGTGGCGGGGTATCGGGCAGTCGTTGTCACATCAAAACGTCTAGCCAATGTTTCGATGAATGTCCGCTGGTTGATTTTAGTTATCCCATCTTTTACGTCTTGGATAACCGCACACCCCGTGAAGAAGGTTAGTTCTCTCAGGTCAACCGTCGTGAAGTCCTCGTTGAGCGTTACAAGCAGCTTGTCAACCTCATCCCTAGGACCGGCTACAGCCATGTCGTCCACATGGACTGCCAGAACCAGTATTACCTCACCCTTCACAATCTTCCGAAAAACGCAAGGGTCGGCTTTGCACTGTTCCATGCCGTGTTTCACTAGTTTCGTAACCAGCAAATTGTTCCACAAGGCACCGCTCTGTTTTAGGCCGTACAACGCCTTCTTGAGCTCTACGTATTTGCCAGACAGGTCACCGCAACCCCCAGGGAGCTTCATAATGACCTTATAGTCTAGCGGTGCTTGGGTAAACGCCTGTTTGACATCGAAATGAGACGTTGTGTACCCCTTGTGGTTCCCCCACACGAGCACAATCTTGACACTAGTAGTGGCGGGTGTAGGTGCGTATGTCTGGAGGTAGTTCACGCCTTCCCGTTGCATAAACCCTTTTGCTACCAGCCTCGCTTTGGGTGTAGTAATGTATCCGTCTTCGTCGGACTTCAGTGATAACACCCACCTACCATCTACTGCTTTCTCCCTCTCCGGAAGGCCAGGTAAAACAGTAAATGTCCCATTCTTCACAATACCATCCATTTCCTTGTCCATAACCCAAAGGTACGCGTTTTTGTATTTAGATTTGTACAACGCCTTCTTGAGCTCTACGTATTTGCCAGACAGGTCACCGCAACCCCCAGGGAGCTTCATAATGACCTAATAGTCTAGCGGTGCTTGGGTAAAACGAAGAGAAAACACAAGTGCGACCCGCAAGCGGAACCGGGATTTTATCTCGGGCCCGCAGACAACCATCCGAGGGGAACATGTCGTATCCTATCGAAAGCAACTAACCAAATTCACCTCACCCGTGATGTCACCTGGCATCATGTCCCGACCCCTGCCCCCTTGCCAGCCTATCAGCAGGCACCCCCTACACCCGTTGAAGGGAGGGGGCATGACGACGAGACCGCCGTCGGGGGCAGGGAGGGCACACCACTTCAAGGTGGTGGGGGGGATGATGACGCTTCGGACAGCGATGACGACCTCTCAGTGGAGTGGGAAGACGAGACACACGATGGCAAGGATGTCAACGTCGCCGCCGGCAGAGCACCGGAGACGACCGAGCCGACAGGAACTCCGTTCCAGGGGGCCACTCCCTCCGCGGCAGTGTCTCATGGAGGTTCGTTCGGGGACGATGGTGGTACCACCCCGAGCAGCAGCAACCAGCGCAGAAGCCGCAGTCGCAGAGGCGGCAGCGACAGCAGCAGCAGCAGCAACACCAACACCAACAACAGCAGCCGTGGCAGCGGACATGGCGACGGTGGCAGCGCCGACGGTGGCGGTGGAGGCACTGCCGGTGACTCCGCCGGTGACATCAATCTTGCCGGCTATGCACCGCTCCCCCCCGAACTGCCCAAAGGTGAAGCGGGACGGCTGCAGAGCTGGGGTAGGCACGGTGACCTGATCACATCGTCGAGACTGAGATCCGTGCGCAACCGCCTCCAAGAGGTACCCAAAGAACCGAATACTGGAGGCAATACGGCCCTGCTGGTCTACATGAAGGCGCTGGTGACGGACTTCATCAACGGCGAACTGGAGGCTGAAGAGATGCAAGAAGCAGAAGAGTTCATCAACGGCCACGCATGCGATGATCTCCTGGACTCGCTGGCAACGAGTGCGACTGGTTTCGACGACCACGAGTCAGCATCTAACGTCTTCTCGCTAATGCACGACACCGCGATCGACGAGCCCGAGATCGCCCTGGTCACCATGGAATCAGGGAAGTCCGAGTCTGAAATTGAAATGCCGTCTGGTCCTTTGTCAGAAGCTGAAGTACCTCCGATCTCCGTAGCTGGCGTGTACAAATCTAAATACAAAGACGCGTACCTCTGGGCTATGGACAAGGAAATGGATGGTATTGTGAAGAAAGGGACATTTACTGTTTTACCTGGCCTTCCGGAGAGGGAGAAAGCAGTAGATGGTAGGTGGGTGTTATCACTGAAGTCCGACGAAGACGGATACATTTACTACACCCAAAGCAAGGCTGGTAACAAAAGGGTTTATGCAACGGGAAGGCGTGAACTACCTCCAGACATACGCACCTACACCCGCCACTACTAGTGTCAAGATTGTGCTAGCGTGGGGGAACCACAAGGGGTACACAACGTCTCATTTTCTGCGACCGCGGCTTCTGCGCTGGTTGCTGCTGCTCGGGGTGGTACCACCATCGTCCCCGAACGAACCTCCATGGGACACTGCCGCGGAGGGGGTGGCCCCCTGGAACGGAGTTCCTGTCGGCTCGGTCGTCTCCGGTGCTCTGCCGGCGGCGACGTTGACATCCTTGCCATCGTGTGTCTCGTCTTCCCACTCCACTGAGAGGTCGTCATCGCTGTCCGAAGCGTCATCATCCCCCCCACCACCTTGAAGTGGTGTGCCCTCCCTGCCCCCGACGGCGGTCTCGTCGTCATGCCCCCTCCCTTCAACGGGTGTAGGGGGTGCCTGCTGATAGGCTGGCAAGGGGGCAGGGGTCGGGACATGATGCCAGGTGACATCACGGGTGAGGTGAATTTGGTTAGTTGCTTTCGACAGGATACGACATGTTCCCCTCGGATGGTTGTCTGCGGGCCCGAGATAAAATCCCGGTTCCGCTTGCGGGTCGCACTTGTGTTTTCTCTTCGTCTTGAAGAAACATGGTTGGAGCCACTGCACCAACGTCGGCGACGGTGGTTTGCCGTGCCACATCTCGTAGGGAGATTTCATGTCTTTATTTGAGGTCGTAGCAGTGCGATTGAGATTGTCGCAGCCGAAATGATGAGCATCAGCCCACAGCCGCTCCGTCGACGGCAAATCTTGGCCGACGAAAGACGATTTTGCCTGGATCATCGACGCCTTGGCTAACTTCTCGATAAGTGCTAGCCCACGTTCTGCTACACCATTCAACTGCGGTGTGTTCGCTGACGTAAACTCGCGCTTGATTCCGTTTTTGTTGCAGATTTCGGCAAACTCTCCGTACATCAGTTCAAGCGCGTCATCAGAACGGATGATTCCTATCAGACCATCCTGGCTAGTATCAGCGATGTACTGAAGTAGCCTTGCCGGGGCTTCAGATTTTGATTTCATGAAGTATTCCCGCGACATTCGTGTGGCATCGCCACGAAAAATGATATCATACAGGCTTCCACCGATCGAAGCGACAGGCTTCTTCCCCGTCGAATCAACGAAAACTCTCCCGTTTTTCTTATCTGAACGAGAGTTTGTGGACTTGGGCACCGGTGCGCTGTACCCTTTCGCTGCTGAACATCCCACGCACGGAAGCAGCTTCACCCCAGGTTTCAGCTTGACGCCTTGCTGCTCCGCCGATTTCCTCAACAAACGGGGGTGGGTGGGGGAGGTAGTGCGATGATAGTGGTTAATATCCACATCGGTGGTGGGCATACGCCCGGGTGTAAGAACTGCGCAGGCTATCTCGTTGCCATCCACCCTACGGCCATGTCCGACGTACATGTCCCCGTAAGGGGGCAATAGGATCTCTTGACCGGTATCTTTTTGGTGGATGGTGAGTCCGGGGTCATCGATACTAAACTTGTACCGATGTTTGACGGCCTTCGACACCGAAATGAGGTTGAAATCAAGCTCAGGTGATAACCCTACTTCTTTGAACTCCATGCGCATGGCAGGTTGGCCATCGCCCGAAGGGAATTCGAGGGTAAGGTCGCCTAGACCTTTTATGCGAAGTAGTTTACCGCCACCAGCAACGCTAAGTTGCTTGTTGCATGGTCGGAAGTTGGTCATTTTCTCGGAGCTACGGGTAAAGATGCCCGAGGCTCCAGTATCAAAGTGCCAACGTTCCGATTTAACCCCGGCCTGCAGAGCCAGTTCCCCTACACCACCGATTGGACCACCATCATCACACTTGCCTAGTTAGTACCCACACCCTGCATGACCCAGCTCCACCGCCATAAACCCAGACGCGACGCAACTCGAAGTCGTCGATCCTGAATCTGAGTCCGACTCCGGCGGTTCAGGTAGCTCTATCACCATGTTGGCGTGCATGTCGGTAGACGAAGGACACTTATCCTCGTCGTGCCCCCGACCGTTGCACCGCTTGCAGAGCTGTGTGGTGCAGTCGCGGGCGAAGTGGCCTCGAAGCCCACACTTGTAGCACTGCGGTCCCTTTGCCGCAGGCTTGTTGTCCTCAGCGCCGTTTCCGTCGCCGGACTTCTTCTTCTCGGCGTGCTTGCCTCCTCGGCCGCCTCCGCGGCCCCCGCGCTTCCCGCCAGGGTGTCCGCGTCCCCCGCCCCCACCACGCCCGTCAACAACGAGCGCATGGGCTGCGGATTTCTTCTGCCTCCGAGAGCGCAGAAGGTTGTATTGGGATTCGATGGTTTGTATCACCTCATCCCGGTCGAAGGACAGTCTTCGACTCAGCTGCCGTATCTCGAAGTCGTACTCCGACACAGGCAGACCAGCAACAAACGTGCAGAGGGTGGTTTGTTCATCAACATCAATACCCGCAGTGTGCATTTTCATCACGTGTTCCTCGAGATTGTACAATCTCGGGATCGGGTCAACTCCCTTTTCGACTTTAAAATCACTGAGCGTCTTCCGCAGAGAGATTTGATCCCCGGTGCTCTTGGGGCAATAGTACTTCACAGTTTCTTCCCAACATTTTCCGGGGGACTTGCTCCATTGGAAACGCCCGACATCTATTGTTAGGTGGAATGCCTGGGACAGGAAGAACCAGGCTCTAAGATGTCGTTCATAAACTAGTTCGGGCACTCCTTCCCGGAGGAAATCGCTCTTCGATTTGAGTTGGTCGCCGACGTCGAGATGAGACTCGGCGTACAGAACACTGTCGAAGTCCTGGAACTTCGCATACGTATGTACTTTCTGCTGAAAAAAACAGAGTTTTCAGAAAAATGGGAACGGAGCCTAAAATGAGAACCAAGCGTTATCTCCAGAACCATGTGGTGTATCAGAGAACCGAAATGATCCTGCGAAACCCCTTGGCCAGCCCTGTGAGAGAAGCTCGTCAGAACGGTCATGCTCCATCTCATGCCTTCGGGTGGGCGCAAAAAGCGATATAGGCTGGCTCTATGGTGATTTCTCTAGATGCTGGCTACCGAGGCGATGCCGAGGACTTCCAGCCTGAGCGACAGCTCATTCGAAGGCTGCTGTACAGCCCCACAGGACTGTCATATTTATTTTTTTGAGTTGTACATAATTAGTTTGCTTTCTAAAAAAAACCGTCCGTTCTCATTTTAGGCTCCGTTCCCATTTTTCAGAAAACTCTGTTCAAATGTGAAACTGCTTTCTGTCTCGTAGCTGCGGTGGATTCATCTTCATGGGAGCTCGAAAAGATCTTCGGCTCCCGTGTGTCACAGCGGGCTCACCTTGGAGACCGTAGTCTCCGTCCAACCCGCTTTGGACACTCCCTATTGATTGATCCTCTCGTGGACCAACCTCCATGGGCACAGAAGGGTTGACAGGGCCCACTCGGGATGTTGGTGACGCAGGATCTTCTACCTCGCCACTTGCAGCAGACGCCTCGTGCGCCTCCCCATCCGGACTTGTCTTGTCTTCTACACCTTGCTGGGCCATCATCCGGGCCAGCATCTTCATGGTCTGCTCGTGCTGAACGCGTTGTGCGTCAGCGCGTTCCGCGGCTGCCCTCTCGGCCGCCGCGCGTGACTCCCTCTCCTCCGCCAGCTGCGCTCTCAGCTCGGCGAGTTGATCTTCCACAGAAATAGCCATGGTCTCACTTTGGTACCAACAATTCTAGAATGATTAGTTCCGACCGCGCCGGTTAGCGTCGACTCACCCCGCTGGGCTGCCGAATGGCTTCTCTTTTAAGTTCGTGTATTATCGGTTGTCACACACCCGCGAGGGAAAGTTAACAGGAGGAACAGGAAAAGGAGTGAGAGCCTCGCGGCTCGTCACAGCACACACAGATCCAAGGACATGAACGAATAGCCCAAGAAACCATACTCCGAACCGACACGTAACTGTCACTGCTTTGCGGCGAGTCTACTCAAACAACAACACAACAACAACAACACAACAACAACAACAACAACAACAACAACAACAACAACAACAACAACAACAACAACAACAACAACAACAACAACAACAACAACAACAACAACAACAACAACAACAACAACAACAACAACAACAACAACAACAACAACAACAACAACAACAACAACAACAACAACAACAACAACAACAACAACAACAACAACAACAACAACAACAACAACAACAACAACAACAACAACAACAACAACAACAACAACAACAACAACAACAACAACAACAACAACAACAACAACAACAACAACAACAGCAACAACAACAACAACAACAACAACAACAACAACAACAACAACAACAACAACAACAACAACAACAACAACAACAACAACAACAACAACAACAACAACAACAACAACAACAACAACAACAACAACAACAACAACAACAACAACAACAACAACAACAACAACAACAACAACAACAACAACAACAACAACAACAACAACAACAACAACAACAACAACAACAACAACAACAACAACTATGGGTACTACGAGTACCGGTCACGTGCATCCGCTGCAAGCAAATCCGTACCAGAGACCAAGGGCTGGCCGTCGTGAGATTTCCGCTCCAAGCTATCCTGTATCCAGAACAGCTCCATCCAGCTCTTCTTGCACTCCGAGTGTAGTTTTCCCATTTATCTTCCCTTGAGCCTTGATGAGAGCAGCCTGTGGCGGTTACATTTTTCCACGACGACCTCTTTCTGCCCTGTTGCCCACGTCACGCGCGTTATGGTAGCTCTGTCCCACATTCGGTGAACGTTCAAGAGCAGGGAACAACGTCGTGCGGGCACAGTCGTGCAATCAGTTTCTTCCTGTTTGCCGTTGCACGTGGTGGTGACACCTGAAACACGAAACACACAACGTCTAAAAATCAAAATCTTGTCCGGATTTATTTTCCCTAACCCCGTTCAATAACAGTCTGCCAAGTGGTATGAAAACCTCCACCGTTTTTTTTTTTTTTTCCAGCTCTCGGATCTATGGGCATACTGTACCTGCTGATAGCCTCGGATCGTCGGATCGTGTTCTGATGATATTGCGCCGCATATAAGAAACTACACGCTCGTCAGCTCAGCTCCCTACGCAGTTAGTCAACACGCGACAAGTTCGACAGCAAAGGGGGGTGACGAAGGCTGTAGGCTCGCATCTTCTTCGGCCTGGCGTTCCCTCCCACCGACTCGTTACGCGTCCCCCTCTCGTGAGTCGTTGCTGCTGAGAGATCTGAACGTGGTTTGTGCAAGAAAAAAATCAGTGCGTGGCGAAAACTACACCAGAGGACAAGTATCAGGTCACGCTGCACACCAGGGACCTGGTTCGTTTTTCTGACCAGCTATATATTGCTGCTGCTGTGCTCTCGATCTGCACGACGGCTCGAGAGCACCACACCGCAGCAGTGACAGCACAGCCACCTATCCACCACCTCGGTCAGGTGCACTGCTTGCTGCCGGTGGGGTTACTTCTTCGTGGTACCGAGGGGTGCAGAGTTGATGGGCTTTATTTCAGAAGGTAACCGTAACAACATCGACGATGATGATCTCCTGCAGCACTGCAATGACGTTGAGCTTGGTACCAGCAGTACCGGGGTGGAGATGGCTCTCATCAGCAGAACTCGCCGCGTTGTCTCCAGCGGAGCTGCTGCTACTCCGGATGGAGACGATGATGTAGGCGGTGTCGAGAAGACGCAGCCGGCCAAAAAGCAGGTGAGCACGTTACACCTAACACGCACGTACCAAGTACCAGGTACGTATCATGCTCTCGATCTCTTTATGATACTCCAAAGTTTTATGACGTTGACCACTGCTGTACGCTTCACCAGGCACTACCGGGCGGAGATATAAGGACCGTATTGATTTTCTTTTTAAATCTAAACGATATCTACATTTAAATCCACTGCGATACGTACGTCCAGGCACTACAAAGTAGGTTATGGTTGCACGAGTACCCATGGCATCAATACTCGTAGCACATACAAGTATCTAGTCTCATGTAAAATTAAAAAAAAAACACTCCAGCTGTGAGATCGAAGATTTGTCGAACTCATCTCTGCGAGCTGTGTGTGATACTCCGATCGCGCGTATTACGGGGTGTTGTGTCCTCGTTAAGGACATAGGTCGGCGACTCCCCTTGGAACTACAGTGTAGCTTATCAGGGTCAACAGCGTGATGTTAGTCAGTCTGTGCGCGGAAACTACATATAAAACCCGTTTTTGAGGGGGACAAAATCTGACAGCTGTGGAAGGAAGCACATATGGTAAGGGATCATTATTTTACGGGGGACCCTAGTAAATAGGACCTACGGTGGCCACAAAAACTTAAATATTAATCTATTTTTACCTACAATATTTGGTCCTATATACTGTCGTCCTCAGTAAAATAGTTAAAGACACAGGCCACCCTTTGCAGGGCAATACCACCATAGCACACATATCTACGAGTACCAGTACATTGCTAGTTGCTGGCTGGCTGTTGTGCTTTGTTGTTCATGTTTGATTGTCGTGCCGTTCGCACCTTCTTTCCGATTGTTTTTTTGTTTTTTCCCTTTCGCTTTTTCTTCTTAATTTTATTATTAATAATATTTATTTATTTCAGCAAATAGTCCGGCTTGCATAGTTTTGCTTTCTTCCCGCGTGTTTATTGCGGTTGCCATTCATTGCATGGCCATTTCTTTTTTTTTTTCAAAATCACCTTGCTGTACGGACTTTTATCGAATTTGCATCATTTATTTCTTGCGGAGTTCGCCTTTCGCAACTTGAGAGAACGCTGAGCGACAACACAAAATGAACGAGAGGAAGACAGAACGGCCGACGCTGTTCTATGTTAGTCTTCCCGATAATCACATGTTAGCCTTGTGCGTGTCTTGTGTTGTGGTACCAGGTGGCGTCCACATACACAGCAGTACTTAAGTGCCAGGTGAATTACGTAGATGCGGTACGTACTTGAACTTTTTTTCTTGTTCAACCGGTTCGACATCATCATCAGTCAATTTGCTGCACCGTGATTCAAAATTCATCGCGCCACGCCAACGGCAAACATTCAGCAGTAGCCGCGCCAACGGCAAATATACAGCAGTAGTAGTACACGAAGTAATAGCATATCTCTACTTTTGATAGGTTGTTCTCAAATATCATAAAAGAGCACCATCTTCAATTGCCACCATCCGACCTTCTGACTCTTGGTAAGCATGGGAGCTGTGCACCCACTCTCTGGAATTGTGTCACACAACCTAGTACTCTATCATTCAACCATGCACGCCTGAATTTGGCAAGACGTCGGCCATCTACATACCTATAAAGGCCTCTCCACGCCCGCTGAAAATGGCGCGCCGCCTACAAGAGAGACACTATCGAAGAGTTAATAGTTAACGAAATCTGACGTTATTAATAGAGGTGCCAGGCGCCTAAACAAAGCCCACTTCTCGACCACACCATGGATTTCCTCCACTGTTGCCCCGTCGGTTCGTCCTATTCGACACAATCCCCCCCCCCTGCGCCACCTCCGACAGTAGTGCAGCAATCCTATTGAGAGACGCACACACAAAAAAAAAGCATCCTTGGCTGGGTTTCTTGTTAAGGGGATGGTGAGCTTTTATGTTACACTAACAACTCCGGTTTAAAGGCTCCCGGATTTAGCGGATGTGCTACCAGGTATGTTCCTTTAAGTCTCAGCCTTTCCTTTTTTTACCACCATGATTCTTATCAGATTTACTGTACAGTAGTATTATATCTTTTTTGGTTGGATGTAACCCTAACCACAGTCTGGTCAACCACCTCACAGGCTCGACGTACGCCTTCCTGCAAGTTGACGCCTCCGGTAACACCGCCACCGCCACCGAGCGGCTCGCTACATCCCAACAAAAGGGCTAGAAAAACGCTCGGCTGTTTCTCCTGCGGCGGCGGCGGCGGCGGCGGCACCTGCAGCAGCGGCGGCGATGGCGACGGCGGCAGCTGCGATGGCTGCGATGGCGTCGGTGGCGGCGACAGCGATCGCGGCGGCGGCGGGGGGGCGGGTGGCGGGGGAAGCGGGTACGCCGGCGGGGGGGGCGGCTTCAGTGGGGACGGCGGGAGGGGCGGGGGGAGCGGATGCGGCGGCGGGCGCGGCGGCGGTGGCGGTGGCGACGGCGGGGGGTGGGGTAGCCATGATGATCGCGGATCGCCGATTAAAAAAAAGTGCTCGTTTTCCCGAGGGAGCGACGGCGGTTGTTGTTGCTTTCGAAAAAACAAGCGCCGTGAGCCTCCATCACTACCGCAAAGTCGCGTTTGCTGTCGCTGTCTCTGTCGGTGTCGGTCTCGCCGCCGATGCGGGGGTGCCGTTCTGGGTGTTGTGACGTGTTTGGCGACGGTTCCTTGGCTCTTGAGCGCGGGGTTGCACGCGTTCTGGGGGTCGGGCTGCACGGAAGGGTGCTACGAGGCGGAGGCAACGAAAACGGGCGCGGAAGGCCCGGAGCAGGTATGAATGTTTTGCGTTAGCTTCGTGTTATCGTATGTACGGCGGATTTTGGTATAAGTTTAATCCTGTTTCGGGCACGATTACCTTGAAACTGGAGTTGAGTTGGTTTTGTCGGCGGCGGCTGATGTCGTCAAGCCGGACGACTGCCGGGACTCACGCGTGGGGATGGCGCGTTGATGAGGAGCAGTGAAAACTGCGTTCTTGCCAAGGTGAAAGGGAGGAAGGTGCAAGGAGAGAAACTAAGAAGGAAAACGTGGGGAATTGTTGGCCAAGAGTGCAAAAAAGAAATACCGCCGTGCGTACACGGAAGGAAAAATTCGATTTATATCAGAACTCAACATGTACCTTGCATTGTCGGACCAAAAATATGTAAATATTACACTTCGTATTTCTGCAACAAATTACCATGTGTCGGCGTGTTAGCATAGCATGAATATGGGAACATGTGCATGTTTTTTTGTATGTTGTCTGGCGTTCCCGCGGTCGTTTGCAGCGTGGTTGGTATCGATAGGGGAGATTCAGCGATGACGCCACTCAAACAGCAAACGGCTAGAACGGTTGGAACTCACCCGTGTAGCTATGTACGGCTGAGCACGTATCGGGTACCCAGGGTATACTTTACGCAGGCATATAGCGCGGTACTGTTTTTCCATTTTTCCAACCAAATACCTTGTCGCCAACTTCCTCTCCACACACGTATGCACTGGAGGTCCTTCTACAGTACGGGTTTTCCGCTATAGTGCCTGTGAATTCACTTGGTACAGATGGGAACCACCAGAAGCGGCAGTATGCGGAGTAGTGTCGGTTGCCGCTATAATGCCGGCATTTCCGGCTATTAATAGCACATACCGGCACTACAGAGGGACTACTACTGCACGTTACGTTTTGGTTGGACTATCGAGCAAAAAAATATCGTGTGCATATGCCTATTGTAAGCTTCTGGCACGGCTGGCGCGCACGTAGGCAGTCAAGTGCAGAAAGCTTGTGCAGACTGAGTGAGACTTCCGTCACGCGTGCTCTGCACTGCCTCGAGGAAGGGTAAAGGCCGGCCTGCGCCTGCTGGGCGGCTTGTTGGCGACAAATGTATGTGTGTCGTCTCGCTTTTACAAACGCTATGTACGTTTTTGCAACAAGGTACATCTTGCGACAAACGTGTGTACGATGTCTCGCTTTCAATAACACTACCGTATCTTACGATACAACAGGTGCATCTTGCCTACAGCGGGGTGGACGTCCACGGTAACCCCACAGGAATGACCGTGGCGTGGACCAGTGCTGCTGGGGAGGCGCCTCCAGTGGTGGAATACGGCTTGATCGCGGACGAGTAAGTACACGGCTCTTGCGCGCGCCGTACATAACCGCCGATTTTGTTTTTGGGGCCTTTACAGACGTGTTGGAGATGCCAAGGGTGGGACCGAATACGTTTTGGGACCCAGGTACGGACAAACGACCTGAAAAGCGACTGGAACGGCCTCATTAACCTTTCACTCGACTAAAGAGCGTGCAACGAAAACGAAAGATATAGCAGAGCAAGCTGCGGGCTTGTCGTGCACCTCCTTCGATTGCAATGCAGACACACCCAGTACCTGCAACCAAACCTGCCTCGTGCGGCAGATGGTGTATTACGGAGGACCATGGTAAGAAGGACTGACGCGTGCTACGATAGAGGTTTTCAGTTTTCGTGTGAAATGGTTTCTGGACGACGGGGCTCCTTAACCTGGGCAAAATCGTCGCAAAATACGCCCCCTCAGTTTTTGCATGATTCTAGTTGTGTACCTCAGCCGTGAGATTTTTCATTCTTCCGGTATCATACCAGTTTATTATTTTCTTCCAAAACCAGTTTTTGGGAGAGGTCTTAAGCTCCCAAATCGAGGGGTAGTATTAAGAAAAAAAGTGGTGCACCTCTATCATCGTAGCACGCGTCGAGTCACGATACACACAAAAACCTATATATTCCACTATCTTTACGACCCAAATTTGGCCCTGGTTACGGCACTCCCCCGTATGGTCGTAAAAAACGCTTCAGCAACTCTTTCCCTTGAAAGTCCTGTTAGTTTTTTTGCAGCATTATCGACCAGACCACGTAGTGGCTAAGTGGTTTAGTGGGTAGTTCTGCATAACTAAGAAAATGTGTGCTTTGGAGTTTGCAGCACCGATCTCGTCTTCATCGTTGATCCCGGCCGGGATGGTGTGCCCTCAGAGCCATCGTCCCGCTCACCAGTAGCGCTTTTTATTGCATGCACTGCCGTGAACTACTGTGGCACTTGAATATCGTGGCACCTTCAGCCGCTATGAAGAACATCATGAAACGTTCCCGCAGTAGGCTCGCCAAAGCTGGCGCTGATAAATCGTCAGACTGACCGAGCAGACACGTTGCCGTGTCGAGGAGGAGGAAGAGGAGGAGGAGGAGTAAAGAGTTAGTTGGTGAAGCTTGAAAAATGTGCCGCTGGAGGGAAATATAATGCTTACCGTATAGGGAACAGGCATGATAACGCATCTCCCAGGATATGGATTTCCGACCCTATCTACCCCCAAAAAAATCGACGACACGTCTTCGATCCCACAGCTGAGGTGACCGTTGTGTTTGAACTTTAGACGCGCGTTGCGATAGAGGCCTTCGGGTATACCATTTGTTTTGGCTATATTTTTCAGGTCTTAGGGTATACCGTTTTTTGGCGATATTTTTCTGAATGGCGGGGATTATTTTAACGAAAAAAAAAAAAAACGTCAGAATGTCAATAATTCATGTGTTTCAATATGTATATGTAAATATATAGACTAGACTATATATATATTTTAACCCTCGGCCATGGAGGTTTGGCCATCGGGTTGCATTTTTCAGTGTTTTTTTTTCGCTCTAAAGTCATGTTATTGGGTGGAAGCACAGAGGGTGCTCTAGTAGCGAGGAGGAGGAGCCTCAGACAAACACCAAAACATGTTGGACCTTTTACCGTAGTGTATAGCATATCGCATGTCTCTCTCTTTTTTTTTCAACAAAAACAGGGTGGGCGCGCACAACAACAACAACAAAAAAAATAATCGCTTCGGGATATAGACCCGCGTCGAGATCTGGTCCATGGACGCAACGCGTGGGGCTTCTTGCCCTCTCCACGCTGTCGGGATTTTTTTCCCGCGGGCGCATGCCACGGTCGAGGAACTCCATTTTGTTTTTTGACGCTCGTGACCGCTTGGAGGAGCTCTATGCCTCTCTCAACACGCGGACTTGAGGAAAACAAACCAAAACCAAAAAATAAGAGCTACCCGATGAGCAATCCCATGGCCTATCTACAGCAGTAAGTATATTACACAACGATTTTTTTTTCCCAAAAACAGTAATGAAATTCGGACGATTTTGGGTCAAGGAGCCCGCCGTCATTCAAAAACGATTTTGAGCCGAAAAGTTCTACCAGGTACGTCGGAGAGCGTGCTGCCGTGCCTGTTTGTAAGGTAGGGCCGAGGAGCTCCGACTTCCGCTCAAAAAATGAACGCTGCGTCGAACCGTAACCGTCTTCCAGGCTGGACCGTACCGCAAACGGCACCTCCGACAGCTACTTGGACACCGTTCACCACCGAGTGTCCCTGGAGGACCTCGAGCCGGGCACTCGGTTCTTCTACCGCTGTGGCCACCCCCACCCTTCTCCCTCCCAAGAAGCCGACGCCTCCGAGGATTCCCCAACGGTAGACGTTTACGTCGCGAGGGGTAGCGGCAAAGGCGACGGTGCGGGAGTCGACTCCTCCCGAGAAATGGAGGAAAAAGATGCCGCGGGGTATGGCACGTGGTCGCAGGTTTCGTCCTTCGAGGCTGCTCCGGGGCCCGAGAGGTGCGTGCGGCGGATCGGCAAAAATCGTGGCCCGATCTGACGACAACCCAAGTGTTTGGGATAAAAATATGATTCTAAAATTAGCTTGGGCGCATCCAAGCCAATGCTGATGCTTGCATTGCATGATCGGCGGCGGCAGATTAATCCAACTTTGGGACAAATGTTTGGTTTCCACATTAGCTCCGAATCCAATACTGTAGGGCATTGAATGATCGGTGGGGCGGAAAGGAGTACACAGTGCGGTCAATGTTCGCGGAACGAGAGGTCCGTGTGTACCATAGCATCATTTATTTGACGAGGCCCATATGATTATACCGCACTTCAGCACTGTGACAAGAAACCTTGCGGTTGGAGGGTGACGTCGGACAGATCACCGATGATCGGTCCCCACTAGATAATCTATATCTTTGAGAGAATATCTGTGTGGTCTAGCTCATGTTACCGGCTGGGAGCCGCACGATCTATCTGCATGAGCTAACAAATGTTTCCAGGGTTAGATCTGTACTCTCTGCATACAGATCGTGCACAATATCTTTTAACAGCAGATGCGGGATCTACGGTAGATGACCTAAATCGTCATCTGTCAGAGGTGTGTTTGTGTGTGTTTATTTTTTTGTTGCGGAGAAATTATGGCGGTGCGGGTCCATCGTTGCGGCTGAACGATTGTAGCTGCCGGTGAAACTACGCTTTTTCGGGGTTGAGCTTTTTTTCTGCTGCTAAAATCGCAGGTTTCCCAGCGGTCCAAACCTGCGATGGTCTGCCGACCTCAATCAACGCTCGTACTACCCGAAAAAAATTTCCTGCATTGCTGAGTCCAAGTAGCTGTTTCTAAAACCGGTGCCCGCCGTTCTAAAGGGGTTGAGAACACTTGGGCAACAAAGATACCTGGTACATAAAAATCCCCCAATTTTCAGAAAGCCGCCGCTCCTCGTTCATCTCGGACGGCTGGCCGTACTACGCGAGCGGAGCCTCCAGCATTCGGCATCGATGGCGTTTACCCAGCCCCGTACGATTTCGGCACAAACCTCACCCCACCCCCTTGCTCACAATACCCTTCTCTCCCCCCCCCCCCCCCCCCGGCGGTGCTCCGCCTCCAAGGAGATGCGTGGCCAATGGTCAAATGACTTCAGGCAAGCAACAAATGAGTACCCCCCCCATACACACGCACAAACACACACATTCCAAATTAACCTCGGCAATTCAATGTTGTTTCGTAGGTGGGCCGGAGACGGTCCGTGGGACCGACCGGTCTCCGTGGCGGTAGTTGGCGACTTCGGCCTTGTTGGCGCCGGCGCAACGTTTGATCGACTGCACCAGCTGGTGGACGACGGGGAAGTCGACTTCATTATTCACCTCGGCGACATCGCATGTAAGCGCGACGTCATGCATATGTAGGCCTCTAAAACATGTTTCGTGTAGAGCGTAATAATCACCTCGAGGAGAGGCGGGAATTTGGTCTTCGGGGCGGCGCATGTAACCGTTAAAACGAAGGGCGAAATAAAGTGTTGGGAAGAAGAGGGGTTCTTTTGGTTAGACTCGTAATTCGGATGCTACGTTCATTTTTCATCTCCGTGACATCGCCTCACATGTCCAAAGTGGAGCGATTTAATCATTTATTGGAAGAGGAAGCCCATGCAAGCGTCCAAACTAGACCGAAATAAACCCTTGAGGAGGGGGGTAGCGTACTCATTTGTTGCTTGCCTTAGTCATTTGACCATTGACCACCCATCCCCTTCGAGACGGAGCACCGTTCCTACTCCCAATAAGAGACACCTCCAACATTTGGGCGCTCATTACGTTTCTTCCGTATACTACATAGACACTGTTTGCTTATCCTATGCCCGTCCTGTTTCGCCGTCCTCGGCCACCATCCATCTCCTAGGATAGCGATCGATTTCTCGCTACTCTCTAGTCTACCAAACTCTTCCATGTCACACACGTCTAGTTTCCTCATCCCCTCCTCTAACGCATGTTCCTCCTCCGATACATTTCACATTCCCCTACTACGTGAGCCCTGCTCTCTATCGTGAGGAGGGGACGGCTTATCTGTTAGACTCGAAGGCAAAGCGAACCAAACCCTTACGGAGAGGAGGTGCATGCGAGCGTCCAAAGTACAACGAAACCAACGCTTGACGGGGGGGGCGCGCGTGTAACCATCCAAAGTAGAGCGACTTAGACTTTTTCGGGGGAAGGAGGGCGTAGTTGTCAGGAAGAGCGAAGCAAACGTTTGGGGAGAGGGGGCAAACGTAAGCGTCCAAAGCGGGGCGGAACAAACCCCTGGTAAGATGATTTGTTTTTTGGTCAAACTCGGGGGAAATAAACGCTTGTGGCGGAGAGGGAGGCTTGTTTTGTCGGGTTCGTATAGGAGTCGTTGCGGTGTCGCTGGCATCAAGAAGGTGTGTACCCGAGGGAAGCTGCAGCGAAGCCTTGTGTGGCACGTCGCGCAGCAGTGCCCAGTCGTCAGTGTCACGCTCGGTTTTTACGGAGATTTTCACCAGTCGGATCACATTTCGGTGTACCAGCCGGATCGTGCCAGGGTGACCCGGCCCGGCCCCGTGATATCTGAAAAGCTCCTCACCCGACCGGACTCGACCCGTAAGACTTCCAACACCTCCCGACCCGACCCGACTCCACCCGTGGGTTTTGGAAATGCCTCCTGTCCCATGGAAACCCGTTGATGTTTTACAGGGTGGGGAGGAACACGGGTTGGAATAGTTTCTCACGTCGGACAGACAGATCCTTGGCCGATATGATCTGCTTGGCCTGTAGATTGTGTTGCCGGATGAGACCCGGATTGTGTGAACGAATCTACTAATAGTGCACGTTCCCTGGGTTGGATCTGTACCATCCCAGACCCTGCACAAACTGACCATAACGACAGACATAGGATCTAAATGATCTAGATTATCTAGATGATCTAGATCACGATCTGTCTGACATGTGGACGGTTTGAAACGCATGGGAACGACTCCTTGAGAAGAAGTGGTACTCGTGAAACGTCTCAGTCCACACTTGTACTTTGCTCACCTCCGGATACGTATTGGTGCCTGAAGCACGGAGCAGTAGTAGTAGTAGCAGTAGTAGTAGTAGTAGCAGTAGTGGTAGTAGTAGTAGTAGTAGTAGTAGTAGTAGTAGTAGTAGTAGCAGTAGTAGGGGTAGTAGTAGTATAATCCACAAGACTGTTTGTTTAGTGTGCGGCTTTATCGGTGTGAGAACCACATATACTCCCGCCCACCTAGCGCTCCTTCCACCCCCCTCGCCCATCCCCGCCTTCCAACACATGTGGAAACCCATCAAACTAAAAAAAAAGATGCCGACGATGCCTTTTTGGAGCGGCTGTGGTCTTTCGGCTATGAAGACAAATGGGACGCGTTCATGAGGAGGTAGGCTGTCATCACATTGTTTAAAGTACTATGCGCGCCGCTGATCGGTTTTAGGGGCGGTGCGAACTTAACATATCGGTCTGTATTCCTCCGCGCACAACCAATTTCAAGTACGTCAGCCTTAAGTTTGTCTAATTTGAGGGGCCGATAGTCGACACTCAGCTTGTTGTTTGCGAACTGCGTAATACATCGAGTTTATGGTATTTTGCGTTGTTTTTCAGTGGTTTTCGATTTCCAGCTTTGCGATGGTACACCCGGATTTTTGTGGTATTTAACGCTGTTTTAGGGCCAGAAGAGACGCCTCTAGGTGGAGGTGTTGATGAGCTGTTGTATCTGTACGAGATGGCAAGCTGTGTGCGTGGAGCAGGACACAGCTTTGGTTCACCATACCTCTCACGCTGAGACAACCATATACTACTACTAGTTTCACTACGTATAGTGAGCTTGTGTTTTTTGTCGCTGAAGTAGACCGTGTTGGCTCGCTTTACTCGAGAATTTGGATCCTGTCGCATGTATACAGGGAACGGTTATAACTACTGCTTGCAGGCATGTAACCCATTCTAGAAACCCACTCTAGGTGTGAAGACAAAATAACTTGAAATTAGTGTAGATAAGTTTTGCCGTGGGGAAAATGTTCGCCTCTGATGTCGTGTGGACCTGATATCTCCAGTGTGGACGTGAGGCGCTTGTCACTTGGCGTCGATGGCTTTATCGGTTTCAACCCAGAATTGAAGCACGATTCCACGTATACCCACAGCACCCGCATACGTTATATATACCGTACCCGCCGCAAGATCTGCATCCGTCCACCTATGAAACCTGGGGACGGAACCAAAATGTCCCCTGACCATCAAAGGCTGCTTTGCTCTGCTTGCAGGACCTCGCGTGGTTACGCTTCGAAGGTGCCGTACATGGTCGTGCCGGGAAACCACGAGGCGGAGTGTCACAGCCCGCAATGTCTGTTCTCAAAGCGCAAGCTAAAGGTGAGCAAGGCAGGCACATCCGCCGGCACGGAAATACAGAACCTTTGATAGCGACACCAACAAATGCTCATAACCACATTTTTTTTATGTTTTAGCCGCATAAAACAAAAAACATCAGAAGAGTAGGTACCAGATGAAAAAGTGTTCCACCTCCTTCCCGCAGCTCACACTCTATACGCGACTCGCCGACCACCTGACGGCGCGTCGCGCTTGTTGCGCGCATTGTCTGCCTGGCTGATGAAAACCCGACGTGCTCCGTCCCGGCATACGTAGTAGGGATGCGAGGGTCTATGGTCATACGACTACGGCTATACATGAAACGAGTACCCCCCCCCCCCATCATGATACCTCCCCCCCCTCCTCCTCG
Organism: Undaria pinnatifida; assembly: GCA_012845835.1. Lineage (NCBI taxonomy): Eukaryota > Phaeophyceae > Laminariales > Alariaceae > Undaria > Undaria pinnatifida. Next base: position 7,778,936 of record JABAKD010000011.1, read on the forward strand.
TTCGCCCACCGCTGTTCACTTTGTTCAGGCCTTGAAGCGATTCGGTGCCTACAACGCCCGCTTTAGAATGCCCTCGCTCGAGAGCGGGGCCGACCACGGGACGGCCATGTGGTACTCTTTCAATGTCGGACCCGTGCACTTCGTCATTGTTGACACCGAAACCGATTTTCCTGGAGCCTTGGGCGACCAAATCGCTTGGTTCCGCGGCGCTGGAAACGGCGGGTTCGGGGATCAGCTCGCGTGGTTGGAAGAGGTTAGTATTGCTGTCCTCATCGAAAGGGTTTCCATCACCGTGATTGCGTGGAGGGCTTGCGAAGAAAAAAACTGCCCTGCGATTCACTCTTCTCATCCTTTTAAAAAAATAAAAACCACGAAGGGCGTTTTGAAGCGAGAACTTTGACCAAAAAAAAAATAGACAGCCCGAGAATTTTTTGAGGTGAGCGAACGATTGTTTTGGACTCGAGAAATTTTGGAATAGTTTTCGTTCGCTTTACCTCTTTTCTTTAGCGATCAAAAATCGCTTAGTTTCGCCGCGCCAGAAACAGGGGGGTCGGGGGACAGGGGAACCAGTTCACATGGCTGGAAGGCGTTATTACGGAGATCCAGTGTTGACAGGGATAAATGCCTCATCATCATCATCATCATCATCATCATCATCATCATCGTCATGTTGCAAAAAAATCACCGGAAATTTCTCATAATTTTCGCAATATCTCGGCCAGAACATCATATATATATATTTTTTTTTTTTTATTATTTTCGCGCCGTGACCGCAAGGCCCATGCGAACAGCCAAGCTATCGTTTACCGTTATCGACGAAGAATTGACAGAGTTATGACCCCATAGGCATTAAATGACCCCAGTTAACAGTGGATCTCCGTATTTGTATATGGTGGTAGAACACCAGGGCTGTGGTTGGCGGGGTTTCTCCCCATTTTTTACTACCAGGGCTGTGCCACGATAAGGGCACAGTAGCGTTGTTTCGGGCTAAATATATATGTATATATATATTTTTTTCTGAATTGACGGCGCTCCTTAACGCAAAACCGTGTGTTTCTTTTGTTTTTTTTTGCTTCGTTTTTTTTAGCGTTAGCTTTTGTTTGCCCGTTGTGTTTATAGCTATAGGCCATGGGATTGATTGATTGCTTCATCGGGGGGTCGCCTTTTTTTGTTTTTGTTTTGTTTTCGCTTTTCGTGACAAAAAAGGCTACAGAGGGGAGAGAGTACACCCTCATTTGCACTACTGTGTTGGAGTCACTCGCACGAGTGACTCTGTAACTCACGGACAGACGTTTAGGCGTTTTTGTTTGGGGGGGAGGAGGCGCGCAGAGGAGGTTACCGTTACCGTTCCATTTGCGGGTTGACGTCGGAAAATAATAAAAAAAACGCGTGCTCCGACAGAGGAGCACCACGTTTTTTTCTAATACTACCCCTCAATTTTGGGAGCTTAAGACCTGTCCCAAAAACTGATTCGGAGAAAAATAGAACTGCTAATGCATACCGGATGAAAAATCCCATGGCCAAGGAACACAACGAGAAAATCATGCAAAAAAATAAAAGAATGGCCTATTATTATTTTTTTTTCCGACGATCTCGGGGCAAGGTAAGCCTGGTCATCCAGAAACCATTGCAGACGAAAATTGCTACCTACCTCCGTCGTAGCATACGTCAACAGCACGAAAATGTTAACATCGCAAAGGGACCAGAGAGGGTCACTCGCGCGAGCGACGCCGACCTACCTACTCCAAAACAAATTGCACCATAAAGTCACCGCCTTACCGTATCCTGGGTGTCGGTTTTATCAATTTCGAAGTCGTTCTACGGTATCCCCCCCTCCCCAAACTTTTCTAGCCCCCCCTCCCCAAACTTTTCCGTAACGAAATCGCTGGTTTTGAAACCAGCTCCTGTGATACCGCCCGTATCTCCCGAAATACGTTGTGCCCCTTTCCACCTCGACGTCATCGTTCGATGCACGAAGTGGTCCTTTTTGCAACCAAGGAATTACGTGAAGACATTTTTTTTCATAGCATCGTTGCTCGTGTCGAGCGGCCATGCAACGTTCGTGAAAGAAAAACGCTGTTTTTTTTTTTTTTTTTTTTTGGGGGGGGGTATTGTAGAATCAGTCCCCGGGGCGTTGTTTTTTCACGCGGGCTACGATAGAGGTGCGCCACCCCTTTTTTTTCTGAGGTTTCCTCGATTTGGGAGCTTCAAGACAGGTAGGATCTACCCCCCAAAACTGTTTTGGAGAAAAGAAAAGTAAAACTGCTTTTTGTTTCCTCGATTTGGGAGCTTCAAGACAGGTAGGATCTCCCCCCCAAAACTGTTTTGGAGAAAAGAAAAGTAAAACTGCTTACGTATGATAACCGGATGAAAAACATCCCATCGCCCTAAGGTGCAGAACGACAAAAATCACCGCAAAAAAAAAGAAAAAAAAAGGCCTGATATTTTCGGGGTCAAGGGGTCCCGTCGTTCAGAAACGATTTACGCCAAAAGCAAATATGCCTCCGTCTTAGCAGGCATCGAACGGTGCGCCCCTTCCGCGGCGTGAGTCTCTCTACCTTGCTGGAAAACAAATATAGCACATAGCCATCAATCACCCACCTCACTGTAAGTACGGGTTTTGCGGGGTTTTTTTTTTTGGGGGGGGGGGAGGGGGGGCAAGCAAGTTCTGACCGATCTGACCGGCTGAGCTCCTCAAGCAAACGCGCGGAACCATCGGGCGGACTGGCGTGGCAATTTCTTTTTACGAGTGTGTTTTGTTTTTTCGGTAGGACTATGTAACAGCGCAGGCAGCGTAGGTCGGGTTGGGCGAGCGAGTGTCCTTCCGAAGTCATGTTTGGGGTGAAAAAAAAAAAAAAAAACTTTTCATGTTAGGAGCTTAGAAATTTCTTGGAATCTGCTGCGCTCCTACCGTGGGATGACTCTTCTTTTCTGCGATAACATACATATGTAGTATACCAGGTATAGTTTTGTTTCGAGTAGGGGGGGGGTAATGTTGTAAGGCTTTTAGTTTGGGTAAGCTATTGGGTAACCTTTTGCAAGTGGTCAAACGGACTAATACCTCACTAATTCCTTAACACATGACGTCGTCGATAGACCATGTTTTTTTTGGGGTCGTGGGTTCAAATCCCACCATCCACAATAATAAACTTTTTCAGACTTTCCCTCATGTCGAACTTGAAAAATACTCTCCCCGGTATCCCCAGGAAGTGAAACCGCTTGGATATTGACAGGTCCGCCCGTATATCCGGCCGACCTGCTGTCCCGCCGTTTCAGGGGGGGGGTAATGTTATAAGGCTTAGTTTGGGTAAGCTATTGGTTAACCTTTTGCGAGTGGTCAAACGGGCTAGTACCCCGCTGATTCCTTAACAGTAGTGCATGTCTAGTATTTTCGGGATTCGGGCAGACGATAAAAGGCGACGACGAGCACAAATTCGGCGGGTCGAGCTTAAACTACTGCTACGAACTGCCGTGCTGTTTTTGTTTTCTGCGCTTTTTTTTTTTCACCCGGCGGCTTTTAGGATCTAGCGCGGGCTCAACAGGAGCGCGACGTCCGACCGTGGGTCATCGTCGCGGGCCACCGTCCAGTCTACGCGAGGGAAAGCGCCGGTGGAGACGGCAGGATCATCTATGGGTCCTCAGAAAGGTGAAGGAAATATTTTCGACGGTACGGCGGCGGTGGCCTCCCTATAGTGCTCCGTATGTGCCAGCCAAACACACCGACAGTCAACCGGGCAACGGCACTATTGGGGATGGCACCGATACTAGTACTACGGTGGTATAGCGAGTTCCACTCGTGCCAAGCGATTTCACCGGCACTATACCGGCAACAAGCACTATTCAAGCCGAAAAAGGGGCAGGCGGAGACACTCACTCGCGGGAATGACCCCGCGCCACTGTAGAAGAAAAAAAAACAAAATGACTCCCCTGCCGTATTTTTGGTGTCCAAAAAAAAAAAGCAAAATGGCCAAAAGGTACGATCCGTATCGTTGCCACGCGTGTTAAAATGTTGACTGTCCTCCGCGCTTGCTTCTATCCTGACGCCCAACCCCCTCCCTCCCCCCCCCCCCCCTTGTGCATGCTGCAATGCTAATACTTTCGCGCGATCTTTACAGGGTACGGCGCGCTTTCGAGCCAATATTCGAAAGGTACGAGGTGGACGTGTACCTAAGCGGACACGTCCACACGTACGAAAGGTCGTTTCCTGTTGTCGACAACACGGTCCGCTTTGCCAGCACCGGCGGCAACGACGGCGTCGGCTCTGACGGGGGGGGCGGGCCCGTTTTTGAAGCTGCGTCTAGAATGTTGTACGAAGAACCGGCGGCGCCGGTGCACGTCGTCAACGGGGCCGGGGGCAACATCGAGGTACCTTTGTTTTTCTGCGCTTTGCATTGCCCTCCTTTCCTCCTGCCTCGCTTGTTTTTTTTCCGCGATGCTTTGTAGCACCAGATCGTCCCCGTCTATGATAACTCCAACCCTAAGAAATAGTACCAATTTATCGAATCTCACCACCTCCCTACATGTAAACGATGTGAGTTAATTATATTTCACCGCACCCATGTAATTTATCGCCCCCTTGTATATATCACCGCACCCCACTATATTGTCTTTCGTTTTAGCATGCCGTAATCAAATCCCCCCCCCCCCCTCCCCCCCCCCCTATGCCTCCTTGAAAGTTGGAATTTTGTTCATGTCTTGACTTTGAAGGATTTAATTATGTTCCATCTCTCTCCTGTACGTACTTCGTACAAAGATAGAGCTTGGTCGCTGTCTTGGTGTATTGGTAGTATCAATTCGCTATGTATTTCACCTCACAGCTGCTAAACATACTGATTTTCAAGAAGGCGGTGCGAACCAGGGCCTTTGACAGGTGAAGCCTTCAACCTTTCTTTCGACATTTACCGCGATTGTACCAAAGCGTTACGTAAAGTAACCGTGAGAAGCACTCGAGCACATGCTCCGACCTAACCTTACCTGCACATGAACCTAAACGTGGGGACATTTATCTCGCAAAGCGTAAAACACCAAGTATCTTGTGCACCTTAACGGGGTGCTGTTTTCTGCCATCATGTGGTCGCGTTCCCATTCATTCGCGATCGGAGGGGAAAACACCGTAAAATCTCCCCCTTCCACCCCACAAACACGGCACACGAGCCCTCTACTTCATCCACCAGAAAGGAGTTAACGCATGCCGGCTTGTCGATAATGACGCCTAGTCACGGATATTTATATTCGAACGACGAAGGTGGTACTGGCGGGGGTACACACACGCACATTCTCACCCGTCCACATCCTCCCGTCTTTCGCGTCCACCCAACGAAAGCTCGAAGTTGTCGTGTCGCTAGTGAATCCAACCCGCCCGCCCGCCCACCCACCCACCCACCCACCCATCCGACACCCGTACTGCCGCACCCTAACCCAACCCAATCCAACCCAACCCAACCCAACCCAATACCGCAGGGAATGACGCGTCCGCAGCCTATGTTCCCGGGTACATTTCCGCGGTGGCATGCTCATGCGGTGAACATGCTCGAGGGGGTCGGGATCCTCTCGTTCACGAGCATGTCCGAGATGCGGTCCATGTTTGTCACGAGCGACAGTCCCGCCGAGGTGAAGAGAGATTGGGGGGGATTGAGGTCGTGATGGGTCCGGGTGTCGTGGGCTGTGGGTTGTCGCGGCTCTGACCACACTTCAGTACAGGTTTTTACGGCAGACGATAAACAAACGTCTCCGGGTCGGGTCAACCAATGGATGTTTCAATCCTTTGATCTATCTCCATGGTAGTGTGATTATGAACGATTCTTTGGTGTATGGTGGCAGAATACCGCATGGCCTCAATTCGGTAAGGAAACTATAATTATCGTTTCACCTTGAACTCATATTTAATGTCATATTCAATGTCGAGCTGAAATATATACTACTATTGTCACCTTACACGCGGAAACCAATTAATTATTAGCTCCCCCCTTTTCGCCCCCGCCTCTGTTGCTCTCGTTCCATGAACAGGTGCTTGACGAGCTCATTATTCGACATCGACGGCTGTGACGAGGTTGACTGACGGCGGCGTCATCGGGTCGTCAAATCGATACGCATCTGCTACCACTGCTTGCTTACACGGCCCGTTCGGTCAAGTATCAGCTGCTTAAACGGGTTTCATTTAAGCCTAGAGGGTTTCATTTAAGCTCTAAAGGGCTTCATTTAGTATGAGCCCGCAGGGCTTTCGTTTAAGTCCCAAAAGTGTGATCGTCAGCACTGCCCGTTCGTGAAGTATTGACTCATCTAGGGCTTTAAACCTATGCCTAAGTGGCTATCTTTAGACCTACAGAGCTTGAAATAAGCCCTAAACGGGCTTAACATGTGCCTGCGACCAAGGCTCCGGTGGGGGTTCACTTTTTTTTTCAAGGCTTTTCTTTGCGGTGGCTGGGGGTCGCTTCTGCGAGTGACTCCGTCGCATTCCTTTGCGACCTTCAGCTTTCGCGCGGTTCTAATTCTGCGACATGAGTCCGCAACGGAATGGTAAGCTGCGCCGCGCCGTGAAGATGAAGCATTTGGAGCTTGACAACGATAACGTTAGGAGCTGGCGGTGGGATAAGCCTAAAGGGTGTATCTGCCAGCACGGCCCGTTAGGGAAAGTACTAGCTCCCTAAAGGAGATCAATTTAAGCCTAAAGGGCTTGCATTTAAGCCTATCTAGCCTTCATTTTAAGCCGGGAGGGTTTTTATTTAAGCCTCAAGGAATTTTAGTCAGGCCTGAAGGGCTTACGTTTGAGCCTGAACGTAATTTAGGTCTGAAGAGGTTTCATTTTTGGCCTAACGGGCTTTAGTTCAAGGCTGACGGGCTTTCGATTAGGCCTGAAATGCTTTAATTTAAACCTAAAGGTACGTCATCTAAACTATACGATTAGGTTCAGTTAAGCTTAAAGGGCTTACACGTGAGCCTAAACGGTTTTCGTTTGTACCTAACGGGCTTCCATTTTAAGTGTGACGAGCTTTGAATCAAGAGCGAAAAGACTTTCCTCTGAGCCTAAAGAGTTTTCCTTTTTAAGTTCAAGTAAGCCTAGAGAGTTTTATTTAAGATTAACAGGCTTCTCATTACGTGTTCTTCCTATTACCTTTTTTTTGTGTCAAATATTGCGTCTTGTATGTATGGTGGTGGGACGAGTTGTTGCTGGCAAGTGTGCTCTCTTGGCCCCTCGACTGCATTAGGCGTGCTAAGGTTTCAGGGGTTTTTTTGTTTGCGACCCGCAAGAGCGAATCGCGGAAGTACTGGCCGCCGCGGGGGGAGGGGGGGGGGGGGTAGTGAACGTATCACACATGGCAGTAGTCCGTAGGACCATGGACCCTCGTGTTCTTACACCGCCAGTACGGAGCACGTAGGGTTTTCACCGACCAGACAGGCATCGCGTGCGTCTAGCGCGAAGCGCCGTGAGTCGGGGGGGGGAGGGCGTGTACTCAATTCATGCGTTTTCTGTAGTCGTATGACCGTAGACACCAGGAGGGGGGGGGGGGTTCTCCTTAGACCTCCTCTCTTTTCGTGGTTAAGATAGCTTGTGGTCAGTTTTTGTGAAAAGGGGACGCACAGGAACCAACCTGTACAGCTTCAAAACCCTCCCGAATTTGTTTAGATGTATCTAGTTTTGTTTTTGGGCGCACATCTTGCACCAGAGATAGTTTTAAGTTTCCGCAATTTGGGAATGGCGTGTTACCATTGGTAGTCCGTATGCATTTCTAAATAAGTTTTTTTTCTGCTAGTATAGGGTTATTCCTAAGGCACACAAAAAAGTCTGGGAAAGCTAGACAACAAAAAAAGAAACGTGTCGTTTTTCACGAAACGTGACATATTGTCAGGAATCCTGATTTTGAATAATTTTTTTGAAGATTTTCCACGAAAAAATGATGTCAAGGGTCCCTGACAAAACAAAAGCGTTTTTTTTTTTGTTTCGGACGACGTAACATTTGGCAATTTTAAAATTTCAGGAATGGTGATTCTGTATCAGGAATCGTAGTTTGTATTTGGGCGTTCGTTCGTAAGAGGAACGACCCTTAGAACGGCGTTTTTTTGTTGTCTCTAGTACTTGTATGCGTTTCAAGAAGAAGCTCAGGAAAGAAACGCACCCAAGGTTACCACGTTTTCTATACGAATTTCATGTGGTGTGTTAAAAAGCAAAAGTGTGTGCAGTTCTGAAATGGCGATCGGCTTTGCGAATGCGCCTGTAAAAAAAACTAGCACCAGGCACCGGTGTATTTAATTTGGTGCGCCGCGGCAGGCAGCGGCCACTCATCAAACAGTAGGCAGGCGTGTAATCGTAGGGTAATCGAAATATTTTTAACAACATGGGCTGTGAGTTCTCCAGATTGAGTGGTCGATGCGATGCTCAGCTTTTGCAGGCTATGACACGTGATAGCCACTCACACCGCACAGGATTGTTTCCGGGGGAAAGGAACGAGGGAGACTCGTTCGTGTCCAGCTGGAAGCGTTCCTCACGGCTGCGGTTGTTTTCGCATCGTAACTGCGATATCAAGCGCCGCGTGCGCCTCTTAAATACAGTTTTTGCTTAACTTTTTTGGGTTAGTGGTGGGTGGGTGGGTGGGGGTCAACGGCGGCGGCGGGGGGATAGGGGGCGGGGCAGGGGGGGGTACTCATTTCACGCGTGGCCGTAGTCGTAAGACGACCACAGACCCTCGGGGTATATGGGGGGGGGGGGGGGGGGGTAAGGGAGAGGGGAAAGGTACGCGGGCGGGCGGGGTGGGGGCAAACGACGGCGTCGCCCGTGTGTGTGTTGTTTTCATTTACTTTCCGAAAGGGGAAACACGGGCTGGCGGAATTACCGTGAGGCACAATCGGAATTTCCGCAGTCGTAGGCGGGGAACGGTCAACGGTGGGCGGGCGGGCTGTGGATAAAAAATTGCGTGTGCAGAAACTGCTGTCCGCGTGAAAGAAAACGAGGAAACAAAAGCCGTGAGTGGTGTTGGTATCGGATTTTTTTTTTGTAAACTCGTGGGTGGAGTGGTGTTTTGTTTTCTCTTCGGTTTTCCGTTTTTTTGTTTGTCGTGCACGACCAGGACGTTGTCCTGGTCTCCTCGTGGGTCCCAAGTTTTGCCTGTCGTATTTTTTTCCCTTTTTATCAGCGGTACGACTCGTACCGATGTTTTTCTGGGCCAATGTTTCAACTGTCACGTCGCATCCAGTGCATTCCTTGTAAAGTTTGAAGGGTCGATTCGATTCGTTTCTTAGTGGGTTCTCCGCGTTTTTCGTATGTACGCACGTGGCCAAGACTAGTACTAGGGCTGCATAAGCCCTGCAGTCGAGAGTCGCACTAACATTTTTTTTTCTATGGGGGGCACATTACTTGAAATTAGTATGGAACGCGTTTTCGCAGTATACAGGAAAAGGGTTATAATAAAGCCTTTTAGCACCGCACTCCCGCCATGGGAACGAAATTCGTGGAGTAAGACCAGGATAATGTTGGGAGTTGAATATGGGTTGAGATATGTGTGGATTGGAAAAATTCTTTTTTTCGATGGAGGACGGGGGAGGGAGCGGGTGTCCTCCTTGGGGAGGGCTAAACGAACATCAAGATAAATATCCCACAACATGCCGATTTTGAGTCTTCTTTTTTTTTTTTTCACGGTTGATTGTAGCAGTTGATTAGGGCAGCTATTATTTATAGTAGAAGATAACGGAATGTGTGAATTTTGCAATATTTTTAGGCTTGTCACGTACCAGGTTTAGCCGACCTTTCGCGACCTCCCGTTCAATGGGATACACGCGCGCTAGCCGTGCAGCAGCACGGGTGCCATGTTTTTTTTTTTTTGAAGCCACAGCTGTTGTGAGCGATCGACCCAGAGAGGCACGCGTTGAAACTAAAAAATGGAAGTTTTGTCAAAAGGAACTCCCTTGATAGCATCGGGAAAGGTATCTGCAATAAGTATCTGCTAGGGCATAGACTAAGCAGTTGGTTAACCTTTTGCAGGTGGTCGGACGGACTAGTAGCCCTCTAATTCCTAAAAAAAAAAAATGGCGTCGACGGCAGGACCATGAGTTTTAGAGGCGTGGGTTCGAACCTCACCATCCACCAACAGTAAACCTTTTTCAGACTTTCCCCATGTCGAACTTGAAAATACTCTCCCCGCGGCATCCCCAGGAAATGAAACGGCTTGGATAATTGACAGGTCCGCCCGCATATCCGGCCGACCTGCTATCCCGCCGTTTCATGGGCGGGTGTTATAAGGCTTAGTTTGGGTAAGCTACTGGTTAACCTTTTGCAAGTGGTCAAACGGACTAATACCCCACTAATTTCTTTAACAAATTGCGTCGTCGACAGACCATGTTTTTTTTGGGGTCGTGGGTTCGAGCCCCACCATCCACAATAATAAACTTTTCAGATTTTCCCCATGTCGAACTTGAAAAATACTCTTCCTGGTACCCCAGGGAATGAAACGGCTTGGATAAATGACAGGTCCGCCCGTATATCCGGCCGACCTGCTATCCCGCCGTTCAGGGAGGGAGAGTGTTATAAGGCTTAGTTTGGACGAAACAATTGACGCTATTGTTGTTGTTTTTCCTTCTTCGTCGGGGTGTTTTGTGAACAATCGACATTGAGGTTCATACGAGGGTACCTTACCGATTTTTCGACAACATGGTTGACATACTCTTTAACTCTTTAAATTGTGTATACCCTACGAGTAACCCGAACCGAATGAAACGCAACCAACCATTGTAGGGTGAAACCCCCTCCGTCTCGCTCACAGTGTGCGTCAACCATGTTGTCGAATAAATGGTAAGCTCTTGTTATAAGGCTTAGTTTGGGTAAGCTATTGGTTAACCTTTTGCAAGTGGTCAAACGGACTAATACCCCACTAATACCTCAAAAAAATGGCGTCGACGGCAGGACCATGGGTGTTTTGGGTCGTGGGCTCGAACCCAAAATATTGACAGGTCCGCCCGAATATCCGGCCGACCTGCTATCCCGCCGTGTCAGGGGGGGAGAGTGTTATAAGGCTTAGTTTGGGTAAGCTGTTGGTTAACTTTTTGCAAGTGATCGAACGGACTAATTCCCCACTAATACCTTAACAAATGGCGTCGTCGACAGACCATGGGTTTTCTGGGTCGTGGGTTCGAGCCCCACATCCACCATAATAAACTTTTTCAGACTTTCCCCGTGTCGAACTTGATAAATACTCTCCCCGGGTATCCCCAGGAAATGAAACGGCTTGGATAATTGACAGGTCCGCCCGTATATCCGGCCGACCTTCTATCCCGCCGTTTCAAGGGGGGAGAGTGTTATAAGGCTTAGTTTGGGTAAGCTAATATTGGTTAACCTTTTGCAAGTGGTCAAACGGACTCATACCCCACTAATACCTTAACACTCTACTATCAATAGCTCATACTGCACATCATTGGACGGCAAATCGCTCACCATGGTTGGTAATAATGAACGATGGAGGCGTGCTACGATGGAGTTAGCACTTCTTTTTTTTTTCTGGATGACGAGGCTCCTTGACCCCTTTTAGAGCCCCCCCCCCCATGAAAAACTCCTATATTAATTCCTAGTATGTTTTCCCTTGAAGCGGGTTTAAAGGCGATAACCCTATATATGGTACTGAACGAAAAATATAACGTATAGAACTGACGATTGATTGCAGCAGCATCCTTCACGCGAAGCAACCCGATCTGCTGCTAGACTACTACTATTAACACTAGCCGAGGACGATTTTACCGCCGAAACTCCGATGCAAAGCGTGTGCCTGTACGACACACACGCATAACAGCTCGCACTGCTGCGGTGTGCTGCAATGCTCGCAACATGACGGAAATAACGCCCTTTGGCTTATGTTTTGTTTTTGTCGCCGTACACGCCCCCCTCCCTCCCAACAGGATTTACAACCCAAATTCGCCGGAATGTCATCCTCTTTTTTTCTGTTTTTTTTTTTTTGGGGGGGGGGGCAATTATTCATCCCAGTGGAGTCCCCGGTGACATGATATGAGGCACCAGAGTCAGCGACCCACCCATCATTACCACATCCCGTAGAATCATCACAGGCATTTTTGTCTTTGACGATAATCCGGGCGGTGAGAACGTGAGATGGTCATCAGCTCGTGCAGTGCTACTGCTACCGCTGTACGAGTGACTTGGTGGGGTATGGCTAGGCGATAGCTTTGTCCATCGTGCCACGGCGGTAGAGGTGTTCGCCTTTTTTTTTTCTTGACCTTCTCGCTCGAGGAGAAAACTGAACAACACGATTTGCAGAATCCGGCGAACAAAACCTCAAGCCCGTGCGTGGCCCAGGTTAAAACTAAAACAAAAACTATTTTGTTTTTTTAGAATGAAAATTCCGATGATTTTTGGGCTAAGGCGCTTGGCTTCCACGTCTACCGTAGCGCGCGTCGGTTTTCACTTTTTAGTTCAATCAAAATCACTTTTTTTTTTTTTTTTTTGGGGGGGGGCGGTGAGGTGCAGGGCTACTCAAACCAAACCTCTTGCAGGGCAAAAGCCAATGGTCGGTGCGCCTCGACCACTGTAGCATGTATCACACGGGTTGTTCCGCGGCATTCTCGGTGAAAAGCTCAGCATATATCCTTGCCGACAATGTGGTGGGGTAGTCGAGTATTTTTTTCAGTTTTTTGTCCCATCCTCCCGCACCGTCTCGCGGAATATTACCGTCCACGCTTCCCTCTCTTATCACGTGTGCGGTGTGCACGAGACAGTGCGCGGTGCTCCACACACAGCCTGCGGTTCGGAGCGCATCGCCCGACTGAACGGCATTCCATGGGGAACAAGAAGATGGTCGCCGCATGAAACGGGCCCGACGAATAATAATGGGCTAACAGATCAGCGACCTGACCGAGTGGAAATAATGACCGCGCGCCGTGCTTTCACACGACCGAGTCTGCTGCCAGAAATGAACTGCAACCAAGTATTTGTCGGCCAACCATCGCCAAAACACCGGCACGCATTGGGCGCGGCAGGTGGTCCGAAGGGTCAACATGGATGGCTAGCCTAGTGAGGGCAACGTGCCAGCATGCTGAAGTAAATTCTTCATTTTTGCTTTTCATTGCTTTTGTATTTCCAGGTCGACTCGTTTCATCCTCGGCGGTCTTCCAGACAAGCCTTCTTGACACGCCGTGGTCACAGGTATCTTCTCTTCTCCTCACCGGCGCTGTTCATCAAGAACAACCCTATCGGCAATGCGATCGCCGTAAAGGGTCACCCCCCCACGTCCTCTCCGACTAACTGCCTACTCGTCAGCTTTTCAAGGGCAGGGTGGACGAAAAAATCACTTCTCCAATGCCTAATTCGAGTGTTTTCATAGCACTAATTCAGCTTTTTATTTTGGGTGTTTTTTCCCGGGCTTTGCTCTTGCTGCGGCTCCGAGTCGCACCGCTGTCCGCTTCGCTGCCCTAGCTCTCGCCGCTTGTGCTGCAGCACTTGCCACCGCACCGCCTCCTCCTGCTCCCTCCTCGCCTCGGTAACCTGACCAAGTAGGCGTTATGATGTTGCATTGCCCAAAAGAACGTCATGCGAAACTTGTGGAAATCGACTTGATCGTGTGATATTGGTGTGAGGCGAGTGTTAGTATGCCCCAAAACCGCCTGAATGTGTGGAAATCCACTTGGAGCCAGCCCGCCGTAGGTTTTGCTCACACCTAAGTGTTTCTGGCGGATTGACCTCCCCTAGCGTGGAACTATACTTGTTTTGGGACTGCAACGGTAGTGGTGTTACGTTGTTTTACCCCCTTTTGGCCACTTTTGGCCACTTTTTTTTTTCCTAGTGGCTCGGTGTCAATCGCGCGAGAGTGACCAACCCCCCTGGTCCTTGCGGTCAAAGGCTTTCTCTTCTTTTGTCTCGTGCTGTTCAACATCGCTCTCGGTGGCATTACGAAAAAGGGGATAGTTACCCGAAACAATCGCCGGTGGCATTACGAAAAAGGGGATAGTTACCCGAAACAATCGCCGGACGTGTTTGTGTCCGTGAGGTGTATAGAGTCACTCGCGCCAGCATGATATGATAGCTCAGACATGGTGGTGAAAACTGGCGGTTTCCCCCTAACGTATCGTTGATCTAATGATAACACTCGTACTATGCTTGTTTGGGGACTGTAACGCGTAGAAAATGCCGGTCGGGCTGCGCTGCGCGAAACGAACGCCTTCGAAGTCACGGCGTTGGGTGATGGTGATGTTGATGTTGAGCTAGTTCCTCATGTTAGGAGTTCAGAAATGTCTTAGAATCTTCTGCTCGCCCAAGCGTGGGGTGGCTCCTTGATAAAAACGCAACTTTTGTGCGGGGCGCAAGCGTTGAAATACGTGGGAATATTCAAGGCTTTTCACGGATCGGATCGCATGTCGCGGATCGGATCGGGTCAGAGTGGCCCGACCTAGCCCGTGATATTCGAAGACCTCCTGCTGATCCGACCCGACCTGACCCGTGAGATTTCGAACACCTCCTGACCGACTCGGCCCGCGAGGTTTGGAAAATCCCCTGACCCGATCCTCGGTGCAAGTCATGGGCCGCTGAAAAGCCAAGGAAATATTGACTTGGTGGTGAGATACTGGTGCGAGGTTAGCGCCAACTTTTGCCCCAAAAGAGGTTGGAGAAATGGAGTTGATGGTGAGATATTGATGGCGACACGATCGTTGTTACGCTCCAAACCGTCTTAAACGTGGATTGTCAACTGTGTGACGATGTGATCGATGTTGGCGTGACAGAACGGACAGGAGGCGACCCACAATGGTCTATTCGGTGGACACGACGTCAATGGTTGGGGTGCAGTGGGGCACTCGATGTACGAGCGTCTATGGTAGGAGAAAACGGACTAAAAGAGCGGTCAAGTTGGCGTCTGTCACGCCTTGTGACGCCTACACTTAAGAACCTATAAAAACGGACTGAAGGACGGTCAAGCTGGACGGCCATGCCTTGTGACGCCTACACTGAAAAACTGTACGGTTGTGACGCCTGCGCTTAAGCCTACACGATATTCAAAGCAAGAGGAAACGGACTACAATGAAGATCCATTATTAACAGGATGAAATCATTCACAAGAAAGGAAAGCATCACCTCCTTTGAGGCGAGCTCTCCCACGCTACGATTGTGTTCGATTGAGGCTCTGTACGAGTATACCTCGTAAGACCAGCTAACAACCTACACTTGAGTCAATCGCTATTAAAACAAAGGCGGGTGCATCCCCCCCCCACCCCGTTTTTGTTTGATCATTCATCCTGCTAACAGTGAATCTCCGAAGTAAAGGGCGGTTACATTGGCCTGTCACGCCTTGTGGCGCATGCACTAGGGAACTGCATGGCTGTGACGCCTCTGCTAAAACCTACGTGATGCTCATAGCAAGAGAAAGCTATAGGGCGGTCAAACTGGCCTGCTACGACTTGTGACGCCTACACTAAGAAATGGTGTGGCTGTGACGCCTATGCTAAAACCTACATGATACTCAATGTGAGATATGAGCACACGGAGATTGGGGCGGTAAAACGGGTCTGTCACGAGGAGCTCTTAGGTCTGATACCCCTCTATACGCAGATCGTCTCTGTCTTTCGGGAAGGAGGAATCAGACAGATGTGAGGCATTCGTAAGAGACTGAGCTCTCCCTTCCCTCGGTTTGGGAGAAAACGCCTGCCTTTTAGCACTCGGAATACGTTCGTGCTCGTGCCGTGTTTGAATACGTTCCCGCCCGCGCAGTGTTGGGAAAGGTTTCCTCCCTTGCCCACTTACCCCTCACACACCATACAGTACCCCCGATTCATCGCTTTTCACGCTCACCGTCCCCGTCGTCCACTCGGTTGATTCGGTTCGTAATGCTCTTGGCCAATCGCATCGTCCAATTTGACCCGGCGGCCAACAGCCCAGCCGCCCCGCCGCCCGCCTCCCCAGCGAATGTCCTCGCGCGCAAAGTCTTGACCGCGCCCGCCACGCGAACAAAGCGTCCCACTTCCCTCCCCCTCGCTTTTTTGTCCTCGGCCGCTTGAAGTTTGCGTGATTTTCTCGCCGCAGTGTACCAGGCATCGCGGGCCTGGGTAATGGCTGCGCGCGCCGCTTCTGCTTCAGCGTCTTGTAGGCGAAGCTTTCGCTGGCACTCCTTGCGGCGTTTTATCAAGATTTCTTGTCTCTCCTGTTGAGCTTTGTGCCTGGTGTGTGGCAAGAGTAAGCGATTGGTATATATGTGCGAAGGCATTGTTAACGAGAGTAAAGTGAGGGGTTTAACTCCGTTAGAGCTGAACCTGTGTGTTGGGGGGAAAGACAATTTGTGTAGGATGGCGTTATTGAAGCAGGCGAAGCTTCCGCTGGCACTCCTTGCGGCGTTTTTAACCAAGATTGGTTTTCTCTCCTGCTGTTCTTTCTGCCAGATGGCCGTAGGAGCA
Source organism: Undaria pinnatifida (assembly GCA_012845835.1). NCBI lineage: Eukaryota > Phaeophyceae > Laminariales > Alariaceae > Undaria > Undaria pinnatifida. Next base: position 7,795,304 of record JABAKD010000011.1, read on the forward strand.
GGATATTGATATATATGTGGAGGCGTTACTGACGATAACGATACGGATGATTTAATCGGTGTATCGTTCTTCGCGCGCATTAAGTCTATACTATACTAGAACGACATGGATCACGCACCCGGCTTCATGCATGACAACGATACGTTTGGCGTTGTCGGCCTCCTTGTTGGTTAGGGGGGGGGTCAATTCCATTCCATGCTCGCTGTCACATGCGGTGAGATTGTTTGTTCGTTCCCTCGTCTGTCTCAGGGTGCACAGCCCAAAAAAAAACACGCGTTACGGTAGGTGCGCATGTAGACGTTTCCGAGGCTCTTCGCGTGAGAAGCTCTTAAACCCGATAAAAATTCCCATGATTTTTGCCTCGGCATACAACAAAAACCGAAATTAAAATAAAAAAGCGAAACCCCCAACGTCATTGTGCAGTTCCTCCGTCACAAAATACTTGGGGGGGGGGGGCAAACAACGCTACCCATATCATTGTAGAGCGCCTCCGTACCTAGCCTGCCGGAGACGTATCCTCGCCGCGCGAGCCGGGTCCAACACATCCAACACCTCCAAATCCGTGTATCCTCCTCTGCCTATGTCCGCCTCCGGAGTACCGGCTGTCGCCGTCCGCTGCTGCAACAGCGCATCCCTCCGCGGCCCATCATACGCGCCATCGCCACCGCCGGTGTCAAGCCGCCGCCGCTCCATCTCTTCGGCTAACGACTGCGCGCGTTCTGCTTCGTCTTCGGGGTGCTCGCGCCGCCACCAAAACGGGTCTTGGTCCTCGAACAGCGCCACGCCGACGTTGAGGCATTCCCACGAGTCGGCCGGGCCGGAGGCGGCTAAGAGGGCCTTCGGTGAAAGGCCTTTAAAGAGATCCTCGCACCTGCATAGTGAATTCGGTGCAGGGCAGGACCAGTGTTGGACGCTATGTCACGATAGGAAGGGAAACATATATATGCATATATATATGTATATTTCTGAGGGTCATCCCACGCTAGGCGTGCAGCAGATTCTAAGAAATTTCTGAGCTCCTACCATGAGAGGCTGCTCAATACCTCAACAGAAACTTCCAGAGCTTCGTAAAGACACTCGTTCGCGCAATCCAACCAACACTACTGTGCGCTAGCCCTGACGACAAACAAACGTACCCGACGCAATTATCGTACTAGCCGATCGTTCCATAGCTGAGGCGCTCAACCGGTCAGATCGGTAAGAAACGGTAGGCCCAAAAACTTGCGACCCCTAGTGAGGGATGGTACTGACTTTGAGGAAAAAACAAAAGTGGGCAGCCCCAAGACCTAGCCTAGGCATGCACCGAACACGTTCGTAGAACACAGTTTCAGGGTAGGTTTTGTCGCCCTCAAACGCAGGTTGCATAAATAGGTTCAACGCGCACATAAGATTTAAGGAAGAATGAAAACTTCTTCGCGTCACCCATGCAGACCCTGGTGCATTCCTGCACCTATTGATAGCCCTTAAGTGGGAGTCGCCTGCCTGCATCCTTCATGAGAACGTACGCACCCCATCCCGGCAACACGCGCGATCGCGGTTATCACACACAGATTGCAAAATATGAGCTTTCGACGAAGCCTCTCCGTCTCGCGGCTGTCGTTTCATTCTGAGTGTTTTTTTTTATAAGGTTCAAGGCTCCCCTTCGGGATGTAGTCGGCTTATGATCCCGGGAACGTGGCAAGTTCCAAAAAAGGGGGGACGCAGGCGTTTCTATAAGTTGCAACCAGGTAGCTCTTGAAACCCAGGAAGGCGACAATTAGCCGCCGCGCAGGCAACCGGGCAAGTAACACGGACCAGCCCAAACGAGCTTATAGCTTAGGCTACATATCGCGTTCCATCGATTTGGGAGGAGCACCATCAGCCAGACAAAAACTGGGCGAAAAAAAGTGCTAAGAAAAGACCCTTGTCGCAATGCGTGTCGTGTATCGCGCGCAAGGAAACTATCGCGGGAAAAACGAGTCATCCCACAGCAAGCCGGGGGTGAGGCAAATTCTGGGATTTTTTTTCTGAGCTCCTAACGTGATGAGGAGCTCAAGAGGCTTTTCTTCACCCGAAACGTGACTTCGGGAGCGGCGCTCGTTCGCGCAACAAAAAAGCAACCTGACAAACTCTTCTATCCGCTAGCCCTACCACAAATGTGCTCGCGAAAGTATCAGCCCAACCGGCAGTGTTCCTCAGTGTAGGAGCTCAACCCGTAAAAGGTATACCTTTTTTTGGCACAAAATGTGCAAGCACCGACCGTGGGAAGACTCAGGCACGTCGACGCACGCTCCGGTAGCAGGGGGGCACACGCTGAAATAAATATTTCTGAAGGGTTTCTCGCACGAGGGCCTCTGCTGTAGCGCTCCCTACACCTCGCCCCCCCCCAAGAAAAGAAAAAACGAGAAAAAAAAACCGGCCCCTGACACAAAAACGAAAAGTGCTTTCCATTAAACATCTCCTTGGTCTATTAAGGGGATGTTACAAAATTTTATGGTAAAACACCAAAAATGAAAGTTCCAACCATGTTTGGCAATATTCTCAGCTTTCATGCGTGCTACGCGACACGATAGAGGGAGTCCTTTTTTGGGCGTTTTTTCGTCTGAACGACGGAGCTCCTTACCCGAAAAAGTCGTCGGAAACTTGACATTTCTTGTTTTTGGGCAAGGTGAGTGTTTTCGTCTTTATAAGTAGGCCATTGAGTCTGTCCATCCAGTCGCACTTTCAGTTTGCTCGAAAGTCAGTTTTCGGGTGAGATGTAGAGCTCCTCAGACGCGTGCTACGATAGAAGTATCGCTTTTCGTGGAAACGGTTTCTGAATGACTTAAGACACTCCTTATCCCAAAGTCGTCGGGGAAAAAAAAAAATAATAGGCCATTTTTTTCGCCTGATTCCAGTCGTGTACCTAAGCCATGAGATTTTTCATCCGGTAGCAGCTTTTTTTTTGTTCCAAAATCAGTTTTTGCCTTAGAGAGGTCTTAAGCTCCCAAATTGAGGGGTAGTATTAGAAAAAAAGTCGTGCACTTCTATCGTAGCACGCGTCCTCACGTCGTTATGAGCCTCGGAAAAAAAATGGCGCACACCTCTAGCGTATGTCTTTAGCGGCCTCGTCAATAAGATTTTGTTTCGGGCCAAAAGTGCCACCCCATGCCGTAGTACTTACTCGTCGTCGTGAAAGAGGAGACAAGAACAAATACGTTTTTTTCAGGACAATGGGAGCACTACAAAACACTGCGGACCGATACCTGGCGCTCGTTACGTGTTCATCTCCCAAGGTCGTTTTCGCCTCCTCTCCTTGTTCCCTTTCTGCTTCTTTGATGTGCTTGCCGCCCGCAGTCCGGAAGTCGCTCACCCGACCGGGACCCTCGATCGCAAAGCAAAGGTTGCTGCTGAAAAGCGCGAGAACGATCGCCCACTCTTCCCCCTCAAGGTCGCTCCCTCCTCCTCCTCTTCCTCCTTCTCCCCCCCCTCCTTCTCCCCTCCCCCCTTCTCCGCCGTCATCCACCTTCCATGTTTCTGCCCGTTCCCTTTCTTCGTTGCTTTGAACGAACTTTGAGCCTTCCATGGCATGAGCAACATTACGAACGTCGGCTGGGACGGTCGGCGCTGCAACATAGATGGTTCTGTCCTCTGAATTCGCCGGCGCAGCAGACGCAACCACAGCGGGCTTCTTCGAAGTTGTGACTGCAGGCGCTGCTGATGCCGTTGAGGACGTTGCCAATCGCGCGGTGTGGTCGTCATCTGGGGCGTTAATCCTCCTCATCTCAGCGATCTCTTGAAGCCCCGCCTCGGCCATTTCCACGGCTGCCTGTTCATGATGTGCGTTCCGAAACGTAGTTTGGTACACGCGACAGGGTCCGATGACTTATGAGGCTTACTGCAGTTCAGGTGGGTAATAGGCTGACGTTTTCCTAAACGGCACCTTTTGTCAGGTTCCCGGTGGGTCAATACCCCGCTAACACTTCGACAAATGCACGATGTTCGAGATTATTCGACGGGCTGACAAGTTGTTCAGTACAAACGCAAAACTTATTGTATATATTCCAACTACTGTCTGAAGTTCAACGCTTCTGGAGTAAGCACCATAATTTCATCCCCAACCTTTGATTCATACTTATGAATCCACGATCACGGGCCCAATCCCCCCACCCCCCCCACCCCACGCCCTTTTGGCCGAATCTTCACATTTAACCTTCGAGTGTCCGATCATACAGTGGACGAAACAACGATTGTTGGCTATGTGTTGCAGTTATTACCCTGTGCGTTAAGCTATAAAATATAAACGATGGCATTAAACAAAAACATATCATCGCACATTGAAAGCATCAGAGAGATGTACGAGCCAAGACGTGCTGAGTGCGCGCGCCTGCCCTCACCCCAGCACCCTCATCAGTGCTCTATTGGACTCCGACCTAGAGCTCCAGCTCGATGCTACGCATCTCAATGGTGTGCCGTCAAACTCTTTGTTTTTTTTTCACAAGTGTGCTCTACAGACGCTCGGTGCCACCTCTGCATCTCTTATCACAGAGACAGAGTCTCGGCTCGCACCATCCTTCGAGGTTATGAGCCTCGCCCTTTGCTCTAAACATCACATTTGCTTCTTATTCACAAGCGATAGCTTTACAGACACTTCGATGCCATCTCTGCATCTGTTATCGCAGAGACAGAGCCTCGACACGCATCGTCATTACAACCTCCCTGTGCCACCTTGAGAAGCTTTCGCCCTTCCGCCGCCTGAGCGGAATCTCGGTTTCCTTGCTCCACGAGCAGGACGCCAAGGTTATTCACCGTCACGGCGGCTCCTGGTGAACCTTTCCTACGCCTCTGTCTTAATGCGACTAGTCTTTTCCAGTACTGCTCCGCCTGGGTCTTTTCACTCTCTTGAGCAGCGGAACGATACCTGTTGTTGTTAGGGGATGCAAGCATCATTAGAAACTTGTTCCTATCAGATGACGTGCAGCATGAGCTTCAGCACCGATTATTCATCAAAACACGAGAAAAGAAGCCAACGGAAGCCCGTAAAAAGGAAAAGTATACACCAAGTCTACCGTCCTCCTGTATCTACTTCGGGGTTACCATAACCGATTATTCATTTGCGTATTTGGTTTATCGCCATTTTTTTTTCCCGTCTCAACCGTAAGACTCGCTTCCGTCAGCATTGGGCGGAGGATGACCCCTCCTGGGTGGCGTTAGCAGACACCGGTGTAGAGGCAGTCAATCGCGCGCGGGACTGGTTTTAATTGGCATGCTCACGTCCAAAAGTCCTGTTTTGGCTTCATAGAGAATTTGCGTCACGCGCAGAATCAAAAAGCAGCGTCGAGAGAACCATACCACACGTTGAAGACACGTTGTCCAGCTGAAAATCACCGCATCGTTAGCTCCACCCTTTAGATTGTATAATAACATACTTTGACGACGCGCCAAGGCCTCTTAGGAAAATGCTGCAAATAAGCCGTTCGATCCTGTTTTCCTGGTGCACAACCCCCGCTCCTACCTGGGTATATCCCTCGATGTTGGAATTAAACTAACCATTATGTCTGTTTCATCCGACAATGCGCTACATCAGCTTCACCGTCACCATCGCTTGCTCAGATAAAGCGTTTTGGGACCAACGCCCTAATGGGTGGGGTGAACCGTAACCGGAGCGAGTCCGGTGGGAAGGCCGTTTTCTCACAGTTGGGGTTTGTGCTAGTGGGTGAACTTGCGCAAGTTCCCACACTACCCGCAAGGATGACCTTCCGGGTGGCTATTTCCACGGCGCGTGATCCCCAGGGTTCTGGTCGGGTCGACACACACGCAACCGTATACCGTGGCAGCTTGCGCTGCTGTCGCAGTACCGGTTACCGCCGGTAGGGACAGCCCGCGCTGTTGAGGACCAAAGGATACGCGATTGTGAATGCAATCGAATTAAATAGGCACACGACGCGTGTGAAAATACGTGGGAAAGTGTGGTGAGCTTAAGCTTTTCTTTCTTTTTTTTTTTTCCCAACCCGCCGGAGGATTGAAAAAAAAAGAAAGATAGAAAGAAAGAAAGAAAGAAAGAAAAACCTTTCATTTTTTGCCCCTGCCGCAGTACGATTGATATTTTTTCTTTTGCCATCCGACAAATTGCGCAACAACATGAGCTTCACAGCTTGGTCTCGGCCGTAAAGCATTCCTAGATCGGCTGCTTCTACGATACCCCCGCCCAAAAAAAACAGCGATTTTCTTTAACGAACGAACGTTTCATGGCTGCTCGACACGAGGAAGGATGATATGAAAAATAAAATCTTCCTATATTTTCTTGTTCGCAAAGGACTATCGAACGATGACGTCGGGGAGCCAAGGGCACCGCACCGTATTTCACGAGGTACGGCCGGGAGCTGGTTTCGAAACCGGCGATTTCGTTAAAGAAATGTTGGGGGGGGGCTCGATCGAAGAAGAAAACCAAGCGAAAGCAGTACGAAAAACGCCTACGCGTGACGTCTAGATCCTTTCTGGAATTAAGTACCTCATGGCTCTAGGATGAGGTACCGGCACCGCCACTGGGAAAGCTGGGAGTCGAAGAATGGGAAAAAAAATGTGAAGAACAGGCACGCTCTTTTGCGTCTCCTGTAGGCATTACGTTTTAAAGACAGATCACGAATACCTGGCCCAGCAGCTGCCGGCCAGTTACTAGCAAAAGCACAAGGTCTGTTTGTGCATTCTACCATTCTGCCAGCGCCGTCCCGTGCTGTATCCACCTGGCACTGCCGCTGACGCGATCATCTAAACGCTGCCAATGCTGTTGCAATCAATGTCAGTTCTTTAACCACACAGTCTGAACCGAAACGCCCACGTGATTGTTTATCGCAACAAAAGACATATTATTCTTGGTTCGGTTTCCGACTCTAATAATCCTCTCTCTTTATATTTTTCGTATCGTTTCGGATGTTCACCTGGCGCTCAAGCCCCGTTCGTAGAGATCGATTTCCTCCTTTAGTCTCTCCTCCTCTTTCACCCTTTGCTTTTCGGCTCTCTTTCGCTCCCGCTCCTCTTTGTCGAGCCGCTGTGCGAATAAACAAACACGTTCGGACGACCAGCTTAACACAAATGTGGTCCTGCACGTTACCGGCTCGATTCTGAATCGAGGGCTTCAACAACAGCTTCCATGTACTCCCTCTATGGAAGCACGCGGAAGCTTCCACAAACTTTCATCTCTACTTCCTCCACAGAAGTACATGAAATCTTCCACCAGCTTCCATCTTCTTCCGTGGCAGTAGACTGAAGCTTCCATAGAACAGAGGCTTCCGCCTACTTCCATGGAAATACAAGGAAGCTTCCACGAGCTTCCACTCGATAATAAGATAGTGAAGAGCGGAAGACCGAGTGGTCCCGTTAAACTGTTATTTTCAAGCACGAAACGGTTTCGAGTGGAAAACGCGGCACTAGTTAACTAGTTAACCCTGTCAGTCCGCGAAATTGATTCACTCTCACTTTGGGGTTCGTGAGGGCGTCGGATGCAGCGGACAGCAGCGGCAGGCAAGTAGAAATGACTACGAGGTGATTTTTGTGAGTCAAGGTTACCAGCCAGCATCACCAAAAAAACTGATTTCCAAAATCCACGATTTGATACGTTTGCGGGTTGGTATGTATTACCATATCTACAGCACGTAAAAACGGCTTCCACCTAAAGTTTAGCTGGGGTATTTCGCCGCTCTTTTGACGCACTGTGCGTACGTACGTACTCGAAAAATTGCGGACAGAGAAAATTCGTCGCCGTTTGAGGTAGTCATGTATTGGTTGGTCTAGAAAAAAGGTCAAAAAAAGGGCGAAAAAACCTGAAAAAAATCTCTGAATTCTTCAAAAGATCATCATTTTTTTTTTTTCATTCGAGAAAAGTGGATCTTCCGTGTAAAATTATCTTGACTCTATTTCCAAGTCGTTTGTATTTTTTTGGCAAAAACGCCCGCTCGCGCCTACGTGATAAAAACATCCCTCAGGGATCCCTCCGTGGCCTTAATAAGGAACTACTTCCTCGCCTGCCGCTCCTTCGCTCCTTCCATCAAACTGCTTGGAACTAGTGTGGGATTGGCGGTCGTCGGGGGACATGCTGTGTAGTGTCCCCAGGAATCCTAGTTGGCTGTTGGCTGGATGCATGTCTCGTTTGTTTGCAAGTGCAAAAGGGCTGACTGTATGTACACATTTTTTACGTGCCTCTCCTTAGTTTGATCTGTCGAACAGCTTGGAATTGATGTGTCCATCAAACTAGATGGGACTACAGGCATACACATAGATGGAGTAAAATGGTTAGCAAGGAATTACCTCTCGCTTGCCCTTCCTTCGCTCCCATCTATGAAACCACTTGGAAATCATGTGAGTATGTGGTTCGTCAGGGGACATTCCGGGTATGTCCCCGGGTTTCATGGTGGGATGAATCTAGATTGTGTTTGTTTGCAAGGGTAAAAATTGGTCGACGAGGAATTCCGGCCGGCCTGCCTCTCCTTCGCTCGATCTATCTAACTACTTGGCATTAGCGTGTCTATCAAACAACTTGGAATACCTGTGCCTGCCATGAAACTATGTGAAATTAGTGTGTGTTTTTTCAGGGGTGCAAAAAAGGGCCAACGAGGAATAATGTCTTGCCTGTCGCTCCTTGGCGCGATCTATCTCGTCTAGTGCCACTTTCCGGCGCATTTCTGCGCGGGCTTCCCTGCTTTCCTCCTCAAAGCGTCCCGCCATCGGCTCCCCTACCCCCGCTGGCAGGAGCGAAAAAATCGGGAAACCCGTCACTTGAAGCCGGGCGGTAACCTTGCCGAACAAAGCGCACATGAGAGGGGGGGGGGTGTTATGGTATTTCCCTGAGAAGCTTGTGAAGGCTTAGGATACGGGGCACAGCAGTGCAAGATTTAAGAGTATATGGGATAAGGGGGTGGCGTATGACCAGGAAGGCATGTACGTACAGGAAAACAGGGGAAGGATATAGCAAGAATTTGGTTCTCTTTCGTTCAGCCCCTTCCGTGGGCGAGGCGAAGGACGATAAAGAAGAGCTTCTGTATAGGAGGATACCCAAGTGAGCAGCTCCACGGGGGCACCCTGCGGGAAGGTAAGCGATCCGACGCAGGGAGGGAGCGGAAAGGGGCGTTAGAATTATACGTAGAACATCCACAATAACGAACAATAATAAAAACAAAAAGACTACCGTTCATCGACGACGTTATCCGCCTTGACCAAAATGGAGCATGGATGGGTAGCAGCACCGCGACATTGCTTTTGGACTGGCATCAGTGCATGTATGTGCGCGACAAAACAAGGTCTGCGTTACCTTTGACGTTCCGACGCCGATGGTAGCCACCCCTTCCAGACTAGAACGAACAGCATCGTAGGCGCGCACTCCACGGGCAACCGCCGCCGAAGTAGCCGCCTACGCATAAGGCGGCAGTCACCGACTTAATATCAGAAAAAACTGTAATTTTGCGGGATGGCACCTTATAAACTCCGGATGTAAAATGTGTGGGGGGGGAATTCATGCATCAATTGTCTGTTTCGTTCGGGGGGGGGGGGGGGGGGGGGGGGGGGGGTAATGGAGACAACGGGCGTTGGCTGGAATAAACTGTATATCATATTAACACACCAACGGTCTTTATATTGACGACCAAAATGGCACCTCGTACGTCCTCCGTTTTTATTGTTTCAATTATGACGGGTTTGTACGCTACGTTAGCCGTTGAATCTACGTAACCGACGTACCGCGGGGCACACTCAGTTAGCGTGCTCTGAGATAACCGTGTCTTGGCAAAAATATGAGAGCGATTGAGCAGAGAGAGCGACGATTGTTTTATGTAACGAAAGGGAACCCGACCGTCTTTGTTACCCGTATGGCATCGACGTTGTTTCCGTCAGTGGAGTTTCCATTGGTGCATGGCGCAAATCACACGTTGGAAATAGGGTGCCCTTGAGCTTCATGCTTGCTGTTGATTGTGCTTGGATGTGATACTGCCACGACAGCGGTTATGTTATTCTGGGGAGTTTCAATGCGAGGTTGGCTTCATCGCAGCGGGATATTGAGATGTGGGGAATTGCGTCATGAATGTGGCGCAGCACTCGCGCTCTATTTTTATTATGTCTACACGGACGCTCGAGTCGAACGCTTGAAAAAAACACATTATCTTTTTTTCTATCTGCTGGTAACTCCGCCACCGCAGCATCGTCTGCCACGAGGAAATCCTCGCTACGCTTCGAGGATCAAGTAAGCACACACCCTTCCGCCGGAGGACTAAACATACGAATGAATAAATAAAATTTGTGCCGTGTCCCGGTTACCGTGTTTAAACCGACCTGAAGGCGTTCTTGTATCCCCCTCGCCTTCTCCTCGGCCACACCTAGATCCTTCCTCACGTCCGACTCGATCTGACGTTTAATAACCGGCAACAAGGAAGGGTAACAATAGCAGCGTTTAGAAGGTGGTACCAAGGAGAGTCAGTCATGTGCGGGCATAGAACCCGTGCTTTCGTCGTGAAAAAGGCACACGTCCTAACCATTTGTTAGACGAAAATTACCTCCTGGATTGAAAAGACTTGAAGCGAGAAAGCTTCGAAAATTAGAGATATTCAAGTGATAACTGCTCTTTGGGCCTGGATCAAAGACTTGAACCGAGCTAACCTGAAAAATGGTGACATTCAAGTAATAACAGCAGCTGTTTCGGTCTGGATCAAACTGAACGATCGCCGTCAAGCCCAACATGAGGCGTTCGCGCAAGAGCGGCGCGGAAGCTCCGACTGTTTAGGAATCAAAAGACATAGCTGCACACGGGAAGGAGCGATAACAACGGCGCTCAACAGACTGTCATGCTACGACACGGATCAACACCAAAGACGGACACATCTCGCCTAGGCTAATGAACACAGACAATCCATAGCGAGAGTAAGGTGCGATTGTCGAGCGTTAAAACACCTTGATCTATCTATCTATGTGTATGTAAGCCGTTCAATGTACAATGCATTTGATCGAACTCAAAGCTGATGTTTTAAAAACCATTTTATAAAATGTTTCCGGGTAAAGCTTGAGCAGGAAGCAGGCATAGAAGGGAGTTAGATTTTTGTGCATAGTTTTCCTTTAGTTTCCGAGATTTTTCTTCTTTCGGGAACGTTGAGAGTGATCAACGTTGAAAGTTCATACATACGGTACATTTATTTTCGGATGGCGAACACAAAAAAATAATAATAATGATAACAATAATAGTAATAACCCCGCGAACGTGAGTGAGTGCAAGTTTCGAGCGCTAAATACGCACTGCTCATTCCTCCTCCTCCCCGATACGTTACAAAGGCCGTTCGATGTAGAAATTCTCCCTGAGAGTCTTCATGTCGCTTGACATGACCTGCCTGTGCTTGACACGATGGCCTCTTCAGGTCGCTGTGATTAAAAATAATTCCATAGGTCGCTGGTGCGCTCGGAAAGGCTCTAGGTCGCTGTGCTATGGTGGCTGGCGAGGCTGTGCACTCGAGTGACCAGATCACCAGCGTGGGACAAAATAAAAAACCCAAAGGGGCGAACCTTTGAAGGGAGCCCTGAGGATAACATCGCTCTCAATGCTTTCGCTTTTTCCACGGCCGCCTCCATGTCTCCTAGCGCACCCGCCTCCACTACTACATCCTCCAGATCCAATTTTTGTCCCTGCTTTCGTTGTAAAATGCAGAGAAAAATGTGCCAATATATGCGGTATGCATAAGAGGGGGGGGGCGCTCAATGCCGATGCAACCCCAAACTTGACATCGCGTAAAATCAAACAGGGGAGAGCATCATAGGGTCAAATCACAACAAGCAAAAAACAAACAGCGCAAGCTTGCACGTAGAACAAGCAAATGAATCAGATCAAATCCAGAGCTGCACGCCCGTGGGTCGCTCGGATGTCACGTGACCGCCGAACATATTTTATAAAAACTATTTCAAAGACGAAAGCTGTGAGGTCGTATTTCATAAAACTATTTTGAACACGTCAGCCGTGAGGTCGAAACATTCAAGGGCCGATACTCATACTTGCAAAGCTGCGTGATACACCGGCCGCTCGTTTGTACAGATGTAGTATCCATTGAACACACAGTAGTAATCACTGAGTCCTACGGATACTGTCGCGGTGAACATCAACAACAAAATGCTGCCCGTAAAAGTAATGGTAGCGACTACAAGTAATTCGACTCAAGGTATTATAGTGAGTTGCTATGATTCATAATGTTTCAGTGTTACTAGCAACATAATAAATACATAGCAGGTACAATAGTAACTTATCGATAGTAACCACAATACGTGTAAAACCACAAATTGTTGGCATCAAACTTGCAGTAAACCGTGGAAACAACACCAGTACTACAGATGGCATTACGCGCGAGACAGCAGCATCCCATACAGCACAAACGATACAACATTTTCACACGAATGTTTTACGTACTATTAATAAGTCGTTTCTCTTGTAAGCACAAATCTGAGCAGAGCAAAACAGCATTAACATAAATACTTTTTTTACATGTGTAGACAACGTTATCAACGTGTGCTGTCAAGTCACCTCCCCGTCCATGATGTCGTCTTCCTCGTCCATGTGTTTATCGTTTTCGCCCGCCGGGTGTTCGCCGCGTCTCCCCCACCCGTAGCCTTCCCCTTGCTCCACGGCACCATTACTATGTCTTGCCTCGTTTACTTCCGCGCCCTCTTCCGATTTTTCCCCACCCCCTTCATGAGCAGAAAATTGTGAACTGTCACCATGGATTTGTTGTTTTTGTCGGGGTTTCCTTTCGTCGTCGAGGGCGTTTCCTCCTGTGCCCCTAACACCGCCTTCGGAATTGCCGCCGCGGGCGGTTTCAGGAGGCTCAGACGCCGGGGCCATTAAGGTAGGACTGCGCTGACAATCGTTTCCCCTCGATGGCGACTGTGAGTGAGGTTTCACGGGGGGTATAGGTTGCCCCGTTCTCGTCGCCTGTCCTCTGGGTGTTACGTTTTCTCGAGCTGCTGGTACCGTTGTTGCTGCTGTTGTTGTTGTTGTTGTTGTTGTTGTTGTTGTTGTTGCTGCTGTCGCTGTTGTTGTTAGTGCTGGTGTTGCTGTTGTTGTTAGTGCTGGTGTTGCTGCTGTTGCCGTTGTTTCCGTTGCTCTTGCTGCTGTTGTTGCCGTTGCCGTTGCCCTTGCCGTTGCCGTTGCCGTTGCTGTTGCTGTTGCTGTTCCAGCTGCTGTTGTCGCTGCTCCCGCCGTCGTTGTTGCGGTTGCTGCTGTCGCTGCAGTGACAAAAGTGTCGAGGCTGTGGTTGTCTCCTTCTATGGTCGTGGCAGCAGCGGACAGAACGTTCACCTTATCTCCCCCTGGAAGATACCACCCCGATGGCGCGCCTGCCCACCTCACCCCAAGCCTCGCCGCGGCTGCGTCCCTAAAGATCGGGACAACCTTTCGAACATTTTGTGTAGCGGGAGTAGAGGGTTGCAGTTTTTGGCTGATTAGTCGCTGATAAAAAGCCTCTGAATATTTGGAGGGGGGAGGAAGGGGGTGGTAAACGATTATAGCTCTATCTAGGTCGTTTAGACTAGTCAATGCCAAAAGCTCACCAGGCAGAATATTTCGGGAGGCGGTGGGAACAAGGGGCTGCAGTTCTAGGCCTTTTAGTCACTTACGAAAACATGGCTAATAATGTCGGCAATTAGAGCAGCTCCGGCGGCCATGCGCTCCATCCCCGCAGGAGTCGGGAGAGGGCAAACAGTAGGTTCGTGTCGCGGTAGGTAGCGTGGGGATCCACCTGTCTGAGCGATTTTTTTTTTTTTCTGAGGTTCCTTGCTCGAAGAGTTTAATGCCTTACTCAGAAAGTGGGACACATGAAAACTGGAAGCTTGTTTCTGCTCATCCCATTTACGACGTTCGCGCTTTTCCTTTCTTATTCTCCCTCCCTTGGCTTAACCCATAGCGAGGGTCAGGTAGCGGGCTGTTCTTCATCCCCCCTCCTCGCCACGCTACGTGCGTTCATTCTTACCGCGAGAAGACTGCCAGCCCCTTTCTTCCTTCGTCGAACTCGCGTCGGATCGCGTGCCTACCCCCGCGCTGCTGGGCGCTCTCAGCAACAATTGAGTCCTCATCTGTTTCTTGTTGTATTTTTGCACGAAAACTCAAAAGTCCGACCCACGTGGGATGAAACCCCAGAACCACCTGACCACCGGGGCGACCGGTATTTCAACCCCAGACTCGTGTGACGAGAGAGGTATACCGCTTTTTGGCTTTTGTGTTTTCTCAATGACGGGGCTCCTTAACCTACTAATACTATACTATACTAATATACTAATACTATCGTCGGAAAATAAATAAATAATAGGGCCACTTTTTTTGTGTTTCCACTTTTCTTGTGTTTGCATAATTTTCTCGTCGTCGTGTACCTAGGCCATGGGGTGTTTTCATCCGGTATGTACCTGGTAGCAGTTATAGTTTTCCTCCACAAATCAGATTTGTAGGGAGAGGAAACAAAAAAAGAAGTATTAGTGCGCCTCTATCGTGATACGCTTCCCCACTGCTGAAACAATCCCGTAGCCTATCTATGCATACTCAACGAGCGAACAGTGTTCCAGCGACATCGATTCGGTAGATCCTTCGCATTGAGCCCTGTGCGAGGCAAGAGCTCTTAGGCCTGAAAGTGCCAAACTTTGTACAAATTTTGTACAACTATTCTTAAACACCGTCAGCTGTTGTTGGGCTCGACAAATTTCAGGGTCGGTTTATATATTGCTGATCTTTGCAAAGCTGCGTGGTGCACCGGCCGCTTGCGTTTATTTACGGGTGTACATGTAGTGTACCCTTTGAATACGCATGACTCCTATCTCGATGTTTGCATTCAACAACAAAATGTCATCCTACAGCTACATTCTATGTATAGACTAGTGATGCGTGTTGTGGAATACGTTTGGCGCCCTATAGCAGAGTGCAACGCTACCACATCTTACCCCTTCTTCTCCATCAGCCAGCCATTTTTGCACGCCTTCCACGGCCCTTGAAACCCACCCGGGGCCCATCAGCCACGCCTTCGACCGACTGCACACAATGCGACAACAATATACGAATCCACGCGGTTAAAGCGGAGCGGGAAGATTCTGCAACTGACCGAAGCGGCGATCGAGGAAGGTATTCCATTTTCACGGACGGTTTTGAGCCACTCGTACGAATGACTCCTCTGTGCCTTACGGGGGAAAAAAAAAAAAAAAACGAAAACAAAAAACTTCCAAGGTACATTTTGTGTGTTTTTTTTTGGTGCAACGTGCTGTGGCTTATCATTCCGTTTTCGGACGGTGAAGCGTACCATTTCTGAAAAAAAAAATGGTCGTCAAAAAATACTCCCCCCAGGATTCATGTCGCTCAAACTTTACACAGCACACGAAAGCTTAATATCGCGAAAGGAACAGGTGTGTGTGGGGGCCGGGGGGGGGGGGGGGGGGACTCGCGCGAGAGACCGACCCCGAGCCCGCCCCCCCCCCAAAAAAAAAACACAGACAAACAAACAAGCAAGAGCCCGAGATCAAGGTTTCAACGATAGAGGTTCGAGTAGCACCGAGAAATAATCTTTGGGCTTCTCGTTTTGAGGAGCTATGTGCCGTATACCTCGCCCGAACATTGACGGTGAAAAAGACTACAGTAGTATTAACAGTAGCGCAACAGGATGATCGGTCTCCTCGTGGCCTAGGAACAGGAAGTTAACGAGTAACAGTCAATCAAAAACTCTTGAGTTGTATTGTTCTGGTTCTTGATTCCCCGAAGAGTCGCAGCGGACCTTTACCCGTTTCAGTGGACAGAGCGGTGGGTGGACGGGGGGTTACCCAGCAGATGGTCAAACGCATCACGTGTATATTAAGTTACTCCTACGAAGTACAACGCAGAGGGGACCGGAGCAGAGCCCTCTCGCAAAGCTTCACAACTGAGGAAGAAGAGGCGCAGAGAATTTTGAGCGCGGCGGCTGCGCCATCACAACGAAAGGTGGCGCCCAACCGGGGATTACGTTCCGCAATGAATCCCCCACGACAATAAAGCCGATCTTCTATTGTAACTCCATACTATCATCAACATATTCCAACGAAATTATGATGGTTCCCCAGTCGCGGAGTCTCGCCAGTCAGAATGATGGGTCGAAAAATGTCACAGCAGGAGTCCCCGCGATAAGGCGATCTAAGGAAGGCAGTGACCCCCGACATAAGGCGGAGTCATCGCACGCCAGGGGCGTGGTGCGGCATGATTCTAAGAATTTTCTGACCCCCTAACATGAGGAGGAGCTCATCAATGTCTCACCCGAAACACGCTTCCTTCAAAGGCGTTTTTTTCGTTCGCGCAACCCTAACCAAAAAACGTTTCTATGCGCTAGTCCTGAAAACAAAAGCGGTCGTAAAAGGGTCGTTCTGCGGTGGTAACCCCCCCCCCCCAACTTTTCTTTAAACGAAAACGCCGGTTTTGCAACCAACTCCCGGCCGTATCTCCTGACATACGGTGCCCCTTTGCCACCTCGATGTCATCGTCCGATAGTCCTTTGCAACCAAGGAAACACACGAAAATATTTCCTTCAGCTTAGCATCGTTCCTCGTGTCGAGCAGCCAAGAAGCGTTCGTAAAAAAACGAAAATCGCTGGTATTGGAGGGGGATGGCTATCGTAGAATCAGTCGTAAAATTATCCACGCTTGAGGAGCTACCACCAGCCAGAAACTTCCGACCCCTCCAAACATGCAAAACCTTCCGTGGATGATGACTCGGCGGTCACAACCGCCTGGGGCGGCTGAGAAGTCGCGCTCATGGCCTTGACTGAATGTGCAAGGCGGCTTTCCCCCAAGAGGTGGTCATAGTTGCTCTGGTACAACCATCGCCTTATTGAGGGACCTCTGCGGTAAGGTGGTCATAGTTGCTCTGGCACAACCACCGCCTTTTAGAGGAACCCCTGCGGTAAGGTGGTCATAGTTGCTCTGGCACAACCACCGCCTTATTGAGGGACTCCTGCTGTCAGGTGGTCATAGTTGCTCTGGCACAACCACCGCCTTATAGAGGGACTCCTGCTGTCAGGTGGTCCTATTGCTCTGGCACAACCACCGCCTTATTGAGGGACCCCCTGCTGTAAGGTGGTCCTATTGCTCTGGCACAACCACCGCCTTATTGAGGGACCCCCTGCTGTAAGGTGGTCATATTGCTCTGGCACAACCACCGCCTTATCGGGGAACCCCTATCGTAGCACGCGTCCGAGTGCTCTCCGCGTGCGCGCAGATCATCCTCCAGCAACCTGTCACATTACCGCAGAAGCACCGCGATGTTTTCATGCAGCACTTTTCGCCTCCCCCCCCCCCCCCTCCCTCCTTTTTGTCGCAAAATCACAACATCGTCCTGTTGACCCTGGCACTACAATAGCTAGCTAGCACTACGGGGAGTCACTAATGTAGTAATTGCCGGCGGCCGCGAAGGTCTAGCGGGTTAACAACGTAACACTACTCAGAAGGTCGATTTCGATGGTTCGAGCCCCCCCCGAGTGCATACTCGTAATAAACCCTTAGGGACTTTTCTTTGCGCAAAACTGACTCGGGGAAAGCGCGGGAGCGTGAGTTGCTGTTAAAAAAAATTTGATGAGACCGACGAGCGTTGGGAATGCTGCAACCTCTGCGAAATACAACTAAAGGCGCGTACCGCTGGGGAGAAGGAACGACATCTGTGACCATGGCTTGTCCAGAAGCTGGAATGAAAGTAAACGTGAGAATTGGAAAGAAAAGCGAAGGCAAATCCTTCACGAGAACATACACATCCCGTAGCACTCGCAATTGAAGCACCACACACACCGCTCACAAGCAAGATGAGTTTCGACAAGATCCGCGGTCTCACAGCTGAAGCGTTTTTAATCTTTTAAATTAAACCTACCGAATGAAGTCCGAGGGTGTTGTTTTTTGGAAACTCTTCGGTTACCCCTTTTTAATATGCGGGCTAACGACATATCAGAAGTTCAACCACCTTTCCAAACGCACGTTTGGTTGCCCATTTGTAAATACGCGGTTTATACGATATTATCCCAAACTCACCGGAGTGCGAACCAGTTCAAACAAAAAATTTTCCGATTTTTTTCGACAAACGCGGGTAACGGATGGCTACAATAGTACAAGCCATCTAGGGCACCAAAAAAATGGAAGGTGGTATTTACAGAAAATATGAAACTCAGGCTGATATTTACAAAAATATAACATATCCGGAAGCCGTTTTTACTGAGACTAACGTAGAACGCGCCCTCTCCCAATAGAAACCCAGCCCCGGTCAATATTCATATTGCTTATGCACCCGTTGCACTGAACTTAAAGTAGAACGCACGCCCTCCTAAAATAAGAAACCCAGCCTGGGCCAGTGTTTCCGTTTCTTATTCGGTGACCTGTACCGTATCTCCGACCCGATCTCCTCACCGGTTCCCATCGGTCGTCGCCAACCAATCCGCGGCGCTCTCCGACGAGCAATCCAAGTGTGCGTCGTTCGCAAACCGCAGCAAAAAAGAGAGGGCCTTCTCCGATCGGCCGAGCAGGGGGTGCTCTTCCATCGAAACGCCTTCCAAGCGCGCGGCGGCGGAGGCATCTACCTGTCCAACGGCCGATAGCTTGACCCCCAAAAGCGAGTTGAGCGAGGCTACCTGGTTGGTCCGGGGTAACGGGGGGGGGGGAGGGGGGAAAGGAGGGGGGGGGGGGAGAAAAGGAGGGGGGGGGGGGGAGAAAAGAAGGGGGATGGGGGGGAGAAAAGGAGGGGGGGTGGGGTAAGGTTAAGGGTTGAGCATTTTCTTGGCTGACAGCTGAACCCCTTCAGAGCCCTAAAACCCCTCCCTATACTGTTTTCAAGTAACTTTTTCCCGAAAGCGGGTTTTCAGTTATACAGGCGTTAACTTTTTGGGGGTGCTCGTGTATAGCGATCGAAACGGATTTTCAGTTGTATAGGCGTTAAAGTTTGGGGGGGACTCGGACTCGTGTATAGCGATCAAACAAATATCATCAACCGCCTAGTGTCAGCAATTGATATCCGAGTATAAAATTATGGCAATACCGGCACGCGTGGCGTCCGGCTCCTTTCTATGCAGTGCGTGCACTCCCCCCCCCCCCTCCTTTATTGCCTAAGCGATCCCACCTCGGCTGATTTCGTGTGGCCGATGCTCTGTAATTTTTGTCAATTGTTTTGTACATACACTTTTTTTATCTCCGAGAGCCCTCGCCCAGTAGCCAGTGCTAATAGACCTTACAAAGTATTCGACAAAACCTATTACTTGACCAAGTACTGATGTTTCGTGAAGTTTCATTGGTCAATGCCTTCACAGTCCCTACATGTACCCATGTGGCCCCGATTGTTCCGTGTGGCCGATGCTGCAACTTCCATCGCTTCTTTACCGAAATTTTATTTGTCTCTCAAGTCTCAAAGAGGTTTTTATTTTTTCAATAGAGTTTACAAGGGCCCCGTGATGCGGCGCACGCGATCATTGAGCTCGAACACGGTCAATAAAATTTCTTGTGGGCGGGTATGCTTGGGGTATCTAGTTTTCGGGCCCATGCAAATAAAACACCGAGAGAAACTGCATGACAAAAGATTAGTTGAGCGTTACAGTCTTTGTTGGGTATCGATGATCAGGTCGTCTGTCGAATCGCCGTATGATATGTAGCGCCCAGAAGATTGCTGAATACAGTAGTGATTTGCTCGCCCGCTGTACACGAAATCGCCCCAAACCCCAGCCCTCCTCCGGGAACAGGCAGTCTGCAAGGCCAACAATCTAAAAAGCACGAAAAAAAAAAAAACGAACACGCCTCTGTCGTCTGCAGTCAAATGAAAATATCAAAAAGAAGGTCACTGACCCCGCTAGCTTCTAAGTCGTCTCCAAGATGGCCGAACTCTCTATAGAAAGCCACCAGTCCGTCTTCTGTCAAGTACCCGTTGGTGTCCGTCTTCACGCCTATATCCTGCCGATGGTGCGCCCAGCAGCGGGCAGTGCGCACAATTGGCGTGGCTGTGAGATATCTGGGTGACGGAAGACTTCACAACGACCACGCAGGGACCAAGGCCACGTGGTGGGGGGGGGGGGGATCATTTTTGGGGCACTCTTCTGGCATTGGCTCGAGGTTACTCGTGCGCGTGTGACCCCCCTCTCCCCCTCTTTTTTTCACGACCTTTATAGGCTTTCGCGCTGTTTTAATACCGGTGATATCAAGCCGCCGCGGAAAAAGGTTAGCCCAAAAACAGATACGCGCTGCCCCAAACAAATCGCATAAAACTATTTTGTCAGCGCGGTACAGAGTTACGTGTGCGATTGACGAAAGAAAACCCGAGAGGGGAAAACGGGATACCTCCCCCCCGTACCCCTGGACTACGACCTTTTTTTCTGAGGTCTTCTCACATAAGGGCCTCTACGCCTCGCCCCAACAGAAACTGTTTTTTCAAGAAGAAAAAATAAGAAAGGGCAAAAAACCGCTGAAAAAATCACACAGCGTGCTAGTGTAAAACGACGTAGTAACGAGTTACTGGGTAATAGTTTGTAGTCGGGCAGTTGGTTCATTTTGAGCCCGATCCATCAAGTCCCATCTATCGTAAATAGTTTGGCCAAAAGAAAGTGCTACCTCCCGTCGCAGCACCCATCGTAGTTGCTAGGTATTAGTGTGGGTGGTGGCGGGAGTAAAAGCTACCAGGTAACTAACTAGGCTAACAAGTTGGCTGCCGGGGTTAAAAACTATCTAACTGACTATTGATAGCGACGACCTATGCGTTGGCTATGTGGAAGCACAAGCAAAGCAACTAGGCAAGAAAGTTGGCTGCCGGAGTAGAGGCTATCTGATTGACTAAAACCAGCTATCCGTTGGGTACGTGGAGTACATGGTGGAAACCAACTAGGCTAATAAGTTGACTGCTGGAGTTAAAGCGTATCTAACTGACTAGCTAGCTATTCGTTGGATATGTGCAGTGCAAGCTAACTAACTAGGCTAACAAGTTGGCTGCCGGAGTTAAAAGCTGTGTAACTTATCAGCTAGCTACCCGTTGGGTACCTGCAGTACAAGCTAACCAGCCAGGCGAACACGTTGGCTACCGGAGTAGAAGCTATCTAACTGACTAGCTAGCTATCCGTTGGGAATGTGGAGCACAATCCAACTAACTAGCTAACAAGTTGGCTGCCGGAATTGAAATCTGTCTACTTGACTAGCTAGCCATTGTGTTGGGTTTGGGTAGTGAAATACAAGCTGACCAACTAGGCTAACAAGTTGGCTGCCGGGGTTAGAGTCTATCTAACTGGGACTAACTAGCTACGGTATTCGTTGGGTAATGGAGTAAAAGCTAGCCTAACCACCCAATTACACCGTGCGTCGAGCCGTCGAGCCACAAACGTACCTATCAGATGCAAAAAGAGTTGAAAAAAAACCCCTTCAGAAACCCACGCAAACGACTAGCTGTAGTACCTAGCCTAGCCAACTAAAATCTAAAACTGCTCGGCGACTTACTATTAACATGGCCAGCCAACTCACACAGCCGAATAAATTGAACGGCTTTGAGGGGAAAACCTGTTTTGTATGTCATCATGTTCATATCGCTGAGAGCAAAAACTCCTACGGATTCAACTGGAATTGGAAACGTGATCGTTGAAAAAAAAAGACGAAATACCTTCAGGGTGCGCAGATAGTCCAAATGCTCACCGGCCATTTTTTTCATATCGCTGACGATTGAAAACCTCCACGGGTAAGATGGGCTGGAAAGCAAACGTGATAAACCTGTCAGGGTGCCAAGATCGTCAAGCGCTCGGCCACCATTGCACCCGATAGCTCGCCGAAATAAACAAAGCCTGCATTTAGACATTACCTTGAGGGTGCGTAAATAGTCGAGCTCGCTAGCCATCGCACCCGAGGAGGTGCGCAGTCCCATTCGCCGCAGCATTCCCACCATTTCAGAGAAGCTCAGACCTCCGTCTCCGTCCTTTGGTGCGTACAGGCCGATGGGTGTCACGGAGATGTGGTGGGAGTCGAGGGAGAAATAACGGGGAGGGGGTAATGCACGTAGGGCAACGGAAGGCGTCTTTTAATGCCTTTACAGCTGGACACCCATTTTTGGGAAAATTACTTGGAGTTAGTGTAGGGAAGGGTTTTCGGGCTCTAAAGGGGTGCAAACGTGAACGGCACTGAAGGAAGTCCTGTGGCACTTAGGGCCCTTCCTATCGACGAAGTGTTCGGTTCTAAATTTCCTGAATTTTCTTATTTTTCTGAGTTTTTTTTTCTTCTTTTTCCTGATGGATATTTTTCTTTACGAACTCCTGAAATAGAAAAGCGAAGCGCTCTTGACATTTCCTTCCCTGGTAAAGTTCTTGGATGTTGGGACTTTTTCGTGTTTTTCTTGAAACGGAAATGGGCAACAATCAGGCCAAAAGCGACCCTTTCAAGTAACGGAAGCGCCGAAATGGGAGCGAAACGTGAACGAAGTATAGTGGTAGCAGTAAAGTAGTAGTAGTAGTAGTAGTAGTAGTAGTAGTAGTAGTAGCAGTAGTAGTAGTAGTAGTAGTAGTAGTAATAGTAGTAGTAGTAGTAGTATTAATAGTAGTAGTAGTAGTAGTAGTAGTGGAGTTCACGACTGCAACTGGAGACAAATCCTCGCCCCCCAGGGACTTTTTGTTCTGCCCCTCTGATGAACGATCCCACAGACCCGAAAAACAAGCAAGATTTTGACATACTATCAATTTATTCCTAACAGAATTGGGTTGGGTGAGGCGCCACCAGCCGATTCAGAAATGCTTTACATTGTAAAGTTCTATGTGCTAGGGCTATTCACGGGCCATGGTCCAGCCCGCAGGTCAAATCAAGCGGCATTAAAAAATAATTCGCGGATCGGGTCGAGTCGACTCGGGTTGGGAGGTCTTTGAAATATCACTGGTCGGGTCGGGTCGGGTCGGGTCGGGTCGGGTTGGGTCGCGTCTGGTCGGGTCAGAAGTTTTGAAGTATCACGGGTGGGGTCGGGTCAGGTGGTTTTTAAATGTCTCGGGTCGGGTCGGGTCTCCTTGATCCGATCCGACCCGCGGGATGTGATCCGACCCGTGAAAAGCCCGGCTATGTTGAAAATCCCGGCTATGTACTGCCCCTATCGAAGCATTCTGTCGGTCGTTAGCGCGGCTCCATCTCACCCGGTCCGCCATCCGAAACAGAATCCTAGCCGCCTTCTCGCCAAAGTTGCTCAGCCCTCCGCCGCCGGCCGCGGCCTTGATCCTTCCTTCGAGCACCTTGGCCGCCCTGGAGGACAGCTCGCCGAGCGTTCCGACCTCGCTCAGGCCGTTCTCCGCGAGGATAGGACGGAGGCCATCGAAGCTCATGGACGGTACCTGTCCGAGGAGATCGGATAGTGTTCGGATCTCTTCCAGCACCTCCCTTAGTGCACAAGCGTGAACGGGCGGGGCGGGGGGAAGGGGGGGGCGTACTCTCTTGTTGCTTGCCTTAGTCATTTGACCATTGACCACGCATCCCTTTCGAGACGGAGCACCGTTCCTACTCCTAATAAGAGACACCTCCAACATCTGGGCGCTCATTACGCTTCTTCCATATATTACATAAATTTTCGATATTCATCCTCTTCCTGTTTTGACCTTCGGCGCTGGGGGGCGTTGTGAAGGCAGATCAATACCTACAGGAACGAGCGGCTGCATAGGGCCCTCCGTGGAGTGGACTCAGGTGTGGGATTGTGCTGTCTGCCCTGCATGTAGACAGGGCGAAACTCCGCAGGAACAACATTCTTCCGGCTCGTTTTTTGGCGAGAAGGATATAGCCTACACCATAATTCGTACGTCGTCCTTGTTCTCTCGGTGGTGTTTATTGAGCAGATAGATGCCCAAACGCAAAAAAAAAAACGGCCTTTCATGGATTCCGATGCTGTAGCCCTATATTTTGATGAATTTGTATATCGAAGCCATTACAGTTCATCTAAAAACGAATTTTAATAATTTTGTCATCGAAGCCAGATTTGGTCGTAAAATGAAAACAAAAACGGGGACGGGGGAAAAACACAGATAACTTAACCTTTTGTCTATCTCCGCCGCACCACATACAGCATGATTGAGCTCCACACACCTGGCGTAAGTCCGGGGGTCCATGGAGTCTTCGGAAAGCTCGTCCTCCTGGGGTCCGTACAGCCTGTAGACAGGCGATTGGAATGGTCCACGCAAGGGTCCAACAGTAGTTCGTTGCACAATGGGATGCGAGGCAAGTAAGTCGCCACTGACAACAAAATCAGGACAAGGAAAAAAACCTAACCTCGTGTTCGTTGCAGAGATGACTGTATATACAGGAGGCGGTCCCCTTTCTTTTCCAGGAACCACAAGGGCGTCGGGTCGGCAGCAGCGTCCCTTTCATGCTGACGTCCTTACACAATGCAGGCCCTTCTTCTTAACGCTTTTACAACTGGAAACCCGTTTTGGGGGGAAAAAATACTTGAATTTAGTATAGGGAGGGGTTCGGGGGCTCTAACGGGGTTAAGGGACCCACGAGTCATCCCACGGTGGGTTAAAAAAGTTTTTCTGACCGGTTCACCTCCTCGGTTGTGGAGCTATCGGTCAGTTGTGATAAGTCTACGATTAGTTTTGTTTTAGGACTACTGTAGCGCACACAAGTGTTGGTCGGGTTGCACGAACGAATGCCTTCGAAGTCATGTGTCGGGGGGGAAAAAATATCAGCTCCTCGTGTTAGGAGCTCAGAAAAATCTTAGAATTTGCTGCACCCCCTAGCGGGGGATGACTCCTATAGTCCCTTAAAGTGGACCCTATGGTTTATCTGGCGCTTGGGGGAACACATACCTCGTGTTTTAGAGCAACGCAAGCGGTGGAGTTCAAGCGCAAGACCGGTCTTAGTGGCTCCGTTTAAGAGACCTCGGGTCCCGTATTGAGTGTTGCATCCACTACAAGGGCCAAGGTCCCTTAAAAGTGGAAAGAAAACGGTGCGAAGACATGTTGAGGTCCGTTTTTCCTTATCATGGGATTCCCTAAAAAGGGGCTACCCGCGGTACGTGATCGATTTCTCTTTGGTTATTCCAGAAGCGTGCGTCTGGCCAACATATGGACAATGACAGAGTCCGTAGCAGGGCGACTGCGAAAATTTAGCAGAGCCAGTCAACCTTTCGTGGGACTGCAAAAAATGTCTCCCACACTTAATTTCAAGTGGTTTGTGATTTAAACGCCCAAGGCTGCGGTGTAAGGCTGCGGTGTAAGGGGGCCCCTTTTTAGGGACTTTATTTTTGTCATGGCCCGGGGTCACTCGCGCGCGGGGGACACCCCTGTTCCTTGGCGGTCTTCACCTTTGAACCATGTTCTTTTCTTTTTTTCTTTCTTCTTTTCTTTTTGCGACATGACACCGCCGTGGAATAGCTAGCCACGCTGCGCCAAAACAAACCGCCCAAGGGTACGTTTTGCAGCGAGGTACAGAGTCATTCGGACGCGTCCACACGATAGAGGTGTTGCGCCCTGTACCACTTTTCTTGTCTGAGGTTCCTCAATCTGGGATCCCATTTAAGACATCTCCCGAAAAACTGATTTGAAGAAAAATGAATCTGCTATCGGGGATAAAAAAAAACAAAAAGAATCCCATGGCCTAGGAATACAACAAGAATCGTGAAAAAAAGAGATGGCCAGATTTCCGCCGATTTTGGGTCAAGGAGCCGGGCGAGTGGCCAAAACCCGGCAGTGCAAAAGAAGGTGTAAACACCCCCACCGCCTCAGCCTTCTTGGTCGAAAATGATTGTTTTCTACAAACGCAAACCCCGATTGTCCTTGTCGGTCTTTGTTCGATGTTACTTCGCAGGGGACGTGCGAAACGAGTTTGCAGTTCTTGGTACACCCCGAGCGAGTGCTCTCGTCACGAGTAACTAAAGCATGCAAATTTTCTGGAAGGGGGGGGGGGGGGGGGGGGAATGATAGCACCTCCTGTTGAAGTTTTTCCAGGGCTTCATGACTTCCAGAATCTCCCCCAGGTTGGCTGTCATCTCCAACTGGTGGCGGTGGGTAATAAAACGCCAGCAGCAAGGGGTGGGGTTTCGAGGAATCAGGCGTTTCTTATAACCGGAAAGAACAACAACAACAACAAAAGGAGGCCGCAGGAAAGGCGTAGATATTTGTCCGAAAAAAATTAAAAGACACCTCAGCTGCTGTGATATCGAGGATCGAAGATTTTTGTCGAAGTTATCCTTGCAAGCCGTGTGTGATGATGTTTTGATCGCGCGTGCTCCGGGTCGTGTATGGCATGTGTTTTTACATTTTCCATCGTAGCAAACAAACTATAGCTCCGCCCACCTACAGATAAGGTAACAGAGATGTTTGCGCGCAATCGGTTAAGCGGAATGATCCCTCCGAGGTGAATAGTCTGTTTCGTCGCACGAGCACCGAGAGCGCTAATCTTTTCCTGACGTATTTTCCAACAAGAGTTGCCGCGTACAAATGAATAAATGAACACCTTCCTATTCAAGACACATTTTATACTTTCACGTCCAAGGGCTGGGAAGATGAAACATTCACATACGAAGTAGTATGCTCAGTTTCCTGTTTGAAACGATGCCCCCGCCACGTTCTACTCAATGACAAGTGAAACCAGGGTGGGCCTTCGTGTCCTTTTCCACTTTGGTTTTTCGGTAGATTATGATACGCGACTGAAAGCCCCTTCAGAGCAACCCGGTGTCACCGCGCTTATCTCCATGCCGCTAAAATCTCAGCTAGGGTAGCACTTACAGGATGGTTTCGAAATAGGCGCCACAATCAAACAGGTTTTAGTGCAGGCGTCACAAGGAGTGACAAGCCGGTTTGACTGCTGTTAAGCCCAGGCGCAATTCGATACGATTCGACGAGGAGGGAAGAAAGGACTGAAGTCTTCCCGCGAATAAAAGTGAAAGGCACGTACCGTAGTGGGGAGGGGGGAGAAGAGCCTGCTTAGTGGTGACCCCTGATCTGAGTTACGTCTGGGGAGGAAGAAAGGGAACGAGAAAAAAAAGCGAAGCTAGTAAATGGGATGAGCACACAAAAAAAAAGCCCGTCTCTCTTGTTGTTGATGCTCTTAAACCGAGTACCCCGCTGTACCTGGACCGTGAGCTTGGACACCAGATCTGCCAGCGGATGATAAGCAGCCGCTTTCTCTCCTTTCGCCTCCTTGGAAGGAATGGAGCACAGGCATTTCGCGGATGTACGAGCAGTGGGGCTGTGAAACGATGATGCAAGCTAGCGCTTTCAACGAAAAAACGAAGAAAAAACGCATCTGGTCTATAACCGGTGGAATGTATTCGTGAAGATATGTATAGGAAAACCACAAACAAGCAACGACGGTTCAAGCGCTGAGCTAAAGCTGAACCGAATTTTCTTTCCAACCCCCTCGACCTCCGCGTTTTGAGCGCAAACGCTCGTGTATAGGATAGGAGAAGAGGGGCGATGTGTACTCATTTGGATTGCTTGCCTTAGTTATTTGACCATTGACCACCCATCCCTTTCGAGACGGAGCACCGTTCCTACTCCCAATAAGAGACACCTCCGACATTTGGGCGCTCAATACGTTTGGCAAGGAGCGGGGGGGTATGGGCGGCAACTGCGAATACTTCCCTGCTGATCCCAGAAAAAAAAAAAAGACGCCGGCATGGCTGATGCCACAGCTGACGATGCAAAGAGAAAATACGCGGCATAGCACATCGTCACGCAGGCACACGTGATATACATGTACACATAATTCGTATATATTCAACGCGAGCCGACGAGGGAAGAAAATGCTGGATTATTCTCGCGATAAGAATGAAGGCACGTACCGTAGCGGCGAAGGGGGAGGAGGGTCCGCTATGCCACCCCGGATCTGAGGTGCTACTGGGGGGGGGGGGGGGGGCGAGAGTACAGAGTGCGAGGATAATAATGGGATTAAAAAAACAAATATGGTCGGACTGCGTTTGGCGTATTTTAAGTAAGTGTAGTACAGTAGGGGTTCTCCAATGAAGCGATCTGAGTATGGCGGTATCCCGATTAAAGGCGGTCTAAATATAGAAATAATAAGACGGCTTCCCTCTATAAGGCGGTTATATTTCATCTGAAACACCACCGCCTTTATGGGGGGACCCCTATTGTGCTGCAAACTGAATACGCCATTAACACCCATACCCGTGAGTGCCTGCAGACGCTGAAAAGAGGGGGCGTCTCGTTCCCTTCCAAACGATAGGTGGAGCAAGGGAAACAGGTGAGTCAGATCGATGCTAAGCCGAAAAAAAGTAGATACAGAAGGGAGTTGGACTCTCGTGTGCACGAGTTTCCTTGTTCTGGTTCCCTTGGTTTTCGTTGTTTCCCTTGCTTTCTGGGAATGTTTTTTCAGTGATCGACGACGTTGCTGCTCATTCTATACATCGAATTTCGATGTCATTTCCATGTTTTTTGGCAGGAGGTATGACTTGGTTCAGCCATGAGATACATGTATACGACTTTTAGGTTTGTTTTAACGTTTTCCCTGGGATATTCCTTCACTCCAGAGTGACTTGAGCCTGTCCTGCGACCACGGACTTGATTATACGAGTTGATGTGAGAATAGCAACGTAGTCGCATGAGCAAGGCTACTTAAAACTAAAACTAATAGTTATGCTACCCTCTCCTACCGTTGTGAGCCCATCGCGGTAATCCCCGAAACAAAACAAAACAAAGCAAAGCAAAAAAACTTCGATACGAGCACACGCACAACCCGTCGCACGCGCGCGCGATCGAAGTATCACAAACGAGCGCTTTCAGGGACGGCTTTTTTTTTTCCGACGAACATCCTCAAAAATATTTCGCACAGCAAGCGCGGGCGGTGTCTCTTGATATGAAATATATTTTCAAACGCAACAAACAAAAAAACCTACCGGATCACCCCCAGAGCAAGGCAGCTCGAAAGGATCCCCGTCCGAGAAAAATGCCACTCGGAGCACGCGCCGTGCGCCCCGGGTAGACGTTGGCGCGGCAGGGGCCGTTCCTGAAGGAAGTCAAGGTCGAAAAAAAAGGCCTATCAGTACACGTATACTTAAAAGAAAGGTCGAAAAAGAAGGCCCATCAGTACACGTATACTTAAAGGTCGAAACAAAAGGCCTATCAGTACACGTATACTTAATGGTCGAAAAAAAAGGCCTATCAGTACACGTATACTTCATACAAAGGCGTCCCAAGGTGTAGCCGCCTTGTTGTGCTGTAGAGTTCGGGGTGAAATCACTAATCAACGCTTTTTTTTGTAAGGGAAGTATAATTATTTTATAACGTACGTCAAGTACGGCAGTACGTATTATAGTAGCATTACTTATGAGGTCGCCTACCTGTAGCTGCTGCTGCTGCTTTGGATGCCTTTTTGGTGGGGTTGGTGGCGGCGGTAGCACTGCTGGTGGTGTCGCTTGACGTAGACGATGCCGCTTTGTATCGGATTTGAACCACGGCGACGAGAACGTCCGCGAATCCCAACTCGTTGCGGTGGTCCTAGCATCACGATCGCAGCAGTAGAAAAAAAAAAATGGCAAGAAGAGAGATGTTGCCATCCCTTTTTGAGTGTTGGAGACAAAACTTGAAATTGCTTGAAATGAGTGTGTTACTGGTTTGGCAATTCTGAAAGGGTGAAGGACTACGGTAGTTCGTTGGGCCACTGGAAAGAAAAAAACAACAATTTTCTGCCGCCAAACTAAGCCTTGGAACTTATAACGCTAGCCCCCCATGGAATGCGTCCGTGAATCCCAGCTCGTTCCAGTAGTAGTTATGATAGCACCACGAATGCAGTTCGTAGAAAAACAAATAATAAGCAGTGATACATACAGCTTGATGGGGTCTTATTTTCATGTCGTTGACCAACGTTTTTTTCTTGACGAACTACTACGCGAGCTTTTCCTATAGCACTGATCGTCGCTTGTCGCGTCTATTGGGTATAAGCCCAACTCTTAGAAGTGCACCACTTCTATGCGAGTCCAGTCGTTACTGGCGTTTTTCTTGTCGTGTCGGGGCACCATGCAGACGGGTCGATTTCGTCTGATTTCCTAGCATCAACAAGCATACCTATTAATGCAAGGTCTGCACCCCCTTCTCTGATCACTCGGTCGCTCCGCGCGCACACACACACGTGACCATGCTCCACGGGGCTTAATGAACTGTTTTTGAAGATTCAAAGTGAAAAACAGGTTTCAACATGTAGACTGCGATGATTCCAGCATCGCCATACGAAGCAGTCCGACTTTGCCGGGAAAAGATTTCGCGTCCAAACTGCAAATGACGAGAGTTGTGCCACACGCGCTCAGCATGGCTACTCGTACAACCCGTACTGCTGCTGCTGCTGGACGATGATACAGTCAGATAGACGCTTGGTAGGATCGCAACTCATCCAGCCGTATCTTTGGCCGCCACACATGGGTCCCAAAAATACTTATATAGCACGTTTTTTGGTGGAAGGATCCACTCTGGGCATAACATTTTATAAGCAATTGAAAAACGTCAGCTGTGAGTACGACCGGTTGAATGATTGAACGTCAACTTTGCAAGCTGCGTGGTGCATTATTAGATCTGTGTTCATTTATGATATATATGGTGTTTATGAAATAAACCTGGTTACTAATGCACAGCTTCACAAATTTTACGGAAGGTCGTTAATATTGAAGAAGCTTCCGACCAACAAAATGAATATGTTGAATTCGCATAAAACGTTTAAGCGTTTCGACACCACGCTGCTTCGTATATAAATATTTTTTGAATCGTCGCTTTTACTCTCCAGCTCGGCTCGCAAGGGGTTTTGATGTTTCCCTCAGCAACTTTCTGGACAAGCCGTCGTCACAGGCGTCTTTCTTTCCTTCTTCCTCTCGCTATGTGCCTCCATTTTGATTGCGCGTAGGGTTTCAACGCTCCCGCTTTTCAGCTTTTTTATCCTCGTCGGTTTTCATCGAATTTTCTAACTCACGCTGTCGCGATTTCCGCTCGTCAATTTTCATGCATGACAAGGCCCTTATTATCGCTGAGACTTCAACCCACGACCTTGACGTTGGTAAGGACGGTTGTTGTTGTTGTTGTTGTTGTTGTTGTTGTTGTTGTTGTTGTTGTTGTTGTTGTTGTTGTTGTTGTTGTTGTTGATGTTGTTGTTGTTGCTGTTGCTGTTGCTGTTGCTGTTGCTGCTGCTGTTGTTGTTGTTATATTAACTCGCATAACCAAGCACGGTGGTCACAGGACAGGCTCCAGTCACTCTGGAGGTGGAAGAATACCCCAGGGACTAAAAACCAAAACAAACCAAAAGACAAACACACATGTGTGGGTGTTGCGGTGAAATCTCACTCATTCATATAAAACTCAAGATACATTCAATATGTTTTCAACTTTGAAGGATAGATAATAACAACCTTTGTAGGTTGTTCATAGCAACAACCTAAAAAGGTTGTCCCCGCATCCCCCCCCCCCCCCCACCCCGCACGCCTCCTTCTTATCTCACCCTAGGAATGTTGTTAAAAAACTTTCTGACTTCTCCGGCCACCCTTTCAGCCGCCGACTCCTCCGCAGCCTCGAATTCCGCGGCGGCATCTCTCTCGGCGGCTAATGCGGCCATCAACGACGATGACCCCGACGACCCGACGCTGCTCTTCCGGCTGCTCGGAGCTACGGATGGTGGCCTGCATCGGACGGCAAGGACCTCACAGGCATCAGCGTTCCCATGCAACCATTCAAGCGTGCTGGAAAGTTCCGCTCGATGGACGAACCGATGTGGCCGAGATATACAACAAAAAATGTGCTGCCAAAAGCAAGAAATGTCAGATTCCGACAATTCGGCTTAAAGCGCAGTTCCAACTTGAGGAAAAATCGCTTGAGAATGGAGCAAGATGTAGGTTTCTGACCACTGCAGTACTAAAGGGGTTAAGGAGCCAGGTTTCTGAAAAAACAAAGCAAGACAAAAAAAAAGTGCTAACTCTATGGTATCGCAGCGCGCGTCCATGCTACCGTACCGCGGATTCGCAACCTAGGAGTCCGTTCCTGACAACAGGGCTATGGCCTCTCACTCCCGATCGGCATGCCGCTCCGGAGCTTGAGACGCAGCAGAACGACCGGTCGGAAGAGGGATGGCTGCCGCTGCCGCTGCTGCTGCTGCTGCCGGTGTCTCGTTGGATTGTGGATGTGCTTGTTGTGGTGCGTCCGACGGAGGTGGTGGTGGCGGCGGCGGCGGTGGCGGCGGTGGTGAGACGGAGAGGAACGGCATGTCCACCCACAACACGGCGCCCATTTCCTTAACCTGCGATTTTGTTTTGCGACGGCGGAGACGGGGTACGAATGACCGGCGCTGTGCGAGGCCACACCGTAAGCTTTGTTTCGCTTATGAGTTCGTCTCAAACATTTGGGACATTTGTTTTGGTTCGTATTGTTGATATTTATAGGCTTCGACCGTCAAGGGACATACATAATGAAGGTACGCGTTTGCTTCACTCCTAAGGGCTCAGCAAAAGCACTCGACCGGGTCGTTCGTACAGTAAATTTGCACGATACAAACGATAACTTCGACATTATTATTAAATACGCACCTGCGTTTCGCTCTGCTACAAGTCATGTCTCGTATTCCGCAAAATGCTGTTCACTACGCATGGCCCGGCTGATTCGAGACGGAGGGTCAATACACCACACCACTAAATGATTGTAACGAAAACTCGTCAGGGTACCCAAAACTACATCTCCCACGACTACAGAGGTAACATAATATTCAACAAACGCCTCAATTTCCCCGTCAAACTCCAAATCTCCCGTGCCGATTCCACCACCTAACCTACTCGTTCAACATGCCAAGACCATCTTCAGTTGTGGGCAAAGGGAACCCTTAGGAAGGGAAATTGGAAAAGGTTGGCTGAGAGTTACGGAAGAGTGTTATACGGCCTGGTTTGGATAAGCTATTGGTTAACCTTTTGCAAGTGGTCAAACGGACTAATACCCCAATAATTCCTTAACAAATGATGTCGTCGACAGACCATGGGATTTTTGGGTCGTGGGTTCGAGTCCCACATCCCACCATAATATTTTCCTTCAGACTTTCCCCACGTCGAACATCAAAAATACCCTCCCTGGTATCCCCAGGAAATGAAACCGCTTGAATATTGACAGGTCCACCCGTATATCCGGCCGACCTGGTAACCCGCCGTTTCAGGGGGGAAGAGTGTTATTAGGCTTAGCTTGGGTAAGCTGTTGGTTAACCTTTTGCAAGTGGTCAAACGGACTAATACCCCACCAATAACCTTAACACGAGATACTACTACTCTGTACGGAAGAGTTTTCGGTGTCTACGCGAACGACATATATCTGCAACTACTAGTCGGAGAGCCACACCAATATTTTGTTTCCCACGTCCCTCTCGAAATATAGACGTTGGCGCCTCCCTTTTTTAACCCCCGCAGTGGTTGGAAAAAAAAAAAAAAAACGGGTCATCGTATTGCCTGCTACGATCGGGTTTAGTACAACCTCCAGAGCTGTGAGTCGGTAGGTTTTCACGACTAACAACTAATCGACAGGTGCCGTTACCCAACTAACCGACCTTTAGTCGTCAAGTCGGCTGGCCAAGCCAGCTGATGACCAGCCGACTTGACCACTTAAGTCATGCGGGCGAAGCGAGCCAAATCGGCCCCTTCCCCGCGCCCACACAACAAAAAAATACATTTTTCGCCACTAATTACCCCTTTCTGCAAGGGTGGAAACTCACGGTCAAAAGATCGGATAGTCAGTACTTCCGGGAAGCGAATAACTGTTAGCCCGACTCGCACCTGGTCGGCGACTTAACTTGTACCGACGCACAGCTCCAACAACCCCACTTACAGAGATTCTCAGTTGCGAGGAACTACCCAACAGTATCGTCGGGTTGTAATTTTGTGATTCCTAACGGTAGTCGTTGTATGTCTAGGCCCTGGGATTGCTCGTCGGACTGCGCTTTTCAATTTTTATCAAAACCAAGGTTTTTGGGGCTGATTTATAGAGAGCGCTCTTTAACCGAGAAGCCTCATAATACCGGTATTTTGTTTGCATATCTTCTGTAGTAGTACCGTGCGTGCGTGTGTTGGTCGGTCAACAATCTTGGCAAAGCTCCAACTTGTAGGTAGAACTGGGAGTCCCAGCAGGATTTCATCACGGCGAAAATAAACTAACTGGCAGGTACCATTAGCCAAAATAACTGCATTTAGTCGGCAAGGTGCCATTAGCAAATCAACTGACTTTAGTCGGCAAGTCGGCTGGGGAGACGCTAGCTGATGGCCACCCGACTTGCCGACTTAAGCCGACGTGACCCAGATCAGCTTCCCCCCCGGCCGAGGGCGCCCCTGCCAAAAAAGACCAAATACATCCCGCGTTAAACAAGCCTTCCTGTACACAAATGCGGCAATCGAATAAGTCGGATAGGCGGCACCTCTGAAAAATGACAAACTATTACTATAGTCCGACGACTAACTACTGTAGTTCGTGAAATAAGTCGTGCCGACCCATTAGCTCTACCAACCTGAGGGGCCAACTTGGCAGCCCTGCGGCCTTCCTCTGCCTCCTCTTCCTGTCTTTGCCTTTTTGGCATGCACGCTTCCTGCAGAGCAACGGAAAGCCGGCCGGCGGCAGGCGATGGGGAGGGGCGAGCGGGTCTCACTTTGCGCATGCTCCAGTCTCCAGGCGTCTTTCGTTTTTAGGATTGGAGGATGCTCAGTATCATGCAAGCGGGACGCTGGTGATGGTTCCATGTGGCTGTGAGGGAGCAGGAGAGAGGCCTCCTTCACGCACGTCTTTCCCCGCCCACCGAGCTCTAACACGTGACAAGCCATTATGCGTATATAACTCTTAAGTACATATTTTGTTGATCTTATGGCATGTCCAACTAACCTGCTAGACCATATCATTTGTTTGGATGTACAGCACTACCCACTATCCAACTGAATCGTTTGTTGATAACATAGCACTACTCTCCGCCAGCCTGCTACTGTAAGTCAGGTGGCTAAGTACGCTTTTGGGTAATGGTATAATGTAATACCTGGAATGGCAGATACTGCCTCGTACCTTTCTCCGCGCTTCTCTCTCTTTTCTGGCTGCTCCTTCTTCCTGCCAGAAATTCGCGTGTAGTTTTTTCTGGGGAAGAAAAAAGAAAATATTAAATTGTGGAGGAAGACAAAGTGTGTGTGTGCGGCGGGGGTGTACTCAACATTAATGCATGGCCGTAGACGTATGACCATAGACCCTCACATCCACACAATACCGGGACGGAGCACGTCGGGTTTTCACCAACCACGCAGACGCTGCTGGCACCAAGCGCGAAGCGCCGTTAGATGTTCGGCACAAAGTGTGTGGGGGTCATTTTTGGCTTGTCTTAAGTCATTTGGCCGTTGACCGCGCATCCCTCTCTTGACGAAACACCGTTCCTACTCCCAATAGAGAAGCGTTCAAAGATTTGGAAGCTCATTTCGTTATTTCCCCCCATGTTGCATAAAACGTTTTGAAGTCTAACAGTGCAGGAAGAAACATTATTAACCGCGTGGGTACACGTTGGAAGATCGGCTTGATATGGCTTTGAGACGCCAATTTCGACCAATCTCAGATACACAAAAGACGGGTTTTAAGGCGTCCGATTTTCCGCATTTCGTGCGATCCTGCTGCTATATTGTCAGCACTGTGACATAAATCCACTCTATAGGTCCCTACTGCTAGGGCATGTGATGCCCCGGAGTGCGTTACATTAAAACCCCTTTTGAGACGGGCAGAGGGGAAAAGTGGCAAATAAAACAAGACGGTCGAGTCATCCCACGCGTAGGGGCGCAGCAGATTTTATTTTTATGAGATCCTACCACGAGGAGCTCAATATCTTGTTTGTTCGCTTTTTTTTCGTTATCCTCCGGCTGATGAGGGAAAAATAATGCCTAAAACTCACCACACGTCCACGTATTTTTTTTATACATATTTTATAACCGAAAACGTGACATGAATTCGAAGGCACTCGCTCGCGCAAATCGGGACCAACGCTTCCACGCGGTACCGCGGTCCTTAGTCGTAAAAAAAAACAAAAAAATACACTCCATAAAAGCGTCAGAATGACCTTCTCCCCCGCTTGAGGAGTTGAACCGAAAAAAAAAACGAACATTGGACCTAGGCTACGATAGGGGGGTTATTTCCCCTTATAAGGGGCATTTTTTTTCAGAGGCCCGGAGTCAATCGCACGAGTGATCCCC
This sequence comes from Undaria pinnatifida, assembly GCA_012845835.1. NCBI lineage: Eukaryota > Phaeophyceae > Laminariales > Alariaceae > Undaria > Undaria pinnatifida. The sequence goes on from JABAKD010000011.1 coordinate 7,831,407, forward strand.
CCTTCCTTTGCGGTTCAAATCTACTAGTGCAAAAGGGGGGCGTATTAGCAATTAGCATTCCCCCTAACCGCGGCCTTGGTCATTGGTTGAAATCGCGCACCCCCTTTCACCGTGGGGTGACTCGACCACGGCATCGACCATACGAAGCAGGTCGGGGTGCTGGCTGGGGTGTATCCAGTACTCCTTTTGTGCATCGCCGTAGTGGTATAACCTTAGGGCCTCGCATCCCTACTATGCCGGGACGGAGCACGTCGGGTTTTCACCAACCGGGCAGCCATTGCTTGCACCATGCCGCGCGAAGCGCCGTAAGGTGAGGTGTCCGGCGAGTCGCATGAAGGTGAAGTGCGTCGTCTTTCCAAGAACCGCTCGTAAGACGGACGTCGGCATCTTGTGCCTATTTTCTTGCTGATGGATGGCAGCGCCAATGAGAGCTGGCTGGGGTAGGAGACATGCCCAAAGTGCAAACAACGCCGGGAGACGTTAACCATGCGTGCAGCAGCAGCAGCCGTACGATGTTTGCACTCCTGCGCCTCCTCTTCTTAGACGGCGTGATTAATGCCGCAGTTGTCGCTTTCAGCCCTTGTAGAACGGGGTTTGGTATTTGTTTTTGGGGGACTATACAGCGCATGGAGATGTTGGTCGAGGTTACGCTAGGGCGTGCAGTAGATGCTAAGAAATTCCTACGCTCCTAACGTGAATGAGGCGCTCATCAATATCTCACGTGAGGAGCGTAGAAATTTCTTAGAATCAGCTGCACCGCCTAGCGTGGGGTGGCTCGTGTGAACCGTGCGCGCAGAATGATGAAAGCTGATACTTGTGCTCCTGCGCCTCTTACTAGACGGCGAGATTAACGCCGCACATTGTCGTTGTTAGCCCTTGTAAAACGCCTTTTTTTTAGAACAGCACCTATGGTTTTTTGGCGGGACAATCTACTTGGAAATAATGTGGGGTCATTTTTTGCAGTACAATAGTGGGGGGGGATACCGGTAGTGCCGATGTGTGCCGGCACTACATACCGGCACTATTCAGGACTCCGGCACTACAGTAGAAGCAGGCGGGTGGGTCTTCTAGCGAATTACAGTCATGCCAAGCGACTTCACTGGCACAATAGAGAGCAGTGGCACTATTCAACCAGCACCATTGGGGAGCCCCCAACTGTAGTAAAGGGGTCAAGGTCGCCACACCTGGGTCCCGCATGAGCTGACTACCTGTTCGTCGATGTACCACCGGAGAACCTCTCTAGCCGATGAGTCGGACTTCGCTGTAGCCGCCGCCCCTCCCCCCACCGAGCTCCCCAATTCACCAGCTCCCGCTCCTGCTCCCCCGCTGCGAATAGGAGACGTTCCCCCCCCGCCCCCATCTCTCTCCATATCCGTCTTGACAATATCCAGCTTGATCGTGGATCGAACGGCTGCAGTGTTAAACTCGCCGTGCCGAGTTTTATTTGCGACAGGCGCGACGTGCTGTTCACCCCCGGCGGACAAAGTGCTTTTCCTGCCCCCTCCCACCGGCTTAGATGAGGTCGAAAACGCTCGAGACGAAAGCGGTGTAGTTTTGTTGCCAACTTTGATGTCGCGTTTGCCCGCAGAATTTCCGCGGGCATCACGGTTGTCCATGCCGCGATTTTTGTTTCCAACGTGATCAATTCTACCGGTGGCTACGGCACTATCGTGCTGTTGAGGTTGCGGAATAACCACGGACACGGCGAATTTCGAGTAGCGCGGCTCGGTAGCATGGTTGCTCCCCCCCGCCCCCCACCGCTGCCGCTGTTGTTTTGCCCTCTCGTAAACTGCTGCGGCGTTATCCGTATTTTTGGGTGTCACTCCTGCTGTACCGCCGCCCGCACCCGTACTCTCGGTACCTCCATGGTTGTCGCCCGGTCGATTGTGCAACGGGGGGGAGTGCAGTACTGATTGCGTGATGCGTCTCGAATACGCTCTCTTCGCACGCGCTATTTCTTCAATCACATCCTCTTTCCACACCTGTATCGAAGGTCAGTGAGGGTAAACTAAAATATCGAATCGATGATTGTCGTAAGTGGTGTCGGAGGCGGTGGCGCGGGAAACATGCACCCAATGTCAACCAAAACGTGGTGGATCAGCGTCAGCGCTTCTTTGAAAGTTTTGCGGGGAATACACCTTTCCTAGGACGGCTCGAAGTTGGCCTTCTCATGCTACGAATATCTTCTTTGATCTTCTTGCAATACATCCCGATCCAACCCGGCCCAACCCAACCCAACCCAACCCAACCCAACCCAACCCAACCCAACCCAACCCAACCCAACCCAACACAACCCAACACAACCCAGCCCAGCCCCACCCCACCCAACCCAACCCAACCCAACTCAACACAACCCAACCCAATCCAACCCAACCCAACCCCACCCAACCCAACCCGGCCCAACCCAACCCAACCCGGCCCAACCCAACCAAACCCAACCCAATCCAACCCAACCCAACCCAACCCAACCCAACCCAACCCAACCCAACCCAACCCAACCCAACCCAACCCAACCCAACCCAACCCAACCCAACCAACCAAACCCAACCCAACCCAACCCAACCCAACCCAACCCAACGCAACCCAACCCAACCCAACCCAACCCAACCCAACCCAACCCAACCCAACCCAACCCAACCCAACACAACCCAACACAACCCAACCCAACCAATCCCAACCCAACCCAACCCAACCCAACCCAACCCAACCCAACCCAACCCAACCCAACCCAACCCAACCAAACCCAGCCCAACCCAGCCCAACCCAACCCAACCCAACCCCACCCAACCCAACCCAACCCAACCCAACCCAACCCAACCCAACCCAACCCAACCCAACCCAACCCAACCCAACCCAACCCAACCCAACCCAACCCAACCCCACCCAACCCAACCCAACCCAACCCAACCCAACCCAACCCAACCCAACCCAACCCAGCCCAACCCAGCCCAACCCAACCCAACCCAGCCCAGCCCAACCCCACCCAACCCAACCCAACCCAACCCAACCCAACCCCACCCAACCCCACCCAACCCAACCCGGCCCAACCCCACCCAACCCAACCCAACCCAACCCAACCCAACCCAACCCAACCCAACCCAACCCAACCCAACCCAACCCAACCCAACCCAACCCAACCCAACCCAACCCAACCCAACCCAACCCAACCCAACCCAACCCAACCCAACCCAACCCAACCCAACCCAACCCAACCCAACCCAACCAACCAAACCCAACCCAACCCAACCCAACCCAACCCAACCCAACCCAACCCAACCCAACCCAACCCAGCCCAACCCAGCCCAACCCAACCCAACCCAACCCAACCCAGCCCAACCCAACCCAACCCAACCCAACCCAACCCAACCCAACCCAACCCAACCCAACCCAACCCAACCCAACCCAACCCAACCCAACCCAACCCAACCCAACCCAACCCAACCCAACCCAGCCCAACCCAACCCAACCCAACCCAACCCAACCCAGCCCAACCCAACCCAACCCAACCCAACCCAACCCAACCCAACCCAAACCCAACCCCATCCAACCCAACCCAACCCAACCCAACCCAACCCAACCCAACCCAACCCAACCCAACCCAACCCAACCCAACCCAACCCAACCCAACCCAACCCAACCCCACCCAACCCAACCCAACCCGGCTCAACCCCACCCAACCCAACACAACCCAACCCAACCCAACACAACACAACACAACCCAACCCAACACAACACAACACAACACAACCCAACCCAACACAACCCAACACAACCCAACCCAACCCAACCCAACCCAACCCAACCCAACCCAACCCAACCCAACCCAACCCAACCCAACCCAACCCAACCCAACCCAACCCAACCCAACCCAACCCAACCCAACCCAACCCAACCCAACCCAACCCAACCCAACCCAACCCAACCCAACCCAACCCAACCCAACCCAACCCAACCCAACCCAACCCAACCCAACCCAACCCAACCCAACCCGACTCAACCCAACCCAACCCAACCCAACCCAACCCAACCCAACCCAACCCAACCCAACCCAACCCAGCCCAACCCAGCCCAACCCAACCCAACCCAACCCAACCCAACCCAACCGAACCCAACCCAACCCAACCCAACCCAACCCAACCCAACCCAACCCAACCCAACCTAATCCAGCCAAACCCAACCAGCTCACCTTGCGCCAGTGTTCCAGGCGTTGCTTCCACGCAGGCGGCGGATCGCGAAGCCGAGCTTCTGCTTGTAATCTCCTTTGCTCCCTCAGGCGACACCAGCGCACGAAACCCACGAAGGTTACCCTACCCAGCTGGTCTTTTTCAAGGTCTCCCTCAGGGGCGAGTGCTTTTTCGGCCTCCCTGCAAGGGAACGATGTGGTTGTAATGGAACCGAAAACGAAATTACCAGAAGAAGCGAGGGAGACGACGAAACCACAAGAACATTCTCAGAAGGAGTGAGAGAGATGACGGAATCACAAGAAAATTATCAGTCAGAAGAAGCGAGGGAGACGCTGGAATCGATAGAAGTTTCCCAGAACAAGCGAGGAGGAACCCGTAGTAAAATGCATGCCTGTCTGTGATGAAACCCCCGGCGCCTTCGACGAGGTCTTCGAGGGTGTCAACGTCCAAGCGGGTTGCGAACGGCGTGGTCCACCGCATGGCCTTCCCCTCTTCCGCCGCAGGAGGGTCAGACGAATCTGTCCGTACGGGATAAGAAGACGGAAAGGAAGATTAAACAGTGTGGGCGTGAGGGAAGGGAGGCGCGGGGAGGGTCGGGGCAGTTGCTCAGAAAACGTAGGCCGTTGGGTGCCAGAAAATCAAAATTCGTGCACCCCGAGCATTTTGTCTCCGAACGCGTGGGTGCAAATATATCTGAAGGGTTTTGAGTCGACGATAAGAAATGCTAGATCCAAGGGATAGTTATGTTCACGCCGAAAAATGATGATGGTGCAGAACACCGCTTAGTGCGGTGGAGCGCAAATTTGCTAGGGCTACGAGTTGGCTGGACTCACGCTGACAGTAAGCCGCCGCCGCCGACCGGTTGTTTAGATGGCTAGGGCAATGCAGCTAGTTTGCGTACGGCCGGTGTCGCGGGAGTTACATGTCTTTGCGTAGGCTTAACTGACTTGGTGCATTTTGTATATGCATATGTACCATTTTGCTTTTTTTGCCTAGTCCGTCCCTTTTTCTCCGCCGGCGCAGAGTTTTTTGGTGTGCTTTCTTCTGCAATGCGATCAGACTACCCGTCGGTATATTATCAGCCGTGTGCCGGGCTCATGGGACGTCCGTGGCGCGAGCTATGGCCGCGGAAAGCCGCCGAAACTGGCTCTATTTTGCGGGGTATGAGACACTTCTGTCCCCGAGCAACCACACACTAGACGTATTTAAGCCTCGAGGTTAGGTCTTAAGTACTTCCAACTGGAAGAGCTAGGCCATTCGATATTTCGACCTTAAACGCATAAAAAAAACACCATATGTCTAAAACTCGAAATAGTGGTCTCTTTCAGTACGCATAAAAAGAAAAGCCGAGGAAAGATCAAACTACTTGAAAATAGACGATGATATTTCTGCACTACTCCAGACGCAGATGGCAAGACGAGGATTTATGTCATGAGTCAGCACATGAGTGGGTGGAAACTTCGAGAAAGAACCTCCCCTGCCCATGCTGTGCGAGCTTGAATAAACGGCCTAAACAAATAACTGGTGCCTGGCAAAAACATTGAGTAGTGCTTCGTACTCCATACTCGCTTCATATGTAGGATACCTCGCAGGCGTCTGCCGCCTTCGGTGTGCCTCAGTGTGGCAGTCAGTACAGCAGCACAGCAGGACTGGCCCTCAACCCGGTTCAATTTCCACCCTCGAAATGTAGGCATCCGCGGGAAAGAGGCAACAGGGTTGTAAACTGCAGCAGCAGCTCCGGCCATGCGCTACGTCGGGCACAAAAACCAAACAAAAAAAATGTGTCATCGAAAAATTGCAGCCTCTCAGGACGAGAGAGCAGGAGCACGAGCGCGCGACGAACTATGTCAGAGTCCCAGTTCTCTGACCGCAGAGAACGCCAGGGTAGGAGGAGTCTCGCGGGCGTTTTCCACCGGCTAGTTGTGCTGTAGTTGGGTTGGCTGTTTGGGTGCTGGTTGTCTGTGTGTTGTGCTGTGTTGTTTTGTTTTGTGGTGTGTTGTGTTGTGTGTGCGCTCGATCCTCGTGAATGAACAAGGACTCCTTTTCAAGTAACAGTACGTAGAGGCATGCCGCTCCACGAGAGTGGGTCGCCTCTGACCACCGCCAACGTTTCTGATGGTGTTGTACACGCAGGTTGATTAACCCGGGTTGGGGATACACCAAGCGGCTTGCTAGGTTGAGCGTTGCAATTACTGCGTGGGTGTTGTGCTGTGCTGCTGCTGCTGCAGAGTGTCTGATGTTTCCTCGAGCTTTTGTCGTCTGAAATGCTGTTGTTTGTTGGAAAATACTCGGAAAATTGCTTCAAATATGCACTTGGGCCAAAATGTGCCCAAGTGCATATTTTTGGGAAAATCCACATCTCACCGTGGTCTGCCGTGGTCGTTAGGTCGATAAAATAGACCTATGTTTTAGACATTTAAAACACGATTGGGCTTAATTTGGTTTAGAGCCAAAAATATAGGCATATCGTCAGGCTTAAATACGTCTACTACACACACGGTGGAACTTTAGTCCTCGCACGTACATCGGGGTGGCATCAAAATGTATTTGCGAGAGAATTTTCCCGCACTGCTAGACGCGGGCGCGGTGTATATGTACCCGCTGCAACGACGTGAACTATGTCATTACTGTGAGTTCTCCCTCACAATTGACACGGTGGTTACCATACAGCAGTAGCGAAACCTGTATAAAGAGATATAAAGTAGCAACACAACTCAAGCAAAAGTAACGATGTGCACACAACAGACCATATCGGCAACAAACATCGGTATAAACTGTTTAACTGTTTAAGCGTGCGGGGAAAAATACTGGACACAGAAAACAAACAACAAATTGACACCAATGATTCCTCTAACAGCAGCGACAGCAGACAAACGTATAATTAATTGCTGCCACGCAGTTATACGGAGTGGACTTTCGAATAACTTATCACACCGAGCCTCAGCAATATCCCAACCCTCCTCCTCAAAATGTCTGTGATATCTTATATTATCCACATTCTTTCCACTACGCATCCCTCCGATATACACCTTCTGCATAAATACTTCATCATCAGTTGTAGTCATTCGACTTGCGTCGCCCCCGGGAGGCACGTGTCCACCTCCCGAAGGGGAACCTTGTAGGTTGTACGACAGTAGTAGGGTTTGCAGGTTTTGGGCCAAAAAAGTCCCTGTTCGATTGAGCTCCTCAAAGCGAGGAACTGCCGGGTTGATGAAGAAATTTCACGAGTACACGTTTGTTTTAGGGACTAGTTAAGGCACCACAGAAGCTTGGTCTCGGAATAATGTGCGAGCGAGCGAGCGAGGGAGCGAGCGAGCGAACGAACGATCAAAGAATGCCTTCGGATGGATTTTTTTTTTGCGAGTGAGATTCTTCCGAGGTAAAAGAAAAAAACAAGCCATCCCACGGAAGGGGCGTGCCGGAATAATCTGAGCTACAGCAGTAGCGCAAGGGAGGGAGCTCGATGTCTCACTCACCCACCCGAAGCCTGGCTTCGAAGGCGTTCGTTCGCCCACGCACATTTAATTTAGTTTAATTTAATTTAGTTTAATTTAATTTAGTTTAATTTAATTTTAGTTTAATATAATTTAGTTTAATTTAATTTAGTTTAATTTAATTTAGTTCAATTTAATTTAGTTTAATTTAATTTAGTTTAATTTAATTTAGTTTAATTTAATTTAGTTTACTTCATTTTTTTAGTTTAATTTATAATTTAATTTAATTTAGTTTAATTTAATTTAGTTTAATAAATTTTCATTCAATTTAATTTAATTTAAAAAATAATTAATATAATTTAATTCAATTCAATTTAATTTAGTTCAATTTAATTCAATTTAATTCAATTTAATTTAATTCAATTTGATTTAATTTAATTTATTTAATATAGTTCAATTTCATTCAATTTAATTCAATCCAATTCAATTCAATTCAATTTAATTTAATTTAATTCAATTTAATTCAATTCAATTTAATTTAATTTATTTTAATTTAATTTAGTTTAGTTTAGTTTAATTTTATTTAATTTGATTCAAGTTATGTAATTTAATTTAATTCAATTTAATTTAGTTTAGTTTAATTTTATTTTTTGTTGATTCAATTTATGTAATGTAATTTAATTTAATTTATTTTAATTCAATTCAATGTAATTTAATGCAACTCAATGTAATGTAATTTAATGTTATTTAATGTAATTTAATTTAATGTAATTTAATTTAATTTAATGCAATGTAATTTAATGCAATGTAATTTAATGCAATTTAGTTTTAATTTAATTTTGATATAATTTTAATGTAATTTAATTTAACTTAATTTAATTTAATATAATTTAACTTAATTTAATTTAATTTAATTTAATTTAATTTAATTCAATTTAATTCAATTTAATTCAATTTAATTTAATTCAATTTAATTTAATTCAATTTAATTTAAGTTAATTTAATTCAATTTAATTCAATTTAACTTAATTCAATTTAATTTAATTCAATTTAATTTATTTTAATTCAATTTATTTTAATTCAGTTTAATTTAATTTAATGTAATTCAATTTAATTTAATTTAATTTAATTTAATTTAGTTCAATTTATTTAGATGTTTACTTTACTTTTTACCTTTTTTTTCATCCTCCGGCGGATGGGGAAAAATAAATCCTTTTTGTAGCTGCCCACCGCACTCCCCCATATTTTCACACACACAGACGTCACACACACGTCGTGTGTCGATCTTAACTCGATTGAATTCGCACTAATAATCCGACCGACACGCTTCTATGCGCTATTATTAATAGTCCTGAAATCAAAGATACTTACTTGTCAAAGAGAAAGGTATCCGAATAACCGGTAGCGTTCCTCACTCGAGGAGCTCACCCCCCCCCCAGAAAAACGCTTGGACCAAAAAGTGCAAACCCCTTCCCCCCCTGGGGTGACTCCGCAGCACGGTTACCCTTGGCGATCGCCGGGAGAACAAGACTAAAACAACCAATGCGTGTAACCTTCAAAAACAGGAACTGAAAGCGCGGGGTTACTATTGTACCAGGTATTAACAGCACTACTAGCCTGGGGCGTGAATATAAAGGGGGATTTTTCAAGGGTGTGAATCGTACAAGAGATATTTTTAAGACGGGTCAAAACGAAGAGATACAAAACAACAGGTGAATTATTTGAAGCATTACAAATGTTTTCAGTATGCTTTTTTTTTGGCGCGGCGGGGGGGGGGGGGGGGGGGCAGTGACGGTAAAAAAAAAAAAAACGGGGCGGCCAGGGGGTGGATGCCTGGATGCGGCATCCCCCGGGTATTCACTTTTCCCGAATGTTTTCCTTCTGAGAAGCAGATGTGCGTTGCCGTGTAAGAGATTTGGCGCATATCGTCTCCCTTGCATCTGGGAACGGTTACATGACTTCATTATTTCACTCCCACAAGCACTATACTACCTATATCTTATATTATTTGATACAAATGTTCTAAACACGTCAGCTGTGAGTTCGATAAATTTTAGGATCGGTGCTCACATTTTTGCAAGCTGCGTGACACACACAGCTCGTTTTTCACGGACATACTATCCTTTGAATGTCTACCCTATGTTACCATTGTTCCTGAATCCTAACCATTGCTTCTGGATAATACCGGCATAGATAGTATACATTTCAAAAGCCTTCGCATGGTTGGTTTGGCGCAACATCTTAGTTCACTGCGTCTCTTCGACAAAAAAACAAGTGGACCTAACCGAGCAACGTATCGTGGACTCAGTAGTACGAGGCATCTGCTCTACGCCCCGCTGCAGTAGTCCCACCCTATTTAAGAGCGTCTATACCAAGACAAAAATGAGCTGAACTTTAAGGACGGTCAAGCAGGCGTACCCTGCGGAGTAGCGGGTGCATCCCGTTCCTACTTTTAACAAGTCAATAACGCGGGTTCGAATCCTCCCGCGTGCGTGCTCGTGCTCATGGCGGCCTTTTTTGTGACATAAAAGTTGACGAGCGAAAAGCCGCGAGAGCGGGAGTTGGCAAAAATTGTTCGACGAAAGATCGACGAGCATAAAAAGCTGAAAAGTGGGAACGCTAAACCCTACCAAGAAGTGGCACCCGCCAAGAAAATCAAGGCAACGTTGCGGGGGAGGGGGGGGGGGGGGGAGGGGGGGGCGGAAGAAGGGAAGACACCTGTACCCACGGCTTGTCCAGAAGGTCGCTAAAGGGTCAAACCCTCTCACGGGTTGAGCTGGAGAGTATGATTGGAGATTTGAAAAAAAACAAAAACAAAAACAAAAACAATCGGCTTGTAACGCCTTGTGCCACCAAATCTATACTAAAACCTGTATATACATGAAATATGATACCCCACCGGAAGTAAGAGTCGCACAGAGATAAAAAGAGCTGTAACACTCTCCCGTTCCGAGGGACTCCTACACCGGGTACCCCCCCTCCTGTACCCACCTTGGTTCTCGTTCGCTTGCTTGTCTTTGAGCAGCTCCCAGTCCCTATAGCTTCTCATCTCCTTTTCGCTCAAGAGTGTGCTGCCCCCCCGTCCATACGCTAGGGCCGCCAATCGCAGGCCCCCTGCTTCTTGCCCGCTGGCTTTGCCCCGGTCTGCCTGATGGAAAAATAACAAGAGGAGAAGGCCGCCCTTGTGGAAAGGTACCATTGTGATGGTGTAGACAAAGAGGGGGTGCACGTGTGGCATGGTAGACACCGGCGCGGCAGAGTCCGCGGGAAGTATTGCCAAAAACTTCTGTGGTTCGAGTTGACGGGGGCCGATTTTTTCGGCTTTGTGTAATAATAGCATTTGTTTGTTCGCGAAGAGTAACACATTTCTTTTTCGAAACACGGGTTTTGGGTTATTTAGGTAGAGAAAAATGAAAATAAATAAATAGGGCTCCTTAAGTGAAGAACACCCCCCCCCAAAAAAAAAAAAAAAAGTATAGTTTTTTTTTTTCCGACGCATGCTTCGATAGAGGTAGCGCTTTTCTATTTTTATTTTTATTTTCCGCATGACGGGGCTTCTTAACCCAAAATCGCCGGAAAAAAAATAAATAATACGACAATTTTTTGTTGCATGGTTCTCGTTATTGTGTACCCAGGACATGGGATTCTTTCATCCGGTATATATATCATATCAGTTTCATTTTTCTCCATATGAAGTTTTGGGAGAGGTCTTAAAAGCTTCCAAATTTAGGGGTAGTATTAAGAAAAAAAGGTGGTGCACCTCTGTCGTAGCACGCGTCTATCCTACGGTCGACGTCAGGTTTTGTCCCCCTCAAAATTTGTTTTATGGTTTCCGCGCACGGACTGATTAACGTCACCCTGTTGACCTTGATAGATACACTGTAGTTGCAAGGGGAGCCGCCGACCTATATCCTTAATGAGGACACAAACCCAGTAATACGCGCGATCGGAGTATCACACACAGCCTGCAAAGATGAGTTTCGACGAAATCTTCGATTTCACTGCTGGAGTGTTTTTTAGTTTTACATAATATGATATATTATAACCATGTATACTGGTACGGATAATGGTGTCACCCTGCCCTGGACTGCGTCGGCGGCCTCTCCTCACCTTCTTGGCAATGCCCAGCTTGTACTTCCTGGCGTATTTGGCGCTATCCTCCAACGTAAACTCCTTCCACCCCCCGCTCCCTAAGTTGTCCGCCGCTTTGCGCGCACGTTCTTTAACTCCTCTCTCTCGCTCCGCCTGCCGAGCGGCCCTACGTGTTGTCTGGGCCTCAAGCTCTCGGGTGGCAGTGGCAGTCGCGGCGGCAGCTGCAGCCGCGGCGGCGGCTACGGTAGAAGAGGCGCCAAAAAAAAAGAAAACGTTAAAAAAGGGGGAACATTAACAAACGGTTCAAGCTTGAACATGTCTAGCAAAAGAAGCTGTCATCTCTCTCGTTGTAAAAGTGCACGTGGTATCAAAGTTGCTGTAGAATGGTAAGTGTAAGACGTATCGAGCAGCGCTTCGCTTGGCCGGGAGCTAGAGCTCCCGAGCGATGGCTGCACCGGCTACTACTACGGAAGACGTATTCCGCGGGCGCAAAGCAGACAAGAGCAAGGAAGACAAAAAGGACAATGTCAACAGACTACTCAGACTTGCACTCGTTCAACACTACGAGCTGAAGAAAAAAGAGCAGGTATTAAAAAGTAAAAAATAGAAAAATAGTACGTATCATCAATAGACGGTTCCAACTGGTACGATACACATCCAATATCGGCCGTACCTATTAATAGCGAATTCCAACCCTGGAAAAAAACGCGCCGGCTAAGGACACATATCGCGTACACCTTGGCTCACATAGGACTCCGTTGTTGTGACCCCCTCTTCTCGCAGCCGCGCGAACAAGCCTTCCAACCTCAGCTAACGCCTGCATCTGGATTTCGGGCTCTGCACCGAAGTTCTCCATCCATCCCGACCCGGGTTTTTTTTCGTCGACTCGTTTACCTTCTCCTCGGCCATAGCTTTCAGCGCCGAAGTTTTCTGCGAAACAGGACACACAGTGAGAAACGTAACTCTCTGGGTTTCTTATTTTGGGAGGGAGTGCGTTCGTTCTACATTGCAAGAAACGGAAAATACTTATCTAAGCTGAGTTCCGTTGTTCGAGAGGGCAGTGCATGCGTTCGTCCTACATAACAAGAAGCGCACGGTGCTACTAGCCTAAGCCTGGTTTTCTTTTTGGGGGGGGGTAGAGGGTGCGTACGTTGTACGTAATGATGACAAGCACATGCTGACATTTGCTGGGTTTCTGAATTTTTCAGTTTTGGCTGGGCGTTCGTCCGTTCAACTTAATAAAGAAACACACGCATTGGCCTACTGTAAGCTTGTTTTTTTACGTGGGTAGAGGATGCTATCGTCTTGCGTGAGAAGAAGCATATATGCTGAAATGTGCTGGAAGACTTGTCCTATTTTTCGGAGGGAGGAGGGGGGTGCGTTTGTTCCACAAAATATGGAACGTACATGCTGACCTAAGCTCGGGTTTTCTTATTTAGGGAGAGGGTGCGCTCGTTCTACGCAACAGAAAAAAAATACGTACTGACCTATGCTGATTTTCTTATTTTTGAAGAGAGGGCGAGTTCGTTCTACATAGAATGAAACAGGAATGGAATGCTGTTTCAGGCTGCGTTTTTAACCTGGAGAAGGTGCGATCGTTCCATGCAATAAAAAGAAGAACGAAACGCTCACCTAAGTCGGGGTTTCTTAGTTAGGTGAGGGGTCTAAGTTCAGGGCATCGGCTCTCGAGTTTCTTGTTATCCTGACCTTTCTTGCTTCTACTCTGCTTCTTTTCAGGTGTCCTGTGCTGTAAATTTCTTGCGTTCCTGTTCAGTAACGGTGTCATCCTGCGTTTATTATTGCCCTGTTTCTTGTCAGGTGTCCTGTCATCTACTACCCTTGGGGGGGGGGGGGGGGTGAAACACGGTTTCCCCACGATATGTCGCCACTACCGCCTCGAGAAGAAGCGTCGCGTCGCTTATTGGTAGAGGGGGGATGGGCAAAAATCGTCGGGAACGTCTCTTGTTGCGTGGGAAGCATATTTCGATCACGAGGGATGTGTTGTGACACGTCTGCTGAATTATGTTCGGATGCTTCTGACACAAGTTCCACAAGGCCAAGTAAAGTACCAACTCCGTAACAACGTTCAGTCTTGGGGGAGAGAAATAGGAGTTTTATTGCCTCACCTTGTGTAGCCCGCCCGAGTTCACGTGGTTCATCCATGGGCGCACACCTAAAACTTCGTTCCCCCCGAAAAAAAAACAAAAAACTAGTGAGAACCTACGACTTTACCTTAAAGCGAAGCAACAATATAGCAAAACCTTGTGAACCTCCTCCCTACTGTCCTGTTCCCGCGGGCCTTGTCGAGCAGGCAGCGCGCGAATAGCAAGGATGATCTTAAGGGTCTGCCCACGCCTCACTTTTCCACCAGTTTTTTTCGTCCTCTTGCTTCGCCCAAAAAACAAACAAATTGAAAAAACTGCAACAACTTCGCACAAAATAAATAGAAAACCTTGCGAAATACGCCCCTCCCTCCCTCCCTTCCTCCCTCCCTCCCTCCCTCCCTCCCTCGACCCCCTCCTCCCTCCCTCCCAACGTATCTCCCTCCCAACGTATCTCCCTCCCGTCCTACCCATCACGTGAAATGATCTTCGCCTACCTGCGTCACTACCGCCGGCTTTGTCAAGCAGCGCGCGAATAGCAGGGGGGTCTAATAGCCTTCCTACGCCCCATTTTGCGGCCAGCTTGCGAACTCGGGCCCCACCAACGACGAGCTGTCGGACGTCTCCGCCTCTTTCTGAGGCGTACATCTTCATCTCCGCCACAACACTCTGTTTTTTTTCCAGGAAACAGAGATTTTAGTCGGCGAGAGAGGGGCGGGGGAGTGGAAGGTGTATGGTTTAGCTCGTGCCTAACGAACCAAAAAACAGCACGACCCGTGAAAAACAAGATACCGGTATGGCACAAACAAAAATTAACTAGTCACGATATCGCGACATTTTGAAGAAGAAAAAAGAAAGTTGTTTATGTGCAAAAAAAATGTGTTCATGTTTCACTGTTTCCAACACAAAAGATAACGTTTTTTTCTTTGTAACAATTGTTGGCGCCGTCGAAACGTCTTCCGCCCCTTTTTGATGCACATGCCTTCGCGTCAGCAATAAACAGCACTATTTAAGGGTGCGGGGTGCGGGGGTGGGGGAGGGGGGGGGGGGGGGGACGGGTTGTACTCATTTTTTTTCTTGCCCAAATCATTTGAGCGTCGGCCACGCATCCCTTTCGAAACGAAAAAGATGGGTCAGAGCAGTGCTTGGTTTGTGAGGGCAGGGTTCGCGGGGTAGCAAAAGGCTGGCCCCAACGGTAGTTTGGATGCCCCCGTTTTAGTTCCGTACAGCGGAACAAACACTACGGTGTTTTTTGCGACGTAACGACTTTGGCTGAGTAAGTGCTGGGTAGGGAAAACATGTAATATCAGTGTAGAGACCGTCGAACGTCAACATCCAACGCTAACCAAACCCACGAACAATCACCGAAGAAATAGTTAAGAACTTCATTTTCCTACCATTTAAATATATATACTGTATATATAAACCTACTTTTTTCGTGCGCCAGTTAGCTTTGGGTTTTATGTATGGCGTTTGTCGGTTACAATACTATTAGTGTTAGAATATGTGTCCACCCCAAACGAATTTAAAAATCGCAAACACTCTATTTTCCATGACGGGGTATATCGCGAACTACCATGGCACAAAAATGTTGAAATGGCCAACAAACCAAAAGGGTGGCCGCGATTGGTTGGTCGTCCATTTCTGCTGTTTGAAGATGCACCGTGGACGGGTGCAGTGAAGTCACCGATAAAACATAGCAGGAAACACTGCAGTGGGTTGGTCGTCCATTTCTGGTGTTTGAAGATGCACGGTGGACGGCTGCAGTGAAGTAACCGATGAAATATTGTTAACCATAGGTGTTACAAGCCCTTTACCGCGGACCAGACACTCCCTTGTTCCCGAGAGATCTTGCTCCTTGCACAGCCGACGGAGACAGTATGCGATCAATGTTTGCATTGGCCGGATTAAAGTTTGTTGATCACGACAATGCCGTTTTGACCGCTCTCATGCCCCAAAGGACGAAAGCGGCGCGTCGTTAGAATGGTCGCACGCCATCATCATGTAACGGGGGGGCAAACAAAAAAAATATTTGCCCGCACAACTCTTCTTCGACGAACTCGCCGCTTTTTGGAACCAGCTCCCGGCCGTACCTCCTGAAATACAGTGCCCCATTGCCACCCCGACGTCATCGTTCGATAGTCCTTTGCAAACAAGAAAATGTATGAATATGTTTGTTTTCGTAGTATACTTCCTCGTGTCGAGCAACCATGAGACGTTCGTTCAAGAAAGTCGCTGGCTTCACGGGGGGGGGGGTATGGTAGAGTTAGTCCGAACTTACAGAAATTGGGGGAAATTTACCCGAGCTTTCCATTGGTAAAAAACGTACGAAACTTCACCTCGTAGACAGGCGTTCCTATGGTTAACATATGCGCGAAACTACACATCGCACCGAGAACATTGAAAAATACACTCGGCACCGCGTAACACAAACCCAAACAGGAGGAGGTTTCGCAGTGTTTTGTCTTCAGACGATAGTTGAGAATCAGTTAACGAACCCCAAAACATATTTTTTGGTTGGTTATATACCACTACCCACTGAGCTACTTAGTCACTAGTAGTAGCTACTGTAGTAGATCTTCAGGGTCGAAAGTGAGCGAAACTACAGCTCGTGCCTAAAACATAGGCCATGATCCCTCGACCACCTTTTGCTTACAACCTAGATGTCTCCGCAGTAGAAATATGCGAAACTGCAACTCGTTTCGTACCTCTGACCGCCGTTCGTGGTCGTCGAGGGCGCTGTCAACATGCACCAGTTCTCGCAAAAGCTCGTGCTCGCGTTGATACAGCTGAGCAAGGAGACACAACAAGGGATGCATGAAAAAAAAGGGAAATGTGAGCGAGGCATAGACTAAGGGGACCAAATTAAAGCGAGAAACGAAGGAAATGGGTCCGGTGTTTTCAACGAAGTTCTTACTACGGCAGCCCCCCCCGAACTTTTCTTTGACGAAGTCGCCGGTTTTCAAACCAGCGCCCGGCTGTATCTCCTGGAACAGCCCCCACGGCGTCGTTCGATAGCCCCTTTGCAAATCAAAACGCGCACGAAGGCATTTTTTTCGCAGCATCCTTCCTTGTGTCGAGCAGCCATGAAAACGTTGGTTGAGGAAAATCGCCGGCTTTTGGGGAGGGGGGTGCTATCGTAGAATCGGTCTACTGTATAATTCGGCATCGCTGCAGAAGCCTGCCTCCTTCCTTAGCGAGAAGGGACCGGGCGGCATCAACACGATACTTTTTTTATACGTAGCGAGGTTGGGTGTTAGTGGGACATATATGGATGTTCGAGTATGGGTCTCTTTAATAGTGAACGAACGGACAGCCTTAATTGCGGGTCGGTCCGGCCCTACGGAGTGGCCTTGTGTAAACCACCACCTTGTGCATAAACATGGATGTTCGACTATGTGTCCCTTTAATAGTAATGAACAAACGGACAGCCTTAATTGCGGGTCGGTCCGGCCCTACGGAGAGGCCTTGTGTACACCACCACCTTGTGCACAATAAACAACTCGCTCATCACACACCACTGTCTGATTGGCCGAGGTTGGCCTTTCTGCCTCCCATTTCGTTCTTGGAAAAAAGTTATCGACTTTATATGTGCATTTTCGGGGGTTGCGATGATCTCTCTGCGCTGGCTGGCGTTCCGTTTTTCGTCGACGAGAAAAAGCAACATCATCCAGCGAAGCCCCTCCACGTAACGTCAGATGGCGCATTAGAGCACACACCAACGAAGAGCACACTGTAGCACCCCAGCCGGTTGCGTGCTCTGTCCTCACTCGTGACAGGAACACATGCTACTAATAGAGTAGGACGGCAGAGGCGCACGGACTCTTTTCTGAGACTCGTCACATGAGGAGCTCTGTGCCTTATGAGGCCGAAAACTGATGATTATTCTTGTTTTTTTTTGGGGGGGGGCGGGGGGGGAAGTGCTATACCCGATGAACGATTCCATGCCCTATGATAGGCATACCACGAAAACTATTCCAAAAGTAAGTAAAAATTCTGACGGTTTTGCGTTTAGAATGCACGTCCGAGCGTTCTACGGTACCCCCCCCCCCCCCCCCCCCCCCCAGCCTTTCCTTAACGAAATCATCGCTGGTTTTGAAACCAGCTCCCGGCCGTAAATCTCATGAACTACGGTGTGCCCCTTGCCCCCCTCGCGTCATCGTTCTGCAGCCCTTTGCAAACAAGGAAATATGCGAAGATTGTATTTTTCATAGCATCCTTCCTCGTTTCGGGCAGCCATGGAACGTTCGTTGAAGAATGTCGCTGGTTTTTTGGAAGGAGGGGGGGGGGGGGGGGGGGGTTACCGTAGAATCAGTCGTCATTCAGAAAGAAAAAAAAACTCGGCCAAAAAGTGCTACGTCTATCGTAGAAGACATCCTGCTAGTAGCGAGTAGCTACATAGAGGTGCACCAACCATTTCCAAGGTTCCTAACGATGTGAGCGTGAGCTCTATACACCAAGTCCAAAAACTGATTTTTGAGTAAGCCGAAAAAAAAAGAGAAAAGGGAAGAAAAAGAAAAGAAAACATGTATACCGATGAATAACCTTATCGCCTAGGTAGGCATACAAACACACACACGATATTGCAAAGATGATGGAACGAATAAAAGGGAAATTTCTGACGGTTTTGGGCCAAGGAGTGCCATCATTCAGACAATATTTTCTGAGGTTCCTCGTTTTGAGATGCACCAAGCCCAAAAAATGTTTTTTGAGTACAGTCGGTACCCCGATTCGAAGAGCGTCCAGGTTAAGAGCGTTCAGAACATCAAGAGCGGTCAAAAATCGGCATGTCCCGCCTGTACTATTAATAAAAGCAATATATATATATATATATTTTCCACTACAGATAAAAGCAATGTGCAGCTAAGAGCGCTTGTTTCGGCTTTTTTTGTCACGGGGGCATTCTTACATTGGGGTGCCCACTGTAAACTGCCAAAGAAAAAAAAAAAACAGCAAACCGATGAATAACCCCTTGTCGTCTAGGTATGTATACAAAAACACATATGAATAATATCGCGAAATGATGAATGAAAAAAAAAATGGATTTTTTTTTTTACGGTTTCGGGTGAAAGAGCCAAAAAAATCGTCACCTCCCTCTTTCCTTGCGCGCGCCGACGCCAAGCACGGGCAGTAGCACCTATATATCGTTCTCTGGTGGTCTTCGCCTTCAAGAGTTCTAAGCCTTACGCACAGCCCGACTTTTGAGAAAGACAAGTCAAAGCTGCGGTAGGTTAGGGGGAGGGGGGTCACTTTGGGAAGGCTCTTTCTTTTTTTGCAGGGGCTCGGGGTCCCTCGCGCGAGTGGCCCTCCTTCTTCCTTTTGCGTTCTTAACGTTTTAGGCTGTTTTTTAACGTTTTTGCGGTGTGAATCCCGTACTGGAATAGTTTGCTACAAGACGCTGCCGCAGCGCCGAGCAAAAACCGTCGAAAGCATTTCGTGGTCGGTGAGGTGCAGAGTCACTCGTGCGAGCGGCTCAAAAGCCGGTAGAGTGGGCAACTGGGGTACGTCATAACATGATCATAACATACCCCTTTGGCACTAGTCGAAAGCAGTGTGCAATGAACCTATTGACATAGTAAAATATCCCGTGGCCGAGGCAAACAAGGAGTACCACCCTGTCCACAAACACAAGAAAAAAACTTCATGTAAATGGTGATGTACAAAATTTTGCTCATTTTTTCGAGACAGAGTGATCCCAAATAGCAAAAAAAAAAAAACGAAACGCAAAAAATGCTACTCCAACGGGTGCCTCTGGCTCTGTAGTGGTCCCTCACACGAGGGGTGCTTGGGGTGTTTACGTCTCTGATATGAGTTTCTTGCTGTCCGCCGGATACCTTCCGGCAGAAGGGGGGGGGGGGGAGCCGTTCGTTCAGGCAGGCAGGCGATAACGCCTGCCAGCTACAAAGGGGGACAACTGCTATATATCGTAACGCTCCAACGGGAGAGAGAGGATGCCATAACATAGTGGGGAAGTTCCTCAGTTTGAGAGCTGCGTCAGCCAGATACTGTTTTGGCGAAAAAGTGTTACCCTTAGCATAGAATCGAATGGCAAACAACAAACCAATGCTCGTACGACCCCCCCCCCCCCCCCCCGCCCCCGCCTCCTCTCCCTCCTGCTCCTCCTCCCCGCCCCCCCTCCCCCCGGCTTCCCCTCCCAGTGCCGTAACGTTGGCGTCTCACCATGACAAGGTCCGCGGAGCCCGAAGCACCCACCCCCTTCAAGAAGTTCCGGCACCGAGCATTCGCAGAACAAAACGCCGACACCGCCCCCGCGGTAATATTCTTTGCAATCACAGCTTCGCCTCCGGGTGCCGTCGAGACGTGCTCGTCAGGGCCATCGTTGACCGAGGTGGTGGTGGTGGTGGTGGTGGTGGTGGTGGTGGTGGTGGTGGTGGTGGTGGTGTTGGTGGGGTTGGCTGCCGAAGTTGTTGCGGAAGAAAACCCATCGTTGGCGGTGTTTTCCTTTTCTGCTGCTTTGCGAGCGAGCCGTGCCGCTTCTAGAGCAGCCTGGTAAGGATATGCCGGTGGAAATAATTGGAATGAACGGGGACGTCGAGGGGGGGGGGGGAAGGGGGGGGGGTTAGCCTTGTCGTGCATGGCCGTGGGCGTAAGTCCATAGACCCTCGCACGCCTACAATGTCGGGGTGGAGCACGTCGGGTTTCCATCGACCAAAGATATATAGCTCGGACGGGGAGCGGGGGGAGGTATATAGACCCTCGCACGCCTACAATGTCGGGGTGGAGCACGTCGGGTTTCCATCGACCAAAGATATATAGCTCGGACGGGGAGCGGGGGGAGGTATATAGACCCTCGCACGCCTATAATGTCGGGGTGGAGCACGTCGGGTTTTCATCGACCAAAGATATATAGCTCGGACGGGGAGCGGGGGGAGGGGGTCAGACAACAAGAGTTCAAAACGAAGATCTGAAGTCTTGGTTCGGCATTTTAGGAGGTTTGAGCAGCGTGCAGCTCGAAGGCACAGCATGGGATACATGCGAACAGGGTCCACCACCAAGCGCATCCGGGCCGGCACAGAAACGAGCGCTCCTTCACTGTTGAACAATGGTGGCTGTATAAAACTCTATAGCGTACATCGTTCAAGGGCATTATGGCATACGCAAGTTAGTGACGAGTTCCGCTCTTCGCGCGAAACTCAGTGTTGTCCGTAGGCCCGACGCACTGGGTGTTATATGTCAAAGTTATTCGCAAAATCATGCACGCCTACACCATCAGTGGTAAAGCCCGAGAGGATATCCCCGAGGATGGGCCCCGGCACCATAACATAAAATTACGCACATGGTGAAGAAAAGCTTCTTGGGCAAGGGAGTTCACAGTGCCGTCGGGCGGAGGCTTGATTCCGTGAAGTCGGCAGAACCCCGTCGCGCACGCGGCCATGGCCATGCGAAGCTCGGTCTGGTTCACTTGTCCATCCCTGTTACATGACGAGCGCAAATCGTTGGTTATTCTATCTGTGACTCCCCTAGTTGGTAAAGGGTAGTGGAGAACCGATAGATCATTGCCATGACGGTTGCGCCGGACTAATGCACGCGAGGCCAACATCAGCAAGGATGATCAAGCATAGAAAATTGAGCTCGTCAGCGGGCAGACGTGCAAAAAAAACGGTGGTTTTCCCACAGTCGACGTACTTAGGGCGGACTACGAAGGCCATTGCTTGGCGAGGGGTACCAAAAACACTGACTATAGTTTAGAGTCAAAGGGGGGGGGGGAAACATTTTTTTCTATCTAGAAAAAACACTACTGAAATACCAGGTACATCATGAAGGGTAGCACAAAGAACGGACATCTACCACCTGGCAGGGCTTTGCATGGTCGGCTAATACGACTATGGGGTGATGATCATCAAGTGCCAGAGTATCCACACCCATGACGGCAAGCCGTAGGTACCTCACGCTCTGACTTGCATTGGATACTCCGAAGCGTTGTGCCTGGCGTACTCCGCAAGAGAACCAAAAACGGTACAGAGATACAAGTAGAGCTGCTGTGTACAGAGGGCATGATATGCGGCATGGCAGTGGGGGGCTCGCAACAATACCGGTCGAATAGCGTCACTATCCTCCATAGTGCCGGTAACATCGCGTGGCACGGCTGGAAATCTCCATAGAAAACCCCATTCCCAGCAGTGCGGGTCACTCATCCCACGCTAGGGGGCGCAGCAAATTCTAAGAAATTTCTGAGCTCCTAACATGAGGAGAGCTCCACGTTTTTCTTCACCCAACACCATGACTTCGAAGGCGTTCGTTTCGCGCAACCCGACCAGCCCTTCTACGCGCTAGTCCCAAAATAAGTATGCTCGTAATGTTTATCATGCTGACCGATAGTTCCACGCTTGAGGCGCTCAACCGATCAGGTATACCTTTTTTTGGCTCAAAACGTGCAACCCCTACCGAGGGATACCTTTTTTTGGCTCAAAAAGTGCAACCCCTATCAGGTATACCTTTTTTTGGCTCAAAAAGTGCAACCCCTATCAGGTATACCTTCTTTTGGCTCAAAAAGTACAACCCCTATCAGATATACCTTTTTTTGGCTCAAAACGTGCAACCCCTACCGAGGGATGACCCCTGACTGGCTCTGACTAGTGGCATATATTGGAATGTTGCCGACTTCGATGCGAGTCGACGAGGGAAGAAAGAGTCTGAAGTCTTCTCGCGATAAATAAGCAGGCGCATATCGTAGAGGGGAGGGGTGGGGGGCTGGGGGGTACTCAGTTTGTGCATGGCCGTAGTCGTATGAACATAGACTCTCGCATCCCTACTATGCCGGGACGGAGCACGTCGGGTTTTCACCAACCTGGCAGACATTGGGGGGGGGGGGGGGGAGAATAGCGTGCTTAATGACCCCGGATCGTAGAGTTATACGTCTAGCGAGGGAGTCAGGAGAAATAAAAAGTGCGAAGATATTAGATGAGATGAGCAGAGCAAAAGCAGAAGACACAAATGGGCTGGCACATACCGGCACCATTGAGAGCCCCCCACTGCTGTGCTGTGCCCACCTGTCGGCATCATACATGGCCAGGACGAACTTGATCTTCCCTAGCTCCGATGCCCCCGTCAGGAGGGCAAGCCCACCCCACACCACTCCCGAGGGTACTCGACCCCTTTCTAGGACATCGAAGCAAGAAAAGCATCTATCCAGATGCATGCGTTGGCCTTGCTCGGTATCGTCCGTAGGATGGGAGGCGTGTTTTCTGTCCAGGGTGCTTTTTACTATCTGCCCCTGCCTGGCTCGTGAAGGATATTTGGCTACATCTGCAAATACCTGGATAGAGGAAGCAATGAAAAAATCCAATCCATGAGGGTTGTTCATTAAAAAAAAGCAGGGAGACAACTCATCATCAGCTGTCACCAGATGGAGATTAATTTTCGTCGTAATTCATGTTTTGCGAGCTGCGTGTGATACTCCGATAGCTCGCGCAAAACGGGGTGTCAATTACCTCGTGAAGGATATAGTCTATACTGGTAGGTGGCCGACTCACTTTTCCCCCGTGTGGGTGAAAAATAGTATTTTGTTAAAGTTATTCTAAGTAAGGACGTTAGCTGTGAGTTCGACGAATTTAGGGTCGTTATCATCTTTGCAAGCTGCGCACTATATGTATCGCCCGTCTTTAGTAAGTTGCATAAATCAAACTTAATATGAGATGATAATTTGTAGTATGTTACCTATCATGTATAGTCTAACCAATTAACATACCAATAATTATATGAATACTTTGATGTACTAATAACCACTCACTGTTATAACTGATGCTTCATTAGGTAGTAGTATTAATAGTAGTAGTAGTAGTAGTAGTAGTAGTGCTAGTAGTAGTAGTAGTAGTAGTGGTAGCAGTAGTAGTAGTAGTAGTATTAATAGTAGTAGTAGTAGTAGTAGTAGTAGTAGTAGTAGTAGTAGTAGTAGTGCTAGTAGTAGTAGTAGTAGTAGTAGTAGTAGTAGTAGTGGTAGTAGTAGTAGTATTAAAAGTAGTAGTAGTAGTAGTAGTAGTAGTAGTAGGGTACCGGTTGATGACTCGCGAGTGTTCATTATGCAGCCGGTCGCCCCGGTGGCGTACCAGGTTATCCTCGAGCCTGGTATAGGTCGGTTTCGTGAGTTGGAATCTCCCCGAGTGCATACTCGTGTAAATTCGTGGGGACTTATTCTTGCGCACAAATTGACTCGCGGAAAACGCGAGAAGAGCGTGAGTTAGCAACACTCGACGAAAAATCGACGAGCAGTGGGATTGCTGAACCCTATGGGCGATAAAAAAAATGAAGGCAAGAACCGGGGGGAAGAAGGGACGACGCCTGGCATCACGGCTTGTCCAGAAGCTGGAAAGTAAAAGTGTGCGAAAAAAAAAAAAAAAAAAAAATGATTCGGTCTCCTCTTGAAATAATCTTTAACGCTGGAAGATTCCAAAATTGCCCTCAACCTACTGCTGTACAACAACGTTGTTTATGTGCACGCTGCTTTCCGTTGCCCAACGCATCGTAACAGGCAGAAAGACTGACGTGTTCATAACTATGCGCCCGTGCGTTGTGCGCAGGGCACGATGTGCTGTGATTCTTACATCCAAGGCCGGTATCTTCTGCTTCCGTTCTTCCTACCCATGCGATGTGAACGGGAAAATATACGGTGCGGCCGAAAATCAACCTCAAGATATCCTGGCGACATTTCGATGGCTGCCCCAAATAAAAAGTCTTGTTGGGAACGGGCAGCACAGCCAGACAAGCATTGATTGCACAACCAGCAGAGCCGAGGAAGCAAACCAATGTTGCGCGCTCGATTGCGGGACGGCAGGGCAAACTCACCCGTCGGAATTCTTCAGACGTTATAAAGAAGTCATCGCTGTCGATATTATCCCTGTGGGCGTGGGACATGCCAACCCGGAAGTCCTGGTAGAACGAGCGCAATGTCTCGAGAGAACAACGCTCTTCGAGCCACGCTCTCCACTCCGGAGACGTCGTTCCGGTCGAGTATTGTGCACCCATGACCTATAGTTGGTGCCCGTGGGGTACTGCCTCCGTGTGCCCCAGCACCCTTTGCCTGCTGCCACCTTCTCGGGGTGCTTGTGGCAACAGCCATCTAGACCGGATTTGCAACGGATCGGAGTTGCATCGATATCCAAACAAAATTTGTTTTTTTTGTACGGGGAGAGGGGGTTATCATCCCCTAACCCGTTTGAGTTCAAATCGTAGTGGGTCGGAAGATGTGCTCTTTACCGTACGAACAGCAGAGAAGAAGACACATCAATATCGCATTTGGGGAGCTGCTGCGGAAGGATAGGACAGGTGCGGTCTCGCTCATGGTGGTCATGGTTCGAGGGTTCGAGGGTTCTAGAGCTACCGCAACGCCTTCCGTCCTCTGCAGCTGTTGTGTGAATTTTCAGCATAGATGTTGGGTGACGGTCTATTTTTGACCCGTCAAGGTTTTTTTTGCCCATTTTATACTAGTTTTAGAATCTTTGATTTCTTGATGGTTGTCCGTCACAGGTCAATAGACCCGTTAACCGAGAGTTTTCTGTAGTCATTTTTCAAAATCCATCAGTCAACGGGTTTCGCAATACTTTAAAGTTAATTATGTTTTGGGTATTCGGGGATCGCTGTTGTTTACACCAACGCTCACCGCTCGTCATCGTGCACCGCTCAGCTTCACCCAGAGCCAGCTGATGTTCATGCTGTGCTTCTGACTGTTACCTACTCCTATCCTTCTGTGCCGCATTGCATGCAGCTCGTCGGCCATGAGCCTACGGCCGCAGAATGTGGATGGCTTGAGGGATGAGCTTCTTGCAAAGGTGCGATAAGTCGATACCTCGTACATTGTTCGGCTTCATCGGACGCCCGCATCTGGTACAGTGGATAAAACTATAAGGACTATATAGTATTCATATTAATATTATAAAGGTTCTTATATTAAGTTCTTAATAGTACGTACGCGTTCAACCTTCGGCATCATCTTCGTCAGTTGTACTCGAACCATACGCGAGGATAAGCGCAAGGCGTAGAGAATCCAGGCGTGCGAAGTTAGACTTCAGTAAGATTTGATCGTTTCCTTTTTCGCCTTCCACTGCCGTTGCCACTGCCGCCTATCGCGACTTCCAACGTATAATACCCTTGACGCGTGCGGAGATTAACGAGGAACCGGCAGAGAAACATGGTCCTATCTTACTCGTACAGTTTCAATATGTGCAAACGGTTTGCCCCCAGCTTCGTACAGACAATAGGCAGCAGTGTGTAGACTATATAGATACCAGGTATCACTTTTGTACATTCAACATTCGCTCTTCTTTGTCGAAGTCAGTCACCCACGAGCATGATTTCATGGCCCATTTATCCATTGACACTACAGCAGTAGATCGCCGATCCCAGATCTAAACATCACCCGAAGCGATGCGATGAGCTCACTCTATACCCGAGGCACAGCAGCACATGCGCTAGCTCTACTTGCAGCGGTACTCCGTATTGAGAGTTTTGGGGCCCATGTAAGCCGACCAAAAAAGCGATGAGTGCGGTACTTTCGACCGTCTACAAGTAGTATCAATAGTAGGGAGTGCATGCAGCAGAGTCAGAAGTCGAACAGATCACCGATCCCCACTCATGTAGATTTTCCAAGGAAGATCTGTTTGGTCTAGCTCATGCAACAGGCTTGGAGCCGTACGATCTGCATGATTTAGCGAAGGTTAACAGGGTTGCATTTTTTCTTCTTTTTTTCTTTTTTTCACCACTTTCACTCTCCAGCTCAACTCGCAAATGTTTTTACCCTCAGCGACCCCCTGGACTAGCCGTGGACGCAGGTGTCTTCCCTTCTTCCCCCCCGTACTTAGCTTCATTTTTTATCGCGCATAGGGTTCGGCATTCCCACTTTTCAGTTTTTTATGCTCGTCGATTTTTGCATCGAATTTCGCCAACTCTCACGCTCTCGCGCTTTCGGCCTGTCGATTTGTAGGCATGAGTCCCCTTGGAGAAAGTCGAACCTACGACTTCGACCTCAATCGTTACGCGGCTTACTGTTGGGCCTCCGGGAATGCCGGCTCTGTTCTCTCTATATACAGATCCCCCACAACACCTCAGGACGGCAAATGAACGGTCTAACGTAGATGATCTAGATCGTGATCTGTCCGCAGGTGTACAGCGATTCGTGTAGGGTTCACCATCCTACCGGCCGTGTTGCAGCTCCGTTTAGTCTACCGGTCCTTTGGACAAGTCCCCGGAGCCCAGCAACCCGAGCTGCTTTTGCGTGGCCGACTCTGCAAGCGTCATTTACTTCCGATGTGTCTCCCCCTAAAGCCATAAAGCGTAAGAACCAGGTACTGCTGCCGTGTGAGAACAAAGTACAAAACGCGTTCAGTCCGCTCTCTGCATGGAGCACGTGTTACTGTTTGTGAAGAGGATGATGTAACAGCAGTTTACACCTCTTGTCTTTCCAATGTGTTTGACGTTCCCTGACACCTGCCTGACACCCCTGACTCTGCTGACTACTGGTAGTGTTCAATGCCGGAACGATAATCGATTCTTATCGGATAAGAGCCTAGACACCAGATATCCGATAAGCAACCAGATAGTTATCGGATCGGATCAGATCGCTAAAAGCCCTGTTCCGATACCATAAACGATATGCGAGGCGGAGGTACGGAAGTACAGGTCATGGTACTGCCGAAGGAGCGCGTAGTTTTTTCTTTCGGACACGTCACGTCGAATCATTCACCTTGGACCCTCTCAGTAGGGGGGAAGGGGGCGGTAGAGCGACACCCCTTCCTCTCTAGAACCAATGCATTCTTATCGGATATCGGGACGTTTTTTTCCGATCCTAACACCGACCCGAGCAACGACGTATCATAACTTTCTTACGATATGAAACACTCTATTGCTGACACCCTGGCAGGAGAAAGAGCTAAGCAGCGTGCAGGAGTTCCTCCTGGAGCAGGACAATGACCTCCGCTCCTGCTTCCACCAGGTGGGAGACCTTGAACTGAAGCTCCTAGCGAACCGTCCGGACAGCCGTGCGACCAACACCAACACCGGTAAGCCCTGTATTGCCTTGTTACCCCCCTTTACAGCTGCGCATACGTTTTTGGAGATAATCAACTTGGAATAATGAGTGAAATATATTTTGTTGTAGACAAAACGTCTAAAATATCATATCGTTTCACACTACAGCTTTCGCTAGGAAACTCGCGCAGCAGAATTATTTGTAACTGTCATCAAGTTGTGACCGGCGTTGTTTTCGGCAGGGCGAATCACGGATCGGGTAAGGAGGTGTTTGTAATCTCACGGGACGGGTCGAGTCGGGTCAGGAGGTTTGATATTCTCGCGGATCGGGACGGGTTACCCTGACTCGACCTGACCCGTGAAAGCCCTGGTTTTTGGTCGGCGGCAACGACTGGCGTATAATCCGGCTTCAGCGGTCTCGGAAGGTGTCCCTATTTGGCGCCGTATACATTAGAAACTCGGGTTCACCGTAAATAAATAGCTCGACGAATCCCGAACGAGCACACAATCAATGCCCATCAGCCTGAGCTTGCCGCACGCCGTCTGCCTCTCTACCTCCCTGTCGCGTTGATGAAAGGCTGTGAAACTCCGCCTCCTCGGACAACAACGCCTCTTCGTGACGAGCTGGCGACCAGCGGTGATGCCCGGGCAGCGACCGCAGTGTCAGGACAGGGCAATTCTACCTCCTCCTACTCTGCAGGGAGTGACAGCAATAACAGCACCAGTGCCAGCAACAACAGAACAAGTGTATCTATCGCTTTAAGACATTCACGTAATAATGTGTACATGCCTTCATCATCCCGCCCCAGTGCCGGCCCACCGGATGCGACTTCGGCTTCACCGCCGCCCTCGCATGACGACGATTCCTCGTCACGCCGACGGCGCATTTTCGTAGAAAGTGCAGCGCGCGGTGACGTTCTCGTTGACAACGGGCCACCTGACGCAACAGAAACGCCGCCATGCCGAAACCCCGACCACGAGCATCGACATTATCGTGCCGGTGATGGGGAGGGTGACTCGTCAGATTTTTTCCTCGGGGTTTCCAATGGGGTGGGAATGGTGGGGCTGACAGCATCATCGGTGGCACCTGAACCCCGCCACGCCCCAGTGGCATCGCCATACGCTCCTCCCTCAAGGCCTGCTGGTGCTGTTGGTGCTGCTGGTGCTGCCGCTGGTGCTGCTAGTTGCGCGCAGTTCCCGTCTTCTGACGGGCGACGGTTAATGGTGTCCTCGTGCCAAAGGCCAGCCCGTAGAGCGGAGACTGGGGGAGGAGGAGGAGGAGGAAACGGAGGAGGGGGAGGAGAAGGCGGAGAAAGAGGAAGAGCAGGCGCAGGAGGAGGAAGAAGAGGAGGAGGAGGAGAAGGAGAAGGAGGAGGAAGAGGAGGAGGAGGAGAATTGACATCAGCGGTGGCCGCAGCAGCGGGGGCAGGTGCTTCCCCGCTTGTCGGATGTCATCATCGTCTTGCGGAAGGCCGAAAAACCTTTCAAGAACAAGGAAGAGGAGAATCTGAGGGCGGTGATAGCTTCGCGATGGCACTTGCGCTCACGGAATGCGAGGAGAGACTTGCTCACGCGGAGCGGCGGGCGGGGGCCGCGGAGGCGGCCGAGCGATCGGCAGCCGCGTCAGCCGTGACCGCCATGAGGGAGGCAAGCGCGGCGAAGGAAAACGCGGAACGGCTCCGGGTGGAGGGGTTGGAGCTGTCTCGTTGGCGGGATGCTGTGCTTGATGTTCGAGACGCGCTTAGAGTCGTGGAGCGAGACGGAGGGGGCAGAGGAGGGGATGGCGGGGATCAGAGTGATGACGGTGAGAGATAAGCTACACCCACTTTTAGTGGGAGAGGGGCATTACTTGAAGCTTAAGCGGGATACTTCTTGCAGATGGGAAAACTGTAAGAACCGCATCCACGACTTTTCGGGGGACCAAAATTGTTGGAGTTAGTGTTAGCGTAGGATAATTTTTGCCGTTCTGAAAAAAGTTGGTCTTCGAACGGGTGGGTGGGAGTTGTAATCGCGATAACAGACGCCCATTAAAAACTGCACCCAGCGTTCTTTTTGGGAGGATGAGTTGCGTGGAATTCGAGTGGGAAAAGTATGGTATTGGGAAAGGAGTTTACGACCTGCACCAACGTTTTTTTTGCGGAGGGAATTGCTTGGAGCTAGTGACGTCATCCGACGATAGGCGTTGCGTTTTCTGAGCCAAGAAAAGGTATACCTTACCGGTTGAGCTTCTCAAGTGTGGAGCTATCGGTTACCATGGTAATTTCACGAGTATAATTGTCTTTAGGACTATTATAGCGCACAGAAATGTTGGTCTGGTTGCGCGAACGAATGTCTTCGAAGATATTGAGCTCCTCGTGTTGGGAGCGTAGACAATTCTGCAGCACCCCCAGCGTGTGATGTCTTAAGTGTGTAGAATGGGAAAAGTCTTGTGCTGGGAAAGTTTCAGGAACTGCACCCATGTTTTGTTTTGGGGGAGGTTTACATGGAGTTAGTGTGGGATAATTTTTGCGGTTCTGAAAGGGTTGGTCTAAAGGGTGGGTGGGAGGAGCAGTGGTCCGTTGCCTTGCCCCTCTGTTGTTCGATGCTTATGCTCGTGTATGGAGGTTCGCTTGCGGGGGGGGGGGCGTGCTCCACACTGTCTGTCCCTCGTGATATGTACTGCAAGTTAACTCCATGAAGTAGTCGCCTTAGCTTGGGCATGGTAACCTGAAACAACTAAGTAATGAAGACTCCAAAAACGTGGGTACAGCTCTAAAGAGATTAAATACTAATTTAGGTGATTGCACGCCTCGTAAGAAAGCTCTGCGTGAAGCGCGACATGGCTTGATTTGCATACAGCAACATCATTGCCATGTAAAATTCTTTCGTTGCGGAATAAGAATCTCGGGTACGAGCACCCGCTGACGACGAGAGAGAATATCACACACTCTGTCAATTCACGGATTTTCCAGCTGGTTTCGCGTTGTTCAATGTTCCTCCAATGGCCCCAAAACACTCATATCACCTCACGACGGATCATGAAGCTTATTTCGGGCTGCCTGATGCTGCTGTTTTGTCTCCGCAACCGCACTCAGATCCGGTAGCGCGGCACGCGCAATGGGTATCCTCCCCAGCTTTAGGAATCCTTCTCCCTCAGCTCCAGAGAGGTGCGCGGGACCTTTTATCGGACCTTGTCGCTGCGCGCGCGCGAGCCCCTGCGACGCCGGCAACGGCGGCGGCAGCAGAATCATCGCCACCAGCAGCATCATCACCAGCAGCAAGATCCTCCAGTGGTGACAGTACGCGCATAGCTGCCACTAGCGACAGGGGGTGCACTTGCGCGCTGACGGTAGCAGGGCAGTGGTCACGCGATGAAGCACGAAGGGGCGAGGGACGCGCTGGCGAGACGCGCAGCCGCACCCGTAGTTTTGAACCGCAAAGCCGGCGAGAGCAAGAGCAGTGCGCCACCTGCGGTGGCGTACCGACCTATGCTGATTGCTCGACGGGCGTAGGTTGTGGTGGTAGCGGCGAAACGGGAGGCGCAGGGGCGGCGGGGGCGGCAGCGGTAGGGGTAGGGGTGGAACATGGGGTGGTGGAGAAGGCGGTGGCATCTCTGGAGAAGGAGTGCGAGACGCTTCGGATTGTGGTACAGGCGCTACGCGAAAAAGAAGACGAGAGTCAGGCGAGTGCGGTGGTTGTGTGGGGTGTGTCCGTTTGAAGGTAGATGCCGGGGTGGCGAAGGAATTGTATAATGGCAGGAAGGAGGCAACCGGTCGGGCGGGAGGTATACAAGGAAACGTTATTTTGATTTGACGAGTTGCTTTTTCGCCACTTTGGTTGGGGATTTGGGTGGACGTGAGACAATGTACAGCAGCTGGAAGCTGCAAGCTATGTTGCACGAAAGACGGGATCCTAGCAGTTATCGGCGACAACAGCGCGCACAAACAATTATGAAAAACGTAGTAATAAGTTTTGTGCATAGAGATATTTTGATGGCAAAATGGACGGGCGTTAGCAAGTTTGCACCCACTGCTGCATTTGGTGCTCTTCTTGCGCTCACCGTGTCACTGTGACCACATTTCGCAGACCGCTTCCCGTCGCTATTCATTTTTCTCTCCAACCCGTTCCTTTGAACGAACGTTACAAACGCGTGCAGAGACACCCACGGCTGCGATTGAAGCTACTATTTCCCTCCGTCGCCTCTTAACACTGTGACCGAGTTTCGCGGACCGCGTTTGTTTTGCCTTTGTTTGTTTTCCTCCGAGATTTGTGTGTGATCCTTCTAAACCGTTTGTCTGATCCCTCCAAACAGATTGCCTGATCCTTCCAAAACGTCTGCGTTAACCCTCCAAGCGTTTTACATGATGCCTGCAAACCGTTTGTCTCATTCCTCCAAACCGTTTCTCTAAAAACGAACGTTACAAACGCGTGCAGAATCGGATCGCTACCCTAGAGGAGGCGTTGCTTCAGGCGTCTCTCGCCGCGGTTGAGCGCGACGCGCTTGTGTCCGTTTTGCGAAGACAGCTTGCTCCGCGCGATTCTTACGCTTCTGACGCCGCTGAAGAGAGCAACGGTAGCCGTGGCCGAACAAGGTCATGCACGCGCGGGGGCGCGGGGTTTAAGGGGTCGATGAACGCTGGTTCTACGCCAGAGCAGGATGTCCCGCGGGGCGAGCGAAGCGGGCCGCGGTCACGACTTTTGGCGGATGGTGGTGTTGTCGTCGAGCCCTCGCCACCACCGTCGACACGGCTGCCGGATCGGAACGCCTCTGCCTCCGTGGTGGGAGGTGAATCGCGTTGCCGTCGCCTGTCTTCCTCCATGCTGCGTTCGGAAATACAGCCAGACCAGTCTCCTCGAGGACGGCGGCAGGAGTGCGCTTACTCCAGCTTGGCCTCTGTCTGCCGCCGCCAGGGTGAGGGTTTTAGCTGCGATTTGTCGGCTCACATTCAGGCGAACCCGGACCCGAGCCGCGATGACAGTCGGTACCCACTATGCAATGGAACTTGTGAAAGCAGAAAGACTGCCGTTGACGTAGTGTGCCCTTCCGGACAGGCGCCACCGTCGACGCCAAAAAATGCGACAACGAAAACTGCGCGTTCTTCTACGAGGTCCCCTCCTGTGTTTGCCCTTCGAGGCGGATACCGTGACCGACGTGGAGGCGAAGGTGCAGGCGGTGGTGGCACGGGGTGCGGTGCGGGAACCGAACACGCCTCCGTGGAGAGAACTCCAAGAAGCGCCGAGGAGGAAAAACGCCGTGGTGACCCACAAGTTCCTACTCCGACTACGGACGTGATACGCCGCCTCTTGTACGAGAGCACCCCTCCGGTGTCGCAGATGGAGGCTGGCGGGGGAAGCACTGCCAGGATTGTCGCAAACGGGCGGCGTTTGTTCTCTGGGGATTACACCCATGGGGGTTCCGGGAACGGTAGCGGAATACGTGGTAGTGGCGGCACTGCCACCGCGCTGTTCTCTGGCTCGCCTAGCAGTCAGAGAAGCGGGCGTGGTGACCGTAGCGAGGGAAATGACAGCCGCGGGATGGGAGCCAGAGGTGGGCGAAACGGCGAGACGGCGGTGCTGCCGGCAAGGGGAAGTGGCGGAGGCGTTGCTGGCTGCTCAGTCGGCGAAGCTACCGCTAGCGCGATGGCGGGAAGTCGGATCGCCAAAGGCGAGCTACTTTTGCGCGAGAGGCTACTGCAAGCACGAAGGGACTTTTCGGCTTTGCGAACGGGAGTCCCTACGAATGAGTTGAGTTGATACCGTGAGACCTGGCTATAGAGCAAGGCCGTGGTAGAAGGGTCGCTGATAGAACAAGGCCGTGGTATATAAGGGTCGCTTTTAGGGCTCGTGCGGGTGGCGATGCGCCTTAAATCTTTGCAAACTTTCTTGATTTGTGTCTTTTTTTTCTTTCTTTTTTTCTGCGATAGACACCGACGTCATCAAAAACGAATTAGGTTGATGCCTCAAGGAACTGACGCGTGCTATGACCGTGGTAGCACTTTTCGTTTGAAATCGTTTCTGAATGACGGGGCTTCATAACAAAAAATCACCGGAAATAGGCCATTTTTTTTCGCCTGGTCCTCGTTGTATGCCTGGGCCATGGAATTTTTCACCCGGGAGCAGTTTTTCTTTTTTGTCCAGATCAGTTTTTGGATTAAGAAGGACGTGTCTTAACCTCCTTCAGTGAGGGGTAGAATAAAGAAAAAAAAAGGGTGCACCTCTCTATCGTAGCAAGCGTCAACTGTCTTTTTGTTTACGTCCGTTGCTGAGCGAGGTGCAGAGTTGCTCGCGCGAGTGGCCTGTACTCGGTCCCAAAAATGGGGGTATAAACGAAACACAACATACCGTAACATCTCCCCCGCCACAATAGCCCTATAGGGATACTGCGAATAATAGGTGAACCGGTGTTGCACTGGGTGACTCGCGGATAGGTGCTTCGGAGGCAATTTCGCGGGACAGGTTCTATGTCAATAATGCAGCCACCAGACACACCATTTTGTGTTTCTTTTCTTCAGTGGTGGCACTTTCGTGTTCAGGTTGGCTTTTTCTCGCGGGGGGGCGGGGGGGCGGATAGGGTGGGTACATTCCCCCCCTGTAGCCACGACTTTTTTTTAATGTGGTAATCCTTTTGGGGGCTTAATTGTATGTTGAGTAAAGTACAGCGACCAAAAGTATTATAGCGATCAACAGTATAGGGATCAAAAGTGTAGCGACCAAAAGAACGACGAGTGTTGCAATCTTGTCAATGGTCCTGGAGGAGCGTACAGCAAGCAGTACGAGTGTCATCAGCATGCTGCCCGCATGGGTGTCGTACGCCTCCGAACATGGCAGATCGGGCCCACCCCCTACCCGAGTAGCCCGGGCCGCTTCGTGGCGTGGCCGATTCTGTAACCAAGTCGTTTTTTTGCAGTGACTCAGGGTCACTCGCGCGAGTGACTCCCCCGTTCCTTGGGGTCTTAGGCTTTCGTGCTGTTTTGTGTTTTCGACATGGATCCCCAACTGGATGGTTAGCTACGCCGCGTCGAACAAATCGAACCTAACGATGGTTTGTCAGTGAGCTATAGAGTCGGGCGTGCGAGCGGCTCAGGCCCGGTATTGAAAAAGGGGATATGGTGCTGCAGTACCGTAGCCTTTATAAAAAAATAATACTGCCAACAATAACAATAACCTTCCGATGAGTATAGGTTATGAGAATGTTTTCTTCGGGGTCCGTGTATAGCAACCAAATGAAAAAACGGCGATTGATTGCGACATTTTCAAGCCGGTCCCGAGTAGCGTGAGCGCGCAGCAGTTTGCGAGTAGGATCCTCCTGCCTGCGCCCATCCCGTACAAAGAGTCTTTGCATTGTTGGCGTCATCGTTCGCACACCACACGGGCCGATGCCGCCGAAATCGTCAAACTTTTTTCGTTTTCGTGCGTCAACTTATTTTTGCCATCTGAAGTCTCAAACGGGTTACAGTGACCCGTTTAGCACCGCTGTTCCGACATGGGGACAAAGCACTTGAAGCTAGACTAGAATTATTTTGGAAGATGGAGGTGAGAGAAGGACCCCCGTCATTCAGAAATTGTTTTTCGCCAAAAAGAGGTATAATAGCACCTCTATCGTAGAACGAGTCTGTGGCCCGGGCGATTTCTTGCGGCCTATGCTGTCTTTTCTCGCCATAAAAACACATCACCACGTTTCCCCTCTAAATACCGAAAGAAGCACTGCCACTGAAGAATTGTCTCCTTGTCTGTCCCATGCTTTTAGCTTGGGAGCGAGGCTCATAACCTGTTTTAGCTTGTAAGCGAGGCTCATAACCTTTTTTAGCTTGTAAGCGAGGCTCATAACGTGTTTTAGCTTGTAAGCGAGGCTCATAACCTGTTTTAGCTCGTGAGCGAGGCTCATAACCTGTGTTAGCTTGTGAGCGAGGCTCATAACCTGTTTTAGCTTGTAAGCGAGGCTCATAACCTGAAACATTGACTAGGCTTGAGGCTCTACCTCAGTGCTTAGAGTTGCAGAGGTGGCACCAAAGTGTCTGTTAGGGATCACGTGTGAAGAAGAAAGACGATAGCTTGAAAGTGGCGCTTATGTGGCCGAAGCATGGAAACGAAGGAGAAAAGGAGGAGAGAAGGTGCGCGGAGTGATCGAGGCAGGGCTGACGTCACCTCACCGTCACCTCATCAATACGGCACAATGCCCATGTTACGGGCGGATGTAATCTACGGTTAGTTGTACTTACCGACAAACCGTCCTATAGTAAAGTTTCTTGCAACATCCCTTTGCAACGTTTCCCCGATACTTGATTGTGGGAAGTTATAGTAACAACTAGAATAGTCTATACAACGTACCGGACGGGAAGTAACAAACCGAGATTCCCCGCATATTGTATTTATCTTCATCTAGATTAAGATACTTACTGTACTCAAGGAAGTGACTGCGAATCAAACAGATACTAATGGACTGCAGAGTTCATATTACAATAGCCACAACCTCAACAACGAACGGCGTCCATCCGCGTACCCGTTCCCCCTCTCTGCAATCGAAGTACGGGGTATGCAGCCACTGGTAGAGCAGCCGTACACGCCGGTAGGGAGTTACGTTTACGTTTCCCGTTGAGCTGTGTCATTGCATCTGGTGCGTTTTTTGTGGGGGATGGGCTGCGGCTTCGAAAATCCGTTCTCCGCGCGCCGTTTTCTTCTTGCCCTGCTCCCACGTGCGGCACGTTAATACTCGTGCCGCTAAAAATCGACCCATCGAGCGCCTCCGAAACATGTCTCCTTGGTGTGTTTAAAGTTCCACGGCAACTCGGCTTGTGACTGTCATAATATGGACGGAAATTTAATGACCGTTTGGTATTACTATTGATTCCCAACGGTCCCTGCATTTAAGCCACAGTAGTACTCGCGAAGGTTCTCCGCGTGCGCCTTGCCATTCATCTGCCAACGCCGTCAACGTACACGGGGTCAATGAGCAGCGGACAAGGAGAGGAAGGCGGGGGAAAGGAGATGAACCATGGTGTGTTGAGGGTGCGGCGTCATTTTGTTATAGGTGGCACGGGCACGTGAGGTGTAAGATATCAGCAAAATCCGCTTACTCTCGGCCCGAGCTTCGGAAGATCGGGGGGTGCTTCTTGGAGACATGAGAGGCAAGCAATAAAGTAGAGAAAAGTAGCCAAGCACGGCTACACCAGCAGAATAGAAAAGCCACCCAACCGCGAATATTCCGCGATGAATTTCCCACTACTATAAGACCAATCTACTACTGGAACTCCCAAATATCATCACACCGTCGCCATTGCTGTATCCTTGTACAAGCACAAGCAATAGGGGGAGGGTTTAGCACACTACTAATAATACTATTAATGGGGCGAGCGCCCTGCTGTATCTGTCTCATATACGGATGATCTCTTTTTTTTTTTTTGACACATGCTACGTACGGCAGAGAAGTGCACCAATCATTTTCTGAGAACAGCCCTCGCTTGAGGAGCGATGTGTTGAAAAAAAAAACGGTTTTCTTTAAAAAGAAAAATGAAAGCTAGCGAGAGACCCGATGAGCAAATTCCCGTGATGGCTTCAAATTTTCATTTTGCGAAAAAAAACAAGAATGAATGACCTTACAAGAGGCTGTGGCTTAAGGAGCCTCTTTGTTCAGAAAACGTTTTAGCCAAAACGTGCTACCTCTATCCTAGCCCTCGCCGGGCCGCCTTTTAACAGTACAGCTCTGCCGCGGTACGTATCGCGAAACAATAGTAGCTACACCCCCGCAAGCGGCCCTGGGGGCCACGGACCAAAAAAAGGGTACTAAATAAATGGCTTCCCCTTACTATGTAGCCTTGGTAGGGACATATTACTGAGAAAGGCTCTGATGTGCCTCCTCTTAGCATAGCCTCGGTCACTCGGACACAGGAACACCTTGCTGACCAAGAGGAACAGTTGCACGTCCCACGCTAGGGGTGGAGCAGCAGAAGTTTCTAAGGATTTTCTGAGCTCCCAACGTGAGAAGCTCATAAATATCTCGACCCCCCAAAGCATGACTTCGAAAGGACTTTCGTTTCGCGCAAACCCCGCCAAACATTTTCTACGCGTGCTACGAGTCCTAAATACAAACGCGCTCGTGAAATGATCGTACTTAGTCGATGGCAGAAACGCTGGGGCAAGAAAAAACATGCAACCCATGGCGTGGGATGACTCCAGAGCGCTCGACCCTCGACCCGAACAGAGCACATGAAGCAGGGGTACTTCCCACTTCTTGGCTGAAGTACTTTCCAAAACCGTGTCAGAGCGCCATTCTTGAATAAGCGTGAAAAGTTTCCGGGCCCCCTTTAGCCCAAAATCGTGCCAGAATATGCCATTCTTGTTCAAGCGAGATATATATATAGATATACTTCGAAATATATTTTACTTCTATCGGCCATGGGATTGTTCGTCGTCGGGACGCACTTCTTTTTTTCGTTTTTGCTAAAAATCATTTTTTCTTGGGTGGGGGCATGGCGCCAAAATCTTCAGAATGCTCTATTCTTTGTTTAAGCGTTATCATTTTTTTTTTTAATTCCTAGGCCATGAGATTGTTCACTTTGTTTCTCGTTTCTTCTCAAAATTAGGGTTCGGGTGGGAGGGGATGGTTCAAAAACCAGTTTCGGACGTATATCGAGGTTTCATCCGAACAAAAAGCCTATTTTTGAGGATAAATTAGCATCCGAAACTGATTCTTGAGGAAACTACGGTGTATCGAACGAAAAATCAAAGTCCTCTCCTCCTGCAGAAATTGCCCACGCCGTTGAAAGCGTCTCGCGAACACGGCCAGTCGGACGTTGAGAAGAGCGAGCCCGATTCTCCCGCTCCCCGGGGTCTAACACACCTACCTGCGAACGTGCTGAAACCTCCGTTTTCGGTCTTCATAATCAGTGTATTCAATAAGGGGTGGCCTCAAGTGACGAGTAAATCTCGGAAACAAATCGGTGCATCTCCTACTGTGGCACGTGTTCCACAATGTTCGGGTCAAAACGCAGCACGACGCCTCCTTACCTTTTAAACCAAATTGCAATGCGCGGCGCGCGTACACAGACAGGTACACTAAACACCGCGATGGAAAAGTAGGAAATTAACTTCTTTTTTTTTTCTTGGCTGGTTATTAAGACCCCTTTCGATGCAAGACGGTGCGGGGCGCAACTCTCCCACAGCAACGACTAGTAAATGCAGGCGCCAATGCCTCGATCGATGGATTGATC
Organism: Undaria pinnatifida; assembly: GCA_012845835.1. Taxonomy (NCBI): domain Eukaryota; class Phaeophyceae; order Laminariales; family Alariaceae; genus Undaria; species Undaria pinnatifida. The sequence continues at coordinate 7,870,385 of JABAKD010000011.1, forward strand.
GATCGATCACGAGACCTCTTTCTGCCTCGCCATACGAGCTGACTTGATGTCGGCAATATAAGTGCCAGAGATCGCTTCCGGCGGAGACACTTTCGTTGGCGATCACCTCCCTCGAGCGAAACTCACCTTGCCAGAAGTTGAACCCTATTTAGACACCCCCTAGGCTCTTTCCAGACTTTGATTTATGCCCGTATTCGCGAGCGCGTGCGATGAACGTGCGATACCTTCGTCAGTTTCGGGTAGACTCTCTGTCCTGTGGCGTCGACGCGCAGGGGTAAGAAGAGCGGGGGGAAAGGGGAGGTGTTAGGTTTGTAAAATGTGCTGAGGAAACGTTGGGAAACGTTGGGGAACCCGTGAATATGCCTCGGGAACCTGTGTTGGTTTTCATCTTTTTTGTTAGTTGTATGGCACTACTCACTGCCACTCCGGGCCGAAATATAGGTGGCGTTGGTGAAAACCGAAATTCAGGTGGCGTTTGCGCGTTTGACACCTTACATAGCTGTTTGGCACCAAGAGGCAGGATTACATGTGCGCATGTTGTACAGGGGACAGAAAAAAATATCCCCACGGGGGAAAAGTAAAAGACAAACGCATGAAAACTCCGGGTCTTCGCGGAAACTGTACAAAAAGCACAAAAAAAATCAGCGATACTCTTCAGTTTTTCCTTGCCGCTGCAGGTTCGTCCGTTTTTTTTTTCATGCAGCAGCAGCAGCACCAGCACCAGTACCAGCACCAGCAGCGCCGCCGCAGCACCACCAGCACCAGCAGAGCTCATGCTCTCCAGAAACCAGGATGGACGTTTGCCGCTTTGACTCGTGCTGCTCGCTTCCTCGCTGGGGAAGAGAGTCAACCTTGACACACGCTCACGATTCCAGTAGTGGGAGCTGCAGCACGCTTTTTTTGGCTTGCTAGCTCGCTGAGGAAAATGCGAATCCAACGTAAAATTCTGTTTTCAAAAGCAAACAACCGTAACTACCACCAACGTTGACGGAAGCGAGGCGAGCTCCGTATGCCCTTGTTTGGGGAGACGAGAGCAAGGTCACCGCCTTGTCTGTTCTGGTCGTTTTTCTGGTTCTTGAGTGCCCTAGGTCATCGCAGACATCGTGAAAAAAAACGAATACAAGAGTCTCTGTCCCACCCAAGATATTCATATAAATGTCCAAACGCCACCTATATTTGGGTCCCCAGAGCGTACCCATTAGCATGCATAATCGCATGACTTTGTGGTCTACTGTAGTGGATAGTGCGTCATAACAAAAAAAAATCTCGACTATTTTTTTTAATCTCCGTAAGTTTTTTCCTGCAACATTGTTGTTGTTGTTGTTGTTGTTGTTGTTGTTGTTATGTTTGCCGTCCGACAATGATCAGCATGAGCTACAAAGTCGATCTCAATCACAAAACGTTCCCATTAATATAAATTGGACGAAAATCCTCCAATAACGTAAGGATAGCGGAGTGCGCAGTTCCTTGCCAATAATCCTCGCGTTTAACGACGGCATCAAGCTGCGCGTGATCGTTCGGCACGATTGTATGGAGAAGAACGTCGATCCGCTAGCTCCAGACAGATGAGGGCTGCCCGCGTTCACCACAAACCGTATAAAAACCCGCTTCGAGGGACTACCGCAACGAAACATCACCCTACTCTAGGCTTACAAATATACCAGTTATCGGTTTGCTCGTCTTTTTTCGTGATTGACACTCTCACGCTGCACCGCGCCTTGTTGGATGACAAACATAATAATAGCGCAACAAAATGCGAAAAGTGCACTACTCGCACGCGTTATCTCGTCGTGCAATGCTTCCGGATGGCAGTTGCCGTCAGCGCCTGCCTGTTGACCAAACGTGATTTTTGGCCGGTGTCAAGCGTACTTATTTTGTTCGAGCCTGCTGTCTGGTCAAGCGATATTTTTCGTTTTAGCCTGGGTCGATAGTGCTCCTGTTTTCCTTGTGCACGCCCTCACCTCCGTGGATCGTAAGATGGGCCCGCCTGGTTTACCTTCGGCAGGGCGTTGTCGACGATCGAGGGTTGCTGCCCATGAGTCTCTGTCAAAAACAAAAAGCAACGACGACGAGAGGCGTATGATACATCGGGGATGCACGTGCTCGGTGCCATCATCATCAGCGGTCAACGGGGATGCACGTTGTGACCCGGCACTGACTAATGTTTAACGCTAACGTGGATCATTATTTAACCTGTGTAATGAACGCGTGATACCATAGAGGTAGCACTTTGTTGGCGAAAAAAAAAAAAAAATCTAAATGACGGAGCTCCTTGGCCTATTCATAAAATGGTTGGAATGTCGTTCTTGTTTAGCAATAGGACCTTTTGTATACCTAGGCCATGGGTTTTTTCGTCGGGTTGACCAGTCCAGTGTACTCAAAAACAACTTTGTGATTGAGGTATGGAGCGCCTCAAAAGTGACCACCCTCGAAAGGCAAAAAAATGATGAACCTCTATCATAGAACGGGGCCTCTCGTTTCGTGCGAACTAGAACCACCGCGCGTTGAGTGCGCGCGCGCCCATCGCCGCCAGCACGCTACGAGCCGAACACGGCGTGCCCTTTGGCGATGGCGGATGGAAGCCGACGTGATGAAAAAGGCGGCGTAGCTCTCTTCGTACAGCTAATAACGTGCTTCGAGGTGTGCTATTCTTACCCTTCTGGGGTCTCTATATACTATAATAGTATATACTATATACCTGTAGTGTGTGGGGGGGGGACAGTCGGTAGTACAAGCGAGTCGTCCTTCGGGGTGGGTTGTACTTGCCAAAAAAAGGTATACCTCTGGCAGGTTCAGCTGCCCCTAGTGTGGAACTACCGGTTAGTCATTAACCAAGTAAATTGATTTAGGACCAGGGCATACCAACAACAAGTGTTGGTCGGGTTGCGGCGAACGAATGCCTTCGAAGTCAAGTTTCGGGCGAAGAAAGTTTTTGAGCTCCTCATGCTAGGCTAGGAGCTCAGAAATTTCTTTGAATATGCTGCACCCCCTACCGCGGAATGGCTCAAGCATCATCATGCCCCGAGCGCGTGTCATGCGTTTCCTTCGGTTGCGCTCGGAGGTACTCCTTACCCCGCCAGCTCGGGCCACTTCGTGTGGCCTATGCTATAGTAAGCGGTCTAACTTTTCGGGGAAGCATGGTGATGAGCACCTACGATAGACACGAAAGCTTATACGGAGGCATCCCACGTTGTTGATAGGGGGTTGAAATTTTTCGGGGCAAAATGTTTCTCTTTGGTTGAGCTCCTCAAGTACGTGCAACAAACCATCGGTTCGTACTTGTTTGATAAGTCTACGATTATGTTGGTCGGGTTGCGCGAAACAAATGTTCTTTCGTACAAGTCACGTGTCGGGGGGGGGGGGGGGGGGGGGAAACAGCTCCTCAAGTTAGGAGCTCAGAAATTTCTTAGAATCTGCTGCATGCACCCCTGTAGCATGGCCGTTGGGACGACTCTACATTCACCAATTTCGCTCACGGTATTTCATCTTGAGCTCTACTGCTATATCCCCCCGAAATAGAGGATAGATCGTGCGCTTCTGAGCCTTGGGCGGGGCGGGTTCAAGTCCCGGTATATATCATTGGTCGATTATTGTGGGTTGCAAAGGTTGAGGGAAAAGGCTCGAAGGCTCTCTTGATTTGCTAATCGTAGAACAGTCCAGAGGGAAAGGAAGGTCCCCGGAGAGTTCAACGCTGACGAGACTTTGTGCTATGGTGAGCTCTAAAACATTTATGGTTATTAAGCAATACCCACTAGAACTGAGTGGTCTAGCGGATAGTGCTGTGTAGCCATCGTTTTTTCCGACGTGTTTTTCTATTGAGAGTCATTAAAAGCTTATTAATAGTATGTACCAGGTACCTGGTACCTTGGTGTCTATGTACGGCTGTGCAACTTGAATATTACAGAAGGGAAGCTCTATGAGCTCTATTTCCTGGCCAATGATGGAATATATGCTCTGTTCTTTTTGCCAAAAACGAAACGCAAGTCTAGCGCTATGTCGCGGACGCGAGAGGAACAAGGGCGACATCGCATATTACATAAAAAGGTCTAGGGATCATCACTTCGCCACCTCGTTGCCTCCGTACGAACCCTACCTATCTGGTGACGATCGTGCCGGAAATCCGAAAAGAAAGACGAAGCATTTACTGGCAAAGACTCAGAGCCGGTACGGCGAAGGGCGGCGCAATAACGGGGCTTGCGCTCTCTTTTCTCCTTTTTCTTCAGCTGCTCCCGCCGAAGCCGCCGTATTGCGTGCAGAAATTCCCCGTGCTCGATGGTAATGGGTTCGCCAAAGTCTGATCGGCCCCCCTGGATTGTCAGGGTGGTGGGATAAATGGGTAGATAATCGCGTAAATATATTTTGTCACTTCGTATCACGCCGAATTTCTTGCTGCCAACTTACATAGTCTTGCGTTTGGTCTGTTGAATCCACAGCGTCCAAGGTGTGTGACACAGCATGCCCAACATGTGTGCGAGGATTTCTTCCGCCAATGGCAAGCGCTTCCTCACGAAAGGAGCAAAATGGAGTTCAAGTTCTACCTCGAATCTCTTGCTGACGACTAAGAGTCGAGGTTTGTGTCTTCGAGACCTCGCACATTCAACCCTCCACCCCACACCTCCTCTCCCCCTCCCCCCTCCTCCTCGTTCTCCTCTTCCGCCTCCTCCTTTTCCTTTTCCCCACCCCCCCCTCTCGCCCGCCTATCAGGTGTCTACCAACAAACTCCCATTCCACGACCTCATTACATCGCCCTGTTACCTTTTTTGTGAAGTATGCGAAGTCCTTCTCCTCCTTCTCCTCCTCTCCGCCCCCCCCCCCTCCCGCCCTCCTCTCAGGCATCTGCCAACATACCCCCACTCCTCGACCTAATAACGTCGTCCTATTACCTTTTTTGTGAAGTAGGCGATGAGGGCGATCGCCTCAGGCGTCGAGAGCTTAACTCGAAAATTGCGCAACAGCAAATCTTTGATGTTCTTCGGGCCCAGTGGCGGTCCATCGAAAGCTTTCATTCCGGCCGAAGCCTCTATGGTATATCGCAGCGCCACCTCCCGAGCTTTCTGCAAGGCGCATCGCAGCGTCCTCTTCTCCTTTCGCGTCGCCGCCTTGCTGTCCGTCGGGTGTCCTGTGTCTCGTTCTCGCGAGGAGCCGGGGCTGCCGCCACGAGGCTTGGCGGTCGACCTGCAGCAGGGTATGCCCACCAGCAAGAACCAACCAATTAAGAAAAAGATGCTTATAATTAAGAAAGTGGGGTTAATATGAGAAACTGGTGCTAAGCACGTAAAATCGGGTTTCCAGAAAATGAGACATCGATGGTACGGAGGTGGCTCCATGATTTGAAACCGGTGAATTACTTGGAGAATCTAGGCCACATCGATCATTGTGCATGTTTCCCACGAACCCAAAGCCAGAGAACATACGATGAAGGAGAAATACTGAGGATACGAGGAGATTGTCGTCCGCGTCGTCCCAGGCGGCTCTGTCGTTGGGACTGACTGCCGCCGCTCTAGCCGGGGAGTGGACTTCGCGGACTCCCCGTTTTGCACAATTCCAAATACGAACCTGCATCAATACGACAGCTTTCTTCGGAGCAGGAAGGAGCACAAGACCCAAGCAACTTGGGGAGCCGCGTGCATGGGACTTATCTCGGGGGCTAAACTCCGTGGCGTGAACTGGCGTGTACGGTGACATGAGTACCCAGGCGGGGCTCGCAGGTTTGCTTGCCTCCGTTTACGCAGTAAAACCCACTCGTAGAGGTCTTATGGCGTTATGATCGCACTGAAATATGGGAGAAAGCTGACATGGGTGGATGCGACCAGATGGACAGCTTGGAGAAGAAGTATACAAACCACTTATTATCCTTCGAGCTACAACTAACATGTAGCTGACGTTTTCGCACGCACCTCGTACAGCAGTACTACCGTATGCATATACCAGGTATGCAGCAGGATTTCCACCAGCAGATTGAGCACACCACCAATGAATAGCAGTCGTTTCCCGTGGCCTCTGCTGTCGAGCGACTGTTTCTGTTGCGTCGCTCTTCGAGTGCTGATGATGGCACTGTTTCTTCTATCTATTCATAAATATGTAGTTTCACGAACAGAAAAGAAGCCTTCGGGCAAGTAGTCGGCATGGGGGTTGGTCGGGCGCGGTATTACACTACAACGTACGAACAACTGCCCCGTAGTGCGTGCTCACAACAGCAGCCAGGGATATCGGGTGTTTTGATCTTCTCTATACCAGGTATACCCTAGAATGCCCAGCGCACAACGAACGTACCGGTACTGCTGTACATGGTGGTGGGCCCTTCCAAAATAACAAGATCGTAGAGCAAGTCAACCCGGATCAGACATGTTTCCATGATTTGAGATCCACTAATACAAGGAATATGACACCGCCCCTCAGAAGCATTGTTTTCGTCAGGATAGTCCGTAGGCTACGGGACCTACTTAGTATACTATAGCCAGGCCGCCAGGCGAAAGGCGTTGTTTGGGGGGCGTGGGTTGCATGCTACCCTGTCCTGTGCCCTACGAGTATTGCACCAGGATACACGGCCCTAGCTACGAGTTTAGGCACCAGGATACGACGTACCAGAGGGGGCTGGGCTGCACGGTTTAATGTAGACATATTTAGTTCCACATATATCTGGTACCTTCCATTCACCAGGTATGTTGTTTTATTTCCATGTTTTGGAAACAATCAACAGTACCAACCTCGGTACTTGTATGTATCCGAAGAGACCACGCCTTACACTTCAGCCAAGTACCAAGCACGGCTGTACAGGATGTAGTGTCCCGATATTATTTTGTCTATTTTATTATGAAAATTAAAATACACTCCAGCTGTGAGATCGAAGATTTCGTCGAAACTCATCTTTGCAAGCTGTGTGTGATACTCCGATCGCGCGCATTACGAGTTGTGTGTCCTCATTAAGGATATAGGTCGGCGACTCCCCTTACAGCTACAGTGTAGCTATCAGGGTCAACAGGATGATTTTAGTCAGTCTGTGCGCGGAAACTATAAAACCCGTTTCTGAGGGGGACAAAATCTGACAGCTGTGAAAAAAAAAAAAAAAAAAAAAAAAAAAAAAAAGAAGGGGGGGGCCCGGTTTTGATCAAAAGCGAGCGGGTTTGGAGGGGGGCGGGAGGGGGGGGGGGTGGGGGGGAAAGGGGCAATTTGTGCATGTAAGCTATAAATCCTTTCGAGGGGATAAATCTGACGGTTTTGGCACCAGTATATTATTGGGGGCGGGGGGGGGGAAGGGGGGTTGGGGCGGGGGGAGCTCGATATGTGTCTGGAAACTATACATTATTTTGAGGGGATAAATGTGACATTTTCGGAAATAATACATCAGTTGATCATGTATATCCTGGGGTAAGTCGTACAATCAGTGAGTAAAGAGAGGGTGGAGTGTTCGAGGGGGTGGGGTTGGGATGGGTTGGGCGGGGAGAAGGGGGCGTTCGAGGCGGGGGGGGGGGGGGTGGGGGGGGGACAGCGGCATGGATGGCTCTCGAAAGATATCCTGTGCGTGAAGTGTTTATTTATGTGGCGGATTTCGATATTTGGTGGGGCGTTTGAGTAAGGGAGAGCAAGAGGGGGGGGGGGGGGGGGGGGGGGGGAGATTATTTAAGGGGTTTAGGTGACAAATAATATTCAAATAAACTTCGGCTGTGAGATCAAAGATATGTATCAGCTTGTTATACGCGTGGTGCTAGGTCCAGGCGATCGTGCAGGTGGTCGGGAAAGAGGGGGCGTTGGAGGGGGGGGGGGGGGGGGCGGCGGGGGGGGGGGGGGAACACAGCGGCATGGATGGCTCTCGAAAGATAATGAGGTGATATCCTGTACGTGAAGTTAATGTGGCGGATTTTGATATTTGGTGGGGCGTTTGAGCAAGGGAGAGCAAGAGGGGGGGGGGGAAATTTTAGGAGGTTTAGGTCACAAATAATATTCAATTACACTTCGGCTGTGAGATCAAAGATATGTAGCAGCTTGTTATACGCGTGGTGCTAGGTCTAGGCGATCGTGTAGGTGGTCGGAAAAGAGGGGGCGTTGGAGGGGGGGGGGGGGGGGGGGGGGGGGAATATAATTGAAAACTACGTCATGGATGGTCAGAAAGATAATGACGTGATATCAACTGCGTATAGGTGTTTATTACTCAGGCCGATTTTGATTGTGAGTGGGGCGTTTAGACAGACTAGGCGGAAGGGGGGTGGGGGGGGGAATCGGGGACGGAGGGGCGGGGGGGGGGGGGAGGGGGTTGGGGTTTGTTGTGAAAAAGAGGTCAGTAAAGGGGGAGGGGAGGGGGGGGGGGGGGGGGGGGGGGCGGCGGGCGGGACATTTCAATATGTGCGCGGAAACTATAAATTCTCAAAGGGGACAAACCTGACGATTGAAGCAATAAGACATCCCTTTATATCATCTGGTTTGTAATGTTTACTATTCTAGAAGGTTTGATGTTAGATGCAGCATGCAACCCAGTGTTTACGTGTAGTAAATAACGTGTTAAATCTTTATAATTTGTTGTTGTATGATACATCGATCGAAAGCTAGAATATTTCATAGAATATTTGTAGGTACCATTATTTTCTGATATCGCTAATTATAAGAAAGAGATACGTATTGTCAGATGCAACAGGCGAGGTGATGTGGTCATGTACTGTTTGCCACTATTATTATACAGTCACCATTATTATCGACATCGTTAATTATGCGCAAGAGATACGTATTGCCAAATACAGTATGCGAGGAGATGTATGTGGCCATGTGCTGTCTCCGTCATTGAGCATTAGAGGGAGGGATGCGAATCGTCAGTTTTAAAGGAACGCTTGGTATACATGTGTTCAATTACGTTACCTCATTAGTCATACTTGGTATACACGCGCTCAATCACGTTACCTCGTTAGTAATACTTCGCTTGGCATAGGTGGGGAGGCGATCATGCAGACGGTATGTACGAAATACCCTACGTAATGGGTTGGTAAGGTTGTTTACCGCAATTTTAACACATCTGCCTGTGCTTCCTTTTCCAAATTATTTTTGTCTCAAATAAATGTACGATTTCACGCCCATGATTTTTGTCGACGTGGGGCTCTGCGGTCGTCAATTTTAAGTCAGAGATACGTCCTACAAATACATCAGGCGAGGTGGGTATGTGATGTCATGCGATGTCATCACTATTGATCGCGAGGGTGATTCTACTTCGTGAGGTAAATGGTACTGTGTTTCGTAGAGGTCGTCTCAGGAGGGTATGCGATGGGTCGGCAGTGTATCACGTCTGCTTGTGCTTCCTTTTCAACTTATTATTGTCTCAAATGTGCGATTTCACGTCCATGATTTTTACCGTGCCGCTGCCGCCGCTATTTTGTCTATTTTGTATTATCTATCTGCTGTATCCAGCCACACCCCATGCCTGATGAGTAGTACCAGGCTCCGTGCTTCTGAGGGCGTTTCGCGCATGACATTGCTGGTATTTCGTGTATGATATGGAACAATACTCGGGGCTCCTGCGTGGTAACTCCTGATGTAGGTTGTGGCTTATGACTGACCACGCCCTGTTGCTTTGCTGGTGGCCAGCTGCTGATGTACGCTTTGCTGATCGCGGTTGATATATCGCTCTTGTTTTTGGAAACGATTTGCAGTACCAACCTCGGTACTTGTACAACCTCGATACTTGTACTTATCTGATTAGACCACGCCTTACCTTTCCTAAAGTACAAAGCACGGCTATACAGCAGTGTGACGTATTGCCGATGTCATTTTATTTTACATGATCTGCTCGCTAGTAGCTGCTGCCATACGCTTTGCTGATCGCGGGTGATTTACCGCTCTGATCGACGCGGCTGTGTGGTCCAGGCGTGCTTTCGGCTCTGCTGCCCATTGTTGATATACGGACGTGCTGGCTATGTTACATATGTCTGCGGAGCGGTGCCTGAGAAGGGTTCGCTGTGCTGATTGCTGTTGATATACAGCTGCGCCAGAAAAGCTTTCCGTTCGCTGATCGCGGTTGATAGACCGTGCTGGTGATATACAGCTGCGCCGGATATGCTGTTGCTTTACTGATACACCACCCTGGTCGACACCGCTGCGCCAGACATGCTATAGCTTGGTCGGTGTAGATACCGCTGCGTCATACATGAGTTCGCTTTGATCGCGGTAGATAGGGTGTGCGTCATACATGATTTCGCTTTGATCGCGGTTGATAGAGTGCGCTGGTGATATGCAGCTGCGCCAGAGATGATTTTGCTTTGCTGATCGCGGTTGATACACCGCCCAGGTCGACACGGCTGTGTCGTCCAGAAGTGCTTTCGCTTTATTTATTTTTATTTAATGCTGTTGATACACAGCTATACCGCGCTGGTGATATACAGCTGCGCCAAAGATGATTTCGCTTTGCTGATGGTGGCTGATACACCGCCCAGGTCGACACGGCTGTGTCGACCAGAAGTGCTTTCGCTTCAGTTTTGATTGCTGTTGATATACAGCTCTCGCCATTGATATACCGCCCTGGTCGACACGGCAGTGTCGCCCAGAAGCGCTTTTGCTTTATTTATTTTTATTTATTGCTGCTGATATACAGCTATACCGCGCTGGTGATATACAGCTGCGCCAGAGATGCTTTTGCTTTGCTGTTCGCGGTTGAGGCACTGCCCAGGTCGACACGGCTGTGTCGACCAGAAGTGCTTTCGCTTTCGTTCTTGATTGCTGTTGATATACAGCTTTTGCGGTTGATATACCGCCCTGGTCGACACGGCTGTTTGGTCCAGGAACGCTTTCGCATTTAGTTCTGATGGCTGTTGATATACAGCTATACCGCACTGGTGATATACAGCTGCGCCGAATATGCTCTTGCTTTGCTGATAGCGGTTGATATACCGCCCAGGTCGACACGGCAGTGTCGTTCAGAAGTGCTTTCGCCATTATTTTCGATTGCTGTTGATATGCAGCTCAGATATGCTTTCGCTTTGCTGATTGTGGTTGATATACCGCGCTTGTGATATATAGCTGCGCCAGAGATGCTTTTGCTTTGCTGATAGCGGTTGATACACCGCCCAGGTCGACACGGCTGTGTCGTCCAGAAGCCGTTTCGCTTTAGTTTTTATTGCTGTTGATATACAGCTATACCGCGCTGGTGATATGCAGCTGCGCCAGAGATGCTTTTGTTTTGCTGATCGCGGTTGACACACGGCCAAGGTCGACACGGCTGTGTCGTCCAGAAGCCCTTTTGCTTTAGTTTTGATTGCTGTTGATATACAGCTATACCGCGCTGGTGATATACAGCTGCGCCAGAGATGATTTTGCTTTGCTGATCGCGGTTGATACACCACCCAGGTCAACACGGCTGTGTCGACCAGAAGTGTTTTCGCTTCAGTTTTGATTGCGGTTGATAATACAGCTCTCGCCATTGATACACCGCCCTGGTCGACACGGCTGTGTCGTCCAGAAGTGCTTTCGCTTTAGGTTTATTTATTGCTGTTGATATACAGCTGTACCGCGCTGGTGATATGCAGCTGCGCCAGAGATGATTTCGCTTTGCTGATCGTGGCTGATACACCGCCCAGGTCGACACGGTTGTGTCGACCAGAAGTGCTTTCGCTTCAGTTTTGATTGCTGTTGATATACAGCTCTCGCGGTTGATATACCGCCCTGGTCGACACGACTGTGTCGTCTAGAAGCGCTTTTGCTTTATTCATTTTTTATTTATTGCTCTTGACATACAGCTATACCGCACTGGTGATATGCAGCTGCGCCAGAGATGCTTTTGCTTTGCTGTTCGCGGTTGAGACACCGCCCAGGTCGACGCGGCTGTGTCGACCAGAAGTGCTTTCGCTTTCGTTTTGGATTGCTGTTGATATACAGCTTTTGCGGTTGATATACCGCCCTGGTCGACACGGCTGCGTGGTCCAGAAATGCTTTCGCATTTATTTCTGATGGCTGTTGATATACAGCTATACTGCGCTGGTGATATACAGCTTCGCCGGATATGCTGATAGCGGTTGATATACCGCAATGGTCGACACGCTGTGTCGTTCAGAAGTGCTTTCGCCATAATGTTCGATTGCTGTTGATATACAGCTCAGATATGCTTTCGATTTGCTGATCGCGGTTGATATACAGCTGCGCCAGATATGTTTTGCTTCGTTGATCGCGGTTGATACCGCCCTGGTCGACATGGCTGTGTCGTCCACAAGTGCTTTCGATTTCGATTTTGATGGCTGATGATATACAGCAACACCGAGCTGGCGAAATACAGCTGCGCCAGAGATGTCTCTGCTTTGCTGATTGTGGTTGATACACCGCCCAGGTCGACACTGCTGTGTCGACGAGAAGTGCTTTCGCTTCAGTCTTCTGATCGCTGTTGACATACAGCTTTCGTGGTTAATATACCGCCCAGGTCGACACGGCTGTGTCGTCCAGAAGCCGTTTCGCTTTAATTTGGATGGCTGTTGATATACAGCTACACCACGCTGGTGATATACAGCTGCGCCAGAGATGCTTTTGCTTTGCTGATCGCGGTTGATACACCGCCCAGGTCGACACGGCTGTGTCGACCAGAAATGCTTTCGATTTTGTTTTTGATTGCTATTTATATACAGCTCTCGAGGTTGATATACCGCCCAGGTCGACACGACTGTGTCGTCCAGACGTGCGTTTGCTTTGGTTTTTGATGGCTGTTGATATACAGCTATGCCGCGCTCATGATATACAGCTGGGCCGGTTATGCTCTTGCTTTGCTGATAGCGATTTATATACCGCACTGGTCGACGCGGCTATGTCTTCCAGAAGCGTTTTCGCTTTAGATTTTGATTGCTGTTTATATACAGCTCAGATATGCTTTGACTTTGCAGATCACGGTTGATCTACAGCTGCGCCAGATATGTTTTGCTTTGCTGATCGCGGTTGATACCGCCTTCGTCGACATGGCTGTGTCATTCAGAAGTGCTTTCGCTTTCGATTGGGATGCTGTTGTATGCAGCTATATTGCCCTGGTGACATGCAGCTGCACCATATATGGCTTAGCTCTGCTGATCGCGGTTGACATACGGCGCTGGTGAAATACAGCTGCGCCAGATATGCTTTTGTTTTGCTGATCGTGGTTGATATACCGCTCTGGTCGACACGGCTGCATTTTCTAGTAGTGCTTTCGCTTCAGGTTTTGATTGCTGCTGATATACAACTACACCACGTTGTTGATTTACATCTACGCCAGATATGTTTTTGCTTTGCTGATCGCGGTTGATATATTGCTCGACACGGTCGTGTCGTCCAGAACGGCTTCGCTTTAAGTTTTCGATTCCTGTTGACGTACAGCTATACCGCGCTGGTGACATACATCTGCGCCAGATATTTTTCTTCCGGCTGATCGCGGATGATATACCGCTCTGGTCGACACGGCTGTGTCGTCCAAAACGGCATCGCTTTAAGCTTTCGATGGCTCTTAATATACAGCTGCGCTATATATATGCTTCCGCTATGCTGATTGCAGTTGATGTTCCGCGCTGTTGATACACAGCTGCGCTCTGGCTGCCCCGGGTGTGTCGTCCAGAGCGGCTTCGCCTTAAGTTTTTGATTGCTGTTGACATACAGCTATACCGCGCTGGTGACATACGTCTGCGCCAGATATGTTTCTTGCTGCTGATCGCGGTTGATCTATCGCCCTGGTCGACACGGCTGCGTCGTCCAGAACGGTTTTGCTTTAAGCTTTTGATGGCTGTTGATATATAGCTGCGCCAGATATATATGCTTCCGCTGTGCTGATAGCGGTTGATGTTCCGCGCTGTTGATATACAGTTGTGCCAGATATTATTTCTCTTTGCTGATCGCGGTTGGTATACCGTGGTGTTGATATACAGCTGGGCCGGGTATGCTTTTGCTTTGCTGATCGCGGTTGATATACAGCGCTGGTCGGCACAGCCGTGTTGCCCAGCGGTGCTTTTGCTTAGTATTGTGATTGCTGTTGATATACGGCTGCGCCAGATATGCTTTCGCTTTGCTGACCGCGGTTGATATACCGCGCTGGTGATGTACAGCTGCGGCAGATATGCTTTTACTGAACGCGGTTGATATACCACGCTGGTGATATACAGTTGCGCCATGTATGCCTTTGCTTTGCTGATCGCGGTTGATGTACTGCCCTCGTCGGCTGCGTCGCCCAGCAGGGCTTTCGCTTAAAGTTTTGATTGCTGTTGATACACAGCTATACCGCGCTGCTGGTGATATACGGCTGTGCCAGATGGTGCTAGATATGCTCCGCTTCGCTGATCGCAGTTGATATACCGCGCTGGTAATACGCAGTTGCGCTAAATAGGCATTTGCTTGGCTAATCTCGCAGTTGATATTCCGCCCTGGTCGACACGGCTGCATCGTCCAAAAGTGCTTTCGCTTTAGCTTTTGATTGCTGTTCATATGCAGCCATACCGCGCTAGTGATATACATCTGCGCCAGATATGCTCTTGCTTGCTGATTGCGGTTGATACACCACTCTGGTCGACACGGTTGTGTCGTCCAGAAGGGTTTTCGCTTCAGTTCTCTGATTGCTGTTGAATCCGGCGCGCCAGACATTATTTTGCTTTGCTGATCGCGGTTTATATACAGCGGCACCAAATGCGTTTTGCGTTGCTGATTGCGGTTGATTTACGGCGCTGGTGATAACAGCTGTGTCATAGATGCCTTTGGTTTGCTGATCGCGGTGAATATACCGCTCTGGCAGTCACGACCGTGTCGTCCAGCAGCGCTGTCGCTTTGGTGTCCTGACCGCTGTTGATATATTGCTACGACAGTATGTTTTCGCTTGGCTGATCGCGGTTGATACACCGCACTTTGATATGCAGCTTTGCCAGATATACTTTCTTTCTGTGGATCGCAGTTTATATAGCGCTCTGCTCGACACGGCAGTGTGGCCCAGAAGTGCTTTTTCTTTCCTGATCGTAGTTGATATACGACTGGATTAGTTGTGTTTTCGCGTTGCCGATTGGTTATGCCGCAGTGGGGACATACACACTTCATGGCCGGCTGGGCCAAACGTGCTTTCGCTCTGCTGATCACCATGGATGTACGGCTATGCCAGATATGCTTTCGCGCTGCTGACCGTGGTTACATCGCTCTGGTCGACACGACTGTGTCGCCCAGCAGCGTTTTCGCTTTGCTGCTCGGGGTTGATATGCAGCTGTGCCTTTTGTATTTTCGCTTTGAAAAAAAAAAAAAAAAAAAATCGCGGGCGCGGGTGTGCCTGAGGGAGTTGGTTTTGCCGATCGCTGTTGATATACAGGGGTCGCAGATATCCTTTCGCTTTGCGGATCGCGGGGATCTACCGCTCTGGTCGACACGGTTGTGGCGTCTTGAATGACCTTCGCTTTGCTGTTTGTTGACATACGACAGGGCTGGGCGTATTTTGCTTTGACGATACGCGTCTAAGCGATCTCGCTGGGCCAATCGCGGTTGATGTGCCGCCCTGGTAGACTGATCGCGATTAATGTACCGCCCTGGTCGACACGGCTGCGTCGTCCAGCAGTGCATCTGCTTCCTTGCTCACGGTTGATACACGGCTGGGTTAGTTGTATTTTGCTGTGCTGATTAGCTAGGCCGCTCATTGACATGGTGGTATTACGGTTGCTATCGGTTGCTATTGCTTCGCTCCTCGATAGCAATATATCGCTTCCATAGGCACGGCGGTGCCAGCGGGCTTTGCGTCGCTGACCTCGGTACGGCAGTACCAGCGGTTTTTGTTCCGCTGGCCTCGGTACGTTGTGCTGCCACCTCTCTGGTCGCTGGTTGGGTGTAGTGGATATACCACCATCGCTGGATCGGCTTTGCCGGGGACATGTTGTCTTGCCAGTTGCTGAGGTACACAGATGGTTCGGCTGTCTTCATTGCCGCGGCTGACTTTCGGACCGCGGCTGAGACACAGCTATGGCTGACATGGGTCAGCGTTGCGACCGCTATACCACTCGTTACTGTTGATATACACTTCATGCTAACGCAGTCTAATCAGAGGCGACTGCGTGTGTCGCGGGTTGCGGGGTTACACAGCTAGGGTTGGTGTGCTGACAACGTCGTTGCAGTCGATACGGCATATCGGTTTGGTTGCAAACAAGTGTTGGATTACTTCAGGTGGGGCTGAGATAGTAGATGTTATGAAAGATTTGGACCACAAAGCAGCGATGGCAAAAAACGGACTGCCTCACCACCTGGAAACTTTTGATTTTGTAGCCATGTACACTAAAATTCCGGTCAAATGTCTTAAACGTATCATGGGCGAGTTACTGGACTTGGTATTCACATACCAAGAAGCAAAAGACGGTTCCAAATCGATGTACATTAAGTATGGGTTCAAAAATAATGAAAAGGAACCGAAGATCAACAAAATACACTGGTCTCTCAACCCTCCTGTAAATGCTAATGGAACAACCAACAACAAAAGGGAATTTAATGTTGGTCAAGCTAAACTGTGTGAATGGATTAACTTCGTATTAGACGAAGGTTTTGTACAATTTGGAGGAGCGATATATAAGCAATCATCGGGCATATTCATGGGCACTGCACCCGCACCCGATTTAGCGAACGATTTTGCGTTCATGCATGAACTCAATTTCCTAAAAACTATGATAAATAGATATTTGCTCGATACGAGAAACAACATTGAACCTCTTTACCCTATAGAGTTTATTGAACAGTACGGTAGTAACACTAAGAGATTCATAGATGACATACTTACGGTAGCACCAGGCTTACCAAGTAGGAAAGGCCCTACGTTTGAACAAATTATCAAGCGGAAGGAGGGGAGGGAGGGGTGTATGGTGGAATGTACCCAGAACACATCCTGGATGACGAGGGTGAGCAGGTTGCGAACCCTGTATCTATCACCAAGGAACAAAGAGGGCAAACAGTGCATTTCCTGGATATGGAAATTCTTCAAAGTACTGCTGGAGTATCGCAAATTCGAATGTATGATAAGCGGGACCACATGGAGACACTGAAGCAGTACCGTAGATACCCCCACATTGAAACACGATTATCAAAAAAGTGTTTGTATGCGACCCTCCATTGCCAACTTTGTCGATTTGCAATTAGGTGCTCGGAAATCCATTTCTTCCAAGTAGCAGCTGCTAAGTTGATGACGGACATGATTAGACATGGTTATGCCAAGGAACGTTTGAGGAACAAACTCCACAATTTCCGCCAAACATTTTTCAAAAACTCACCAATAAAGCCGACTATTAAAAAAGTGCATGACCCGGTTGTACGTGAGAAGTATTGGTGGTTGGTCACTGAAGGAGTTTGGAAATGTATCGAAAGGGAGGGTCAAGCACCCGGGCATGATAGACTGCTGAGTGAGGAGTGGGTACGTCTTTGTACGTTACATGGTTTTTAGGAATGAGCGATTAAATTACAGAAGTTATACATGATTTATGGGAACGGCCACTTCGCCTGTCCCTCGAACGTTTATTTTTACAAAGTGTCATAGAGGAATGAACAACCACCTTTTACGGGAATAGATCGATATTAGAGTTTGGAAAAAAGGGGAGAAAAGGGGGGGGGGGCGGGGCGGGGGGGGGGGGGGTATTTTCGTGGATAAGTGGAAACGTAGTCACGTAAGCATAGTCGTAGACATTAGAGTCTGAGAGCGTAATGCAACGTCGTACCTGAATAAACAATGTGTGCGGACATGTTGATTCGAGTTGTTCGGATGTGTGTGGGTTGGGAAACGGATACATATGAGTGTGGAAGTGAGTATGGACTGTGCATGTCGAGTACTGGGTATTTGTGGGTTGGTGTATATAAGCATGGAAGTGTTCAACCTACGTTCGTAGGTTACAACGTCTTTATTAAACATCTGAGGATTACAAAAACGTTTTCACAAACAACATTGTTATGTATGGATTAATCTGTCTTCTCGACGACGTCGATTGAGGAATGTAAATTATAACCAAGTTTCTCAACTATACCAACGCAAAACATACATTCATGACGTACATGTCAAACACACTACCTAGAACCGAAATATTTCAGGAAATAAACAACGCCAAAAACCCTGCCAAAACATGGTATGTCCACGGAAACAACGAACGTTACTGAGTCCAAATCACGCCTGAATGCATCTCGCACTTTCCTTCAAACGACCCACATCGAAATCCGCCAGAGGATTGAACACTTCCACGTGCTGGAGATCCCGCTGCTGCAATTCACCCCCTTCCCCCGGCCCCCGTTTTTCCCCCCCCCCCACCCTTCCCTCACCAGATAATGGACTTACAGACTTCATTTGATAAACTGATGCATTACCTTCCACGAATTTCATAGTTTCCGTCTACAGAATGACTAACGTCACCCTGTTGACCCGGATAGCTACACTGTAGTTGCAAGTGGAGTCGCCGAAACATCCCCAAACCTCCCACAACTCATCAAATGTCACCCACCCACATGTCGGGATACTCAATAAGCAAACTACCTATACATACCAACGCTTTCCTGTAAATTTCCCCCCCCCCCCCCCCCCCCCCCCCCAACCCCCACCCCCCCCCCCTCCCTTCTTCTTAAACCCTAACCTCACTCCGTACACTGTGTAGCGAAATCAATAATACACACATAGCCGAACTATGAAAAGTAACGGTATCATAAGTGCATTATGATACCGCTACAACCCATAGTTGTCAAGGCTGGTTACTGCATGTCTATCTTCAGGGATAAATATGCATTTGACCATACTTGACAAAAGCCGCGAGGGGGAACGTTGAAATTCCCAAACGTCCCTCGCAACTTCGTTTTAGGCCCCCCGAAGCAGTTTTCTCGGCGTACAAAAATACGTTTTGCAGATATATACAATAAAACTTCGTCTTAGGCCCCCCGAAGCAGTTGTCTCGGCGTACTAAAATACGTTTAGCAGATATACACAACACCCCCTTTCCCCCCCCCCCCCCCCCAACCAATGTACACCAATATATGTTCGAAAACACGATTCTGATACAATACAATAATGAACTCTAGAACATCAAACAAAACCACGTGGTTGCAAAACAAACAAGACAAAATAATACGTATTCGAAAACACCACCCTGATACAAAACGATAACGAAACCTAGAACATCAACCAAAACGTACACGTGTAGCAAAAACTACGTGGTTACAAAATGACATGTATTCGAAAATACCGCTCCGAAACAACACGATAACAAAGTCTAGAACATAAACCAAAACATATACGTGTAACATCAAAAACGCGGAAAGCACCACTTTGAAACAATACGATAACCAAGTCTAGAATATCAACCAAAACATACGTGAAAAAACACGCGGACATGCGATACACTAGAACCATATATACGTCCGTATACGAACACCAGTCAAAAAGTGGAACCCATATACCCTGGGTTCCAAATTGAGGTCCCTACGAGTCTGAAACATCACATAGTCCACATAAAGTCTTCACACAAACCTAAAAATGAGTCACAACTGCTCGTTGCCAAATGACAGGTTCATCAAGACGCAAGAACAAACAGAACGAGAGGCAGGGTTATCGAAGCAGCGCAAATCATTATAGCATTCGCCCACCACATCACCTCCTTTGATATTGGTTTTGGGCATCAGCGAACTGGGTCCAACGCATGCCCGTAGTGTCTTAGGTGGAGTGAGGAGCGGTAGTAAAAATCAAGTGCGCTGTTCGATAACCTGTTCCTGACCGTCGGTATACTGAACAATCTTCGGGCTGCGTCTTCTCTGTGTCAGGTGTGTGAGGAATTTCTTTGTCATTTTTCAAGCAAGCGGTTGCGTTGGCATATACTACCTGGCTTGATGTAAAGGAAAGGAACACCACTGAGCGATCATCTACTACATGTTAGGGCATGTTTTCATGAACACCACTAACAAGAGCACCAGACATGGACGCGACATCTACAGGACTACAACATCTTCGACGACAGTGGGGAGAAAACAGGACGTATAAGTGTACACTATATATAGTCTATAATAATGTGGAAAGTAAGTACAGACAGGGATGTTAACACAGCGGTAAACCACACGACCAACCTATTACGCAGGGTATTTCGTGCCTCCATCCGCTTACATGATTGCCTGACAACCTCTATATTCCAAACGCAGTAGAATATGCCTAACGAAGTAAAGTCACCCTCGCGTTCAATAGTGGTGACATCGCACGTCCACGTGAGACAACCTTTACGAAACGCAGTAGCATATGCCTGACGAAGTGAAGTCACCCTCGCCTTCAATAGTAGTGACATCGCATATATATGACGTTGCATGCCCACCTCAACTGCTGTATTTGTAAGATGTATCTCTGTCTTAGAATTGGCGACCTCAGAGCCCTACAGCGGCACGGTAAAAATCATGGACGTGAAATCGCACATTTGAGACAATAATAAGTTGAAAAGGAAGCACAAGCAGACGTGATACACTGCCGACCCATCGCATACCCTCCTGAGACGACCTCTACGAAACACAGTACCATTTACCTCACGAAGTTGAATCACCCTCGCGATCAATAGTGATGACATCGGCATGACATCACATACCCACCTCGCCTGATGTATTTGTAGGACGTATCTCTGACTTAAAATTGACGACCGCAGAGCCCCACGTCGACAAAAATCATGGGCGTGAAATCGTACATTTATTTGAGACAAAAATAATTTGGAAAAGGAAGCACAGGCAGATGTGTTAAAATTGCGGTAAACAACCTTACCAACCCATTACATAGGGTATTTCGTACATACCGTCTGCATGATCGCCTCCCCACCTATGCCAAGCGAAGTATTACTAACGAGGTAACGTGATTGAGCGCGTGTATACCAAGTATGACTAATGAGGTAACGTAATTGAACACATGTATACCAAGCGTTCCTTTAAAACTGACGATTCGCATCCCTCCCTCTAATGCTCAATGACGGAGACAGCACATGGCCACATACATCTCCTCGCATACTGTATTTGGCAATACGTATCTCTTGCGCATAACTAGCGATGTCGATAATAATGGTGACTGTATGATGATGGTGACAAACAGTACATGACCACATCACCTCGCCTGTTGCATCTGACAATACGTATCTCTTTCTTATAATTAGCGATATCAGAAAATAATGGTACCTACAAATATTCTATAAAATATTCTAGCTTTCGATCGATGTATCATACAACAACAAATTATGAAGATTTAACACGTTATTTACTACACGTAAACACTGGGTTGCATGCTGCATCTAACATCAAACCTTCTAGAATAGTAAACATTACAAACCAGATGATATAAAGGGATGTCTTATTGCTTCAATCGTCAGGTTTGTCCCCTTTGAGAATTTATAGTTTCCGCGCACATATTGAAATGTCCCGCCCGCCGCCGCCCCCCCCCCCCCCCCCCCCCCTCCCCTCCCCCTTTACTGACCTCTTTTCACAACAAACCCCAACCCCCTCCCCCCCCCCCCCGCCCCTCCGTCCCCGATTCCCCCCCCCCCCCCCCCCCCTTCCGCCTAGTCTGTCCAAACGCCCCACTCACAATCAAAATCGGCCTGAGTAATAAACACCTATACGCAGTTGATATCACGTCATTATCTTTCTGACCATCCATGACGTAGTTTTCAATTATATTCCCCCCCCCCCCCCCCCCCCCTCCAACGCCCCCTCTTTTCCGACCACCTACACGAACGCCTAGACCTAGCACCACGCGTATAACAAGCTGCTACATATCTTTGATCTCACAGCCGAAGTGTAATTGAATATTATTTGTGACCTAAACCTCCTAAAATTTCCCCCCCCCCCCCTCTTGCTCTCCCTTGCTCAAACGCCCCACCAAATATCAAAATCCGCCACATTAATAAACACTTCACGTACAGGATATCACCTCATTATCTTTCGAGAGCCATCCATGCCGCTGTGTTCCCCCCCCCCCCCCCGCCCCCCCCCCCCCTCCAACGCCCCCTCTTTCCCGACCACCTGCACGATCGCCTGGACCTAGCACCACGCGTATAACAAGCTGATACATATCTTTGATCTCACAGCCGAAGTGTATTTGAATATTATTTGTCACCTAAACCCCTTAAATAATCTTCCCCCCCCCCCCCCCCCCCCCCCCTCTTGCTCTCCCTTACTCAAACGCCCCACCAAATATCGAAATCCGCCACATAAATAACACTTCACGCACAGGATATCTTTCGAGAGCCATCCATGCCGCTGTGTCCCCCCCCCCCTCCCCCCCCCCCACCTCGAACGCCCCCTTCTCCCCCCCCCAACCCATCCCAACCCCACCCCCTCGAACACTCCACCCTCTCTTTACTCACTGATTGTACGACTAACCCCAGGATATACATGATCAACTGATTATTATTTCCGAAAATGTCACATTTATCCCCTCAAAATAATGTATAGTTTCCAGACACATATCGAGCTCCCCCCCCCCCCCCCCCCCCCCCCGCCCAACCCCCCTCCCTCCCCCCCCGCCCCCAATAATATACTGGTGCCAAAACAGTCAGATTTATCCCCTCGAAAGGATTTATAGCTTACATGCACAAATTGCCCCTTCCCCCCCCCCCCCCCCCCCCCCCCCTCCCGCCCCCCTCCAAACCCGCTCGCTTTTGATCAAAACCGGGCCCCCCCCCTTTTTTTTTTTTTTTTTTTTTTTTTTCTTTTTTCTTTTACACAGCTGTCAGATTTTGTCCCCCTCAGAAACGGGTTTTATAGTTTCCGCGCACAGACTGACTAAAATCATCCTGTTGACCCTGATAGCTACACTGTAGCTGTAAGGGGAGTCGCCGACCTATATCCTTAATGAGGACACACAACTCGTAATGCGCGCGATCGGAGTATCACACACAGCTTGCAAAGATGAGTTTCGACGAAATCTTCGATCTCACAGCTGGAGTGTATTTTAATTTTTATAATATATCTCGGATGCCGATGCCGCTGCTCCCTTGTCTTCTCACCGACGCGCGCGGGTTACGGTTTAATGGGCGGGGTTACCATGTGGCAGGTTAACCCGCTTCTGCTGCGAGAGATAGAGACTTTGCGAAACAAGATCGGAACGAACTCATGGTCTAACTTCGCTGGTTGCTGGTTGGTTGCGGTTAACACACGTATCTTGCTGGTTGCTGTGTTCATCCAGATGTTGACAATTATCTTCGTGCTGCTACTGATTCACGGGTCGCGGTTGGGACACAGTTGTTGGTGACATGGGTCAGGGTGGCGACCGCTATACCGACCGCTATACCGACCGCTGTACCTCTCTTTACTGTGGATATACAGTTCATGCTGATGCAGTTTCGTCAGGGATGGCTGCATGTTTCGCTTGTTGCGGTGGTTACACAGCTATCGTTGACGCGCAGATCGAACAGTTATCACTGGCTCGGCTGCACCAGATGCTTTTGCTTTGCGGATTGCTGTGGGTACTAATACCCCCTTTGGGACTTCGGAGAGCAACGCTGACGAACATAACTGGCAATTGCAGGGTCAGCCACACGACGTTACACGGGGTGCTAGCTTAAGGAGTGGGAATTTTCATGTGCGACTCCAACGCAAGAAGCTGCGCGATACGCGCGTAGCATGACACATCGTGTGCTGCGCACTCATGCTATGACAATGACCGCCTTTCTTACTTGTTTTATCGCTATGCGTGGGCTCCGAAAGGGGTAATGTCGGTATTAATGTGGGTATACAGCTGTCGCTGACACACGGCTGTGTGGATATGCAACCATCGTGGGCACTGTTGTGCCAGAGATGGTTTCACTTTGCTGATCACTGTTGATACTATACAGCTGTGCCAAAAGTGCTTTCGCTTTGCGGGTAGCTGCTAACATACAGCTATTGCCCACACTGATGTGTTGTCGCTGTTGCCTCGCTAGTCGCCGTTGATAGTCGTTGATCACTGTCGCTGTTGATATACAGCGGTTGATGGCACGGCTGTCATATTGGCTGTTTCGTCGCTGATTGCTTTTATAGGACGATCTCCGGCGCGGGCTATTGACTGTTGCTTCGCTGATCAATGTTGATATACACCAATCTCCGGCGCAGCCGTGCCGGAGCTGCTTTGTGTGACTGCTGACGTGGCTGGGGTATGGTTGCGGTGGCTTCGCGAGTCGTTGTCGGTATACAGCAATCACGGGCACGGTTGTGCCAGAGGCTTTACTTCGCTGACCTTGGCGTGGCAGTGCCAGGGGCTTCTGGTTGGCGGATCTTGGCCCGGCGGTGCTGGAGGCTTTGGTTTTGCTGATCTCTATAGATATACAGCTATGACTGGCATGGCGGTGTTATATCTGGGCCGCTGCAGTTGATTTGCTTGTTGCTGATGATAGTTTCTGGGTGCTGTCAATATATAGGGCATGTTTTCATGAACACCACTAACAAGAGCACCAGACATGGACGCGACATCTACAGGACTACAACATCTTCGACGACAGTGGGGAGAAAACAGGACGTATAAGTGTACACTATATATAGTCTAAAATAATGTGGAAAGTAAGTACAGACAGGGTGCGGTAAACCACACGACCAACCTATTACGCAGGGTATTTCGTGCCTCCATCCGCTTACATGATTGCCTGACAACCCCTACTATTCCAAACGCAGTGGAATGTGCCTAACGAAGTAGAGTCACCCTCGCGTTCAATAGTGGTGACATCGCATGTCCACGTGAGACAACCTTTACGAAACGCAGTAGCATATGCCTGACGAAGTGAAGTCACCCTCGCCTTCAATAGTAGTGACATCGCATATATATGACGATTGCATGCCCACCTCAACTGCTGTGTTTGTAAGATGTATCTCTGTCTTAGAATTGGCGACCTCAGAGCCCCACAGCGGCACGGTAAAAATCATGGACGTGAAATCGCACATTTGAGACAATAATAAGTTGAAAAGGAAGCACAAACAGACGTGATACACTGCCGACCCATCGCATACCCTCCTGAGACGACCTCTACGAAACACAGTACCATTTACCTCACGAAGTAAAATCACCCTCGCGATCAATAGTGATGACATCGCATTATATGACATCACATACCCACCTCGCCTGATGTATTTGTAGGACGTATCTCTGACTTAAAATTGACGACCGCAGAGCCCCACATCGACAAGGTAAAATCATAGGCGTGAAATCGTACATTTATTTGAGACAAAAATAATTTGGAAAAGGAAGCACAAGCAGATGTGTTAAAATTGCGGTAAACAACCTTACCAACCCATTACGTAGGGTATTTCGTACATACCGTCTGCATGATCGCCTCCCCACCTATGCCAAGCGAAGTATTACTAACGAGGTAACGTGATTGAGCGCGTGTATACCAAGTATGACTAATGAGGTAACGTAATTGAGCACATGTATACCAAGCGTCGATTCGCATCCCTCCCTCTAATGCTCAATGACGGAGACAGCACATGGCCACATACATCACCTCGCATGCTGTATTTGGCAATACGTATCTCGTGCGTATAATTAGCGATGTCGATAATAATGGTGACTGTATGATGATGGTGACAAACACAGTGCATGACCACATCACCTCGCCTGTTGCATTTGACAATACGTATCTCTTTCTTATAATTAGCGATGTCAGAAAATAATGGTACCTACAAATATTCTATAAAATATTCTAGCTTTCGATCGCTGTATCATACAACAACAAACTGTGAAGATTTAACACGTTATTTACTACACTTAAACACTGGGTTGCATTCTGCATGTAGCATCAAACCTTCTAGAATAGTAAACATTACAAGCCAGATGATATAAAGGGATGTCTTATTGCTTCAATCGTCAGGTTTGTCCCCTTTGAGAATTTATAGTTTCCGCGCACATATTGAAATGTCCCGCCCCCCGCCCCCCCCCCCCCGCCCCCTCCCCTCCCCCTCCACTGACCTCTTTTTCATAACAAACCCCAACCCTTTCCCCCCCCCGCCCCTCCGTCCCCCGATCCCCCCCCCCCCCCCCCTTCCGCTTAGTCTGTCCAAACGCCCCACTCGCAATCAAAATCGGCCTGAGTAATAAACACCTATACGCAGTTGATACCACGTCATTATCTTTCTGACCATCCATGACGAAGGTTTCAATTATCCCCCCCCCCCCCCCCGCCCCCCTCCAACGCCCCCTCTTTTCCGACCACCTACACGATCGCCTAGACCTAGCACCACGCGTATAACAAGCTGCTACATATCTTTGATCTCACAGCCGAAGTGTAATTGAATATTATTTGTGACCTAAACCTCCTAAACCCCCCCCCCCCCCTCTTGCTCTCCCTTACTCAAACGCCCCACCAAATATCAAAATCCGCCACCTTAATAAACACTTCACGCACAGGATATCACCTCATTATCTTTCGAGAGCCATCCATGCCGCTGTGTCCCCCCCCCCCCCCCCCCCCCCTCCAACGCCCCCTCTTTCCCGACCACCTGCACGATCGCCTAGACCTAGCACCACGCGTATAACAAGCTGATACATATCTTTGATCTCACAGCCGAAGTGTATTTGAATATTATTTGTGACCTAAACCTCCTAAAAAATCTCCCCCCCCCCCCCCCCCCTTGCTCTCCCTTGCTCGAACGCCCCACCAAATATCGAAATCCGCCACATTGATAAACACTTCACGCACAGGATATCACCTCATTATCTTTCGAGAGCCATCCATGCCGCTGTGTTCCCCCCCCCCCCCCCCCCCCCCCCGCCTCGAACGCCCCCTTCTTCCCCATCACCCGCACCTTCGCCTAGACCTAGCACCACACGTATAACAAACCCCTCACCTAAAGCCCTCCCCCCCCCCCCCCCTCCCCCCACCCCCGCCCCCACCCCCCACCCTCCCCCCCCCAACCCATCTCAACCCCACCCTCTCTTTCCTCACTGATTGTACGACTTACCCCAGGATATACACGATAAACTGATGTATTATTTCCAAAAATGTCACATTTATCCCCTCGAAATAATGTATAGTTTCCAGGCACATATCGAGCTGCCCCCCCCCCCCCCCCCCCCCCCCCCCCGCCCCCAATAATATACTGGTGCCAAAACCGTCAGATTTATCCCCTCGAAAGGATTTATAGCTTACATGCACAAATCGCCCTTTCCCCCCCCCCCCTCCCCCCCCCGCCCCCCTCCAAACCCGCTCGCTTCTGATCAAAACCAGGCCCCCCCTTTCCCTTCACAGCTGTCAGATTTTGTCCCCCTCAGAAACGGGTTTTATAGTTTCCGCGCACAGACTGACTAAAATCATCCTGTTGACCCTGATAGCTACACTGTAGCTGTAAGGGGAGTCGCCGACCTATATCCTTAATGAGGACACACAACTCGTAATGCGCGCGATCGGAGTATCACACACAGCTTGCAAAGATGAGTTTCGACGAAATCTTCGATCTCACAGCTGGAGTGTATTTTAATTTTTATAATAAAAGCTATCGATCACACGACTGTGTCCATACATAATGGCCGCTGCTTCGTGGATTGAGATTGTTTTACCATCATCGCTAGCACGGCGGTGCCGGAGATGCTTTTGCCTAGCTCATTGCTGATGTCAAACAGATACTGACGCCTGTCTTCGTCGCCGCTATTGCTTCGCAAGTCGCGGTTGACAGACAGTTATGGCTGACATGGGGTCAGAGTTGCGCCCGCTATACCGTTTGTTACTCCGTCAATATGCATATAATGCTTACGCAGTTTTATCAGAGGTGATAGTGTGTATCGCTGGTGGCATTAATTACACATCTATGGTTGATGTGCTGACAACGTGCTTGTAGTCGACACTGCATACATTTCAACGGATACCGAGACCGCTGTCCCCATGTCTTCCTACGTAGGCGCGGGGGCTACGGTTTGATAACGGGCGGGTGTCGCGGTGTGGCGGGTAAACCCGCTTCTGCTGCGAGGACTCGACACGCTAAATACAGCTCGTCCGCAACCCAGTACAGGTACCTTTCGACGGCCCCATCCCCGGGTCCCTCTCCACGTGAATTGGGCGTACATGCACCGGCAGGGTGTACGCCGCGACGGGTGGGTGGGCGCATCGCTGGCCCAGCAGCCCCCAATTCCCCCCGATCTGGGCGCTGCGGGGATAAGAACGCAACGCCCGCGCGCCAGGGGAGTTGGAGGTCGGGACGGGGCCGGGGTCGCCGGGGAGGCGGCGACCGCGGCCTACTCGCTTCTCCTGTCATTCCGCCGCCCGCCCCAGGTCCGCCCGGGCGATAGCTGACCGGGCTGACTATAAATCTCGGTTGCAGGCCCTGTTCAATTTTCATTTTATTTTATTTTATTTTATTTTTTTTATTTTTTTCTTTTTTCTTTTTCGCTAGCTACTGATAGTATCGCAGACACATGCGTGACTCATGGCAGCTGTTCCTATTTCGTTACATCATAATTTCGCTGTTAGGTAATGGTAGGTAGGAGTGGCCCGGAGTCGCGCTGTTAGTGTCTGTGCTACCGTCAGGTTTTCTCGATGGGTTGGCTGGACACACAGCATCACTTCGACGCTCGCTTAGTTGTTTAGCAGAACAAGGGGCGTGAAATGTTTCCCCCCGGTTCTAACGTACGATGCTGTGTATTGACATCCAGATAGTCTTGTATTGGCATTCGCGGTAGGTGGGCGCGGAGGAATGGCTCTGGCACCTAAATCATTGCCAGACTGGCATGCAGCCTATTCCACAGCTTGCCGCCGAACATCGGTGGGGGGACACATGGGCGAT
Organism: Undaria pinnatifida; assembly: GCA_012845835.1. Classification (NCBI taxonomy): domain Eukaryota; class Phaeophyceae; order Laminariales; family Alariaceae; genus Undaria; species Undaria pinnatifida. The sequence goes on from JABAKD010000011.1 coordinate 7,899,038, forward strand.
TCTCAACCCCTCGCCCACATTGCCTGTTTCGGCAGACGTATTTAGGGACCCAATGCAATGGCCGCTCCGGCGGTGGTCGTGGCATGCCCCGGCGTAGGACGCCGGCGCGGGGGGGGGCGCGTTTGTGCCGGGTTTCGTGCGCAGACACGAATCGGTTTGGGACGAACTCGTCATGCAGGAACACCCACTCCGTGACGAGCTTACATCATGCTGATGTTTGGAACATGGAACAAGCAGTACCGAGGTACCATGTATGTTTTACGGTGACTACTGCTGCTCTTACGGGGAGCACCTATCAAACCAGTGACGGTGCTTCTAAGCGAACGCAAACGTAGGCTAATCCTAATTGACTTACCACACCCGCCGGTCCTTCGCTTCGTGCACGCCACTGTATGGAAACAATTTATAAGAAGTTTGGGTGAGGCGACGACCCCAGTCCGGTAGCCGATGCAGAGTATAAGAAGCAATGGAAGTATGGGTAGGCCCACCGGCTGGGGGAGGAGGCCTCATCTAATCCGATACTTACTTTAAATGATCGGTGAAGCCGCAGAAGAATACTACAGTAAAATCGGGTTTCCAGAAAATGAGACATCGATGGTACGGAGGTGGCTCCATGATTTGGAACCGGTGAATTACTTGGAGAATCTAGGCCACATCGATCATTGTGCATGTTTCCCACGAACCCAAAGCCAGAGAACATACGTTGAAGGAGAAATACTGACCATCCCACCCACCCAGCTTATGCATGCAGTAGTTTCTTGTTTTACAACCTTTGCGGACCGGAGAAGTCTGCGAGCGCCTTGCCACACTCAGCCCCGTGCGGAAGCAACCAGGGATGTCTTCAAATGGACCCGAGATTGGAACAAAGCTGTTGGTTCCGGCCTACTTGAGCCTATCTGAGGCACAGTACCGGAGCCACAACCATTGCCTTCAACCCCTGCCCGACGGGCAAGAACAAGAGGACGCAGAAAACATTTCGGACCACCCTTGACATCCTGCGTGCTGAGTAGCTGCTGCGCCGTGTTTGTTTATTTTATTATATTTTATTTTATTTTCCAGGATTACAGCCGCGCTGAGCGCTCAGCGCGGAGGTACATCCCGGGCGAGGCCCTCCTGCTTCGGGGCAGGAGGCCTCATCTAATCCAATACTTACTTGAAATGATCGGTGAAGCCGCAGAAGAATACTACAGAAAAAAAAAAAAATGTTAATACAGGAGAAAATGATGTTAAGAAATCATGAAACTGAGGTTGATAATTAATAAAGTTCGTTCAGCGTTAAGAAACTGATGATAATAACGATGAAACTGATGATATAGTCTAATTCAGAAGCTGGCGTTAAGAACTGGTATAATGATATTAAGGGTAAAGAAACTGATGACAAGAAATGCGTAATCCAGCAGCCCATTGTCATTATCAATGTTCAGTAGCGACTGTACAGCTCCTCGCAGGTACTTTGCTACAGCGTCACAGTCGTGGCTTGTTGTCAGTCTGGTATGCTACTATATATACGTATCTCGCTCAGCGAAGAGCCGGGGCTGCCGCCACGAGGCTTCGTTAGTGGCCTATAGTATGCGCCCACGAGCAAGAGAAACTAGCAGGTAAGAAGCTGAAGCTCGCATTTTTTAGGGACGCTAAGAAGTTTACAGCAAGGAAGCGTGCTCAACGGCGAGCTACGAACGCCAACTCCTGCCTGGGAATAAAACAATCGAGCAAGAAGCTGGGACTCCTTTTTCGGGACCCCTACAAAAACTTGGAGAAATAAAATCAAGCTCTGCGGAGAGGGAGCAATAGAAACTAGCAGGTAAGAAGCTGAAGCTCGCATTTTTTAGGGACGCTAAGAAGTTTACAGCAAGCAAGCGTGCTCAACGGCGAGCTACGAACGCCAAATTCTGCCTGGAAATACAACAAGCGAGTAGGAAGCTGGGACTCCTTTTTCGGGACCCCTACAAAAACTTGGAGAAATAAAATCAAGTTCTGCGGAGAGCGCCGCACCAAGTCTTACCACGTAACGGTATGTAATATCCATGATACCGTATCCGTGCTCTCAAGGTTGGCATCACGGCGTGTTTTCAGCTTTGGACGCGTGCTACGGTGGGACGCGTGCTACGATATCATAGAGGTATACCGTTTTTTGGCATAAATTGTTTCTGAACGACGGAGCACCTTAACCCAAACTTGTCGGACAAAAAAAAAATAATTGGCCATTTTTTTTTTTTTGCAATGATTCTCGTTGTGTATCTAGGCCATGGGATGTTTTCATCCACGGTACATTTATGGCAGCTTTGTTTTCCTTTCCAAATCAGTTTTTGGGAGATGGACGTTGTGTATCTCAAGCTCCCAAATCGAGGAAGCCTCAGAAAAAAAAACTGGCGCGCTCCTCTATCGCAGCTCGCGTCGTGGAGCAGTCAGCCATCCCATGGTACGGGTTGCACTTTTTGAGCCAAAAAAAGGTACACCTGACCGGTTGAGCTCCTCGAGTGAGGAACCGCTGGCTATTCCGACAAAAATTGACGAGAATTACCTGTTTTGGGACTGGCGCATAGAAGTTTGCTGGTGGGATTGCCCGAGCGAACGCCTTCGAAGTCAGATTTCGAGCGAGATGTTGAGCTCCTCGTGCTAGGAGCCCAGAAAAAAACTTGGAATCTGCCGCGCACCCTAGCCTAGCGCGGGATGACTCGGGGGTGCACCTAGCTTTTCTGGTGCTTCTTCCTCACTTGATTAGCTACATCTATCTAACCCAGAAACTAACTGACGTTGAGCAAAATTGGAAGATGATCCTGATGAACAAGCAACCCCACGGGTTATGTACCTAACGACAACGTTTTTTTTTGCAGACATCCAACGACAACAGCAGTAGTAGTGGGTAGTTGCTCAGTCAAAGAGCCCCGTCCGCAAAGAAGCATTCTTGACACAAAAGGAGGCACTGGCTGCTGTTGTACCCGCCTTTCGTGACACATGCTCCGGTACGGGTGTACTGCCATTTTTCCTTTTAAAGGAGGGCGGTGGCTTGATAAACTCTATCAAATACCTCACCCAAAAAAACTGATTTTGAGGAAGCCCCGAAGTGCAACCCGATGGGCAAAACCCATGGCTTACGTACACGAAAACAATCATTTTGCAAACAAATCAGAAACGGCGCGTTTCCGACGATTTTGGGTTAAGATGGGCTAAGGAATGGCGCGGTTCCGACGGTTTTGGGTTAAGATGGGCTAAGGAATGGCGTGTTTCCGACGGTTTTGGGTTAAGATCGGTCAAGGATCCTCGTCGTCCAGAAAAAAAAAAAAAAAGCCAAAAAGTGCTACCTCTGTCGTCGTCGTAGCACGCGGCGACTCGTAGCACACGTATTTGCTTGGGGGGGGTGGTTCTTGCTGGCGGTCCCATGCTGCTGTGCAAGCACCGATGCGCAGATGAGCGGGGGTATTTGCCGAATGGTATATTTATTGTTATTAATATTATTTTTTCGGGTTGTTTGTGCCAACCGGCTGTAGACAAGGCGATAGTTTTAGCTAGACGGATGGACTGGTTTCCTTTTAAGAGCGTGTGCGCAAGGATGGTCGCGCGAAACGCGCGCCACCTTAGGCCTTGTCTCACGTATACCTCGCAATGTATGTGTGCTGTGCTTGCATATTTTCAGTGATGATTATAGGCAGTATGCATATATCAGGTATGCATCTGCCTGCGCTTGTCTGGCGTCCTACCTCGTCCTATCTGAAAGTACGTGCATTTCTTTTTGTTATATCATCAGTAATAATCGCTGGCACGACAACTTAGATACACACCTGCGTTTGTCCCGCCTTCTCCTGCGCGTGCTTTCCCCCGCCCCTTTTCTCGCGAGCCTAGAGTCAAGGCTCGCGCCGTACAAGTTCGACAGCCTGGTTGCTCTCGCCACCAGCGCTGGGCAGCCGGCATCCAGGGAGCGCACGTCGTCATTGCTGCGTGACATCTGCAGCACTCGTTCGATCCTATCGTGTGCGCGTTAAAAGCGCGTATAAACAAATGCGACGGGCGGCAAGTAAGCGCCCAAGCAGCCTTTCATCGTAATCGAGACGTGACTGTGCCTTGAAGGTATAGGTCTACTGTAAGAACCATTGTGGACGGAAAAGTAGCTACTGTTGGGGTATACCAAAATTAAAGTGCTGGGCAGCCGGCATCCAGGAAGGGCACGTCGTCAATTATGCGGGACGTCACCAGCACTCGCCCGGTCCTGTTGCTGTATGCGCGTTGTATGCGCGCTGTGTGCGTGTGCTGTATGCCCGTTGTATGGGCGTATGTACGGTGGCATGCGACGAGTGCACATAGACATACTACCCGACATGCATACGTGTAATCTAAATTGCGGCGTGATACAGCCATCCGTCAAGGTGCATATCAGGTACCACTCTGGATTAACGTACAGGTGCTATTTTGGGGCGTGATACTAAAAGTGTTGGGCCGCCGGCATCCAGAGAGCACACGTTGCCAATGCCTCGGGACACACATCTAGCACATCGCTCGATCCTGTAATTGCACGAGTAGGCGTGTTGTATGCGCGTTGTGTGCGCGTTGTGTGTGCGTTGTATGCGCGCTGTACGCGTGTCGTACGCGCATATATGTGGCGACATGCGACTGCGACAAGCGATCGAAGGTATATGCTCGAAACGCACAAATTTCATCATAGTCGGAACGCGTTAGCGGTCCGTAGGTCCAATCTGGACTTCATTGTACGGACTGTTGGGTAGACGTGATGCAGTCCTTAAGGTATACCAGGTACCAGGTACCAGGTACAAATTGCGACAAGCGATCGAAGGTATACTCGAAACGCACACATTTAATCGTAGTCGGAACGCGTTAACGATCCGTAGGGTCTAATTTGGGCTTAAATGTACGGACTGTTGGGTAGACGTGATATAGCCCTTATAGGGTGTACCAGGTACCAGGTACCAATTGGGACGAAAATGTGAGGACTTCTTGTCAAGTCTATCAATCCCCCATTAGTACCTATATTTCCGTCTAGAGTGGTACTCATCAGCCGACAAGCATGTTTTTCTCAAATTATAGTTGGTCTCCCCAAACGCGGGTGTTAACCTACATGAATCAACATTGTAAAGTCGACGTGCTTGCTCGTTTATTCGCAGGCAGGAGTTGTTTGTCATCATCGAGAAAGAAACTCCGGGACCGGTCTGATACGTATATAAGCATTCGTGGCTGGCTGCTGGACTACGTACGTACAAAAAGAAAACAGCAGTACGTACAAAGAGGACAGTACATACAGCAGTATTTCGAGGCCGACGTCCGTGTTCGCGGCGGGGAGGTTTAGCTCTGCATGAGGCGGCAAACGCACATATGCAGCAGCAGCACATCGTCGTGCGCTTGCGCCTATTATAGGCTTGGGGAGGACCTACGCGGCAACGCATCACTAACCACCGCAAGCGACAATTTTGATTCGAGTATCGGGACATGCCGCAATATAGCGATACGAGAACATGCACGCGTTGTCCAAGGTCTACAAACACATTTTCATCATCTTCCCCAAACCATCGTGTGTTACAGGAGCAAAGCAATGCGGCCGAAGTCGATCATGTGCAGGCTGCTGTTGAACAATCCTCCACCCATGGATCGTATGCAAAGGGATGCATACAAGATTAAACGCATGCATACAACCCATACAACCAGGTACGAGCAAATGCTCGTACACGACTGCATTCTCACCGCTCGTCTTTAGTGTTCGCACTGCTGGTGTTAAAAGCTGGCCTGCCTGCGCAGCCGTGGTGGCGTGCGTCTATCGACGGAAGTTGTTGCTGAGGCAGCACCGACGACAAAACATAGATACCCCTGTTCATCCTGAAAACCGATGCCTATCACACCGTCCGTGCTGTCGTCCAATAAGCTGATAGAGGAATACGAGTGCCACAGCAGCAGCAGTGAAGCTACTCTGCTGTGTTAGCTTGTACACGCCATTCTCCCCAACAGACCGGGAATAGTTGCATGTGTGTGGGGGTGTGGTCGTCCGTATGTCATGTATGTGTATTGCGTAGCTACTAGTCGGGAGCAACGAGAAAAGTGACGGTTTCATAGCAGGATTTGCATGCGCATTTTCTTCTTCTGTGTTCCTTTTTACTTCTCAGTGTTCGGATACGCATTTTATAACTAATTTTGAAGGACGTCAGCCGTGAGTTTGACGATTTTCAGGTCAACACTCATTTATTTTGTGATGATATTTCGATATTTTGATATTTTTCTGTCGTGTGATGACTTTTTCTTCTGTTGTGGTCGTTTCCGCGAAGTTTTGTTGGGTGTTGCTTACTCAATGCAGCGATAGGTGCGTGTGTGGCTAGGCCAAGCCAATTTCTCCGCTTTATGCCGTATTCCACTACCCCGACGACTGCTACCACAATGCGCTGCTGCGCTCGAGACAGGAGGAGAGGCGTCCAAAATATGTGCGGGTACTCGTCGACCATTGTGGGTACTTTTCTTGTTATTTTTCCCTTCCTTCTATGTTACTCGTATGTGATAATTTATTCCCCCAAGTTCCTCTCCTGTTGCATAAATCGTCGTTTTCTGCTCCTCGCTGTTTTCCTCCTGTATTTCGTCTCCCTACCGTGGACCATTTACTGTAAGTTTTGGTTTTTGTTAGGCCTCCTGCGCCGGCCCGTGGTCCCTCCCATACTTCCCGTATGCCGTCGAACTGTCTTCGTAGTTGACCACTCGTTAGGCGCCGGGCTGTTTCACCCAAACTTTCTTGGCATTAATCCTTTCGTGGACACGCTGCGAAATATTTCTGAAACACAGGCGACAATGGCAAATCTCTAGCTATCGCATAGCTCTGGCCGCGCGTTCTCATGCTCCCGAGCCTTTTTCCGCTAGAGGTGGCCCCGATGTGGTACTTGGCTACCGATTCCGTCTACATAGACTATACATGTACATCCAACCGGCAATTACCATGATTTCATCCACCGCCGTCCCGGCTGGCGATTTGCTGACGGCACCTCCCACGCGCAAGGAGTGAATCGTAAAATGGCTCGGCAGCTCTGCCGCCCGCATGTAGACTTGCAAGGCGGCTGTCATACGGGCGGCGGTGAGCGGCAGGTTACCCCGGCCGCCCCGGCCGTATCTACGGGGAACAAATGCCCTGCGGTTACTTCCCACCCCATCCGCTGTACAGCCGAGGTGTATGCCGTAGCCGCCCGGAAAGGGCAAATCACCGGGCAATCCCGGTCTGCTAGTACCACTACGGCCTCGCTCGAGGCACTAAGCGTCTTACCAAACTGAAAGTTGAAAATGAGACCCCTGGAAGTGCGGAGCTTCAGGATATTAAACCCCAACGTAAAGGAAAGATCGTAGCCCTTACGCATCGGATAGAACGCCAAAGAGAAAAGGGCTATGTCCCTAGTCAGAGAGATATATGCTCCGCCAACGAAGCGGCTACCTGAGCCCGCGAGCGCATGTCGCTTAGCAAATCGATGAGCGTGTGCTCCAACACTGGCGCCGCCTGGTTCACCGGCACCTCGACCTGCTTACTGCTCCTCCCACACGAAGGTGAGGCAGGACTCTACCAACACACTCGAACACGGGTTGCCTATACGGCGAACGGGGTCCCATTCCTCCGCTTTCCCATGTTCTTACATTGCCATTTTCAGCCTAGAGACGAAAAGCCTTTTCGGAGGGACTCGGCCGCGTACCGTTTCGCGCAAGAGGATCTTTCCCGGGCACGCATCGTCGCCTCCCCGGCCCACTCGGAGGCAATATGCTCCGTGCACTATATTCGTGCCTTTTCTCTGCGTGTCAAGATAGCAGAAGAAGTCAACACACATTGTCTGTTGGAAGCGGCAGTCGTCCAGCCGCGAGACCCTACCCTGCTGAGATGGCGAGGATAAAGGCGTCAAACTCGTCGGCTACCCTGCTTTTGTTCTGTAGCTGCCCCAGGCGCCCTTCCATAGCGCCGCCAACACTTGGTGCAGGCGCGCCTGGATTTCTTGGACATCTACCACGACCGGGGGCGCTGGGGATACCGCGGGGCCGGCAAAGACCGGACGGGCTGAACCCCCGCACTTTCAGCAGAAAATAAACCGCTCCATGTTTTCTTCTTGGCACGCGGAACAGAACACGGCAGTCAGTCCCGAAGAGGCTATACTGCTATGCACTCCCTTGACACAAGGAGTACATACATACACACGCTGAAGCAACCAGTCAGTACATCCAGGGACTCATGGACACCGTTTGTTTATTGTTATTGTGTTTCGTTGTGTAAGCTTCGCTCTCGGATTTGCCGCAGCGCAGCGTCAATGACGGCATTGGCCTTCTTTTCCCTAAGTTTTCATTTTTATGGCTGGATGGAGGCATATATGTATAGTTTTATCACTCGAAGTTTTCGTTGTACAGAAGCCCCCCGCTCATAAGAGACATCGATTTGGCATATCTTCAGATGCGGGGCAAGCAAATATGGTACCGGTAGTCTATAGATGCTCGTGTGGTGCGGCCTGTGGGCGGAGCCCATAGTTTCACATGTGAAGGTGTCAACATTATGGGAGTATGGACTTCGCAATCCTCTCGAATCTAGGCGATCTGCAGCCGTTATTTCGCATAAAAACACTGCGTATACCTTTTTCTAGATGCGGAGAAAAACAACACGCGGCGAAGCTCGGTTTGTTCCTTCTCGCCTATTAAAATACATCGCATATATTCAAGTTGTAAGTAGGTTACCACCAAAAATATCGGGGAACGTTGCGGGGAACGCTGCAGGGAACACTACAGGGAACATTCCTGTAGGACGAACTAGGGGTCACTGCAACAAACCATACATCTGCCCGCAGCTTGAGCATTGTCCTGCGATGACGAGGTGACGGTCAGCCAACGGCACGTAAAGCGTCGAGGGGACGCTGCAGGGAACGTTACTCTAACAGTTGGACTGTCGGCCAGGACAACAGCCCGTTGAGTACGTGGGCCCGTAGCCGGGGCATTGTGCCGTGAAGATCAGGTGATGGCCAGCCTCTCCTCGACCTCTCTCCCTTCGTCTTCTCCCGGTGTTTAGAGGCCAGAATCACACCATTGCGAGAGGTAGGACCACCGGCGCAGCCGTGGCGCGACCTCCGACGGCCCTTCGCCTTTATCTTTGTTTGGTTTCCACTGCAAGCGCCACTTTTCCAAACTATCTTCTTTTTTCTTCTCCATCGCAAGCGATCTTACCTCTGCAACTCTGATCACAGACGCAAAAGCCTCGACAAGAATCATTGAGTAAAACATGACACGCCATGTTACTGGTGTGGGTTATGGGTGGAGAGCTTAGTTTTAGACGTAAGGAAGCCAATATTACACCCACGCATGATAGCTGGGGGGCAGAATATGAGCACATCGCGCCGCACGGCGACCCTCGACCACGGACTTCAGGCGCGTATTTACCAGGCATACGTATGTAAGCTTTGCTGCCGCCCTACCGAAATGACTTTAGAGCGGCAGGTTATTTGCGTACGTACACAATCCCAACGACATATCTGGCAAACGAAAACGTTGGTACGACGAGACCGCCACGGTCTATGATGTGGCATACTAGGCGGAGCACCCTAAAATCCTACTCCGTATATTAATAGTTGGACTGCCAATCAGATAGTCCTCTTGCCTAGACGTTAGTTGGGCGCCAGAATAAAAGCCAGCTAGCTAACTGGCTTTAGTTTTGAATTTATTATCAGCTCGGGTCGAGTCTCCAAAGGTTCCAACCAGATATTAAGCGCAGAAACTCCCCAAACCACCGCAAACCACTGACCACAATTGCCTACCTGGTGGCCAGGAGGACGCGTGCCACGATAGAGATCACTTGCTGGCTACACCAGAAACTAAGTTCTGGATGATGGGTTCCTTGGCTTGCCCCTTTTGGAGCCCAGGAATCGGGATCTAAAAAACGCGATACAAGAGTTGTCTTATCAACTATCGATAAATCGTCTGGAAACAGCGTGCAACAGCAGTGCAGGTGTTATACCGGCATGCTGCGCGGCGCGTCGTACGTCCCCTCCTCCCGTTCGTTGCAGTGCGGGGAGACGTTCCCTCCCTACCCCAGCACCTCGATCGAGCTGATTGATGTGACAGATAGATGCCGAGATCGTCGGTTTTTAACGCATTTACAACTGGAAACCCGTTAAATTACTTAGAATTGGTATAGGGAGGGGTTACGGGCCAAGAGACAATTTTCCCCTGTGAAGTCCCGAAAGGGCTATATATAACCCGAAACCATCGGAACGTAATTTTGTAAACCGTATACAACGGCAGCTTGCGCTGCCGGGGTTGTAACGAAGACCACTGATAGGGACAGCTTACGCTATACCTACAATGGGACCCGATGGGTGCGCCAGCTAGCGTTGGGCTGCGAAAGCAACTGAGTTAAATCGACACACGACGCGTATGAAAGTACGCTGAAGTGTGGTGAGCTAAAGCTTTATTTTTCCCCATCCGCCGGAGGATATATAAAGAAAAAAAGAAAAAAAAAATGTAAACCAATTGAAAAACGTCAGCCGTGAGTACGACTGATTGAATTATTGAAACTCAACTTTGCAAGCTGCGTGGTACATCTATAATAATTCATGTATATTTAAGAAATGAAGAAATACACTTGAGCTGTGTGTGAGATCGTCCAAAAAGGATTTTGATCAAAACTCAGCTTTGCAAGCTGCGTGTGGTACTTCGATCGCGCGTGTTACGGGGTGTGTATACCCTCGTGAAGGATACAGGTCGGTGATTCCCCTGCTAATGGCAGGGTCAAGAGGACTAAGACACTCAGCCTTGTTCTGCGCGCGGAAACTGTATAACCCCCATTGAGGGGGACAAACTCAGACATCTGTGGAATTCAGTAAGCATGAAGAATTCAGTATATATGATAAGGTGTTTGTGAATAAAAAACTACGAAATGGCTGCTAATCCACATTGTAATTATACGTATTGTTTTGCAGTATATTTGTTTTTTTTTGTATACCTAGGCCATCTGGGATTGATTGATTGTTGCATCGTGTTTGAACTTTCATTTTTATTTTATCAAAATCAATTATTGGGTGGGGGATATGATAGAGCTCCTCAAAGTAAAGAAGGTGTTGTTGTTGTTGTTGTTGTTGTTGTTGTTGTTTTGTTGTTGTTGTTGCTGCTGTTGCTGTTGTTGTTGTTGTTGTGATCGTTCTCACATTACCTCGCATAAAGTCCGTGGTCACAGGACAGTATAGCCAGCCAACTCTCAGACCTATGTCAATCACGGCTTTTCACGGGTAAGGTCCCTCCTGGCAGGTCCGATCGGGTCAGGGCAACCCGACCCGGACCCATGAGATTTTGACTACATCCTGACCAGACGCGATCCGACGAGTGAGACTTCCAACACCCCCTTTCCGACCCAACCCGACTTGACCGTGGATGCGTGCGACGATAGAGGTAGCACATTTCGTGTGATATGTTTTCTGAATGACGGGGCTCCTTAACTCAAAATCACCGGGAAAAAAATAAATAATAGGTCATTTTTTTGTATCATGATTCTCGTTGTGTACCTAGGCCATGGGTGTTTTCATCCGGCATGCAGCAGTTTTGTTTTTCTCCCCAAATCAGTTTTTCGTGGAGGTCTTAAGCTCCCAAATTGAGGGGTAGTATTGAAAAAAAAAAGTGCTGCACCTCTGTCGAAGGGCGCGTCCGCTGAGGGTTTGAAGAGCTCATGTCCTGATCCGACCCGTGGGCCGGGTGATGACCCATGAAAGCCTTGATATTAGTTACCCAAACGCTTCCTTCCTTTTTGTAGAATACAGAGGCGATAAATGTAAAAAAAAAAAAGCCCTCAGGCGAATTTCGTCTCCATCGCTCGTCGGGCTGTGGTGTCTTGAGATTCCGCGAGGGCCTTTCGTCTGGCTTCGTTGATGGATGCCTGGGTAAATATACACACAGCGTGCACATTTTGGAGGCACCGTGTTAGAACACTCCTGGCACGAGGTGTGATGTAGACCCGACATAAACATTAACCTGCAGTCCAGACGTGCCGAGAGCCTTCTGTGCATCGCAACGAGAACAACACGCACAAGAAGAGTCGCAGACGTCGAGTGTTTTTCGCGAGTTTCTGACCCCAACGCTTCTGGATTCAGTGTTCCTGCGCTTTCTGCCTGAGACCAAAGCTACAGGGACGGGGCCGGTTTCGGACTCTCTTTTTGAAGGGGATCGGACTCACTCGCGCGAGTGACCCCGCCCTGTTCCTTCGCGGTCTTAATTTTTTTTCTTGTGTTTCATTGCTATTGCGATAAGACACCGCCGCCGCCATGGAAGGGTTAACTACGTTGCGCCAAACAAAAATGCCGCAAGACTTTTTTGTGGTGAGGTACAGAGTTACTCTCGAGCGAGTGGCCCACACCCGGCGGTGAATACAAAACAATAAGCAAAAAACGCAGTCCAGTTGTACCGCTTTTGAGCAGTTTTCTAAGCTCTACTTCTGTCTGGGTGTTTGACACAAGCAGAGCAGTCAAGCACCACTGACAGCGTGATGACCCAAAAAAGGCGCTGCTGGCAGTAATGCAGGGCCATTCCTAACGAACACGAACACAAGCGTCACGGTTCTTCAAGAGTGACTCCAAAAACCCTGGGTCGTTTTTTCGACTGAGATATCGTACAAACCTGAAATGCGAACGTTTCGCTTGCGTCAGGAGTGCAGCGTTTTGGTTAGTCGCACAAGGAAGCGTTGTTCTAGTTACGGCGAAACCAATGTCCGTGTTTCCGGGTAGTCGCACAAGGGACCGTCGTTCCGTGAGCCGAACCAATGTCTGTCTCTCTCGGTTTAGTCGCAGTCAACTGGGCGTCGTTCTGTTAACAATAGCCAAATCTGCAGCCTCCTACCTGTTCTTTTGCGATGATGAGGTTCCGGATCGTTTCAGGGGCGTGCTTGCCGGCAAAGTTCTGGAAAAACGATGAGCGAGAAAAACAGCAAATCCCGGGAGGGGAACTGAGGGAGAAAACAGGAAATTACGGAGAAACGAGCGAGAAAATAAATCCTTCATGGAAAATAAACTACACCGATGTGTAAAACGGAAAACAATGAGATAAGTCGCCCCAAAAGCCACGCGAACGTGTGTTCAGAACAGGTAACAAGGAGGTGTTAAGATACGGCGTCGAAAGGCGTGTAATTATCCGAATTTGAGATCATTTGGATGGGTTTCGTATGATAAGGTTGGCGTTTTATATTCGGGAAATTTAGGAAATAGATCGGAGGCACGTGCCTCCGATCTCAGAAGTTATCCGGAGCTCTGATGGAATCGAATAAAACTACGTCTCTCCGAAGGCAAAGAAAGTGAGTACTCTCCGAGGACCTGCTCAATTGGCAAACCTGCAGGGGGCACTCTGTGTCCCCACCTATAACCTTACGTATGGCGTCGTCGAAAGCTTGACTTGCTATTGTAGCAGCGTTCCTCCAATCTCTCCGATGTTTTTTTTCGTAGCGATTTTGCTTTCGCTTTCCATCGAACCCACAATCCCTGTTCCTTCCCGGCAGAGGGATCTCAACGTTAGATATCCAACTGCTACCTCAGCGGTCGTGGTGTACCTCTAACGAAAACGCAACCTGGGGTCCGCCTGGCTGTAAAATCCTGAACCTCAGAATCCCGCAAAAATAGCGATATATGTTACGCTGACTTCTTGCTCAGTGATTATGGCGTATCTCTCTCTAACGTTTACGGAAAGCGAGGATAACGGGGAGGCGTACGCTACGATAGAGGAAGCACATTTTTCGGGGGCTGAAACGTTCTCTGGATTCTCAATGATGAGTCGTTCTGCGGTACCCCCCCCCCCCAACTTTTCTTCAACAAAATCGCCGGTTTCAATACCAACTCACCACGGTGTCGTATCTCCTGAAATACGGTGTCCCTCGACACCCTGACGTCATCGATCGATAGGCCTTTGCACACAACAAAATATGTGAAGATGTCTTTTTCATAGCACCCTCCCACGTATCGAGCTGCAACGAAACAATTGTTAAAGAAAATTGCTGGCTTTGTGGGGGGGGCTAGATCGTAGAATCAGTCTGGTTGGGCTCCTTAGGCCCAAAAATCGTCGGAATTTCAGTATTTCTTAGACCCGAAAACGAAAAGACCCATGCTACAAGAGTCGTAGCACATTTTTTTTTTGGGAGGGGGGATGAAGCGTTTTCTGGATTCTGAATGATTGGGTTTCTTAACCCCGAAACAATCATCGGAATTTTCATTTTTGTTTTTTTTTGGGGGGGGGAAATAATTTTCGTTGTATATCTACCTGTGTACGAGGGGGGTAGGCAATATACATTTTTTTCATCGGGGGTACGCACATATCCTAGCACTTCTTTTTTTTCGGAGAGAAAAAAAAAAGAGCCTCTCGAGCGAGGAGTCTCAGAAAAAGAAAAAAAAAGCGGTGACTCGTGCTACGATAGAGGAGAGAAGCAATTTTTTTGTGGTGTAAAATGGTTTTCCGAATGGTTGGGAGCTCCTTATCAATCTTCGGAAATTTTTGGCCACTTTTTTTTTGCACGATTTTCTCGTTGTGTACCTATCAATAGGCCATGGGATTTTTAATCCGGACGGTCTGCAGATTCAAATATTTCATCCCAACAGTAAGTTTCCAAAAATTAAGTTTCCAAAAACTAAGTTTCCAAAAATATAAGCTTCCAAAAATTTTAGGTTTCCGAAAAATAAGTTTTCAAGGAATTGGTTTCCAAAAGATAAAGTTTCCAAAAAATAGGTTTCCAAAAATTTTAGGTTTCCAAAAATTTTAGGTTTCCAAAAAACAAGTTTCCACAAGATGAGTTTCCAAAAAATAAGTTTCCAAAAAGTAAGTCTCCGAACAATTAGTTTCAAAACAATAAGTTTCCCAAAAATAAGTTTCCAGAAAAATAAGCTTCCAGAAAAATAAGCTTCCAAAATAATCAGTTTCCAAAAAAATCAGTTTAAAAAAAGAACAATTTTTGGCAGAGGTCTTAAGACCTTAAGGTGAAGAACCGAAGGGCTACGGAAGCTATCATAATACTCGCACGAGTGGCTCTGGACCTGGCTGACAAAAACAAGTTAGTTAGGCGATTGGGTTGGCACAAAGTTGATATCATAAAATAGCTACGGTATCGTAGCGCTAGGCGATTTTGGCTACCGTAAAAAGACGTACGCTACGTTAGGCGAGAACGGACAGACATCCCCACTGTAGATTCTTATCGTAAAATGAAAAACCCGCACGAAAGTCAATTGCCGCATCTGACAGGGAGGTCACTCGCGCGAGTGACCCCGAATTACGGCAACAAAAGGCCCTTAGAAAGGGACCCTCTACCCTTTATTGCAGTCAAGAGCCAAGGCGAACCGGGCAAAGAGTTGAAGCGCGTGTGTATGGCCATGTGTATGGCCATCAGGCTCGCGGGAACCATGGCGGTTGCCCCGGCACAAAAACGCGCCAAAACCGAATGTTGCGATTGTCCCTCAATTACTATTTCCATGAAACACCAAGACGTCTCGAGGTTCTGTCTCAGTAGTCAATCAAGTAGATGCCAATGGGATGCAGTGTAGGGTTAA
The DNA here is from genome assembly GCA_012845835.1 of Undaria pinnatifida. NCBI lineage: Eukaryota > Phaeophyceae > Laminariales > Alariaceae > Undaria > Undaria pinnatifida. The sequence goes on from JABAKD010000011.1 coordinate 7,914,538, forward strand.
CTGTTTGCTCGAACCAATGTTTGATGCGTGTGTGACTGCATAGAATCTACGGAGGCGGTAGAGCAGAATTATTGATATGATTGCCGGTCCCAATCTTTCTATGTTCGAGTTGAGCCCCATTTGGCTCAGTCGTTTTCTAGTCGGCTTCTAGTCCTCTGGGAGTCTACCTTGGCGTACGATAACAATTTTGTAATGTTCTACCTTTCTTCTCTTCTCCGCGTGATGGCGGCCCGTCGGGCATCGAGAGCCATCTCCTCGTGAGCCACCCCTCACCAGGCATCTGATAGTCGATCACAGAGTCCATGTTCCAATACTCAAGAGTTTCTAAGGTGGACTTCCTATTTTAGGAGAGGGTGGGTACGTTCTACACTTTAGATTGATTCTACGATAGCCCCCCCCCAAACCAGCGGTTTTCTTTAACGGATGTTTCATCAATCATCATCATCATCAATCATCATGGCTGCTCGACACGAGGAAGGATGCCAGCAACAAAACGTTTCCATACATTTCCTTGTTTTGCAAAGGGCTATCGAACGATGACGTCGGGGAGGGTGGCAAGGGAAAAACCATCCGTATTTCAGGAGATACGACACCGTGGTGAGTTGGTTTCGAAACCGGCAATTTCGTCAAAGAAAAGCTGGGGGAGGGCTACCATAGAACGACTCTGGGTGTGTGTCCCAATTAAGGACATAGGTCGGCGACTTCCCTTAGAAGTAGCTTGTACCAGGGTCACCAGGGTGACGTTATTCAACCTGTGCGTGGAAATGATAAAACCCGTTTTTGTGAGGGGACTAAAAAATATGTATGTATGCTGTCATCGTGGCGAACTACACGGATACATATTTTGTTGTGTGCAAAGGCCTATCGATCGATGACGTCGGGGAGGGTGTCGAGGGACACCGTTTTTCAGGAGATACGGCCGGGAGTTGGTTTCGAAACCGGCAATTTCGTCAAAGAAAAGCTGGGGGGGCTACCTCACTAGCTGCAAGGTAACGGCTCCCGGATTTCTTATATTCCCATAAACATCAGCCTTCCTTTCTTGCTTATCCTGTTCCTTTTTATTACGGAAGACCACAGCAACCAAAACCCGTGATATACACAAAAAACTATGCTTTTTCCCTTTTTTCTAGCCATATTTGGTTCTGATTTTTATGTTCCCCCGTAAGAGGTGACCCGTGTTATGGAGTGATCTCCGTCGATGTATAAGCTGTAGATAAGACGTGACGCGGCTTCAGTTGTCTTTGATGAACTGCGTGATGTGTCATGCCATAGTGCCGTCAGAGCTCTCGTAGGTGGCTCCAATATATGGTCAATGCTCTCATGGTGAAAGCGTCGCATCCCGGATTCGTGCGTGTTTTTCCATAGCGTAACAATGTCGGGTGTTGTGCGATGTTTTGGCGCGTACAACAGAAAACGATTGCTTGCAGTCAGTGTGTTTCCTCCCACCTGCTCGCTGAAAGGCAGTATCTCGTCCTCCCGCATTATCAACGAATGCGGTTTCGGCACTCTCCGCTGTTGTCGTTTCCCACCGTCGACGCCAACAAGTCGACACCAAGACCGCCAAACCCACCACCGTCGCGGGTTGGGAAAGCAGCAAAGCAGGTTTAGGGTGCAAGAACTGGTGGGAGGGTTTTTTGTCAGGCACAACAAGGTGTTCTCGTAGACCGAGGTATTCTCACAAGAGATGGAAGGGTTAGCGTGGGCACACACGTGAAAAAAAAAAAAAAAAAAACGCCAGGCGCTAACAAGGTGCTGAACAAGGCTACGGTGCTGTAGCATCTTACCCTCGTCTTCACCGCTCGCACGAGTGACTGCGACTCACGGACGCAATTTCTTTAGGAGATTTTTTCGGCGCAGCGGACCCGGGCTTCGGTGGGGGAAGGGGGGAGGGGAGGGGGGGGGTACCCCCCCCACTTTTCACAACGAGGTCTGAGCCATCATACTATCATACATATTCGCACGAGTGATCCCGTGCCTTACTGGCGAAAACAGGTTTGACGATTTGTTTGGCGGAGCGTAGCTAACAATTCCATTGAGGGCTCACATAAGAAAAAAAATAAAAAATAGTAAACAGCACGAAGGAGCAGGGGAGTCACTCGCGCGAGCGATCCCGAGCCGCTACGGTAGCATTGGTCCGGGGTGGTCCCGTTTGGGGGCCCTTTTTGGTTGCGGTGGCTTGTGGGGTCCCTCGCGCGAGTAACCCCCCTCTGTTCCTCTTTTTGCGGTCTTACGTTTTCTTGATTGTTTCAAAATTTGACGAAATCACTTCGCAGGGGAAGGGTAGCCTACGCTGCGCCGAAAAAACGTCGCCTGGAGTGTTGTTGTCCGTGAGATACGGAGTCACTCGTGCGAGTGGCTCAAGTCCGGTAGTGAATGAAAGGGGGAACGATAGAGTATTATACAACAATACCACAGCCTTGGTCAGCGTAGCTTTCCGTTCCGTCGCGGATTCTTATCATCGCAAGGTTAGAACGACTAGAAAGCTCCAGGTCGCGAAAGCAACAGGGTGGTCACTCGCGCAAGCGACCCTGAGCCGTACAGCAGAAAAGGGACCCAAAACTGGCCTCCCAAACCATATCCTTGATGTGTTCCCGTGGCCAACGGGCAAGCTCACTTTTGAAAGCTGAGTCGGCGAGGCGATACCAACACCACCCTCCCCCCCCCGCCATCGTCGCAGACCCGATTTGTACAAGCAACAAGCAGATTTAGTGCTTTGAAAAAGGTCAACAGCTCCGCCAAGGCAGCGACAGGTTAAGGGTGCACGACTACGTCGAAGGTTCCCCCAGGCACAACGAGGTGCTTTTTTTTTAGTATATAAGCTCGCGTTGGGGACTGATTCCAAACAGTTTTCACCGTGCACAGCCGTCTTGAATTAGTGTGAATGAATTCAATTGTGGCGTCGGTAGTAGGCTGGTGCAAGATTGTGTCAATCGGGGCCAGGTTTTGGGTATATATTATTTGTCACAAGCAAACAAACAAAAATATCGACAGCAAGGAAACGAACGAGCAACAAAGCGGGGAATCACTGCCGGTAGATACCGTCGGTGTAGATGCCGTCGGCAGATGAAGTTACCTTCTGTGTCGCCCCTTCAGGAAAATTTGATATCCACTGCGCCCGCTGCACCTTGCTTTTCGCTTCTATCTTACTCCGGTAATCTGCGACGTCCTGTGGTACATTTTGCATGAAGCGAGAACGCGTCATCAACTCGTTTTGGTCAGAATCGCGAACTGAATTTCTCATGAAGCGGCGGACCTTGTTCGACCTACCGTCACCCCCTCTGTGTCATGTTACGATTAAGCTTCATTGTAAACCGGTTTGGGAGCGGGCGGGGGGGAAGTGCACTCGATATCCTAAGCCTTTCTATTCTTGGGATAGTTAGCGGAGAATTCTGCCTTCGTTTCCCCTATCTCGACTCACACTAGTTCCAAGTAGTCTGTCTCCTATCGAGACGTGTGAGTATCGTTCTAGAGGGGCTAGTAGCACCTACGCGCGATACCTGGTACCTGGTACAACGCAAGAAAGTAGAGCACCTTGCATTCGTCTCCACCCTCTCTACTCCCACCAATCCCAAGAAGAATTGTGCATACCAATGCTTGGGTACCGCCTTCAAGGGGCTAAGACTGCTTATTATGTGTGGTTCCTGGCTGGCACGGCGCATGCATATAGAGGGACCAGGGGTATAGCATCATGAGGGTGGGGGGGTAATCAGTTGTTGCTTACCTTGGCCGTTTGACCATCGGCCACGCATCCCTTTCGAGACTGAGCACCGTTCCTACTCCTAGTAGAGACACCTCCAACATTTGGGCGCTTATTACACTTCTTCCATACCAGGCATATTACATAGAAACTGTTTGGTTATCCTAGCCCCGTCCTGTTTCGTCGTCTGCGGCCACCATCTATCTCCTAGGATCGCGATCGTTTTCTCGCTACTCTCTAGTCTACCAAACTCTTCCATGCCACATACGTCTAATTTCCTCATCCCCTCCTCTAACGCATCCCGTTCCTCCTTGTATATTTCACATTCTTCTACTATGTGAGTCCGACTCTCTGTTGTTGTGCCACACGGGCACAATTTTGTAGCCACGTCCTACTCCTCCCGACTACTGGTATATCTCTTTCTTCTATCTGGTAGGTTCAGGTCCCCTAAACGAATCGCAGTTTCAGCTTTTTGGCGTAGTCCATTGGGACGTGCAGATACGTTTTCATTTCAATATCTTCTTCAACCCCCCGTACATCTTTAAGTGCTTCTCCTCTTTCACCTTATTTCTTATCGCTAACCTTTCTCTTTCTTCTATTATATATTTTATTTCTGTCTTGTACCCGCCAAAATTCTCTATAGACAGTACCTCTTCATGGCCTCCCCCCATATCCTTTCAATATTTTCTCGGCTATGTTATCCCATCTTATTCCAGCTCGTCCTTTTGTTATTTTCTCCCATACATCCCTATCAACTATGGCTGGCAACCTCTTTTCTGGCATATTATTTACTTTATATTGCCATTTCAACTTTCTCACGTCTGTATTTGCTTCAAGTGGGTACATTCCTGGTTCTGCTCTTAATACTGTATTGCTCGTTGTACTTGAGCATCCTAGTATCTTTTTAGTTGCCGTCATCTGCACTTTTTCCAGTTGTTTTACGAACTTCGCGTTCCCTTCCCATACTTCTCCTGAATACTCCAACCTTGGTACAGTCACCTTCATCAGAATACATGTTTTAATCCTAGTGTCAAGGTGCGGGTCTGTTAGGATCGCATCCATCTTGCCTACTTGTGATTTACCCTTTCCTATTACTTTCGATATGTGTGCATCCCAAGAGCAATCCTTTGAGATCTCTACGCCAAGGTACGTATACTGGTCTACGATCGGTAGTTCATCTTCTCCGCACTTCGATTTAAAATTTACCGGGCACACCGTACCTTCGTTACATACAACTACTGCGCATTTTTTTCACGTTCGCTGTCACTCTCCATTTCCTAGTGTACTTGAGTGCCTTCTCTATCTGCTTTCTGCAATCTTTCGGATGTTTCTGACATGTCCACGACGCCATCCGCAAACATCAACCCCGACACCGCCGTATCTTCCCCCATCGTGACTACTTGCTTTGCTGCTTCGGCTGCTATTATCATGTCAGTAATATATAGCTTGGATAGATTGGGTGATAGTGTACATCCCTGCGCAACCCCTTGTAAAATATCAACATATTTGGATGTTTCCCTGCCTATGAGCATCACAGCACTTCTCGCACATTCTGTCATTGTTTTCATCATTCTCTACATCTTTCGTCGAATTCCTATTTCCCACATATTGTCCCACAACCCATTCCTCCATACTGTGTCATAGGCCTTCCGTACATCTCTGAAGAAACAGTACGTCGTTAGCCCGGCGTCTTTTTCTACCTTGAGTTAGCTTTCCCAATGTGTACACAGGGTCTACGCAACTACGTTTTGGCCTAAATCCTGCTTGCCCTTTGCTTATGTTTTCGTCCTTTTCCAACATTGTTTCCATTCTATTGTTCAAAGTCTTACAAAATGTTTTGCCTACGGTGCATAATAGCGTTTCGTGCTGGGAAGGGGGGTAACAAAAGAAAACAAGATTGAAGTGATGTTGAAAACGATCCCACGCCCGTGCGTTTGCCCGCATCCTTGCGGTATACCGTGAAGCCAAACAGCTCATTTTTCTAAATATACAAAAAACAATTGGTGCATTCATCAGCGATGAAATTCAGTCCCCCTCAAAACGGCTTTTACAGTTTCCGTTCGCAGAGTGCTCACATCATTAACGACTGAACGTTTTTGTATCACCCTGTTGACCCTGGTACTTGCTAGCACTGAGGAAGGTAGCCGACATATGATGTCCTTCATGAGGACATGCTCAACCCCGTGAACACGCGCAATCGGAGAATCGCGCACAATTTGCAAACGATGAATTTCGGCGAATCCTGGACCTCACAGCTGTAGTGTATTTTGAGTTTTTAATACAAAAACCTTGCCAGGTAACATTTTGAACGACCAGGATAGCCACTCGCGCAGGCCCTAAAAGTGACCTTCCTACCGTTCATAGCTTTGGTCAGAGAAGCTTACATTCGTGTCTCTTGTCTCAACACTAAGCGCGCGGGCGCAATCATCCCTCCCGGCCTCGGCTGCGGCGTCGTTGGCGGTCTTGCCGTCTAGATCTCGAAGCTCACGATCAGCCCCAGCCCTCAACAGCACGCCGATACAGTCCGCGCCTGCGGTGCGTATTTGGCGCGCGCAAGTCGCATCCAATTCGTTTTTTTCTGGCACACAGGTGTGCTGATGTCGTTGGGTAGAAAGAACGGTTTACTGTGAAGACGACACGCGCACAGCAGTTGGGAGAGCCATCCCACTGTAGGGGTGCACAGCATCATCAGTCCCTGAGGTCCTCCCATGAGGAACTCAAAATCTCACCCGATACTACATGACTTCGAAGGCATTCGTTCGCACAACCCGACCAAACTTCTATGCCTTAGTCCTAAAACACTTATGTACTCGTGAAAATGCTTCATTAGCCGGTAGTTCCACACATGAGGAGCTCAATTGCCCCCCAGGGACGTTTGGGCCCAATCATACAACTGCAACGCCTAGAGTGAGATGACTCGGGAATCGTCTATCTCGGCTTGGGCATGGGTTAACTTGTTACGCTTGACAACGACTACCCTTGTTCGCAGGTGCTAGGTTATCCAGAACCATGGGTGCGTAGTATGTTTTCACGGGCAAGCAGTTGGGTGGGCGGGTACAGGCTACATCGAACTAAGCGCAGCTATTAATAGTATACAGAGCGCATGGGCTCGCCGATAAAAAAAGCACGTAATCTGGCCAACAAGGCTTGAAACGCTGTTGTAAAACCAACCTTGAGCAATCTTGAGCGTATAGGCCATTAGATACTGGCTGGAAGGCTTGACTACTAGCGTAGAGCGCTCGCCGCTGGTCACGATTTTCTCATTCCAAACTTCTTGACAACAGCATATCCCAAGAATGGGCCTGATGTTCTCATGTTGTTGTTGTTGCCTTTTCGTGGGTCTTTCATGGTCTACTGTACAAACCCATCACACCTCACACAGATACATCTCGATCAACAACGAAAGGTCATACTGCAGATACCACTGCGTTATGGAAGGATGCTCGATTTGCATCGGAAAGTCATTTACGCCACATTGCCGGAAGGCAAAAATAATCACAATCAAATCTACTGTAGATAATCTACAGCGGTAGATCCTATTGCTCTCGTTATGAGAGACGTTGTGCAGGATCTGTACACATAATACAAGAGTACGGATCCAATCCAGAAACCACGTGCTAAGATGATGCAGATCGTACGGTTCCCAGCCGGTAACATGAGCCATAAACCGTACAGATCTTCCTGTAAGATCTGGATCATCTAGTGGGGATAGATTATCTGTGCGACCGGTGAAAGCCATACACCAAAATAAAATTTTGGAAATTTCCCACGAGCCGCCTCTACCGCGGCGGTGAGTCGTCCCACTCTAGGACCTGCCAGTTAATGATTGGGCCAAAAAGTACCTGTGGGCGACTGAGCTCCTCATGTGAGGACCAGCCGGTTGATGAAGTAATTTCACGAGTACATACCTGGTACATTTTATATAATTTTGAAAAACGTCAGATTTGAGTACGACCGAGTGATATACCAGGTATGTATTTTAGGACTAAGTAAGGCATAGAAAGCTCGGTCGGGTTGTGCGGACGGATGCCTTCGAAGTCATGTAGTATCGGGTGAGATATTGACAGACATCCTCACGTTAGAACCTCAGGGCCTTTCTGGTACACCCCCACCATACCGTGGGATGGCTCAGGTCTGGTGTATTATCCAGGGAAAAGGCATGGAAATCGGGGAATTTGATGCGGCCCGCGTATGCTCCCAGGATTACGAGGAGGGAAATATTGAAACAAAATGCTGGAAAACGGGAAGTTTGATCCGGCCCACGTATGCTTCCAGTATTATGAAAAGGGAAATATCCAAAACTGCCCGTAACACTGCTTTAGACTCTAACCCCGACCCCAACCCTACCCATAGAACTCTGTCCAAGAAAAATCCGACGTTTCGTTTTTGTAGGAAAATTGGTGGACTACATTAAAACTCATGTATCATGGAAATAATATTCCCGATTTCCATACGTACTTCATCCTAGATAATAATCCAGGCGTCTCGTGAAGGCTACTGCTGTTTCCCACCGTTGATTCCGTCCAAAGCCGCCAAATGGAGTGCCGTGAGACCTCTGCAACTTTGCAGGTCGACGCAGCTCTGCTGGTTTCCGTCCTCGTCGCGACCAATATCGTTGATGCAGAGTACCTCGACGCATCGAATGTGACCGTTCCAGGCAGCGTAATGGAGAGCGGACAAGCCAAACTCCTGCCATCAGGTGGATTTCACATGATATACAGCGGCACACGTGAGATATTCAAGCTCACGATACAAAGCGGGCTCGGCGATATGGTTCACGATTTCCTATTGCCGCTGTCTAATTCGTACTCGTCCATGTCATACAGTTAGCATACACTCGAATTTACGTTCCAGACGTATTTGACCTCAGCTCTATCAAGGAGGGGGGGGGGGGGGGGGGGGGGTGGCAGGAGGGTGTAGGGCAAGGAGGACATGGCGGTGCATCTAGTATTCGTACGAGTAGTTGTTGGTTGTTGGATACCCTGGTGCATTAATTTACGCTTTATACACACCTTCGTGTCTGGATTTCCTACCTGGCATATGTACGGGTATACTATGCGCATTGTTGGGTCGTTCTTGGCCCGTCATCAGATACGGCACAACGAAACAAACGGTTCCCAGCGTTGAAGGGAGTGTTTACCGCAGTAACTGGTGTACCGTACAAAATGTGCTCCTGGGCCTCGGTTGACGATGCCGGTTACCCCCAGCTTTCACATGGATCTCCCCACTGCATCAATCGTACACGAGTTCAGCGTGTACGGTTCATGCCACGACGGTATTCCGTGCGGGCACGGACCGTTTCCCAGTCTGCAGAGTGTCGGGCGGTATTTAGTCATGATGTCGAGGCTCACCCAGAAATCACTGGGAAACCTCCATGAACCTCGCACTGCTCGAGCATGTTATTTTACACTAAAAGCCCGTTCTTGCTACCCGTCGACATCCCGCACATCCAGCCTCCAGCATCGGCCACATGAAGCAATCCGAGCCGCTGCTGCTGCTGCTGCTGTAGTAGCAGGAGATGTGTCCGGACTGCGACGCAGGAAGCTTTGAGGCAAGCCGTGAGGCATGACGATACTCGGATTGCCTCAAGTTTTTTAGATGCTTGATTAGATCGCGCTCGTCGCTTTTTGGTCTTCCCATAGACTCACGTCGACTGAACAGGGGTTGGCGCCGTCTTCAAGCAGGGCCTTGATTTCGTCGACCTCGCCGCAGACAGCGCGCCGGCGAAGCAGGTCGCCGCTCATCACAGCAACAGACAGCAGTGCCTGTAGCGCGTGCTCGTGCTTATACCAGGTACTATTTTTAATGTGGCGACGCGGACAGCCCGCAACATGCGACGGTTTACGTGATATCACGCGACAGGCAATTCGACGACGACGACGACGACGACGACAGACGACACACTAAAAATGCGGCGGAATTAAAAACGCGGCGGAATTAAAATAAAACAACTTGAAAAATGAAAAGTGTGGTCGTTTTCCGGTTTCAGGCTGAGGTTGTCGTCATGTATCTCCGTATCTCCCGTGCTTCGATCTCCGTTCGCATCATACGAGGTAACTTCGCTCCCTCCGGTCAGCACCCGGCACTCAGCAGGCATAGCGCAGGAAGAGCATAACTTCGCTGAATGACACAGCAGCAGCAGAGATTCAGGCCTTCCTTCGTCTCAAATTCCATCCGCAACTACCGTACCTCTTGTGGTCAGGACATATTTGCGGGGCCTTTCCCCCGGACGCTTAGCGCTGCACCAACGCTGCAGAGAACAACTACTTGGAATTAGTGTTGGATACATTTTGCAGTTGTACTCAATCTGGGTATTTATAGTACGTTCCGGTACCGAGTACTAGATACCAGGTACCTGGTGTCAGGCAGAAGGTCTAGGGATCATTTAGACGCACGGTTTGGGGTAAGCGCTCCTGTTTCGACGTCAACAGGGAGAGACGTACGTCCATGTCCGCAGCCGCAGCCAGGGAGACTCTGCCGGTGATCAAGATCCTTGTCGTGGGAGATGCCGGCGTCGGGAAGACTAGCGTCATACACCGGTACGTGGCCAATACCTCGGGGGAAGAGATCGTTAACATATTACCAACTTTAGCCCTGCCCAACCGGCACTATAACGGGCCATCCCTCAATAGTGCCGAACCGGCACTATTGAGGGCGCTGTCTGTGTCCAGAAATTTAACCGGCACTATACCGGGCACCGGCAATATTCAACCGGCACTATAGAGGGCCCCCTACTGTACCGTTGAATCCTTGACTATCTTGAGGCGGAATGTGAAGTGCGCTTAGCTTGCGGGGGGTACCAACCAATCCTCGAGTATCGTGTGCAGTAGAATTTAACGTGCGCTTTCCGTAGCATGCGGAGGGTGGGGTTGGGGGGGTGGTGTGACAATCGTTTAGCGGATATAACACTATCCAACGAGGCTCCAACACGCCCCCCCTCTGCCAATCAAGTACATCAGGAGGCGGCATGTTTACTGCAGTGACGGACGGCGGTCTACGATATAAGGCGGTCCAACGAAGCTCCAGCACGCCCAGCCCCCCCCCTCCCCCTGACCCAGCCAATAAAATATATCTGTCGCACAGGGTACGGTAGAGGTGTGAGATAGTTTGCTTGTGGTATATATCAAACAAAAAAAAATGCAAAGACACATGCTACACGACACCAACTAACAATATATACACTTTGGAGCTCGTAAAACCAACCTTCGCCGGCGTTGATCTCCGGGGACCTCCCCTCACCGCTGGACAAGGGTCATTGGGAACACGTTATCGTAACCCATGCGTAATGTTCTCGAGCTTGTGCGCCTATGAAAAGTGGCGGACTGGTCTAGTCAATAGTTGAACCAAAATCGCGCGCTTCTTCTTTCTGCCCCCTTCACACTCAGTGGTATTCTACCTTGCGCGAGCGTAGCTGGCGGCGTCAGCCGCCCGCGGGATGGAGCCTTTGTACAACATATACATTCTGTGGTAGCACATGTCTATCGTAGGATCCACCTAGTAGTGTTCACTGATGCCCGCTCAAATTTGGTGTCTCCTGGCGTATTTATCTTGCTGCCGCCGATAGGTTTGTTAATGATGCCTTCTTCCCGGCACAACAGCCGACCGTGGGGGTGGACTTTTTCCTCAAAGACATTGCCTTGGAAGGGGGACACGGCGAGTCGCCGGCGGAGACGGTGCGCGTGCAGCTGTGGGACATTGCGGGGCAAGATCGGTCGAAGAAAGTGAACAGAGTGAGTAAGGGAGCGATGCGTGCTGCCATAGGGCGGGGGGGGTGGGAGGGGGGGGTCCTACTCATTCGTTGCCTGCCTTAGCGATTTGACCAATGACTACGCATCTCTATCGAGCCGGAGCACCGTTCCTACTCCTAATGGAGACACCTCCAACATTTGGGCGCTACCTCCAGCATTTGGGCGCTGAGCACATTTCCTCCTTGTAAATCACAAAACTCTTTGCTTAATAATGTTTTTCTCCTTCCTGTTTGGCCGTCTATGGCCACCATAATTATCGTAGGGATAGCGATCATTTTCTCGCTCCTATCTATTGTACGGAAGGGGGGGGGATAAGGGGGGGGGGGGTGGTAAAAAAATCTTGCTTGCCTTAGACATTTTTTTTCACGCGTGTTACGATAGAGGTATCAATGACGGGGCTCCTTAACCCAAAATCGTCGTAAATGGACAAATTTTGGTTTGCATAATTTTCTCGTTTTGTGTCTAGGCCATGGGATGTTTTCATCCGGTATCATAGCAGTTTTACTTTTTTATCCTAATCAGTGTTTGCCTTAAGAGAGGTATTAACCTCCCAAATTGAGGGGTAGTATTAAAATAAAAAGTGCGGCACCTCTATTGCAGCACGCGTCCTTTTTTGGAGACGGATCTGCCATAGACGGGGGGAACAAGGCTACGTCGGGGAGGATGCTTTTGAGGCCGGTTCTTTCATCGGCCAAGGACCACTCGCGCGAGTGTCTGCCTATCTTGCACATTTTTTTTTTCATGTCCTCGCACTTTCGTACGCCTTTTTTTGTTTGGTTGGTTTTTCCGATGTGGATCCGCCATGGACTATTCATCGCGCTTGTTTTTCTCAGTGAGGTGCGCAGCCGTTCGCGCTACAGCAGTGAGGGTCTCTCAGTGATGGTGCCAGAGCAATACGACCGCTTTTCTTCGGGGGGGCGCCGCCCTATCGATTCCGGGTCGTGAGAGCAATCCTCCGGTCGCGCCACCGCGACTTCGACCGCCTTGTATCGGGGTGCCCCCTTACTCAGACCGCCTAGTATCGGGATGCCGCCTTACTCAGACCGCCTTGTATCGGGATGCCGCCTTACTCAGACCGCCTTGTATCGGGGTGCCGCCTTACTCAGACCGCCTTGTATCGGGGTGCCGCCTTACTCAGACCGCCTTGTATCGGGGTGCCGCCTTACTCAGACCGCCTCATATCGGGGTGCTGCCTTACTCAGACCGCCTTGTATCGGGGTGCCGCCTTACTCAGACCGCCTTGTATCGGGGTGCCGCCTTACTCAGACCGCCTTGTATCGGGATGCTACCTTACTCAGACCGCCTTGTATCGGGATGCTACCTTACTCGGACCGCCTTGTATCGGGGTGCCTCCTTACTCAGACCGCCTTGTATCGGGGTGCCGCCTTACTCAGAATCATGCCACGATAGAGGTGGTAGCACTTTTTGGCTGAAACGGTTTCTGAATGACGGGGCTCCTTGACCCAAAATCGTCGGAAAAAAATAAATAATAGGCCATTTTGTTGGTTTTCATGATTTTCTCGTCGTGTACCTAGGCCATGGGGGATTTTTTTTTTCATCCGGTATATGTACAAGTAGTAGATTATTTTTTTCTCCACAAATCCGTTTTTTGAGAGAAGGTCTTAAGCGCCCAAAATGAGCAATCCTCAGAAAAAAAAAGTGGTGCACCTCCATCGCAGCACGCGTCTACTGCACTGGTTCGAACGTAGCTGTGAAAATAGCGTTACCTCTCCTCCCGTAGCCCGGGTGGGCGGGGCAAGCTTACAGGCTCGCACGAAAAGCTACCGCCGTATTTCACTTCGATTTTTGACCCTTGAGCTTCTCGGTCTCGGGGCTACATACACGCACCGCGACGCGTGTGCTGCTACGATACATAGAGGTACAGCGGTGGTGTACCCAGTTTAAGACCAGCCTCGTGACAATCCAACTTAGGTGGTCTTCTCTCTGCTGCGGTCTTACCTTTTATTGGCTTGCAAAGATCGCCACACACTAAAATCCCAAGTAGTTTCTTCTTCGTGGCAAGCCGATTTACCTGGCCTTAATCTCTGCAATGGCCTTGAATCGAATGGTCTAAAAAATGGGCAAACCACTGCTGTAGCACTTTTTGGGGGGGCAAAAAAAAAGTTCTGAGATGACGGACGACGGCGGGGGAGGCTCGTTGACCCAAACCAATCGTCGGAAAGCCATCAATTTTGGTTTGGCATTGCCTTTAATATATTTATTTAATATCTATACAGACCCATGGGTTTTGTGTGGTTCATCGGCCTGCACTTTTCAATATTTTTCGTCGAAAACAGTTTCTTTTTTTTTTTTGCTGTGGGGTGCAGAGAGCTTCTCCGCAAAAGTGGCAGCGAGCCCCAGGAAATACTTGGTTCACCTCTCTACCGCGGCTTGTGCTCCGCCGCCATGGAAACATACTACTATTAATATAGCAGTTTGTTGTGCTGTGCCTACACAGTATAGCAGGGTTTTCCACGAGTCATGCATGAGAGCCGGCCGTCTTCGGGTCGGGTATGGAGGTGTTCCAGATTTCACGGGCCGGGTCGGGTAGAGCTCACGGGTCGGGTTGGGTCGAGTCGGGTCGGGTCGGGTCGGGTCGGGTCGGGTCGGGTCGGGTCGGGTCGGGTCGGGTCGGGTCGGGTCGGGTCGGGTCGGGTCGGGTCGGGTCGGGTCGGGTCGGGTCGGGTCGGGTCGGGTCGGGTTGGGAACGAAGGCTACGGCAGGGGGGTTACGTTTAGTTCCTCTATTTTCAGCGGCTGAGAGATACTCGCGCCGGTGGCTACCCGTTATCTTCGCAGTCTTGAACCTTTTTGCCCATATTCCGATTCCCCGGCATGTACCGCCGCGCCATGGAACTATTTGTTACAATGGAACGCCGACAAAATACGTTTCAAGTCCGGTACAGCGACGTACAGAGCCACTCGTTCGAGTGGCGTATACTAAAGAGAGAAGGTAGGGGTACCCCACCATATTGTAGCCTTTGTCCGGGTCGGGTCGGGTCGAGTCGGGTCGGGTCGGGTCAGGAGGATTTCAAATCTCACGGGTCGGTTCGGGCCACCCTGACTCGATCAGACCCGCGAACCATGATCCGACCGGTGAAAATGCCCTGCAATATAGTTCCAAGTCCATTTTCGAGCAACCACAGAGTCCCTCGCGCAGGTGGCTTATACTTTGTAGTAAACGCTCGAGAACCCCCCCGTCGATCGTAGCCCAGACCGGGGACATCCCGGCTGTTTGCTCAGTTTCTCCGGCGATGGGCGGGCAGCGGGAGGAGGAGGAGGAGGAGGAGATTATTACGTTTTGGTTTGCTATGCCTACCGTGGTAGTGTCGTAAATATACCCGCCCCTGCCTCTAAAGCGACTCGATGCAAAAAGAAGAATCTTTCGTATGTATCAAGTGAAAGCCAACAGGAACCCGACGGTGTGTTGCTAGATGGTATGCCACGCCTATAGACAGCAATCAGTTGGGGTTTCTAAGTCATGCGGCGCTGAACAATCTTTGGATACCAACAACTGCTGGTTTTGGTTCCCACCGTCTCACACGTGATATGTTTGTAGAGGTTTCGATGCCCTGCGTTTGGCAGGAAGTCTGAAGCCACGCTACAAACGAACGCGTTTTACCTTGATAACAAGAAACAGGTCTGAACTTCGCGTAAACGACGCTGCTGAATAACGTGCGTGCGTTTTTGTTTTTTGTTCGCGCTCTTTTTATTGTGCCTCCCCACCAATCAGGTGTACTTTAAGGGGGCGCTCGGCGCACTGGTGGTGTACGATATCTCTCGCCCACAAACGTTTGATTCCGCAGTGAAGGTCAGTGGGGACATGCATGCTTGGTTAGAGAGCGTCATGTGCACCGAGAGACACGAGTATCGGTAGGGGCCACCGCCCACTCACTCTACTACGGCTGGGGCTACGATAGAGGCGCTCAAGGCGCTCACGAAATGTTTTTATGATGTTCCTCGCTTGAAGAGCCCGCCAATAAAAAAAAAACTTTGTTTTTTTCTTCAAGAAACTGAAAACTTCAACTTGATGAACAGACTCATGACCTGGTAATTATTGCAACAACAACAACAACAACAACAACAAAAGAGAGAAGGAATGGATGGCATTCCGACGAATTCGCGAAAAAAACATTATTTATTTATCTTTTTTGGGCATCCCGACGAATTTGGGTCAAGGTGCCCCGTGATTTTTAGAAAATATGTATTTCATCAAAAAATGTCACATCTATTATACAGCAGTATCACGAGTCTGAGGAGGGACATGCGTCGAAAATCAGTCTGGATTACGACACCAGCTACACGAAGCGCCCGCCCGGGCCTGCTGCAATAGGCTGGGGGATGCTGCTTTGACTCCTCTGGGGCCGGAAAGCACGCGATTAAAACGCAAATCGAGGTGCTCGACTTTGCCACCCGTTTAGAGCGAGCACGCGCAGCATAATGAGCAGTACCATGCCGCACTCAACACCTTGGAATGCACTGTTGTAGTTAACAACTATTAATAACTACTACCCGTGCCCCATCAGCCTGCCACCCGCTTGCTCTGTGTGGTCGATGAGAATTGCAATAAAATCGTGGACTAATTCGTCATTTTGCGTTTTTGTCTGAAGTCCCACGAGGGCTAAAACCGTCGGACTCCCAATGCAACGAGGTTGTGCAACACGCGTGCTGTGGCGTTAACTATCCTTGGCTACACGCCGCCACAACGATAAAATCCTGTTCTTCTTGTTTTTTTCGGTAGACACATGGGTATCCGAAAAAGTTTTTAGACGCGGGCGACGATAAGTTAAAATCGATGAAAATCGACGAGCACGAAAAGCTTATAAAACAGCGGGGAAAAGCTTAACCCTATGCGCAATAAAAGCGAAAGGTAAACAAGCACCCTTGAATCCCCAAAGAGCGAAAACGACGGTTTCGGTTGGCATGTACCGTACCAGTATACTGATACTGCCGACCGACGCCATATTGGTCGATGTGCTGGTGTAATGCCGCACCAGTATACAGGATGGTATACAAGTGTGCTGGTACGTTTTGGAGACGATCGCTACGTGACGCGAACTAACGATACCGCTTTCCCGTCGTTGCCGTTTGCCATCACCATTGTTTTGGCCATTTTCTCGAACTAAAACTGCCACATCAGTATACTGGCCATACCAGTACAACGGTATGTTTTGGCGACGGTCGCCATGTGACAAGAACTAACATTGTTGCAACGCCATTTTGAAACCGCCATTCTCTCAAACGGTTGCTGTTTTTTCCCAGTGGAAGCAGGAGCTGGACACCAGCCTTACTCTCCCGAATGGCGAGAGCTTACCGGTCGTTCTCCTTGGGAACAAGGTGCTTCAACTAAGAACGTACTAATGAGCGAAAAGTCTTGATTCCGCTTGTCAAAATACCTTGTTTATCTGCTCTTTTGAACATCAACTCTGTCAACACCTAGGGGGCGGCGCAAATAGTCCACTATTAATAGGTACTGGTAGTATTTGTATTGGCACATGGATTTTGGGGTTTCATACGCACTTAGAATAGTTGACGTGTAGTCATTGCACACGAGCAAAGTGGGTATCTTCGTTTCGGTATCAGATAGATGCTCTTTGTGTCCCGGTTCGGAGAAATTTGACATTGTGCGGTCTGTCGCGAGGGAGAGTTGGCGAACCCAGGAACGTTGGTGCGCTGTGCTTGCAACTGTGCCCTCCGCCGGCGCTCCACTGCTACATAAAAGCTGGCCTAAGAGAGAGAGAGACCTTTCACTTTTGGACAACCACGGTAGTGACACTATGCTGCTGCAAGATGCGAGCCCCGAGTCGTTGAAAAGGATACTGTTAAACTAGTAGGGGTCCCCCTATAAGGCGGTATCCCGATATAAGGCGGTATCCCCATATAAGGCGGTGTCCCGATATACGGCGGTTAACATCGCTCGCCGCGACGGAGAAATGGCACTCATAACCTCAAGCGAATAAGGTGGCTTTCCTCTATAAGGGGGGCGTATTGCCCTGGCACACTACCGCCTTACTGCGGGACCCCTACCGTAACAACAAGAACAACTTGTGATGGGCCAACATGTGAAGTTTGTATCCTGTAGGCGGCCATGACGAGAAGCCTGCTGTAACACTGCAGCAGGGGGCATCGAGGCCACCGCGGGCAAATGTTGCCGACATGTACGTCAAACGCACGTTTCCCGCGTGCTTGAGTCCACAAGTGTAGCAATCCATCACCGCTAGAACGTAGTTGGTATTTAACGTCAAACCCACGTCTTAGGAGCCATTTTTGAGCACAAAAGCATAGGTGATACCCTTACCGAAACGGTGCTCTTTGCTCGACGTAACCCATTGCGCCATGGCGAACGGACAGGTTGATCTTGAGGTTGCGAAGGTCGACGTGTCATACATCGACGGCTTCGTCCAGAAGCACGGTTTCATCGCTTGGTGAGATAGTGTTGAAATATTGAGAGTTCCATCGCTTGGTGAGATGCTCTTAGATCTTATTCGGTACTAGTCGACGAGGGAAGAAATAGCTGGAATATTGCCGCGATAACAGTGAAGGCGCGCACCGTAGTGGGGAAGGGGAATAAGAGCCCGCTTAGCGACCCCGGATCTGAGTTACGTCTGAGGGGTGTGGAGAAGGAGAAACGAAAAGCGCGAAGAAAACAGAAGGGATGAACGAGAAAAAAGAAAAAAAGAAAAAGGAGTTGATACCTTGGCGAGATAATATTATTAACAACTGTTTCGTGGCTTAGAGAGATGCCTTTAACAGCTTCGTCACTTGTCACTTGGTGAGAGACTATCTATAGTTTTTCATCTAATTTTATCAACAACTGTTTCGTGGCTTAGTGAGATAGATGCTGTTAACGGCCTCGTCGCTTGGTGAGAGGCTATCTAAAGTTTTTCATCGCTTGGTGAGATGCTATAGTATTAATAATTTTATATCGCCTGGTGAAATTAGTGCGCGCACAGCGAAAAATCGGCGGGACTGGGAGAGCTTTGTTCACAAAAACCGCCTTCAACAATCGCTAGAAAATTTTCGCCGCGACTACAGGAAACACTTCTCCACGTGCCCCAGAAAAGCGGGTGTCGGGCGGTGCCTGTAATCTGTGACGAGCATTGAGGAGAGGTGACTGTTGTATTAATAGCATTGTGACGTAGCTTAACTCGCATATAGCTTGGGATCAATGAAGCTTCACTGCTGCGACCAGCCAGAGACTCCCACCCAGGGTAGTTCTCCCGTGTTGATTATCTGGCAATCAACAACGCTACACCTCCTGGAAGAGACTAGGTACCCAGGTAAAATTGCTAACAAAACTGCTGTCCCTGTTGGCGGTACACCTGCCACCGGCGATGGGCGCGCGGGATGGTCTGTTTTCTTTTTCTAATCTCATTGTACTATTAATAGTCGTGCTGTTGTCGGGTATCGATGGCAACCACGGAGTGGCCTCACCTTGCTCATTCTCCATGTATGTGACGTCAGAGGGCTTTTCTGAAAAGGGGAATGTCCTGCTGGCGTCCCCTCTTTTCTGGTTTCAGATTATTGTTGCAACATTGCGACTTTGCTTAATTCGTACAAGGTATATAGTTTGCAAGTTAGGGATCAGTGAGGCCTCTCAGCGGAGGCATGAGATCACACCCATACTTGTTGCCCCTTTCCCATTATCTCAATGTCGTCGCTCGTTTGCATCGAATTTTGCACGAGGGCTGCTTCTCTTCCTATCCCCACACTTCCAACTGAGAGGCCTAGGGGGGTCCAAAGGGCTGTCACCCTTAGCGACGACAGCTGTTGTCTGATCGATAACATCCGTTATTTTTCATGTTAACCTCGTTGTGTTTGTCGTACTGCTGTCGGGTATTGATGACAATCACGAAGTGGACTCGCCCTGCTCATTCTCCAAGTAACACCAGAAGGTGTTCCTAAAAGGGGGACGCCCTGCTGGCGTCCTCTCTTTTCTGGTTTCAGATTACCATATACCGTAAAATAGTATTTCAGAGTATGGCACAATAGCCTAATGCATTTGGCGATGGCGGTATTAGAAACGGTGCCAAGAATCACCGCTCGGTGCCATGATACGATGTGTACCCCTCACGGTTTTCTTCGAAGGCTTGTTTCTTTTGGCGTGTTTGTCTCGTGCCTAAAAATGGCTATCAATAGGTGTCGAGCCATTCGCCACAAACCCGCAGGTACAGCGCTGATGCTGCCCAATACGGAAAGGGCTTGTTTCATGTACCCCGACGCCCTCTTTGCCGACGACCTTATCATTTTTTGCAGGAGCGATGTCTCGGCTAAGGACGCGGGCAACGCCGACTTCAAGCTGTCGGTCGACTACCTAATAAGCAGGATACTTTCAGACGAAGAGCTTTTCGGGTCGGGCATGAGGTAAAGGTTTTTCGCCACATACCGTACCATCTTCCTGTTCAGTGCCCTCGCGCCTTCCCAACCAAAGAAAAAAGTGACCACCCTCGTTGGAACCCTATTGGAGCGTCAAAGAACAGCTAATTTGCGATGGCGCAACAAAACAGGCGCTCCTTTCCGCCCGTGCGTGCCCGGGAACCCCCATGTCCGTGTCACGCCGGTGACCATGATGGTACCATAATATCTCAAAAAAAATATTGATAGTTAAAAATCGCTAAAAATCGCAGTCGTCATACCACATATTCTTGAAAGTGCTAGGCCATTTTGAGACACAACGCACAAGCGTCCAACGGCAGCAAATCACTTTAGTTGGGTTGGGTTGGGTTGGGTCGGGTCGGGTTGAGTTGGGTTCAAGACGGTTGCAAATGCCCACCAGCGCGAGCTCCTATTAATAGCGAGAGCTACAACAGCAGTATCTTACTATTAATAGTACTTTTTTTGTGTTTTTTTAGACGCACGTAGGCCATGCTATTGTGTGTCGGCTACGAGTCCTAGCACTTTTTTCTCTTTTCTCAAAGTTCGTTTTGTGTGCAGTATGGAGCTCCGGGGACCCAAGCAAAGAGCCACATAAAAAAAAACGTGACCCCCGGCTGCAACCTGCGTCCCAAGAGCAAAAACGCCTCCGTCCGTGTTGCCGCCGCCACCGCCTCCTGGGATGTCATTAGGCGAAGCGCTGAAGCATTCTCGAAGAAGATGGAAGGGCATGGTACCCCACAAGGCATCCAATTGGGGTCCGGGGGACTCCGATGGGTGGCCAAGGCCCCCGGCGAGGATAGCAACAGCTGTTGCGGGTGATGGAACGAGAAAGGCCTCTCGAAACCTCCTGGAGGGTACGATGTTATCCCTGTCACGATGATCCGACTCGGGGCTCTGACCGTATGACAAAAGCTGCAGAGGTGGCCCCGAATTGTCTGTGAAGATTGCGTGCGATGGACAAAGAAAAATATAAGATAGTTTGGAGAGTGGCCCTTATCGCCAAAAAAATGAAAACCCAAAAAGGAAATAGGTAGGAAGAAGAAGGAGAAAGCATGGAGAAGGAAGGAGAAGTTCAACGATAATTAACGAGGTGAAGCAAGGAGCAATGCCCATGCTACGAGCAGATGTACGCTACGGGTTTTCGTACTGGCCGACAGTCCACCTTATAGTAGTGTTAATTGCAATATTCCCGGCAACGTTCCCCGCTACGTATGGTGGAAAGCTGGGTGCAATTTGAACATACAATACACCGACGATAATAACCTAACGAGTTTCCCCCATATTGTATCCCCGCATCCATAATAATATACTTAGTGTATTCAGGGTAGTGAGTACAATAAACTAGGCAATGGTGGACTGCAGAGTCCATATCCCAATACCCTTCCTTGATGAGAAGTCAGCAGCTAGAGGAACTTGATGTTCAAAAGGATAAACACCAATGGTACGCCATATTCAGGCCTGTGTATGAACAGCGGCAATATGGATGTAACCATGTCACTCAGAGAATAATAAAAAATTCGAACGGAACAATATAATTAGACCCGTTGTATGAACAGCGGTAATATGGACGTCATCATGTCACAAACGGCATTCGTGAGGAAAACCCATATGTTCCGGGCTTGCTAAAGTCGCCCTTGATACGTTTTATGGTTTTCCCTGATTTGCTGGGTGGATCAGTTGGTGCATGATTGAAATTCGCGTCCGAGTCTCTTCTTACCTTTGTGGTGCGCGTGCTCGTATGCTCGTGTGCCGTATGCCCCGGGTAGATCGGTAAGCTAAGAGTATACGCTGTGCGCGGAGTGACCAGGCCGCGCAGTGTTTCCAAAGAATAATTTCTCACAAACTGACAAAGGTTAGAGGTGTATACCTCCTTCTCCTAACGTGGGCGCAAAAAATCTTTCGGCGATTCATGACCCATGACTTCGCATTCATCGTAGTCAGCAGTCAGCAGGGATACGACCCTGCACACAACTGCACACCAACAGCGGGGCACATTGGTGAGTGAGATAGACCTGAGCGAGGGGGGACAGGGGCAACCAAAGAGTAAAGTTTGAGGAAAAGGGGTTTTGTTTCTTGATCCTCGAAGCGTGACGGGCTTACCCGATGTATGGGCAGAGCTGAGACGGTGGGGTTACTAGCCGATGGTCAAATGCATCATGTACACATTTAGTTTCCTTACCGGGCATCCATGTAATCATCAAGCCTCTCCTTAAAGGACAGATCAAGTGAGCAAGGTTGCATACACACAACGGAAAATACCGCCCGACCGGGGATATTCCGCAATGAACCTCCCACAACAAAAAGTCCAATCCATTTATTTCAATTCCATACTGTCGTCAACCATCGTCATTGCTGTGTCATAATCAAGCACAGTCAACAGATGTCATTTTTGCACGGATTGGAACGGCTTGAGATGGTGCTCGTCCGTCGGTCCACACGCCCTGGTGAAATTGCCTTTTTTTTTTGGCAAGTGTTTGCGCGTAGTGAAAAACGGCCCTTTCAATGGTAAGGTACTTTACTAAACGCTACTGTTTCCAGCTCTCTCTCACATGGGGGGATGCGTTTTTTGTTGGCTCCCCGGCGCGTGATACTTAAGCACAACTGTGGTGAAGCAGCTTGTGGCACCCTTCACCTCGTGCTGCTAGTAGTTTTTTCTTCTCAACTATAGTTTTGCCCGACGGCGGGAGGGCACTGACAGTCCTTGGCATGCTTTGGTCCGGGCTCATACGAAAAAGTAAGAAAGTGAGTGGCGTGAATAGAGACCGACCACACATTGTTTCCTGAGAGCTGCCCTTTTTGTCGCTGTGGTAAGCTCGCACCGACTGCAAAATCCTATACGAGGTATGTCACCAGTGGAAGGATATGTTGGTCTCGTCGCGTGATAACGAAAAATATTCGATCAAGATGTCACCTAATTCCAAGTACCCCGAAGCAGGACTATGCCGAATACCTGGATTTGGATGAACACTTTGACTCGGATCCGCCGACCAACTGCTCGCAAGAAAGACGCGACGTGACCACAGCAGCACGGCTGTCCCTTTCAAGCAAGAGGGTACGGGCCGGGTCAGCCGAAACTAGCGCTCTCCGTGCTTCGATCACCACGCAAGGGTAACCACCCCAGGGCTTTATTTCGTTGCTGTGTTTCAACTTAGTCTATCTTCATTACGCAACGTTAGGCTTCCGGTAATACTCCCAGCACAAGACGCATCGTTGCGGTTGGTTGGTAGGCAGCATACACACAATTCTAATATTCATGACGAACCGGCAGTTATTTCATGATTCGTACAGCTACCTCGACCACGCCGCCAATTGGTTCCATCGATACTGCTACCTCAATCCCGCCGCTAATCGGCTCGATCGAGTGTGGGTGCGGGCGTTTCGCAACCAACTCGGCAGGGGAGGCCTAGAGGGGACAGCATTTCGGCCTACAAGCTCGAGTGTCGATGTTAGCTTTCACTTCAATGACACAAAGAACCCTTAAAAACCAATGAGCGGTCTCTACCTATCAACTCGCACACACTCTATACCCAAAAAATTGTGGCCGCCAATACTCAAAGGTGCGACCTTCTAACGGCACAACAATGTTAGTACGCAGGAGGCTCGAAGCTGGGAATGGGTGAAAAGCAGAAAATAAAAAACCCGTCCCGCCTAACTCCCCGTCCTCCCACCCGGCCCCCGATAGCCGCAAAGTTTAGGCACGAAATTGCTATCAAGAGCATGACTCGTAGAAAATGTGCGTAACCAAACCCACACCCCCAACGCACTAATACTTCGTCCTGCTACGACGCAATCGCAGGAAACAAAACAGCAATTATATAGCAGTGGATGTGGCACGACATCTCAGGTTACATCTGACGGCTCTCCGGTAGCGCTTTAGACGAACTACACACGCAGCAGTGCAGCAGTTTCTCGGTCGTTCGGTATCTGTTGCCTCATAACCTCGCCTCTGCGAAAATCGGCTGCTCGAGTGTCGGTGCGATCTTACCATAACATCCGACAAAAACAAACTCAAATGAAACAGTGCGCGGTCTCTATCCCTCCGCGCGCAGTCTATCATCAGCAGTTGTTGACTCGTAGATATTGCATGAAACCAGACTCGTCATGCCCACAAAAACTAAGTAAAGAATGGTCATACGAAGACGCGGCCGGCGAAAAAAACTTCAAACAATCGGTCGACCAATCAAAACTACCCACGTGACGTCATTCGTGTAAAAAAAAAAAAAAAGTCCTTCCGCCCCCAAAGTAGACAGCGGATGACGTCGGCCGTCATCATCAAGGATTTCCGATTCGAAGAGGCTTTTTTTTGCCTCAATTTGTTTTGCAACCAATCAGAAAAACTGCGTATAATACCACAAAATCCTCCCTTTCTGCCATCTAGGTTCTTGTTTCAGCGACGCATAGTACGATTGAGGTATTGTAGCACTTTTTGGCTGATACTTTTTTTCTGAAGTGTGACAGGGGGAGGCCCCTAAACCCAAAATCGTCAGAATTTCCAAAAAAAAATTTAGTTGGGAGGGGGAAACAAATTTCGCTGTATACCTAGGCCATGGGAGCGTTCATTGGGTAGACTTTTTTTTTTCCAAGTTTTTTTTCGAGAGCTCCTAAAATGAGGGGCCTCAGAAAGAAAACAAGCACCTCTATGTACCTCCGGTAGCACGTGCCTTGCTAACACACTAGAACTTTGGTCTCGCCGGGACCTACAAGCCCTCCTGAAGCCTCCGTCTGCCACACCATGCTGCTATCACTACCACTGCCACCGCCGCTGCCACCGCTGTCGCCACCATATTTTACAGCACATCCTGCCCCGTCCTTTACTCGTCGTGCGCGATACTTTACAGACCGTTCTCTCCCCCTTTCTCGTATTTCGTTCTTGGCTACAAGGGTTAACATGCACGGACCCCTCTTTGCCCTCCCAATCGTTCGGATGAGGCTCCCACCGCATGTGCCTCCTGTTGCCGCCGCCGCCGCTTCCGCCGACATTGAAGCTTCTACGGCCGCCAAACCTCCCTTCGTCCACGTCGCCATGTTTTGATTCCCGACGTTATTATCAGTTTTTGTTTTCTTGTTCCTGATACTGGCCCCGCGTTGTTTTAGCCCTTCGTCCCTCTTCTCTGCACGTATGTCGACGTCGTAAGTGTCGCAAGCTATGACGGAGGACGATCTTTGTTTCGCATGAGGCTTTTGGGATGGGTAGCCGCGTTGACGATCGCGGGATCGATCATGAAACGCCGGCGCTACTCGTACCCGTGCGTCGTCGTCGTCGTCGTCGTCGTAGTTTCCAGTTACGCGCGAGTGTGCGGGGATGGATTCGGCAGGTACTACTGCCCGGTCCTCGAGCGTTGGTGCAAGCAAGCCCCATCGTCGTGGATACTCGCCAACCCCAGCAGCAGAAACAGCAAGACCCTCCTCCCGGTGGCCTAAATCTACCCTCTGTCGTGCACCGCCTCTGTCACCACCACCGCCACCGCCGCCGCCACCACCACCCCCACCACCTCCACCACCATCACCCCCGCAAATAGTTCGAACACAAGCAGCCCCCGCTTCCGTTCCAGGCTGAAGCGACGACAACGACGACGACGACGCAGGTTCCAAGTCTCCAAGGATATTTTCGGCGTGGCTCATACGGTGTTCCCTGTCCGCCGTGTGGGCGCTACCATCGATCCTACCGCCACCACGACCCCCACCTACTCCCACATGGGGTTGACAACTTGCCCAATTCTGGGCTAGCCCGGCGGCGACAGCGGCGGCGGCTGCGTTCGCGAATTCAGCAGCGACAGCAAGACCTCCAGGCGGTACGGCAGCGCCAATTTGTGTTGATGGTGTTCGGGGATTATTAGTGTCTGCCGTTACTGCCGAAGATCGAGGGCCCGCGGCAGCAGTAGCAGCAGCAGCAGCAGCTGCGGTTGCATCGGTACCGCTAGCCTCCATTCCTCCTCCTCCTTTTCCTCCTCTTCCAGACGGCCGCTGTGTAGAGTCTCCTAGATGTACCGCGGATGGCGATCCTTCTCTTTCAGCAGAAGTTTTTTCCTTTTCGCCTTCGCGGTTACCGGTCATATTGTCGGTACCGCCACCGGTGCCATCATCATCCCCAACAGGGTCTTCGTCCTCACAGGACGATGGCAACGGACCAATGGAACCAGAGGACGATATGCGCCGGTTGCGAGTGTCGCTTGGGGTGGCCAGGGACATGTTGTACGGACAGCTCGCGCGGATGGAGGTGCCGAGCCATGTGGCGGCTACATCGACGCGACCAGAGAGAGAAAGGGAGAATGTAGGGAGTGGGGCGAGAGGCCGACAGGGAGCGTGGCATTAGAGAGAACGGTGGGAAAATGGACGCGTACGATACACGCAGCACGTTTTGCCGACAAAAAAGTAACTGACAGAGCTCTTCAACTCACGAAACACGCAGTATCGTTGGAACTCCGTTTTATGTTTTAGACGCGAGTCATTATCCCGCGGAAGGGTTCGCATTTTTTGGAGGGGTCAAACGTTTCTGCCTGGTTGAGCTCCTCAAGCGTGCAACTACGGGTTACGAGTAGAATGATAACTTTACGATAATACTATGCTAGGTTAAGGACTATGGCACATAATTTTTTGGTCGCGGGCTGCGCGAACGGGCGTCTTCGGAGTCGTTTCTATGATAATATACTGAACTCACTCGTCATTTGGATCTCAGAAAACTTCTGCTTCACCTCTAGCGTGTGTGCTGACTCGGAATACCCTCTTTGCGTTTTTAGCCGCGTGCTACAATAGAAGTGGCACTTTTTTCGGCGAAGATAACTTTTCCTTGATGACGGGGCTCTCTTAGCTCTCCCCCCCAAAAAAAAACAAAATCGTCGGAATGCCATCCTTACTTTTGAAAATACCTAGCACATCGGTTCGCATTTCTATTTCTTTTTCGGGGGGGGGGGCGGGGGAGTTAGGTATACTGTTCATTGTATTGAGCTCCTCAAGTGATTAGGAGCCGCGGAAAGTAATTGGCGCCCCTCTCTCTCTACGGTGGCATGCTTCTTTACCTTGTTAATCGTTGTCTCCATAAGAGTAAGGGTTGCTCTTTTTTTCGCCAAAAAAAGGTATACCTTACCGGTCGGGCTCTCTGAGTGAGCAACTACCGGCTGCGAGGTCTGATATTTTTTTTCGAGCGTATTCGTTTTTGAGGGCTACTAGCACATGGGGAGTGTTGGTCGGGTCGCGCGAAACGAATGCCTTCGAAGTCATGTTTCGGAGGAAGAAGAAAACAAAAAATCTTGAGCTTCTCGTGTTAGGAGCTCAGAAATTTCTTAGAAAATGCTGTACCGCTTCGGTCGGATGAATCATCATTGCATTGGGGTTGCTTGCCGGATTGTAGTTTCCCTTTATTCTCATAGAAAAAAAACTGGTAAGCTTTGGGAGGAGGGTGAGTTTTAGCAGAGCTCTCACAGGCATGGAGCCTCCGAAAACAAAAAACTTGTGAACCGCAGGGCTAATACCCTCACGTGCCTGTGTGCTTAAGATTAGAGGCAGCAGATTTATGTCGGAACAAACAATTTCTGACTGACCAGGCCCCGCAACCGAGCGAGGAAGCTACCAAAAAGCACCGGTGGAACAGCTTTTTTTTGTGGCTCACGCCGTTCTATGCCCAGACCCCGTTCGATCATTGGTCAGGTGGTTCGCTTCGCTTTCTTTTGTCTCGTGGCCAGCGGAGGCGTGCGTTTGGAGAAGTCCTCGTTAGAGGAAGAAAAAATAGATGGTACCTCTATACATGCACGTCTAGCATTCGTCA
This sequence comes from Undaria pinnatifida, assembly GCA_012845835.1. Classification (NCBI taxonomy): domain Eukaryota; class Phaeophyceae; order Laminariales; family Alariaceae; genus Undaria; species Undaria pinnatifida. The sequence continues at coordinate 7,942,120 of JABAKD010000011.1, forward strand.
GCGGGTATGTCTCCTCGCGGTATGTCTGCTTGTCGGTGGCAGTTGGACAAGACGGAGAGAACAGCCCCCCCCCCTCCCCCCCACCCCTTCTTCTCTCGTACTCGTTCTCGCAAACATGTCTGTCCCGCATCGCTCAAAAACCTTAACCATGAAAGAGCGCTACACCACGGCGATATGTGCGTAGAGGGGGTACCTTTTAGCCCCAGCTGAAATTTGATCTTGTTGGTTGTGCTTGTATCTGGATGCGGACACTACGACGATGGTTTCCGTTGATATAAAGGAGTTCCAATAGTAGGCTGGCTACATCGTGGCGGGATATTGGGATGTCGAGATTTGCACTTGTGTTGGTAGCAGCCGAGCTTACTCGATTATCTACTTGACTTTAGTATGGACTCTATCGTGTCTTCGTGTCTCCTCGAGAAGAGGTTGGTATTTATATATGTGCGTGGTCTATCTAACTATCTGCCGGAAATCCCGCACCCCCTCACTGTACACACGAGGGAGTCTCATCACGCTTCGAGGATCAGACTACAGTTTGGCCGTCGTACTATTTTATTTTATTTTACAATGCTTTTGATCAACCCTACGGTATCACTAGGGGGGATGTTACGACGGTGTTATGATGGTGTTATGATGATGTTATGATGATGTTATGATGATGTTATGATGATGTTATGATGATGTTATGATGATGTTACTATTATGTTACGATTATGTCATGATGGTGTTATGATGATGTTATGATGATGTTATGATGATGTTACTTTTATGTTATGGTGATGTTATGGTGATGTTATGATGATGTTATGATGATGTTATGATGATGTTATGATGTTATGATGATGTTACTATTATGTTACGATTATGTTATGATAGTTTTATGATGATGTTATGATGATGTTATGATGTTATGATGATGTTACTATTATGTTACTATTATGTTACGATTATGTTATGGTGATGTTATGATGATGTTATGATGATGTTATGATGATCTTATGATGATGTTACTATTATGCTATGGTGATGTTATGATGATGTTATGATGATGTTATGATGATGTTATGATGATGTTACTATTATGTTTCGATTATGTTATGATGATGTTATGATGATGTTATGATGATGTTATGATGATGCTATGATGATGTTATGATGATGCTATGATGATGTCATGATGTTATTATGATGGTGTTATGATGATGTTATGATGGTGTTACGACGGTGCTATGATGATGCTATGATGATGCTTTGATGGTGTTATGATGATGCTATGATGATGTTATGACGATGCTATGATGATGTTACGATGGTGTTATGATGATGTTATGATGATGTTTTGATGATGCTATGATGATGTTATGATGACGTTACGATGATGTTGCTGATGATGTTATGATGATGTTATGATGTTGTTATGATGATGTTACGATGATGTTATGATGATGTAATGATGATGTTATGATGATGTTGTGATGATGTTATGATGGTGTTATGATGATGTTATGATGATGTTGCGATGATGTTGCGATGATATTATGATCATGTTACGATGATGTTATGATGATGTTATGATGATGCTACGATGATGCTGCGATGATGTTATGATGATGTTATGATACACCGCCGTTTTTCACACCTGGATTTGAGCCACTCGCACGAGTGTCTGTACCTCACCGACGAAAACGCTTTCGACGATTTTGCTCGGCGCACCGTAGCTAACCATTCCTATATGCGGACCCTTCTCGCAAAATTAAAACAGCAAGGAAAGCTCAGAGACCGCCAAGGAACAGCGAGGGTCACTCGCGTGGGTCACCCTCGAGGCACTATGGAAAAAAAAAGGCCCCCGACCGATTCTACGATAGTCCCGCCCCAAAACCTGAGGTTTTCTTCAACGAACGTTTCATGGCTGCTCGATACAAGGTAGGATACTATTGGAAAAAAAGTACCCATGTATTTTCTTGTTTGCAAAGGCCCATCGATCGATGACATCGGGGTGGCAAGCGGCACCGTATATCAGGAGATACGGCCGAGAGCTGGTTTCTACCGGCGATTTGTGGATACCAGTCCCTATTCCCTAGATTGTACCGCCTCATTATCACTGTAATCGTTCAAGATCGTCATGGCTCCTCGAGGCAGACTCTGAGGTGTTTCCTCATCGGTCGACCCTGGAGCGTGCGGTTGCGCACAAAACCCACCTCGGTGTGTCTCCACACTAACACCTTCATCAGAGAAAGAGAAAACCTGCGAAGGGACCACCGTCCCACAGATTTTTTTCTTTAAAGAAAAGTTTGGGGCGGGGCTACCGTCGAACGACTGCCCCCCGACAGTGACCGCCCCACACTGCAGTAGCTTTGGTCAACATGTTTCCGTCCTGAGCCTAGCTCATGGGGTCGTTCATCGAGTTGCACGTACCAGATACGCCTTTTTGGTCGAGGTACGCAAAGCTGTTCATGGCAGGGCGACGATAGAGGTCAACTATTTTTCGCCATTTTTTTCTTCGTTTTTTTGTTAATGACGGAGCTCTTCTGTGCGCCGTTACAACTGGGAAGCCATTTTTTTTACTTGGTTTAGTATAGGGAGGGGTGTTTGGGGGGGGGGGGGGGGGGGGGCTCTTGAGGAGGGGTTAACCCCCAAAAAATCGTCGGGGATGCTATTATTTATTTATTTATTTATTTATTTTTTGTTTGCAATTACGAGTATCCATAAGATTGTTTGTTCGTATACCTGTACCGCTGTAGGTCATCTGGGTTTTTGGTTCCTTTTTTCGGCTTGCAAGGATGGCGTGTGCTACGACAGAGGAAGGCACGAGCACTTTTCGTCTGGAGCGGTTTTTGAATGACTGGGCTCCTTAACCCCCAAAAATATCGTCGGAAATCGGTCATCATTTTTGTTTTGCAATGATTCTCGATGTATACCTAGGCCATGAGGTTCTTCATCCGGTATGTAGCAGTTTTATTTTTCTCTCAGTTTTTGGGAGAGGTCTTAAGCTCCCAAATTGAGAAACACCTCAGAAAGAAGGTGTTGCATCTCTATCGTAGCATGGTTCAGGGAAGGAGCCCTCTTCAGGTGGATAAGAGCCTCAGACAACAAAAATGGTGCAAGTTTTACCGTGCCATGCGTAGATGTCACAACGACTAAGCTCCGGTGCTTGTAGCAGTTGTAATTTTTCCTCTCCAAAACCAGTTTTTGCCCCAGAGAGGTTTTAACCTCTCAAAGTGAGAGGTAGTATTACGAAAAAAAAAGTGCTGCAGCGCCTCTATCGTAGCATGGTTCAGGAATGGAGCCCTCTTCAAGTGGAAAAGAGCCTCAGACAACAAAAAAGGTGCAGATTTTACCGTGCCATGTGTAGATGTAACAATAACTAAGCTCCTCCATCGACTACGACTGATTTTACGGTAACCCCCCCCAAAAAACACACAGCGGGTCCATGGTCATACGACTACGGCCATGCACAAACTGAGTACACCCTCCCCCCCAAAAAAATAGCTCTGCCTGGTTGGTGAAAACCCGATGTGATCTGCCCCGGCATAGTAGGGATGCGAGGGTCTATGGTCATACGGCTACGGCAATGCTCAAACTGAGTACACCCTTCCCACCCCCTCCAAAACCATCGGTTTTCTTCAACGAACGTTTCGTGGCTGCTCGACACGAGGAAGGATGGATGCTACGCAGATGTATGTTCACATATTCTCTGGTTCACACAATTCGACGCGAGTCGATGAGAGAAGAAAATACTGAATTCTTACTCGCGATAAAAATGAAGGCGTTACTATACCCTAGTGGGGAGGGGAGGGGAGGACCCGCTGTGTGACCCCGGATCTGAGCTACTACCGGCCGGGAGCGAGCGCGAGGTTAAGCGAGGGTAATGCGAGGATGTTGAGTGGGATGAGAAAAAAAGAAAAACAACAGGACTATCGAACGATGTTGTCGGGATGGTGACGACCACCGCATTGCAGGAGATACGGCAGGGAGCTGGTTTCTAAAGCGGCGATTTCGTGGAAAAGGGGGAAAAGCTGGGGGGGCGGGGGGGCTACTACCGTAGGACGACTTCTCCCTACCGCGGCAATGTGAATCGAAAAGCACCGCACCTTCCTCGAAGGCAGCGAAACAAGGCGAAGGCCCAGCATGGTGGCCCTCGAGCAGCGCTCGGAGGTATCCGACGGCGGGGGAAACGTTTTTTTGGTTGAGCGCCTCGCGTGAGGAATTATCGATTGGTGTGACGGTTCTGCCGAGCATTTTTTTTTCTATGTGGGACTACAGTAACGCATGGAAATGTTGGTCGAGTTGCGAGAAAAACAGTGTGCTCGGAGCCATGTTTCGGGTGGAGATAACTGAGAGCTCTCCTCGTGTTATCACGAGAGTGCACAGTAATCGGGACCAAAAACAATTGAGTAAAAAAAAAATGGAGAGTAGGGAGTAGGTAGGGTTTTGTGCATAGGTCCTGTTTTACTATGGTGCCCTGCAAAAAAGGAGCTCAGGAACTCCCGCTGCACGCCTTGTGTGGGATGCATGGCTCAGCGGTAGCATCAAACACAACACAACGCGTGCCTTTATTTTTTCTGCAGCGACGGCATTTGCAGAACGACACACACACTAAAAAAACGGGCGTTTTAACGCCTGACACCCTAAACACTACAAAATAACACAAGAAAGCAGCCGGAACTCCTCGTATCGCCATACGTCACGCTTCGTCGGTGGCACTCCGTAACGCTAGCAGATGCGTCGGAGCACGTTCAAAGAGAGCGTCGGAGCATCGAAGCACTGCTTCGAGAGCTATACTTCGATATTTTTGTGGACAACAACGGAGCACGAGAACGACCCTCACATGTCGATGGCTGTTGTCGCGCGCTCACAAGGTCATATCTCTCCACAGGTCCCACGCAACCGAGCCCCCCGGGCCCACGGCTGCTGTCCCCAGCCCCGGGCCCTAGCCATGCGGAGGTGTTCGATGGTGCCTCGGAGTACGATCCCACGGCGTCGAATCGATCTGTAACCGACGAAAAGCAGGCCCCTAGTCGCACGGGGCTATTCCGAACGCCGTGCGCAATGGTCTGGCGTCGTTGTTCGTCGAGGCGGGGGGGGGAAGGGGAGGGAGCGGGAGGGGAGGAGAGGGGTGTAATCATTACTTTTTCTTCCTCTTTTTTTTTGTCCTCGGGCGGGTGGGGAAAAATCAACCACGCATGACCGTAGTCTGTCAGGTCATACGGGAGGGGGGGAAGGGGGGGGGGGGGGGGGGGGGGGGGTACTCTTTTGTTGCTTGCCATTTTGGCCATTGACCGTGCTCCCCTTTCGAGACCGAGCAGGTGCGGGGGTACTCGTTTCATAGGGGTCAAGCGCGGGCGCGGGGGTATTCATTTCGTGCACAGCCGTAGCCGTATGACCATACGGTATACACCCTTGCATTTTCCTATAGTGTCGGGACGGAGCACGTCGGGTTTTCATCGACCAGGCAGATATTGGTTGCACCAAGCGCGAAGCGCCGTGAGGTGTTCGGCGAGTCGCATGAAGGGTGAGCTGCATCCTGCTAAGAACCCCTTGCTTGACGTGTGGAATTCGGCACCTTGGGCTTACTTTTTTTCGTATCGATGGCAAGCCTGGAATGAAATCATTTTTATTTTTTCTGGTATGGTCACTTTCAGAGACAACAATGGGTACACTATGCAACTGCCTCGTGGGTGCCTTACCGTACACACACCACGTAACATCACCCCCCTTGCGTGGGAGTTAAGGTTCTCCGCTCCGCACAACATGATCAAAACTCGACCACCATCTCGGGAACCGTCAAACCTTAAAAAACGAGATGAAAGAAAAGGCGGCACCCTGGCTGTCTAGCCCACGTAGTGACAGACAGGCGTGGTTTACAGCGTCGTTGCTAGCCGACACCAAACCCCGTGCCGGGTGGGGTATTCATGATCGTGTGTGGGCGACTGTATGGACCATAGACCCTCGCAGGGCGGGGTTGGGTGCTAATCATGAGGCGAAGGAGGGCCGAAGAAGACGCCAAAGTGGCACACACATATCAGACAGATCACGATCTAGATGATCTACATTCCCCTATCTGTCCGTTATCATATTTTGTGCAGGATCTGTGTTAGGTGCAGATCCAACGCTAGGAAAACATGTGCTAGATTTGTCCTGATCGGCCGGGGCTCTCCGCCGGTAATCATGATCTATTTACAGATCGTGCAGATCATAAACAGACCAGGAGATATGCATGTGTCTGCCGTGCAAGGCGCAGATCGCGAAAGGGGATCTGTAGACAGTGGAGCACCAGAGAGTGTGTAGTGTTGTTGGTAAGACGCGACAGTTGATCTTCTTGGTGGTAATTGACTGTTGAGGATCTGATGTGGTGTGTGAACCTTATCTAGATCTGAAGACAACTACTGTAGTAGGGGTTTCTACTTATCCTCTTCTGGATTCTGATACAGGGATTTGGGGATGAAGTTAAGATCGCTTGTTTTCTTGTGTTCGGAGCTAATACAACAACTTATCTCTCCTTTCCTAGCACCTGAATGGTGCTGACCAGCCCCCCTCAGGCCAAGGGAGGACACTTTCTGGTCAGTAGGCCTTGCCTAGCTTAGGCGTGTCTACATCTGACCTGATCTGTCCGATGCGTATGAGAAAAATTACAGGACTCCACTGCGGGGGGCATTTCTCGGGCCTCTTTGCGATTTTCGGTTCCACCACACAGAGTCGTCCCACGCCAGCGCCAGGGATTCACCATTTTCTAAGAAATTTCTGAGCTCCTAACATGAGGAGCCGTTTTGTTTTTTGTTTTTTTTTTCCCCCCGAAACATGACTTGGAAGGCGTTCGTTAGCGCAACACCCGACCAATATTTCTATGTAGTATCCGCTAGCCCCCCAGAAAAAAAAAACATATATATACCCGGGGCAAGATTGCCATACTAACCGATAGTATTCCAGTCTTACTTGAGGAAGCGCAGTCCCTGGCCGTGGGGTGGTGGGAAACTATCGGTAGCGGTGAAGCGGATTCTAAGAAATTTCTGAGCTCCTAACATGAGTACGTAGGAGCTCAATATGTCACCACCCGAAAAATGATAGATAGAGGTACACCACTTTTTTTCTTAATACTACCCCTCAATTCGGGAGGTTAAGACCTCTCTAAGGCAAAAACTGATTTTGGGAGAAAAACAAAACTGCTACCAGGTACGACATACCGGATGAAAAACATCCCATGGCCTGGGTACACGACGAGAAAATCATGCAAACAAAAAAATGGCCTATTATTTATTTTTTCCGACGATAGTATTAGTATATTAGTATAGTATAGTATTAGTAGGTTAAGGAGCCCCGTCATTCAGAAACCATTTTCGCCAAAAAACGGTATGCCTCTGTATCGTAGAACGCGTCAGTCTTGGAAGGCGTTCGTTCGCGCGACCCGGCCAAGCTTCTATACGTATGCCTTAAAAGTCCTTTAAAAAGAAAAAGTGTACTCCTGAAATTTACTTGATCGATGACTAGCCGGTAGTTCCTCACCAGAGGACGTCGATCGGACAGGTACATTATTAGTTAGTCCAACAACCGCAGCCCCTACCTACCGTCGGGTGACACTCCACGTACACCTTCACGTGGGCGCTTGTCGCGCTGCTGCGTCAACAAAGCATGTTGTCGGCGTCTCCGACGGAGCAGTAAGGTGAAACCGTCGTCCCCGCTAAAGTCAACCTCGCCGATTCGATTTCCCCCCGAGTGCATGCTCGTGCTCTTTGGGACTTTGTACTTTGCGTAAAGATTGACCGGCTTCGGAAAGCGCGAGAGCGTCAGCTGGCAAACAAAAACGATGAAAACCGGCGCACACAAGAAAGCTGATAAAACAGTGGGAATGCTGGATCACATGCGCGGTGAATATTAAGCCAAGTACCGGGGGGGGGAAGGAAGACACCTGTGACCACGGCTCGTCCAGAATTCGGAAGGTCGCCGAAGGTACAGTGGTGAAATGTGGGGTATCCCCCCCTACACGGAGTGAAAAGGGCGGGTAACACTCTCCCCCTCTGAGATGGCGGGATAGCAGGTCGGCCGGATGTACGGGGCGGACGTGTCAACGTCCAAGCGGTTTCGTTTGCTGGGGATACCGGGGAGAGTATTTTCAAGTTCGACACGAGGAAAGTCTGAAAAAAGTAATATTGTTGGTGGATGGTGGGATTCGAACCCACGACCCAAAAAGCCCATGGTCTGTGGACGACGCCATTGGTTAAGGAGTCATTAATAGAGGGGTAGTAGTCCGTTTGACCACTTGCAAACGGTTAACCTATAGCTTACCCAAACTAAGCCTTATAGCACGGGGGTACCTCTACCCAGCAGTGGAAAAGGGGGGTACCCCCGTTACCCAGTAGTGAAAAATGGGGGTACCCCCCTCACCCAGTAGTGGAAAATGGGGGTACCCCCCTCCTAACCAGTAGAGAAAAGGGGGGGAACCCCCCCCTACACAGCAGGGAAAAGGGCGGGGGTACCTCTACCCAGTGGTGGAAAAGGGGAGTACCCCCGTTACCCAGTAGTGGGAAATGGGGGTACCCCCTTACCCAAAATAGGGGTACCCCCCCCCTACCCAGTAGAATCTCCCTACCCAGTAGGTGAACAACGGCGGGGGGACCCCGTACCCAGTGGTGAAAAAGGGGGGTACCCCCGTTTCCCAGTAGTGGAAAATGAGGGTACCCCCCTTACCCAGTAATGGAAAATGGGGATACCCCCCCCCTACCCAGTAGGGGAAAGGAGGATATTCTCCCTACCCAGTAGGTGAACGGCGGGGGAACCCCCGTACCCAGCAGGGAAAAAGGCGGGGGTACCTCTACCCAGTGGTGGAAAAGGAGAGTACCCCTGTTACCCAGTAGTGGAGAATGGGGGTACCCCCTTACCCAAAATGGGGGTACTCCCCCCCCTACCCAGTAGAATCTCCCCACGCAGTAGGTGAACAACGGGGGGTGGACCCTCGTACCCAGTGGTGAACAAGGGGGGTACCTCGGTTAACCAGTAGTAGAAAATGGGGATCCCCCCTTACCCAGTAGTGGAAAATGGGGGTACCCCCCCCCTACCCAGTAGGGAAAAAGGGGGGTATTCTCCCTACCTAGTAGGTAAACGGGGGGGGAACCCCCGTACCCAGTGGTGAAAGAGGGGGGTACCCCCGTTACCCAGTAGTGGAAAATGGGGGCTACCCCCCTCACCCAGTAGTGGAGAATATGGGTACCCCCCCCCTACTCAGTAGGAGACAGGGGGGTATTCTCCCTACCCAGTGGGTGAAAAGGGGGGGAACCCCCGTACCCAATAGTGGAAAAGGACGGGGCGGGGAACCCCCATTACCCAGTAGTGAAAAATGGGGGCACCCCCGACTGATTCCACGATAGCCCCCCCCCAAACCAGCGGTTTTCTTTAACATTCGTTTCATGGCTGCTTGGCACGAGGAAAGATGCTATGCAAAAAAACATCTTCACATACTTTCTTGTTTGCAAAGGGCTATCGAACGATGGCGTCGGGATGGCCAGGGGCACCGCAATTCAGGAGATACGCCCGGGGGCTGGTTTCAAAACCGGCGATTTCGTTCAGGAAGAGTTGGGGGCGGGCTATTGTAGAACGACTGCCCCCTTACCCAGTGGTGGAAAATGGGGGTACCCCCCCTACCCAGTATGGAAAAGGGGGGTACCCCTGTTACCCAGTAGTGGAAAATGGGGGGACACCCCCCCTACCCAGCAGTGAAGAGCGCACCAACTCAGGAGCAAAAATGGGTCTCCCCTCCCTACCCAGCACTGAAAATGGGGACACCTACCAGGTTTCCCCCCCCTCTACCCAATAGTGAAAAAATGGACGTGCTACTCCTCCTGTCGTACACCTGGTCCTGCTTGCTCGCCTTCGGTTCGGGATGCGTAAACTTCGGCAAAAAGCCGGCCAGGTCGGCCAGAAGTTTCGGAGGATCCAGACAATCTTCTTCCTCTTCTTCTTCTTCTTCTTCTTCTTCTTCTTGTTCTTCTTCTTTTTGCTCTTCCCTGGCGCTGGAAGCCGATCCTGTTTTTTTAGTGTGTGTGTCTATGTATTGTTTGTCGTACGAAAAGCGGGGAGCACGGACAAAGGCCGGACGGGGCAAGAAGCGCGCAAAGTTCCGCCGCGTTGGGCAAGCGTGTGGTCAGAGATCCTTCAAGTTTCTTTCTCAACATATGTATGCAGTACAGGACATTTATAATAGTAATGAACAAGAAATACCGACCCAGGCCGAGTTTCTTATTCAAGAGACGGTACGGTACGTTATACACTAACTTCAGTATAACGGCTACCGGGTTTCTTATTTTTGGAAAACCTCAGCTGGCTTTCTTATTACCCTGTTTCTTATTGGATGCCCTGTACTACATCCATCGGCACCAAACACGAGAACGGACGGGGAAGGGGAGGGGAGGGGCGGTTCGGGTCAGGAATCAGGACGCGCATAAAAGTTCGGCCTCGTTGGTATGACACTATATAGATAGTTATATTGGAGATATAGTTCATTTTTCTGTAGCGAGAATCTATCAAGTTTTTTATTAGGAATATTAGGAATATTATAGTAGGGAGATGTTCTACGGTAGGGTGACGCATGCTACGATATAGCGGTATTAACGTATACCGTATTTTGGCAAAAAAAAACGTTTTTCTGAATGACGAGGCGGGGCTTCTTAGCCCAAATTCGTCTGGCTTTCCATTTTTGTTTTTTTTTTTGTTCTGTTTTGTTTTGTTTTAATATAATTTTCGCTGCACACCCACAGTAAGCAGCACAACATGGGATTGTTTCAATGGGTAGTAGTAACATGCTTCCCCCCCCCCCAGATCAGTTCTTGGGAGGGAGAGGTATAGAACTTCTTAAGCAAGGAGCCCCAGAAAATAAAATGGTACACACATCTACCGTGGCGTATTTCGGCCAAAAACGAACGGTATTGCAACGCCACGGTTGCAACGCCATCTTGGCTACCTGTTCCATTAATATTTACTCGTTCTGTACCCCTTGGTGATGATGGGATGCTTTGTGTATATATACAAGTATATATATAAAGAAACACTTCGTGCATCTAGAGAGAGACCGAGGATGTCCGTCGAAACCCACACTGCTGCTGTTGTATTGTGCAAGCTGCGTGTGTCCAATTCGGTTTACGGCGGTGTGGCATTTTTTTCTCCAAAAGTATGTGTATATATTTTTATGGGGTGACGTAAGGTTGCTAGCTCCCCCCCTCTTCAAGTGCCAACCAAGCCTTATAAGAAAAAAAGGTTCACCCCTACCGTGGAAGGCGTACAGGGCAGGGCAAGAGTTATCCGCGGACCGCCGACAGAAGGGGTGCCAGCGAAAACGCATGCCGCCCCCGACAGGAAGCTCGACGACGCAGCAGCAACGAACTCCATCAGATTCTGGTGTGTGTGTGTATTTTTCCTTTTTTTTTTTCGGACGTTTTCACACACGTCAGACATACGATTCATACAGATTACACCAGATCCTTTTTCACGGATCTGCATCATCGGTACAAATATCGACGGTAGTTAATCTGCAGGAGCTGAATGATCTGTTGGTGCTTCCGTAGTATGATACAGGCTGCTTCACGTTAAAAAAAAAAAAAGTATATATATATATATATTCCCCGACGAATGTCCACGCCGTTTTTTCGATTCAGACCGTGAAATTTGAAATTCGCACACGTCTTCTATGTGCCCTTTGCGAAGACCTCACCCCGATGTTTTTCTGTTTTGTTTTGTTTTTTTGCCTGATTTTTGGGGAGTCAAGATTTTTCGGAAAATGTGGACCACCTTAGCCCAATTGTTCTTGGCGAAAAAAAGAACCCCCCCCCCCCCCCCCCCCCCCCCCCCCCGCCCCTGCGGGTCAGGCCTCGAGATGGGCATGTAGAACACGTACGTGTGCAAAAATTCAGGTTGTTCTATCTCTCAAAAACGGCGTGGACATTTGGACTTTTGTGCATAAAAAAAAATTAGTAAGATACGTTATTCCCTTCAAAGGACTTGGTTTAGTGTAGGACCCAGTTTTTTTGCTAGATTCTGCTAAATGTTGACGACAGACATGCCTTGGAGTACGTCCAACCGGATCGTGCAAAATGCGGCGCAATTTGCTTTTTCGCCCCCGCTGGGAAAAAGCCTGAACATCATTGAAAACATTGAAGGCCTGTCATCGGTCGATACGAGTTTCGCTCCTAGAGACAGACCGAGGCCGGTGAAGGAAGAAACGGCCAAGTCACCCTCTTTCACTGGTCATGGGGGCCAGTGTGATACTGTACCAAATATTCACTCTTTGACTATATATTGCGAGCGATATTCGCGAGGGAGAGAACTTGTGTTTTTTTTTTTGCTTGAACCAGGCTGTAGCGACCTACGAAATGTGGTCGTGTTATCATATGTGTGCCCGAGGGTTGGAAGCACTCTGTACTCCGACCTGGTGCGACCTATGTGATATACACACGCTTATTTAATCGTGTACCAGGTACCGGTATGTGTCATTCCGTAGGATATGCACGATCTGTACATGCGTCACAACCCACTAATCCGTACGATCCAGGCCGGGCGGATCGCGGTCTGTCCACCGTGTGTTGGATTTTTTTTCTTTGGGGGTATTGTGCGCTCGGCTTTGATCGCCTCCGATAGATCTAGTCCGTTGAAAGCGGCCACGATCGCCGGTAGAAAACACGGACAACAAAAAAAGTTAGAAAAACCTGGTTTCAGTGCACGCGCTGGCGGATCTCTCTCTCTCTCTCTCTCTCTCTCAACGCATTTTTGGCATAGCAGTACCGACCCGCGGATAAGAACACCGAGGTAATCGCTCTAGGTTTGGATTTCTCACTTAAGAGAGAGAATGTCCTACACGAACTTCAGCACAACGGCCGCCGACTTTCTTGTTTTCTCTGTCACTTTTAGGCTAAGTTTATTCGTGAGGCTCTTCGTGGCGTGACGGGGCCCGGCAGCTTACACCGAGAATGTTTTCCAACCGTTGCGATTTCGGTGTTACGGACGTTTTCCTTTCTGTCGCGCTCTGCTAAGCGTTTCATGCACGGGCTGGCTGCTGTCAAAGACCACAAAAAAAAAAAAATGGCGCACGTTCACAAGTTGGGCGTAGCAGACAGACCCCTACTGATAAATCTGTGTGCGTCATAGTTCATATTGACACACCCCCGGCCAACATGAGCTGTGTGGGACACAGATCATGTTGCCGGCTGGGAGCCGGAACGAATCGGCATGATCTCGCACGTGCTTTCCTGGGTTTGACCTGTACCGGCAAAAAGCTACGACATGGGGGTCATGTTTCGCAGTGGTTCGGGCGGTGGCTCGGGGTCGCTGGCGCGAGTGACTCCCCTGTTCCTTGAGTCCTTAGGCCTTCGTGCTGCGTTAATCTTGCGAAATGAATTCGGAACGTGGCATGGTTATCCACGCCGCGCCAAAGCAGATCACCCAAAGAGTGTTCTCGGCGATGGCAGGGTCACTCCGGCTAGTGGCTCAAACCCGTTTTGTGAAAAAAAGGGGGTATACCATTAAAGCAGATCCTGGGCAACACCATAGGCGTTCTACGGTATCCCCCCCCAGCTTTTCTTTAACGAAATCGCCGGTTTCAAAACCAAGCTCCCGGTCGTATCATGTCGTATATCCTGAAATGCGGTTGTCCCTCGACACCCCGACGTCATCGATCAATGGACATTTGCACACAAGAAAATATGTGGATAGTTTTCTTTCAATGGTTATCCTTCCTTGTGTTGAGCAGCCATGAAAACGTTCGCTAAAGAAAATATCGCTGGTTTTGGGGGAGGGGGGGGGGGGGGCTATCGTAGAATCAGTCATCATCACGACGTCAGATGAAGGATCTAGGTTGCGTAGATCGTGGTGCGAAGGGGGCCGGCTCGTCCTCGTGAAGCGCATGAAACAACGCCTGCCAGGAGACGATGAGGGGACACTGTCGCTAGAAAATCATAACGCCGCGTTCCTCGACCCTCGAAGCGTGACGGGCTTTTCCCGTTGTTCGGACGCAGAGCTGAGGTGGTGGGGTTATCAGCCGATGGCCAAACGCATCGTGTATACATCAAGTCACGCTCCAGGAGCATCCATGCACACATCCAGCAAGGAGATAAGTAAATCGATGAATTTCCAACAAAAAATGACGCCTATATGCTAGCGGAACTCCCTACGATCATCAAACCGTTGCCATCGCAGTGTCCTGACTCAATCACAATCAACACGCCGCAACGGAGATGACGGGCTACCACGACCGCCCAGGCCGCGGTCTCCATCTTCCCCACCGGATTTAGCCCAGTCGCACGAGTGGCTCTGTACCTCGCCAAAGACCACATTTAATCCGGTTTTTGGTGGCACAGCGTAACGAACCTATTACACGGCGGCGGTGCATATTGCGCGAGACGGGGTTAACCACTCGCCGCGAAGAGCCGTTTGTCCCTAAAAGACAATCAAGTCCTAAAAAGAACGAGTACAATACTACCGCAGCCTTTTGATCTGACCTTCGCGCGTACTTCTTTGGTCGATGTGTGTGGAAGCAACGGGCAGCAGCATTTCCTTTTTTCAAATACCTGCCGTCCCTGGATCTCCTCTATAGGACACGCCGGGGAGATAATTAATTAGCATTTTTTTCCTTTCTGGTTGATTGGGTTGAGACTAGGGTTAGACTTAGGGTCAGGGATAGGGTTAGGGCTAAGTTGTACCCGCGTCCTACACAGTACCTGGTAGAGATTTCCAACCAAAGTGTCGAACAGGAGGTTTGTTCATGTACCTTCCACAGTCTTTGATCAGCGCGGCAGTGAAACGGACGCGGCGTGGAAAAATACCTGCGGTGCCTGGATCTTTCCGAGGACACGTCGGGGGTTCCGAGACGTCTCTTCTCCGTCGTGTAGGACCCTGCCTCCCCGCCCCATTCCGGAAAACAGGAGACAATCGACCGGGCTCCTTGACTTTCATGGCCGTGCCGCTACTCCGCAAAAAAACAAAAAACACGTGTATGATACCCGCGAGAGGGTATCGTCGGGGAAAGCAGAGGAGGGTAGAGGAAAAACACG
Source organism: Undaria pinnatifida (assembly GCA_012845835.1). Taxonomy (NCBI): domain Eukaryota; class Phaeophyceae; order Laminariales; family Alariaceae; genus Undaria; species Undaria pinnatifida. Next base: position 7,957,146 of record JABAKD010000011.1, read on the forward strand.
TAGCTGTCGGTTAATTGCGGATGCTGTCAATTCATTGTTCCATGACCGCGCCGCCTCTCCGCGATAGCTTTTCACGTGTGAATATAATGTTCGCAAGAGCGTACCGGGGGGGGCGCAACGGCCGAGGGGGGCTGAAGAAGGTACAAAGCTGTCGATTACTTGGGGTTGTTGCTCTTGGGCGCTGTCGATAAGTTGGAACTGGCTGTCTAGTACACAACGGAAACCGGTTGCTGTCAATTAGTGGGAATTACCCGGAAAATTGATGCCGTAGGTGGGTCAAGCTAGACGCCTCCTCTGTGCGCCTTACGCCAATCAAGATCCGAGTGATCTACGCATAACTCAAGTTTTCTTGAAAAAAAACTTACGCGTGTAAAGGTACTTGCCCGCCCCACGAGCGTAGAGTGTCAGCAACCCCTGCGGCTGCGGGGTCAATCTCATAGTGGTTTATCGGGAAAAATAATGAGGTTACCTGATAAATGGGCCCCTTCACTACTGAACCATAGCCAGCGCTGACCGTGATGCGGTGGACATGGTGCACATATAACAAACGTACAATCCGGGGCTGGTCTGGCTGTTTATCCTAGACCCTGGATTTCGTCGTTTCCCTGAGAGTCTGTCGTTTCACACGGACGGGCCGATGCGCTCGAACGGAACTATGTGGTTTTTCTTGACTTTGTGCGGGTGGAACACAGTCAACAGCTATCTACCACGCAGTCCCGTTTGCGGACTCGCCACACACCTCAAAATAACCGACCACAGAGCATAGCTCGGCAGGGCCGCAGGGTCACAAGGCGGCTTGTAGGAGGACCTAACAGGGCCACCTACCGCGCTCTTCAGCTCGCGCACTCGCCACGCCCTCAGCATGGCTGATCGCAGCGCATAGAACTAGTGGTCGCTTCCATTTCCGAATTGGTGATAACTATTGCTTAATGGCAACCCAAGCTCGACACAGCAGTGCGGCCTGGCGTTTCACAGTACAATACAAGTCCCCCAGGAAGGCGGTGGCGTGCGAGAGCACTATGACCGCCTGATAGAGGGAAGCCTCCTTGTTCAATCCAGGTTATGAGTGCAACTTCCCAGTCACGCCAGACGATTTTGACCGCCTTATATCGGTATACCGCATTATATGGGGATACCGCCTTATTGGGGGATACCCTACTGTAAACAATACCGTAGGACACCAGGGTGACGCGAGTTTTCCTCACCTCTCGGTGGCATACGCTCCAGGGCCGTCCCAGCCCTCCGTGGCGACCGCCGGCTGGTACACCGTCTCTGGCCGCAAAAACATCCACAACTTCAGTTCCCGCGGCAGCAGCAGTAGCAGGGGAGAACGCGCAAACAGCAGCGGGGGGGATTGGAGTGCTGCCCATTGATGGCCTTTTTTTTGGAGGGGGGGGGGGAAGTCACTTTCAGAGCTACCCTACGTAGTATTTGCCATTTTTGCTTTTTTATCTATTTTTCGGTTTCGCGAAATCTGCTGCCGCCATGGGGTTTGCTTGCTTGCTTGTTACGCGACGCCCACAAAAAAATAGTTTTAACTTCGTTCTCGAGCAAGGTTTAGAGGTAGCCACCCGCCCGAGTGCCCCCCAGCGGGCAAAGAAATAAACGGTGGCGTACCGTAACATAGCTTAGCTCAACACTTCCCCTACTATGTATGGCCTTGGTCTGCTGCAGCTTTCGTTAATTTAAGGATTGCACGTGCTAGCTCATCCCCGGGTGAAGATTTCACTACTTTGTCTTGTTCTTCTGGCGGATTCATGAATTGCGTCAGCTATGATATATGCGTGTAACCACTAATATTGGTTTTGTTTGTGTGTTTTTTCCCTGGGATATTTCCTCGGCTCCAGACAGAGTGACTGGAGCCTGTCCTGTGACCACGGACTTTATTTTTTTCGAGTTAATGTGAGAACAACAACAATATGTAGCCGCCTTGTTTGGCGTACTGCCATTTTTTCTCTCGATGATGTACAAAAACAACCCGATATCGTGCCGCGTAATTTAGCAGTGCGAGCAAATAAACCCTACTTTTTCCTGCTCTCTGCTAACGGAACGCGAAGTGTAAGTCTATGGTTATATTTAAAATATATATTTTAAGAACGTCAGCCGTGAGTTCGACGAATTTCGGGTCAATCCTCATCTTTGCAAGCTGCGTTGTTGGTACTTTACTATACTATGTGGGTGAGTTTTTGAAATGGGAGGGTTCCTATTCTTTTGTAATTAATATATATACATAGCTATATCCTTAATGAGGACACACAACCCGTAAAACGCGCGATCGGAGTATCAAACACAGCTTGCAAAGATGAGTTTCGACAAAATAATCGATCTTAAAGCTGGAGTGTTTTTATATTTTTATAATATATAGACTACATACAATTGTATATATATATACATTTTGTTTTTTCTCCACTGTAATGATTGGAGTTGGTATTTATACTGTAGATGGGGAATTGAGCTAGATCTAACATCATATCTATTTAATAAATTTATTACTGTAGTTCCCACTATACTGCTCTATCATATGTATGGTAGGTGGTTTATTTTGTTTCTTCTCCGGTTTAATATCGGAAGGGGTACGAATACAGAGTTACTACTATTAATAGTTATCTGATATGTTAATATGTCAATATTAATACGGCATTCGAGAATAAAAGTCGGCTACTCCCCCCCCCCCAAAAAAAAAGAAAAAACACTCTGGGGGACACGAACCCACGGTTCCAAATCGATACGCTGTCACTCTAACATTGCACGAAAATATTTTCAGGACGTCAGCCGTGAATTCGACGAATTTCGGGACAACCCTAATTTTTTCAAGCTGCTTGTTGGTACTTTGTAATATGCAATGTGGGTGAGTTTTTCTTTATGGGAGGGGTCCTATTCTTTTGTTGAAAAAAATGTTTTTCTCCACTAGACTATAATGGTTGGTGTTGGTGTTTTTACTTTAGGTGGGGAATTTTGAACTAGATCTAACATCATATCTATTTCATAAATTTATTTCTGTAGTTTCTACTATATTGCTCTACCATGTGTGTGGTGGATGGTTTACGGATGGATGGCTTGGTCAGGGTTGTAGGTACTTGTGGTTAAGTGCGTAAGTAGGTAAGTTTTCTCTACCTGGGGGTGGTCTTATTATTATGTTGTTTTTTTGCACTATTATTTGTCGAGCCCCTGATTTCGGCTAAATGCCATTACCAGGTGACAATCAATTTCGTCGTGCATATAGGCGAGTTTTAGTCGTGCTGTCGTAATTTCGAGATTGCCAGCAGAAAGTTATCGTTGCCGCGCATCAAAGCAACGCGCGGCCAAATAAACGCGCCTTCTCCCCACCTTTTGCGTTTTTTTTTTACGATCACCGGTTCCCGCACCGTCCGCACGACCTCTGTTCATCGCCCTTGAGCTCCTGCTTCCCCCTACAACCCCCTCCCCGCCATCCTCGGCCTCGCCATTTCTCCCCTTGTCGTCTTCCCGTACCAACGCTCCATGAAGTCCGCTTACGGGTACCTCCGGAAACCGCCGCACATTCGTCTGACCATGGGGTATGAACCCCGAGGACCCTTCCCGAAAAACAGGGGATGCTCTCTCTGGATCGCGCACGGAAATTCCTCTCGGTCGGCCTCCTTTCCGCCCCGATGGTGCCTTAAAGCCACCTGTATTTCCTGTAACATTAGCCCCCCCGTCTTCCGTAGCTGCCTTGTCGCCGGCCTGGGCCGTGCCTTTATCCTCTCCGCTGTCTGTGGCGGCGGGGGCTGCGGAGTCAGGACTGACACAATCGGTGGGGCCGTCGGTAATGTTGGCGACGTCGGGAATGTCGGGGTCGTCGGGTCTATCGTCCCATTCGTACGCGCCTGGTCCGTCCCACCCGCGCGTCTCGCGCTGTGGGTCGTAGCAGACGATGCGGGGCTGGCCACGGGACAAAACATGTGAAACGAAAAACGGGAAAAAAAATAGGCAAAACGAAATGGACATGTACGAAACAAAAACGGGCAAATATGTAATTCAAACGGAAAAAAATGTGGAACAATAGTGGACTAATATGCAACCAAAACGGACATATGCAACAAAAGTGGACAAGCAGGGCTGACAACACTGGTTCCGTCGGTAATGTGGATGCTATCGGTAATGTCGGTTTCGTCGGGGTCTATCGTCCCATTCGCACTCGTCGGGCCCGTCCCACCCGCGACTTTTGCGCTGTAGGTCGTAGCTGACTATACGGGGGCTAGCACCGGACAAAAACATGCAACGAAAATGGACAAATAAATATTCAACAATGTAGGACAAACATGCAACTAAAACGAATCACCATGAAGCAAAACGGACAAAAATGCAACAAAAACGGACAAATGTGCGACAAACACAAAAAAAATGGCTGGCACCATTAGCGCCGTCAGTCATATTGGTGCTGTCGGTAATGCCGGTTTTCGTCAGGTCTTTCGTCCCATTCGTGCGCCCCGGGCCCGTCCCACCCACCCGTTTCGCCTTGTGAGTCGTAGAACACAATGCGAGGCTGGTAACGGATTAAAACATGTGGCAAAAGAACAAATATCTGCTGTGCAACAAGAACGGATACATATGCAACAAACATGTGAATAAATACCTAAAAAATGAACATGCATGGAATAAGAACCGACTAGTATTCATCAAATCGCGGTCGTCGAGGTTTGGTCAAAGATCCAGCATGTTGCCATGTAGCATAGTTGCAAAGGGGCAGCCGAGGCGAACCATACCATACCTTACTATACCATACAATATAACACCGGACCACACCACACCACACCACACCACAGTTTTTCATCACTGTGTCACCTGTTTAGACCGGAAGGCGACGGCGTGGCGAATAGGAGACGACCGAACGTCCGACGCAAAGGCCGGGAGACCTTCGTCTCCTTTTGGCCAGTCTACGTATCTACGGAAACACGGACAGGGGGAGGGGGAGGGGGAGGAGTAAAATTATACTCCGTAACACATTACACATGGCCGTAGTCCTTACCTTAGGACCATACTGAGGGGGGAGGGGTGTACTCATTACAATGCATGGTCGTGGTGCGCAGACTACAATGCCGGGATGGAGCTCGTCGCATAGACCTTCGCATCCCTACGTGTGGAGTAGTGTTTCCGGCAGCAAACACTAGGAGAGAAAGCTACGTTAACATACGTGTTTTCTGCTCCAACCGAACCTCTCTTATGTCGGGTTACCCACTATAAACACACCTTTGGGGGAATATCAGCGACTCGAGCTCGCCCGGTAGAGCGTCCAGATCGTTTCTCCGCGCAATGGCCGCGTCGAGGGCGTCGGAAGGCACTTTTACCCCGAGGAACATACGCCCTCCATTATTCACCGCAGCTGCCCTGCCAAGCGTTCCGCGGGGCAGACCGCGTTTCCCGCCATATTTGCCCTCGCGAGGGCTGGCCTGTGCAGGTTGCGCGCAATGAACACCATACTTTTTATGTTAAACCCCTGAAGAGGCGTGTTGCGATAGAGATGGCACCTTTTTTTTTTTGAAGCAGGAATCGATTTCTGAATGGCAGGGGCTTCTTAGCCCGGAAATCGTCCGAAATTCAACATTTTCTATTTTTTGAATACCAGCATGTTTATTTTGTTGTTGTATGTCTATGAGTATACAGGCAAGCCATAGTGTTTTTTTTTTTTTTTTTCACCATCGGGTGCTGTACGAAGCTCTTTTTTTGTTTTCCCCCGAATGAATGAGCTCTTTTGGGAGAGGGAAACAGAGCTTTCCCAAGTGAGGGGCAACTCTGCTGTAGCATGTGTCAGAGGGAGATATATTTTTCGAACAAATAAAACGGACTTTTTTGTGATTAGTTTTGCATTACCCAGACAAGAACGGAGCTGCCCGGGGCTTTCGCTTCGAGGTCAGGGGATGCAGCAATCGTGTCTGAAAGTCAAAAGAAAAGCGAAGCACGCACACAGAAGGTTTTACGCGCGAGGCAGAGATATGACACGATAACACTGTTTGCCAAAGGAAACATCGCTTCCGTGCTCATGACGACGAGAATGCGCACCCTCAGGACTCAGGACTGCTGCGGTGGCTTTGTTGAACTGATGATTTCTGGACCACAACGGCCACCAAGGCTCTCCAGATTGATAGGTGCTGGACCAAAACGGCTACGAAGGCTCTTACGCAGTGTTAGCCTGTCGTGGAACAATGAATTGTGGATCGTTGGCGAATATCGTCGATAACCTCAGCACCCACCGCGATAGCTCGAGCTTTAGCCTCAAGCGCCTCTCGCCAAGATTGCTCCGCCAACCCCCCGATTCTCGGTACACGGGTCGACCTCGTCGTCGTCGCAGCTCCCGGAGGTCGTTCCGGAGAACCCCCTTTCAACTGCGCGGCATTTTTTTGGGAGGGCGGGAGTTCGCATCGTGCGCAATCGTAGGCGAAAGATGTTTCCCAGAAACCTTTTTATATATAGCAAGAAGCTCAAACATTATTTCATTTTTATTTTTGACCACGCGTAGCGCACGATTTATCGTTAACTCAAAATCCGACACAATCAATGCACCCAATACGTACTGTCAAATTGTTCTTTCACCCTACCCATTCCTTTTTTCAGGCGTGTACTCCCTTGAAAACGCATTAACCCCCTGAACTACCTAGTAGGCGTTGGTTTACGGAAGCGCTTTTGGATGAAAAAAAATACGGCATATGGTCGGTAACACACAGCTTATCCAATCTGTGTTCATGGGATGCTATATATAATAAAGCGATGAATTCCACAGCCGGCGTATTTTGTCCCCCTCAAAAACGGGTTTTATAGTTTCCGTGCACAGATAGATTATCATCACCTTGTTGACCCTGGCACAAGCTAGTTCTAATTTGAATCGCCGACCTATACCCTTGATGAGGACGCACACACGGTAATACGCGCGATCGGAGTAGCACACACAGCTTGCAAAAAAGAGTGTCGACGAAGTCTTCGATCTCACAGCTGGAGTGTTTTGCTATTTTTTTTAAATATAATATGGTTGAAGACGTAGCAAGTGTTATCAGGCATAAACTAAACCGGTGCATCAGTACGCAGTTTGTCTAGTCTGGACTCTATTCGGATATGGAGGCAGAAACCCATACCAGGTCCCGTTTATGAACTAATATGAGGCCAACCAGGTTGCTTTCGGTCGTACAGTAATCGGCACGCACGAGTACCCAAAACTTGATTCGATATCAGGTGGACGTAGACGTGCCGCTAGACTGCATTTTCAGCCACTCCTGTTCGGTATTCGGTGTACACTAGCAGCATTTTAGCCTTTGTAAGGACGTTACGTTGGCAGGAGCATCAGCGAGCGTAACTTGCCCCGGCTTCGCTAGTGACGAGGAACTTCCAACCCTCCTCATGCACAAATTGCCTGTGTTGCATTGAGCTCGGAAACCTCACGAGTCCCAGCGCCAGCCTTTGCAGCTTGCGCATGCATGCCAGTATCGGATAACCGTTTTCGAACGCAAAAAACGTACCCCGCTCTAATTGCAATGGTTGTATACCCAAACCGGGAGCGCATTCACCTAACCAAGGGAATGGTCACAAACGCGAACCGAGCCAGGGCAGTCGTTGGGTTTGAATTTGACAATCGGGGGATGGCCCGGACACACTTTTGGTCAGACAAGAGTAGACGGCCCAACGCGACGAAAGGGTGTCGATGCAAACGCTATAAACCCTCCTCCACGCCTCCTTCCCGATCGATCGAACCGCACGGCGGCCATAGGTGCTGCGGAACCTACCTCTGAGTAAAAATAAGTTCGGATAATTTCTTGTTGTAAAACGAGCGAATTCTAGTGTAGACTATACTTTACACCGCGCCTAAAAATTAAGACCCCGTTTCGAGGTCGCTGTTAATAGAGCCCCCAAACCCCTCCCGATACTATTTCCAAGTAAAATTGCCGCCCAAAAATGTGTTTCCAGTTGAAAAAAGGAGTTAAGACGGAATGGTACGCGACCGCGGCCGCCGACCGAAACCAACGCAAACAAATCTTCGACATTTCCACATCTCCTGCTGCACAATCCTTTACGACGCTCACGTCAGTCGTAACACAAACTGTACTTTATTTGTATCCACCTTGTCCGACCTCTCGTCGCTTTCAGATATTTTCCTCACGAGCGCAGTGACGGTACGTCGTTCCTGTTGAAGCTTTGCGGCGATTTTCTGAGCGTGTTCCGCTTGCGCCTGCGATGCTCTCTCTGCCGCTTCCGCTCGACGATCCCTGGTCGGACTCGAGGCGTAGGAGCGCACGTGCACGCCTGGAAGCACGCCTCCACTGCGATTGGCACTAGATGCCAGGAAGACAGCGGACCTGTCGCAAGAGCGAGCGGAATCGATTGAGCGCGCATGAGAATATAAGATATTTAGAAGACGCGCAACCGGCCGTATCACAGACATCGACCGATCGAAAAAACTCAAAGCTGATGCATTGGAGTATGTTTTATAGAATTAAAAGGGCAGACGACAGAAAGCGGTATACCGCCACCATTCCGCGCCACCGTGCGGTACAGAAGAATACACCCAAGGTTTTTGACCCCGATCCGCGACGCTGATTGGTCAACTCAGCCTCGTACCGGTTTTTGACACCAAGTCCTCGCGGTACATCGTACCGCGGCTTCTCAGCTCGACCGTCACCGCTTCCTGACACGACCCATGACGCTTTCTGTCGCAAAATACGCCATGCGGACCGACTTTGCCCCAGGCTCTTCACGGCCCATAGCCTTTCATTTTCCGACCTAATCTCAACCATGGACTGAATGTCGTGTAGCACCCATAGAACAACGCGCTTTCTCATATTCCTTCATATTTCGGATCCCTTCAGAGCAATCATCGCAACATCTCTTCCGCACACAGCACGAACCGTTGCTCAATCATAGTCTACATACATAGCTCACGCCACGCGTAGCTCGCACACCCCACGTACACGTATTATAGTTGTTGTTGTTGTAGTTGTTGTAGTTGTTGTAGTTGTAGTTGTAGTTGTGGTTGTTCTCACGTTAACTCGCATAATCAAGTCCGTGGTCACAGGACAGGCTCCAGCATTGGGTTGGGTATGGATGGATGGCGGGGAAAAGGCTGGGGCAAAGGGAAAAAGAGGGAGTGACGGTCCCGCTACACGCAAATAGAGCCTGTTGGCCCGCACATACACGCGATGCCGTCCGCCGTCCGCCTTGCGAGTTCGTACACCGCATTATGTTGAAATCCGCGCAAGGAGAAGACGCCACCACTTGAACTCGGTAGTCAAAGACTTGGGCACACTTGAGATGCCCGGAAAATAACCTACAATACACTACCCATACCCTAAAACCTATTAAACAAGAAAGAGGTTCTTGAGTGGTGGCACCATCTGTGTCGTCGTACACGGTTGGTTGGCTATGTACGAAACAACGGCTTTCGACTATTGAAATGTGGACCTTGAAAATATCGGGAGTGTATTACATGTAGTCTTGTACATGGCCTTCTACATGCAGTCTTGTAGCCATGCAGTCAGTCTACCGACACAGGCATGTTCGGGTAAGTTTGTTTTAGCCGAAGGCACAAGAGGTATGGATGCATGCTCCGGCCTAGAAGCGTTTTGCCGAGGCGAGGAAGATGGGTTGTTGAGTGTCAAAAAAGTGACATTCATTGGGGGTACATATCATAGGTATATCCATATCTCTGACGGAGTCCGAAATATGAAGGAATACGAAAGCGCGTCGTTCTATGGGTGCTACATGACGTTGTGCTCATGGTTGAGATTCGGTCGGAAAATGAAAGGCTATGGGCCGTGAAGAGCCTGGGGCAAAGTCGGTCCGCATGGTGTACTTTGCGACAGAAAGCGTCATGGGTCGCGTCAGGAAGCGGTGACGGCTGAGTTGAGAAGCCGCGGTACGATGTACCGCGAGGACATGGTGTCAAAAACCGGTACGAGGCTGAGTTGACCAATCAACGTCGCGGATCGGGGTCAAAAACCTAGGTGAATTCTGCTGTACCGCACAGTGGCGCGGAATGGTGGCGGTATACCGCTTTCTGTCGTCTACCAAATTAAAAACACTACATACGGGGTACATAATAGGTGGTGTGTGGAAGAGGAGAGGAGAGGTTATACGTTGGTGTCTTGAAAGAAAAGGATATGGTATATGAGGTTGTGCGGAGTGGACGTTAGTAAAAAGTTCCTAATACTTCTGTTGGGCTACGTACGGCCGTTCTTATCGGAGACCTTTTGTTGTCTTAAATTTCCTAAATTTCCTAAATTTCCATATTTGTTTGTGAAAGGAGTCCCAAAATACGGAGGCGTTCTGTCATAGTTTGTGAAATTCTTCAGCCTCGAAAAAAATATGGAGAAGTTAACGATCACATTAGGAAATCCTGTCGTCGATTTCCATATTTCGAAGGCAGTGCTCCGACAAGCGCCGTGGCTCAACCCTGGGACCATTGGGTAGCTTTAAACGTTGACCAGGGTAGTCCAACATTATGGCCGATGGAAGGAAGCGGCCTGGGGATTCGGAGGACTCATCCTCGAGTCGGCCGAAACAACGATTCAGCCTTCCCAATTATCCAGACACGAGGCGCAGAAACCTGAAGAAGGCTATCGCTGGTGTCCTCGTCGTGCTCGGCATGTTCCTGACACCAGGGGTGCTGTCGCCGGATTGCACGAATCTTACTTGGCATGGGTGATTTCCTCTGCGGTCTTCCAGGATGTTCGCTCATGCTTGCTGTGTGACGACGCGCGTGACTGCTGGTGTGGGTGGTGGCGGTCTTGCTTTTACGGCTGGGCTTTCAACATTCAGGAAAAAAAAAAGACGAACAACCCCACGCTCGATAACAGAGACGTTTCTCCATGGAAATCCTGGACAAAAAAAAGAGGAAATTCAGGAAATTCACATGTCCGATATAAGAACGGCTCTTAATCCAGTATAGCGAAGTAACGGGGGAAATGAGAGGTTCAGGTACTTGTGGCTACGCTGCGGCTGGCGCCAGAGACCAGGAAGGCGGCGGACCTTTCTTCGCAAGCGAGCGAGATATCTCGCGCAAACGAAAAGAGGAGAGCGAACGGGATCGATCGAGCCCAAAGTGAATAAGGGGAGAGGCCAGGAAGGCGGCTGACCTTTCTTCGCAATGCGAGCGAGATCGATCGAGCACAAACAAAAAGAGGAAAGCGAGCGGCGTCGATCGACCCCAAAAACAAATACGAGGAGAAGTCTTCTAGGTGCGCGGACAGGAGAGGAGATATTATATATTACCGTGCAGGGAGGATGTTAGTTACAAGCCTGATTTAACCTGTTGTGCTACTTCAGCAATGTGAACTAAGGAGAAATTCCAATACTTAGTGAGGCACAGATGTGTGGAGAGGAGGAAGAGAACTTCACGCACTTGTATGGACAAAACTATCGCGATAGGTAGGAACGTAGAGGAGAGGGTAAGCATTCTAATAGTAGAAGAAGGACGGGAAAGGCGTGATGCAGGTGCTTGGTCTGAAAAAAAACAATATCTACATTGCTGAGGGACCGCCAAGCCGCTGGGGGAAAGAAGGAAGGAGACGGAGGACAGCAGCCAATGACCTCAAGTGTAACGCCGATGAGGAATAGAATACAGCAGTAGAGCCAAACATGAAGATATGTGGGGAGAGGGAATTGGCAAAAGGTCGGCAGAGAGTCATGTCGGAGATGCTACTGAGCTGTACGGAAGATTGTTTGATGTCTATGGAGACGGCGTCTACGTGACATTGTCAAGAGGGCGAAAAAAATTGCAACAATAAAAATAGTAATAATAGCTATTTTTTGGCGGGGTTTTATATCAGACTTTTGCATGAAAATAGTAGGAGAGGAGAGGAGAGAAGAGGTTGAGGTACTGAGAGGTTCAGGAACTTGTTTGGACAAACGGTGGCGAAGGCAGGGAGGGGGTTAAGCGCAAATTGGAGATATACTGCGAAGTACAAAGAGTATGGGGATTGGCGGCAGTTTAGGGGTGCGACCGCCGACAAAATTGAAAACAAATGCCCTGACCTACGCTTCACGTCGGTCTTACGGTAGGTTGCCGCATTCTGGGTTTTCCGTCTTCCTCTATCTTGTTATGGCCTTTCTTTCACCGATCTGCTTTATTAGTGAATTGCCCTATCTATCCTTGATGTTTAGGCCCCATTACGTGGTGTGGGGGAATCTATAGCCTCATGCCTTTGTTTCGAGTAGCCGCATCTTCGACCCCCTTTCCCGGTCTTTTGGGATGAACTTTGTCGTCACCCTCCGACCGTCTTGAGGTCTGCATATACGACTATTCAGGGTGAGCTAATGTAATAGAGTGTCAGTATAGCCGGCAATAGGTTCGGTAAGATAGCCCGCGGAGTCATGGTCTATTGGCCACAAGAAGATTATCTTAGAAGGAATATTGTTAGTGGGGAAGATAACTCGTAGAATCTATCTAGCTTATACCACAAGAGCGTTCAAGTCCTGCCGACGACGCCAATTGTGGAAGAGCCGTGGTGCCGGAAGGTGAGAGGGAAGGGATGCAGGGGTATCAGCTTCGCTTGGAGACAGCACCGACCGGTTCTTCTTTGTAGATTTCTTATCAATGGCGTTGAGCTATGAGAAGATCGAGAAGACAGGAAAGGAGGAGTGAGAGGGGGTGGGGTGAGGCCAGAGTTCGCTTCACCCCAGCATTGCTGCTGTGCCCTCTTCCGGACCTTTACCTATGGAACGTACAAGGAACGTTCTCCTAGATGTTCTTTATTCCCATGAGCGCTTAACGCGCTTACTTCTATCTATCTTGTCCAGAGGAGGAACGTTCCATACATTTCCATGAGCGATTAACGCGTTTACTTCTATCTATCTTGTCCAGAGGAGGAACGTTCCATTACCGAGAACGCTCTTGTGGTATAAGCTAGCTAGCTTCTACGGGTTGTCTTCTCCACTAAGAATATTCCGTTGAAGAGAATCTTCTTGTGGCCAATAGACCATGACTCTGCGGGCTATCTTACGGAATCTATTGCCAGCTATACTGACACTCTATTACACTTGACGGCAGCGATCGTTTTTTGGCGACGTGTCGTCACTCTGCCCATATTTTGCTCCTACAGCAGTATACCCTGGTATCGGCACAGCACCGCAAAACACCTGGTACCTGGTACAGAGCCGTTTATATGGTAGCCCCCCCAACTTGTCTTTAAGGAAATCGCCGGTTTCAAAACCAGCTCCCGGTCGTATCTCCTGACATACTGTGTCCCTCGACACCCCGACGTCATCGATCGATAGACCTTTGCACACACAAGAAAATACGTGGATACGTTGTTTTCAATTGCATCCTTCCTTGTGTCGACCGGCCATGAAACGCTCGTTGAAGAAAATCGCTGATTTGGGGGGGGGCTATCGTAGAATCAGTCTACACGAAGAAGTGTAAATCAACATTTGGTGTTGTTTGTTGTTGCCTGTGCGGTGTTGCTTATTCTCGTGAACAGTTGTCACAAGTGAGGCAGTGGGCAGGATATGCGGGTATAAAACTCTCGCTCTCGTGAGTATTACATCATACACCCGGTTCGCTTTCCGTACTCGTACCTGATACCTGATATAAGCCTGGTACACACTTCGAACACTCGCAACAGCCACCACACTCTTGCGTACTGAGTATTATTATTATTGCCCTCCGACAGTATGGCGTAGATGCCATTCCGATGTAAATCGAATATCCTTCCATAAAGCAGCAGTAGCACCTAATATGAAGTCGATTGATCGCACGATAATGCAACAAATGGCATCTTCCGCCAACCATTTGCCCATTTCCTTTCCCCACATATTCTCCTTTTATGTACTGTTTCCTTCCCTATATATGTGTTATCGGTATGCCGTAATATCCTTTGAGAACGCCCTCGGGGGACATTCATAATTTTCTCAAAGTAAGGTAAGTAAAAGGTAAGGTACGGGGTGATATTTCTACGAAAAAAATCACCCCGGAGCTAAAAGTCCCCGGGGTGTTGGACTCGTGTTTCCTGATGGGACACCCAACAAAACACCCCGGGGTTAAAATTCCCCGGGGCGCTGGTCTCGTTTTTCCTGCTGGGGGCACCCGCCGGACAGCGCAAGTCGTATGTATGTCGGCAGCAGTACCGAGGTGCTGCTCAACTCAAAGTCTATCGAATGGTTTTTAACGTGAAAAAATAACAACAAGATACCACAACAGCAACAACGACAACAACGTTGCCAGAATGAATGTCTTAATTTTTTTTCTGTGAACGCCCCGTAGGGCGGCAGCCAAAAAAGGAATAAAACGAGCACCCCGGGGCTAACTCAGAGGTTTAAAGGGGCGAAAAATTAATAAACAAGAACGATTACCTATCCAGGGGCGTTCTCAATTGATTTGGTCTCCACCCGCGGTATTTCGGCGGGGGGGGCGGGGGGGCGGGGGGGGCGGGGGGGCGGGGGGGGGCGGGGGGGCGGGGGGGGGGGGGCGGGCGGAGGGGGGCGTTCTCATGGAAGGGGGCGTTCTCAAAGGATATTACGGCATGTTGTTGTACACAACCGGTATTACTGCCTCTCTCGTGTCTTTGTCGACCCCAAAAGTGCGAACAAACGCACCCTGCTCCAAGCTGCTGATGCTCGTAGTATGCAACTGCTCTGTCCATCACGGTCGAGGCCAGACAGAACACCCTCCATGCCATGGGTGCGTCTACAGCAGCGAACAACACACAACCCGCTTCAACAGCAAGCAGTCATCAGGCTACAACCATGCTGCACAGCAGCACCACTCACCCACCGGCGGTGCCCATGTTTGACCGCGCTTCAGCCTTGCGGAAGGGAGGTGTTGCCTGCTAATATTACTACATACAGTAGTACTATTTACTTTGAACCGTAGACCGCGGCGGAACAAATCCACTTATAACATCAGTAGAGCTTACCACTTAGTCGACAACATGGTTGACGCACACTGTGTACGAGAGGAAGGGGTTTCACCCTACAATGGTTGGTTGCGTTTCATTCGGCTAGGGTTAGGGTTGGGGTATATATAATTTAAAGAGTATGTCAACCATGTTTTCGAAAAAGCGGTAAGGTACCCTCCATATTATAAAAATAAAAATAAAAATACACTCCAGCTGTGAGATCGAGGATTTTGTCGAAACTCATCTTTGCAAGCTGTGTGTGATACTCCGATCGCGCGTATTACGGGTTGTGTGTCCTCGTTAAGGATATAAGTCGGCGACTCTCCTTGCAACTACAGTGTAGCGATCAGGGTCAACAGGGTGGTGTTAGTCAGTCTGTGCGCGGAAACCATAAAACCCGTTTTGAGGGGGACAAAATCTGACCGCTGTGGAAGGAAATGCATCAGTTTATCAAGTGAATCCTGTAAGTTGAATAACCGGTGAGGGGAGGGCAGAGTTTTTAAGGACGTGGGGGCCTGGGTTTGATCAAGATGGGGGGGAGGGGCGGGACGAGCGGGGCAGCTCAATCTGTGCGTGGAAACTATAAATCCTATCCTGTAAGTCGTACAACCAGTGAGGAGAGGGCGGAGCGTTCGAGGGGGTGGGGGTAAGGGTGGGGGGGGGAAGGGGGGGGGGGCGGGTGCAGAAAGGGTTTTTTAACCAACATCTTTAGGTCGAATAGATGTAGAGGTTTGCTATACGCGTGGTATTAGGTCTAGGCGATGGTGCGGGTGGTGCGGAAGGAGGGGGCGTTGGGGGGGGGGGGGGGGGGCGGCGGATGAATGAAAGCTACGTCATGGATAACCATCCACCATATAAAGTCTACTATAGTAGTATGTATACGTGATATATTTAGCATAGCCCTTAATGAGGACACACCACCCGTAATACGCGCGATCGGAGTATCACACACAGCTTGCAAAGATGAGTTTCGACAAAATCTTCGATCTCACAGCTGGAGTGTATTTTTATTCTTATAATATACCTGGTAGACTATAGTCTAGCAGTGTATGTAGCAGAAGGTACAGTAAGAAACAGATGTGTCAACTCTTCTTCCCCAAACTTCGCCATGTAAGCTGGTACTGGACCCTACTACTACTGCTTTTTCCTAACACTTGGTAATCATGCACATGATGAGTATTAAAATACATTGTCATCTCCTGTAGTCTAAGGTTTTAACTCGTGAAAACTTACAAAAAACGAGCGACCGGTGTATTACGCAGCTTGCAAAGATGAGTATCGACCCGGGGAATTTATCGAACTCATCTGGCGCGTGTTTTCTAGAAGATTTTCTCAAAATACTGCACAGCTACTACTATTACTTACTGCTGTATCTCAGGGATCGATGTATGATCGATGTATTCCCGATGACCCTTCGAAGCAAAAAAATCAACAGGAACCCTAATAACCGTAATTTAACAACGGTCCTCACCCGGCAGTGCCTGGTTTTACCGCGCTGACGGAGAGGTACTCCGTGCTGTTGTACTCGAACCCAGGCGGTCCTCGATCCATCATAGCGGTCTTTCGACTGAATGTCTCCGTTGGGCACTCGAATCTCCGCGCTCGGGGCGGGGCGTTAGCTTTCTCCGCACCATCCATCTCAGATCTCAAGCACTACAACGCGAGACTCCGAGATCCTCCGAACGAAGTGCACCGTAATGCTTTCGGTTGCTGTTGCCGGCTGTTGTTGTGATGTTGTTATCCTGTGGTGCGCAGGGTCCTTCCAGCCTATGGCAGCCTCTCCACAGCCTACCAGGAAAGGCAGGCACTTGAGCTACGACACATGAAACCAAAGAAAATACAGCTGCTGCTGTCAGCGCGTGGCATTATTTGGCGCGATGTTGGGTGTTTTCTCCTTTATTTTCCTGTAATAATTGATTAATGTGATTCGTGCCGTAGATTTTTACCCATACGCAGTACGTAAAAAAAGAGGACAACGATCGTCAACAACAGCAGCAGTTGACAATCAAAATCAACAAGAAGAAAAGATGGCCTCCAAAGAACAACCTTCAAGGTCACATCGAGCAATACAAGAACACAAACATGATGTGCACACGTACACAACAAGCACACACAGCACAACACTAAGCACTCCCACAGGCCGCAGTAGACAACACACAGCTTCAACACAAGCAAGCCAAAACAAGCAAGCAAGCGAGTACCACAAGATTTTGTCCAGAAGCAAGCACCTACGAGTACAGTACCTGTTCCTGTTCTGTTGCCTGTTCCAGAGAAGATGCGCCGCATTTAATATGGCGAACAGAAACGAGCGGCGGAACAAACAAGCCACAAATCCCGAAAAGTCACAAAATTTCATTCCTGGTGGTGGCGTCAACCTTTGTCAAACCGCTGAGGGGAGTGACGTGCCAGTCACCCGAAACAGCTGCTGGCTGACAGAAGCAAGCGAGAAGCAAAAGCGATGTTCGCCTCCGTTCGCCTGATGACGTTCGCACGCCCGTTCTTCGAAAGCCTTCGTACTCTGGTGACTCTCCCGCCCACCATTCTCCTCCTCTGGATAGCGCCACACAAAATACCCACCTGCACGTCTC
The DNA here is from genome assembly GCA_012845835.1 of Undaria pinnatifida. NCBI lineage: Eukaryota > Phaeophyceae > Laminariales > Alariaceae > Undaria > Undaria pinnatifida. The sequence continues at coordinate 7,974,568 of JABAKD010000011.1, forward strand.
TTCTCCGGATCGAGAAGGTGAGATGTTCCACGAGAAGATTGGGATGCATAGACGAGGGAAGAAGCATAAGCCTATTTGCTGCTCTGTTCTGTTGCGTTGTTGCATGGACTCTGGCGACTTCTGTTGTGCTTGCTCTGCTCCTGGTGCTGCTGTGCTGTGTCAAATGCGCTAGTCTCATGAACTGTTTTTACCCCGCCTATCTCGTGAGTACGTAGTGTGCAGGAGGGCGGGAATAGTTCCTACCCTTAAACGTGTGCATTTTCGTTGGCACTGCTCCTGCAGCAGCTCCTGCTCCTGCTGCTGCTGCTGTTGCTGCCGCATGCACCTCCTGCGTCTTCGTCTGTCCAAACATTTGTGCTCTGCTGCGTGCGTTGCTTGTTGAGAACAACAAACACCACGCAGCCTTGCTAGTTGAGGACAACATGACGCACGAAGCACCGAGCAGCAGCACCGATCATCAATCATCATTAGCATGAAGAGACCTCTGCCCATTACGACGCTTATTGCTCCTCCCCGTCGTCGTCCTGCTGCTCCTGCAGCTTGCACCTCCTCCTGCTGCGCTCACCTCCTCTCCTCTCTTGTCTGTGTTCTGATTTTTGTGCGTGCGTGGTTGTTCTCTAACAGCACCGACCATCACCATGAAGGGAGCATCAGCTATCGCGTTGATTGCCTCTATGGCAGGCGTGCATGCCTTCGTGGGGCCTTCGGTTGTGTCTCGCGCGAGGCCTGCCACCTCCAGCAGCTCTGTCCTCAAGATGAGCGCCGACGCCGAGCGCAAACCACCCGGAGAAGTCAAGCTCGACCAGGGAGTCATGGACAGGTATGTAAGGACAGTAGTAGCACATTCGCATTTCGTAGACGGAAAATGCACACACAACGTGTTCGACGTACGAGTATAGTCTATAGGGTATTTGCAGTATTTTGTTTTTTCATTCCCGTTTTCGACGATCGATACAACACGTACTTGGTGGGCAATGTTAGGCAGAGAGTCCGGCGGTGGCAAGCAGTTTCCTCCACACCTACGGTACCCGAATGGGTGCGTTTAACAGGATCCTCATAATGCATACCGAGCACGGCCATTCGACGTGGCTGATTTGGTTCATGCCCCAGGGCTGCTGATTGGTGCGCGCAGACTGGAGGGATAGCGGTTATGTACAAAACTTGCCAGATACCTTGTAGATATGCGTTTGGACCCATGTCGATGCAGTACCCGGATGGGTGCGTTGAAAAGGATCCCCATATTGCATACCGAGCACGGCCATAAACGTGGCTGATTTGGTCCATGCCCCAGGGAAGCTGCTGATTGGTGCGCATAGACTGGAGGGATAGCAGTCATGTACACTTGCCAGATACCTTGTAGACAGATGCCTTTTGGACTGATATTGATGCTGGTGGTGGTGGTGGCAATGATGTGCCATGCTGAAGAATAACGTACCAGGGTATATCAATTAGGACGGAAATTTAAATACCGTGTACATTTAATATTTAAATTTAAATGGTTATTATATTATATATATATATGTCTCACGTAAAAAGTGGCAACAAAAAACCCGCGCGGTCCGGAACAACTAGGAATGGAAGGGATCTATGAATATGTACGGCGACTTCGTGCGTACGCAGCCCGCAGAACAAAACCAAACGTGTCAAAACATTTCATACTGTACTGAGACAAAAAACCCGGTTGGGGCTTCCAAGGGGAAATATATTATGTCGCGCGAAGCATCGCCAAGCTGCTGTGGGGCAAAGGATTCGATGTAAGGAGCTGCGCCGCACTCACGGTGCATGATGGCACTTGGTTGCTGTACTGCTGCTCGTGGTATTATTGGTCGCTTTGATGATGATATCGCGCTCGTCTTTTCGTTTGGTTACTATGTCGCTATGACGCCTTTTGTTTTTTTATTTTTTCACACACATTTACTTTCCAGCTTCTGGACAAGCCGTGGTTACAGGTGTCGTCCCTTCTTTCCCCCGGCGCTTGCCTTCAAGTTTTTATCGCGCATAGGGTTCAGCAATCCCACTGCTCGTCGATTTTTCATCGAGTGTTGCTTAATCACGCTCTCGCGCTTTCCGCAAGTCAAGTTTGTGCACAAGAAAAAAGTCCCCACGAATTTACACGAGAACGCACTCGGGGGGATTCGAACTCACGAAACTGACCTATACCAGGCTCGAGGATAACCTGATACGCCACCGGGGCGACCGGATAATACACTTGGCCCCAGATGCCGAAACTATTGTACCCTTGCGGCACATCGTGCATGCTCTGACATGCCAGACAACATGCCATACTCATATAATACAACGGACCGCCCCATCTCGGAACAACCGGCGCATGTCTGTCTCTCCTTCCCCTGGGGAGCCATGTTGTTATCTATCTCACGTTAACTCTTGTCAAAATTGTACAGTCCGTGGTCACCCAAGGGTCCATTATCAATCCAAGACGAGTACGAGAGGGCACACTTGCCGCGCCATGCATACACGAAAACATCATCATATTCTACGCACGCCGAGTGCATACTCGTATAAATTCGTAGGGACTTTTTTCTTGTGCACAAATTGACTCGCGGAAAGCGCCAGAGCGTGAGTTAGTAACACTCGATGAAAAATCGACGAGCATTGGGATTGCTGAACCCTATGTGCTATGAAAATTGACAGGCAAGAGAACCGGGGGGAAGAGACGACACCTGTGAACACGGCTTGTCCAGAAGCTAGAAAGTAGAGGTGTGTGAAGAAAAAAGAAAACAAAAAAAAGACAACCACAGCATCAACTAGTTGGAAATCAATTTTTGCCCTGTTCCGTTTTTCCTTCACCCCCTCCGACAACAACGGACTACCGACCGCGCTCCCTGTCAGCACAACAGGCACACGCATATCCCTCCCCCAGGGCAGCGGCCAAGACCCAGACCCAGCAGTAGAGGGTATGCATGCCGTGCTGCCTGCACATGCCGCCGTACGATTAATGCACGAAGCACAAATCGCGTTGAAACTTGTTTTGCCCTGCGAGCGTGCCACCCCCGCCCGCCCTCCTCTGCCCAACACCGAACAACCGACCGCTCCCCCTCGGAACAACAGGTACTTGGCCCTTGACCAGGGGTCCAAGGTCCAGGCCGAGTACGTCTGGCTGGGTGGGACCGGACAAGACCTGCGATGCAAGACCCGTACCCTAGACGCCAAGCCGACTGAGGTGGACCAACTCCCCCTGTGGAACTACGATGGATCCTCGTGCGGACAGGCACCCGGGGATGACTCGGAGGTCATGCTCCGCCCGGTCAAGTTCTACCCGGTGGGTTTTTGATATACGATAGATGGGTGGCATGTGTGTGTCTACGCTGTACTACTCTAGTGCTGTGCTACATGTGCAGTACGAAAATCTCACGCAGTCATCAACCATATACATGTATAGGTGGTTGGTGCCTTGCGTGTTTGGGGCTGTATTCGCGTGTTCAGTGTTTTGCTGTGAGGGCGTTTTGAGCGCGAGTTTGCCTGTGCTTGGGTGCTTGCTGTGTGGTTACTTTTTTTTTTTCGACATCTGTCTTTTAGCACGTTTGGCCTACCAAGTACCGGTATCATGACACACCCGAGACACACCCAACAAGATATCTTGTCGACGATAGATACGTAGTCCTACAGCAGTAATACCCCGCAATCAAACAGGGTAATAAAAAACGCACGCCAATATCTACACGAGTGCACAAAGTCAGGGAGCCGTTCGTGGTGAAGTTGTATATGATGGCGCAGAACGCGCCCGCTCCCAAAATATTGAACCCCATCGTGGGGCGGTTTGTAATCTTCACAGTAAGCTGATATTTCATATTTCCACCCGTCTGCATCCAGCACAACTAGTCAGTGTCTGTGCCGATTCCTCCTGTGGTCACACACTACGAGACAGAGGCACACAAATGTGTTGCGAATACAGCAAGGTGGTTTAGCCATGCAAGGAACCGCAAGGAACACGCGGGCTGTAGTTCTGTTTGTTTTCATTAATTATTTTTCGCGTGTATGTATGTATGTGAATGCATTGTTCAGCTGTTACCGGTATGTACACCGTAGATGATCGGGGAGGATCCAGGACCGAGACAAAGAACAGGCGGAAGACCCTTCCTTTGGGAAGGCCTGACAAGTATCTGACTACGAAGGTACTCGTACTTGTGTGTAAACATAACAACAAATGGATGGAACGTTCCGGGGAACACATTTTCCTCGGCGCTTGCAGGCACGAAAAAGAGAATCACGTTGAAAATCCACCCCTAGTGGAGCGCGCTGTAGCCCAGTGACACACCTTTTTTTTTACATTTCTCGTATCCATTTTGCACTTTTATCACGCAGCATGCAAAGATGAGTCGTATCGACCCTAAATTTGTCGAACTCACAGCTGACGACGTTGTTGGAACATTTCTATAAAATAACTGGAATCTTCTCGCGATAAAAAACGAAGGCGCGTACCGCAGTGGGGAGGGGGGAGAAAAACAGCCTGCTTAGTGACCCCCGGACCTGAGTTACGTCTGCAGAAGGCGAAAGAGAAACGAGATGTGCGAAGATATTAGAAGAGGACGAGCAAAAAAAATAAAAACAAACCCCAACCCTATCAAAAGCCTATGCCCCGATCTAGCGCAAAAATCGTATCGGAGGGGGCGGGGTCAGGGTGTATATAAAATATAAAATACAAAACTGCTGTGGATAGGGGGTGCCTGTCTTATATACAGTACGTACAATTCGATGCAAGTCGACGAGGGAAGAAAATGCTGAATTCTTCTCGCGATAAAAACGAAGGCGTTATTATACCATAGTCGGGAGGGGGAAGGAGGGCCCGCTATGTAACCCCGGAGATCTGAGCTGCTACTGGGAGGGAGCGCGAGAGTAAAATGCGAGGATAACAATTGGAATAGGAAGAAAATAATGAAATAAAATAAAACGCCCCTGGGGGTGTGTGTATATTTTTTCGCCTGGCCAGAAGTAGACACGCACTTTTTACCTCTTACCGCGCGAGGCAGTAACTATCGCCGTTGTTGCCTATTGATTGTAGCGAGCAGGATGGCGAAGACAGCCGTCGCTCTGTGGATGTAGCATGGTTATGTCGTACCAAGTACGGCGGGGGGCTAATATGGGCCAGGACAGCAGTAAACCCGTCTTCCTTACTGCTCTTAACTGTCCATCTGTCTACGATGTGAGCCCAGTTTGTGACCACACAGCAGGGCTCGTCTCTCTCTGAGGCATCATCAGCACGGACACTGGTTGTGCTGGATGATGTAGATGGGTGAAAAAATCAGCTCAACGTCAAGAACGCGCGCATAGGCCGGGTGACACAACTCTGTCTCCATCTCCACTCGCGTTTCCAACTGCTCGCCCCAATTCCAACTCCGAAAGTTTTCCCAGCCTAAGTCCAAGTGATTTGCCCCCCCATGTCGGGACTGCGGTGCTAAAAGGGTTAAATATCAGGCTTTGTTTTTTGTATTTGGTACGGTATGGGCACCACTACCTGTACTGCTGTCGTGAGAAACGGTGCGCAAGTGATATACCTTGCGATAAAGCTCCTGCCTCCTGCTCCTACGGTACGGTCATTCGAAACCCGACATGGTTGCTGCCCCTGGTGTTGGTTGAATGGCGTCATGTGCTGTGTGGCTAGTTGCTGGCTGGCAGTTGTGCTTTTGTGTCATTTATTTTCTTTTTTCCATTGTAGTGTAATTCTGTTTGCATCTGTCTTTTCCAATGTTATTTTTTGCTCTTCGTCTGTTTTCTTTTCTTATTCATTCATTTTTTTTTTTTTTTTTTTTTCCCCCATTTTTGCTGCTAAAAATTCTGGCGTGCTGGCTTTTGCTGGTTTTTGGTTATCACCCCCGTGCTCATTGCGCTTCGCTGCATGGCCAGATCACCGTGCTGTATTTCGCGGTGTGCACCTCTGTCTCGTGTTCTGTTTCATGATGCACTAATGCAATGATGTTCATCGAGCATACCGGGTACGTTTCTTCACGGCAATCAACGTTCTAGATGCCCCCACTGCTTGTCGATAAGAATCGGAATTTTGACTCATTTACGTATACCGTCTTTCACGCTGCTGTGTTAATGTGTTAATAATGATCGATCTGTTAATGATCACGGATGACAGCGGCACGCAACCCATTTTTCTCCGGTTCATGTCGTAAGCTTTGTCGACATCTTTTTTCTTGCTTTTTTTTTTTCAATCCTCCTGCGGACGGGGGGGAAATAAAGCTCAACCTCACCACACGAGCACGTGTTTTCATGCAAAAAGACGTGTGTCCGTTTGACTCAATTGTATTCGCAATCCAGCGCTCTGCTGGCGTGCCCTTCAGTTCCCGTGTGGTAGCGACAGCTCGAGCTGTCCCTACCGGCACACAGCCCCGTGACTATTTCGTTAACTGATAACTGTGGAGTGTACTCCAAACATCCAATCTGGCAACAATCCCGAATCCTTTGATGCGCGTTTATACCTTACCATACAGGACCCTTTCCGCGGTGGGGATAACATTCTGGTCCTGTGCGAGACGTGCCTGCCCACCGGCGAGCCCATCCCGTCCAACACTCGTGCCAAGGCCCGCGAGGCGTTCGAGGCCGCCCCCGGCCTTGAGCCGTGGTTCGGCATCGAGCAGGAGTACACCCTGTTCGACAAGGACATGGTGAGTGCGAGTCGCCCTCGCCTTCGGGGGTACTCTTGGGGGTTCAAATCGTTCCGACCGCTTGTTCTGGTTCAGCTTAGTGTACAGCGACCAGACGAGTGCCTGGTAGGTGACAACAGGGCGTGGACACGCGGCTGTGATACGATGGTGCGCGGGAGAAGCGTTTCTCTTTTGTGACTGGGTTACGTGCTTGACTCACGAGTCACGTTCGGTCGCGGGGCAACGTCTTTTATTCTGCAGGTGCTGCTGCTATATGCTGCATATCATGACTGCACCGATCTAGCTGGGAGTGAGGTCGGGTGGGTTGGGTTCGTGCGTGCGTGCTTTGATGATGATTACTCGTAGGATATCCAATCTACGATGTGCCCGTACTGAACACGTGTAAGTAGCTGAATTATTAACTATTTGAGGAACCAACAGGCACAGCAGCAGCGATGGCAAAAATACGCCGCCGGTCGATGACCAACGCCCTCACGACTGCCCGTACTGCTGCTATGGTTTACCGGGTATGTCGTTGTAGTCTTCACCTTTACCGTGCACGACAACCCAACCCGAAAAAACTCGACCCGAAAAGACCCAACCCAACCCAACCCAACGCAGCCGACCCCAACCCAACCCAACCCAGTAACCAACCAACCAACCCAGTAACCAACCCAGTAACTAGGCCGGTAACCACCCCAACCCAATAACTAATTAACCCAGGAACCAACCCCAATCGCCGACCCACTAATCAACACAAAATCAAGGCAAAAGCTAACCCAACCCAACCCCCAAACCAACCTGACTCAATACACAGAATCAACCTGACCCAACCCCCAAGCCAACCCCACCCAACGCACAAACCAACCTGACCCAACCCAACCCCAACCCAACCCCAACCCGGCCCCAGGCCTAACCTCACCCAACCCACAGACCAACCTGACCCAACCCAACCCCAACCAACCCCAACCCAACCCCAACCCAACCCCAGGCCCAACCGCACCCAACCCACAGACCAACCTGACCCAACCCCCAAACCAACCTGACCCAACTCAAGGAACAATCTGGCCCAACTCCATCCCCAACCCCAACCCCAACCCCACCCGGCTGACATTTCAGGTGACCCCTTTCGGCTGGCCTAAGGAGGGTGAGCCTGGGCCGCAGGGCCCTTACTACTGCTCCATCGGGTTCGAAAACGCCTACGGCCGCGGCGTGGCCGAGGCACACTACCGCGCGTGCATGTATTCCGAGATCCCCATCTCCGGCATCAACGGCGAGGTTATGCCGGGGCAGTGGGAGTACCAGGTAAATGTTTGGTCGTGAAAAATATTTTGACATAGTTCAGACTGCCGTTATGTAGTGTGCTGAAGTAGATTCGTCGCGTATACGGCGAGTCGTACGAAGCAATGTGCTGGATTGATTCGTATCACGAGTCGTAGTGGCAAGAGTACGTAGCGCGCGCATGTACTCTGAGGTCTCCATCTCACGCGTCAACGGGGGGTTTATGGCCGGAATACTATTTGGTAAGCCTCATCCTTTTGTACTCTGTTACTGTCAAGACTGCCATTACACCATCAAGTAAGGTGTACCAGACACGAACAGCGTTTCGTCTTTCGCCCTATCCGACTAGGTGCTACTGTATCCAAAACCGGTGGATTTTATAGCACCAGGTATATCAGTTACGCCTTGGGTCTGTAACTTGTTGCCCACGTCACTCCCGAAAATGCTTTTGTGGGACTTATTTACGAGTATGTGTACGCTGCCTTACAGGCGGAGCTGTGGCTTTAACACAGATTTGGTGATTTCGGTCGTCAACTCTTCTCGCGCCGCGCTTTTTTAGCTCGCATCTGCATCGCTCTTGCTTCCGCCCGCATGGTTTGGTGTATGGTCTGGAACAGGTGGGCCCGGCTGTTGGCATCAACGGCGCGGACGACCTTGTGATGTCCCGCTTCCTGCTCCAGCGTGTGGCGGAAGACCTGCAGGTGGTGGTCTCCCTCGACCCAAAGGTGAAGGGAACCGAAAATAAATCGAAAATTGCAGGGACTTTTCACAGTCCATGACTTGGCCCGTGGGTATCTCGCGGTTTCAGTCGGGTCGGGTCAGGCGGTGTTCGAAATCTCAGGGGTTGGGTCTGGTCGAGTCGGATCGGGTCAGGAAGGTTTCTAATATCACCGATCGGGTCGGGTCGGGTCGGGCCAACAGCTCTGGATGTTTGCAACATTTAGCGCACGTTGGACAGATGATGACCTGACCCGACCTGACCCGTGAAAATCTCTGGATGTTTGCAACATTTAGCGCACGTTGCACAGATAATCGATCCCCACTCGATGATCTACATATTTTAGGGAAGATCTGTATGGTCTAGCTCATGTTACCGGCTGGGAGCCGTACGATCTGCATGATCTTAGCACGTGTTTTCTGACATCTTCGTTTTAGAAACTGCACCCTTGAGCTTTGCGATTTGGACCCGCCCCCCTTTTTTTCCGAGCCGCAGACCGACTGCTTGTTACAAAACAACGTCACTTCCTCTTTGGGTGAGATGGCCCATCTGGTCGTGCGGTGACACAAAAACAAATAATATCATATTTAAGGTTTTTGGGGCTGACGCGGCCCGCTCAATGAAGCGAGTCCAAGACCTGGATACATCAGTAGCCGCCAGTAGGCAAGTGAAACGACGCGAGTGGATAGACGAAAAACGAGCGAGTGCTAAAAAAACACCACTGCTTGGGCGTAGCGGTACGCGGAAAACAGCGGCTCGAAAAAGGCGGCTACGAATGAATATAAGGGCACCACATCTTAAGACGCCATGATAAAATTTTTGTTGGCCCTCGGAAATGCACAACGGCACGGAACCGTGCGTGCGGTTGAAAACGTTGTCACAAATGACCGCCAGCGGGCAGTGTGGAAGGGCGTGCGTGAGCATAGATGAAACCTTGAGCGAATGCCAAACACCGCTGGAGACGGCAGCACATCGCGCGGGGAAAAAAAACATGGACAAGCACACACCACCGTTTTGTTTCGTATATTGTTCCAGCATACATGTTGGGAAGAACAATACCATTTGCTACAGACGGGACACAATCCGTGTTCATTTTCATGGGAAGGAAGCCAACGATATCGTACGCAACAACCACTCACAAGTGCTTTCGACGGGTCGGACCGGGTCAGGCTGACCCGACCCGACCCGACCGATAAGCACTGAATACTTACTGACCCGACCCGTGAGACCTATAAGAGACCTCCTGACCCGGACCCGTCTCGACTCGACCCACTGAGTTTTCGTAAACCTCCTGAGCTGACCCGCAGGCCTGGACATGACCCGTGAAAAGCCTCGCCATTTTTGTCTTCCGCGAGAACGCGGGCAAATAACACGAACCATCCCAAACGAGTTGGTAGGTTAGTAGTATATGTGATCGCATACTGAGTTTTTTCGCGTAGCCACATCTAACAAAGATGGAAAAATCGCTTGTTTGTGTTTTGTTAACATATCCGAAAACGAAATGACGCATTCTTGTTTTTTCCGGCGTCGTCAGCCCATCCCGGGAGACTGGAACGGGGCCGGATGCCACACCAACTTCTCCACCGAGAAGATGCGCCAGGACGGTGGCTTCAAGGATATCATAGAGGCCGTCGAGAAGCTCGGCGCCCGCCACCTGCAGCACATCAAGGCTTACGGCGAGGTAAGGCTGTTTTTTGTTCTATCCAGTCCTGTCCTGCCCTGTCCTGTCCTGCCCTGTCCTGTCCTGTCCTGCCCTGTCCTGTCCCGTCGTTCGTTCCCGCCCGCCCACGCTGCGCGCTTTGTGCAAGCAACCTCTGCCTGTTTGATGAAAACCGAACGTGCTCCGTCCCGGCATTGTAGAGATGCGAGCGAGGGTCTGTCCTGTTAATGCTACGGCCATGTATGATATTATGAGTACACCCTTCCGCCTCCCAGGTCGCCCGGTCTCTCCCCACGCCCGGCATCGCAACATCATTTTTTCGCGCACAACGGTCCGCTCGCTTCCTCCGAATTTGCTTCTTTTTTGGTGTGTTTTCTCTTCATTATATTTATTTTCTTGGCGTTTCTTGCGTTTCTTTTCTTTTTCTTGCTTGACAACCCGCTAAACCCGCCTTCCTCTCCCTTCCTCCCTCCCTCCTTCCCCCCCTCCGTCCTCCCTCCCTCCCTCCGTCCTTCCATCCCTCCTTCCTTCCCTTCCTCCCTCCCTCCTTCCCCCCCTCCGTCCTCCCTCCCTCCCTCCGTCCTTCCATCCCTCCTTCCTTCCCTCCCTCCTTCCCCCCCTCCGTCCTCCCTCCCGCCGTCCTTCCCTCCCTCCCTCCCTCCCTCCCTCCCTCCCTCCCTCCCTCCCTCCCTCCCTCCCTCCCTCCCTCCCTCCCTCCCTCCCTCCCTCCCTCCCTCCCTCCCTCCCTCCCTCCCTCCCTCCCTCCCTCCCTCCCTCCCTCCCTCCCTCCCTCCCTCCCTCCCTCCCTCCCTCCCTCCCTCCCTCCCCCCCCCCCTCCCTCCCTCCCTCCCTCCCTCCCTCCCTCCCTCCCTCCCTCCCTCCCTCCCTCTCCCCATCCTTCCCCCCTCCGTCCTTCCATCCCTCCCTCCCTCCATCCCTCCACCCCCCCCCCCCCCTCCCTCGTCCCTTCCTCCCTCGTTCCTTCCCTCCTCCCTCCCTCCCTCCCTCCTCCCTCCCTCCCTCCCTCCCCCCTCCCTCCCTCCCTCCCCCCTCCCTCCCACAGGGCAACGAGCGCCGTTTGACCGGATTGCACGAGACTGCCAGCATGGAGAGCTTCTCATACGGCGTGGCCAACCGAGGCGCATCCATCCGCATCCCCCGCGCCGCGGAGGCGGAACAGAAAGGTTACTTCGAGGACCGCCGCCCGTCGTCCAACATGGACCCCTACGTGGTGTGCGGCATGATCTTCGACACGGTGGGCCTCCCTTTTGTTTCTTTTTTCGTGATTTATTTCATTTCGTGATACTGGTGTTTTTTTTTTTTTGGGGGGGGGGACGGGGGGATTTACTCATGAGGAGGCCTTATGTAAAGCTCAAGTGTGCGTGCCTTTGAAAGTGCACCCGTACATTACGGGGTAGCTATAGACTTGGAATTTATTTGGACTGTTTTTCGCATTGTCGATAGTAAGTTAACGGTCAATCACACGGGTGTGTTGACCGCTCGTTGGGTGATGATGTCCCGGTTGACTTGCAGTTCTCGCGCAACTGCCGCCAACTTTTTTCGTGCCTAATGTCTCACTTTTCTTCTCCCCCTTCCCTTTCCTCTGCTCCCTTCTACTTTTCTCTTTCTTCCCTGCCCTGCCTTGCCTTGCCTTGCCTTGCCTCCATTCCTTGCCCCTTGCCTATACTCCCCTTCCTTTTCCCCCCCTTCTCTTCACCCTGGTCATCACCCTTGTCTTGCCTTGCCTTGCCTTGTCTTGCCCTGCCCTGCCCTGCTCTGCCCTGCCTTGTCTTGCCATGCCTTGCTTTGACTTGTCCTCGTCTTCGTCCATCTTTCGCAGTGCTGCGTGTGGGACGGCAAGTAAAGCGCCTCTTTACAGCTTTTAGCGGCATCATAGTCCCAGTCCCGTAGAAAACGAGGCAGGGAGGGGAATACGAAAATCTAAAACGATTTTCAAGTTTCTCGCCATTTATATTCCCCCGTGGACGAAGTTCTGCGGGTCGAAGACGCGAGTAACATTTTGTTTTGGCGTTTTGTCGTGCTTGGATAAGTATAATTTGAGGTGATGCGAAAGTAATAGATTTTGATCGCCGGTTACATACGCGGCGTATATCGCGTCGAGCCGTTTTGCTTTTTTGTCGCCACTTCTTTCTTCGGCTTTTTGGTCGTTTCGTGCTCCAGCAGCGGGCGTCGTTGTGATTTGGGAGTGGAGACATGAATGGAGGAAGTGCGTGCGTTCGTTTTGCACGTGATGTGGTACAAGTTTTATTTCCTGCCCTTTTTCCCCCGTCATCACTAGAGAAAATGTCCTTTGACATGTAAACGGCGTGAGGTACTAGAACAGGGCCGGGGGGGGGGGGGGGGGGGGGGGTTCGCGAACCTGCGCAGAGATCCTCGAAAATGTGTTTAATCTAGAGAGAAGGGGGAAGAACGCAGCAAATGTGGGATTTTGATGGGAAATTTTGTCGTTATGGTGGCTGGCAGGCAAACCGATAGACACAGGTAAGGCGTTTCCTTCCGGGTTGCTTTCGCTGTAGCTTTCATGGTACCAGGTGTACCAAGAGACATAAGTCAGAAAGCCAAGTTGCTTTCGCAACTGAGCGGAGCTTTCATGTTGAACAGGGCACCGGGTGTGAATCTAGAGAGGAGGAAGAAAAAAACAGCAAATGGGGAATTTTGGTGGCAAATGTTGGCTTACGGTGGCAGGCAGGCAGGCAGGCTGACCGATAGACAGAAGTAAGGCGTTTCCGTCCAGGTTGCTTTCGCTGTAGCTTTCATGGTATGATACCAGGTATACAACATAGACAGAAGTAAGGCGTTTTTTTCCCTTCCAGGTTGCTTTCGCTATTGAGTGGAGTTTTCCGTGGTATACAACAGGGCACCGGGTGTTAATCTAGAGAGGGAGAGGAAGAAAACAACGGAAAACAGGAATCGGGGGATTTCGGTGGCAAATTTTGGCTTATGGTGGCAGGCAGACAGACCTATACGTAGACATAACAAAGGCTTTTAGTTCCAGGCTGGTTTCACTACTGGTTGGAGCTTTCGTGGTTACCAGGTGTACAACAGGGCACCGGGTGTTGTATGCGTGGTCGGTGCAATTTTTACGTGCGGTTATGATTGGCGGAGGCATCTCTGGATGACGTCACGTGGTGACGCCATGCACGGGGACATTACTTTCTGTCCATGGATTTTTTCGCCGTAGATGACATAACCGCAGCTTTAGTAGTGGTCATTTTCCTTACCACATTAGCGCTCCGTTTTTAGATTAGTAGGTACACACCACACACGTTCGATGCGGCAGCAGAGAGAGAAGGGTGCGCGAGTTGACATGCCTTCCGTGCATACCCAAAATTCACGACGGCGTCCACTCCCCTCTTCTCCATCTCGCGTGATGATTGTGTGATTTGTACTAAGTTTGGTATCCTCGTTGCTGGTACACCCTTGCTAGTATATTAATAGCTATTCACTCTCCGGTATGCTACTTGCTGGGTGGGTCCACTCTTATTAAGTTAAATCGGCGCCAGAGAAAACGACGAGACTCTTCGAGCTCGAACTTTGAGGTCTTGGGATAGAGTGAGGGGTCCAACAGGGCAGCAGCAAAGCAGGAGCTATCGTAGCTAGCTAAGGCTGCTGTACAATTCATTATGGTGCCTTTACGTGCAAGATGAGTAGTATTTAACAGATGCATCTCATAGGGGACGTTCTTAATTTTTTTCTTGAGAACATGAAGGCTTCCAATTTGGAGGCAGCGGCGTTTGTATTTTTACTTTTTTCGACGGGTATTCCTTCAAAGGGGCACGGCCCGGACAACGTTACCATCCAGTGTTCGTTCGTTCGTTCGTTCGTTAGCTTGTTCGTTCGTTCCCGCTTAGTTGACTTGTAGGGGAACTGCCTCGAATTTTCATTTTCTCGGTCCTGGCCATCCCTGCGACGCAAACACCACTTCTCCATTTGCCATATTCCACCACCTTACCGACGCTCACGAAATTTCAGCAGTCGTAAACCCGATAAAGACATCGTCCAGACCAGTATTATACCAGTTCCTTCGATCGTTCGTGTCCGCTTAGTTCACTCCTGAGGAAAACACTCGAATTTACCTCACGATGCCTCGACTCCTTCGGCGCCGGCTGCGCCTAGTTGAGGTTTGAGTCGGCAGCGCGCGAACCTTGTCGGGTTCTCGTATCCGCGACGGAGATGTCTCTCCCTTCCTCGCGGGCTAAAAGCTCTCCACTCCCGCGCCGGAACCATTACGAACCGGCCTAGCGCCCACCGGATGACAATGCCACCCCTGCGACTGCTGCCTTTGTGTCACATCGACCTAACAAAGCGTCTACCCTGCCTCGGGTGCTGGATACTGTTCGTAGTTCTAGGAAAATGAGAACAGCGCAACGTACTACGCGTACACTATAACAAACGCGATTAACAAAATCATGGATTGTGGTCGATTTTCTCCTGCTACGATGAGGCCTGAAGACAGCAGCAGCAGCAAACACTCGGCACTACTACCCGTAGCATCACTGTCCAATGTTCGGCGCTCTGCGCCACGGCAGGCTGCAATCTTTCGCTCAGACGATACGCATTCGGGAACTTCCGAAAAGAAGGCAACGGCCACGGCAACCGTGAAGCTGGAGAAGCTTCCGGGAAAGGGACGGGTTGCCGTAAGGGAATCTTGCGCTATTAGTAGATTATCTCTTCCCCTTCTTTATCGATTCATGTTCCAGAGGAGGGCGCACGATTCGCTCAACCATACGGCAACCGAAAATCTGGAAAATCTTCTGGGAAGAGGACGCGCCGGTGTATGGGAGTCGTTGCCGCACCACTCATACCCCAAATTTAGTTTGAACCACTGAAAACAACAAGTACACCTATTATACCAATCACATATAGAGGCCCACTCTACTGTAGTTTTCCCGCTCAGGGCTTGTTCTCGCCCTGTTTCAGATTATATCTAAAGCATCATCCCGCTATAGCTTCCCCCGACGATACCCGCCAGCTTAGTGAGTCATCTCGTATGCTGTCCAGAAAACGGAGGGGCAAAAGGATGGCCCTCAAAGAGTTCGCCGCAATCACCCCCGAGCAAGCGAAGGTTTGGACGCGCCACGTGTGCTGATTTCCCTTTGTTGCCCTGCTTCTTGGAGCATACCAGGTATCGACTTCGATTTTTTCGTCGACCGATAGAGTAACATACAAACAACTGTCTAGAGGGCAAGCACGGTGACCAATAAACAGACGGGGGGCAATTCAGGCAGTTGACAGAACACAAGTACTCACCGTAAACCATTTCGTTTTCTCCTCTTTCTCCTCCACCTCCTTCTGCACGAAGCTGTTTGACGAGATGACGGTTGCAATGAGTGCTCGAGAAGGAGTCCCGTGGGGACGCACGGTGTCGGTGTTGGGTAGGTCACCTTCCTCCATGGCTCATTGCATCTCATGTGTTCTCTCCAGTCATTCAATGCTCAAACGACCGCACGAGACCAGATATCGTAAATTTCTTGAAACACACATCATACATACTAAATACTGTACTCTGATCCGATGCGGGATGCTCTTGCTCGAGCATCACCGTATACCCCCGACAAGTTACGCATACGTATGATAGCTTTGGGATGCGGGGTGCTACAATTCATACTACAGGTAACTGATTTTAGGTCACGTCTTTCTATAGCTGACCCATCCACGTACATAATTCCATAACATTAACCCACCCTGAATAGTCTAATATGCAGATCACACGAAAATAAAAGGATATCAACGAAACATCCAGAAATCGAAATGGGGATCGACTATGCGGCCATTCGAAACTAACACAAACGAGGCTATAAATTCCCCACACCTCGTGAAGACGCTAAGACGCCTCTTGTAAGAGATGCAAACCCTGCAATGGAGCTCACAACAAGGGGGTTATTATTGGAAGTGTTATAGTATCCTATCGACGACGCCAAATTTGAACGAGTCCCGCAGGGACAGGGTGTCGGTACTGGGTAGGTCACCATCCTCCATGGCTCATGGCACCTCGTGCATTTTCTCCAGTCCATGGTTCAAACATTGCACAATGTCATACATCGTGCACTTCTTAAAACACACACTAAATACTCTGATCCAATGCGGGATGCTCTTACCTTGAGCATCACCGTATACCCCAATCAAGCTACGTGTCGTACAAGAGATTGACATGCCATCGCTACAATTCATAAAGATAACTGACTTCATGTCACGTCTTTCTATAGCTTACTCGTCTACGTAGAGCACTCGATAACATACTGCTTGCTGCTACGTACGGAATTATTCAGACATCTCGAACAGTTGGACGGCATCCGACAGTGATTCGAAAGGGAAAACAGAGTTTGTGTGGCGCGCTAGTGTTGCAGCGATAGGGCACCGAAGAAGAGAGGAGGACGTGTTACGTAGAAGGTGAACACGCAGTTACCAGGTTGTTACCGGGATGCCCACTCTAGATCGACGATAGTAATGCTTCGGGCAGGGAGGGTGTTGCAGCGCTGGGGCGCCGAGAAGGGACGAGGGGTCCGGTGTATGGAAGATGCACACGCTGTCACGGGGTCGTGACCGAGATGCCCGCTTTGGACCGACGACGGTTACTACAAAAAACGTCAACGACAGCAGCTGCTGACGTACGATTGTCAACTAACTGAAAAACCGCCTCGCGAAAACGCCACCAGATCTCCGGCAGGCACAAGCAAAAGTAGCCAACAGCAGCCTATTGTCACGATCGACGTTGAAAAGCAACTGCACACATGACTACGGAGCAGCCGGTGGCCTACAGAGTCTTCGGCATGGCGATGTCGTCTTCTAGTGGACAAGGCATAAGGCACACTACGCAGTTTACGCAGTCAATGCGTACTGTTAAGATACGGCCTCGAAAGGCCTGTAAGTATCCAAATTTGAAATCATTGGGATGGGTTTCGTATGATAAGGTTGGCGTTTTATATTCGGGAAAGTTAGGAAGTAGATCGGAGGCATATGCCTCCGATCTCAGAAGCTATCCCGGGCTCTGGTGGAAACGAATAAAGCTACATCTCTACGAAGGAACGAACGTGAGTACTCTCCGAGGACCTGCTCAATTGGCAGACCTGCAGGGGGCACTCTGTCCCCACCTTTAATTTAACATGTGGCGTCGACGGCAGGACAGTCGAACACGATGACGCACGTCGACGCCGCGAGGATCACGCCCTCGATCAGGCGAGGGCCGCTGCTTGCGAGGCGTCCCGCGCGGTAGAGAGGGCACGCCAAGCCATTGCCTCTCAGCTACATCGACTCCGGCGAGAGCTACCCCTTCCCCGGCGTGCCCGCTGGGTGTTGCCTCCCAAGAGACACGAACCGGGGACGACGTTTTCATGTCTGGCAGCGTCCAGTACATGGCTACCACGACGAGGGTCGAGTTCTCGGCGCACCTTGCGGAGGCGGTGATAGCAGCGGCCACGGCCTTTCTAACTTCAGAGCGACGGTCGTCGTTCAACGCGGAAGACCTTTCGGTCGGAGCAGTCTGGGCTCGCCGCGACAACTCGTCCGCCTCAGATGAGGCGAGCACCTACCCTCGCTTTGGTCAAAGCCTTAAGATTGGCCAACGACGACGCCCCTGACCCAGTCCTGTGGTCGACTCCAAAGGAAGCGCTGGAAGGAAGGCGCTCCACCAAACAGCGGCGCGGTGGCAGCCGCGATCGGGGGGACCGCAACCGTGGAGGTGGTAACTCCGGGGGTGATGGCGGCCAGAGTGGGGGAAACGGCGAAAATGGTGGGGGTGGTGGCCACCACAACCGCCGCGGTGGTGGCAACGATGGTGGAAGCGCGGGAGGAGCCTCGGGTACTGGTGGTGGCCCACTGCGCCGCCAAGGGAGCAACCAGGCCCGAACCAACCCGAGCGGCGGTCGCAGCTCGGGAGGAGGTACCGGAGGACGGCGAAACAGCGCACGGGGGCCCTCAGCGTGGGACGGCGCCACTCATAAAGGCCCGTGGGTGTACAGAACGCTGTAAGGGGAACTTTGTCCTTGTGTGCCGTTATCTGGTGGAACGAGGAAACCAAGTCGAACAGGGACCACGGCGAGGTGACAGTGATAGCCGGCAAGAGGCAAGCAACTTCTTCCCTGGTGGATATTGCCGCCTCCGCCGAACGGCTGAGCAAATTGACTGTGTCGGGTGACCGCACCAAGCCTGTTGCTTCGGATTTGGCCTGCGAGCGTACCGCCGAACTTGCTACCGCCGCGGCTCTAGCTAAATCCTCGCGGGAGGTTTTTCGCATGACTTCTCCTTTGTGTCAACGCCTGTGTTCCCTCCATATCGACGAGGGCTCGCCTCGCCATGTTACCTTTTCTGTGGTTGGTTTGCCGTAGAGCCTTTCCTGCCCCCCCCCGCCACACCGGCGGCATGCGGCAGATTCTAGAGCCTTTTCCCCCCCCCAGACCACACCGGCGGCATGCGGCAGGTTTTGATGGGTGACTATTGCCTTGTTGTAGGGTCTGCATTTCTTTCTACTGCTTTTCTTCGCGTGTTCATGGCTCCATAGCCAGACGGTTAGAGGTGTGGGAGTGGGTTTTGAGGAGCCGCATCTTCGACTCATGGTCTAGTTCGTAGAACCGGAGTTTCCCCGAATCTCCCATATTTCTGCGTATGCGACTCAGCAGGGTGGGCTAGTGTGAAGAAACGGCCTCGAAAGGCCTGTAAGTATCCGAAATTGAGATCATTTGGATGAGTTTTGTATGATAAGGTTGGCGTTTTATATTCGGGAAAGTTACGAAGTAGATCGGAGGCACGTGCCTCCGATCTCAGGATCTATCCCGGGCTCTGGTGGAAACGAACAAAGCTACATCTCTACGAAGGAACGAAAGTGAGTACTCTCCGAGGACCTGCTCAATTGACAGACCTGCAGGGGGCACTCTGTGTCCCCACCTTTAATTTAACAGTACTGTAACAAACAGCAGCAGTACAACTTACGGTACCTATTAGACTAGACTAATAATGTCAGGTATTGGTGTGCGTTTTTGTATAAAGTAGTTATACGGCGTGAAATGTGAGCTTTGACATCTTCTGATGGGTCGATACTCAACTTTACAAGCTGTCTACAATATTGTGTGTTGTAAATAACAGAAGCGGGGCAATTACTTAATGTTCGCAGCAGGGACACGCAGTAGTTCATGTACGAAGATATATCGCAGAAGACGGCTATGCGTACTGAATGTTTGAGGATTTTCGAGATCTCAGAATCGCTGTTGGTAATCCAGAACCTAGCAAGCATCGTTCGTAGCACTCCAGTTGGTCGAGGTTTCTAGACGTCGTAAGCCTCTGGAGCACAGGAGCTATGTGGGCGTCAAGACACCACCGTGCAGCATCCGCTTCGCTCACTACGTTTTCTATCTTGCCTTTCTTGCCCACTAAGCAGCACCTTGCAATATCAATCGTCTTCTTGCACTCCCAAGCACTAGCCAGGTAGCTTAACTATGATTGCGAGTCTGTGCTACCCACTTGCCAAGGGTGTATCAACACGACGATCCAATACCAGCACAAAAACCACCGCAAAAAATGGTATGTACGTGATCTGCAAACATCGGATTCTTTTATAGTCAGAAACAAGAACCCGGATATCATACTTGTACTCCCCTTCCCTGGTTGAACGATGCCCCTACCCAACAAAAATATGCGTCGGGCAGGGAGGGTGCTGAAGCGACGGGGCGCCGGGAAGGGACGGTGAACCCGGCGAAATGGAAGGCGCACACGAGGCATAGCTTCTGAGTTCCTAACATGAGGAGTTCAATATGCCACCCGAAGTATAACTTCGAAGAAATTCGAACGCAAAACCCGACCAATATTGTTAGACTAAGCGCTGATCCTAAAAAAACATGCTCACAAGATTATCATACTATCCGATAGTTCCAAACTTTTGGAGCTCAACCGGTCAAAAACATTATTGGTTAACCCCAAAAGCGCAACGCCTACAGTGGGATGACCCACACGCTCTTACCGGGACCGTGACCGGGATGCCCGCTTTGGACCGACGATAGTTATGCGTTGGATAGGGGGGGGCTTTGGAGCGCCAGGGCGTCGGGAAGGAACGAGGGGTCCGGTGTATGGAAGATGCATACGCTGTTACCGGGCCGTAACCGGGATACCCGTTTTGGGCTGACGAAAGCTATGCACCGGGTGGAGGGGTGTTGCAGCGTGTGGGCGCTGGGAAGGGACGAGGGATCCGTCGCACGGGAGGCGCACGCGCTGTTGCCGACCCGCATGAACGGGAAGCCTGCTTTGCACCGACGATGGAAGTGCGTCGGGCAGGGGCGGTGTTGCCGCGCGTTGTGGCCAGGATTTACTTTGATGCATGCGATTGTCCCGATCAGTACCACGAGGAGGGTTTTCATCTCTGTGGGCGAGCGGATCTGGCTGCTCTTTCTGGAAAGCAAACGTGCAAAAGCACCCGACCTGCAGCCCAGCCGCTGGCCGGCAAAGCTCGAACGAGAGTGTGTCGAAGTAAACTGTTGGGTACGCTGAGTGGCAGAAGACCACAACTTATCATACGAGTACATCGAACAACGTCGATTGGCATAACAGGCACAGGAGTCCCCCTTTTTACCCGTCTTGGGTGTGTGAGCACGGGAGAGCGTGGTGTGTCCCCCGTGCTCTAACTCCCAGCACGTGATGAAGGCTGCATAGTATACGCCAGGTAAGTAACGATGAGGGCTTTTTCCTGGATTTTTTTTTTCATGGTTCACGCAACATATGATGGCCGGTGGCAACTGCGCCAAATCACCCTGACAGTTTTTTCGCTGTTCTGCGTTGCTTGGTCAGTGATTGCTGGTATTATTTGAACACGTTGGCAGTGTTTATACCAGCAAAAAACGGGTATACAGACAGCAATTTTTCATCGGACACGCTTCGATTTCCCTTTGAGACCCTACTTCTCAAGTAAGCTTCGAAGTAGCTGAAGTTAAGTGGGCTTGTTTGCCCTAGATAACGCCTTTTTAAGGGTCGGGGGCAGGGGGTCGTTTTGCTACTTTTTTTCTTCAATGAATAACACGGTTCGGACCAGTTCTTCTCAGATAGTGTGGGATAAGAATGGTGCAAGCACCTATCTCCTGCGGCCGGTGCTCCCACCCCTCCCTTTCAGCTTAACACATAATATATCGATGATGTATCGATTGTTTCTGTTGAGAAATAATTCGTACCGGTACATTAAATAAAATCAGAGCTGACATTGTTAGAATTTTTCATACAATACCAGGTAGCAAAAATAGCTTGTAGCCGTTCCCGCGCCCTGCTCAAAACGAGTTGACACAAATCAAAGTCGCAACATTCCCCAGTAAGCACTAGACCGAACTGCACAATACAAAGCAAGGTCGCGACATCCCCCAGCGAGCAGAAAGAGTTCCGGTATGATAGTCCAATCACCGTTGGGCCGATCGACAACCGATTTATTCCGCCGGCATATGGTCGCCAGGGTTCGCCCTGAATTGTGTCAAATCAGCGAAGGCCTGCCGACAGAGCAATAACTCTTACTCGTACAACGTGTCCTACAGGAAATTTTAAAGAACTTTCTACTTCCTTCTTGTTGGCCGGGTGTCATTCCCACCGGCTGGGGAACACAAACGAACGGGTTGCAAAACTCTGGTCCCGCTTGGCACCCTGATCCCGCGCCGACCTAATCCCTCCCGGCCCTAAGCCCTCCAAACTGAAGCTTGATCTATAATTAGCCCCCGGCACGGCCCAATTTGGGTACCCTGATCCTGCGCTGATAGCTACAGTCAGCGACCGAATCCAAATCGGTTCAAATAAAGTTGCTAGAAACTTGCTGCCAGACATGGTGTACAAGAGGCTCCAAGTCGGTCGCCGTGCAAGGCGCAGAATAAGAAACACACGCCTTCAAAGCCGACAAACAGAAGAAAAAAAAAAAGAGAGGCCAAAACACCACAGGAAGCTATGTTTTCAGCGCGGTGCTGGGGCTACCTTGCCACCTATCATCGCGAGAGACAGCAGGAGCAGCAGCAGCAGCAGCAAGAGCTGCTTGCGCCCCTAACAAAGACATCAAATTCCAACAAAAGTCAAACATGAGTCGCGGTCGTCCCTGTTTACATCCGTTTTTCCCGACTCGCTGACGGCTTCTAGCGCCGTCTAACACCAACTTTACGCTACGCACCCGAAACAAAAACGAAACATCACACGGACGACCAACAAAAAATACTGGGGAAACGACAACAGACGCGGTTAATCCGGGCACTCCCAATCTTGGAAGGCGGCGGCGGAATACGGGGTTGGCCTGCCCTGCACCCCGGCGTCTACCTCTAGGGCAATCCCTTCGTTCCCTACCCCCGGGACACCCCACCCACCGTCATGCGTGCCTCGCACGTGAACGTACTAGTAATATTACCGTATCAGTAGATTTCCACTGTACACTGCTGCCGTAGATTAGCAGCGTTACTGTCGAGCAGTAAGGGACTACTACTGTCCGAATGCCAGGAGACTTCAATTACAGGTGAGTAGAATACTACTATTAACAGTGTTGATCAGTACACAGTACCACTCCTGCACGAACCTCAGGAGATTTCTACTACGTATCAGTAGAGCAGTACCGCTGTAGTGCAGTAGAGTGTGCCTGTACTATACAGCACGAAGCCCAGTAGATTTCTCCCACATATCAGTATAGCACTATTTATACTGCTGTATCATAGTTCGATGCTAGAGTACAGCAGGTCAGCACGAATACAGCGGACAAGAGAGGGGTTCGTTCACGACTCGAGGCCTACTGCTGTACACCAGTACCAAGATCGGTAGATTTCTACTACAGATCAGTACTACTACGGGTAGACCAGTAGTAAGGAGTAGAGTGCCATACGTCAATATGCAACGAACCAGACAGGGGTTCGTTTACTACTCGGAAACCCAATAGGGTTTGTAGCTGTAGCGGAAGGGGTCCCTGTAGGGAAGGGCCTTGCCGGCGCCGTTCTTCCTCCTGCTCCTCGGGAATATCACCTCCATCAAATTCTGGTTCAGATAAAATGCGAAAGCGATGGTGGATGACAGAGGGACACGTGCGCAACGGCGATGGGTAAACAATAACGAAAAAAAAACGAAGACGAGCTCGTAAAATATTTACACGGTGGAGCCGGTAGAGAAAGAAAAACAATTCACATAGAACTCGCACACCAGTAAATGTGCAGCAAGAAAGCGCCGACATCAAAACAGCAGCAGCAACTGCAGCAACAACGCCAAACTATGAAACTCGGCAAAAAGCTCGACATCAAAACAACATCAACAACAACAAACCCGTCCCGCCAAAATGATCTGTTGGGACCCAAAACTCGTACCTACCGCTGCGCGTTTTCAGCAAAAAGCGACACCACCGAAAAAACACCAACGCCTTTCCCTCTCGAGATATCCTCCCCTCCCCCCTCTCCCCCCCCCCGTCCCTTCACCCTTCATGCGACTCGCCGAACACCTCACGGCAATCCGCGCTTGGTGCAAGCAAAGTCTGCCCGGTCGATGCTAACCCGACGAGCTCCGTCCCGGCATAAAAGGGATTCGCGGGTCTATGGTCCTGAGGACTGCGGCCATGCATGATACGACTACCCCCCCCCCCCCCCACAACCCATCCCTTCACCCACCTGCCACATCCCGTTATCGTAGATATTTTCTGGAAGGCGCCCCGGGTGCGGTGCCTGTGGTGCCTCTTCGGCCGCTTCGGCGGCCGCAGCGGTGGAATCGTCGGTCAAACAGCATTCACCCCCGCCGTCACCACCAGAAGCTTCTCCTTGTACCCCCGCCGCGCCATCGCCTTCCCCGATAACTCCCACGCCGCTTCCTTCCGACACCTCCACCTTCACGCCAGCGTCATTGCGACTACCACCACCGGCACCACCGCCACCGCCCCCTCGTCCTCGACGCCTCAAGCCTGTGTTAGCGTTAACAGCATCATCTACCGACGTACCGCTCCGATCCCCACCCCCATCCCCGCCCACAACCCCGCTTCTGTCAACAGCAGCATCGTGGGTAACGTCTACGAACCCATCGCTTGTGCTGCTGGCGCTGCTGTTGCTGCCGTTGCCGTCTGCAGAAGACCTCGACCCTCCATCCTCTCCTGCTCGGGCCGTAGCACACTCCCCTTCCCCTTCGCCATTATCAGCGGCGGAGGCGACGGTGGGGGTAGCGGGGGGGGCGGGGGGGGTGGGAGGCACAAGATTTCCGGCTTCCCACGCCTTCATGAGGCGTTCGTGGAAATCTTTCGCCTGTATCGGAGGAGGGGGAGGATCGTATTGTCCCCGCCGGGATGGAGGGAGGGAGGGACGGAGGAGTCGTATCAAGGGCTCGAGTGGTGATGAAACATGATTCCCCCTGCATGTGAACGAGAGCACGACACGCCGCAATAACACGATGGCATTTTTTTGCCACCCTCTGGCTCCGTGCCACGTCTCTGTCCTTCTCAAGTGCACGCCATTAAACTTTACTGTTGCGAATGAATACACCTGCTGTATTTCTACTCAAACATTGCACCGACTTCGGACGTCTCTTTTCTCCCCCCCATCCGCCCAACCCTCTGCCTTGCTCTTAATTAGGTCAATCGACCGCCCCCCTCACCTCGCCCCATTTAGCGCTCTCATTGGTGGTGGTGCCCTTGACTGTGAGGTAGATGTGGTAGGCCAAGAAGCCCGAGAGTACAATCGCCATCGTTAACGCTAGCGCGAGGAGTCCGCTCAGCTTTCCGTAGTGAAACAAGACATACTTTAAGGCGGGGGGAGGAGAGAGAGAAAACACAAAAAAATGAACAAATGGGAGGAAGCGAAACAGACGTGATAGGGCGCAAACGGTCGGTAAGGCGCAAAGGGCGGTAGATGGTTAGGGCGGTTGATCACAAGATCAGAGCGCGAAATCGCTATCGTCAACGCTAGTGCAAGGAATCCGCTCAGCCTTCCGCAGTGGAACAACACATACTTTAGGGGGCGGGGGGGAAGGGCAAACAACGAAAGCAAAGGAGAGAAGATAACAACAGAAGCGTGGTAGGGAGCCAACGGTCGGTAGGATGCAAACGGTCGGTAGGTCGGTAGATCGTTAGATTGGCAGGTCAATAGGTCGGCAGGCCGTTTGGTCGGTAGATCGGTGGACCGTTACGTAGGTAGATCATTACGTCGGTAGACCGTTAGGTCGATAGATCGTTAGGTCGGTGAGTCGGTAGATCATTGGGTGGTTAGTATCGTGCGGTCGTTAGGTGATTTGGTTTGTGGATTGATACGTTTGCAGATCGGGTAGGTCATTCGGTCGGTAGATCGTTAAATCAGTATATCGGTAGGTCGGCATATCGGTAGGCCGGTAAATCAGTAGATCGGAATATCGATAGATCGGTAGACCGATGGGTAGGTAGACCGTTAGGTCGGCAGACCGTTAGATCGGCAGACCGTTAGGTCGGTGGATTGTCAGACAACACCGATTGGTCGTTGATTGTTCGGTGGTTAGATTATTAGGTTCATAGATTGATACATTCACATATCGTTAGATCGGTAGATCTAGAACGTTAGGCGGGTAGTCTAGACCGGCTGGTCGGCAGATAGTTGGGTCGGTATTTAGGTAGGGCGGTAAATCTGTGGATCGATAGATCGGTAGATCGATAGGTCGGTAGATGGCCAGGTCGGCAAATCGTTCGATCGGAAAATCGATAGATCGGCGGATCGTTAATTCGGAAAATGATGAAGTTCGTTACGTAAATCGCTAGGTCGGTAGATGCAGACCGCTAGGTCTGTAGATGGCTAGGTCGGTAGACAGTGAGGTCGGTAGACCGTTACGTCGGCAGATCGCGAAAAAAACGGTAGATCACCACGTCGGTAGGTCGGTAGATCGGTAGGTCAGTAGATCGTTAAGACGGTAGGTCGTCAGGTCGGTGGATCGCAAGATCGATAGGTCGGTAGGTTGGTAGATCGGTAGGTTGGTTGATCGTTAGGGCGGTAGATCGTTAGATCGGTAGATTGCTAGACTAGACCGATAGGTAGGCAAGTCGTTAGACCTTTCGGTCGTTAGATCGTTCGGTCGTTAGATCGTTCGGTCAGTAGATCGCTAGGTTCGTAGAACACGTAGGTCGCTCGGTCGGTAGAGCGTTAGATCGGTAGATCTTTAGATCGGTACATCGTTTGGTCGGAAGTCCGTAGATCGTTTTGATCGGTAGCTCGTTCTCTTACATCGTTAGACTAGGTCGGCAGATTGTTAGTTGCGCAGAGTCGGCAGACCGGTAGATCGTTAGGTCGGTATATAGGTCGGTAGATCGTGACGTTCGTAGGCCGTTAGGTCGGAAGATCGATAGGTGGGTATAATGTAAGATGCATAAATTGGTACGGTAGCCCGTTAGGTCGGTCGGCCGATAGATCGTTACGTCGGTAGGCCGTTAGGTCGGTAGATCGGTAGGTCGGTACGCAGACCGTGAAGTCGGCAGATCGTCAGGTAGGTCTGTAGGTCCTTAGGTCCGTCAATGGCTAGAGTGGGGGGCAGAGGGAGGTCGATCACGAAACACGAAATACAAAACACACGTATCAACATAGAAGGGCCCATTCTATATTTCGGCTTTCTGTGACCCCCCCTGCCCTCCCTCTCTCCCCACAACTACAAGTAGACCGCCAAGCGACATCTTAGCGTTGACGGTAAACTTTCGACTGTTCCAATTGATCGCTTTACGCATTTATTACTGTACAAGACGCCAAGAAATAAGGACCTCTCTTACCGAGATCGTGAAAGCAGAATTATACGTTCCACTATGGATCGAAAACTAAAGCACACGTTGACGACAGTAACAAATATCAAAGAAAAAAATGTATATATCGAACACTCAACCGGTCGCACCCACAGCTGACGTATTTGAAAAAGTTATGTTAAACAACTGCTACGCGGCTTTCTACCGAGCGCTAGATACTGCTTGCGTCTCGTGTTTTTGGTTCTCCCTCCCACCTGCGCCACGACGTGGTAACTGCCGCGGACGTATTGTTTGGAGCCCTTGCTGTAGAACCGGGCCGTCATAAGCTTCCTTCGGATCACCAGAGACCGCAGGATCCCAATGAGCATCACCGTACCGTACCAGAGCATGGAGCAGTGGATCTGCGGAGCGGGGGGGGGGGGGTATTCACTTCATACATTGCCGTTGTCGCATGACCATAAACCCTCCAATCCCTCCAATACCGAGACAACGCACGTCGGGTTTTCACCGACCAGGCAGACATCGCGTGCACCAAGCACGAAGAGCCGCGACGTGATCGTCGAGGCGCATGAAGGGTGAACTGCATCCTCTTTATAACCATTTGTGAGGCGGACTTTCGCACCTTGTGCGAACTTTCTTGCACATGGATGACAAGCTGCGAGTATAATTAAGTTGTTTTCTGGTGCGCGAACAGGAGGGGGGGGGGGCACAACATGTGGGGGATTGCCGCATTCATACGAGTGGTGTCCCCATCTAAGACTTTCCGGTTTACGACCTTTCGGGATAGAAGACCAAATAAATCGGCGTTCTCATGTAGAATAAACTACATGGGAATAGCACAGGATAGTATTTGCAGTAGTAAAAGCACAAGACCATTTGGGTAAGAGGTAAGGCCATCTAAAGGGGCTCGTCATGAAGTGGTCTTAACGCGGGTACACCACCGTAGACTGTTCAAATGGTTACACACCTCGGACAGATCACGATCTAGATCAATAGATCATATAGACCATATAGGTCATGAGAGATCTTACAGATAATCCAGATAATCTAGATCATAGAGATCTTATAGATCATCTAGACCATCTAGATACTCACCCGCCAACATGAAATATAGGGCGTGCAAATCATAGTGACCGGGGATCAACCTGACATGCAATGTGAAGCTCACGACATGGCATCTGATATGTCCGACGTTCGAAATTGTGCCAAGGAGAAGGCGCGCCTGCAGCTCGTCTGCAGCTCAACCGTTGGCCATAATCCCGGAGCGCACGTGAACCGAGAGTCCCCCCTCCCCCCGACACACACAAATTACGGACACATGTACACTCGTAGTGGGGTAGCAGGTTTAAGAGCGCCCATAATAAAGGGAAAACGGGGGCCTATCTATGATATCACGGACAGCTTGCAAAGTTTAGTACGGTAGCGATCTTCCGGGATAACTCACAGCTTCACGCCGCCGTGCCCTTATTCTTTCACAAAAACGGACTTGACAGCGGTCTAGTAGAGGCTTGTCACGTCTTTGTGACGCCCGTACTTAAAACCTACATTATTCCCAATCTGAGACGAGCGGCTCTTGAATCCAGTACCCCACCGTACACACACAACGAATGCGTCTACTACATGATACGCACGTAACTATCCCCGCCCCACCCCCGCCTCAGCAGACTCCCCTCAACATGCGCCTGGTACAAATCGTGGGCAGACACACACGTAAAACGAATACGTCTACGTATGATACACATCATACCAGGTACCGACTAAACTATGAGCTCGGTTGGGCACGACCGTGTCACTTGCCCCATTGCTCACGCGGTGGCTATCTACTTTCGTCAGTTTTCAGGAGCCACCCCAGCTGTGAGATCGAATATTTCGTCGAAACTTGTTATTTTCGCAAGCTTTGAGTGATATTCCGGTCGCGCGTACTACTGGGTGTGTGCGTCCTCATCAAGGACACTGAGGTCGGCGACTCCCGTTAGAACTCGCTTGTACCAGGGTCCCAACGGGGTGATGTTAACGAGCCACTACACGTTATCGTGTTATCGTACCTGGTGTCCCTCATAAGAACGATTGAGCTCCCCCCCCTTTTCTCTTGCGACACCCCTGCGATGTCAAGCCAACCACCTCTCGAAGAGAAACCTCGTATTCATACAAGGTCGCAGCACGCGTGCTCCCCAAGTGGTGCGGGAGACATAGCATACGAACAGGGCGAGGTGGCTTTACTCACGAGAAGGAATAGGAGGAAGTTGCGGTAGTTCTCCTCCCCCACGCACTGGTTGAGCCATGCGCAGTGGTGGTCGAATCGCGGGACGCACACGTTGCACACCCGGCAGTGCTTCGACCGCGCCGGCCTTGAAAAAAAAAAAAAAGAGAAAAAGATATACCTGGTATAAATGAAAAGGCTAGAAATGATTCAGCAACGGTGTGTTTTAGAAGACCACATGTACAATGAGATAGACATTAAAAAAGGGTTACAAAGGGGTGAACACTTTACTTCAATGTTGTTGAGGCGGAAACGATAGATCGATTGCCACTTATACTCTCAACTCGTAAGAGGGCTTGACCTTCCTAGAAAAGCCGTGGTCACAGGTGCCTTCCCTTGTCCCCCTCGGTATATGCCTTCATCAATATCGCGCATAGGGTTCAGCATTCCCACTTTTCAGCTTTTTACGCTCGTCGGTGTTCATCGAATGTCATGCTGATATGGGCTTTAACGCGGTGGTCTCATATAATTGTTTTCGTTTCTTAGTAGGAGACAACACTATATACCAGGTACCTAGCACAAAAAAAGTGTCAGGACGCACACGTTGCAGACCTGGCAAAGCTTCGACCGCGCCGGCCTGAAGAAAACCGAGACAAACCACGAAAAGCCATCCGACAAAAAGGAAAGGAAACGTGATGATCATCTCACGTTGCCCATTCGACAACCAATGTGCACCATGAACTTCATTGCCGATCGCCTACAACGCGCGTGTTTTGCACCACTTTCCATTTGTTTTGTTTTTTCCTGGGGTATCCCTCCACTCCAGAGAGACTGCAGCCTGTCCTGTCACCGCGGGCTTGACCATGTGAGTTTACGTGAGAACCATAAACAGCTTCGTATATACTGCGTATGTACTTCGTGCATACAGAATAAAAAAAAACGAGGGATAAAAAAAAAGGAAGCCTGCTGACCCTTTCAGTCTGCTCTTATTGAGCAATAACAATGAAGCAGTCATGCACATTTAAAGGATATCACATCTGTAAAAACGAGCGGCCGGTGTATCAAGCAGCTTGCAAAGATGACTATCGATCCTAATTTTTGTCGAACTCACAGCTAGTACTATAGTAACTTCATCAAAATAACAGTACTCGTATTGTTTTTCAAGGGGGGAGGAGGTGGACGTTTGTGTCACACGCGCGCGGGCATAAACGCACAGACCTTGAACGGATTCGGCTGCCGGCGGTAAAACAAGCTATCGATACACTTCGTATACACTACTGGCTCGCCCACAAGAAAGAATTCCATAAAAAACCTAGCCTGACATTTCCCGGAAAATAACAAACTCGGGGAGCGGTTATACTAGAGTGAGTGAAGAACACACCGATTCTGAAATGAGAAATCTAGCGTGGACCAGTTTCCTGGTTTCCTACTAGAGAGCAGCTGTTGTACATGTCGTATGGCATTTTACTAAGAAAACCGTAAAATCGTAATAAATCGTGTGGACCTCGTCGGCGAATCTAAAGACAAGAGGACATACGACGTACTTCGTACAATACAACGCGAGGCTCGATCAAATGAAACTTCCACGTATGTCATCACCTAACTCCGCCCCCCACCAAGCTCCAGGGGTCACCTACCCCTCCCCCCTCCTCCTTCCCGGGATTCCCCCTGCACCCCTCCCCCCCGTCGCTCTCGAGGCCGCCACCCCCCACACTTCTGGGGGATGCCCTTCTCCCCTCCCTTCCCCCCTGTCCCAAAACGCCTCTCGTTATCTTGCCCTCTCACTTTGGAATCTTGCACGTCTTGCATACACCTTCTACGAAGACCACACCGTCGTGAGGGTACAGTCCCGCGTGCCGCCCTCCGCTCCCCCCGTCCCCCCCCCCCTCCCCATCTCCGTTCCCCGCCCCCGCCGGCGCCGGCGCCGCCCTGACGATGCCAGGGGAAGTGTTGCACGCTAACGCGAAGGATCCAACGCAGGCGGCCATGACTGCATAGCCGACTACCTCGTGGTACGGCCACGTGTGAATTTCGTTCGGGATCCGGGAAAACCCCTGGCATGACAAGAACATAAAAAGGACGAAAAACGTAGCCGCAATAGGGAAAAAGACAGTCGAAGGAGGTCGAAAACAAGGAAAGACAGACGAAGGGGGTCGCAATCAATGGAAGACATACGAACGAACGTCGAAATCAAGGGAATGCAGACGACAGAGCGCAGGCATTAGCCACCAAAGAAAAGACATACAAAGAACGTCAGAATCAGAGAAACCCAGATGACGCACTCAGTATGTACAGTAGCAGGTGTAACCAAGAACTGTCCTGGTAAATATCTGATTGATACGTGACATGAATAACTGATGCGCAATTTGAGCCAATGGGCTTCATTCAAAACAGTCTGCAAGCGCACACCCCATTCTCTTCGTTTTGACCCCTCCCCCCCCCCCGCCCTACCGCCTCCACTCAATCGTGTCCCCCCCCTTCCCCTCCCCGCCGACCATCACCGCACTTCGAAAATAAAGCATAAGAAAGAGCCATTGACGATGATCATGTAGAAGCCTTGCATCAGGCGGTTTGGCCTGTTCGCGACCCAGTACGCGAAGTTTTCGGCCTGGTTTGCAAACTTTTCCCCGCAGATGCGCCGCATACCCGCGCTCAACACCCGGGGAATGCCGTCGCAGATGCAGCGGTACATTCGCCCGTCGATGCCGGGACTGTCAGCGTTGGCCAATAAAAACGACGGAACAACGGAGGTAGAGCGGGTCGGTTGGTCGGTCGGTCGTCAAATGACGGGTCTGTAAGAGTGAGGTCGATGCGACCTGGGTTCGACTCGTACCGCGTCAAAAATGTACAATGGCTTGCATAGTCAAACTCATCAGGGATCTGATCATTGCCATTAGCAATATAAGCGAACCTGGGGAACCAACTACCGTGAAACATAACCTATACAAGGTTCCTCTCCGGGAAATGCCTAGGGCGGTGGCGCAAGGACTCATTCTTATCACTACCAGACGCAACGAACATTTATTGGTTTGCATATACAAAAAAACTTGACCGGAAAAATTATGAATTCGCATTTTACCCGCAGTCCTTCTTCTTGGGTGTACTCAATAGCAGTACTTTTTGGGTACTCGATATATCCGGTCGCCCCGGTGGCGTATCAGGTTATCCTCGAGCCTGGTATAGGTCAGTTTCGTGAGTTCGAATCCCCCCGAGTGCATACTCGTATAAATTCGCGGCGACTTTTTCTTGCGCACAAATTGACTTGCGGAAAGCGCGAGAGCGTGAGTAAGCAACACTCGATGAAAAATCCACGAGCAGTGGGATTGCTGAACCCTATGCGCGACAAAAATTGAAGGCAAGAACCGGGGGGAAGAAGGGACGACACCTGTGACCACGGCTTGTCCAGAAGCTGGAAAGAAGATGTCTGTGAAAAAATAAGAAAAAGAAAATAGACGTGCCCACGGCCGATTTGTTGTTGAGAACATACACATAACACCACTCAGCACTTGACAACACACAAAACTTTTACACCGGGTGATGTGTGTGATTCCGAGAAGAGCGTCACACTTCGAACTTCAGCATAGGGGCCGCCAGGAAGCGAGAAGGGGCACGTGTCGCGTGGGGTGCGGCTCTTACTGTAGAATATTATGCAAAGAGCACGAACTGAGAACGAGGGAGCAAGAGGATAATACGTGACAGGCTACGACAAAAGCAACTCGCCGCCGTAAAGAGAGGATACGGTACGCGCACATGGTCCTACCTGTATAGCTTTTTGCTCTGCGCATGTTGTCTGCTGCCTGTCATCTGCGATCTTCGCAAAACAAACAGGAAAAATACTCGTTAAAAAACTGCCTCTGTGGACGTAAATGTATAAGGATGGGTTGGTATCTAAATTATTACTAGTACAAAGGTCCCTGTGTTTCCGCATCGATGGACGCGCACCCACAGAGCGGCAGCACAGCAGAAACGTGTGGTATGGTGAGGTGACAAATGACAGGCTCCGACACAAGCAACTCGCCGCAGCATAGCGAAGACACGCCACGCGCACATAAATGGTGTTGCCTACCGCTGCTGCTGTGCGGCAGGGTTGTAGCGTTGTGCTCTCCGCATGCTGTCTGCTGTCTGTCATCTGCGATCTTTTACATAAATGAATGGTGTTGCCTACCGCTGCTGCTGTGCGGCAGAGTTGCAGCGTTGTGTCCTCTTGGTGTGGTACGATATCATATACGAAGCACACCAACATGAACATAAATATCGGTAAGTCTTTTACATAAATAAATGGTGTTGCCTACCGCTGCTGCTGCGCGGAAGAGTTGTAGCGTTGTGCTCTCTTGGTATTGTACGATATTATATACAAAGCACACCAACATGGACACAAATATAAGGACCGTTGGAGTACTAATATGATATTCAAACGATCCTTACACTTTACGTCGGCATGTCACTTCACACTTGACAGAAGCAGCAGTAGCAGCAACAGCGAGAGGTAGTGGCGTGTAGGTAGGTAGAGCATCGCAGGCTCCGATCAAAGCAATCAGCTACTGCAACAGCAGCCACATGCGCAAAGAGTTGCAGGCTGCTGCTGCTAGGGGGTTGGACTGCTGCTGGTCGGCAGGATCGTAGCGTGGTGCTCTGTGCAACAACAGGGAAAAGTACGTGTACCATCTACGAGCAGAAAAAAACCGGTTTGCATCCAAATCTCATGTGCGTACACGGGGATAGGGGATGCGGTAACACCCTCCCCGGGGATGTTGCGGAAACCCGGGGATTCGCCTCAAGTATGCCCAAGGCCAAAAAAGTTGAAAAGGCTTGCCACGCGCAACGCACTGCACGGATCGCGCCCAAACCTCCGGCAACGTGACCCCGACGGTCGAATAGTGCCCACCCCATCTCACGTTTCGGATAAAAGTGCGAGCACAAAGAGGTGTGCCCCCCCCCCCAAAAAATGACAATTATACGTATACACATAGAGATACTCAACACGATTATCCCCCTAAAACCGGCTTCACCTCAACTTTGCTTCGGGACCATGCCATCATGCCGGACCAATAGACAAGGTGCGCCTTTGGATCAAAATATAAGGGCATATCCGCACCTGGTACTGCTGTTGATCGCACCACCAAATCACCATTATCAGCTATTAATAGGAACTACTGTACGTCAAAATTACGCCAATTGTTCAAGATTGCACGCATCGGATAAATCAGATCCCTATTCATCTATACACTTATTAATACCTGGTATGTATTATTAATACTATTATTAATAATAGTATATGATACAAGGGCTCCGCTCCGCGGGCGGCTGACGCCGCCCGCTACGCTCGCGCAAGGCAGGGAAAAATGCAACTAAAAACATAGACTATGTAAAGGGGGCAGAAAGAAGAGGCCCACGATTTGGTGCGAAAATCGATTTGATAATGCCAAGAGCTGCTTGTGCAGAGCAAATTGCCCTGTTGTGCTCAGCTGTGCTGTGTGCTTTTGTTACCGGTGTTACGTTCTGATCGGCAGTACGGGGGTAATTTGCGTGGCCCACGCAAATTACCCCCGTACTGCCGATCAGATTGGGGGAAAAAACAGGGGGCCGTGAAAGATCAAATACATAGTCTATAGAAAAAGAAAAAAGAGTAAAAGTAGTACTCCGTACACAACAACACACGCATTATACCCGGTACTGCTCTATGTTCGAAAGAAAGCACACAGCGCAGCGACACAGCACCGCAGCGAAGGGCACGGCACCGCACCGCATGGCTCCGCACGGCTCCGCACGGCTCCGCACGGCGCTACGCTGCGCTGCTGGGCCATATATAGCCGGATTGATCTGAGCTGGGCGTGCATGTGATCCAACAGCGTAGTATCTGATGGTACGTACAAACCTGGTGTAGTAGTACAGGTATGTACTATTGGCGTTTCGTATATCGAACGGCTCCGCACGGCGCTACGCTGCGCTGCTGGCCCATATATAGCCGGATTGATCTGAGCTGGGCGTGCATGTGATCCAACAGCGTAGTATCTGATGGTACGTACAAACCTGGTGTAGTAGTACCGGTATGTACTATCTCGCCCTCCGAGTTGTAAAGTGGTGGGGAAGCGCTACGGCGACAGGTGGCCAGCGTAGGGAGCTGAAAGTCGGTGCCTACTCGTAGAACACTGAAAAGCCGGCAGTCAACTTCAACATCTCACGACTTTGCGCCGCAGATGCGTCGTAGAGTCGTAGATCATACGTTAGATAAAGTTACGGAATGAAGAAAATAAAAAGAGAAACGGGGAAAAAGGAAACGAAGAAAGCGAAGAAAGTAAGGAACGCGAAGAATGCCGGGAAGGTTCTCCGAGAGGGGGGTTTAGGCAGGCGTGTTCCAAGTGGGAGCGCTGAGAGCGGAGCAGGTCCCATTAACCAAGTGGATAAGGTTTAAAAAAAATTCGAGGACAAATGTAATTATATCTATGTCTTGCAGGGCAGACAGATCCCTGATCTGTATGAGCTGCACGGTCTAGGTCATATTGCCAGGCGGGAGCCGAATCGTCTGCATGATCTGGCACATGTTTCCCGGGTTGGATGGATCTGTACTGCACAGATCTCACACAACGTGTCATACGCCGGTCGCCCCGGTGGCGTAGCAGGTTGTCCTCGAGCCTGGTATAGGTCTGTTTCGTGAGTTCGAGCCCCGCCGAGTGCATACTCGTATAAATTCGTTGGGACTTTTTCTTGTGCACGAATTGACTCGCGGAAAGCGCGAGAGCGTGAGTTAGCAACACTCGATGAAAAATCGACGAGCAGTGGAATTGCTGAACCCTATGCGCGATAAAAATTGAAGGCAAGAACCGGGGGGGAGAAGGGACGACACCTGTGACCACAGCTTGTCCAGAAGCTGGAAAGTAAAGTGTGATTAGAAAAAAAACACACACACACAACGATATACGTATGTACTTGATGTACCAGGTATTAATAGGATATATTAATCGATCGTTTACTATTAATAACTGTGTACGATATCGTGATCTGTTCGACATATCATATTACAACGACATATGTACCAGGTCGGATCTATTAATAGATGGTCTACTAACTGCGTAGATCGTGATCTGTTCGGTGTGTACAAGGGGTCCAAACATCAAAACCAGAGCCTTCGAGGCATTCAAAGAAACATACAGCATAGAGGATTCAGTATGGAAAAATAAACTGTCGAAGATTCTTCTCTCGTCCCCCTTATGTACGTACAGTAGAACCATCACCGGACTTCGTGGGGATTGGGGATTGTTGAACCTCGGAACTCTACTCTACTCGGTAATGATGCCACAGGCCATGCTCTCTTACCTGTCTGGATCCGCGAAGAACATGAGATACCCCGCCACGCCCAAGATCATCACATTCACCCCCATCACCACCATGATGTTCGGCATGGTGCTCGCGGGTCGTTGGGTAGGTGCGCGTGGGTTGTGTGCTGGATTTGACGCCGGGTTTTGGAAGGTGGAATTTTAAGAGAGCAATTGGAAGCGCAAAACAACCTCGCACTGCTTTTTTCTTTTCACGCCTCCACTTCACTACCAGCGCACAGCGGATGTCAGGAAATTTACCACTTCGGGTGGTGTCCTAGGCCAAGAACAGGGAACAGCGCAGTAGAGGCAGAGATGGCCCTTCGGAAGCTGTACGATTGCCCGTTTTTGTGAGGCCAACATATCGTCTAGAAACCTTTTGTTCGCAGCCTTGCTTCTTGCTTCGGACCAACCAAAGGGGGAAAAGTTATTCCTTCGCACTGCGAAGTTCGCACCAGGGCTCTTCGCACGAGCAACAATCTCAGGATCTCAGGTCGCAGCCATCATTCCGCTGCTTCTCATATACCGTAACCCGTGGGAGGAAGCCAGACATCAACACCCAGGTTCAGTTCGTCGATAGCACGCGCTGCGCGTACTTTTTTCTAGCTGAGAGAGTGGCTTTAGATGC
Source organism: Undaria pinnatifida (assembly GCA_012845835.1). NCBI lineage: Eukaryota > Phaeophyceae > Laminariales > Alariaceae > Undaria > Undaria pinnatifida. Next base: position 8,011,642 of record JABAKD010000011.1, read on the forward strand.
CCGCTCTCGGCTGTGCTTTGCTCAAAAGGAGAAGTAAATAACATGCACATGTTCAACCATTGACCATTTGGCCATCCGTTTCCAACTCATAGATACACATCGGTGTGTCGGTCCCCACGCACCGGGCATCCGACTACCCCCGCCTCCCTCCCCACCGCACACCACCGCACACGCTCTTGTGCACCCCCTGCGGTGCCGCCTGGCTCTAAGCAGCTCTTCTTGAAAGGTGTACCGGGTACATAACAAGGACCTGATGAAGACCACAATCTGACGCGCATTCGCTTTTACGTAGCAGCAGAGGCGAAGCGTTTCATGAAGTCTTCTCAGTTGTATGCGTGTAGAAAGGCTAGCCAGCGAGAGGTGGCGTACGTACTACTGCTGCTTGCTGTGTCCCCATCTGCCTGAGACCGCTACGCTATCGCCTTCACAAGTAACTCGCCCTCTCCCCTTTCGCCTCCTCCTCCTTTCTCCTCGGAATTGAAATGGATGCTGCAACGATGCCATTCGTCGCTACAGTCTCCCAAGCTGAGATCTGAACATGGGCGGCGGGCTTGCGGAGCCAGCTGGGTGCAATACGGTAAGGAGCAAATGCACATACGCCTGATGCCTTTTGTTGTCTAATGCAGCACCATGCAGTACTCGTACGTACATTGCTTGTACCTGGTACTCCGAGGTGTATGTATAGGATACCGCCGAGGAGAACAACGCTACTACTGCTGCTGCTGTCATGTTTTACTGATGTTTATAAGCACTGCTGTTTGCGATCTTTACAATGTGTGGCTATGATACTCGTAGTCGCTACGATACGGGACGCATGCTGATCGCGACGGCGTCTGAGGTTCTGGGCGTCGTTGGGCGCCCATTCTAGGACCCAGACAGAGCAACCAAAAATGAAAAGCGTTTGTGTTGGGTCTCCTTAGCATTCTATCAGCTACGAGTACGCGCAGCAGTGTGAGCACCCAGCAGCATGGTGAGTCGGAGTACTGGTGGTATCGTGCTGCACCCCCGTGTCGTATAATAGAACCCAGGGACTAGGTACTATTAACAGGTAGTAGGTACCGGGGACGCCTTGTGCTGGGCGTCGTTGAATCCCCATCTGGGACCCACAGAGTTCCCAGACAGCGCCCAAAATAACTTGAATATACGTGGTCTTTTCAACAGCCATGATAAGAGTACGCACGAAGGGTGAGCTAGCAGCAGCATGAGTCGGAGTACCGGTACGAGTATTCATAGCACCGTGCTGTGCTCCGTGTCGTACGACCCCTTTCATTGCTATTTGGACACCGAGTCTATCATTACAATTGCATACCACAAGCGCGCCTTGTGATGGGCTTCGTTGGGCGCCTTGTCTGAGACAGACTAATCGACCCAAACACAAAGTGTGGTGATCTGAACAGCAGTCTATTAATATGAATACGTACCTGATATATACGGCGGTACGACGTGTTGACACGCAGCACGCAGGAACGTATTAGGTGTATGAGTATGTTGTTGTGTTGCCTTTGAAGGCCGGTAATTGCCTGCATACTTCCATTTTATCGATAATTACCTGGAAATAGGTACTTGGAACGTTCCACAGGAGTCGGAGGGCCTATCTTATGAGGGGAATAGTAGGTGGGCATCTGGCAGCCCACTATTAATAGAGCTTAAGTCTTTCTTTTTCATGGGAGCGTGAAAATGGAATATGTTGTCCTCAACCCTCTACGAAACGAACACGTGAGTAACGACGATGGCCCATCAATAGGCAAACCTGCCGGGAGATAATACTGTGTGCCCTGCCTAGCCTCATTATACTTGGCGTCGACGACAGAATGAAGGGGAAATATAGGAAATCCACACCATGATACCTCCACATCGCCATCAACGTAAGGGAGGAGGGGCGAGGGCGTGTCGGAAAAGTGACAACCCTCCAAAACCTCCACATACCCAGCGAGGGAAGGAAGGGGGGGGGGGTGTACTCAGTTTGTGCATGGGCGTAGTCTTATGACCATAGACCCTCGCATCCCTACTATGCCGGGACGGAGCACGTCGGGTTTTCACTAACCAGGCAGATATTGCGTGCACCAAGCGCGAAGCGCCGTGAGGTGTTCGGCGCGTCACATGAAGGGTGAGCTGCATCCTTCCAAGAACCGCTCGTGAGACGGACTTCGGCACCTCGTGCCTACTTTCTTGCTTACGGATGACAGCGCCAATGAGTCATACTTCGTTTTCTGGTGTGGCAACTTCATAGACAGCGATGGGTATTACTATGTAACAGCCTCGTGGGTGCCTTACCATTTTCACAGTACGTGATGCGATCACTCCCCTTGTGGGGAATTAAGGTTCTCCACGCCGCAAATATTATCTAAATCGATAACCAATCATGGTGACCGCAAAAAAAAACGAACAAAAACGGTAGTCTAGTTCACGCAGTGACTGACATGTTTTACAGCGTCGTTGCCAACCAACGCCAACCCCAATATACATACAATGTTCTACAGCGTCAGTGCCAACCGAGGCCAACTACTCTATACTTTTTCAAGGGGGGCCGAGGGAGCGGGGGGGGCAGTATCGCAGGAAGGTAGAGCACAAACACCATACAGTCCTGTGCCGCAGTATAAGCACCTACAATACTTAAGACGCCCCCGACGCATGGCGGGGGGGCGGTCGGCAGGACGAAACAAAAAAGCAGAGAAAAACGAAAACATTTTTCTCCCGTGCAGCCAAATACACGTGCCATGTTACCCAGGTTGCCTCCCGGCGATACGCTTTCGGTTTCCCCCCCCCGCGCCGCGCCAATTGCCTTGTTGGTCATGTGGTGGTTTTGTCGACTTTTGGGGTTCTCCGGGTCCTGACAAGCAAGTTCCTTTCCTTTTTCTATGTTCTTGACGTTTTTCCCGGCTGCATAGCCTCGCTGCCGAGCCGCGTCTTCGACTCGTTTGCTATTGTAGTTCGTGAAACCGGGTTCCATGAATTTTGCCCATATTTCTGCATATACGGCTCATCAGAGTGGTGCTTTAACCCCTCTGGGGCCCCCGAACCCCTCCCTGTACTAAATCCAAGTATTTTTGTCCCCAAAAACGGGTTTCCAGTGGTGAAGGGGTTGAGGGTTAGGTCCCATTGGCAATTGGTTCACCTTCTACCAGTCAGTGGTCAAACCGACCAATACAATGTAGTGTCTTGAAAAATGGCGTCGTCGACAGACCATGGGTTTTTGGGCTGTGGGTTTGAATATCACCGGCCACCAATAATAAACGTTCGCGACTTTCTCCACCTTCAGATTTCAAAAATTCTCTCCCCGATATCTCGAGAAAATGGAACCGCGTGGATATTGACACGTCCACCCGTATATCCGGCCGACCTGCTATCCCGCCGGTCCAGGGATGAGGGTGTTACAAGGCTTACAGCTTGGGCAATCAATTGTTCACCTTTTACCACGGTCAAAACGGACTAAAAGAAGCTCTAGTTCCTTCACAAATGACGTCGTCGACAGACCATGTTTTTTTTTAGTCGTGGGTTCGAATCTCACCATCCACCAACAATGAACTTTACGACTTTCCCGATGTCGAACTTGAAAAATACTCTCCCCGGTATCCCCAGGAAGTGACACCGGGTGGGTATTGGTGTTTTTGGTTCGCCCGTATATCCGGCCTACCTGCTATCCTGCCGGCCCCGGGAGGGAGGATTTTTTCAGGCTTAGTGTGGGTAGGCAATTGGTTAACCTTTCACCAGTGGTGGTTAAACGGACCAATGCCCTCTAATTCTTGAACAAATGGACTAGTGGTCAAAACGGACTACGTATTAATACTACCCTCTAATTCGTTAGCAAAGGGAAAGGTTACCCAATTGCCTACCCAAACTAAGCCTTATAAACAGTGGGCTAAAGTGTCGTGGTATTGCCTGGGAACTCGGAAGGCCGGTAATTACCTGTATATATATCGGTAATTACCTGGGAATAGGTATTTGGAAGGTTCCCACATGAGTAGGAAGGCGCATCTTATTAGGGGAATATCAAGTGGCATTTTTGTAACCCACCAGAGTTTATAGTGTTGTGGTATTGCCTGGGAACTTGGAAGGCCGGTGATTACCTATATATATCGGTAATTACCTGGGAATAGGTATTTGGAAGGTTCCACAGGAGTAGGAACGCGTATCTTTTTAGGGGAATAACGGGTGGGCATTTTGTAGCCCACCAGAGTTTATAGTGTTGCGGTATTGCCTGGGAACTTGGAAGGCCGGTAATTACCTGTATATATATATCGGTAACTACCTGGGAATATGTATTTAGAAAGTTTTCACACGAGTAGGAAGGCGTGTCTTATTAGGGGAATAACAGATGGGCATTTTGTAGCCCACCAGAGTTTTTAGTGTTGTGGCATTGCCTGGGAATTTGGAAGGCCGGTAATTACCTGTATATATATCGGTAATTACCTAGGACTAGGCAATTTAGAAAGTTTCCACACGAGTAGGAAGGCGTATCTTATTAGGGGAATAACAGATGGGCATTTTGTAACCCACCAGAGTTTTTAGTGTTGCGGTATTGCCTGGGAACTTGGAAAGCCGGTAATTACCTGTATATATATCGGTAATTACCTGCGAGTAGGTATTTGGAAGGTTCCCACAGGAGTAGGAAGGCGTGTCTTATTAGGGGAATAACAGGTGGGCATTTTGTATCCCACCAGAGTTTTTAGTGTTGTGGCATTGCCTGGGAACTTGGAAAGCCGGTAATTACCTGTATATATATATCGGTAACTAACTGGGAATATGTATTTGGAAGGTTCCCACAGGAGTAGGAAGGCGGGTCTTATTAGGGGAATAACAGGTGGGCATTTTGTATCCCACCAGAGTTTTTAGTGTTGTGGCATTGCCTGGGAACGTGGAAGGCCGGTAATTGCTCATATTTATATATCGGTAATTACCTGCGAGTAGGTATTTGGAAGGTTCCCGCAGGAGTAGGAACGCGTATCGTATTAGGGGAATAACAGTTGGGCATGTTGTAGCCGGTTGTAGCCCACCAGTTTGTATTGTTGTTGTATTGCCTGGGAACTTGGAAGGCCAGTAATTACCTGTATGCATATCGGTAATTACCTGGGAGTACGTAATTACCTGGGAGTAGGTAATTTGGAAGGTTCCCACAGGAGTAGGAAGGCGTATCTCATTAGGGAAATACGGGTGGGCATTTTGTAACCCACCAGAGTTTGGTCTTTCATCGGAGCGTGAACATGTAATAATATAGCCGGTCGCCCCGGTGGCGTATCAGGTCATCTTCGAGCCTGGTATAGGTCAGTTTCGTGAGTTCGAGCCCCGTCGAGTGCTTACTCGTATAAATTCGTTTGGACTTTTTCTTGTGCTCAAATTGACTTGCGGAAAGCGCGAGAGCGTGAGTTAGCAACACTCGATGAAAAATCGACGAGCAGTAGGATTGCTGAACCCTATGCGCGATAAAAACTCCGCCCCACCCCCCTCACCGGTTATTCGACTTACAAGATTCACTTGATAAAATGATACATTTCCCTTCACAGCTGTCAGATTTTGTCCCCCTCAAAAACGGGTTTTATAGTTTCCGCGCACAGACGGACTAAAATCATCCTGTTGACCCTGATAGCTATACTGTAGTTGTAAGGGGAGTCGCCGACCTATATCCTTAATGAGGACACACAAGTCGTAATGCGCGCGATTGGAGTATCACACACAGCTTGCAAAGATGAGTTTCGACGAAATCTTCGATCTCACAGATGGAGTGTATTTTCATTTTTTATAATACAAATTGAAGGCAAGAACCGGGGGGGAGAAGGGACGACACCTGTGACCACGGCTTGTCCAGAAGCTGGAAAGTAAAAGTGTGAGGGAAAAAAAAAAAAAAAAAAAAACGTCATCTTTAAACATCTAAGCAACGAACACTCGTGAGTAACGACGATACCAGCCTTATAGTAAGTACGATCCGCCATTCTGTCTGCGCGCCGCGTGGTATCATCTGATTGGACTCTTTGCCTTGCGGTTCCGACAGCTATCTATCATCCTCCAACCAAGCAGTAAGTGGGCGATGCTGTATCATAATCTCGCGTTTTCGTTGTCACTTTTTCCTGCTCACAAATCCCGTAAGGGTTGACGCGAGAAATGCCAGTACACTACGTACGTAGGACATTTCCAGCAGCAAACAGGAAGTATGGCAGCAGCTGCAGTGCCCTTGCGACTTGAACACTATATGTGATACCTGGTAATTACCCGGTGGTACCACCTGATATCGCACGTGGCAGCTGGCACGCGGGTGCATGAGTACTACTCTGCGATATATAGCTAGCCTTGATGCCCACTAAACAACTTGGAAATAGAGTTCCGTTTTTTTTTTAATTTCTTCTTCTCCCACACATTTGAACAACCCCTGTCCTCCTCACGTACGTACGTCTGTCTGCGTGTCCGACACCATGTTTCACGTTGAAAGTTGGCCCAGTACAACGCTCAGGTCAGCACATACATGATACCCAAATGTGTCCTTCGCCAGAAAACTCTCTCAACTCGCAGCACAGGCCTATTAATAATGTTGTCTATTATCATTTTGCGGAAAGGCTTTCTTCGTCATTTCAACTTGCCACTGCTGTCCGTCGTTCAGTCCCCAGATCCCTCTATTCGTGCTCCTCGGTGAACGTGGGGCTGCTCTCCGTATATACGACACCACCAGGAGATGTTTCGGCGTTCTTTCAGTCCCGCAGTTCCCAGATCCCTCTACGATTAACGATGAATTAAAAACTTGCTGCTATTAATAGCTCCGGATATACGCTATTTTGATGCCCAGGAGTTTTTTCGGCGTCCTTTCATTCTTCGCTATACCTACCACTATTTATACAATGGGCACTTCCATTACAATAATTACAATAAAGCGCCAACCATCCGTTTTTGCTCCCAATACACCTGTAATACATAATCGATGACTCCGAATCGCGAGAAGATCAGTTGGGAGCCGCCCAACTCGATAAGTCTGACCCATCTCCATTCTTCGGCCGACTTTTCGGGGTTTTTTTTTCGAAAGCACCCGTTCTCTTGACGTCTTTCTCGGTGTCCGACGCCACTTTTCGCGTCGCAGGTTCGCACAGCAGTACAACGCTCGGGTCATCAGCGCCAATAATAGCAAAGCGTCATATATAGTACAGCTCAGAGTCTGTGAAACTGCTGCCTGCTGCTTCTGTTGATTCATATGACACCACGCATACATGAGCACATCTACGACGAGCGGCGAGTATGATTTTGGGATTTCTTTGTATCTTTTTTATGTTTTCTTTTTTTTTCTGGAGGTACATACAGCAGTATGCTGGATTTTATAACTAATTTTGAAGGACGTCAGCCGTGAGTTCGACGAATTTCAGGACAATACTCATCTTTGCAAGCTGCGTTGTTGGTACTCGTAATATACTAGTCTATATGGGTGAGTTTTTATGGGGAGGTGTCCTATTTTTTGTCCAATATAATGGTAAGTGTTGGTATTTATACTCAGGTGGGGAATTTTAAGCCAGGTAAAACATCACATCTATCTTAAAAATTTATTACTGCTGTAGTTTCCGCTATACTGCTCTATCATATGTATAGTAGGCGGTTTATTTTGTTTTTTCTCCCCCCGGCTTCAATATCGGGAAGAGTACGAATACAGAATATTATTACTATAGTTGTCAATATTATTACTATAGTTGTCAATATGTTGCTCTTAATCCAGCATTCGAGAATTAAAGTCAGCTACGCCCACCCCAAAAAGAATAAAAACTCTGTGAGACACGAACGCACTGTTCAATTTGATACGCTGTTACTCTACTATTTAAATACAATTATGTGTTTTCAGGACGTCAGGTGTGAGTTCGACGAATTTCAAGTCAGTACTCATATTTTGAATCTGCTTGCTGGTACTTACTTGTACTACTATGCTATGTGGGTTGAAAAAAAAATTGGGGGAGGTCCTTTTCTTTTATATACATTTTTTTTTCTCCACTACAATGATTGGTGCTAGTGATTTATCCGTCGATTTTTTGTTACGCTACCACCTCTGTTTTTGTATCGTAGCCTTTCTTGCCCGACACAAGGTTCGTCGCCTCTGTGTCGCGCTGCTTCTATTCGCTGTTGGTCGCGTACGTTCCAACTCTTGAGTCTATACGTACCACGTTGCTGCTGCTGTTGTATCATGTGATATCTTACACGGGCGCAGTATGAAGAATACGGTCATGAGGATATCTACATGTATGTACGTACGTGTCTACAGTTTTTTTTCTTCTAAATTTGTTTAGAAATGTATTGCTTTACCGTGTCTTCACCGACAGGGGGGGGGGGGCGTGCATTTTATTCCCTAGTAATTGATAATAATATCAGTAATATGATACGTGTTGCGCCATCTTGGAAAAAAATCTTCTAAAAAACACGCAGCTCGTGATATTTTTTTTCAGGGTCGATACTCATCTTTGCCAGCTTCGTGATCTTTGACCGCGCCGCTCGTCTTGATGAGTTGTGTGTGGGAAAAAAGCATCAATAGTGCAATGGTTAGTGTGCAAAGGGTCTGTCTGTCCCAGCCGATGCGGGCCGCAAACTCACGCCCCACGTACGCACGTAGGTCGGATTTTTGAAAATTAAAAATAAAACTAGACCTTGTCAGTGTGTTATCGTTTTCGATTTTCCTCTCGCCCTCTCGAGCCGCGAGCCTCACGCGCCCGCGCGGGCTGCTCGCGGGCAAACGAATCCCCGTCGTCGCTACAATTAATGCGCGCATTCGTGAAAGACGAAACAATAGTGAATACCAGCCATCTGGTACTACCAGGTACTACTGCTGCTGTTGTACAGCAGTAGGAGTGATGCATGATTACTGTGTGTTTTCAACCAGTGACTAGTTCCATCCATTGTGAAAAACACAATAATGTAAGACACTGCCTTGTGATAAGGCTCACCTGGTAGTTTTGGGTAAGCGCTTGGTTAACCTTCTGCAAGTGGTCAAACGGACTAATACCCCACTAATTCCTAAACAAATGGCGTCGTCGACAGACCATGGGTTTTTTGGGTCGTGTCGTGGATTCGAATCCCACCATCCGCAATAACAAACCATTTCAGACTCTCCCCATGTCGAACTTGAAAAATACCCTCCCCGGTATTCCCAGAAAATGAAACCCCTTGGAGATTGACACGTCCGCTCGTATATCCGGCCGACCTGTTACCCCGCCGTGTCAGGGGGAAGAGTGTTGTAAGGCTTAGTTTGGGTAAGCTTTTGGTCAACTTCTTTCAAGTGGCCAAACGGACTAATACCCCACTAATTCCTTAACAACACCCTGTTGTTCCCAGAGTGGGTAATGAATAACAATCAATCAAATCAGTCAATCAACCACGATGCCCTTTTGTGCCGCCGTTCCGCGTCTCTCCGCCTTGCCCCGAAGCGAACCAACCTGCCCGTTGCATAACACCAACCATTTAAGGCTCGCCGCAGGTGCTGTTGCCCCCTCTAGAGATCGAAAAGCCCTACGTACCAATTCCAAGCGATATGGCCGCTTCTAAGGCCATTGTTTATGGTACCCCGATCCGGGTCACAGATGTTCCTCACCTTGTTTTCGCCGGGTAAAGATCAAGATGCCGACGTAAGGTTTCCATGTGTGTATGGTAGGAACAAGTCTAGATGCAGAAGCTAACAGCAATGTTCAATATGTTTGTTGGCATTTTTTACGGGGGTGGTTGTACGATTCCGATAACTCGAAACACACACAAACGCGCCGCAGCGCCACAACACGCTACAGACCATGGCGATCGAGGTGCGCGAGGGCCAAACGGTAGCTGCTCGGCAAATTGCCCAGGAGGCTGCCGCATCTTCGCGAATTTCTGCTGTTCTGTGTGTGTGTGCGCGCGGGGGCAAAATTGCGGCCTAACCTCGAGACAACATATGGAGAAGAGATCCCTTGTCCCGATCTCAGGCTGAGATCGGGACGAAACGCCCCTTTCGGTGGATTTTCCGATCTTGGAAATCGTCAGAACCAACATTTTTCTCCACATGCAGCGTACACAGATATTACGTTAGGCGAATCTTGTAGAGATCGAGATATATGGCTTACGTGGGGGTACCATAAGCAGTGGCCTAAGGACACGTTGCAAATGAAAAAAAATAAACAAGCAGATGAAAAATTCCAAAAGGTTGCCAACGAAGGACTATTAGTACCTAGTCTATTATTAGGAAGATCTTCAAAACCTTCCGCCTCCAATCTCCCACCTCACAACAGCAGCGGTTTCGTACGTGCTGATCAGGCACCCACCAGTTGCCTGTACTCTGCTGTACACGCTTTGCTTTTGCGCTACCCGCCGCGTCCTTCTCTCTCGTGAATGACAGCTCATCCCAGCCAACTCGCTCTTTCACACTAGAATATCCCCTAGTAAGCATGCCTTCCAAATACATTGAGATCCATTCCCGCTCCACAAACCCCAGATTTCCTACGTTCAATATTACACCTGATATAATACCGCCCACCCTCCTGGCCGGCCAACGTTAGTTTCTAAGGCATGTATTGCCTCCTCGTGTCTTAACTGCTGTAACATGTCTTAACTGATGATCTAGATACCGCCCACCCTCCTGGCCGACCAGCTTTATGTTGTAAGGCATGTCTTAACTGCGTTGGCGTGCCTTAACTCCTTTAACGCGTCTTGACTGCTATTTCAGATACTGCCCAACCCCTTTTCTGGCTCGCCAACGTCCCACAGATCGGTACGGTCAGCTTTTTCTTTGGCCTCCTAGGAGGCACGGGATGTACTATCGTCATCAAGGTGGGTGTTGTACGGTACCCTCTTGTACCGATATACAAGTAGCAGGAGGGTGGGAACAACAACATGAGCATCATTGTTGGACAAGCAAAAGGCCTCAAAGGACTAACAGCATGTGGGTATGTTTGCCGTGGAGAACGCCTTTTATTTGATCGGGGATGGCGGATGGTTGTATTGCTTTTCACACCCCAACCCTGAATAGTACGTACGTATCTTCGGGCCAGTTATTCCTTTCGCGTACAAGTGTGGGATAAGAATGATGGGAGGACCTCCCGAGGCCGGTGCCCCCACGTCTCAAAGTACAGGACACGTATTAATAGGTTATGCTCGTGCGTATCGATAGCCTCAAGCCATGCATACAAGAAATTCGAGGAACGCCATGCTACATCGACTCGTCAAATGGAAAACGTACGAGTACGTGTCGAAAGTTTCAAGTTGCGTAAAAAGTACCGGGGAAACGCCGACTCGTCAAAGGAAAACCGTCTTAATCGGTTTGTCCCCAGAAAACTGCACACATCGGGCAGACCATGAGCTGGAGCATCTACTAATAGATCCTACCATGTCGTTGTCGCTTTTAAGATGCTGTGCAAGAGCGTTTATCACACAGATCCCCAACCGCCAAACATGTGCGGAAGAGCCATGTAAAAAATATACGCATCCCCCCTGGAAGAGACGATATAGATCGCGCAGGTCGTATAGATCACAATTCGATGCGAGTCGACAAGGGAAGACAAAGCTGGTGTTGGAGTCTTCTCGCGATGATAATAAAGGCACGTACCGTAGTGGGGAAGGGGGGGAAAGAGCCTGTTTGGTGACCCTAGATCTGAGTTACGTCTAGAGAGGGAGAAGGAGAAACGAGAAGTGCGAAGAAAATAGATGGGATGAGATCAGGTATGGATCTGCCCCCGAACGATCTACCGGGTAAGTCTTGAGGTGGGCATGTGGTCTGTCTGATGTCTGCAAAACTTGCAGGTGCTGTACCAGCTACTGGCGCTTGACTCGCAGGGCGAGTCCGCCACTTCGAGCATTCTCTAGATTGCAAAGGTCGTACGAATCATATCCCGGAATATTGAGATCATGGTTGGGGATCTGATCGTGTTCCATTCTTACCGTGTGTGCACCAGCTACCGGCGCTTGGCTCACAGGTCGATGTCGGCCACATTCGAGAGGAGCATGATCTAGATCTCGTAGATCGTTGAAATCATGTCCCGAAAGATCTGGATCATGGATTGAGAATCTGATTGATCTATACGATGTTTACAAAACCTGCAGGTGCTGTACCAGCTACCGGCGCTTGACTCACAGGGCGATGTCCGACTCTTCGAGAAGCCGCTGTTCCTCGTGTTCTTGATGTTCGTGGCAATGGCGGCTGCTCTGCCTATCTACTACATCCAGCAGGTATGGGCTCGGTGGTGGTTGCGTCGCTCGATGGGCTCAACCAGCCCCCCACTTGCACCATTGATGGGTGAGTTTGTTTGGGTCTATAACTCCGCAGGCACCATTAGGCAAGGCGCCAAAGCTGGCACCGATGCCAAGGTCCTCGAAACATTAGCAGAAACGTAAGCGAGATAGGGGGTTGCTCGTCTTAATGTTTTAAGGGCCGCGACGTCCGAGCCATCGTCGGGCCCTTCTTTCTTTTGCGGCTTCTTCGCCAAAGAGTCGCGGTGTTTGTCCTCGTGTTTGCTGTTGCGCTTGTCTAGTGGGCGCACTGCTGCTGCTGCTGTTAATATTGCCCGACAACTGCAACAGCCAAAAGGAGGACGAACACCGTGACACTTCGGGGAATAATTCGGAAAAAAATGACGAGCCCGACGACGGCTCAGACGTCGCAGCTCTTTAAGCACCCAGGCGAGCAACCCCCTCTGTCTTTGACGTTTCTGCTTGGCTTTGAGGACCTTGGCATCGATGCCAGCTTTGGCGCCTTGCCTAGTCTTGCCTGAGGCGTTGTGGGCCCAAACCTACCCGCCGATGGTGTAAGTGGGGACTTTGTTGAGCCCGTCGGACAACGCTGGTGACGGTTGAGGGGAGGGGGTGGCCGTGGGGGTGATGGGGTTGTGGTGGTGGTGGTGGTAGTAGTGGTGGCGGTGGTTTTGGTTTTAGTGAGCTATTTGAGGCTGGAAAAAACACTATTGTTTAGGCTTTTAGGTACATTTGTACCTACGGAACGGAACGCTGTTGTTGTTGCTGATGATCTTGGTGATCTTGGTAATATTGGTGATGTTGTCACACCCGTAGCGCATTGCACACAATCTCGCCTGTGTTCACGAAAAAAAGCACACAGGAATCTTGCACACGTCATTGCGTCTACATATATACAGGCGGATAACCCAACTCCTGTACCAATTACGCGGCTCAGGTGTTTGCACAAACAACCTACGAGTGAAAGCGAGTTTTCTTATTTTCACCACGCACATAAGAATGGGGTCTGTTGGAGACCAAAGCCGAGCAATGACCAGAATTACACGTCCCTCCAACGAGCACAAGTTAACGACGGTTACAAATACCCAGAGCGTTTCACGGGTCGTGATCCGGCCCACGGGTCGGGTCATTGGGTTTTTCAAAACTCGCGGATCGAATCGGGTCGGGTGTGGGTCTGGTTATGGAAATGTCATAGGCCAACTCGGGTAGGATCGGGACTTGTTCAAGCCTCACGGGGGTCAGGTCAGCGGTTTTCAAAAACTTGCGGATCGAGTCGGATCGGATCAGGAGGTTATCGTATTGTCGTGGGCCAGCTTGGGTAGGATCACGACTTGCTCAAGTCTCACAGGTCGGGTCGGGTCGGGTCGGGTCGGATCACCCTGTTCCGATCCGACCCGCGAGAAGTGATGCAGCGCGTGAAAAGCGTTGCCCCAAATACATCCTGCTGCGCGTTTTCCCGTATAAACGGCTCGTATGCTGACTGATTCTACGATAGCCCCCCCCCCAAAACCAGCCATTTTCTTCAACGAACGTTTCATGGCTGCTCGACACAAGGAAGGATACTATTGAAACAAAAGTATCCATCTATTTTCTTGTGCACAAAGGTCTATCGATCGATGACGTCGGGGAGGGTGTCGAGGGACACCGTATTTCAGGAGATACGACCGGGAGTTGGTTTTGAAACCGGCGATTTCGTTAAAGAAAAGTTGGGGAGGCTACCATATAAACGGCTCGTATGCGTATGCTGTCTTACCAACGACGCGTTTCGTTCCTCTTTTTTACACCGTGTATACCTTTCGCGCAAAAACAAATCGAGCAGCAACGTATCTCTTTTACGTTCTATCTTTCGAGTTGGGTTGTTTTCTTTTTCTCTGAGACGTGGGAAAGAGTTTCCGCTGGCGTAACCTGCTACCGACGGCACTGATGGGTATCCACAAGTTTTCACCTATAATGCTATCACTCCTTGTTCATAGCGCGATTACTCTGTGTAATACTTTTATTTCTCCCTCCCCTGGCCCCCTCGTCTAGGGCCTACTATACGGTCTCGGATGACCGAGTTCCCCAAATGGTCCCCGATCGTTCAAACTCCTCCAAAACCCGAGGTCATCCGCTACCGTTGCGGTTTGCCCCAGACCGTATCCTGGTCTCCTGGTCTGGTGGTCTCACGAGACCCCATTCCTTCTTTTGCAAGTTTTCTTGACACCTGACTCGCGTCCTTCGTGTTGTTGGGTGTGTATATCTTGTACGCGTCGGACATCCATCGTCCTTCCCCTTGGATCTCTCGCTCCTACACTACCCCCCTTGCCAAGAGTGCTGAGCCCCCCCCAATTCGAAGAGAATGCCATGCGAATTCCTCCGGCTTTCCGTCCGACTCCAAAACAATATATCCAAGCGCTTTTATCGCCTAGCCGTATCGCCAAGTTACGACCTTTCCCTTACACCGGTACGAGGACAGAGGTGTGTTCGGGAAGCATGGCGCCACACGACACCAATTCCACCACAAGAGCGACAGCGGCTCCGTCCGATCGCAGCCCCGAACGCGCTCCGCTGACCTCGTCACGTGTTCTACCACAAATGCTGCCTACCCCGGCTTGGTCCCCCTTGTGTCCGCGGAACCGGACCTCTTACCCTATCTGCCTGCCGCCATTTTAAACAGCCCAACAGGTTTTCGCCATCGTAAAAGCGTTACGTCGGCCCATGTTAAACCGGGGGTTGGGTGCACCGCGCCCCCGTCCCGAGCGACCACCTCGTCCGAACGGGCATTGAAAAAAAAATGCTCATATCTAGACATAGCCATAACACCCGACCCCCTTGTCCTTGGGCGGATACGATATTTTTCCCTTGGAGAAGCACATCCCACGACATCGGACCGCGCACCTTACGAGGCGTGCCCGTGGCAGCGTGTGCCCGGCTGATTCCTTGCGGCGCACGTTTGACGAACGGCGATTGCGTTGGAACTTCAAGCCCGACAGCTAACAACATGAAAGAATTGCACAGCAGCTGGTTTACTTGAAATTGTCCCGGCCTGGTTGCCTTGCGATGCACTACACCAGCCGGCAACTTCGACTAAGGCAAGCTCATTGATTCCCTCGTCCGCGTCCGACTTGAGGTACTGGTCCCTTCCCACTGTTAATCATGGCCTGCAAAGTTTTGTCCACGATGCGAAACCTGACGCGTAAGTGCGCTCAGGCAATCGCGCAACGGAGTTTCGGACGTACTGGAGGTCAATATTCCGGAACAAAGCGCGCCCCCCGCTGGTCCCAGCACCTGTTCCTGCCAATAAACATATAGGACCGCAGGCAGCCCCTGTGCTGGTCTTCGTTACATACACCTGGCCTCGTGTCCATATGAGATTCTGTATGATGTGTCTCTGTACATATATACTATATGGACGACTGGGCGGTACCTGATCGGGTCATGTGTGCACTCAACAGTGTCCACACATTAATAGCGTGTGTATCGTGCTCGGTTCCCAGGTGTATATACCAGTATCTGCATATAGACTATATGTCGCTGGTATGCACATCTGCTATCAGCCCGTCTTTCCTCTTGCCGTGATATTGCATGGCGTATGATATATCGAACAGTACTTCGTACCGTCTGCTGCGCGATTATTGTCATCCTGTATCCGCTGTACGTGTGTTGATATAATATCGGGCACCTCATGGCTTTTTGCAGTTATATGGCGGTGTCTGTTAGTTGGCCGCACGTGTATCCGTTCTCCGAAATATTTCAATTGTTTCAATTTCCTGGCGGCCTGCAGCAAACATGTTAGACGTGTGTCCATTCGACCGACAAATGTTACGCTGGCAAATGCAATGCGCCGCCCGCGAAATCGTTCGGCTGAGAAACTGCTAAGAGACGAACTGCCGTCCGTAGCGTGTATTGCATGTGCCTCCGCTGCACGTTGACCAATTCCGCCTTGTAAAGCCGGGATGTGATTTTGGTGAGCGGTGCCCCAACAGTAAAGTAAATGGTGATTTCTAGTAACAACGGCCACGGCCTGCTCTCGGAATGTTTGGCGTAAAACGTTTCGATTGACCCAACCATCTTTCTGTGGACTTACGCCCTTTTAAACTCTCTTCGTCAGAAAAACGTTTGGCCCCAAACCCAAAAATGTTATACCCCTCCCGTGGGAAGGCACTATTAGACTAAGTCATTAAGGCGCCCGGGTGTTGTTCTGTCCGACACCCCTGTTAACGTACTACGCCGTTGTGACCCTATGTATGTATGCTGTGATCTGGATACGCCCGCCCTCACTTTTCCGTCCTTGTTGTGAAGTAGTATTCAGATAGACACACCTCTTTGAACATACTGTAATGCGATGTATCGAACCAATTCAAACTATCTACACATCGTAGCATTTTTCGTCGGACTTGATAGGAGACGGAACAAGTCCGCCCTCACCCGTCCATCCTTGGTTGTGTCTACTGTAGTATGGTTCAGATTAACGCCTTTTGCGAACACTCCATTTCCCTGTAGGCTGTGTTATCGCCCGATAGTCTCACTGCGTGGTGCATTTCGTCGGACTTTAGTCTTCCGGGTGTAACTTTTTCGATAAATCTATACCTTCACATGTCGGTCCTTGGTTGTGACATATTGTTCAGACTTCCCCCTCTGTGAACATGTGCCGTCTCGAACTCCTTTTCACTTTGTTGACGACCGAGTTGACACTACTTGTATAGCCACTCATCGAAGTATCGTCAGACTTGCCGGAGAATGGTCTGGACGATGAGTAGTCCGTCCACGCTTCGGTTATTGGTGTGATAGTTATTCCCCAGCTTGATTCGCTCGTCGTGCGGTGTTTCGCCGGCGGCGCCTTGCCCCCATGAACTTACACGAAGTACAAATTTAACTCCATAAATAAAAGCATGTACGCTTCCAGTTGGTCCAGCTTGGGTTATGTGGCCCTGATGTCTCAACTCGGGTCCTAGACACTATGTAGCGCCAGGCCCCACCCTTGTGCGACCGAAATACATGACATTTGTGTCTGTATGTATTATGTCCCAGGTAATATTTGTATAGTTCGCTCGCTCGCATAGTTTTGGTACGTGCGGGGATAAAACCATATTATGTACCTGTTCAACCAGGTGTATAGACTATATATAAGTGTAGGCCCAGTACACCCCAATTGTTCCCCTGGTGGTCCCCTGGTCTGGTGGTACTTACGTGTTGTTTGTCGTCATCACGTGTTGTTGCCATTTTTTGAACGACCGCATATTTTATATATGATGCACCGCATGCTGTGTCTCAGGTACATACAGCAGTTCTGTGGACAATGTCCTGGCGTTCGTAAGGCAGTACTGCATAGCTCCTGTTCTATGTATACATGGCCGGTCCTCACTACGTTGTGCGAGAAGTTGTGAATCGCCTGACTGGTATGACCTACATCGTACCCTTGCCACTCACGAATCGATGTGTTTCACCGTGACACGCGAGTAGTGTCCTCCTCAGGATCAATATAACCTCTTCGCGTGAATAGAAACCGGGAATACGTACAATCATATGTACAGCAGTGTATGTTCCCGTACATCAATACTTGTCGCTTACCTGGTACACGCCCATCTTGTAGCTTGCCGTTATTACGCGGACAATTATTAATAGTATCATATTTCATCATAGTCGGGTCGACTCTCCCGATCGCATCTCATACCAGGCGCATACGTACATAATCCGTATCATAGTAGCATATCAATCGCATACCTACAGTTGTACCATGTCATATTCATTACTGTATCCGTGTAGTTCGCCACGATGACAGCATACATACATGCATATTTTTTAGTCCCCTCACAAAAACGGGTTTTATCATTTCCACGCACAGGTTGAACAACGTCACCCTGGTGACCCTGGTACAAGCTACTTCTAAGGGAAGTCGCCGACCTATATCCTTGATTGGGACACACACCCAGAGTCGTTCTATGGTAGGCCCCCCCCAGATTTTCTTTGACGAAATCGCAGGTTTTGAAACCAACTCACCACGGTGTCGTATCTCCTGAAATACGGTGCGGTGCCCTTGCCACCCCGACGTCATCGTTCGATGGCCCTTTCTTTGCAAACAAGAAAATAAATGAAGTATGTATTTCCCATAGCATCCTTCCTCGTGTCGACCAGCCATGAAACGATTGTTAACGGAAATCGCCGATTTTGGGGGAGGGCTATCGCAGAATCAGTCCCCAGCAATATGCGCGATCCGAGTAGCATACACAACAGCTTGCAAGTATGAGTTTTTGACGAATCTGTGATCCTTTTGATGCCCCCTCCGGCACGATCGCCTGTTGTACTTGTCTGGGTGTTGCTTTTGTCCCCATAGTCCACCAGTCAGTATTGTCACTGTTCTCTTGACAGTTTGTCTGGTGGTTTGTACTCCCATACCCATCCGTGCGCATCGTTCCTGTGAAGCCTGAAGATATTAATAAAATAGAGGAGAGTGGGATGCCGCCTCCCCGACTATTTCAAAACTATTTGAGGTAAACAAATATATAAAACCAGTAGTATAATATGCTGAAATATTTCCTCGGCAATCTGCGACGTTTCTTTTTGTTTTTCCAATATATATTTTTGTTATCTTTTCATGGAAAACGAAAACTTGAAAAAACCGAAAAAAGGGGGGGGGGGTGCCCCTATCGTGTACCAGGTACGATGTGCCCCTATCGTGTGTCATCTAATGAGCCAAGATGATGGAACACGTCGTCTGTTCCTCTATCATCTGCCCACCCAGACCCGCATGCTCTTTTCGAGCGAGGTCAACAACCGGTGTGTATAGCGCTTTAACTGTTACGCTAAGTGTCCGTATTACCCCCCAATTCTCGTGTGAAGCTCCGGTCTATTATGAAAATTAAAATACACTCCAGCTGTGAGATCGAAGATTTCTCCGAAACTCATCTTGGCAAGCTGTGTGTGATACTCCGATCGCGCGTATTACGGGTTGTGTGTCCTCATTAAGGATATAGGCCGGCGACTCCCCTTGCAACTACGTTGTCGCTATCAGGGTCAACAGGGTGATGTTAGGTAGTCTGTGCGCGGAAACTATAAAACCTGTTTCTGAGGGGGACAAAATCTGACAGCTGTGTGAAGAAAATGCATCCGTTTATCAAGTGACTCCTGTAAGTCGAATAATCGGTAAGGGGAGGGCGGAGTTTTCAAGGACGTGGGGGCCTGATTTTGATCAAAAGGGGGGCGGGAGGGGGGGTATATGTAGCGGGATATATATTATAACAATTGAAATATACTCCAGCTGTGAGATTAAAGATTTTGTCGAAACTCATCTCCGCAAGCTGTGTGTCAAACTCCGATCGCGCGTATTACGGGTTGTGTGTCTTCATTAAGGATATAGGTCGGCGACTCCCCTTGCAACTACAGTGTAGCTATCAGAGTCAACAGGGTGATGTTAGTCGGTATGTGCGCGGGAACTATAAAACCCGTTTCTGAGGGGGACAAAATCTGACAGCTGTGGAAGAAAATGCATCCGTTTATCAAGTGAATCCTGTAAGTCGAGTAACCGGTAAGGGGAGGCGGAGTTTTGAAGGGCGTGGGGGCCTGGTTTTGATCAAAAGGGGGCGGGGCTGGGGGGGGGGGGAGTGCGGGCGGGGCAGCTCATTTTGTACGTGGAAACTAAATCTCACGGTTTTGGAAGAATGCACCAGTTTATCATGGGGGGCGGGGGGGGGGCGGGGCGGGCGGGGCAGCCCAATCTATGTGTGGAAACTATACATTATATATACATACATGTCACTGTCAGGCACCCTAATCCTCGGCACATGTTGCTTACTACGCTTCTGCATGCAGTACACCATATAGTAAATAACCGAACTGCTTTTTATGCGCGGTTGTGCCGTCTACTGCGCGATGATCATGTGCCATGTGCTCTCGGATTTTATGCGGTCATGTACATGGAACTTTGGGATAGGTCTTCGTATGTATGTACTAGTCTAGACTACACATGCATCTGACAGTGCAATACAGCTCACGGTGATCTGCGCACACCCTTCTTTTGTGCACCTGATGTGTACGTTTTCGCTCATGGTCAGCCGGCCTATTCTTTGCGATAATACCTTCGTTATCATAAATGAGGCTATCGTGTAAATCCCTATTTCCACGGTCGGTCGCTTCCTACCTTCTCGGCGGGTGAATCGGTTTCAACATTAATCATGCGTCTCCCCGCGGGCCCCTCCACATCTCGTTCTTACCGATTAGTTGACGCTTCTCAGCCCGCTAACCCGATGAGCCCTAGACGCCATTTTTCAGTAGATAGTTGCTCGCGCACCTACCCGCAGAAAGCCCGGGACCCCAGATGGCCGGAACGCCGGACGGAGAAGAGAAACTACGGCAAATCCTGGTAGATTGGCGTGCAAGCACCAGACTGTAACTGTAACGTCTTCTCGATTACGACGTTCGATGGTCATCTGAGGTCTCGCGCCTTTTGCGTGAGACTCCTCCTGTGCTTCGCGAGCTCTGAAAGTTAGCTCGTGAGAATAAAGATCTTATGAGGCTTTTCTCCATTCGTTATCGTTTGTCCAATACCTGGACTCACATCATCCATTCCATGAATTCAACGACCTGTCTGGACCCCTCAGGCTGACGGACGTTTGGTTTAATTGTCTTCTTGGAGCAATACGATATTTCTCACCATCATCTATCCTAGAATTTCAACTCTTCAATCCTTCAGGCCAACACAAACAACGAATTATTGATCTTGTTCTGTTCCAAGATCTACTAAATAATCCTCCACTTTTTACCACGCTCCGAAAAAAAACGCACGCACACTAATTTCAAGTAGTTGTTTCCCCCCAAACACGTGGGTGCGGTGCTTTAAGGGGTCAAGAGACCCCCAGAAGCATTCTCTCAAGATCCCCAGGCGCGTCCGTCCTGTGGTGGCTCGTGGTGTTACCTTCGATTTTTTTATCTCGCAGTTTTATTTTGTTGAAAAAAACTGACACCGTCGTGGTTCGTTTCTTTCTTTGCTCCTGAATTCTTCGCCCTTTAAGACATGTGCAACTCTGCACTAACAGCTCGTGGTGTCATACCTTGGATTTTTTTGCCTCGCTATTTTTTGTGTTCTAATAGCTCGTGGTGTCATACCTTGGCTTTTTTTGCCTCGCTGTTTTTTGTTTCTCAACAATGCCACCGTCTTATTTCGTTGGTTCTTTATTTTTACCCTACGCGCAAAGAAAAAATGGAGCAGATCATGATTTAACCTTTTCGATTTTTTTCGCCTCTTTTCGATGTTTTCACCGTCGCTTTTCGTTGTTTTTTTTACCCGTTTAATTTTGCGCAACAAAATCGAGCAGACGCTTAAGGCACCCGAGGATCGCCTTCCCAAAGTCCCCAGCCGCGTGCTCTGGTGGCTCGTGGTGCCTGCCCTGTTTGACCTTGCGGGTACGAGCTTGGCGCAGACAGGCCTGCTGTTCACGACCGTCAGCTACTATCAACTGCTGCGCTGCACGGTCATCGTCGTTACGGCCTTCCTCAAGGTAATAAGTCGGTGGTGTCGGTGGTAGTGGCGGTGGTGGCGGCGGTAGCGTTGTTGTTGTTGTTGTTGTTGTTGTGGTTGTGGTTGTGGTTGTTGTTGTTGTTGTTGTTGTTGCTGTTGTTGTCGTTGTTGACGTTGACGTTGACGTTGACATTGACTCATGTTTATCATCTAATCCGTCATCACAGGACAGGATTCAATCTCCAATCGCTGTGAAGTTTGGTGATATGTATTATTCATGATTGGTTGATGGGATTGGTGATTGGTTGTGGTGATCGCTTGTTCGATGGTTAGTTGAAGCCACGGGGTCAATATAATGTGTTGCAAAGATGATTGTCGGCCCTAAATTCGTCGCACTCACGGCTGACGTCGAATGATTTTATTAAATACGTTGTGAAGAAGGTGCGAGTAGGCGTTTCGCCACATAGTTCAAACGACTTGGAAATTGGCATAAGAGTGTACAGGCAAGGTCCACTTTACTCGAATTAAGGAAAACTGTTGCAATTTTTCAATAACCCAGAGCTTTGTTGCCGTTTTTTAGCCCAATACTTGATTACCTCAAACGGGTACCCGGTTACGTTATTGTTTTCTGCCCACGCTCTTTTCGGGTACATGATACTTTTTTTGACACGTCCCTAAAATTCGCGAAATTCCACGCTAGCTTTCGGTGAAAGACGCTTTCCACACACGCGTGGTAGCCATGGTACTGCTGTAGCAGTACGTACTTGTGCGCAACATGACTGTTTTCGTCGATTTTTCAACTATTGTGGCCCTCTTGGGGACCCAGATGTATCTAAACAAAAAGAAAGGCGACACGTGCGGTTTGATCAACCTTCTGCGAAGAGCGTGCCAACAGGTAAAAGTATTGCCATGCTGCGCGTGTGTCGTGAATCTCTTTTCCGTCGCGCGTCGAACGCGTCTGCTACCCCAACCGCCCGCCGCCCGGGCTTCCTCCCGTGGTCTATCTTGTACCCGTCAGTTGTTTCCGACCCTTTTTCCACTGTGGTCTCAATGGGGTTGACAGCGTGTGCGTGATGCTTGTTGGCAACTTTGACTTCGCGAAATCAATTCGTCGTGTGTCGTTTCTGGCTGCCTACGGCTGCTGCCCGGTGCCCCCTACGCCCGCCCTCACACGCTCAATGATGAGCGTGGCTTAATCTCGCCGCGCTGTGATTTCCTTTTTGAGAAGATGTGGCTGTCCGCAAGTGAAGTGTCAACGTTCAGTCAGGGGTAAGGCTTTCCACGGACCGGATACCTTCTTGGTGTACCAGTCGGGATCGTGTCGGGGTGACCCGACCCGACGCGACCGTTGGGATTTGAAAACCTCCGGACCCGCCCCGTTCCGTCCCGTGAGAATCCGAACAGCTCCTGACCCGATCAAACTCGCCCCGCGAGATATTGGAAGCCCTCTTTTACCTAGTCCACGGGACGGGTCGTGACCCGTGAAAACCCATGTTTTTTGTTTTGTCTCATTTTTGTGTTTTCCGACTCTTGTGTTTTCCGACTTACGGCCAAATGCGACCATTACCACTGCAGCACCCCAAAAGTTGAGGTGTAGACCTTCGTTGACGGCCAATCTGAATAGGATCACGAGCTGCTGTGGATATGCAGCATGAAAAAGTTACACCCTGTTCTCTGCTAAGGCACGAACCAGCTGAAGGCCGAAATGCAGCGTGGTGAGATAGCGGCGGAATTGACTGCCTCCTAAGAAATGTGTGCATGTTGGAGTGAGCCGGCAACCCTAGATGATAAACCCCCTTTGGCCGTAATAGGGAATGGCTTATATTACGGAGATCCATTAACAGCGGGATGAATTATCACACAAAGAAGGGTGCAAAAAAGGCGCGCGCCTTTGTTCAATAGCGTCTTGCTCACGTTTGGTCTTGTTGGCAGACCGCACCAGGTATACAGAGCCTCGATCGAACGCATTCGTAGCGCCTGAGAGCTCGCCTGAGAGCTCGCCTGAAAGGAGGTGATATTCTTTTCCGCGTGGTTTCGCCATGTTCACAATGGATCTCCGTGATAGCGTCCAGAGTGACCCTTCTGAGGTTTGGAGTATGCTCTTCACCCCTGGCTCGTCGCGGATGTGGTCGCCGTGCGAACTCATCCCGCCAGTTATTAACGAAGTCGCAGAGGTCATCATGCTTGGCACGCATGCATATCACACCAGTACGACAGGCCGGGCTTTGTCCGCTCGGCGGGGGAGCTGCGCGCCGCCCCGCTCCCCGCCATCGCCTTTTTTGCCCGTTGAAAGCTACGAGTGCATAGCACAGAGCAAGCAGCGCTGCTGCTGTACTCTGGTACGATCCCACAGGATGTCCTTGGCAAACAACGTAGACGGTGCCTCCTGCCGCTCACGAAACGTCACAAAGACGGACTGACCAAGCAGAGGGTGTGTGTGTGCCCTCGGCGAATAATACGCGGGATTTTTGTCCACTGGGGCGGGGAGCGGGGCGGGGCCGCCGTCGTTGCCTGTCGAAAGCCACGACGAGTAGGACGGAGTGCAGGGCAGGTAGTACTGATGCTGTACTCTGTACTCCGGCGGCTGTGGCAGGCGTCTTCCGTGGGGTAGTAGGTGGATCTCGTCCCGACTATTCATAATGCAGTCAATGGGGTTTGAATCCTCCCGTGTGGATAATCGTGCTTGTACGGACTTTTTCTTGCGTACAAAGACGGCTAGCGGAAAAGCGCGAGAGCGTGAGTTGGCAAAATTCGATGAAGAAAACGACGAGCATAAAGACGCTGAAAAGTGAGAATGCTGAACCCTATGCGCGACAAAAATGAAGGCACGTATCAGGGGGGGGGGGGGGGGGGGGGACACGTGGGACCACGGCTTTCCTCGAAGGTCGCTGAGGGGAAGACCTCGTACGACTTGAGCTGGAAAGTGACGATATAAAAATATTACGTGGTACCAGGTATTGAGTAGTTCTAGTTCTTCTGACGGCGGCGGATGTGTTGTGATCTCAGTTTTTGTTTTTTTCAGCATTTACCCGTACGAATATATCTTTCTTAAATACACCCCATGGCCCACGGTTTTGGCCGCTAAAACAAAGCGATTGACGCCACCAAGGTCTGGGTTCAATCAGTCAGACGTAGTATGGAATTGATGAGCCTTTGGCGGCGGGGAAGCTACAGGTTGCCAGATTATGTAAACCAGGTGGAATATGGAGTAGATGATTGATGAGCTGCAGAGCCAAATCGTGTTTCAACTTCTACAACGGGGTAGTAGGGGATAGCTAGTAAAACATGGAGTTAGACCTGATAATAGAGTTGAAAAGCAGGGGATTTGGGGATTGTTTGGAAACTCGATGACAGAACCTAGAGAGTAAATAGATTCTCGGGGAATCGCGTATTTGATGATTTGTTGGTGCTTTTGTTTGGTGCTTGTGTGCTTGTTGTCTGTTGTTGAGGTTGCTGTTGGTGTTGATGCTTTAATATGCTGTTGTTGATGTTACCGACCACGACCCCTGATCAACCCCCGCTCCCGGATGGTCCACGGTCTTGAAAAATATGGCCATCCATGACACTGAGTATCCCCCCCCCCCCCCCCCCCGCGTTTTCCTCGGCTTGCAGGCGTTCGTGCTGAAGCAACGATTGGTGGCGTACATGTGGTGGGGTGTGGTGATTAACATTATCGCGATGGTGCTGGTGTCTGTCACAAACTTCCTGGAGCCGGAAGACGCCCAGCCAAGTGCAACCAACAACCCCATGCTCGGAGCGTTTTTCATTATTTTGAGCTGCGTTGTGCAGGCAAGTGGCAGGGAGGGGAGGAGAGGGGGGGGCGGGCGGGGGGGGGGGAGAGGGAATGAACGGAAATCGTTCAATTTGACGGCCACGACAATATCTGCCCAACTTGGGGTGCGATACTTGCGCCCTTCTTCCTCTATCCACACGGCAGAAAGATGTACCTGGTAGTTGAATACTCGACTGAACCCCCCCCCCCCGGCGCTCCCTCCGTCCCGCTCCAACCTGTCGTCATCATTACTCTCTATTTTTTAACTACACCCACCTGCTTATCCGCGTGTGCCCTTGGCTTTTTGCGCATTTTGGTCTATTTTGCCCTGTTTTTTTTTTGCCCAAAAAGTTGTAGTTTTTCGGCGTTTTTTTTTTTTCCAAAAATCATGTTGTGGCCCCTTTCTTTCTAAAGCTTTCCAATTTTGTAATGTTTTGCCCAAAATTTGTTTTTTTGTTGTTGTTGCTGTTATCTTTTTTGTCACCGAAAATTCGGTGTCCCACAGGGAAGCCAGTACATCTTTGAGGAGAAGGTCATGGCGGTCGACAACGCCCCGCCGCTCATCGTGATCGGCATGGAGGGGCTGTGGGGCTCCATCATTATGCTCCTTGTTTTCCCCGTCGCGGCGGCTATTCCTGGCCGGGACCTTGGCTGTATCGAGAACACGGCGGATTCGTTCTACATGGTCTCGCAGAGCGGCGCCATTCAGGTTCGGATTTTTGGAATTTTTGGAATTTTAAATTTTTGGAATTTTTGGAATTTTGGAATTTTGGGACAGTTGGAAATTTTCCTGAATGACATTTGCTTTTTTTTTCTTGATTTATTTTTTTGTGCCATAGTGATGCTGATGGTGACGGTGACGATGATAATGATGATAATACTGCGGCGTACGGTTTACCGTTCAAGTTTGTAGGTTTTACTTTCTCGTGCCCTCTTGATGATGGTGCTGTTGTTGCTGGTGTTGGTGGTGCTTATGTCGGTGCGCATGCGGGCACCGTTCAGTTTTTTTTTTTTTTTTTGCTTCGTTGTGCTCCGTCGTGATACACGATTTTGTTGTTCTTGGCAACATATTAGGTTCGTGCTTTTTCTGCTTTTTTGTGCTCCGTCGTGATCACGATTTTGTTGTTCTTGGTAACGTGTTAGCTTCGTACATTTTTTTTGCTTTTGTTGCGTTCCGTCGTGATGATGCTGTTGTTGCTGGTGGTGGTCCTTATGGCGGCGGTCGTGCTAGAGCTGCTGCTGGTACGCTCTATGCTGATGCATGCTGGTGCTATTATTACCCACCGATTTGTTTGTGCTGCTCCGTACCGAAATCGAGTGAGTGAATAAACGGCGCGCACGCACTATCTATTGATAGTGAAAGAAAGAAAAACTTTTCAAAGAGCATTCTTCTCTAGTGGTTTTTGACAACCACGTGCGGCCGTTCTGTGTCCTGGACGGGTGTTGATGCCCGCAGGTGATGCTCGTGCTATTCTTCATCACCATCACGACGTACAACATCTTCTGCATCTACGTGACGGCGTATCTAAGGTATGCGTGTGCTTCCGAGATCGGGGGGAGGGGGGGGGGGGAGGGTACTCATTGGTTGCTGAACTTTATCAGTTGACCAGCGCATCCCTTTTGAGACGGAGCACCGTTCCTACTCCTGATGCAGACACCTCCAACATCTGGACGTACATGACGTTATTTTCCATGTGCTCGCGTAAAAATATCATGCGTATCTCGAGCGGGGATGGGGGGATGGCAGGTGAAGCACGAAACACGTGCTTGGATCTTTTTGGCCTGATCTTTTCGTTCGTCGCTATTTGTTGGCAATGGGTATATTTGCCAGGAAGTTGGTGTTGTGGTTCTTTAGTAGCAACAGCAGTAGCCGCCGCTGCGGCGGCAGCAGTAGCGGAAGCAAACTTATCTATACAAAGCCTGTAGCAGCAGAATTAGTAGTAGCAGTAGCAGTGGTGGTAATAGTATAGTAGCTGTAATGTAATCCATTAACACTACCATCGGCGAGGGGGGGTGGTGTACTCATTTCATTCGTAGCCGTAGTCTTGAGATCGTTGACCCTCGCATTCCCACAATGCCGGGACGGAGCACGTCAGGTTTTCATCGACTAGGCAGACGTCGCGTGCACCAAGCGCGAAGCGCCGTGCGGTGTTCGGCGAGCCGCATGAACGGTGAGCTATATCCTACTGAGAACCGCTTGCGAGGCTGACCACAGCACCTTGTGCGTACTTTCTTGCATATGGATAACAGCTTCGAATTGACTTGTTCGTTTTCTGTTGTGGCCACTTCCAGAGACAGTAATGGGGATGATATGTATGTAACTGCCTCGTGGGTGCCTGACCATATGCACCGGAGGGTGCTCATATCATGCAGGGGGGCGGGTTTATTACAGCGACAGCCCCTGCCCTGCTACTATGGCAGTGGAACCGAGATCATATACCATTACTGAACTACTACTACTACTACTACTACTACTACTTCTACTACTACTACTACTACTACTACTAATGCTGCGACTGCTACAGCTACTGCTACTACTACTGTTAATACTACTGCTACTACTGCTACTGCTACTACTACTATTAATTCAACTGCTACTACTACTGCTACTACTACTGCTGCTGCTACTACTACTGCTATTAATGCTACTACAGCTACTCCTGCCTGCTGCTGCTACTGCTGCTGCTGCTGCTGCGAAATCATCGTCGTCGTCTCTGCTTTGCTGTTGCTGTAATACTTGTTGCTCCTGTTGCTGGCATGGCTGTTGTCGTCATTGTTCGCCGTTGCTACCACCGACCGCAGCGCGATCTGGCACGCCATCCTGGACAACTTCCGCCCTATCGGCGTCTGGGGAACGGACCTGGCGATCTTCTACCTCATCACCAACGGAGCCTTCGGCGAAGCGTGGACTCCGTACTCCTGGCTGCAGTTTTCAGGCATGATGGTGAGCCTAAAAAGAGATAAATAGAGAGAAACGCATGCCGTAGGCGAGCGGTCGGCGTGGGGGGGAGGAGGGGGAAGGGGGGGCGGGGGGGGGGGGGGGGGGGGGGGGCTAAATCTGTAAGGCTCGTCACTCTTGGGGAACCCTCAACCTCACCTCAACACTGGCTTTGCGAACGTAAAGACGAGTAAAACCCCTGGAGGGGCAATTGTAAGGCTCTTCGGTTGAGAAGCTCTCCAATTCACCCAAAACTGGCGTTGCTACGGTAGGGGATGGGGGGGCCGGGGGGGGGGGGGGTGGGGGGTGGGTAGAAACGGGGGCGGGGCCGGGGGGGGGGGTGCTAACTTGTTGCTTGCCTTAGTCATTTGACCGTTGACCACGCATCCCTTTCGAGACGGAAAGGGGGGTGTGGGGGGGTAGTCCTTTGTTGGTTGCCTTGGTCATTGTTGGTTGCCTTGGTCATTGTTGGTTGCCTTGGTCATTGATCGCGCATGCATCGCCTTCGAGAGGCGGAGCACCGTTCCTAGGGCTCCAAATACAGACACCTCCCAACATTTGGGCGCTCAGCGCGTTTCTTACATATAGTTACCAAGCAAACATTTTTTGCTCATCTTGTCTCCTTCCTCTTTTAGCCGTTTGTGGCCACCCTCTGGTAGCATGCGGTGCGAGTGTCAGTGTAGAAGACTTGCTTGCTTGAGAGGAGGTCTGTGTTTAGCTCATAATAACCTGACCTTTGTGAGAAACGATGAAGGTGCGACTCGATGAGCAATCCGAATCGCGGACCCCGTGCTCACGGTCACTGCTGCAGATCACGGGCATGATGGTGAGTCGAGAGAGGGAGAGAGAGAAACGCATGCGGTAGTGTTCCCCCTTTTTGAGTACGTGATTGCAGTGTTTGGGCATGATAGCGAGCCAAGAAAGAGGGAGAGGGAGCGAGAGTCAGAGGAGGAGAAAGGGTCAAAGAGAGGGAGAGAGTCGGAGAAAGGGCGAGAGAGTCAAGAGAGGCTACAATGAGTTCCTGTCTTACCGTGTTGAGGGTTTGCAGAGGATTTTTTGCGGGTTCTTTCGTGCGGCCTCATGAAAAATATTTTACCGTCTGGCCCTGCGATACGCGACACGCTAGATAAGACATTATTGCCCCGGCTGTTGGGTTATCTTTCACAACGGCTTTCAACCTGTATGCCTTGCCCCTGAACATCATTGCAACCGCTGCCACCGCGACCATCACCACCACCCCCACAACCTCCACCATCTCATCCACCACCAGAAACCAACACCAACACCATCCCCACCACCACCACCACCGCCGTCGCCGTCACGATAGCCAACACCATCCCCACACACACGCCCACCCCCACAACCACCACTCTCGCGACCGCCCCCCCCCCACCCCCCGTCCCCCGCTCCACCCCTCCCAGGTCCTCTTCGTGGGCACAGCCGTCTACAACGGGTCGCTCAAGCTCCCAGGCCTCTCCTACGACGAGGACTACGTTGCCCTGGAAGGGGCAGACGCTACCCCCGGCATGCGCGCCCCGCCTTCCATGGCCTCATCTGCCCTCATGAAGTCGCCCCTCCTGCGCAGGATGTCGCAGGAGTACGAGAGCCCTGCGGGAGCCCTTACCCTGGCTGCGCGGGCCGCGGCGCGGCGAGCGAACGACGCGACCCTCGCTGCCGGGGCATCGTCCATCAACAACAGGCCACGCGCTGCGTCGAGCACGGAGAGGCAAGGGCTCGTGCCCGGCAAGGGGGGCGGGGTTGCGGTGGAGGACCTGGAATATGGTACGCGTTAAGGTTTCTATGTAGGAGCTTAACTCTGGTGGGGCGAAGCAAATGAGGGCTTGGTCGACCTGGAGCTTGGTGCCAGATGTTGAGGTTCCTAGGGTTTTTAAAAGCCATGAAGCGTTACGCTGGTGGGACGAGGGTGTCACATGGACTATGGCAGGAATGTATTTTCTTGCTGGCGTACCAGGTTAGCCCACAGGGAGGTGGGAGGGGGGAGGGAGACCTCGAGTCCAGTATCGGGCGCTGGGTTTCCAGAGAACAAGCGTGCCTCTGGTGGGGCGAAGGTAATGCTCGGGGGGGGCGGACGACCTTGAGTTTGGTACCGGTGGTTAGCTTAATTCCAGAGAAACATTACTTTGGCAGGGGGGGGGGAAGTAATCGGTCGGAGGGTATGGGCGACCTCAAGTATGGTACCGGGTGTTAGGGATACCGTGCGTTAGGTTTCCAGAGAAGAAGCGTCACTCTGGTGGGGAGGAAGCAAGCGATCGTCGGATCATGTTGTTGATTGCTCTTCGGCGGAACGAATGGAAGCGAGGCGCGGATTGCGTTGCTTGTCCGTATCGGGATAGGTGGGCTAATTCCCGAGACTTGCTGTGTTTTGTTTTGCACAACAACGTTTCACCTTGGGGGTATATTCAATGACAACGCCTGAGGTTGCTAGGCGTGATGACGTTGTGCTGGGAATGGGAGTGCTGGGGAAAGAACCCCGAAGTTCAGCTTGAAGTCGGAAAAGCCAGGGGGGGGGGGCGGTCTGTCTGGTAAATGAGCAGATGTACGACTGCAAATCTTTTTATTTTATGCGCACAGCAAGGTCGTATGGATTTACTGCTTCCGTATATGGCGTGCATGATCTCACCGCTACATACGGCGTGGGTGGTCTCACTATTATATGGCGTGTTTCCCTAGGGCGATCTTGCGTGGGTTAGCTGTCGTTCTCTGCCCTGTTTTTATCTCTCCTTCTTCTGCTTCAGTTATGAGCACTTTGTTTTTCCCTTCCTGGTGAAGAATTTTCTGCGTGCATTTTTTTCTCTCGTAACATTGAGATACGGGTAGGTCGGGACGGGACGGGTCCGGTCCGATCGGGTCCGGGCGGGGCGGGGCGGGCTGTGAAGTGTGGGCGAGGGAGATTGGTTGGTGTTTTTGCCGAAGAGCGTCTTCTGCGAGATCTTGATTCGATACACAAGAGACTTTTATCGTAACAGACATAGGTATTTGCGTTTTTGTGCCGTGCGAGACGTTTCATTAAGAGAAAACTGTTTTATTAAGATAAAAGACAGTATAGGTGGGGCGGCTTTGGTCGCGCTTGATCTGCTAATAGCACAGCTATGTGTTGTAATCTTACCCCCTTTTTTTCGCTTCGAGGCGAGTCTTTTTTCAGCTTTGCTTACGTGGTACCGGTACGGTATCTTATGCCTGGTACCTGGCTTTGCTTATATGGGCAGTGCTTTACGTTTTATGTTGCTCCTTTTACGCAATTCAAGGCACAACGCTTGGGTGTCTTTTTTGTTGCTTTACCAATATATTTTCTCTCCGTGCCTTAACAAAAGAGAGCGTGCCTTCGGACGTACCGTACTGCTGCGCTTTTTGTTGGTACTTGATAGAACAGGACGGGTTTATCGTGAATTTGTATCACGCGGGCGTACCCCTCTCCACTCACTCATAGTTTTTGTTGTCGTTTCGTCATCCCGCGCTACGTAGCCACTCGCTGTGTAGCGGTTTCAAGCGTGTTGTGCTCCAGCAGGGCGTAGCAGACAGACAAACAGCAGCGACGGCATCGCCGTATGTATGCGATCACGTTTGCTCGTTGGCGCTTACCCGTACAATGCGTTGCGAAAGATAACATCTTCCCCCTGAGAGGACTTCTTGAGACGATTTTCTCCCATACGTAAGGAGAGCCAACGACGAAAAGTGATTACTTTGGAAAGACCTCATCGAGATCGTTCCATGTGCGCGCATGCATCGCTCTGCGTTTGTTTGCACTTCTCCCCTTTGTTTGAGAGGACCGGCTTGGAATTTCGCCGCTGGGGGTGTGATCTCTTGCGTGATGCCCAGCTATTCGGTATACGCTTAGGTGTTGTTGAGTGAGTAAAGTAAATTAACGGAGGTGAACGCTTTGGGGCTACTGCGACAGTGCGAGGGAAGGGAAGGAAAAACGAATGCTTTGCAAATTGCGCAGCGAGGATGGGGGCGGGGCAAGAAGGGGGAACGATGTGAGGGTCAGATTTTTTTCATGTCGTCGAAGTTGGCGGCAGGTGGGGCAGTCGAGGGATGGGATGATTACTTGGATTGATTGATGTTGGGCGGCACACGAAAAGCGTGAATTTTTGTGTGCCTTGATTTGGGGAACGCGTTGAGTCTGACTTATCAGGGCGTTTCACGGGTCATAATCCGGCCTTCGGGTCGGATCACGAGGGTTTCGAAACCTCGCGGGTTAAGTCGGATCGGTCGGGTAAGGTTGTGTTCGAAATCTCACGGGTCGGGTCGGGTCGGGTCGGGTCGGGTCGGGTCGGGTCGGGTCGGGTCGGGTCGGGTCGGGTCGGGTCAGGAGCTTGAACATATCTTGCAGGTCGGTTCGGGCCACCCTGACTCGATCCGACCGGCGAGAAGTGATGTGACCCGCGAGCTTCCCTGGGATGATGGATGACTGTAGTGCGCAACGCGAGGCCACAACCACGCCAGCGTAGGAAATCTGGTTTTCCGAACTAAAAACAAGTGGAGATGAGCGAAGAGTTCGACTTGCGCTCCTACCAGATAGCTGTAGCAAACTTGGTACTGGGAATTTGTGGGGTGCATGATTGGCGGGGGATAGGTCGGTATGTCGACTGTGCGACACCTGCAGTAGCCTAAGCGGTTACATGTTCCCCTAGAGCCGCTTGATGGTAAATCTGCGCAACACATTTATTCTGAGATTCGGTGACAGTATCACCGACTGGCCACGTTATTTTATGTTTGAGGCAGCGTGATTGGCCTTAAATGCTGCTCTTTTCTGTTTTAACCCGGTCGACACTTGGGGGGGGAAAGAAGGACTCGTTCTGCGGCAGCTGACCCCACTTTTTCTTCAACCACATCATCGGTTTTGAAACCAGCTCCTATGACACCGACCGTATCTCCTCCAATATATGGTGATCCTTATCACCCCGACGTCATCGTTCGATAGCCCTTTGCAAACATGAACATGCATTTTCATAGCACCCTTCCTTCTCGTGTCGAATAGCCATGAAACCCTTCGTTAAATAAAAACGCTGGTTTAGGGTGGGGGGAGGGGGGGGGGGTGTACTCAGTTATGTGCATGGCCGTAGTCGTATGACCATAGACCCTCGCGTTCCTACTATGCCGGGACGGAGCACGTCGGGTTTTCACCAACTTGGCAGATATTGCGTGCACCAAGCGCGAAGCGCCGTGAGTTGTTCGGCGAGTCGCATGAAGGGTGAACTGCATCCTTCCAAGAACCGCTCGTAAGACGGACTTCGGTACCTTGTGCCCTCTTTCTTGCTTATGGATGACAGCGCCAACGAGTTATGCTTTGTTTTCTGGCGTGGCCACTCCAGAGACAGCGATGGGTATTACTATGTAACAGCCTCGTGGGTGTCTTACCATATTCACAGTACGTGATGCGATCACTCCCCTTGTGCGAAGTTAGGGTTCTCTATCCCGCACAATATGACCGTACTCGATAACCATCCCGGTGACCGCCAAAAAAAGAAAAAAGCGGTACCCTGATTGTCTATCTCACGTCAGTGATTGGCATGTTTTACAGCGTCGTTGCCAACAAACGCCAACCCCTATAGACTATACATGTAGTCTAATGTTTTACAGCGTCGGTGCCAACCGATGCTAACTATTATATACTTCGGTATATATTTATGGCGGCTATCGTAGAATCAGAAACCACACCCCTGCCTTTTCACGATCTAGATCATCTGCTGTAGATCATCTTTAAGATAATCTACAGTACCCTATCCTGTATCCGCCGGTATGATGAGATGTTGTGTAGGACATCTGAATGTAACAGAATATCTTATCCTGGAAACATTTGCCTGATCGCGCAGATCGTACGGTTCCCACCCGGCATCATGAGCTGAAGACCTTACAGCTCTTCCTCAAATATCTAGATAGATCAATCATCGCGTGGGGATCGATCGGCGGTCTATTCGAGGTGTGAAAATGCCGGAAACAATTGAAGATTCCGGCTTATAGATAGATCACACGAAGCAGCCCAGCCTGATGGAGTACGGGGTGCATGTTCAAAGCGCAACAGCAGACTGATTCTACGATAGCCCCCCCCCCCGAAACCAGCGATAATCTTTAACGAACGTGTCATGGCTACCCGACACGGGGGAAAGATTGTATGTGGACAAAATGTATCTCAATAAGTTTTCCTGTTTGCACAGGACCGTCGATCGAACTATGACGTCGATGTGGGAAAGAGGCACTGTGTTTCAGGAGACACGCCTGGGGCAGCTGGTTTCAAAACCGGCGATTTCGTTACAGAAACGTTACGGGGTATACCGCAGAATGACGCTAGAAAGTAGAAAAGGTGTACGAAGTACGCGACACTCGTGTAGGATGACGGTACTCTCCCGAACTGCTGCGCGCTTAGCGTCGATAAGGCCGCACTTCCTTTTTCGCCTGTACTTTTTGGTCGATATATGCTGGGGTCTCTGAAGGGGTTGTTGACGAAATCCGGCTGATCAAGGGTCATCTCACTCTAGGCGTTGCAGTTGTATGATTGGGCCGAAAAGTCCCTGAGGGGCAATTGAGCTCCTCATGTGAGGAAATTCCTTCCGGTCAATGAAGTAATTTCACGAGGACACATTTTTTTTTTTCTAGTAGGACTAAAAGCCATAGAAGCTTGGTCGGGTTGTGCGAACGAATGCCTCCCGAACCATTTTTTCGAGTGAGATATTGAGCTCAGCTCCTCACGTGAAGAGCTCAGGGACTTTCCGCCTGAGGAAGGCCCATCCACGCGCAGTCATCTCGCACACCCGCCAGGGTTGGAGTTTAAGAAATTAGGTAAGGCAATAAATACCCAAAAAAAGCAGGGATGAGTTGGAACATCGTTCCTTCCTTTTGACGAAGTGGTACGGTCGCCGGTAGCAGTTTTCGTCTGAAATGTTTACTGAACGACGGGGCGTCCTTCACCCCTTTAGAGCCCCCCAACCCCTCCCTATACTAAATCCAAGTAATTTTGTCCCCAAAAACGGGTTTCCAGTTGTAAAGGGGTTAACCCCAAAAATCGTCGGAAACATATATATATATTTTTTTGCGCGATTTCTCGTTCTATTTACCTAGGCCAGGATTGGGATTTGTTTGTCTTCATCCCGTTATGTACGTAGTCTACCAGTTTTACTTTTCTACCAAATCAACTTTTTTTTTTTCGGTTTGGGGGAGGCTTTTTGTTAAGCTCTCAAATTGAGGGGTAGCATTGAGAAAAAAAAGTGGCGCCAGCCCCTCTATCGTAACACGCGTCCCTTCACCGTGGGATTGTTTCGCTGAGGTGCTTTCTGCTCCTCCCCCCGAGCGCGACCCGCCCGAACGGGGCCCTTTCTAAGGCCATCGCGCGCCCCCGTCTTCAAGGGACCAAACCCCGGATGGTTCCATTATTTTTCATCAAGTTCCGGTAATTGGAAGGTGGGTGCGTCTGACTTCCGGATGGTGAGGTGTTGTCAGAAGTTGATGTGTACAACAACAGCACGAAAGTCGCCCCCCCCCCCCCCCCCCCCCCCCCCCGCCCCCCCCGGCCGCCTCCCCCTCCCCTTTAGAACGGAGTTGGCGAGGTGCCTACGTTTTTTTTGCTTTTTGCCGGGTGAGCTTGCGGTTACGCCGACATTTTACAACGCGAGGAAGCGCCTTGATTCTGCTTTCGAATAATGAGCGACAGCGTGGCTTTGTGCTATCTATGCGAGGGGGTTAACCTGCCCTTTTCGCAAAGTGGGAGTCGGCGTGATTTTTAGCAAAGAAATCGAGGGGGTGGCTTGACGATCCGCAAAGTTGACGGCGGCTTGACCCTTTTGTTGCGGTATATGCGAGGGGGTGCTGACCGGACCTTCCCCACAACGTGGACACACGCCGCGCCTATCATTATTAGCAGCGTCGCGGGGACGACGTGGCCTTTCGCCAGTTTTGGGGGGGTTTTGATGTTTGGCATCGCCTTGGTTTTTTTGTTTTGTGCTGCGGTACCTTCAAGCGTTTGTGTAGCTTGCTTGTTAACCGTTGCTGTTGCTGGTTGGCTACAGGTGCACTTCTTATATATATGAGTTCGCTATCATTGGCATGCACACGAGTTTGCCAATAACGGAGCAGGACGCCACGTAGAGATTGGCCCCGCCCCACCCCGCCCCCCAACTCATGCCCGCCCTGCCCCAAACCGGTGATGACGACACGGGAACCCAAAATCAGCAATAATAGCAGCAGAACGTAGCGGACGGTACCAAGCGATATTTCGCGAACATCATCGTTCAAGCCCCTCCCCCCCCCCCCCCCCCCCCCCCTTCGGAATAGCGCAGGGATATCAAGCTGACGACGTCCAAGGGCTTCGATCGATCTTACCCTACCGAAAAATCCAGGCTATACCATGCGCCATCTGTAGTACTTGAACGACTTGTCACCCAGCGATGGCAAAGGTGAATGCATCGTGGGGCATAGCAAGGCCACGTCGGCGGAGCTAGCACACGAACTCGTCATCAATATTTCGATACCACTGCGTTAAGGCCGGGCACCGGAGGAGAGGCTGTGCGCCGTGCTTTTGCAGGGCTTGCGCGGGAAAAATGAACGAGCCCGCTGGATAGAAAAAAGGCCGGATCACAGAGTAGTAGTGGTTCTGAACAAAAGTGGTGCGCTCTGTGCTCACAGGACGACCACGCACAGCGACGACGCGTGGTGTGCTACGCACTACGTGTAAGGAGTTTCATTTGCGTTCATAACGCTTTGGCGCAAAGACGCCAACGATTTGCTTCGCCAACGAACACCGATCAGGGCTTTCAGTTCGAGACTTGTGGAACTATCGTAGGCCGCTGGAGCATCCTCGTATCAACCAGCTTGTTGCCGAGAAGATGCACTTCATGGGATCGCCGCAAGCATCATCGCTTGAGCTGCCCGACACAGACATCTACACCGGAACCGCTACAGCAGTGCTCGATGGGACACTGGGGCGAAGCCTCCCGAGTCACCGCAACAGCCTTACGGGATCGGGCCACAGATGATCTTCCGTGGAGGAGAACGTTTTCTGGGATTGCCACAAAACATCACCATCGCGATTGATTGTTTGGGGCTGCTGGATGGAAAGAAAAAAAAGCTAGCGTTGGGGTGCGAAAGCAACTGAGTTAAATCGACACACGACGCGTATGAAAATACGTGGAAGTGTGGTGAGCTAAAGCTTTATTTTTACCCATCCGCCGGAGGATAAAGAAAAAAAAAAAGAAAAAAAAAAAAAAGAAAGAAAAAAAAGCGCTTCTTCTGGGGTCGCCGGACGTTGTCGAACGTCAGGGTTCGTAGGGCAGCATCCTTTGCCTTCTGAGATCGTTGAATCATGATCATCTGGATCGTCAGGAGGACACCCGTATCGCCTGGAGTGAAAGCACAGCTAGCTGGACGGCAAATATTCTCTTTTCT
Source organism: Undaria pinnatifida (assembly GCA_012845835.1). NCBI lineage: Eukaryota > Phaeophyceae > Laminariales > Alariaceae > Undaria > Undaria pinnatifida. The sequence goes on from JABAKD010000011.1 coordinate 8,049,343, forward strand.
TTTTCGGGGCTCTTCACGGGTCACGACTCGATCCGCGTATGTATGTATCGGGGACCAGAACGTTTTCGAAACCGCGAGGGTCAATCTACAGGTCGGGTCGAGAGGAGGTGGTGCTCGAGCTCTCTCGCGTTGAGTCAGGTCGGATCACGGGGGGGTTTCGGATATCACGGATCGTTTGACCCGACCCATCTTGACCCGACCCTACCCGCGAAAAACACCGTTATTTTTGTAGTATGAATAGCACCACACGTCTTTTGAGTGCTTGCGGGGGCGGGGAAGAAACGTGTACTCATTTCGCTGAGCGCGTGCTTTTGGGGAGTCAGAAACAACGTGTATTCGTATACCAGGTACAGTTTTTTTTTTTTGGGGGGGGGGGTGTTCTTTTTGTTTGTGGCCTGGCTTGGGGCGTTATTCCTTCCATCATCTCTCCGGAGCTGACGCTCACGCAGGAACCAGTCGGCTGACCTCGATTCACAGAGAGTGCTCGCCCGCTCATCATGACATAATGTATGGATGGTCTAGCTTCCGTAAAACGCGCAAGACTATAATACGCTCCCTGGGGCGAAAAAATCACGTCATCTTCACAGACAGGATGTGAGAGTTCTTGTAAAAAAAAAGTCAAAACACGGCGTAAGCTGTTGTTACCAAATAGTTCTTCCGAAAAAAGTCCACAATGCTTAGACTAACAGGTAACTCTGCAAGCTGTCCGTGAAAAAAAAACAGAAACAGATCGCGGTCGCGCATTTTCTAGATGGTTTTCGCGCATTTTCTACATGATTTTCAAAACCATTTGAATCGGTCGTAACTCACAGCTGACGTTTTTCATTTTTTTTTATCAAAACAGTTTTGCGGGAGTCGCAATGGCCGGGTTTTGGGTCAGCTCCGGAGGGCTTTGGTAATTTCACACGGGCCCGACCCGACCCGTTCCGTTCCGTGGAGAACCCTGGTGATATTTCACAGGCGATTTTCTCCAAAACACGAGGGCGGGTAACGTCAGGAGAAGGTTTTAAGACCGCCCCGGTGGCGTATCAGGTTATCCTCGAGCCTGGTATAGGTCAGTTTCGTGAGTTCGAATCCCCCCGAGTGCATACTCGTATAAATTCGCGGGGACTTTTTCTTGTGCACAAATGGACTTGCGGAAAGCGCGAGAGCGTGAGTTAGCAATACTCGATGAAAAATCGATGAGCAGTGGGGTTGCTGAACCTTATGCGCGATAAAAATTGAAGGCGAAGAACCGGGGGGAAGAAGGGACGACACCTGACAGCTGTGACCACGGCTTGTCCAGAAGCTGGAAAGTAGATGTATGTGCGAAACGAAAAAAAAATGAAGATATCACACGAGCCCCACCCAACCCGTACAGCGTTCCGCTCCGTCAAGAACCCTGGTATTATTTCAGAGGCGATTTTCTCCAATAAAAAAAGAGGGGCGTATCCATCGAAAAGGTGGCTTTGGAACACACTTCATCGATAAACTTTCCATAAATATATTTGACGCGTCGATCGGCATCTGCCTGCACTCTCATAATTGCCGATAAAACAATCTTTAAAAATCGTGTTCGAGGGGCTTCTATCTCGCGTGTTCAAAGTCCGCAGCAGCAGCAGCAGCAGCAGCAGCAGCAGCAGCGCACCACACACGCCACATCATCAGATAGATGCGGACAAATACATGCCGACAAAATCTTCGGAAGGCCGTGCTTTGTTTTGAACTTTTCATATTTTTTTAATATTCTCTCCACATAGTCATTAATTTCTGGATCCACCGCAGGCAACGATAACGACAACAAAGCCAGAATCAGCACTAACAGCGTCAATCAGCGCCAACTAGCACTTGTTGTGACAGTGAGGGTAGAGCAGGACTATCTACTACCTAAAGATACCCATGCTAATATTTTTTGCTGCGACTGGCCGTTCGTTCATCCGCATCCATTCACGTATCATTACCACCCAACACAGTTAATATCCCACCGGACCACCACTACGATTACCCGATACGACCCACCACCATCGCCATAAATAGCGAAATACATTTTTTTTGCCGTTACTCATCATTCGAGACGCGAAAAAAAATAAATCGGCAGCTGCTAGATGCTATAGTAGCACTCCTAGCCTCAGCAGGGAAAAAACACTGCCAACAAGTCAACCCCACACAAAATAGACTCTAAAAAAACATGCCGTCTTCTTGGCAAATAAGCACAAAAGAGAAAAAGGAGGGCAGAAGGCAGAAATGGGTGGATCGGTAGTGTTGGAACCACCAGCGACACCTCAACTCATACCCCCCGCCCCCCCTCACAACCATCGCGATCGGTTACCTACAGTACAGCAGTCCAGGTTTCGCCCAACTCCAATCAAAATTAATCGATCAAAACTCTTCCATCAACCAGCCAGCCCTTTTCTGCTCCAAGCTGAAAAACAAAAAGAGCGAGGGAAGAAGATAAAAAGAAGGGGGAGGGGGGGGGGCCGCAAGCAGCTCGCCGCAACAACCAACAGCAGAGGTACGTATAAATAGCAGCAAAAGGAAAAAGAGCTAACAGAAAACAATAAAAAAAAAAGCAAGCACGCAGGCAGGCAGGCAAGCAAGCACGGATAAGGGCACTCTACTTCTACCACTGCCCCACCCACCCACCCACCCACCCGCGTGTCACTCCAGACGATCCCAAAGACCTTCGTAATAATACCGTGGGGGGTCTAGCTCGCTCGCTTTCTTAGAGGAAGACCAAAGCTAGAACCATCCCGCGCACGCAAGCACCACCACTCAACACGCAAAAATTAAACCGCACACCCTTCGCGGTGCACTCCAGAACCCCGTTCCCCGCCGCCGCGGGGGGGGGGGGGGGGGGATGCAAAAATATCTATGTGTACGCCATGCACGCACGAACGTAAGGCGTTTTTCTCCTTATCTTTCGAATCCGTTCATCTCGCTTAATCGCCCAACCCCTCACTCTAGCGCCGCCTCCGCATTAGGAAAAAATAACGCCTCCCAACCCCATGCAAAACTAACAAAGGAGCAGATGTAAACTTGTGTACCTCGTGGTGCTGAATAATTTGACCATGGTATTCGGTACTCTTTTTTTCGGACGTCTCGCCGAGAGTCCACTCGATGGTGTGGTGATGGCGGTGGCGATGGTTGGAATTGAGCGCAACAAAAAAAAGAAGCGCATCAAACCATTAACATCTTTGATGTCATTGCCGCCAATCAACTCTGCTTGGTTTTTTTTTCTTTTGCGGGGGAGGGGGGGACCCGACACCCAGCAACAATCGCTCCACATAAACACACATACGCACGCCGTCCCAAGACAAGATAATAAGAAACACAAACGTACCAGAGATATCAGGTGTACAGCAGGCCAAAAAGAGAGGAAAAAAAAAATCCAAAATAAGGAACTAAGGAAACAAAACGCTCGCACACAAATACACATTGAAAAAACGCTCGCACAAAATACTTCTTTTTTTGCAAAATGACATCAAAGAAACAAGAGAGGACATCGCGATCAGAGCACCTGAAGCAACATGACCGTAACGCCCTTCCACTCCAACCAATATCACAAAATACGGCGCCTTGTCTCTGGTCTTCCGAATTCCTACCCCCCGATTCAGAGGCTCTCCCCCTCCCTTTCGCTGAGTGGAAAACCAGCGGGCTATGATACGTGAACATCCTTGCCTAGAGTGCACATCCATTTTTTCTCTCCAAATTTACAAATCAAAGCAACCCCCCCCCCCCGCCCTCCCGTCACCAGCGGCCAATCGATAATGATAATATCTTCGGCATTGAACGATGATTGAGAGGCAGTCAGCCACGGCAGCACCACGGCATTTACGTAGCATTGGTAGTAAATAGTAGTAGTAGTAGTAGTAGTAGTGGAGGTAGAATACCTACATATATAGGCGCCGTCTTGCATCGGCGCGAGCTTGAAGAGATTGCAACCAGCAGTGGCATCGAGTGCTACCTCCCCCCTCCCCCCCCCCCCCCCCCCCCCACGCCCATCATTGCCGTGCCCATCAATTCTGTCTAATTTTACCGATCGTTTTTGTTGGTCAGCACTCGGAGTTTGGAGTCGAACTAATGTACTGGCGTATACTACCACGTGAAGGGGGGGGGGGGGGCAGAACAAAACACAAAAAAAGCACGAACAGTCACCCTTCTTGAGAGTATAGCACCCCAAGAGATGAACCTCACTCCTCCCCCGCCCCCGCTTCCTCCCTCCCCATACAATGAACATGTAACGCCTCACCGCGGCCAGTCGTCTAACCCATCCTCCCCGCCCCTCCACCCTGAACTGTCTCACTCAGCTGTCCCCAAACGCGGCGGCGCATGCCGTGCCAAAACGATCGCGTCGCTGTTGCTTCCGCCCCGGCCAAGCTAAGTGGACCTAAAAACGCCGCTTGGCGATGTGCTACGTCGTCCCAAATCGTCTCCAGTCAAGTCGAGCCGCGTCAAGTCGCGTCAAGTCGAGCCACGCCATCACACGCTCCTCCCCTCCCACTCTACCTGCCTCCGCCCAGTTTCCCTCTCTCTGCACCATTGCGGGCGACCTTCGCCTGTCTCAGCGAGATAGCGAAGAGAAGATTCCTCGCTCGGCTACACCATGCTAAATCGTGCAACCCAAGAAAAAAGGCCCACCGCGCGTCACCGCCGCGGGGGAAAAAAAGATAACCATGTTCTCAATCAACCGTGTTTTCAACCATGTTTGGTCACCGCAGGTCCTGGAGGAGGACCAACAACAAAATGATGAAAAGCAGAAAGAAACAAAACAAGCTCCCGACAGACAGCGTGAAACAAAAACAACACAAAAAAACAAGAGAGGGCTATACGTAGGTACGGTAGGTGACTGCGCTTTTTTTTATTAATTTATTGACAATTTTCGTCCAAAGAAAACACTTCGGCGAGATTTCACATAACGAAAAAACCGACGAAGTCCCCCCCCCCCCCCCGGCGCGCCCCCAATTCCCCCCTCATCCTCCCCACCCCGCCCCCAAGACACCATCCGTTTGGTCCAACTTTCCGCAGTCCAGGGGGGGGGGGGGGGTATCGACGAGTAAAAGACGCCTCCGACAAAATCGCATGATGGAATCGAACACCCCCCCCGTCCCAAGAGGACAAACACGGGTCCAGAGCGGCAAGAAATCCGAGTAAAACAAATCGCTAGTTGCCTGAATTCGCCAGGGACCGGAGGCGGGGGTGGGACCGGGGGGGGGGGGGGGGGGGGGGGGGGAGCGAAAGGGCAAGACGCTCCATCACGGATGTCGCAAGCAAGAGCCCGTACCGTTGGCAACGCCTTTGACGTATCTCGAAACCTTTCATATTTACCCGGGAGCTCTCACGTCCAAAACTCAAAAAAAAAAAAAGCTGCCGGCGAAGCACACACATAAGCTATGTATGCGCCCAGTAAGTTCTTTTTAATCTCTCTGGGCACCCCCCTTCTTCCCACGCACACACTCTGCTTCATGAGCGCGCTCAAAAGCGCTGCAGCAGAGATATCTCGTTTTGATTTTCGTGACTACGAGGAAAAATCTATTACCTATCCATGCAGACTCGAACACAATCCCCCCCTCCCGCTCCCTCGAAAACGAATCCAAAACACGCCTCGTCTACTTTTTCATAAAAATAATCTCACCATCGCATTCTACCACAAACATCAAGCAAGCAACCACGGGGGCTTGGCGTGCCAGCGACGTTAACCAAAACCAACCGCAAACGTGCGCGCTCCACCCCCCCGCCAAAAAAAACGCAAAAGAAAATCTTCTCCAAACACTAACTCAAAACCACGAGGGAAGGAAGGGAGGGAGGGAGGCAGGGGACGGGGGGGAGGGAACACACCAACCCAAAACGAAAAAGCCTACGCCACACGATTTTACCTCTCACTACCACATCGCCCAGCTCCCCCTGCCGATGTCATTCCCGGCCCCACGGGGCAAATTGAGAGCCCACAGCATCTAGCGACAAAACATATAAACACGCCACACAATAAACAAAGGCGCATCGGCACAAAGCAAAAAGAGGTCTCGTTCGGCTCTCGTTAGCCTCAAGCATTTACATATCGAAGCTATTCCCAAGCCACCGTCAGTCCTCCCCCCCGTTTTTTATCCACCTAGAGAATTTTTAGCGCCCCTGCTCATGCGTACATTTCTAATAGGATGGCACTCAATTCCTGCCCAGTGCCCACTCAGCGCCTCTCTCAGACGCACCTCATCGAACGTTGCGAACCGGGGCGAAAACTTCCCTTCCCTCCCTCCTTCCGTGACCTCTCCCCCCCCTCTCCCACCTTCTTCCATGAAATCCCTCCCCACCCCCTGGCAACACCCATCTGCCCGGAAAGAGCAGCAACAGCGCGTGCGCCGTTAGCTGCCCACAACTCTCGGCGGCTTCTGCGCCCGAAGGCATAGCCATCACCCCCCCCCCCCTGTTCCCCCCTGAAGAAACCGCCTCCTCGCCGGCCGATTCCGCATCCTGTTAGCTCCACGGTCAAAACATATGGACACACCCACCCACCCACCCACCCACCCAAACAAAAACCACGAAGGAGAAACAAGAAGGCGCAAACTAATATTTATCTCCTTTCGTGTTTCCTCCTCTCGTTTTTGCTTCCACCCCCCCCGCCTCCCCCGGCATAACGTCCTCACGAAAGGCCATGGAACTCCACAAGGAAGCAGTAGACGTAGCAGGAGCAGGGCAGCAGCATATGAAACAAGCGACACGTCGCTCCCCGGAGACCCCGAATTCAGACGAGAACTCCCATAGCAAGCTAGTTCGGCTGGCGGTGGCAAGGCGAAGACAACGCCACCGGCGGCGAAGCGACGATAATGCCACCACCGCGGGAGCCGAATAAGCCGCGACCTCCTTGCGCTCCTCCCTGCGGTATCCCCTCCCCGCGCCCACCCCGCCCTTCCCGGACCAATCCCCGTGCATAAACCAAAATCAAAACACCGATCCATAAAAATCACTCTTGCCTCCTTCTCACCCACCCCACCAAAGCGTAGGGCTCCTTCCCTTCTTTTTGTTTACCTCGCCACATGGCGAGGATAAAATCCGCCTATGGTCGTAGACAGCGGCGTTGCTGATGCTGCTGCTCTGCTAGGTAGGGTCCCTCACGGACGCCCCTCACCAGGACTACTACCGCCGCGACCACCACCACTACCACCACCGCCGGCACTAACATCGCCGGGAATCCAGGCTAATCGCCGCCATCGCTGCCGCCGTCGTCGCCGCCGCATCAACCCCTTCCGAACGACCATCCGCCGCCATGCCCCCATCGGCTAACGTCAGAGGCTCTAGGCTAAAACCATCGGGCATATCCTCCAACGGGCGCACCGCGCTCGCGGCCCCTCTCCCTTCCCCCGCTCCCGCCCCTGTATCCGCCGTCGCATCGCCATCACCCACACCCCAGGCACCAACGCCAACACCGGTACCGCCGACACCCGGGACAGATGGTCTATCCACCCCTCGGTCAGTGGCGGAGTAAATAACGTTAGCGGCTGTCGAGCAGGGGGGGGGGGCGCGTCGTGACGAGACGCTATCACTGTCACCAACACCAACACTGACGCTGTCGCTGCCGTCGAGGCTACGCTGCATACCCTCCGCCCACAGCAAGAGGCCGTCAGCGCTGGTTTCACTGCTGCAACCGTCGTCGTTTGTGCCGAGGGTGCTACGGAGGGGGTTCCACATGGCGTCGTCGTCCGTGTCTCCCAGCAAGTCCATGCTCTCGTCCAACGCGAGCACGCGCTGAAGTTTATAGGAGCAACGCGACAGAGGAAGAGAGCGAGGGTTGGCGGGGGGGGGGGTGGGGGCCAAACCAAACCGAACCAAACCAAACCGCGCCAACTCAAAGCACGCAAAACAACTAGACACCTCCCACAAAAAACCGGGCTTTCCACTGATTATGAACCGGCTATGCTGGTCGGGTCAGAACGTTTTCAAAAGCTCGCGGGTCGAGTCGGGTCGGGTCAGGAAGTCTTCGAAATCTCACGGGTCGGATCGGGCCGGGTCAGGCGCTCGAAACCTCACGGGTCGGGTCGGGTCACCCCGGCCCGTTCCGACCCGCTACAAGCGATCCGACCCGCGAAAAGCCCTGGCATTAAACGAACAAAGCCAAGCCAACTCAAAACACAGAAAAACAACTCTCGACATCCACCAATTCACCGGCCACGGGTGCGAGGGCTCCTTCTCGCGTGTATAAAAACACGTCGTCCAAGCCCCTTACCTGCTCCATCGTCCCATCTCTCCCTGCCCCCACTCCAGGGAAGGTCGTCATCGGCACGTTAAAAGAAACAGCGTTCACCGCTGGTGGCACCTCATCTCCTCCTCTTCCCCCTTCCCCGTCAACTCCACCTTCCAACCACAACTCCACCCCTTCAAAGGGATCCTTGTCCTGGCTTTCCGCCGAGAGATCGAGCACGTCCTCCTGCCGTCGCGGGAGCAGCAGCGGCGGGTCCTTCTCGAGGAGGTACTCCGCGGCAGACACGGCGATCTCATGCGCATACGAACCGGGAGCGGGCGCCTCGCCGTGCGCCGTTTCATGCCCAGTTCCGTGCGTCGGTCCGCGCGCCGACAACGCCCTTGATGACGGCGATGACGTCGACAAGAAAGACGCAGGAACGGATAACGGTAACGAAACAGCCGCGGCAGCGCCGCTTACAGGTATAGCACTTCCCCCACCGCCGCCACCGACACGATGAGGGTGCGGTGGCGAGGGCCACTCCGAATCGTCCTCGAGCGAAGCCGCGCAGGGCATGAACAGGAGCGGACCCGTAGGGGCCGCAGTCGGGGTGAGCTCTGGTGATCGCGGGACGAGCGTGTGAGCGGTGCCCGGCGCCAACAGATCTTCGGCAACTCGCTGCCGCTCCGGGAGGCTTAGGGACGGCAGCAACCGGTGGGCGCCGGCCGCATCCCCCACGCTCGCGCTTGGCGTGGTGGGGGTCGCCAAGGCTCTTGCAGTCGCTGCTGCGCCCTTCTTTCGCTTGGGAGGTGCCACGCCGGGCGGTAGAGGAATCTGAAACAGACCAAAGTTCCGCCAAGAAAACCACAAATGGGAGACGCGATGAAGGGAGGGATGGAGGGAGGGAGGAAGGAAGCGAGGAAGGGGTTAAAAGACTTGGTCGGACGACAACATGCGCTGGCCGCTAAGAGAAGGACAGAAGGAGGGGAGGGGAACGGACGCCGACTACTGCTACTACACGAGATATTGCACTTTTAACAATACTGACATAAATATAACTATCAAAACCACACCAGCCGAAAATCTCTGCGCCTCTGCGGCAATACACAGCTGTACCTAAAACCAAAGTTACCGCAGTCGTGCAACCATAGATAGGCGGTTCATCATGCAGTATTATAACATATCACAAGTGCCACATAACTCGGCCTACAGCACAATAGGGGTCCCCAAGTCAGATGGTGGCGTGCGAGAGCAGTATGACCGCCTTACCGAGGGAAGACCCCTTATTCACTCCAGGTTTTGAGTGCAATTTCTCAAACGCGCCAGGCGACTTTGACCGCCTTACAGAGGGAAGACCCCTTATTCACTCCAGGTTTTGAGTGCAATTTCCCAAACGCGCCAGGCGACTTTGACCGCCTTATATCGGGATACCGCATTACGCAGACCGCCTTATATCGGGATACCGCATTATGCAGACCGCCTTATATCGGGACACCGCATTACGCAGACCGCCTAAATGGGGGACCCCTACTGTTGTACAGCAATACACCCTAAGGAGTTGGCGGAGACGGGCGCGGATGAGAGACAGTCCAACGACCGACAGCAGCGGCGGCAGCTTTCAACCCAAAATAACTCGCAGCCCCGACCACCACCGCAGCCCGTGAGCCTATATGACACTCGAAACCCAACCCATCCCAACTTAACCAACACCCCAATCCAATCCAACCTCAAGCGGAACCAACTTCACCCCATCTTAACCAAACCCACCTCAATAAATAAAACTCAACCAAAGTCCAGACCCAGCCCCCAACCCAACCCGAAACACGCTAGGACCCACCTTCCGTTTGTGGCTGCGCTTTGGGGGCTGCACCGCTCCCCCACCCCCGCCGAGAGGCAGCGGCTTCTTCCCAGCAGCGCCGTCCGCCGCAGCAGGCTTACCCCCGCCCCCGCCAGAAGCCACCCTCTGGTTAGCGCTGCCGCCTGCATTAGACGCGGCAAGGGGCCGACGCGCGGACGCCGACAACGGTCTACCGCCGCCGTTGTCCGCCTCTCTAGTGGCGGCCGCCGGGGACGCTTCGGATAGCTCGTACTCGATCAAGCGCTGGGAAGGTCGGAGTTTTCGTCGCGAGGGCATCGGCACGTCCTCGTTTTCCTTCGGCTCTCGGGGAGGGGGCCGCAACCGAGAGGACGCCGGGCTGAAAAAATGTTGACACTCCCGGCACTGCTTGACCGCGGACTTCGTCAGGGCGTGGCAGTTCGGGCACAGCTTGCGCCCACGCCCCAACCGCAGCTGCGGTGGAGGCGGGGATGATCCGGAAATCAACGGCGACGGCGACGTCAACGCTGCCGGCCGGCTCGGCGCCCCCGCCCCCGGCGTTACCACCGCCGCCTCGCTGCTACGCACTCCTTCATCCCCTCTAGCCGCCGGCAACGTCGTTGTCAGGGACAGCGCGGGCGGAGGCAGGGCAGCCGGCGGGATGTCCACGGCGGCGGTGGCCGGTGCCGCTGGTCCGCCACCACCGGATGGAGATTGTTGCACCCTCACCGCCCCCGCCGCCTCCACAGCCACTGCATCTGCTGCCATTGTCGCCGCTCCCGCCCCAGCCTCGGGCCCCGCCGCCACCGCTGCCGACTCCACAGCTGTCGCTGTACCCAAGGGCGTCTGTCGTTGCGCCGCCACGTGCATCGGCGAGGATGGGGGCGACACAGGCACAGCGTCTCCTCGTTCGCCGTATGGTAACAAACCAGGTTTTGTGGAAGGTGCTGATGCCGCCGCTGCTGACGCTGCGGTGGCGGCGGTAGTGACCGTCGCCGGCGGCGTATGTCGTCGCTCTTCAGTGCGGTGGTGCGAGTCGGGCTCTACCGTCGCCGGGCGAGCGCGGGCAGTCGCCACCGCCGTTGATGAGGCTGAGGGCGAAGCCGTCGAATCGGCGGCTGTTCTCGCGCATGTCACCGCGGCTCGGAGTCCTGCGTCGTGCGCTGCTTCCCCCCAAACCGCCTCCGCGGCTCCTGACATCGGCTGCTGCTGCTGTGACATCGCTTCTCTTTCTCGTCGGTTGAGCTCGACGGTTTCCGAGTGTACCTATATATACACACAAAGATTTTGCGCAAACGCAAGCACGAGAAGAAAATCAACGGAAAAGCAAAAAAACTAAAAACCCACAAAAGGTACTGGTACGCAACACAAAAACGTGTTCCTACAAGCGCTTGAAGTGTGTATTTCATGTATACATGTCAAGACAGCACTTGCCCCGAATTTACAAAATATAAGAGAGTAATCATGGCTACAAAAGACGTAAACAATTGTACCTACTCTTCCCATAGGAAGTGTTACATGATTTCACAGCTGGAGTGTAAATTATTTCTATGATACATATGCGAGAGATACATGGTGGAGTGGTCGTGTCGGCGTATAAACGAAGAAAAGGAAGACGAAAAAAGGGAAATACGATACCACCCAAAGATGAGAAAACGAAAACGAAACCGAAAAAAGCAAACATTACGCAATGCACTCATAAAAAATTAAATAAATCGAACAAAGCGCATGTCAACCAGAACACAGAGTAACGACTACAAACTACGAAGGACACAAAGGACACGTACCAACATGCGGGCACACAAAAATAAAAATGAACTGGCGTCGGAGTTTTGCTTGCACCACTTGCAGTCTTGCAGTCCGGTCCGTTACATACAGAGATTGTAGAGAGGGGCTCCACATTATGCAACCTCAAGTCCTTGTGAATTGTCATTGAAGTAATGGATGAATCAGAATCGGTATTCGGAGTCGTATCGGCGAGATACGATATCTCACGCCAAGACTCGCGGCGACCGAAACATAGTCAAGCGCAAAGCCAGCCCCGAGATACACGTGGAGGCGATCGAATAAATCCATCCGACCGTTAAATTTCAGAAAAATCAATATGACCATATATTAATAGTGACATCCCAATCCTTCATGAACTTAGTATTATGTATCATATGTACACAGAACTACGAGTGCACTCATATAAAAATATCGCAGTTGCGTGGTTGGTTGCTGCACTTGAAGAGATGGGAGAGGCAAAGAGAGGAAGCGTGATCTTTTAAAAATCCGAAAACCACGAAACCCGCCAAACTCATCAACACGCAGAAAACAGTTTTGTAAAAAACCAGTAGTAAGAACCTCCACTAATACACACCGGAACGTCATACAACAATGCCGCCGCGGTCACCATCGTCACCAAAGATGTCAGATGCACTTTGACCCCTTGACGGACGGCAACTTTCCGATAATTTGCCTCGACTGACGGCAAACTACTAGGTTTTAGGGTAGTAGCACGATCGATTTGACACCCTTGACCGCTGGACATTCTCCCTTGACTCACCGTCTCCTGACATCTTCGATCGTCACGGCAGCAATATCAACACCAGCAGCATGTCATGATGAACGATACATACCAGGTACACAATACTGGTACCAGGTATATACTGATGCTTGTAGTGGAAAAACATTTGCATTGCGCATGATGACCAGAACTACAACAAAAAGCGGTTAGAGGGTAGCAGTACATACTAAAACCGGTACAGGAAATCTATTAAGACAACACGGAAACAAGGCAGGCTGATATTTACGGGAGCACAAGAAATCTCGGAGCCGTTATGCTAAATTTAGGGAAAAAGCACCCTCTCCCGAATACGAGACCCAGCCTGGGTAAGAAACTCTGTCCATTACATACCTGGTATATATATTTATACAACACCTTAGTCCTGTTGACTGGCATCAACGGGGGAGTCACCGACCTGTATCTCTCGCGAGGGTATAGACTACACACCCCGTAACACGCGCGATCAAAGTATCACACGCAGCTTGCATTCTGCAGCGGGAGCGTACGGAATGGAGCAGGGTGCGTGTAAATTCACTGTCGATCTAAGATAACAGCTAAGATAAAAGGTACCTGGTAGCACTTTTTCGCAAAAAACCAAACTAAACAAACCTGACGGAAATACAGTGTATCGGTAGCTGCTTAACCCAAAATCGTTGAAATGCCGTTCATTTTTTTTTCCGCCATGTGACTTTTTTGCGTACCTAGCTACTGCAGGCCCATGGGTTTGTTTCATCAGTGTATCACAAGCAGCTTGCAAAGCTGAGTTTTGATCAAAGAAAGTTTTTGGTCGATCTCACAGCTTAAATGTTTATTTCTTCATTTTTCTAATACCTGGTAGGTAGAAGCTAACGACAAGGTGTCCTGAGCTACAGTCAGCTGTACTCGTAGCGTGAATCACATGAGTCGTCGAAAGTACTCTCACCTTTATGGGCTGGAGGGCGTGCTTGAAAGCTTTGAAGCTGTCCGTGGTCAACGATTTCGTCAGCTTTTGTGCCGTCCTGAAAAAAAACAAGGAAAAAGCGAGGGGGAAGGGGGAGCCGTTCGAGGATATATTAAGGATAATCCCATTGGATAATCGTCTTCGTCTCGCACACAGCAATGTGCCTCATCAGCAACCATTTTTTCGAGTAACAAGTAATACATAGTTAGCTCTACGGGGCAGTGCGGCGGCAGTAGGTCGGGGGGGGGGGGGGGTGCGGTTTTAGAGGGGGGAACGCTAAGCGGGCGGGTGCGGAAAAAAACAGCCAAAAATTCAAATTCAAAATTTCAAATTCTCGGTCGGTCGGGAAACGGCAGCGACCTGGTATACTGAATGCAAGACAATAACATCGACCATAGAGCGGGAATATAAATACTGGAACGAACAGACTACGAGTAGTTGCAACAGCAGTTTTTGTTGAATTGCGGTGGCTACAGCAGCAGCAGCAGCCAGGAGAAGCGGCAGCAGCCAGCAGCCAGGAGCGGCAGGTGCAATCTAGAGAACGCGCGAGAACCCCGCGGGAGGACGTTCGGAGAATACCAATAAAAACCCAACAGCATAGCAGTGCTCCTGCTGTTGTACCACCAGCACCACCACACCCCACTGCACCGCCGTTTCCGTCCTTACGGGGGGCGGGCAGCACCTCAAGAAAACACACCAAAAAAGAGAGGCAAATCCGTTTATTAATCGCGCGCAAAACGCTCCAACCCGGCGGTTGCATGGCGACTGTAATATTATACGACTAGGAACAGCAGTAGAACGAAGTGCTCGCTGTTGTGTACCGGTATATACCCAGGTTGTACTGAAACAACGAGACAAAAAATCGCAGAGAAGACATACACTCCACACCGGACACCAGCCACATTTTGATTTTTCCACACTACGACAGGGTCAAATCTCACGTGTCTGATTCCTAGAAATGTCTCCTGATGAAGGGTGCGCATAAGACAACCAGACCGCCTGATACATAAGGTGGCCCTGTATAGTGCGGATATGTGTCACGAAAATTTACCCGCACTATACCGGGCACCCGTACTATATAAAAACCGGCCACTATAGAGGGGTCTATATGGTGCCAAACGATTTCACCCGCACAATATCGGATACCCGCACTGTATGACCCGCACTATACAGGACCACCTACTGCTGTAGACGTAAGCCTTGTTCATTCCGGAGTATGAACGCAATTTCCAAGTTGCGCCAGGCGATTTTGACTGCGTTGAATCGAGATACCGCCTTATTGGGGGACTCCTACTACTATTACCAGTATATATTGTTAGCGTAGAGAGCTTTTGACTTTCGACTTCCCCGGCCATTCGAAATCACCACCCGCCCCGTCCATCCGACCCCAATCACACCCATGATTTGCTGGTACACGTATTCAAATCTATGGCGTCCACGAAGCCGTATAGCTCATGATGAATGATGTGTACGCAAAAAAAAATGTACCGGGAATATAAATGGATACAAGTACAGCACGTCGTTTGTACACACTTACATGCAGGTAAAAATCAGGTAAAAATCGTAGCACGATCGCAACGCTGCTGCCGGACGGGAGCCGTAGGGCAACATGCAATCCGCGCCGGTTACGTATAGCGCCGGTACGTACGATAGAATACGAAGCGAGCGCTATGTACGTACGTACTGAGCAGCTGGTACTGCGACTATTAATAAGTGAAATAGGATATGTGCGTGCGTGAACAATCCGTGCCATCCAATAATCCAATCACAACAGGAATGCAAAAAAACTTGAAAAAAACCAACAGCCTATATGCCACGCCCCGATTGCTGTCGAAATGCTGCTGCTGCCCCTGCTTCCGCCGTGCTACGTGCGAGTAGATATGCTACATGCAGCCATCAGAGGTCCATCCCAGGGCTCACATCCTTTGCGCCAATTATGTCTCGGTCCCAGCACACGCAACCAAAAGAGTTGTCTTTTTTCTCCACGGAATTCTCTCTTTCTCAGTCTGTCTGTCAAGTCAGTCTCTTGCCAAAATAGAGGGCCGAGCGTCTTGGCTTCGTCTGAAAAGGTGAAGCAAGTACGTGGAGAAAGGGGCATCGGCGAGCCCGAGCAGAGACACGGGAGTGGATAGTGCGGAGATCCAGCAGAGAGAGGGGTAGGGGGAGACGCAGAGGAGGGTGTGGCAAGGAGATGAAGGCGGGGTTCTGGGTGTGCCCTAGGTGGGTTGGGTCGGGATGGGGAGGGATGACAAAATAAGTGGTGATGCTTCTACGAATTATGACGTAAATATAAGCACATTTGTGTAAAAAATACACACACTAAACGACCCTTATATTCACGCCAATAGGGGTACTTCAATAGCAAAAACCCAAACAACGAGTCGATCTTCCAACTTTGAACCGTGTTTTCTACGAGCGTTGCAAAACAAGAAAGATGTCTACAGCGATGGTCGAGACCCGGAGAGCTTTCGTAGGCTTTGCACCCGGACAGGGCGAACGAGCCCTCGGGCGGAAGGATGCAGCTCGTTCGCAAAGGGCGGAGCCGGGATGTACTTGCGATGTTACACCCCGCAAAGCAACAAACGCTCCGCACCCGACTTTTTGGTTGCATTCTTTCAAGAAAACGAAAAAGCAGGGGAAGCCAGCCTCGCATCAAATTCAGCGCGGACTTTCCAACGACATATGAGGCAACACAACCTCCTAGCGACGCACGCGGAGCACATTCAAGGACCTCTACTTGCTTGAAGGGGAAGTACCCCGTTGCGCAATGCGGGCGGGCAATCCTAGAGCCTTAGCCCGCGCTTCGTCCCGCCCGCACCACAAGAGTGCTCTCTCTGTGTTTGCCTGCCTTGACTGCCCGCCCGAGCACGTGCCTGCCTAAAAGCATTTAGGGATCGATCGTGACAACTTGCAACCACGGGGTGACGCAAGCACCTAAAATAATAGAAACAGGATCGCCGTCCGAATGGCGTGCACGTGCTTACCTTGGCGTGTCGTTCGCGTTGCTCTCCTGCGCTATCCTGTCCCGGGCTCTAGCTGCTTCTAGGGACTTTTGGGAGAGCGGTCACTTTCTATTTCGATTTTGATGTTGCCTTTTGGTGCAAAAGGAAGGCTCTAGAAAATCTGCTTTGGGTTGTCTACATTGATTAATAGTAGTTGGGTCCATTATTTTAGGCAAAATGTACAGAACGATCCTGGCCAATCAAGTTCCGCCACCCACAAAAAAATTAAAAACATGCTTCCATACATTCAGATTACGGAGATTACGGAGAGACCCTTACGTTTGCTACCTGGTACCAGGTATTATTGCTTTGGCTCGGCCCTTGTGTCGTGCCTGAGAGCAGTAGAGAGAGACAAGAGGAGACCTTGTCGGGTCGCGATTGAAGGGTACATACAAACACCTCGACGGGAACACAGGCATATACATCGAGTATGCACACGCACACAAATATTCAGTTCGTTGGTAGCACACCTACTTGACGCAATAGATCACAGGGACAGGTCGTGATGTATGTGTACAAGTCAACACCGCGACCGGTAAAAATAGCGAATGCGAAACCCTGGAAGCCGTTGTCCGAAAATCTGTCTTCGAGGCTGACCAAGTCAAGACAAAAAGAAAGATCTGCTTCTTCTGTTCTGGCTTACGACAGAGAACAACTTTCGCAAAATCTTCATCTTTCTCTCTTTTTGTCTATTAATACACTAGACTAGAGTCTATACGTGGGACTTGCGTAGTGGAGATACGTTTTACGTACTCGTAGTACCCGGTACGGTTTTTTATCGTGGAGCCGAGGTCGCAGAGGTCGAGGTACTGCTGTCAAAGCATTTCATTTCAAGGACGTCAGCCGTGAGTTCGACGAATTTCAGGTCAATACTCGTACTCATCTTTGCAAGCTGCATTTATTTGCTTCCTGATACTGACGTACATGAGAGATATCTAAAACTCCCCGTACGCTGATAGTTTTAGGTATCTAGCGCTTTTATTCTACACATCGCGATATTTGTGTGGGCTGTCTAAAACTGAATACATATATATGGCGTTTTTTCCACACTCGAGTCATCAAGGGCCCAAGACTCGAGACGAGTAGAGATGAGTCGTACAGCAGCAGTTAGTTCGCGTGTTGTGCTGCTGTCCATGAGGCGCTCGACGATGAGCAGCAGCAGCAGGGCTGACGTATTATGTATGGATGATGCGGAAAGAAAGGCTATTCGCGCGCACATGTACCATACATACATGTCAGAGGATGAACGAGGGTCGTTCTTAACGAGACGTATACAACATCAAACGGAGGGCAGGAGAGGGCATGACCGACCTTTGCTTTATTTTTGTTTGGGTCGTCGTACTCGTATACGTACACCACGAGACGAGGGGCGCTGGGGGCGTGAGACCGGTTTCCGCACAGTTCGGCCCATAATCTATAATTATTCCAGAATGGCGCGACATCGTCCTCAACCCATGTGATTCTTGGTAGGAAACTGAGACCCACATCCATGCCGCTGGGACCCAAGCCGGCGAGATAGTGTCAAGTGTTGAGGAAGGAGTAGCTAGAGATTGTTGTCTTGTACCTGGTAAGTAGTAGTTGTCTATATTATTTTTGTATCCGAGGCAAAAACAGAGATAATGTGCCTGGAAACCAAAGGCGGGGGGAAGGTTTCCTTCACAATCAATGCAGCCGGCCAGGTATACAAACAGACAATCGAGTTTTGGGGTACTTGGGCGGGGCTATCACCGCACTCAGAGACCTTAGCATTGAAATAACGCGGCGTCTTCAGAGGGCCTGGGCGTGCTTCAAGCGGTACAAGACGGAAATAATCTATGATCGCCCGGGTGTGCGTTTACGGTTGAAGGTGTGGCTGAAAGCTGGGGTGGTCGAGACACTGCTGTACGGTTGTTTGCATGACGTGGAGCCCGAAGAAGCCTGACTATGACAGGCTACGACGGGTTCACCGCTCCATCCTCCTCCGATGCCTTGGATGGCGGGAACGGAAGCGCGACGACCACATCCTATCGTACGCCGACGCGCTTGCCAAGACAGATTCCGAGAGCGTTGAGGCGATAGTGCGCAAACGGAGGATGTTATATGCGGGATTCGTAGCACGTATGGGGGAGGAGCGTCTGCCACGGAGGGTGATGTTTGGGGAGCTTGTTGGGGGTAAGGGCTACTCAGGGGGGCAAGAGAAAGACTGGATGGATCATCTGAAGGAGGATATGTCGGTCTTTGGAATGAAATTCGAAGGATGGCGAAAGGCTGCTCAGAAGGCTGGCAGATGGTTTCGACGAGTGGAGAGGAGGGAGCAGAGTTGTTCATGCGGAATTGGCATGAAACGGAGAGACGCAAGGCTGCAGAGCGACGCGCAAAGGCTGCGGCAGCGCCATCCACCGTTGGCATCTCTGAGCGGCCGGGGGCAGTGGGAAGGGGGGGGGGGCGGGGGGGGGAGGGGGGGAGGAGGGGAGGAGGGGAGGGGGAAAGGGGGGAAGGGGGGGCGTCATGCCCAAGAGACTGAAGTCTGGGTTTGGCCATCATCGTATACAATCGTATATACAAAGTTGTGGGCCTTCTAATGGCCGTCACAAGATAGCATGAGACCGCCCTGACTTCTTCGCCATGTTGCGTTCTCTCCCCAGTGCCATTGATGATGCACGTGATACCCTCTATGAGCCTAATGCCGTCTTCAGCCAGTTCCTAGGGTTTGCTATTAATAGTAGTATGACATTTTTCTTTCTTTTCTTTTTCCTTTTCTTTTTTCTCTTCTTTTTTCCTTGCCTTGCTTCCTCTTCTTGTCTTCTTGTCTTTTCTTGCTTTTCTTGTCTTTTTCTTCTTGTCCTTCTTCTCTTTTCTTTCCTTTTTCGTTTTGTTCCGCTTTCTTCTCTTTTCTTTCCTTTCCTTCATCTTCTTTTTTTATTTTCTTTGCTTCTTTTCTCCAATTGATTTAATCATGTCGTGCGTATGCGTAGTGATAGATACTATTAATACGTGTAATATATACGTGGTAGTCTTTCCTGGGTGGCAATCGGAATAGTCGGTTTCTCCACGCGTTGAGTAATGAGACGTATGCACCAGTATGGACCTGGCACATCGTAGACTGACTCCCTACTTCACTTTCATATGTTTCTAGTGTCGGCATGAATTGCGTCAGCTGTGATATATGTGTTTTTCCCTGCTGCCTGGGGTATTCCTTAGCTCCAGAGTGACTGGAGCCTGTCCTGTGACCACGGACTTGGTTATGCGAGTTAATGTGAGAACAACAACAACAATTATTAGAGCAATATGCCCTGCCGACGACGCCAATGTAGCAGAGTATTATAAAAATTAAAATACACTCCAGCTGTGAGATCGAATATTTTGTCGATTTTTCTTTTTTTTTAATCCTCCGGCGGATGGGGAAAAATAAAGCTTTACGAAGCTCACCACACTTCCACGTATTTTCATACGCGTCGTGTGTCGATTTAACTCAGCTGCTTTCGCAGCCCAACGCTAGCTGGCGCACCCTTCGGGTCCCATTGTAGGTATAGCGAAACTCATCTTCTTTGCAAGCTGTGTGTGATACTCCGATCGCGCGTATTATGGGTTGTGTGTCCTCTCATTAAGGATATATATATATAGGTCGGCGACTCCCGTTGCAACTACAGTGTAGCTATCAGGGTCAACAGGGTGATGTTAGGCAGTCTGTGCGCGGAAAGTATAAAACCCGTCTCTGAGGGGGACAAAATCTGACAGCTGTATGTAGTAGTATTAGGGGCAATAAGGACCTCTGAAGGGAGACCGCGATTACTGCGGCTTGTATGACAATGTGCTGCTGCTATGCAGGGGTGCCTCTGGCTCTGTATTATAATGGCCACTCTGTTAAATTAGGGGGGGGGGGGGGGGGGCAGAGTGCCCCCTGCAGGTCTGCCAATTGAGCAGGTCCTCGGAGAGTACTCACTTTCGTTTCCTTCGTAGAGATGTAGCTTTATTCGTTTCCACCAGGAGCCCCGGATAGCTTCTGAGATCGGAGGCACGTGCCTCCGATCTACTTCTTGCCTTCAATTTTTATCGCGCATAGGGTTAGGCAATCCCACTGCTCGTCGATTTTTCATCGAGTGTTGTTGCGAACTCACGCTCTCGCGCTTTCCGCAAGTCAATTTGTGCACCAGAGAAAGTCCCCACGAATTTATTCGAGTATGCACTCGGGGGGACTTGGACTCACGAAACTGAGGGTGACCTGATACGCCACCGGGGCGTCCGGTTCAATAGAGATTGGTAGCATTTTTCGTGTGAAATGTTTTTCTCAATGACGGGGCTCCTTAACCATAAATCTTCGGGAAAAAAATGAATAATACCAGGTAGGCCATTTTTTTTTTGCATTATTATTCTCGATGTGCACCTATTCATTATGGACTATATATAGGCCATGGGCTTTTTCATCCGGTATGTATTAATAATAGCAGTTTTATTTTCATCTTTTGAATCAGCTTTTGGGAGAGATCTTAATTAAGCTCCCGAATTGAGGAACCTCAGACAAAAAAACGGTGCGCTACTATCGTAGCACGCGTCCCCCTCCACCTATTGTGATACCTGGTACAACACTATTAATAGTCAGTAGATTATATGTATATAGAGTCTATGTATAATAGTTGATTTTTTTGCCGGGGGAGGGTCGGCGGGGGTCTGTCATATATGGCGCAAAATGTATTAATAATGCAAGCGTTTAACGTACACGCATCGTGGCACACTGAAAAAAAAGGTGTTTGTTCACGCTGGGCCTACTCTCTGTGTGCTAGCTTATTCGTCGCGCGCCCCATCACAGCACATGCGAGTTTCACACGCGGGGCGGGGTCACGGTTAGTCTATTGACAGTGGTGTCCGTGCACGGAGCGAATACACGTGTCACAGCAAGAAGAGTGGTGACCGGGGTGCGAGAGTAGGGAGGCTTGGGTTGGGGGGGGCGGGGTGGGCGGGGAGAAGAGAGGGAGTCGGAACCCGACAGTCACAGAAAGGGTGTAGTGGGCAGCTCGATGCCGAAAATCCGCAAAAGCAGCGGCGGCCGGAGATTATCGCTGTCGTCGAGAAGTGTGAGTCGGGTGTGTGTGAGTTCTGCCTACTGCATGCACCGTCGGCCCGGGGGGTCGTCGAACGATGTAATGAAGGAGGAAATACTTTAATGCGGTGAGGGGGCCGAACCCTTTTGCCGCGGCGACTACTACCGTTTTGTAGGTGGTGCCAGCTACGGCATGCAGCTATTTTAAAGACAGTAGCTGTTTGCCGGCGGGTACGATCTGAAACGGGGTCAAAGTGCGAGGTGGGTTGAGGTAGTACTGCAGAGCCGAAGGCACACAAATCGAGAGATGTCAGAAACCTTACAAGCAAGTGCGGAAACATCGCGGACGACATCTCAGAGGGACTCGCGACAAACGGTTGGCCGAGGAACCCCGTGGCGGCTGGAGCTGAAGATGACGGCGACTGGGGCGGTGGGGTGCGCAGCGACAGTCATTCCGGAGCAAGGTGTTACTAGTCACCTTCGTAGGGTTTCGCTTTATAGCGGTCCACGGCCACTCGCGCGAGCTTTTTCATGTTGTGGCTACGTGTCACCAAGTACTAGTATCATTTACTCAGCCGTGAACACGGGGATATAAAACAATTACCATAATACCATACATAGGCTTGGTCTGGGCGGCGGCGAGCCCAAGCTGGAACGAGGCCCGCAGACGAAGGCGACGCCACCTAGAGGCGCTACCCGGGGGTCGGTGACCCATTAGTAAGGCAAAACCATGACCGGCATATCAGAGGGAACTAACTGTGGAAAATGGGTTACGGGGTAGAGGCAAGGAATTCTGTGGCGAGTGACCATGTAAGTTGCGGAGATTACGGTGCGTGAGTTGGCGGGGTGCGGGCAGCGGCAGCCGTTCAGCCACGGGTCCAAGTTGAAACGAGGCCAGGAGACGAAGGCGACGGTACACCGAGATTGTGCTAACCGAGGGCCAAAGACGCATAAACAAGGGTACGTCGCGGGCGGCATATCAGAGGGACTTGTGGAAAGTCGTTACGATGTAGGTAAGGAACCCTGGGGCAGCTGAAAAATTACATTGCGGAGAACACTGCGCCTGAGGTCACGGGGCGGGCGGCGGCTGTCGCTCGGCGGCAGGTCCATGTTACAACAGGGCCCAAAGGCGAAGAATGCGGCGGTACCGAGAGGGAAAACTGAGGGGATCTGAGAATCGCTGCTAGGCAAAACATGCTAGAGCATACAGAGGGCGGCGCCCTCTCTTACGACAAAAAAAAACGTGCGTAAGGATTGGGCGCTCGTTTCCTCACGTTGAATAAGAACTTCGATCGAAGACAACGTGCTCAGGGTCGGGTGCCACGTACTAAACCCAGTGCAAAAGCAAAGAGTAGCCTGTGCTTAGTGGTGGCGACAAAGTAAGAAGCTGAGTCTCGACGCCAAATTTGACGGTTCTTGCTACCTGGTAGAGTGTATACCGGTGTATAGAGTTGCCGAATGGTCGGACGAGGAGCTAAGCCCCGCGGGGGCCGAAGCTGTCGCCGGCGGTGCCTGAGGGGGACCGGACCGCGGGCAGCCAATTGCCGTCTTTCCGCGGCGGATCCAAGCAGAAACTATCAAGTCCGGATACAGCACAGGACACGTATACGCAGTAAGGCTCTGAAATACTGACCGAGGCTGGGCTTCTTACTTGAGAGAGGGTGCAGTCTACACTAATTTCAGTATAAAGACTCCCAGATTTCGTATATTTCTGTAAGTATTAACCTGCGCTTCTTAGTGCCCTGTTTCTAGTTTGGTATGTATATTTCTGTAAGTATTAACCTGCGCTTCTTAGTGCCCTGTTTCTAATTTGGTATGTTATGTACTGTGCAGCGCAGACTGCGGCGCCGCGAGCAGCCGATTTCAGCTAAGGAGTCGAAGACCTTCAAGGCGAGATTGGCAGGACGATGAAGGCTAGCGGTAGGGGGATAGCACTTTTCGTCTGAAATGTTTTACGAATGACGGGGCTCCTTGACCCAAAAACGTCGGAAATGGGCCGTTTATTTTGCACGGATTCTCGTTGTGTACCCAGGCCACGGGAGTTTTTCATCCGGTACTTGTGAGGGTTTGGGGTAACCCAGGTTCGACTCGCAACTCGCAACCACTTCTCTTCTTGTCTTTCGTAGCGTGGAGGACACGCCAGGTTGGATCAAGGTTCGACGGCGAACCAAGCAATGGTAACGATAGAAGTGCCTCGAGGCAACGAGAGGTGCTTCGTGGCAAACAGAGAGTCGACAGTGATTACTTGTCAGCGGGAAACGTGATTACCCGCCTCTCTGTCATCAGAATCTACGGAGACTCCACGACCACTCTTAGTACAACAAGACACGATATCCAATACATCTGGAACGGCTACCGTTCATACAAATCTTCACGAGAAGATCTGTCTACGTAACGGTAGAAAGTGTACCTGCGACCCACACTTATAGCAGTTTTTTTTTTCTCCAAATCAGTTTGTGCCTTAGGGAGGTCTTAAGCTCCCAAGTTAAGGGTCAGTATTTTTTTTAAAAAGTGTGCACCTCTACTGTACCACGAGTCGAGTGAGGGTTTGCACTTTTATCGCCGCGTTTTTCAGCGCCTCAGAAGTGCTCTCCGCGCGAGAGGCCTTTAAGGCGTTTCGGCTCCGCGATATGCACGGCCATGCTAAGTCCAACTGTTACTCTACGCCGACTAAGTCACAACGCTCAAGTCTATGTTTTTTAATTGACGTGTATCTAACCACGCGCGCGAATGGCTTCAATGTTGCCTGGTACAAGGGTTGAGGTAGTCAAGTTCACCTTCTACCAGTGGTCAAACGGACTGAAATGTCCTCTAGTTAAAAAATGGCGTCGTCTACAGGCCATGGGTTGTTGGGGTCGCGGGTTCGAATCTCACCATCCACCAATAATACACTTTGTACGACTTTCCCCATGTCAAACTTGTAAAATATTCTGCTCGGCATCCCCAGGACATTGAGCCGGGTGGATATTGGCGCGTATTCGAGAGTTAATGGATTACGGCTCGGCGTTATTGCACGAAACGTAAGAAGACTCTTTTTCATACTGCAATTAGTGTAGGGTACACCTTCTGCCTCACAGTTAACCCTTTTAGCACCGCACTCCCAACACGGGAACTAAACACTTGGAATTACAACTGGCTAGGGACATATTGGAAGTTGGAGACTTGTTCAGAGCCTGGTCCAAAAAGGAGTATTTTTAGGTGGTTCAAGCGCGTGCTGCTACATACAGGCGGGGCGAGCAGTGGCAGCCGTGCATCGGCGGGTCGTACAGCGTAGTTGAAACGATAGACCTGAAGACGGGGGCGGCGCCAAAGAGTCCACCAAAGGAGGAAGAAGGAAGAAAATAACTGACCAAGAAACCCAGGATCCAAATAGATCGACATCGTACCAAACTTGTGCTGGTCTGTTTTCCGCACATACATACATACTAACATCTGTTTTCGAAAGGCCGCACGTTTTTTCGCAGGCGAATGTATAGACTATTATATGTATTGGGTTTGTTTCGCCGCAGACGAAATGTTTTGGAGGTCTTTTTGGCCGTGTACGAAAGCTATAGAGGCCCGTTTCGCCGCGCTGCCCGACACATTCTTGTCCACTACGGGTTAGAAGAGCGGGAAAGACGCACGTTTGGAGCATATTTACGCTTTTTTTACGAGTCCAAACATTTGCCGTCCGGCGGACCCTACGCGGGCAACTGCTCCTGGCGGTCCTGCGGGGGGCCGCCGCCGGCCCTCCGGGGCCCCATGGCGGGGAACCACACTTCGCCTCTGGCTGGCGGTGTGGGGCCGCACCACGCCCTCCGCCCCGGCGTGCACCACGGCTGGGCTGCGTATGTATAACCCTGGTACTGATTATCAATCATCGCCGTTCGCTGCATCGTTGTTATGCGAAGAACTCGTCGGCGGCGGCGAGGGCGGCGGTAGGAAGGCTCAACGGAAAACCCAGCGCAGCATCACTTAATAGTTGTGGGGCGTCCGCAGCGCTATGATACATGCACGGGTGCATTGAAAGCACCGAGGGGCAAGCATCGATGTACACGGGTGGTAACGGCGTGCGTCTTGTTCCGCGCAGTAGTGCCGCAGGCGCCAAATACCCTCCAGGGGAATGAGTTAGCGACCAAGATCTGATATGGTTTGTCTCCTCTACCATATACCGAGTTTTGTGAGCGCCAGGCAACACGAGTACGACCGTGCTGCGTCCGTGTCGTTCGGATTCCTCGCATTGTGCAGACATTATTGAATAGATGAACACCATATACTGGTATCTCCCAACCAGGCAGAGGCCGATGCTGTACCCGTCGCTTTTAGGTCACATCTTGGTCACGGCTCGCCCCTTTTTCCTTTCTGAAGTGAGAGGTCGGAGTTGTCGACGAATCCGTTGCGATTGACTTCATGGCTCCCTGCTCTTGACCTCACCTAGAGTATGGGCTTGACTTTTGACTGGTTGAATTGATTACTTGGATTGGCATGGGACGTCAGTCTTCAAAATACTGTACCCAGCACTGGGTTGCAAGGCCCAGGAAAAAAACGTGAACCCTACAAAAAACAACACCCAATGCTACGTGAAAAATCACACTTGAGGGATAAAGCCAACGCGCCAAGAGCACAACTGACGAATCTTCCTATTTATGAATCAAAACAACACGTTGCCGGCGATTGATTGGCCTTGGTGGGTTCTCTCGCCGGCTCAGGGCCGCACCATACATGCTAGGAACGCCTTCGTTTATGTGACTGGAGATCGGAGGACGTGATCTCGACCAGCACCACGGCTACATCGCCATCGCGGTACACCCCAATCTCTCGAACACGACCAAAACCAACCCACCGAAGACGAACGCCACGATCGAGGGGTGTATACATATCTACTGTTTCTGACGTTCTTTACCTTTGAGGATTTTTTTACTGACTGTCGAGAAAAAGACAAAACTTTAACCCGATGGAACAAATCCTATCGCCTAGATATCTAACAAACAACAGATCAAGCGGAACCGACAAGTTTCAAAGTTGAAACGCCCCGTAAGTCGGAAGACGTTAGGCAAAAAGTGACACGCCTACCCTAGCACGCCTCTGAAACGCATGGCGAGGCACGGTAAAGCCCGTGGGGACAGCAAAACAACAGCAACATCTACCGCTTTGCACCCACTTAACGTCAAGCGGTCAAAACAACACCGCGACGGCAGCACAAATAGGCGAGCATTTGTTTCGACGCGCAGTCGCCCTTTTTCCGGTGGTTGCTGTAGACACCAACTTCAATAAATACATCTTCTCCCCCCCCCCCTCCCTTCTTCTTCACAAAGAAACGCTTCATTACTGCATCATACCAACAGCAGTACCCATAACGTCCGATTGGGACAACACCAAGATTGAAACGTGCCTACGTTCCCCCGCGGACGACGATCGGTCGCGTTTGATTCCACAATCTTCGGAGATCGCCATAGATCTCCCCCCTCTCCCCTCCCCTCCCCTCGCCCCCCTTCCCCCCAACCTCCCCTCCGCGCCCATGCTCTCTCTGTGAATGTAGCATGCGAGCGGTTATCAGTGGGCGTCCTGCGACCACTGAATGCTCTTGATGTCGATGCCTTCCTGCACCATTTCCCACAGCGGGCTCATTGATCGAAGGCGCTCCACGTGAACCGCCAGCGATTCCACCGCAAAGTCGACCTCCTCCTCCGTCGTGAACCGCCCAATCCCTGAAAAGTGAAAACGTCGCGACGCCGAGAAATCGGGGAAGGGGGGGGGCGGGGGGCGGGGTACTCATTAACATGCATGGCCGTAGTGTTAGGACTATAGACCCTCGCACCCTTGCAAAGCCGGGACGGAGCACGTCGGGACTTCGCCGATCACGGTGGGGTGGGGGGGGGGAGCGAGAAGGGGGGGGAGGAGAAGCGAGAGGCGAGTAAAAGCTACCACGCAAGCCTTATCAAACCTGCTGAACTTTTGTGATAAAGAACGCAGCTAACTCTTTGGGGATCCAGGTACAGCGACAGACACTAGGTAAGGTGCGGTAGCATCACGCGGCTAGCGGAAGCATGCAGCAAATACGACTCATATTAGCATTTCATGCTATGCGTGCGTGACGGGCATCTCCTTGCTTATCGGGTACACCCCCCCTACATCATCAGTCCTGGCTGCTTCGTGTGGGCGCCAATGCTGCAATTGTCACAGATTTTCGACAGTTTCCCCCCCTCAAGACCCAACGGGGTTGGTTAATAATACAATTTCCTGCTCTCTCGACCCTGCTAGCAAAACCTAACCGTACCCGCAACCCTACCGAGCATGCCCTGCTCTCTCAACTCTTCCAGCAAAACCTATTCCACACTACTCCAAAGAGAGATTGTTCAAAAGAAACAAACGAGCACACTCCTCAAAGACTAATATTTCCCACACCCCATACATCCACAGCCCACAACAACGTATGGGGCGCACCGAATCGCATGCTGGTGTGGGCTAGGTCGTCCTCGACCCCAATGGCTCTCAGGACGTACGAAGGCTCGAGCGACGCCGACGTGCACGCGCTGCCGCTGGAAACGGCGATGTTCTTCAGCGCCATCAGCAACGACTCTCCCTGCGCGGCGTCCAGAGGCGGAGGGTGGCGAGCGGCGGGGGCGGTAGTGGTGGCGGTCGCGGGGCTTAGGGGGAGGTGGTGGCGGTTGTTGAGGCTTAGCTTTCACCAGGTATGTTCTTTACTACCGGACAAAACAGCCCAACATAAATTCCGAGTAGCGCGTACCCAAAAAGGTGGTTACAGACCTGAAGGAAAAGGGAAGGCAGCTGTTTTGGGGAAGGGCGGCCATATGGCCTTTCCCCATGAGGGGGGCACGAGATAAACACAAGCGCATACGCGTACCAGGTGTTAGCCTCTTGTGCATACAACCCTTGTACAAGTTAGACGACGCGTGCTACGATAGAGGCTGCAGTTTTCGTCTAAAACGGTTCATTTCAATGACGGGGATTCTTCACCCTAAGTCGTCTCGGATTTTCATTACTTTTTTGCGTGATTTTCGTAGTGTAACTAGGCCATGGGGTTGTCCATCGGGAAGCACTTTTGTTTTCGTCCAAATCGGTTTTTGGATCAAGAATGACATGTCTTGACCTCCTCCTGAAGCGAGGAACCTCAGAAAAAAAAGTGGTGCACCTCTGCAGCAGCGCGCGGCTAAGTTGCATTTCAGCGAGAAGGAAGCACTCGCGACTCGCCCTCTGAGAGTCGCTGTGAGCTGTGGGCGCGCGATATCTCAGCTCGATCGTTCACTGGCTTGTTTTATTCGTGCTACCCATCGTGCATTAACTCATCTTGTACTTCATTGGCTCTTCTTGAACGTTTCACCTCAATGTTTTTCAGAATTTATGCTTCGGCTCTCCCTCTCGGTAATATAATTTTGGAGCCCAATAAAATAGTGGAAGTACCTTCTCGCGATAACTGTACATTCACACGTTTTGAAGCAAATGTCGGCGTATCCTTTCCCCGCTACGAACCCTCGCAAAGTTTTCTTGCGTTCTCCCGCCCACCCCACGCGATAGCACTGCATCGCGCCCTACTCTCAGCGCCTGACATCGGCTATTTGTGGCGTTCAAAGCCAATCGCATCTCCGTTTGTTTGCTTATTGTGGCGTAAACCATCAACGTCCCATCGATGTCAAATATGTCGGTCGACGGCACTCTTGCCCCTTGACGGAAAGTCGTCAAGCACGGAACTCCACACACTGAAACTAGTATGATGAGTCCAGAGACGCCTTGACGGGTCATAACTAGACAGTCAAGCGACATCTTCGATCGATGTTGCCTTTCCCAAACCAAATCAATGAGCACACAACGTACAAGTCACCGTGGGGGATAGTTGAGACCATGAAGGGTCCGGTTGTTTTCCTTGGCTTGGTCCGAATCATGCCAAATGGCGACGGCGGTAACACACAACACAACCTCTCGGCGCCAACAAAGGCCTAGATGCGACGGCACCCCAAAACATATGAAACCTTTGGTAACATCCACCAGTTCGAATAACACCGTCTCTGTTCGAGAAACATTAATATGGCAGATACCCCGGTCAGCATGATAGACAAACAAACGCTCATCACGTCAAACTGATTTTTTTTTACAACTGATTGGTGTTTGTGGAAACCTAAGCCTGCAAGCTTGCAAGGGTTACAAGAAGCAACAGAGCGACAACAAGTCTCGATGGCATCACACTTGATTTATTTATTTGTTTGCGTGTGAAGCCACCCTCTTAGGAGAGTCTCGTGAGTGCGACCATGCCATTTCCGCCGCTAAAGCTCTGCTGAAGAACGCGATGGATAATCGGAAGAATTTCCGAACGTTACTCTCGACCAGGCGCTCAACCCCGCTCAAGATAGCGACTGCATCAAACTGCACACAGTCACGATCATGGGCCAGGCTGAGCTCCTGGAAGGGAGCAAACACACGGATTTTCTCGCGGTCCTCTAGGTCCTTGACCAGCAGAGCTTGAGCGGCGGTAGTGGCATGCCCGCGCTCCTGGGTCTCTCTTATTAAAAGGGTGGCTGTACCGCCAAACCCTTTCCTTCAAGTATTATACCATCGAGGCTTTCGAATTCCTTGACGTGTCCAAGAATCCTACGAAAACACCTCGGCAACGACAGAGTAGTTTGGCGGGTGAAGCCACCCTCTTAGGAGAGCCTCAGGAATGAGGCCATGCCGCTGCCGCCGCTCCTCAAGCTTTGCTGGGGAAAGCAATCGATGATCCTAAGAATACCCGAGAGTTTAGTCTCGACCAGGCGCCCAACCTGGCCCATGATTGCTCATCAAACTGCAGCCAGTCACAATCATGGGCCAGGTCGAGCAGCTGGTGAAGACTGAACGCTCGGATATTCTCGCGGTCCTCTAGCGTCTTCATCGACAGAGCTGAAGCAGCGGCGGCAGTAGCATGACCGCACTCTTGAGGCTCTTCTAAAAGGGTGGCAGCACCGCCACACTTTTCTTCAGGTATCGTACCATCGAGGCTTTCGAGGCTATATACCCCTGCGCAAGAAGCCTTGAAAGCCATAATCGTATGACACCTGAAGAAAAGTGTGGCGGGTCAAGCAGCCCTGTCAACCCCTTTAGAGCCCAAGATCTCTCCCTATACTAACTTCAAGTAAATTTGTTCCCAAAAGGGTTTCCCGTTGTAAAGGCGTTAAGAGAACCGCAGAAGTGAGGCCATGCCACTGCAACCGCTCAAGCTCTGCTGGGGGCGAAGGATGATCGCAAGACTATCCAAGCGTCCAGTCTCGACTAGGCGCTCAACCCGGCCAATGATTGTGACCGCATCAAACTGCAGGCAGTCACAACCATGGGCGAGGTCGAGCGCCTGATGGAGACTAAACGCTCGGATATTCTCGAGGTCCTCAAGCGTTTTCCTCGGCAGAGATTAAGCGCTGGCGGCAGTGGCACGACCGCACTTCTGAGGCTCTCCCAAGAGGGTGGCTGCACCGCTCACTCTTTTTCACGTGGAGGCTTTCAAGGCTTCTTGGGCAGAGGCACGGAGCCTCGAAAGCCTCGATCGTACGATACCTGATGAAGAGTGTGGCGGGGGAAGCCACTCTCTTAAGGAGAGTGTCAGCAGTCAATGTGACCGCTCAAGCTCCGCTGGGGAAGGCAACGGAATATCGGAAGACTATCCAAGAGTTCAGTCTCGACTAGGCGCTCAACCTGGCCCATGATTACGCATCAAACTGCAGACACAACCATGGGCAAGGTTGAGCGCCTGGTGGAGACCAAACGCTCGGATATTCTCGCGGTCCTCCAGCGCTTTCATCGGCAAAGCATAAGCGGCGGCGGCAGTGGCATGACAGCACGCCTGAGGTTCTCTTAAGACGGTGTCTTTACCGCTACACTCTTCTTCAGGTACCATACCATGGAGGCTTTCAAGGCTCTGTGCCCCTGCCCAAGAAGCCTTGAAAGCTTCCACGGTATGACACCCGAAGAAGAGTGTGGCGGGTGAAGCTACCTTCTCAAGAGAGCCTCACGAGTGAGACCATGCCACTGCAACCGCTTAAGCTCTGCTGGAGAAGGCGATGGATGACCGTAAGAACATCCGAGCGTTCAGTCTTGTCCAGGCGCTCAACCTGACGCATGATTGTGACTGCGTCAAACTGCAGGCTGTCACAACCATGTGCCAAGTTGAGCGCCTGGAGGAAACTAAACGCTCGGATATTCTCGCGGTCTTCTACCGGCTTCCCCAGCAGAGCTTGAGCGGCGACAGTCGCATGGCTTTTTCAAGAGGGTGGCTGTTCAGCCAAACTAAACTGCAGCTTTCACATCATCGAGGCTTTCGACACTCCTTGCCTCTGACCCTTCTTGTGGCCCTGACAAGCTCGCAGGTTGTAGGTCGATATTCTCCACATGCCATCGCCAAGGATCACTGGCTCTACGGTGGCATCGATAGCCGCGTCGCTTGTTGTCCGTGCGTGCATTCTCGAGTGCTCACCCACACCAGCCATAGCGCTTGAGTCATGGGAGAGGAGATCCAAATCCGATCGTCTAGAAAGCTTCGCAGAATGAAGACGAAACATAGTCCGGATTATCAACGATTTTGTTGAAGTTAGGCCGAGAACACTATTGGAGGAATGCAGTCGTAGCAATCAGGCGTTTAGTTCGGACTATGTATCACTCATGTTGTCGATTGTCGACGAACCAAGTCTTAAAAAGACACTGCTGGAGGGCTGTCTAGTAACGAGGTGCTAAGCGCGGACAGCAAAGCCGTTCTCCAAGTCGTAAACACCTACTAACCCCTTTGTGGAAGGTGTGTTGGAGTGACTGAGTCGTCCAGTGGAAAGTGCCACACAACCAACAAAATACGTACTTTCGAGTTCATCGCGTCTCCGCGGCTTCCAAGCAATGATCTCCGTGGCCCTCCCCTACGCACTACCATAACCATTGATGCATATTCTCCAGCACGCACGCTCGAAAATAACAAAAACGATGCCGTCGAGATTCGAACTCATGGCAAACCTTGTTGGTTGTACATGAGTATCCACTAAACCACATAGTCATAGGGTGGGTCAAATCGTGAACACTACTGTGCACGCAAAGAATTGACTTTGAAAGTTAACGCTAGCAGCCCCAAACAACAACCACCTAGGAGATTTCTAGACTTACGACACACTGAGGAGTTATAGTGTGGATCATAAACTATTTAGTAGAAGCAGGGTCAAGTCGTGCACACTGCTGGAGGCCTGCCGAGTAATGAGGACTCTATAGTGGTTGGTCGCCCCGGTGGTCTAGTGGTTACCCTCGAATACTACTAGCGTTGGTCCTTGAGTTCGATTCCTACCGTGGTGAGATTTTGGGTTTACTCGCAAAATGCAAAAAAGGATCAACTGCTGAGAGCGCCGAGCAGCGTGGGTAGGTACAATTCGACGCGAGTCGACGAGGGAAGAAAATGCCGAATTCTTCTGGCGACAAAAATGAAGGCACGTACCGTAGTGGGGAGGGGGCATGAGGGGCCGTTATGTGACCCCGGATCTGAGTTACTACTGGAAGGGAGGGCGAGAGTACATAGTGCGAGGATAATAAATGGGATGAAAAAAACAAGAGAAAAATGTCCACTATCAAACGATTTGGCGGAAGCTGGGCCAACTCGTGAACACCACTAGGCACACCCTCACACCTCACCTTAAACCCTGGCCCTAAGAGCCCTAACCCTAACCCTGACCGCCTGCGAAAATTCTTGTAAAGAGGATGCTTTAAGGTATACGGTGTAGATTATACAACTATTTTGCGCCAAGCTGGGCAATGTCGTACACACTGCTGAAGGGTCCAATGGTAATGAGGAGTTTTATACAACTGTAGTGCGGAATGTCACACATGCTGTCCAAGCTGGGTCAAGCCGTTCAGTCATTATAATAATTTACAACAGGTAGTGTGCACTATCAACCGTTTCGTCGAATCTGTGACAACTCAACAATGCTGTCTGCAGGGCCGGCCGTACAGTAACGAGGGGTCACAGTCGCAGCGTAGAATCCCAACCGTTTTGTTTCGTCCAAGTTGGTCGAAAACCCAACTGGAGGAGAATATAGTAAAAAGGAGTTGTCTTGTGTGGGCTATCACCCAAAGCGTCTAAGCTGGATGTGCGCAGGATGGGAGTTGCCGACGTTGCACTGAACGATTGTGGCCGTGAGAAAGGGGACAGATCGTGGCGCGCATCATGCCTCGAAACGAAAGCACAGGTTAGATTGTCGCTGACGTGGCCATTGCTATTGCAAGGGCGGCAGGTACTCGCAAGCATGGAAGACGGGGCCAAATCTTGAACATCACTAAGCTGCGCTGTACAGAAATAAGACATATGCAGTATGGGCTATCAACCATTTTATCGAAGCCGGTCGTAAACATTACTGGGCGGCTGTACTCGTATATTCAAAGTAACGAGTTATCTGGTGTGGAATATCACCCCAAAACGTCAAATTTGGGCCAAGCCAATGCGCTACGCCGCCGCACGCAACAACCTATTTACCTCGACGTACGCGAAGGAGAAGTTGAGGTTGCCCGGGTACCTCTTGTCGTGGTCCCCATTAAGGGTCACGTCGGGGATGCGCGACATCACCGCGTCGTACATGCGCTTCGACAGGTGGTCAACCCACTCCTTGTCCACGTCCATCTCCTCTTGCGCCACCTGCGGAAAAAAAGCGAGCAGTACATGGCGTCGGGTTTCGGTTTGTTTCGTCTCAAGCGAGGGGAGCGTATTTTGTTGCTTGCCTTAGTCCTTTGACAATTGACCACGCATCCCTTTCGAGACGGAGCACCGTTCCTATTTCGAACACAGACACCTCCCACATCTGGGCGCTCAGTATGTTTCTCCCATAAAATATACAAACACTTTTTGCTTGTCTCAAGCAAGGGGGGGGGCGTGTAGTCAATACCATGCATGACTGTCGTCTTCTAAGACCATACACCATACCCTCGCCTTCATACAATGCCGGGACGGGGCACGTCGGGTTTTCATGTACCACGCAGGTAATGCTTGGGGGGGGGAGGGGAGGGGGGGGGGGCGTACTCATTTGCTGCTTGCCTTAGTTATTTGACCATTGACCACGCACCCCTTTGGAGACGGAGTACCGTTGCTACTCCTAATAGAGACACCTCCAACATTTGTGCGCTCAGTACGCTTCCTCCATATACCACATAGAAAATGTTTTGCTTATCCTATCCCCGTCCTGTTTCGTCGTCTGTGCCCACCATCTATCTCCCAGGATAGCGATCGTTTTCTCGCTACTCTCTAGTCTACCAACCTCTTCCATGTCACATATGTCCAATTTCCTCATCTCCTCTTCTAACGCATCCCGTTCCTCCATTGTATATTTCACATTCTCCTACTGTGCGAGTCCTACTCAATAGCGTTGTGCCACACGGGCACATATTTGTAGCCACGTCCTCTGGGGGGGGGAGGGGAGGCTAAAAGATACAGTGGGTACCCCGATTTGAGAGCAAGCGCTCTTAACTACACACATTGCTCTTATCTGTAGTAGAAATTATATACAGCTTTTGAGGGCTGGGCACTGGCTCAGTATGTACTGGCAGTATTAATCTACTGATTGACCCGGCCAGTACATTCGCCAGTAGTTTTATTTGACGTACGTCCACTAAATACGCCACAATATAGTACGGAAACCCACCCAGTGCTGGCGAATGAGTTACCGTATACGACAGAAGATAACATACCCCGGTGATATCGTTTCGGAGTTGAAAAAAATATCAACGGGTGTGGTCATCTGTGAGGGGTGTGCTATCTTATGTAACCCAGGAGAGAACGTGCAGGTCGCAGGGCCCATGAAGGGGGTTTGATAAACCAGGGGGTGTGATAACACTGCCGCACGCTTGCAGGGGGTGTGGTAATGAGAAGGTGTGACAACAATGGGGTGTGATAACACTTGCATGTCAAAAACTGCCTCTTTCCACACAGCAGGTAGTGGTATTGCAGGGGTGTAATAACATGCCGACGGGATTGCTGGGCTGCTGCCCCACCGCGTCCACCTGGGACGCTTGACTGGTGCGTATGGACTCTTCTGCGGCACTTGTGTGTGCTGTTGTGAAAGGCTCAGCAACAGGCTGCTGAGCCAGTGCGGTGGCTGCCACCTTGGCGCGTGTTACTGTGCCAGCTGCAGCAGCAGCGGCAGCAGCAGCAAAATTTTATTCCTCGTGTTGAAAGAACGAGGTGGTCGGTAGAGCCTGCGCTGCTGCGGTCGAAGCAGCTGTCGAAGTAGCTGTCGAAGGAGCGGAGTAAGCTGCGGCGGGATCATGTTCTCCCTCCACGTCCATGTTGTTGGAGGTGTTGTTCCCCGCACACCGGGGTGTATTGTGCGGGATCACAGGACAGATGCTGTATCACCCGGGTGATTGTAGCAGGGGCCCCGTGAACACATGCGGCGCAACCTCAGGGATGTGTCATCTTATGTAACCCCGGTGGCAATTCTCCTTTTCGTAGTGAGATTAAAAATCACCGGGTGTTGTATTCGGTGGGAGGTGTGCTGTCTCATGTGGTTGGGTTATCGTCTGTCGTATACGGTACAGTACTTCTCCCCGACCCCCCCCCCCCCCCCCATTACTCCCTTCCCTCCCTCTCTGGGTGTTCTCGTCATTTTTTTACACTTCCGTGTATTTTTGTTGTTGTTGCAGATATCTGGTATATGATACGGAGCCGCGGTGTATCCTTTATGCTCGCCTTTATTGCTACCTGGTATGTTGTCTTTTGGCTGTTTTCTGTCAATTCTTTCTTTGTTGTTCACTCGTAACTTCTTGGGGAGATTTTTTTTTTGTGTTAGCTATCAGATCGCCGCCACCAAGCCCCGGCTCTTGCTCCTTTTTACGCTGAAATAATCGATACTGACTGAGTCAGCCAGTGCCCCGCCCTACAGTTTTTAGTGCAGACATGCCTTGTCGTTTCGACCACTCTGAAAATCCGAATGCTTTATCTTGGGTGCTCCTAAATCGGGGTGCCCACTGTACCAGTACGTAACACCAATGAACGACGGTGGCAAAAAAGAGGCGAACCGTCGACAACCCTTCGAAAACGGCGCTGTCGCGACATTGTCAGGCGGTAGACTCAACGTTTTGGCTGCCGCAAACTTTATCCCACTCAAAATTTTAAGTAGATTGTCCCCAACAACGTGGATGCGGTTCCAAACGGATAACCGCCGCAGAAACGCGTGGCAATGGCAGATAACAGGTTTAACCATCACAGAAAGCGCGCCGTCGTGCCTATCGAGATAAACCATCGCTTATCACTCGCCGGTCAAAGAACACGAAACAAATAACGGAGGACCGACGCTGCACATAGAAAAAATAAACAAACAAACGACCGAGGACCGCTGGTACACATGGTACGTCTCACCTGGCATGCCATGCCGAAACCAGCGCACAGCGCGTGCGGGAGCGTTCCAGATCTCAGCCCCTGCGCGCCAAACGCAGCACACAATATCGCGAGCGGGTTGGACAGTAGCAAGAACCGTAGCAAGGACAATCGACGACCAACCAAGCAACCAAGCAACCAACCAATCATCAACCAACCAATAAAAAAATCAACAGCCAACTAACCAATGGGCCAATCAAAAAGCCAACGAACTGACCAATTAAAACAACCAGCCCCTTCACCAACCACCCAAACCAACCAACCAAGCGATCACCAGAACTAACCAAACAAACGCGATTGGCACCTTCCGAAACT
Organism: Undaria pinnatifida; assembly: GCA_012845835.1. Classification (NCBI taxonomy): domain Eukaryota; class Phaeophyceae; order Laminariales; family Alariaceae; genus Undaria; species Undaria pinnatifida. Next base: position 8,086,482 of record JABAKD010000011.1, read on the forward strand.
CAACAATCCCCAACCCTCGTCCAAGCGAGCGACTCTTACCCTCTCCTGCCCACCCCCAGAGAAAACAGGGTCCAGGCGCACGCGCGGCCGACGGCGCACGTACAGCGCTCCCACCCCTTTAGGCCCGTAGATCTTCACAGCAGTGGAGCAAGAGCACGACACGGCGGGGATATGACGGGGATTAGGGGGGGGGAGGGGGGGCACTCTACACACGTCCGCGTCACGTTGCACAGCAGTACACACGTTCAAGTTCACAGAAAGACATATGGAAACGTAATGTCCTCATCCGCGCAACGCACGATATTCTATCAACACAGCTCCATCAGCAGCAACAGCAGCAGCGGCAGCAGCAATAGCAACAGCAGTATCAGCAACAACAACAACAATAACGACGATAACAACAACGACGACGATAACAACAACAACAACAAGAACAACAACAACAACAGCTGCTCCCTTCACACGACTCCCTACGTAGCCTCCTCACCTTGTGGCTAGAAAGGCTGGCCAAGTCAATCTTGAAATCGTCCACGCTGATCGGCATCTGCATAGTAAGTGGCAGCGACATTGCCGATCAGACGTAACGGGTGTCAAACAACACAGCGATCAGCAATCAGCGGTGCCACAGACACAGTAAGTAAAAGCAGAAGCAAACGGGTCAGGGGTTGTCACATGCCATTCGTCTTAATATTCTCAACACGCTCACACGATCACGCCTGCGTGCCCGCGTACGCACAGGGGAGGGGACTGTGGTTGCGGAGAACACCCCCACTACCCCCTACCACCCCTCCCCCCATCACCTCCCTCAAAATTCCCCATCAACGCCTATTCAAGACCCAATACAAACGCGCTGCTGACGAAAGCCTCGTCGGAACCCCCCTCCAGACCCCAAGCGAGATCTCCCACCTTGCCCAGCATCTGCGCGATGTCCGAGTGGAAGAAAACTTTGTTCTTGCGGCAGATCTCCCCTATCTCCTTCAAGGGCTGAACCACCCCTATCTCGTTGTTCACCGCCATCACGGAGCACGCTACCGTGTCCGGTCTGATCGCTGCCGACAGCTCCTCAAGATCGATGAGCCCGCTCCCCCGCTGCACCGGCAGGTAGGTAACCTTTTTTATTTTTGGAGAAACAAAGTACTGTTATGATGATCAAGTGTTGGAGGTGATTGAAAAATAGCGAGAGGTTGAGCGTAGAGAAAAAAACGTCTAATCAATGGTTCCAGATTCATGAAAAGCAGAGCTACTACTCAACTCTTATAAGTGACTTTGCGCACAGCTAACGATATTAGGCCAATCGCACACGTGCAAACATATACTCCGGAGTATCAGGAACGATATACACCTAAAACGAGCACACAACAACAAATCGAATCCGGAGAACAGAAGCTAACAAGCGCGTGGATCGAATCGGATCGAATCAGATCTCGATAACAACAACAACAACAACACGCTTCGGCGAAACGGCGGAAACGGGAATGAAAACACAGTCAAACGCAAACAAAACCCACCGCCAATGAGGTCGAAGGTTGTCAACATTACCACCACCACCAACAAGAATCAAACTTCAACCTAAACTTTCGCAACAATAACAACAATAAAAGCAAATGATACATGGGGCATAGGTCGCTCACCTCGTACCCCTCCTGCTCCATGGCGCGGCAACTGTCCAGCACGCACTTGTGCTCGGTCTGCGTGGTAATGATGTGCTTCTTGCGCCCCTTGTAGAACCGGGCCACGCCCTTGATCGACATGTTGTTCGACTCCGTCGCGCCCGATGTGAAAATTATCTTCGCGGTCGGCAGTTTGGTAGGTCAGTCGGTTGGTCGTTTTGGTCGGCAGGTGGTTCGTTAGTTCGTTACATCGTGCGGTCATTGGATCCATCGGTTAAGAGTCCAGCAGTATGCTATGTTGTCCGACTCCGTCGCGCCCCAAGCGAAAACTGTCTCGCGGCCGATAGGAACGTAGCATAATGAATCGGTAGGTCGGACGGTAGGTCGGTCGGTCGACCGTTTCGGTCCGTAGTAGTTCGCTAGTTGGGTAGATCGTTCGGTTCTTCGGTCGATCGGTACACAGTCCAGTAGTACGTACGTCGTTTAACGCCGTTGCGCCCGACGTGAAATATATCTTCGCGGTCGGTACGTGCGTAGGTCGGTCGGAGGGTCGACCGTTTGGATTGGTTGGTGGTAGGTTACTTCGGTAGATGGTGCGGTCATTCGGTCCATGGGCAAACAAACAGCCCAGTAGCTATTTATATGGCGTTCCACTCAGTTGCGCCCGACGTGAAAATTATCTTCGCGGTCGGTAGGCAGGTCGGTCGGTCGGTCGACAGTTTCGGTCAGGGTTCGTTAGTTGTTAACCCCGCTACTACTGCAACAAGCAACACGCAAAAATGCCACGTAGTTTATTCCCGTCAATGTGGCAACAATTTTGAAGGGGTCAAGGTGCCAAGGTTGCGGTATCACATTACGATAAGGCAGAGCGCCAAATCCTCCCGCCAAAAAATAAGAAGAGAACAACGGATACGGAGATGCCATAACATTCGGTAGATCGCGCAGTCATTCGGTAGGTCGGTAAACAAAGTCCAGCAGTGTTTACAACTGGGACCCACCTTCGACAAAGCAGCTGATAGTCTGCATTTAATCCATCACGTTTTCGTCCGAAGAACAGGGTGTTTGCGAAATACCAAACCTGGTTTGGGTAGGAAAGCATACGAAACCAACGAACACAACAACCCAACGCCAACCCAACCCCAAGAAAAAAATAGGTAGGGGCTGCGGATGAAAAGAGCCAACGTGGCACTTCTAACCTGAGCTTTCTCGGGTCGGGTTGGCCTTGGGTTTACATGACGTTCATTGTTTTATATGCTTTCACCTCAACAAAATTACATATCTCGCAAACACCGTAATTTTATTGCAGGCGGTCGGTATTAGGGTAAAGGGGGCGCTACTCCTTCGGTAGAATGCATCCCCACCTCTTTGGGAGACGCCCCGATGAGATTGGCCACCTGCGCCCTGGCCCTCTCCACCACGGCTTCGCTTTCCCAGCCGTAAGCGTGGGTACGGGAGTGGGGATTACCGTAGCGCTCAAGCTGGTACTCCATCATTGCATCGAGCGCGCGAGGGTCCATCGGTGTCGTCGCCTGCATGTCCTGCTCCCCAATGCATCATACAAACCACGTGGTTTTTCGGGTTTCGACTAAATAAACAAAACTGATAATAATAATAATAATAATAATAATAATAATAATAATAATAATAATAATGATAATAATGATAATGATAATAATGATAATAATGATAATAATGATAATAATGATAATAATGATAATAATGATAATAATAATAATAATAATAATAATAATAATACAAGAAATTAAAAACAAACAAAATAAGCAAAAAACAGCCCCCACGTTTCGGTTCCGTCGGATTAGGTTCGGTTCGGTTCGGTTTGGTTCGGTTCGGGTTGGTTCGGTTCGGCTAGGTTTGTTTTTTTCTGTTCTGTTCTGTTCTGTTCGGTTCGGTTCCGCGTTGAGTTCGTTTGATTCCGCCGCGATTTCCGAATTGAACACGGTAAACGTGGTGCCGAAGCACACACGCCAGGTGGGGGGGGTGGCGAGGGGAGGGGGGAGGTGAGGAGAGAGCGGGAAAGCGATGTGCTGTCACCGGGTGCCGGGAGTGTCGATTCGGTTCGGTTCCGCGTTGATTTCGTTTGATTCCGCCGCGACTTTCGAATTGAACACGGTAAACGTGGTGCCGAAGAACACGCGACAGGTGGGGGGGGGGCGAGGGGAGGGAGGAGGTGAGGAGAGACGGGAAAGCGATGTCCTCTCACCGGAAGCCGGGAGTGTGGGCAGCAGGCGCGTCCGAAGTCTGACGGACGGCCTTTTGACCGACAGCTTTCGAAAACGAGACAGTATGAAATACTCAGCCGGTCGCCCCGGTGGCGTATCAGGCTATCCTCGAGCGTGGTATAGCTCAGTTTCGTGAGTTCGAATCCCCCCGAGTGCATACTCGTATAAATTCGTGGGGACTTTTTCTTGCGCACAAATTGACTTACGGAAAGCGCGAGAGCGTGAGTTAGCAACACTCGATGAAAAATCGACGAGCAGTGGGATTGCTGAACCCTATGCGCGCTAAAAATTGAAGGCAAGAACCGGGGGGAAAAGGGACGACACCTGTGGCCACGGCTTGTCCAGAAGCTGGAAAGTAGAAGTGTGCGAAAAACACGAAAAAAACAAAAAAAACATACGGTTGTACACTATAGTCGTACCCTACAGCAGTGGCCTTCATTCATTGTACGTATAACTCAGATCCGGGGTGTCAACGTCCCCCCCACCCATCCCCGCTACGCAAAAACGCCATACTATATTTTGTTCTCGCACCAGGTAAGAAGCCCTCCCCTCCAACGCCTGCCCCTTGATACTGAAACCCGGCGAAAAGACCTCGCTACTGCCCATGGCCGCCAGCACCTCGGCGGGCACCTCGTTCGCGGGGGCGTAGCGCTTATCCTTCTGCATCTTGTCGAATGTCGTACTGCTCGTGGGCGTGCTCGCTGCATTGGGTGGGTGGAATTCATGGGATTTGTGTAGTTGGCGGTGATTGATCCGCCGCGCCGCATCACAGCAGCAGATGTTGGTTGTACGGCGGGGTAAAAAAAAAACACGGGGCACGTTCGAGCAAGATGGTGAAGACGACGACGAGTCCGGCAGGCAAAGCACAAACAACGATCGCATTAGCAGCAACAAAAACGAAGACGGCAACAGCGGCAACAGCAGACAGCAGCAGACAGCAGCAGACAGCAGCAGACAGCAGCAGACAGCAGCAGACAGAGGCATGCAGGCAGAAGACAAGTAGCAGAAGGCAACAGACAGCAGCACAGAGCGGCAAAACAAGCAACAGCGGCACAGCACCAACAGCGACAACGACAGGAGCAGCAGCAAGTAGCGGCAGCAAACGGCAGCGGCAGCAGAAGCAGTAGTCGGTCAAACAAAGCAGCTCGTATTCGTACTGCGTTAGTCCAACTACAAGAGCACCCTCGAAGAGGACAAGCTGCTTGGAATTAGCGTCGGCTGTTTCTTGCTGTAGTAACAAAGGTCAAAAGTCACCCAGTTGTTGCATTAATAGAGTCAGTGGGAACGCCAGGTCCCCTGAAACAATACGCCTACTCGTCAGTAGGAAACCCCTCGTAAGTGTCAGAGCGTCACACAGCGCTCACCCCATTCTGAGGCTGTGTTCTACTTCAGAATCTGGCGAATACTGCCAAGGCTGCGGTGTGCGTAACACCTCCACGGCGATAGAGCAAAAATCCCATTTATGTTGGCGTTGAAGGCTATTCGTGTACCTCTGTTGCAACATCAACACAACAATAAAACGAACACCAGGTAGCTCTTACATGGATAACACACCTAGCAGGGGCTTATATTCAGGAGTTGAGCACGTAGCGGTACGTGCCTATCGGCCATGATATGGCGCTACGACTGCAATCACATGTTCTTTTACCGTTGTAACAACCCACACAAAAAGTTTGCGCCGCCTTTCGCCGCCCCCAAGCCATCCGGTTCAACTTTCAACCGACGGCAAGGACACAAGGACCTCCCCACCGCTGTAGTTGCGCCGTGTGCCCCCGCTCCCGGCTTACTCCCCGCGATTTCAGTGACTTCGTCATCCCTACGAACCCCCTCTCCGGCAAGGGGGTGCGTCGATGTCATATGCCATAGAGTGCGAGAGAGTGCTTGGATGCGCGCACCGCACGCACCACCTACCCCCCCGTCCGCGCCCCTCTGCCTTCCCTCTATCCTCCCCATCGCGGGGTGGGATACCAGTCGCATGAGCTACACGAAGTACTTGCAGTAACTCCAACCCACGCGGTGAACTACTGGTTTGTGTATTCGGCACAGCTGACTCATCAACTTTGACATGCTAGATAGACCATGGGTGCAGAGAATAGAAGATGTACGCTTTTACTGCGAGCAAGAACCACAGCTCCGCCAAGAAAGAGAAAAAAAACTGGAACAGAACCCACGAAGTACAACCCCATGCAGAGTTTGCATTGCTGCAGCACACGCAGCGGCACAAGTACGATACTCGAACACGAGTGCGGAAGAGCAGCAAGCAGTTACGCACTATTTTGAGTTTAAATGTAAGGACCGTTTTATATCAATGCTTAAATGGCAATTATATTTCCGACCATATTGGTAGACGGAGACACCACACGTACTCAGCACCTGTACAAGTACCTATCAGAGGCAGAACGGGGTAGTCTACTGGTTTATTCCGTGGCATCTTCGCCTCGCCTCGAACCTAAGGCTACAACCGGTAGTACCTCGGCTCCACAGCATGCATATCACCATAAAAACCCTTGCACGTCGTAGCGCCGAGCACAGTAGTTGATGATTCACCACGGAAAGCATGCTCTTTCTACCGCTCGTGTTGCTTGAACAGCGAGACAGACAAGCGGCGACAGACTAAAACGTACCGCCGCTCGACGCAGACAGCCCGCGCTGATGGACGATCGCCGCCGAAGTCGCCCATGACCTCGTCCTCACGCGTCCCGCTTTCTGTCCAGCACGAAGAAGCATATTGGAAACAGTGTTGATGCCGTGAGCAGCAAGCAACAGCAGCGGCAGTGTCAGAGGTCAACAACCCGTCAACAACGCCCCAAAGAGTAGGTCGGGAAGTGCGCTACCCAAGTATGAGGCATTAATGTATTGTGCGAAACAGGGATATGGGGTTTAGTATGCCCTTCTCCCTCTACCATAACGCCAACATATTATGGTAGTTACACACTCTTATTACAAACTGAAATTTAAACAGCGTATAAATTCAATATTAATATACATACGATCCTTAAACTTCAGTCCAAAAAGAGTGTCTTCCTTCTTTCGAACCCCAACCCTGAACCCTGAACCATCAACATTCAACAACAACGACATGCCTGCTGTATCTCACAGGACGGCAGACGACAACAAACAGCAGTTTGCAACTAAAGACAGAGCTCCTGCACCACGATGCTCAGCGCAGGGCGTGCCTGTTCCCATGCATCCGCGAAGAGCGTAAGAGCCCTACTTGCCCGAACGAGGTCGTCGATCCCGAAAAAGGGGTCTTGGTCTCGTTGCAGCATGCAAACCACCAGGCGCACGATAGCTTCTCGGCCGAACACGGCCGAGGACTATCTAAAGCTCGAAGACAGGTAGGTGGCGGGGGTTGCAAGGATATAGAACTATGCACTACTCGTACAGCAGTGCTGGAAGCAGTGCGTCACAGGCACATGAGACTGGCTTGTGGCGAACGTATTATAGGCAACTGCTGCGCGAAAACCCTCGATCGAACAAACCGGAGGTATCCACCGACAGCAGGAACACATACCACTCGAACGTAACGTTTTTATATTTTCGAATACTGTACAAGGGCCCCGCTCCGCGGGCGGCTGACGCCGCCCGCTGCGCTTGCGCAAGGAAGAGTTCACCTAATAAATGTGAAGGGGGCAGAAAGAAGAGGCCCATGATTTAGTGCAACTAGCAATTTGATAGTGCCAAGAGCTCCTTGTGCGGAGCTGATTGCCCTGGCTGTGCTGTGCTGTATGTTGGTGATGTCACGTTCTGATCGGCAGTACGAGTACGGGTGTAATTTGCGAAGAAAATATCGCCAAGAGGACCGAGATGGAGAACAAACCAACGACGAAAAAGCAAAAAGACGAGTACACACACGTACCAACGGTACCTGGTACCTGGTACTTCGCCCAATACCTGGTGGTACTCTGTGTGGTTCTGAAGAAATCACAGGGCTCCGCTCCGCAATGCTGCTGACGCCGCCCGCTACGCTCGCGCAAGGAAGCATGCAGCTAACTGAAACATGTAAATAAATGGGGCAAGAAGAAGAGGGCCGTAATTATATTTAGTGCGAATAGCGAATTGATAATAACTCCAGCAGGTGCTTGTGCAGAGCTAATTGCCCTGCGCTGTGCTGTGTGCTTGTTGATGTCACGTTCTGAACGGCAGTACGTGCGATATTTGCGGGGGGGGGGGGGGGGGGCATGGGGACCGAGAGAGGACATTCATCTGAAGAAAGCAAAAAGACGAGTACACAAAACACGTGCATAAACCTGGTATCTGTATCATACCTCGCACTACAACTACTAATAATACTAGTAACTGCTGCTGCATGTTGAAAAAACTCACTGCGCTGCAACACAGCACCGCAAAACGAAGGGCAAGGCACGGCACCGCACTGCGCTGCGCTGCGCTGCTGAGCTATATATAGCCGAGCTGAACTGAGCTGGGAATGCATTATTTGTGATCCAATAACAACGTCATATGTACAAACCTGGTGTAGTATTAAGTATTAATAGTAATGTACGTGGTATGATACTTCGAATATTACTGGCATGCACGAAAGGGTAAAAAAGTACAGCAAAGCACGCAGCATGGCAAAGCACGGCAAAGCACAGCGCTGCGCTCTGCTGAGCTAGAGCTGCAGGGCATCGCAGGGCACTGCACGGCGCTGCGTTCCTGCGAGCTATAGCGCTGCGATGGGGTGCCGGGCGGCGCGTAGCTGATGAGCCAAGCCCAAATCTCACCTGATGAAACTTCGTCAAGTACAAAACAAATGGAGGAGATCGAAGAAAACCTAAAGCTGGACCGTTCCGTAAGTAATGCGCAAGCTGCAAATTAGCAGCAAATGGTAGGAAGTTCAACTTACCAGACAAAAAGGAAGAAAAAAACGCGAAAAGGTTCCAAATCGTGTTTGGCAGAAAACCAAATTTGCAGGAAGCAGCTGAAAAGTCAAGATTCAACTGGCAAAACGAGCAGAGACAAAAACAATAAGGTAGAGCAACCAATCAAAGAAAAGCTGGACCGTCCGACCCCGGAGATGCCAGGGATTCAAAGAAAAGCTGGACCGTTCCGCAAGTAACGCGCGGAGACGGTGTCGAAGTGGAACCTCCGGAAATGCCAGGGATGCACGAACCGAGCACTTTCAGCAAAAATAAGTTAGGGCTCCGCTCCGCGGGCGGCTGACGCCGCCCGCTGCGCTTGCGCAAGGAAGAGTTCACCTAATAAATGTGAAGGGGGCAGAAAGAAGAGGCCCATGGTTTAGTGCAACTAGCGATTTGATAATGCCAAGAGCTACTTGTGCGGAGCTGATTGCCCTGTCTTTGCTGTGCTGTATCTTGGCGATGTCACGTTCTGATCAGCAGTAGTACGGATGTAATCTGCGAAGAATATTGCCTAGAGGACCAAGATGAAGAACAAACCAACGACGAAAAAGCAAAAAGACGAGTACACACACGTACCAAAGGTACCTGGTGGTACTCTGTGTGGTTCTAAAGAAATCACAGGGCTCCGCTCCGCAAGGCTGCTGACGCCGCCCGCTACGCTCGCGCAAGGAAGAAAGCAACTAACTGAAACATGTAAATAAATGGGGCAGGAAGAAGAGGCCCGTGATTATTTGGTGCGAATAGCGAATTGATAATACAGTAGGGGGCCCTCTATAGTGCCGGGTAGTGTCCAGAGAGAAAAGCGGCACTGTACCGGGCACCGGCCGTATTCAGAATAGTGCCTCCATAGTGCCGGTCCGGCAGTATTGAGGCTTCGAATATCCCTCAGCAGTGCCGGTCCGGCACTATCGAGGAGGTGTTGATTTCATGGTGCAGCGCTCAAGCTCTGCGGGGCCAACAGAGTACGATGTGGATCGTGGATCGAATATGAGTGTATTATTAGTGGACGTCTAAGTCCTCGTTGCCTTCCTTCGATGTTGCCAGATGAAAAAAGACAACAGAGAACCACGACAGGAAGCGCACCGCACGAAAAATAAACGACCATTACATACTACCACAGCTATTCTCCCCGCCTCACTACGTAGCAGCAACTCTCTCATGTTTGCCTGGCGCACCCCCTTGGATGTTGCAAGAATGAATCAAAACAACCCGAAGAACACAAGCACGACAGGAAGGGCACCGCACGAAAAATAAACGACCATTACATACTACCACAGCTGTTCTCCCCGCCCTCGCAACGTAGCAGAAACTCTCTCATGTCTGCCTGGCGCACCCCCTTGGATGTTGCAAGAAACAAAAACAAAGAAAAGCACGACAGGAAGCGCTCCGGAAGAAAAGCAAACAACCATTGCCACAACAGCTGTACCCCTCAACCTTACTCCGTAGCAGCAACAAACTCTCTCATGTCTTCCTGGCGCACCCGCTTAGCGGAATGCGCTGCAATCATCGCCATCTTCGCTTTCGTTAGGAAGAACGCCGCGTCTCCGTTGCCACTCTCATCTGCTGCCGCTTCCAGGACGCTGAAGTGAGGCGACAGCTCAGCATAAGCGGGTGGAGTACGGCGCTCGGGCCCCGTGTTGTCATCGCCAGTGCCCTCTTCTTCGTCCTCCTCCTCACCGCCGGTAGTCACGTGCGTTCCAGCCAGCAGTGCCGCCATTTCGTCCACCGCGTCCAGTCGAAGAGCCTCTGCCACCTCATCGTCGTCCTCGACGGTAGCCCACCCCTGAATCGCGCTCACCGCTTCTCCCTCGACCGGCTTTCCGGGTTCGATGTCGAGTTCTGCGAAGAGCTCGCTGATATCCTCGTCTACGGTGCCGGCTCCCTGCTTGTGCGCGTCGCCGACGCTCGTGCTCAACTTGTTGACGGTCTCCGTGAGAGCCTTCAAGTCAGGCTCGGCGATGCTGAACCGGTTCTTTCCGTGTTGTTTGGTGAGCTCAGCCGCCATCTCGGGAGGAAGCGTGTCGGCCTTGACAAAGCACCTGGTCCCAGGTAGCAGAAAATGCAATGCATCCGTTTTTGGGTGGACAAGCGATGTTGGACGGGAGTGACGAAGAACGACTCATAGGGATGCGAGAGAGAACTCTTTCGTAGAAAAGAAAAATGGGCATGTCCGGATGCTGCAATACTCGGCCGAAAAAAAGGAAACCTATGCGAAACTATCCGTACAACCGTCCCCACGTATCGCACCACCAAAGCCACGCGCACTTGCGGGAGCTGAAACCAACCCCAGCAATACCACATGTTCAAACCTCACCTGGCGATATCCTGGGCGGTGACGCTGGCCCATGCTTTCTCGAGAAATTCAGCGGCGTCCCGCACGTGAGGTTGGTGCCCTTGCGCCAGCCCCATTGTCCCGGCCTTCATCTTGCGGGCTTTCGCCTGGGCGCGAAGTGTGTCCGTCACCAACATGGTTGATGTCTTCACATCGAGCAGCTCCTTCCTGAAGATGACTTTCGACTGGGCGATGACCCCCAGATCCATGGGCTGGTGTATGGAGGTGCACAGCGGAGGGTAGAACTTGGTGGTCACTTGCCCCCGGTCATCCACAAGATCACCGTGAGAGGAATAGCTGTCCATCAGCAGCAGCACAGATTCGTGAGTGAAGCGCCGAACGAACGGAAGGAAGACTTCAAGCCACCACTTGAGCAACGTCGCAGAGTCGGACCACGCGTTGGCCTGCGAGAAGTACTTCAGAGGTGAACCCCCGTCCTTGAAGCAGCGGGGTTCCTTTGCCTTCCCGATGATGGCTATGTCCACCTTCGCAGTGCCGTCAGCATTGCAGCACATGATCGCAGACAGTCGGCCCTTGAAGTACATGCTCTTTGAACCCCGCGCCGTTTTCCGATCCTCCGAGGTGGAAAGGTACGTGCGCCTGGGCAGGAGCTTCCACCGGAGGCCTATCTCGTCGACGTTGAAGATGAACCTAGCCGGGTACTTCGCGCAAAGGGCCCTGATTTCGTCCGTGCCCTCCGCGATAGCCGCCTTGTCGACGCTACCAGCCTCGCCATGAAGTCGCACGCTGTGGATGTTGTTGCTCTTCACGAAGTTCTTTGCCCACTTCTCGCCGGCCTTGAAGTCCTCGACCCTCGCCCGTACTGCTGCTGAAGTTGCGGTGTCAGCCAGCAGGGTTGTCCTGGCGGAACGGCCGAAGCTTCGAAGGACGTCGCGTGTGACGGGCATCTTGGCCTTCCGGGCTTTGTCGAGCAGATCAAGAGCTATCGCATCCACCTGCCGCCAAAAAACGAGTAAACAAGCAGAAGATCTTAACATTAGTTTCGAACATTAGCATGCATCCTACACTGCGCGGCGCGGTCAGGCGAGACGATGCAGCAGTCGCACCTTAAAAGAGAGACAAAAAAAAAGGACCACAAGAAAAAGGAACGGATTATGTACTGCTGTACATTATATTCGGAGTGCATAAAAAAATAAGAAAAGGAAAGACGCAAAAAGGGGGACATCAACAGCGGACCCTAGCCACACAGAAAGGAAGGGGGGTGAAAGCGGACATACATATGTGAGAAGACCGAGAGAGACAAACAATGGACAGAAAAAAAGACAACATCAAGCAGTGAAAAAAAAAGATGAAGAAAGTCGAAAAGAAAAAAAAACATGGACGAAAAAAACAGGCAAGTAAACAGCGGACCAGGGTCGAAACAATTTTGGAAAAAAAAGGCGGGGAAAAGAAAGCTCACCTCCGGAAAGTCTTCCCTGCGCGCGGTTTTCTGGGTGCCGTCGCCTGCAGCAGTCGCAGCCTCCACCTTTTTCTGGTCAGCCTTCACAGTCCTAACAAACCGCTCCGAGCACCCGAAGCGGTCTGCAATCTCTACTTAGCGACGTCCTTCGAAGCTTCGGCCGTTCCGCCAGGACAACCCTGCTGGCTGACACCGCAACTTCTGCAGCAGTAAGGGCGAGGGTCGAGGACTTCAAGGCCGACGAGAAGTGGGCAAAGAACTTCGTGAAGAGCAACAACATCCACAGCGTGCGACTTCATGTGCGAGGCTGGTAGCGTCGACAAGGCGGCTATCAAGGAGGGCATGGACGAAGTCAGGGCCCTTTGCGCGAAGTACCCGGCTAGGTTCATCTTCAACGTCGACGACACAGGCCTCCAGTGGAAGCTCCTGCCCAGGCGCACGTACCGCAACTTCTGCAGCAGTACGGGCGAGGGTCGAGGACTTCAAGGCCGACGAGAAGTAGGCAAAGAACTTCGTGAAGCGCAACAACATCCACAGCGTGCGACTTCATGGCGAGGCTGGTAGCGTCGACAAGGCGGCTATCAAGGAGGGCATGGACGAAATCAGGGCCCTTTGCGCGAAGTACCCGGCTAGGTTCATTTTCAACGTCGACGAGACAGGCCTCCAGTGGAAGCTTCTGCCCAGGCGCACGTACGCAGAAGCTTCCACTGGAGACCTGTCTCGTCGACGTTGAAGATGAACCTAGCCGGGTACTTCGCGCAAAGGGCCCTGATTTCGTCCATGCCCTCCTTGATAGCCGCCTTGTCGACGCTACCAGCCTCGCCATGAAGTCGCACGCTGTGGATGTTGTTGCGCTTCACGAAGTTCTTTGCCTACTTCTCACCGGCCTTCAAGTCCTCGACCCTCGCCCGTACTGCTGCTGAAGTTGCGGTGTCAGCCAGCAGGGTTGTCCTGGCGGAACGGCCGAAGCTTCGAAGGACGTCGCGTGTGACGGGCATCTTGGCCTTCCGGGCTTTGTCGAGCAGATCAAGAGCTATCGCATCCACCTGCCGCCAAAAAACGAGTAAACAAGCAGAAGATTTTAACATTAGTTTCGAACATTAGCATGCATCCTACACTGCGCGGCGCGGTCAGGCGAGACGACACAGCAGTCGCACCTTAAAAGAGAGACAAAAAAAAAGGACCACAAGAAAAAGGAACGGATTATGTACTGCTGTACATTATATTCGGAGTGCATAAAAAAATAAGAAAAGGAAAGACGCAAAAAGGGGGACATCAACAGCGGACCCTAGCCACACAGAAAGGAAGGGGGGTGAAAGCGGACATACATATGTGAGAAGACCGAGAGAGACAAACAATGGACAGAAAAAAAGACAACATCAAGCAGTAAAAAAAAAAGATGAACGACGAAAAGAAAAAAAAACATGAACGAAAAAAACATGCAAGTAAACAGCGGACCAGGATCGAAACAATTTTGGAAAAAAAAGGCGGGGAAAAGAAAGCTCACCTCCGGAAAGTCTCCCCTGCGCGCGGTTTTCTGGGTGCCGCCGCCTGCAGCAGTCGCAGCCTCCACCTTTTTCTGGTCAGCCTTCACAGTCCTAACAAACCGCTCCGAGCACCCGAAGCGGTCTGCAATCTCTACTTGAGAGACCTTCGCATCCAGCAGCTTGAGAATCTCAAGCTTCGAGTTGTTGTCCGGGCGCGCACGAGAACCCCCCTTCTTGCTCCCACCACTCTTGTCCTTCTGGCGTTCAGATGGTCCCGCTCCAGCACCCTCAGCTGACGGGCGATTAGATGGTCCCGCCCCAGCACCGTCAGCTGCTGTCGCTTTGCTATTGTCAATCCTGGTAACGCACGTGCTGCGGATGCGGTGCGTCTCGATGTCGTCAAACACGCTGCCGCAATTGCCGTGGAGCCGCCCGCCACATCCTCCCTGGCAGACGTGGCCATGAGGGTCTTGCGGCGTTCTGTTCTGTTGAAGGCACAATTCACCTTCCGCACAAGGCATGGTACGCCTCTGCGTAGAGCTCTTATGGTCTGCAGCAGCAGGTGTACACTCTTTTCAGTGTGGCGTTTGTCCTCTGGTGTGTCGTGGTGTGTGTGTATGTGTCTACAGCAGTAGTGAACCGGCACTATTGGGGGGCACACAGGCGCCCAACCGGCACTATAACGGGCCATCTCTCAATAGTGCCGGACTGGCACTATTGAGGGCGCTGTCTGTGTCCAGAAATCTAACCGGCACTATACCGGGCACCGGCACTATTCAACCGGCTCTATAGCGGGCCCCCTACTGTAATGCCAACAGGTGCTTGTGCAGAGCTAATTGCCCTGCCCTGTGCTGTGTGCTTGTTGATGTCACGTTGTGAACGGCAGTACGTGCGATATTTGCGGGGGGGGGGGGCACATGGGGACCGAGAGAGGACAATCATCTGAAAAAAGCAAAAAGACGAGTACACAAGACACGTACATAAACCTGGTATCTGTACCATACCTGGCACTACAACTACTACTAGTAACTGCTGCTGTATGTTCAAAAGGACGCACAGCACCGCAAAACGAAGGGCAAGGCACGGCACCGCACAACGCTGCGCTGCGCTGCTGAGCTATATATAGCCGAGCTGAACTGAGCTGGGGGTGCATTGTTTGTGATCCAATAACAACGTCATGTGTACAAACCTGGTGTAGTATTAATAGTACCTGCACGTGGTATGATACTTCGAATATTACTGGCATGCACGAAAGGGTAAAAAAGTACAGCAAAGCACGCAGCATGGCAGAGCAAGGCAAAGCACAGCGCTGCGCTTTGCTGAGCTAGCGCTGCGCTGCGGTGCGCTGCTGTTAGCTATAGCGCTGCGATGGGGTGCTGGGCGGTGTGGAGCTGATGAGCCAAGCACAGATCTCAGCTGATGAAACTTCGTCAAGTACAAAACAAATGGTGAGAATCAAGGAAAAGCTAAAGCTGGACCGTTCCGTAAGTAATGCACATGCGGCACATTAGCGGCAAATGGTAGCAAGTTCAACTTACTAGAGATATCTAAAACTCCGCGTACGCTGATATTTAGGTATATGGCGCTTTATTCTATATCGCGATATTTGTGTGGGCGTTTTGTGCTGTCTAAAACTGAATGTGGCGTTTTTTCTACACTCGAGTCATCAAGGGCCCAAGACTCGAGACGAGACGAAGCAAGTTGTTTTGCCCCGTCCCGTCCGAGACCCAAAGCAGCGTAGGGCACCAGCTGTCAGGGGTGTGAGACGAGGCATGCACGGCATGGGCCAGATAACGTTGCCTGCAACAACTGCCCGCCTACACAGTATAAACGCGCGGAAGCCGCGATGGGTTCTGCTTTGAGTTTTGCTTTACGTGGTTGCTGTTGGGGTAGCTTAGGGATAGACACAATCTAAAAGCGACCGATGCCGAGGAACGAACGCAGGCAAGGGGGTTCACACAACGAAGGGATAACTGACTGCTGTGCTCCAGCTAGCTACTGCTGTGGAGTGCCCTCATCAACTGAAACCAAGCAACAGACACACGTCTTGCCCGGGCTCGAGAGCAGGGGCGCCAGTCTGTCAAAGGACTAATCCAGCCGTCGCGGTCGTTCGTTATTTATGGTGCCGCGCTGTAGGCTTCATACGTGCAGCGGTTGGTTCCGTGTGTGCTGTTAGGCTGTCATGTGCTGTGTGCGTGCTGGCCATGTGGCTGCAGGTGGATCTCTCCCAGGCACGAACAACAAGCAAACCGCATTTTTCCTCCAAAAAAAAACACGAAATATAGCGAAGGTGTGAATTCCCACCTACGCGATATTTTGGTATGTGCGGACCACGTATGGCGAAAATATCCCAACAGCCCGGGGTCGTCTAAAACTCCAGACGCACATAATTTGGCGCTATATGACCAATATCGCGATATTTTCGAGATTTAGATATCTACCGAAAGGAAGAAAAAATCGCGAAAAAGTTCAAAATCGTATTGGCAGAAAAACCAAATTTGGAGGAAGCAGCTGAAAAGTCAAGAAACAACTGGCAAAACGAGCAGAAACAAAAACAATGAAGGCCGAGCAAGAAACCAAAGAAAAACTGGACCGTTCCGCAAGTAAGCTGGACCGTCCGACCCAGAGCAACAAATCAAAGAAAAGCTGGACCGTCCGACCCCGGAGATGCCAGGGATGCACCAACCGAGCGCTTACAGCAAAAATATCTAAGTAAGTCTATACGTACGACGAGGATCTGGTTTTTATTGCGTGGATCGTATTGTAACAACGTACATATAATATCAATCTTGCGTGTCAGAGTATCATACTTTACCTTGACTGGCGTCAAATTACTAGGCTTTAATGAGGAACGATCGGTTTCACATCGTTGGCCGCTAGACGTTTTCCCTTGACTGACCGTCTCTTGACGTCTTCATTTGGGGCGTTTGCACCTTGCTCAAAAACATATCATATCATACCATCATACTCCACTGCAAGTATCGGTACGGCTGCTGCTGTTTCGCTGCTGTGCTGCTGTTTCGCTGCTGCGCTGCCGTATGTGGACTTCACTTCCTTCTCCTTACACCAGGCGTGATACTCTTATGGTATTGTGAAATGTATGGTATATGCCGGTAGGAGCATTGCATTGATTTGCGAGACACCAGGCCTCATGTGACACGTGCATCGAAACTGACCTATGATGGCTACCGGATGGCTACCGCATTTGACGGAAGATACTTGTCTTCCCTTTACATACCGCCCCACCGTAGGTAAACACCCCCCGGTGACAAGTAAAGCAAACCTTGAAATACGGAAGTCCGCGTGTAGATCCACGACTGAATGTTTGCCCCGCATCTCGGAATTGCCTCTCGTACTGTTAACATAGTGTATTACTTTTTTTAGAGTAAAGTAGTGCACGTGCCGCCGAACCGCCACGTGGTGGAGCCTTGCAGGATTACCGGTACTCGCGGTCGAATATATGGTCCGCGCAGGTGCAGAAAAAACGGGGGAAGCAGAAACAGAGAACAGAGAAGAGAGTCAGAGCTCGTACCTCGTAGAAGTACTAGCTACCAATAACTGTACATACACGAGCGTTCAAATGTTTCAAACATCCGACAGATCACTAACTGGATACTTGATAATCTAGATCCTGTAGCTGCCGTTATGATATGTTGTTCAGGATCTTGTGTAGTACTGATCCAACTCAGGAAACATGTGGTAGATCACACAGATATTACGACTCCCATCCGGAAACATGATCTAGACCGTACACATCATCTCCGGGATTGTGTCTGCCGCGAAAGACAGATAATAAAATGGGATCTCCAAATCCAATCTGTGTAAGCTTTTATGTGGTCATACTGTCAATATTGCCAGATTGTCGTGGTCGGGCGGGGGGAGGAGGGGGGGGGACGACGATGTTGCTGCCACCACCACCACCACCACCACCATCACCATCACGCCATCACCACCTTTCCCAACAACATCTGCTTTTGCGTCTCTATCTGCGTCAACGTCTCCGCCCGGACGCAATGTCCCCGCCCCCCTCCCTCCTGGTGCGGTTTTTCGCGCCGAACTTGAAAAATTGCATTTCCATATTTGAAAACTTAACACGCTTTTTGCCCCATGCGTTTTCGTTCATTTACCCCCGTCTCGGCAACGCTATCATATCGCTCAACAGGTACAACGCGCACAACTACCACCCATTGCCGGTAGTACTGAGCAAGGGGAGAGGGGTGTTCGTTTGGGACGTCGAGGGCAAGCAGTACTTCGACTGGCTCAGCGCCTACTCCGCAGTTAACCAGGTAAGTGAGACCTGTGGTTGTGGGCGGACATTGGTGGCATCTCCGGGTTTTACGATATTGCATGGTTTCACGACATGCTTGGGTTTCACGTCTCCGTTCTTGCTGTTTTTCGTTTTCAGTGCAGCCCGCTTTAGACGGATATTTATCTTGTGCCGTCGCCGAGCTCCTTCAATACGACAAACAATAAATACAAGGGGACTGTGGTCGTCAGGGGATATCTTGATTCCATTCCCGGGTGTCAGGTGGATGAATGTAGATATGGTGGCGGGTATTCATCAACGGATGCTGTTCATGCTGTAGACCGTATCCCACGCCGCTTTCGTAAGGGGACGTCTTGGCTCCATCCCCGCGTTTTGACAAGTGATTTAGTACGGATCTTTTGGCGGGTGAGTGTAACGGATGCTGGTGCTGCTGTGTGACAAGAGCATCTCTTACAGCGCTCAGCGCTTTCAGTTCGGCTTGTATCTCGTACTAATCTCATTAGCTTCTGTCTCTCGTGAGTGTGCCATCAGCGTGAAAGTCCCGGGTGCTACCGCGATTCTGGCCTCAACCTTAGTGGTTGTCCACGCGTCTAGACCTTTAGGCCCGCCGCTTGGCTTTTTGGTGGCGGTCCATGGATGGGGTGGGTAGATGGATGGGTAGATGGGTGGGTGGGTAGGTGGGTGGTGGATGGGTGGGTGTGGGGGCGAGAAGTCGTCGTTGCTGCTCCTGAGCCCGGGTCAAAGGGTCATCCACCACACCAGAGTCTTCCTGGAAACTGCGGTGGAGATTCTGGCTACCGGGTGTGAAGTGGAAAGATCGATGGCGGGATATAGACTCAACGATCTCCACGATATACCCAAGCGAGCCGTCGAGGAGAGCTGGGGTTTCGACTATGTTGTTGTGCTCACTTTATCTCTTCTAAAAAAAACATGTTAAAAGGCGTGTTGGTCCCGAGGACGGGGTATCCACATCACCTCCCGGTTTTGATGGTGATGGAGTTCAGACTCCACCGAAGCTCAAAGGCGATGGAACCAGAGACAGGGCGATGACCCGACCATGGCACGTCTATATAGTCGAGTCGAATTAACCCGACAAGCTATCAGCAGCAAGAGCAAGGACTCACCCTCCACAGGAGTAGCTGTGGGAGGGCAATTAGGGCTTTTCGTGGGTGATGACCCTTCCCGCGGGTCGGGTCAGAGGTGTTCAAAAACTCCCGGGTCAGGTCAGATCGGGTCGGATCGGGTCGGGTTGGGTCGAGTCAGGAGGTCCTCTAAATCTCACGGTCGGGTCGGATCGGGTCAGTAGGTTTTCAAACGTCATGGGTAGGGTTGGGTCTGGTCGGGTAGCGGGGAGTCACACCGACTCGATCCGCCCCGCCAGGGGTGATTCGACCGACCCATGGAAACCGGGTCGGGTCGAGTCAGGAGGTCCTCTAAATCTCACGGTCGGGTCGGATCGGGTCAGTAGGTTTTCAAACGTCATGGGTAGGGTTGGGTCTGGTCGGGTAGCGGGGAGTCACACTGACTCGATCCGCCCCGCCAGGGGTGATTCGACCGACCCATGGAAACCGGGTCGGGTCGAGTCAGGAGGTTCTCTAAATCTCACGGTCGGGTCGGATTGGGTTGGTAGGTTTTCAAACCTCACGGGTTGGGTTGGGTCGGGTCGGGTAGGGTGGAGTCACATTGACCCGATCCGCCCCGCCAGGGGTGATGCGACCGACTCATGGAAACCCCTGAAAACAATGACGTCACCGAGGCCTCCTGCCGTTTTCGACGACACCCAACTCCTGTTCGCGGTCGTCGACCGCTTCGCTCGGATCGTTCACCGGAGCTACAGCTATGACGGAGCTCTCCGAGCAGCACACCAGCATACTCAAACGAGGGTCAACTTGAAACGTTGGATCGAGTACGGGTACTCGATCCAACATTTGGAATTTCCAATTGTAGTAGCATGATTTCATGCTGTGTGGGTGATTCCGTTATTTCATTTTCGTCTGCCTTCTGTAGGTTCCGATCGACGCGGTCTTTGATCGCGGACAGGGATCACTGGCGTTGCCAACGACAGCGGGCTCGGTGCTGCCGTTTTTCTCCCCGGTTACTCCGGTGGAGGGTGAGCCCTTGCTCGCAGCAGCTGCTGGTGGTTGGTCGGTTTGTTCCGACTCCACAGACAAGCGTTGCTCGTTCTCGTTGGACCTCTCCACTCTCCACTAAGAACCGAATGGTGGCCTTGCGAATATGAACGGCATGAAACACGAACCCTCTCCAATAAGAATCGGATGGTGTTTATCCCAACTAAGAACGGAGTAGAACGGCAAGTGCAGTTGGTTCAATCAACTGCCTTCGATGCCAATAAGATTCCTAGGCACCGTTGTTGGTGGGTTCCGAGTCTGCGTCTTCCTGCGGTGGTACGTGGCAGGTGCTTGCTTTGCGCTTGAGTTACACCGACTTCAGTGCAGTGGTGTTCTTCCTGGAGTGCCGGAATGTGCCAGCCAACAGCATCAGCTGTATGCCCGACACTGGCACTTGATGGTATAGTACCAATACTGGTATTACAGTAGTATAGCGGGTTCCAGCCGTGCCAAGCGATTTCACCGGCACTATACCGGCAATAAGCGCTATTCAACTGGCACTATCCCGTTAATAGGTACTAATCAACGGGCACTATGCCAGCAATGTGATTAGTCAACCGGCAGTATACCGTATATAGGAACTTTTTTTTTTCGCACACTTCTACTTTCCAGCTTTTGGACAAGCTGTGGTCACAGGTGTCGTCCCTTCTCCCCCCCCGGTTCTTTCCTTCTTTTTTTATCGCGCATAGGGTTCAGCAATCCCGCTGCTCGTCGATTTTTCATCGAGTGTTGCTGACTCACGCTCTCGCGCTTTCCGCAAGTCAATTTGTGCGCAAGAAAAAGTCCCCACGAATTTATACAAGTATGCACTCGGGGGGATTCGAACTCACGGAACTGACCTATACCAGGCTCGAGGATAACCTGATACGCCACCGGGGCGACCGATTACTATTCAACCGGCACTTTAGAGAGACCCCCGCTGTATGTGACAGGCTTAGCGATCAAGTCCAGACAGACAAGGGTGAGGAAGGAAAGTGAGAGCGGAGGCGAGCGGTCGTCGGTGCTGCTCCGGCACTCGGGCCAAAAGAAACAAACCATCCAGCAGAAACTTCCCGTCGTAACCGCGGCAGAGAATCCGTCGGGCGGTTAGCCGAGGATACGGTGGTAGTCTAGAGGCCCAGCCTCAATTTTTCCAAGGTTCATTCCTTGAGGGGGATCTTCATAGCTCACCCCGTGACTCGAATTTGATAACGTTGTTCGCCCCGCCCGATGAACGATCCCATGGGTTATGGTGAACAACTAGCAGCTTTGGAAACACAAACGGTATCTCAAAGGCGTAGGGGTAGTTTCCTCGGCTGAGGAGCAGGCCACTCAGAAAATTCTTGGCCCAAAAATGCCACCTCTAGCATGGTAGGCGTCGGATGTGACGTGGGAGGCTCGATAGCGAGGTATGAATTGGAGAATCTCCCGATATTACGGAGCGAACCCTGGGATAGTAGAGGATCGAGGAGGGCTGGGTTTTTTACTACGTGAGTAGGCGTGTTGACCCCGTTGGTCCCAGGGACTTGAGACCCACACTTTGAGCGTGTTTGAGCAGTTAATTATTCCTGTAGTGTGAGTACGAGGAGGCGTTTAGCCCGCTTGTTACGCACGGGGCGAATCAGCCATTGTCTTTTCGTTTTCAGGCCGGAACGAAACGAAAACGGAACCATCAACCTCAACAAGTTTACTTTACTTTTCTGCTTGTAATTTTCTTGAGTACTATGTGCGGTATACGTTCATCGTTTTTGCGCCTAGTGCGTCGTGCTCGACGTCTGATGCGTCGGGGGGGTGTCCCGTGCGCCTGCGCGATGAGAGATTGCCCTATCCTACGAGAGGACGGCAACACATATCGCGGTAGATTTCGTTCTGCACTACGTGAAGAACGCCTTTCTTTGTTTATTTTCCTCGTTCTTGTTCTTGTTCTTGTTTGATATGCCAAACCAAATACTTGATCTTCTCTCTTCTTCTGACTCCGTGTTGTTATCGTCCAACCAAATTCCCAAACCCAGCCCCACCTCTCCTCTCCCCCCCGCTACTCGTATGTTGTGTTCAGGGGCACTGCCACCCGAAGATTGTGGGGGCGCTGGTCGAACAGGCGCAGACTTTGACCCTGGCGTCTCGAGCTTTCTCGACTGACTGCCTCGGTGAGTTCGCCGAGTACATCACGGGATACTTCGGCTACGACCGCGTGCTGCCGATGGTAAGCAGGACCAAGCCCGGCGGCATTAACTTTTTCGGGACCCATATACCCATATACCCATATGCCCGTATACCCTTATATCCCTGTATCCGTACACCCATATGCCCATGTACCCATACCTATACCCATATACTCCATACCCATGTACCCATATGCCCATATACCCATGTACCATATACCTATATACCCATACCCCATGTACCCATTCACCCATATACCCTTACGAAGTATCCTCATATACCCATATCCCTATATACCCATATACCCATACCTGGTATATAGCAACCAGATACACGAATGTTATCGACCTTCTACTAATAGGAAGAGGGTGCAAACAGTACAGCGCCTTTGTATCACCATGCTGCCTGCGCACGGTCCGAACAGCCTCCCTACTTTTTGTATGATAGCAACCAGATACACGAACGTTATCGACCTTCTACTAAAAGGAAGAAGGCGCAAACAGTACAGCGCCTTTGTGTCACCATGCTGCCTGCGCACGGTCCGGACAGCCTCCCTACTTTTTATATGCACTTCGGGCACACCCTCTAACCCAGGAGATATTGTGGCCGATGCTATAATCAAGTCGCTTTCTTTCGACAACGTTCCGCTCTAAAAGTCCCAGAGGGTTAAATCACCCGTTAACAACTGAAAAAAAAGGCCCCAAACTAATTCCAAGTTATTTGTGCCCAAAAAAACGTGCACGCAGTCCTCTAAATGGGTCAATCAACAACTCCCCCAGTGCAAAGAAGGGCGTGTGGGAAGAGCATCCGCCCTGTGCGGCATATGCTCGGTCGGTACAAGGCCGTGTGAGTAAGGCGGTATCCCACAATGAGGTGGTCAAAATCGCTTGGCGCGACTGGGGAATTGCACTCATAACTCGGAATGAACAAGGCGACGTCCCTCTATAAGGCGGTTATTTTGCTCTTGCACACCACCGCCTTACGGGGGGACCCCTATAGTGCTGTACTATGCAACCGCCCACATCGCTCAGTTGTTGTGCTCGTACAGTTAAGCTTGCACTGTTAATAGTAGCCCCATTCGCCTTAACGAGGGCTTTCATATTTTATTTTCTGTTTTCACGTTCAAAAATCAAATTCGAGGTGTATACCGGTGTACCGGGTACGCTGGTGCTTCGAAGTATGCTGTTACACGCGCGCTCGTAACTGTCTAACCAGCTCTGTTTAGCGCGCGGTATGCGTCTACCAGGACCATCCATCCCCTCGGTTTGAACGCTGCGCGGGCGGCAGGGGCGTCGGGAGCACCTTCCTTCTTTGCCCTCCGAACGTTAGCATGCATCCAACCCTGCCTCTGGTGGGCTGCGTTTCTTCTCTGTATTTCCCTCCCACCCCCGCCACGCCCTTCTCCAAATGATTGTAGGATGCGGCTCAACCTTCATGCAACTCGCCGAATACCTTTGCGACGCTTCGCACTTGGTGCACGCATTGTCTTCCTCGTCTGAGTAAAGCTGACTTTCTCTGTCCCGTCGTTGTGGGAATTCGAGGGTCTATTTTTTCAAGGCTACCGGAATGCATATATGAGTACACCTCCCCCTCGAATCCGCCCGCCCTACCCGCGCCCTCCATGCTCCCGCGTACCCCCAATCCATACGCGTCGAACCCGCCTACATGTACAGAACACGGGAGTGGAAGGGGGTGAAACCGCGATAAAGCTTGCGCGGCGCTGGGGTTACGATGTCAAAGGCGTGGAGGAGGTAAAGCTGCGCCGTACGCGTCCGGTGGGGTTTTGTTTAGGGAACCAAAAATATACCTCAAGTGTCTGTCAGACCGAGACTTTTGATTTTTCGAGATAATAATGGTTGCGGTTCACGCTGCCGTGCGTTTCATTGATACTGTCAGTCAGATCAAGACTTTTCGTATTTCGAGGTATTAATGGTTGCGGTTCACACCGCCGTGCGTTTTCCTTGATAACCCGTTTACCACTGAACGCCTTTTGGGGGGGAGATGTATCAGGTGAAACTTGGGTGGAAATTGGTAATCGTTAGCCGCGAGTTCGAATATAGATGAATTCACTTTTTAATTTCAAGTTAGTGTATTTTTTTTCTTCCCTTTGGGTTTGAGCCTCGGTGTGTACCGTATCCGATCCTCGTTTACTTTTTTTATTCTCTATTCTGTCTTTTTGTTGTTTTGAAGCAGAAGGGTATCATACCGACCAAAAACGTGAGACGTTTCCAACTGTTGTCTTGGAGGAGAGCTCAGTAGTGCGAGTGTCACCACGTTGTACGCACGTGTCGTGCAGCATGAGGATCTGACCATCTTCGACGCGTGAAAAATCGTCTCTTTCCCGTAGGACCAAGCTCATGTGGTGTTTGCCGAAAACAACTTTTGGGGGAGGACGCTTGCCGCCGTTAGCTCCTCCACCGACCCGGAAAGCTATCAGGGGTACGGCCCGTACATGCCCGGGTTTTCCACGGTGAGACGATTAGCGCGAGGGGGAGGGAGGGGGAAGCAGGGGTGGGGCAGCAGTAGAAGATGTTGTGTCGCCGCTATTCATAGTTCCAAACTAAAACTATTGCAATAGCAGAAAAGATTGCATCACTTGCACCTCCAAAGGTCTAAAGAGGAAAAGACAACTCAACAGCAAACTGCCAGCACGACCATCGAAATACAAAGGAGTCGTCTTCAACAGTCGTGTCTTCGTTGGTGTGGCGGGCTGACGACAGGGAAGGAACCCCCCTGCTTGAAGCACCTCTCTAACGTCGTCGTGGTTGGGGTATCGTTTGGTTCGGGTTTTTGGGTCGTATGATGAAGTTCACACGGTTTCCTCGTTTCATATCCATTCCGACATTTTCCCTGGGCGGTCGAGGTGCAGGCTAGGGCCCGGGTTGATGGTTTACTCTCAGGGTGCATTTTGTACCCTTTTTGACGAACCTGGGGCAAGTTCTATATTCTACAGCCCTTCATTTCCGCTGTTTTCCGCAGCCGCATCACACCGCTTAACATGAAACCAGCTCTCATGTATATGGCAGAAGCCTAACTCCAGCCGCCGACTTGACGTCATATCAATTGAGGGAGGGTTTTGCGCACGGATCGCCCGAAATGAAAACAGCACCCGGTCTTGGTATGGTAACTCCCGGGGAATGAACCCGGGGTCCACAGGGGAATACAAGGATAATGCTTAAACTGTGTGTTCTTAATTGGCCCCGCGTCACCTCGCTTCGCGTCGAACCTGCAATTTCGTTTTACCAATATTACGCCGCTTGGCATCGAAAACCTGCTCGTTTCCGTTTTGCCCCGTAAACGCCACCAGGTCTTGGTATGTTTGGCAACTCCCGGCGAAAAGAACCCAGGGTCCACAGGAGAATACAAGGAGAATGCGTTAAACTGTGTGCTCTTGTTTGACCCCGCGTCACCCCGCTTCGCGTCGAACCTGCTCTATTTTTATCCAGCATCACGCCGCTTGGCATCGAAAACCTGTTCGTTTTTTTTTTGCTCCTCCAGGTACCTTACAATGACGTCGAGGCGCTCGAGCAGCGCCTCGCGAGCAACCCCAACATCGTGGCCTTTATGGTGGAACCCATTCAGGGGGAGGCGGGAGTGGTCGTTCCCGAAGACGGTTACATGGCCAAGGTAACACCGGATAAGTTCATTTCTAGCGAACGAAAACAATCGCGAATTGGCGACAAACAAATAATTTGTAATTATCGATCGTGGCATTTGCAAACACTGGAGAAAGGTTGTGCGTTTTCACAAGTGCCAAGCGCATGTTAATTTGTGACGAATCGTGACATCAAGTTTTTTGGTGGAAATTTTTCAAAAACGTTCCAATAATGTAACGATTTTAGCAACGACGGGTACATGGCCAATTTAATAACGATTACATGGTCAAGGCAATGAGCGTTACACGATCAAGGTTCCACCGCCGCGCCCCCCGCGCGATCACGTACGGTTGCCTTACGCTCGGGGTGTACTTCGTGTTCGTGCATGTTCCTCTCGTTGGACCTCGGCCCTCCGCGGCAGTATGTACAGTATGTCCAGGACGGGGGGCGGGGTGGTAGTTCCGGACGACGGTTACATCACCTACCGTGTGTGGCGATGTATAGCACACCCCCTCGGACGAGAATCGTACGCCGATTTCACGACGGCCGGTAGAGTGTAAACGCCGAGCGACACGTCTATGGAACGATCTGGACGACATCCTCCCAAAGACGCCACCGTTGTTATTCGTGCCGCGCTGGTTGCGGAGGAAACCCGCTCAGCATTTCATACCAGGGGGGCGTGTTATACACTTATCATATACGGTAGGTAATGACGGATACATGGCCAAGGTAATGACGGAAACCTGGTCAAGGCGAATCCGCCGTCGCTTCTGCTGCAGCCGCGACCCACCGCGCGATCGCGCCCCGTTCCCGTGCGCTCGGGAGTTTGTTGTCCTCTCGTTGGGCCTTGCCCTTCCACAGCAGTACTGTCTGTACCACCCGGCGCGATACTTTTTTTCGCTGATTAAGCATTATGGTGCTTGGTGTGGTTTTCGCTTTGTCGGTGCCCGACTCTGCACGACCAGTACTGTACGATGGCAGCCCGCGTGTGCCGTGTAGATTTTTGCTGGTGTGAGGCTGCGGATATATAGATGCGGTGCAAACGGCGCAGAGGTTTCTTGTCCCGTGCACGCCTCTCATAGGGAGAGATGTGTTGTATCCGTGCGAACTTTGCGACACCCTCATTTTCGCAATATCAAGCTTAGCGGCAGCCGGCACGTGGGCGTCCTCCCGATCTCTCAGGCCCGATGTTGACGGCGTAACGACAACATTGTGTTTTTTTTCTGGTTGCAACCGACTTGCCACCACTTGCCACCCCCCCATCATTCCTGACCCCCCTAAAATACCTGGAAGGTGTTTTTCATGTCGCGACTGACGACCCCCTCCCCCCCCCCCCCTCCGGGCTTTTGCTACGATGTAACGCTTTTCACGCCGCACCGCAGGTACACGCGGCTTGCCGGCGGCACAAAGTGCTCCTCATCGCGGACGAGGTGCAAACGGGGCTCTGTCGGACAGGGACGCAGCTCGCGTGCGATTTCGACGGCGCGAGGCCTGATATTCTTGTGAGGAAGGGAGGGAGGGAGGGGGGGAAAGAGGGTGGGAGGGAGGGAGGGAGGGAGGGAGGGAGGAAGGGAGGGAGGGAGGGAAGGAGGGGTGGGGGGGGAGGAGAGGGAGGAAGAAGAGGAGGGAGGGAGGGAGGGAGGGAAGGAGGGAGGGAGGGAGGGAGGGGACGAGGGAGGGCAGCGG
Organism: Undaria pinnatifida; assembly: GCA_012845835.1. Classification (NCBI taxonomy): domain Eukaryota; class Phaeophyceae; order Laminariales; family Alariaceae; genus Undaria; species Undaria pinnatifida. The sequence goes on from JABAKD010000011.1 coordinate 8,114,253, forward strand.
GGGGGGAGAGGGTGCCCAACCTCATGTGCCAAGCTTTAACTCGCGTTAGTTTGCTATCCCCGCGCGCCCAATTGCGTCCACGTCCGTAAGTACTCAGCTCGCGGCACTTTACTAACCTCTCCTCTCTGCGGCTTTGTGCCCCCCCCCCCCCCCGTCGAAGGTTCTCGGCAAAGCTCTCAGCGGAGGCGTTTACCCGGTGTCGGCTGTCCTCGCCGACGATGAGATCATGCTCACGGTCAAGCCCGGCCAGCACGGGTCTACGTACGGTAAGTTTTTTCTTTGCGTATACAAGATTGTCCTTGGAGTTGTGGTCGGGTTGAAGTCCTGCGAGGTTGCCGCAAGTTGGAAAAGAGGGAACACAGGCGTGCCTATGATACGAGGTGTTCCAAACCTATAGGAGGCTTTTTGAAAATTAAATAAAAATAAGGTAACCACTTGGCACCGCGCAAGCAACCGCGCAGGCAGGTAACACGGACTATTCGTAGGTAAAACGAATTAATAGTTTAGTCTACAAGCTTCCCCTTCGGTATGTGATTGCCTTGAAGTAGGAGTCTGCCTGGAGTGGCTTGGGAGGGTCCAGGTGGCAATCCCGTTCCCGCGTACCCCCACTGTATGCGTGTACCCTTCTAGCTATACCCTTGGCCATGAGCTAATGTGAGAGCATCCTATTCCTCGCAGGAAGGAGCAGTCGCTCAAGGAAAGCTCCGGAGTTGTCGGCGTTTACAACCGCCCGCACACCCGCACACCCGCCCACCCGCCACGTGTTTTTTTTGTTGCTTGCGTGTGTGTGCGTGCTTGTTGGGGGGGGGGGCGTCCAGGTGGCAATCCTGTGGCGTGCCGCGTCGCCACAGCCGCCCTCGATGTTCTTCGAGAAGAGGACATGGCCGGCAACGCCACGCGCATGGGTGATAGGCTAAGGGAAGGCCTCCGCTCAGTTAACGCTCCGGGGGTGGAGTTGGTGAGAGGTCGCGGCTTGCTCAACGCCATCGTCGTCAAGGTGACTAGTAAACTAACCAAGAGAGTGACCGCTGGTTGGAAGGGAAGGGGGAGGGGGGGTGGAGGGAGGGGGAGAGCGGGGCGAAAAGGGGGGGGGGGCTGGGAGGTGGGGGGGGGGGGTGGAGGGGTGGGGGGCTGGACGGGGGGGGCGGGGCTGGAAGGGGGGGGGGGGAAGAAGGGACGGAAGGAGTACTCATATTTTTCTTGCCTTAATCATTTGACCATTGCCCAAGCATCTCTTTTGAGACGGAGCATCGTTCCTACCCCTAATAAGAGACACATTCAATGTTTGGGCGTTCGTTACTATTTTTCGCATATTTTACACGAAAACTCTTTAGGACGAGGGGGGACGGGGGAGAGGGGGGGAAATGCTGTTTTATCCCGCTTTCCGAGCAAATCGGCTTTCCGAGGCATTCTCGTTTCCCTTGAGTGGTCGTCGGGTACGGGGGGAAGCTCCGTGCCGAGTTAAGCCCGGGAACTGCAACGCTTTCTCGCCCATGACGACTTGTTTCCGCCACGGCTTCGTTTCTTTGCGCGCGCGTGTGTGCGTGTTGAACACGTGGGCACTGCCTGTGAATACCGTCAAGGACGAGCGAGGTGACGGGACGAAGGCGTGGGACATGTGTCTCGAGCTCAAGGAAAAGGGACTTCTGGCGAAACCTACCCATGGTGAGCACGTACGGGTTACATATTGTATCACCACGCAGAAATGATTCTGCACCGAAACCGCCCTTGGCAAAAAGAAAATGGTGTTGGCGTTGGCTTCACCTGGGTGAGGCAATTGACCTATACCAGGTATCTTCAAAAAGAGCAATACACAACTGTAAAATCGCGAGGCCGGAGTATCACGCAGCTTGCAAGACACGAGAGTCGAAAAAATTAAAATTGATCGAACTTACGGCTGGCTTGTTTTGTGAAATAGCTTTGTAACGTGCGGTAGCGGTTGACATGTGCTACGATAGAGGTTGCGGTCTTGTACAAAAGAGAAGCAAGCGTTTCTGGGTGTCACGGGATGCCTTAACTGGTGACCACAATTCTCCTGTGCTCATTGGAATACACTGCTTCACCATTGACGTTCGCTACCGTGGAGGTGGCACTTTTTTGCTTGTCGGTTACAAAAAATATTTTTCTGACTGGCGGACGGACCTCCTTAACCCCTTTAGAGCCCGAAAATCCCTCCCTATACTAACTTCAAGTAATTAAAAAAGGTTTTCAGTTGTAAAGGTGTTAACCCATTTTCCAACTCACATCATTTTCACAGTCTAATTCCATGTGTTTTGTCCCCATATCGGGAGTGCGGTGCGAAAAGGGTTAGTTTAAACCCAAAATCATCGGAGTTGTTCATTTTTTGTGCGATAGTGTGGATACCAGTCCCTATTCCCTAGATTGTACCGCCTCCTTATCACTATAATCCTTCAAGATCATCCTGGCTCCTCGAGGCAGACTCTGAGGTGTTTCCTCATCGTTGACCCTAGAGCGTGCGGTTGCGCACATAACCCACCTCGGTGTGTCTCCACACTAACACTAACACTAACACCTACATCTGAGAAAGAGAAACCTGCGAAGGGATCACCGTCCCACAATAGTGCTGTTTTTTTTATGCTTCGTATGGTACAGGCCATGAGTCTGTTTTCTTCATCACGTTTCGCTTTCGGTTCACTCGAAATTCGGTTCGGGGGTGAGGCATGCACGGAGGTCATCAAGCGAGAAGCCCCAGAACAAAAAATAGGCGCACCTCCAGCGCCACTTGCGTCGTTGGTCGTCCGTTGGCTGTTCGTTGGCCATGGGATTGCTGTTAATCGGCTTTTGCTTTTTCCTTTTTTTCCCCCCGTCATTTTTGATTTTTTGGAAGGGAGGGGGGCGGGGGGGGGTTGAAATGTATAGCTACGTAGTGATGAAGAAGTTAGTAAATGCCAATATCAATGCGTTGTCTCCACTATACCCCTAACGCAGCTTGTGTCTTGTTATACCGTAAGACACCGCGATTTCGAGCCCTGTGCCGACCGCCCCCTGCGCTAGAACTAGTCCATTAACCCTTTCACAAATCAGAAAGATCATGATATTGATCTAGATCACGACCCATGCTGCGGTAGAGGCGCGCCATTTTTTTTTTCTGAGGCTATCCTCACTTGGCACCAGTTTTCACCACCGGGTGCTCACCACTCGCGCGGGTGACTCTCTACCTCACTGACAAAAACACGTTCGGCGATTTTTTTTGGCACAGCGTAGATAACCATCCCTTTTCGTGTCTCAACATCGAGAATGTTAAGCGGCACCTTTAGAATATTAGCCGGTGTGGTCGCAAGGAGCAGGGGGGCTGGTCGCGCGAGTGACACCGAGCCACTGAAAAAAAAAGTGGCCAAAAGTGGCCAAAGGGGGGGAATAATCCACCCCTCCCTTCCGTGGTATTGGTCTGTGTGTAGCTCACCCTAAAATCTGCTTTCATTTTGGAGAAAAGTAAAATTTCTAGCCCGATGGGCAATCTCATAGCCGATTAAGGTAGACAACGAAAGATGTTTCGACGCGTGTGATGGATGTTCCGACGAATTTCCAACTGCTAAAAATATCCTTATAATAGTCTAGCTCTAAAGTGTTTTGCCCGCATGTCGGGAGTGCGGTGTTAAAAGGGTTCATAAGGAAGGAGCCCCGCCGTTCGGGGAACGTTTCAGCCTGAAAGTGGTTCCGTCGGATAATCGTGATCTATATCATCTACAGATCATCTACAGATCATCTACAGATCATCGACAGTAGATCCAATAGAGGCGGTCGTGGGATGTTGTTCAGGATCTGTACACATAAAGTGCAGATCTAACCCAATAAACATGCTCTAATGGATCGTGCAGAAGGTACAACTCTCACCCGGCGACATGAGCTGGACCGTACAGATCGTTGCTGTAGAATCTAGATCATCATGTGGGGAACGGTGATCCGTCCGACGTGTGCAGCCTTTTCCCAATGCAAAACTTATCCTGCCCTAGTTCCCAATAGTTTGTTCCCAAAACGCGGGTGGATTTATGGAGGGCTTAGGACCCCAAAAATGCTGTCACGCGCGCCGAAAGTGGGTCGGTGGCGCATATATCCGGTCGCCCCGGTGGCGTATCAGGTTATCCTCGAGCCTGGTATAGGTCAGTTTCGTGAGTTCGAATCCCCCCGAGTGCATTCTCGTATAAATTCGTGCGGACTTTTTCTTGTGCACAAATTGACTTGCGGAAAGCGCGAGAGCGTGAGTTAGCAACACTCGATGAAAAATCGACGAGCAGTGGGATTACTGAACCCTATGCGCGCTAAAAATTGAAGGCAAGAACCGGGGGAGGAAAAGGGACGACACCTGTGACCACGGCTTGTCCAGAAGCTGGAAAGTAAATGTGTGTGAAAAAAATAAATCGTAATAACAACAACAACAACAACAACAACAACAACAATGGCGTATTTTTCATGGTGAGCGCGAGGAGGCGAGCCCAGCGAGGGCGGGGAGGGCAGGCGGAGAAGTTACGCTTCCTGTGTCCATTCTGTTATTTTACCTTCTAAATTTACTCTGCTTTCTTCAATTAAGCTTTCATGCCTTCGGAGTCTTCACCCGTTTATTCCTTTTGTGCTCCTGAAAATGGTCCACTTATGCTTTTTTTTTCTAGAAAAACAACAATTTTGTCACCTTTTACCCTCTTAAAAAAGGGTCCAAATATGCCGAAATAGTTGCAAGCATAATGGGTGTAAACCTAGCTAAGGAGTGTAGCTTTTGGCGGACACACAACGCACGTATCGCCGGCGGTTGTCTTTTTTGTGTGTTTCACACGAGCCCGGAGCTATTTGGCGGCAATGTGTGGAAGTACGGGGTTCGTTGATGCGCCGCATGTATACATACCGCCGGAATCGAGCCGCGGGAGCAAATAAACGGGAATTATTGGTTTGTACTCGGGAATGCGGCGAAGGTAGTTAACCTCACGGCAACCAGTCAGCACAACATGTGCGCTGCTTTCCACCTGCATTGCGTGGTGTTTGTAATTTTTTTCAACCGCGTCGGTCTCCAACCGCGTCGAAAGCAACAGACTTTTCACCCTCACGAAACATTTCTTGTAATGATTTCTGCCCGCTTCAGCCTCCGATCCCTCGTTGACCCCCCTGCCCCTGCCCCCCCCCGTTCCCTCCTTGCCTATTCCCCGCCCCCCTCGTTGGTTGGCTGTGGGTCTCTGCCGGAACGCCGCGATCGCCCTGTCCTCGACCCGCCAGGCAACATCATTCGCTTGGCGCCTCCGCTGTGCATTACGGCGGAGCAGATTGACGCATCTTTAGAGATCATGGCATCCGTGTTGGTCAAAGCTTGATCGGCATTGGCTTGATCCTTGAGCAAGGCTGCCATAAGCATAAGAGGGGGGGGGGGGGGGGCACTCATACCGTGCGTGGCCGTAGTCTTACGCACGCTTTTAGAAGTTTCACACAGGTTTTGGGGGGGACAAGCTTCTGGACAAATGTACTTAGCAACGATGTGGAGTATTTTTTGCTGTTTTAAAAGAGTCAAGGCCATAGGCTAGAGCCTCGCAGCCATCGGTACAATGGCGGGACGCAGCACGTCGGGTTTGCACTGACCAGGTAGATTATTTTGGTTGCGGTACGAAAGTCGCGGTGAAGCGGTCGCGCGTTCGACTACCCTTTTGCTGGGCAACAGAGCTTTTCGCGATTTCCCAATTACGTTTGGGTTGGAAAACATGTGATGATAGTATTGGAACCGACGAAAGGTCATAATTACCCAAGGCCAACCAATCCACGAGAAAGTTAGGGTTAAACAAATGAAAAAGAAGAGGTGGGAAAACGTTTTTCTACTTTTTTTTGTGTTGTTTTTCGTGGGTTGGGTTGGCCTTGCGTTGAGACATTCGACGGTCGATATTATTATTACATGTTTTCCTGCCCCATTCGCACCCTATCAAAGTTGGTACATCGCAGAATACCCTGCCAGGTAGTCTTGAAAACCTTTTGTGATGCTCGATTTCGCCGTATATGCCACCGTCAATAGAGTGATTTCTTGGTTGCACCAGGGGAAACATCAATGTCCCTTTTTGAGCAAGGTACAGAGCCACTCGCGAACATTACGCAAGAGTCGGGGAGTGCAAATGCAGAGGGAAGAAGGGGAGCCACTCGCCCCTGAAGTCTCCAAGGGGTCGATGAAGTTAGTATGGTACCTGGTATCGTATTATTTGTTGGCGTTGATACTGCCGTGAAAACACGATGCGTGGAAGTATTTTTATTGCTGGAGATCATCGGCTGAAAGACCTTCAGCGCTAGCTAGCTACTGGTGCAACGGAGGTAGTCCGTCGTCCGTCGTAGCCTATATCGATTGCGTTGTCGTTCACATGCCCCATACGTCGTGGATTGGCTTTACGCCGGCGGGTGATGTCTGCGCTTCCTTCGTAAGACCGGAGCGAAGATAATCTACATGCTGCACCCCTGTTAGGGACTTGAGAGGGAAGACGCGTGCTACGATAGAGGTATACCTTTTTTTGGCGAAAACGTTTTCTGAATGACGGGGCTCCTTGACCCAAGATCGTCGGAAATACGCCCCATTCATTTTTGCATGAGTCTCGTCGCGTACCTAGGCCATGGGATGTTTCATTTGGTAGCAGCAGTGTTTTAATTTTCTCCAAAATCAGTTTTTGCCTTGGAGAGGTCTTAAGCTCCCAAATTGAGGGGTAGTATTAAGAAATAAAGTGGTGCACCTTTATCGTAGCACGCGTCGGAAAGTCTGTCAAAGTTGTTGATCATGATCTAGATCATCTACAGTTAGTATGAAGTAGATCCTGTATCTACCGCTTTGATGTGTCGTGCAGGATCCGTACATATAGAGTGCAGATCCAACCAGGGAAACACGTGCTAGATTGTACAGATCGTTGCGGCTCCCAACCGGTAATATGAGCTAGACCATATCGCAGATCTTCCCTTCAACATATCTACATCATCAAACGGGGATCGATCGGTAATCTGTCCGACGTGTAAATAGTTGACGAGTTCAGCATTTCGGCCACACGAACGAATCAGCCTTGGCTGCTTAGGGTATACCAGGCACTAGGCAGGGGTCGCGTCTGAATTAAACGTACCAGGTACAACGTAAGGGCGAACACGGCACGGCGTGCGGCGTGATGACACTTCCACTGCTGTCGCACGCTCTAGCTATTAATAGACGGTTGGCACGACCGGGTTTTTCCCTGTACAGGTCGCTCACTAACCAGCGCAAGTAGGTCCCTCTGTAAACAATGCTGGTATGTGCCAGCCGGAAACACCGGCACTATAAGGGAAACCGGCACTACTCTGCATACTGTCAATACTGGTTGCTCTCGCCAGTGCGAAGCGATTTCACAGGCACTATAGGGAGACCCCCACTGCATCTGCCCGACAAGAGTCGGGTTGTTCTGTACGCGGCGGCAGCGCAGAGTCAGAGTCACAGGCACGGTGATCATCGTGTTCCGTGTGGTGCGTGCCCCTAAGCGCACTACAGCCCCCCTGTTGGCGGAAATAACGCCGCTCACGCAGGGGGGAGAAATGGCGCGGCTTTTGGGGTGGTCCGTTTTGCTGCGCGTTTGGGAATAGTTTAGTCGGCGAGCTGAGTTCACCTCTGTAATAGACGATTAGACTTCACGTAGAACTACACCGCATGTATCACATGTAAGATAGGGCCCGAATAACAGGCACAGGCCACTCTCTCGCAGGTCTCTGTGCAACCCAGGTTCCGCGTTGGTCTCTAACTGATCTTGAGAGAACCTCTTGTGTTGATCCCACTATTTAGCCACCGATAGAACCGAGCGCTAAGCTCGCTGCAAAAGTGCTATGCTAGGCTCCCAGAACAAAACACCATGGCATACACACACGTCTCACCCGCCTAGAACAATGTTCGAAGGTAACGTGAAGAGAGTGAACCCCGAGCGATGCGTCTGTCTGTGGACAGATAGATCATCATCGATCCCCACATAATTCTTGACGGATGATCTGAACATAGATCATCTATCGGTCCCCACATACTTTTTGACGTATGATCTAAATATTTCACGAACATAGATCTGTATGGTCTATATCGTGGCTCATGTTGACGATCTACCTCCATGATCTATCTAGCACATACATGCTTCCTTCCGGGGTTGGATCTGTACTCCACATGCATATATATATGCAGATCCTGCACATCTCATAACGACAGCTCTAGGGTCTACTACTTTGGATGAACTAGATCGTGATCTACTTGACGCGTGCTACAATGATAGAGGGTGCACCTTTTTTTTTTTTTTGAGGTGCGCACCATTTCCGGTAGACCTCTCCCAAAAACTGATTTTTTTTGGCGATAAACAAAACAGCTACCCCGGATGAAAAATCCCAATCGCCTGTAGATACACGACGATAATCATGCTAGCAAAATGGCCTATTATTTTTTTTCCCCGACGATTTTGGGTTAAGGAGCCCCATCATCCAGAAAACATTTCAGACGAAAACTGCTACCTCTATATCTATCGTGACACGCGTCGAAAATCGGCTCCGAAATTCGTCCACGGGTGGGTGTGTTGATAGTTTTATTGCGTGTTGGTACAGGCAGACTTTGGCACGTGTCACAGAATAAAAGCGTGCGCGACGCATCTTTAAAAGAAAACTTACTGTGGGCCCCAGACTTGAAATTCTTCATCCTTTATACAAGTCTGCGTTCCGCAGATGGTGGGCAAAAACTGGTACACAAATGAAAGTGTACGTAAGGAGCTTAACTCCTTCACTGCTGGAACCCCTTTTTGGGGACAAATTTACTTGAAGTAATTGATTTTCAGGTGAAGCTCTCGAGGCTATAACCTATTGATGATCATAAATAACCTATTGTTGAGCTTTAGGTGGCATGTGGCGTGTATCAGCTCTTAGCTGGTGTACGCTCGTAGGCTCGCTTTCGGATGACCCGATGAAGACACAGCCTATATAAATGATTTGAGGCAAACGAAGGCCACGGTTAGGTGAGCCTGTAAGAGCAGAGAGCTCGAGCAGAGAAGATGTTGTTCGGCGACCCCAGACCGATATTATGTTGATCGCTCAGCAGATGAGAGCTGATGTTGAGCAAAAAGGAGTGATCGAGGTGGGCCTGGCCATCACCTGATCGAGACGGCACAATGCGTATGCTACGGACAGATGTACTCTACGGGTAGATGTCTGATCTACCTACAGCAACGTTTCCTGAGGCTTGCTCGTGGTATACCGTACCTATGGCAATGTTCCCTGAGGTTTGCTTTTGGGAGCTTAGCCACGTCAACGTCCCGACCGTTAACCTAAAATCATGTTCCATGAATGTTGCTCCGGGTACTTTATTTCGGCGCATTTTTTCCGTACTAACATTACTCGTACGTACTACATGTACCAGCTTTTGGATATGACTAACCAGCAAGCTGTTGTGCATCATGTACCTAAGATATTGCTGCTGAGACTTGTGCTTGCTACGTGCTGCATCGATAAACGACATCTACCAGACTTATTATAACTGTCTGTTGTACGAACAACTCGTAATGTATACCAGATGGCTTTTAAGTGTTATCAAGTAACGACATGATGGTTTCTGACAAGTAGCATCTCTAATACCTTCTCCCGTTAAGTTAACAATTTCTTACTCTGCGTTACATGCTAAAAAACTCCATAACAGGAATGCATGCAGCAACCATGATAAATGTTGGGAAAAATGTTTTGTGTAGAGCAAACTCATCTTGCTAATATGCCCAAGGGGTGAACACAAAATACGCGGACACGAAAATTCTGCTCTGGCACTATACGTGCTTCTGCATATTTATGCAAGTTAACTTACTGGCTCACAATTCTAGAATCATCAGACGTGAACTATATTCCGATCGGTTAATCAACCAAGGAATAGAAGATGTTTGCAGTAGTCTAAAACAGTGAAAGTGTTCAGCATTCCGCAACAATCATAGGAGTGAACAGCCTACCAATGTTCCTGCCGCCCTCAAACAAAGGAACAAAGGGGCACTGCCAGCGATTTACAGCTGAATAAAGACCACATATTATAGAGAAACATCACCTCTCGTGTATCTTAACCTTCCGTGTGTACTTGTCCAGATGGCGGGTCCGTCCGTACATATCCCGAAGTACCGGAGATGGCGTAGTCAAATGTAAGATTCAACTATCCACTCGATATTATATTGCCTATTATTCGACTTGTACCCTTACTTGGTACTAATTGCGATATTTCGCAGTTTCCAAACCGTGCACAACACCGGTCGTTGTCTCTGCTCGTCCCGTACAAAGAGAACATGCGACACTCTACGTACTGCTTTGGTAAAGAGATAACGCATTTCACACTTCCTGTGGCTTGACCTTGCTAGTAGTGCAGACGCTGTCGGTGAAGGCGTTGTTGATGTAGACGTTAGATGTGCTTGGTCTGTTGTCCGTCGCTTGGACTTAGAGGCTTAACTTCATATTGAAGTTGGAGAGGTAGGTAGATTTATTCTCTCAAAACCTACTGCGGTCATCGGCTCCGCCTCGACTGTTAATTATGCAGCCAGTCTCTACGTCTTGGCCTCGATGTTTATGGGCTCGTCGTTCAGGATGGAGAGGAAGCTTGAGGTTGGCTTGCGGGTGTACACGAATGCCGGAGATGTCGCCAGTGGCTCTTGGTCGTCCTGTGTTGATTCCGCAGATCCTGTCTCGGGGTTTGCCCGTGGCTGTCCTTTTGCTGTTTTGAGCGTGTGAACCTCCTCCTGACGGTCTGTTTCGTTGTTGAGCTTGGCTCCAAGGCGTGGCTCAAAAATAGCTGATGTGATTCGGGTGTAGCGGACATTGTCGATCCGTCGACTCTTGGCTCAGCTGATGGTCCGGTAGTCCCAGATGGCGATGATCCAGCGACTCTAATGGTCCCATGTGATGCTGTTGTTCCAGCTGATGCTCCGGTGATCCAATATGCAGCTAATCCAGTGACCCCGAATGCAGTTGCTCCGATGTGCGGTGGTGATCCAGATGACGTTGCTCCGAAGATCCCATGCGAAGATGTTTTGGAGATCCCAGCTCCGGTAATTCCGGTTCCAGTGATTCCAGGCGATGCTGATCCGTGAAGTAGATGGCATCTTAGCGTGTTGTTGGGGATTTTAATTACCCGGTTTTCCTCCTCCGAGATCCGAAACGGGTCTCTCTCGGTGCAGGTGATGTTTACATACGTGGTCGGTGGGGTTGTCTCCGATGCTCTTGTCGCGTGCGTGTTGTCGAAGGTATCCTCGACTCTTGGATTGGGTCTTGTAGTGGCGGTCTCGTGATGCGGTGCATCCGGTGCGGCCCCAATTGTAGTAGAATGTGCGTCCCCGGGCGTAATAGCAGGTGTAACTCCTGTCAAGGACACTCCAACTTCTTGCGGTAGTGCTCCAGCCCTTGATGACGATTCTCCAATCTCTGGTGATGATATCGCTTCTTCTTCTGATGATGCTCCAGCTCCCGTCGATGACGCTCCGGCTGTTGTCGATGACTTTTCCCCTTCCAGAAGGTTGTTCTCGTAGTAGTGTAGCATGACCTGGACTAGAGCACAAAAGCGATCCGTCTCAGTGACAATGGCTTTCTCGGGCTTGTCCGGGACTTGCGCATGTTGGCGCTCAGTCTCCGTGACAGTAGCCTCTTCAGGCGTGTCGTTTCCACCTGTTGGTGTGCAATCCTTTTGGGTCGCATGAGTATGTCCATACCGCGCGGATACCTTCTTCAGTTGGGGCGTTACCGTCGTGGTGTGCTCCATGGCTATGCTGGAGTTGGTGCAGAATTTTTGGGTCTCTTTGAAGGTGCAAACGCCTCGATTGGCGTCGTTGCTTGCCTGTGCTGCAGGAACTACAGCAGGCGTTGATGACGTATCAGCCGTGTCGCCCAGAGTGCGAAGAAATACGTCGTAAGAGCATACGCCCTTGTCCTCTGGGTGTTGGGTGAGCGGAAGCGAAGTGCTGCTGTCGAGCTGCAAGTGGGGATTTCCTGTCTCGAGGATAGTGCTTACCCCTGATTGCATTGCTTTGATGGAGGAGAAGACGTTGCGTCCCAGTCCAGGTACGAACATGGCCGAGATGCGAACAGGAACACGCTTGCCAGCCTGATCGATGATGTATCCCCAGATGGTGCCTGTTGCTGTTGCGAATACCATCTTCCCGTTGGTCATGATGGTCTTCGGATCCTTGAGCTTCTTGTAATTCCTCCTGCTTTTCCGCAGTCTTGGAAGCAGCTCCTCGTCTATCAAGTGATCCGACGCGCCGCTGTCCACAAGCATCGTGAACTTGTCGCTGTTGGGGTGAAAACCCCTGTTGCCGCTACCATTGGGGTGAAAACCCCTGGGGTGAAAACCCCTGTTGCCGCTACCAGCTGGCAGCGCTGTAAACGCGAATCTCTCTTCGAAGCCATCGTCGAAGTTGAGGGACGGCTTTTCGTCGTCGTTGGGGTGCGTGCTCGCGCCTTGTACAGCAGAGGCAGTGTGAGCGCGTCCACTCTGCGGTGGGCGTGGCGCTCCTTGCTTGTAGCATTCCATGTCGTCGTGCGAGGTAGTCTTGTGTACAGAACACCACTTGTGCTCAGCTCCAACGTTGGATGCTGCCTTGCCGTTTGAATATCCCTTGTTCTTCTGCTTGTTGTAGGCACCAGTAAACTTGCTGTCGTTGTCGTTCCTCCTTTTCCAGCAGTTGCGGGCGTAGTGCCCTTGCTTACCGCAATGACTGCAAGTCGATGCCGCAGTCATGGCCACACCACCACCAGCGATTTTGGTGTCGCTGTTGCGAGAAAGATCATCTAACTAAAGATGGCGCATCGTGCTTTGCATATGGTCGATGTCGAAAATCGGGTCTCGGTACATCATCATCTTGATGTCCTTGTACTCCGCCGTGAATCCTTGTACACAGATGTCCTTGAATCCGCGGTCGGAAATCATCTCGCCCATCTTCTCTAGCTCAGAAGCGCGAGCGTCTTTTCCATAAAGTAGGAGTCCGGATCTTCTCCCTGCTCGATGTTGGTGTTGACGAGCTTGTCCATTTTCGCCCGGATCACCTCATCAGTGACCTTGTTGTACTTCAAGACAAGCTCTTGTAGGGCCTTTTGTCCGTCACCGGTCGTCCCAGTCTCATCCTCGTGCATGAGTACAAGTAGAGATGCTGGCTTCTCCGTTAGTAGAAAAATCATGGCGTACAGATCTTGATTCGCCCTTTCATAAGCTGCGATTTCTTGTGCGAGTGCTGGTGTAGATTCCGTACCGGCCGTCGCTTCGGTCGTTCGAGGATGCCCTTCAATGAGGTTAGCGATATCGCGTCTGGATACTCCAATTACAACCGCCAATCGTGTATGCCAATCTCGAAAATCAGCTGGGCTGCGCCCATCGAAGGTCCTTAGTCCTTTGATGACGTCGGCGAATGAAGTGCTGCTGCTGTTGGATTCCCCCATGGTGATGATGAGTAGGTGCCAGAGAGCAGTTCACTCAGATGTCTTGTATGATATCAGTACTTGTACAGCAGTGTAGTAGTACCAGTACTCCCGCCGCACGTATGATACGAGCTGCTGTATTGAACAGCCGTTTCAAGTGCAGTAGTGGTGTTTGTGTAGAAGTCGAAGGCGTTATGGAGATTTCAAGAAAAAAACTCGGAAAATTCCAAAAAAGATACAGCAGTACGAAGTTCCTCCTGATGCTGCTGCTCGTTGCTGGCTTGCACTACAAGTAGTCGCCTTAATGATAAGAGTCTCCTTTAACAGACAGCTACTCTACTGCCGGGGGTGCTCTTGATAAAGCTTGTCGCTTGGAGTTTGGCGAGTCCTTACTGAGAAGTCGCGCCTTTGGCCCGCACTCTCAATGAGGTGCGTTGGGCAGTTTTGGTCGGTCTATCACGATGATCACACGTGAAGCCTATGGCCCGCACTCAACGAGAGGTGCGTTGGGCTCGAATTTTGGTCCGTCCATCACGATGATCACACGTTAAGTCCTTAAACTAGATATCAGAGCTCTATTAACAGACAGTAGCTTGTACCGTCGAGAGTTGCCTCTGTACCGCTGTTGCTCAGAACGACCCGCTTATTTGGAGTCGAGGCACCGTACAGCAGTTAGTTGTGTACTCGAGTATATCGAGGTTTTGTTTTGGGGTTCTTGACGATACAAAGATGGATCCCGTGCGCGTGGATGGTTGATTTGGTACAATCTGTGATGTGGTGGCGTTCTATACCTCTGGGTACCTCGATCATAGCTCTGGCATCAATAGTTGCTCTGATTGAGTTCGTAGGGTCCTCTAGATATGCTCATTCACTCACCGCGCGTTTCCAACGAAGTACTCGTAGTCCCCCGTCTGATACTTCTCGTCGTATTCGTGTAGAGATGTAGTAGCTCCCGTAAAGCAGCAGTAGATTTCTTGATCAGCCGTTGATGATGATCGTGAGTCCGTGCTGCCGCTCTCCTCGTTTACGCGTGCGAGGCTCATAACCTATTGATTTTTAGGTGAAGCTCTCGAGGCTATAACCTATTGATGATCATAAATAACCTATTGAGCTTTAGGTGGCATGTGGCGTGTATCAGCTCTTAGCTGGTGTACGCTCGTAGGCTCGCTTTCGGATGACCCGATGAAGACACAGCCTATATAAATGATTTGAGGCAAACGAAGGCCACGGTTAGGTGAGCCTGTAAGAGCAGAGAGCTCGAGCAGAGAAGATGTTGTTCGGCGACCCCAGACCGATATTATGTTGATCGCTCAGCAGATGAGAGCTGATGTTGAGCAAAAAGGAGTGATCGAGGTGGGCCTGGCCATCACCTGATCGAGACGGCACAATGCGTATGCTACGGACAGATGTACTCTACGGGTAGATGTCTGATCTACCTACAGCAACGTTTCCTGAGGCTTGCTCGTGGTATACCGTACCTATGGCAATGTTCCCTGAGGTTTGCTTTTGGGAGCTTAGCCACGTCAACGTCCCGACCGTTAACCTAAAATCATGTTCCATGAATGTTGCTCCGGGTACTTTATTTCGGCGCATTTTTTCCGTACTAACATTACTCGTACGTACTACATGTACCAGCTTTTGGATATGACCAACCAGCAAGCTGATGTGCATCATGTACCTAAGATATTGCTGCTGAGACTTGTGCTTGCTACGTGCTGCATCGATAAACGACATCTACCAGACTTATTATAACTGTCTGTTGTACGAACAACTCGTAATGTATACCAGATGGCTTTTAAGTGTTATCAAGTAACGACATGATGGTTTCTGACAAGTAGCATCTCTAATAGAAGTTAGTATAGGGAGGGATTTGGGGGCTCTAAAGGGGTTGAGAGTCTTTTTTTACCCGGATCTCCGGGAGTTTATTTAGACTAGACTATGGTTCCTACTTTTTTTGTTTTTTCTACTCTTCCTTGGTTTTCCTTCTCGGGTGACACAATTCGGCTCTGGATTTCTGAAGGTTCTTGTTTTGAAGCGGAGTTCCTAGACGATTACTTCAAACAACCAGGTACACGAAAACGTTTCCGAGTACACTTTTCTGAGTACCAGATACACTTTTTGTGTGCGACTCGAAGCAGATTTCCAGTCTATTTTTTTTTCCAGCACTTTTGTTTTGTGGTGCCATGTAGTGGACGAGAGCCGATAAGACGACCAAGAAAAATGATGGTGTGGCGAGACGTGTACCCGGGTTGCTGGCCGAGACGTTGCGCCCGCACCAACGCAGCTCGCACACGGTCTAGCACACCCCCGCACGATAGCATCGCACCCGCAATAATAGCATCGAAGTCATCCCACGGAAGAGTTTTCACCTTTTTTGAGCCAAAAAAAAGTATACCTCTTTCCGGTTGAGCGCCTCAAGTGCATGGAACTATTAGTTAGTATGATAATATTACGAGCATACGAAGTATTTGTTTTACTATTAGTCTAATAGTAATTAAAATATTACGAGTACACGAAGTATTTGTTTTACTATTAGTAGCAATTTAATAGAGCTACTCGTAGCGCAGAGAAAAAGTTGGCCGGGTTGCGCGAACGGACGCCTTCGAAGTCATTTTTCGGGTGAGATATTGACAGACATCCTCACGCTAGGAGCTCCGAAAATTCTTAGAATCTGCTGCTGCCTTTCTTCCATGGGATGTCTCCCGTTGTAGTATAGTTGTGTTGGACGACGACGGCAACAAAATTAGAGGACCACCGTGTTTCTTCGTAAAAAAGAGTTGTACAGGGCAACGACAACGATATTCATCGAGCAGCAGCGTGCCTTTGACGTTTTCCTGCGCCCGCACTGACACAGCTCTCGCACACCGTCGTCGTTACTCCCCCCGCATACAACACAGCGTTGATAGATAGGCCGTCCTTTCAGCTCGACCTATGTCTACCACGGAGCTGACGAGGCGAGTCCCCCGTCGCATAGCGGATCGCTTCCTGTGATGACGGGCCGTATTCCTAAGGGTTTACTCTTTACTTTTCCCTCTCGGGTGTCACGAAATAATAACGCTTTCAATCCTTTTTTCTGTTCCCCTTTCTTATAGCCCTCTCTCTCCCATCTGTATTTAAACCACCAATAGATCCTCTTTTGACGGGACGGCATCGAAGGGAACTGCCGCAGGGTACAGGTACTACTTGAGATCTGTACCGGTCAACCAACCAATCCCTTCAACAAATCAATGAATCAATCCATCATACGAACCACGCAATTATCAAGAGTGTCACGGCGTTCATGGCATGTGTTGTTCCGTTGATCGCGGGAACACGACACACGACACAACAGGTAGCCCCCCCAAATGATCGCCCGCGCGCGTGCTTACCGGTCACGCTAACAGTACGTTCCTACTGTCATGCCGTCGGTGCATAACGCGCTGTCGGTGTGCCGTCGATACCAAGACCAATATGCGCATAGTGTATGGTGACTACGACACGCGCTGATACGACAGAGGTAGCACCCACTCGTAGTGTTTCAGATATGGTCCTCAATCGAGAAAAGCTGATGATATTGAGATTACGTAAAAATGTAACAACCCGATGTATACAACTCCCATGACCTAAGCGCTATATTTCAACAGTTTCATATTACTATGGTATCCAACGATATTCAGCACGCGTAGTTCCTGAAGGGAGGATGAGAGCCCCATCAAAAAGAAGTATCTCGGGACATACACGAGGCACTTTGTAACCCTTTCGTGGCATGAAAAAACCTACATGGTCCTGCCGACGACGCCATTTGTGGGATAATTATAAGGGCGTTGTAATAGTCCGTTTGACCACTGAGCGAAAAAAAGGATTAACCGACTCCCTCGTACCCAAGCTAAGCCATACAACAGGTCCACCAATGCTCGTAAATATTGTGGGACCAATTTTACAGTGGAAAAAGGGTAAGCTGCAAACACCAACAAGCAAGAAGAAAACGTTTTTGAGGGTCGAGCTGACGTAACGCACGCCACTAGACAAGTGCTCTGTGCTGTTGTATACTTGGCCTCGGATAGACGCTGTCATGAAGAAAAGAGCACAGCACGGGAGATTTTTCCACACCGACCCCGTCAGAAGTCCTCCCCAAAAACCCTGTGTCCAAGCCGTCAATATTTATTTCACGCCATCGACTAAATAAATACACCGCCCCGCGACAGTATGCATGGGCTCTCTTTCAAAACGTAACTGTCCCATATGCCGCTTTCTGTACGCAGACAAAAATGGTCCGAATATATAGCCTCTGCAGCAACAAAAACGCCTTGTTGTACTATGCAGGTGTGGGAAAAAAAACGAAAAACAAAGCACATTCACCGACGGTCGGAACGCTCCGAAAAACAGCACACGCAACACAAATGTCGGGGGGAGACGGAGGCGAAAAGGGGACCAATGGCTATATGCATCTTATAACAAGAGCAACTAAGCCGTTGTCGAATGTATTATCCTACGTCAGTACAGAACGCCTGTTGCCAGCAAGAACTAGGGATGCCGACGGAGCCTGGATTTATTTACCTGAGAAAAGAGTGTTCCACATGAACTGCAAGAAAAACGCTTACTAAGTACTTGTATGAAACATTTCTAATATATCTCCCTGACAAAAAATTGGCCTGCCGACACATGTTACTGCGGTAAAGGCGCACTGGCTCTGTTATGCCTTCTGAGGACGGTTGCTTGAGGAGCTCTCTATACCTAACCCCAAAAACTGTATTTTTGCGAAAAACTGGAAGCTCAACCCGACGAGCAAACCCATGGCTCAAGACACACAAAAAAAAACATACTGCGAAACAAGTACATGGACATTCCGACGATTTCGAGGTTAAGGAGCCCCGCCATTTACGGAAAAAAACGCCAAAAAAGTGCTAAACCTTACCTCTACCGTAGCACGCGTCTGGCCGGCCTTTCTTAGTGCTTGGTTTATTAGCAGGTGTCTCATCCTGTACTAAGAATGCTCTATGATGCCGCACCCTTTGCCCTGAAGGCTTGATGCCACGCGTGGGAACGTCCCCGTTCCGTTGCGCTATCACGATTGGTGTTTGCCATTTTTTCGTAAATTGACCATGACCCGCCGCTGCCCTCTTCCAACCGCATGTCACACAGCACCCTCATATACATAATAAACCACGGATATACTACACCGGAATATACCCACCCACTCATCCACCCATCAACGCACAACCACCGATCAACCCACAACCACCGATCCACCTTCTAGTCTGTCTCGCGGTCGACCCCCAGTCGAAGAACAAAAATCTACCCTTCTCGCGTGGCAACGTCTCTACCAGTATTTCTTTCGGCAGGTCAAAGGGAAGCAGGCAAAACAGACTCCAGACAACGCAGGCAAAGCACTTGGTGCATACCGACCCCCTCCCCTCACCCACAACCCCCACCCACCCACCCACCCACCCACCCAATCGTCTCTCTCGCCGTCAACCCTCGGCCGAATAACAACAAAAATGCTCCCTTCCCACGTCGTAGCGTCGCTACTTGCAACGGAAGACCACTAGGCAAGCAGGTATGGCAATAATCCCGTCAAAGCTGAGACAGGCAATCCACGGTTCCCCTTCGCTGCTACCAGACACCTCATTGGGCGGAAAATCTACAGGACTGATGGGGTATTCACACGGATACCAACCGGTCCTTGAATTTTTCGTCCAAGCATCAACGCTACGGTAGAGGGGGTGGGTAACCCCGTTTTCTCCACCGAGCCTTGAGGCATCTCGCGCGCGTGGCTCAATGTTGCCTCTCCCCCTGAAAAAAAAAACGGTGTCGGCCCGCGCAGCGCAACAAACGATCCCAAGGCTGCCACTGCGGGACTGAAAAACACACAAAATAGGCGAGTCACTTCCCCGGAAAGGCTCTGAGTCGCACGAAAAAAGAAACTTTCTCGAAGTGATCCCCTGATCGCAGCCATGACCTCCACCCTGATCGCAGCCATGACCTCCAGAGTGGTGTGTACTAGCGGGTGCCCCCGGCCGGCCCGGCCCACCCTAACCAGGTGGGTCAACCACGCACTTCCCATGTCCGCCGCAACGCAAGACCTAGTTGCATCAAGAGTTATTGTGCGTGCTTGGCTAAAAAGCTAGGCTCGGAGACCGCGGTTTGGTTTGACCCGTTGACTGACCGCCCCCGCGCACTAAAACTAGAATCAGTGTATTCAGGCCGACAGAGGTCCTGACCGCGCCCAAAAAAAAGACCGGTCCCCAATAGAATACGTGCTCGGCAAAAGACGAAACATGATCACCTTCTGATCCGACCCGACCGGACCCGCGAGCTTTCAAAAAACCTCTTTGACTCGACCCGCAGGTCGGGACATGGCCCGTGAAAAGGTTTGGGTATTTCGAGAAGGCCAAACAAATCGTCCGGATCCTACGTTGCAACTGTCAGTAGCCAGATAGCTAGATCGGACCGAATGGCACCAGCAGTAACAGCAGCAGTTGCAGGTGCGTGGCCATCCAATACGTTAGAGGACGCTTTTCAGGGGCTTCTGTTTCAGCAGGTCTAAGGCCTCTTGCCCGAGCGGCTCTACCGTAGTGCTTTGCAGGCCTTATCGTGTTGTTACGCCGCCATCGAAGTATTTCTTACGCTGCTCGGAATAAAAAATACCGAATACTTGGTCACACCCCCCTTAACGCCATTGAGATACAAACGACACCTCCCTCGGCATGTCCCCCTCTCCCGCACGCTCCTCACCTAGGGTTCTCGCGGTGGGGGGGGGGTGCATCTGCATTAAAAAATGTCACATTCAACAGCATTGAATAGCATGTTGCGCAAGCAATCGCTCGGACCATCACGTATAACAGCGCCACAAAATACCGACGGCTCTTGATTCTGACTTTGCTTTTCGTCATCTGCGCACATCACACCGCATCAAACTATGCACGGCCCCTCGTCCGCTCCCCGTCCCCCCGCCCCCCTGCCCTTCCTCCACAAAGACATCAGCAGACGGCACCGTCAGCCCTCGACAGACGGCAATTTTCCAATTGACACCGAACTGCTAGGATTTAGTGTGGAACGCTTGGTTTTACACCCTTCACCATTACACGTTTTCCTCGTCTGACCGTCCCGGAGCCACACCCTTCCGCCACCCGCAACCCCCCCGCCCCCCCCCCCCGACGTCTCTCAACCCACCCCTCCAAAAAATGAACGGCTTATCGTCGTCACCACTACGTATATACCTGGTGTCATCCAGTACCCCAGAGAGACCCACACGTCGCTTCAAGCGGCGCGTTCCCTCGGTGACCCGTTGCGGTGTCCCCATCGCATGAGCACGCCACCGCCCCCCACCCCCCCCCCCCTTTCGCCTCTCAAGGAGTTAACGTATTACGTGGCACTACCTGATACACAACATTGGAAGATATCGCATCGAAAGTTCCGATATATCAAAGTATCGGGCTTCCGATATATTTCGATTTTAACGAATTGAGCGCGATTTGCTCTCCATCCCATGGCATCCCCGAAGGTCTTATGCCGAACATGATGTAACGCTGAAAAAAAATGTCGTATAGCTGGTATGATATATCGCACTATCGAAATCGTGTCACATCGATTTCAATGTTTCGTCTATCGGTATGGTACACATCGAACTCGATTCACGTTTTTTATATCTATCACTAACTGGTAAGCAGCGGGCGAATCTCATTAAATCGCCCGCGGCGGGCGAAATAATTAACTCCTTGTCAACCTCTGCCCACTTGCCGAATGCTCCACCTTCACCTCGCACAAGACAAAAAAAGCGATCAAAAAACAAAGAACGAAGAAGTACGCCATCACTACAAAGGTCGGAAAAGAGCACTTCGTCGAGGCCCTAACAAACGACCCTCTCGCACCCTGCCCACCGGAACACTACCACACCGAGCAATGCTTTTGCCCAGGTGGTCTTTAGTCATGTAATGAATACACATCACTTCACGCGCCCCCGCCCCTCTCTCCCCGCCTTTCGCGGCCCTAGCCCCCACACCTTGGGGATACTAATTCGTCAACTTAGGAATCACACCACACAAACATAGCAAAAGCACGAAACCACAAAAAGCACGAACTGAAACTCAGAACAAGGTACCTTCGTATCCTTCATCAGCTACACAACACAACCCGTAAAACAAAACTCCCCACACATCGTTTATACAGGGTATTATATTAACCGGAGGAGAGCGAACACAACGGGTACCAAGAATAACCCAGAAACCCTCTACCACCCCACGAAGCCACCCCAGGTGAAACACCTAGCCCTACCCCTGCCCTTGCTTCCCCCACCCAAACATTGGAAGAATCTCTATTAGAAGTATGAACGGTGCTCTGTCTCGAAAGGGATACGTCGTCAATGATCAAATGACCAAGGCAAGCAAAAAATCAGCACGCCCCTCCCCCCTCAGCACCAGCACGACAAGCTCTACAGCCGATGGGAGCGGCTGCGCGTTTCCACGGCCTTAAACAGCACATCAAGCCCTAGCCTATGAGATTCATCACCAGCGCGACAAACTCTAGCCTATGAGCGTAGTCGCGCGTCTCAATGGCACCATCCCCGAGGACAGCGGGAGCGGACTATCCGCCCCCCCCCCCTCCCCTCTATCCCCTGCATCCAGCAACTCCATGCCGCGTCGTCACCCCTACCCTCATCCAGCGCCAGATTCGCAATCACGGCCGCGGGTCCGTCCATACACGGGCGCGACCCCAACCGCGGTCTGCGCGGGGGGCGGGGCTGCTCGCCCCCGCCCTTCCGACGCCTTGCGATGTCCTTGTCACCTTCCCAGCAGGGGGGTAGCGACCTCGCCCGCCGCTTTTTGTACGTCCTACGCTCCCCCTCGACCAGCAGCCCCCCCTCCCCTCCTGCAGCCGCCGCGGCTACCACTGCAAACGCCGCTGCAGCCACCACTGCCGCCGCCGCCACCCCAGCCTCCGCGCCGGCATCGCTCAGCCGCCTGGTTCCTCGAAAAAGATCGGGGTTTTTCACAGTCAGTCTCGCAAGGCTTCTGCGAGGGGGCGCCGCTGAGGGGACGCTGCTGGTGTCAACGGGATCAGATGAGGAACACGGCGACAGGTGTGGTTCGCCAGACTTTCGTGATGACCCCACCGGTGCCGCCGCCACCGCTACCGCAGGCGTTGGCGTCGTCGTCGCTGTTATCCATGCCGCGGTTGGAGTCGCGGTAGACAGCGGCTTCTTCGGCAGTATCTGGGACGAGGAGGACATATTTCGCGGGACTGTCGCCAGCCGCGGTGACAGCGGGGGTCGCGGTCGCGGGCAGCCCTGCCGCCGAGATTCGAGGCCAAGGCGAGCATCGCCATCACCACCAGCAGAAGCAGCGGTTACGGCCGCAGCAGTAGCGGCCGTGGCATCAGCCGTAGCAGCGGCAGCGGCAGCCACAGCAGCAGCCGAAGCAGCAGCAACAGCGGTAGAAGCATCAGCACCGGCAGCAGCAGCGGCAGTAGCAGCAGCAACAAAATCAGCATCAGCACCACCACCAGAGGCAGCAGCAGCAGAAAAAGCCGTTAAGTCATCAGAGCTAGCACCGCGCGCGTTGCGCACTTCAGCCAATCGCGCCGGACGTATGAGACCGGTGGGGGAGGCGTCGTCATCCACCCCGCCGCTCGGCCAAGTCGGAAACTGCGGGTGGCTAAAGACCTTTTGAAGCATGCTACCCGTGCTGCTCCGTCGCAACCTCCTTCTAATCGCGGCTTCGTCCCTCGGAAGCCGGCTCATCGGCCGCCCCCTCTCCACAGGCCCCGGGCGCCCATCACCACCACCACCACCACCACCAGCGGGCAGCCCCGTTGTGCGGTCAACATTCAACGCTTCCGACTCTTCGCACACGTCCATTGCGGTGGGAGATGACAACCCTCCCGCCGTGACCGGCGACTGCTCGCCATCAGCGGCTGCAGCAGCGGCAGCAGCGGCGGCGGCACATACCGGAAGGCTTCGCACGTTCACGGCTCCAACCTTTGGAACCATCGCCGCGACAGGTGCCCCCCCGTTGCCAATAACAGAGACGGCACAAGCGACTCCCGGCGTCCCGACCCCTCGCGTGGGCGCCGCCGCCACCGCCACTTCGTCCTGTTTCGAAACGACACCGCTTCCCGCTGTCTCCTTTCCCGCGGCGGCAGTCTGGTCTGACGGGATCCTACCCTGTCTCTTGGTGTGGCTATCCCTCCCGCTCGCGCCCCTACGCCCATTTCTCGGCCCATCGCCACTTCCGCCGACACTGCCACCGCCGCCCCCACCACCGCTACCCTCACCAACACCATCCACCCCCACCGTATAGCTAGCCGCGACAACGTCTGCTGCCGTCCACGCGGGCAAGAAGTTGTTGAGAAGCTCTCGGATCTCGGGTTTCCTAGCCGCCAGCAAAGGCGTTACGCCTCCTTGCGCCCTCGTCGTGGGGTCGGCGCCCGAGCGGAGCAGGACGTCTACGCACGCGACAGTGCCGTTGACGCAGGCGAGGTGGAGCGGCGTGTAGAAGAATCCGTCCCGCGCGTTTACGTTAGAGCCGTTCTGCACCAGCATGGACACCACCTGGAGGAATAGAGCGTGGGCCGCGATATCGAAATGTATGTAGCAAAATAAACAGCAAAAAACGAAAGACGAAAGGATTGGGTTTAATCAGAACAAGTTTAAAATAGCTTTTAGGAAGAACTTGCAGAAAATGTTACATTTGGAATAACAAAAAGGCGAGAAACGTTGAGAAACGTTGGGAAAAGGGAAAAACTTGGAATAAATCGAGGTGGAGGCGGCGGCCGCCGATACCGTCAGGCGAAGTGCGGGTATACATACTGCACTCCACCGCGCTGTACCGCGGTATCGTGCAAGACAAAATATCGCTCCGCGACGTTTCGTGCGATGCCCGCTGGGCCTGCTTCCTTCGCCACGTACACAGCTTACGCGCAGAGAAACTGAGGACGCACAATGAAGCGATCTCTTCTGCAGTGCTTCGGCTAAAAGGGAAGCGTCGCACAAGTTGCGCAATAAGTATAACCGTAGGTCGTCAACCAAATCTGGGCACCCGGTCACCACTACGCATTGGGACAGCCGCTGCTAACGCAGAAAACGACGTGCAAAAGAGAAGACGACAAGCTTGCTCCCTCCCCGCGCCCGTAAAACCCGACGTGCTCCGTCCCGCCATTGTGGGGATGCGAGGGCCTACGGTCTTACGACTACGGCCATGTATGATGCCATGAGTACCCCCCCCCAGTCCCCGCCGCCCCCGTCCCCGAAAGCTCATCCGCTGGAAGCGCGAAACTACATGAAACAGCCCGCGCACCTCCTCGTGCCCCTTCGCGGCGGCGCGATGTAAAGGTGTCGCGTGGAAGTGGTTCCTCAGGTCGATGATTTCAGACGGCAGGCCCACCGAGGGGTAAAGACTTTCGTCTCCCCTCCTCCCCCCACCCCTCCGCTTGCCTCCGCCGCCGCCGCCACCGGCGACCTCTCTGCCCCCGTTGCTACGGCTGCCACTACCGAAACCCCCGCGACCGTCCCCCTTGCGGCGGCCATCGTTCGTATTTTCTGCCTCTGGAGCTCTGGCCCGAAGCAACTCAACCAGCACGTCGCCGTGCCCTTGCGAGCAAGCGCGGTGGAATGGTGTGAACTGGAACCGGAAGAAAAAAGGAAGGTGTTTGTGGGGGGAGGGTAGCGGGGTAAGAGGAGGAGGAAGGGAGGGAGGGAGGGAGGGCCGAAGGAAGGGAGTTGGAGCAAGATTGTCGTAGCGCCAGAATAGGGATCAAGCGCGCGTCCCATCTTCTGCAGCCATTCCAATCCGTGCCGTGTCCCCGTGCTTCTTGCTCGCAGAACGGCCGACGCAACTCACGACGCAAATCACAAACAACAACAACAACAACAACAACAACAACAACAACAACAACAACAACTACTACTGCTGCTGCGTTCCGATCTACACAGGACAACAGCCAAAGGCAGTGATGCCTAGGCGTCCATTCGCCATGAATACACCGCTACAGCGCCAACGGGTCGGGGGCTTGCCGAAGGAGGTCCTACGGCTTTCCGCGATCGGAGAGCAGCTAGACCTCCCGCCTCCCTCGCACGTAAACACACACGTGCATACCTGCCAGTAGTCCTGGGCTGTGACCAGAGCACCCCAGTCAAGCAAGTCGGACGTTATCCCGGCGTGACCATTCTGTAATTTAAGACGGCAAGAAAGGAATACGTACAGGTCGGGTCGTGACGAGACAGCGTGGGCGAAGGAACGGGGGAAGGAAGGAGGAGGCGATGAGTGATACGCGTCATTCCCGCTCGGTTAGCGGTACCAGGCTGTACCGCATCACCCGCAGCGTACCATGGCATAGCATGGCATGGCAAGGCACGCCATTTCATACCACGCCACACCAAACCGTACCATACCAGAAGCAGGTATGCCATACCATACCCGGTGCCGTACTATAATGTCGCGGGGAGTTAACCTAGTTACTAAGATGTGATGCCGTTTCAATTGGGGGAGATTCGAACATGAAACCCCTAGTTAGTTGACCTTACGTCGGCGGCTGATGTTACAATTAGTTCACAAATACTATGCTCCGAGTACCAGGTACCTGGTACTCCGGAGTAAAATATCACACTAAACAATACCACACCACACACCCCTCATCCACCTGTTGCACATTTATCAACTCTTCTTACATATTGTCCTGTTCACCCTGGCAGAATCCAAGGGAGGCACTGACCTATATCCTTCAAGAGGAATACATACGTACAAACGCCCAGCCAAAGCATCACCCAGCTGGCAAATATGAGTATTGACCAATTGAACTGGTCGAACTCACAGCTGACGTATTGGGAATAGTTCAACAAAATGTACCACTTGTACGGCACACTGCACTGCACCTGGCACGAGAAGTGGAGCGCGGTGTTTCCATTTTCGTCCGGTGTCATGGTCGACGCCTCATTGTCCAGGAGGATATTCACGCACCCTCGGTGGCCCTCGCGCGCGGACCATATGAGAGGGGTGTTGCCATCGTAATCCACCGCCTGCAGCGACCAAGAGAACGAACGATCGAATAAGAGAGCGTCCACCGTAACGCCAGTGTGAGGTAGAGCGATAGCTTGGCACACCAAACATTAAAATACTGCGTACAGATGGAGGGAATGAGGAAGTGATAGGAGGGCGACGAGAGACCGGTGGAGCCAGGGAGAGGGAGAAACGAACACACAGACTTGTGGGTGTTTTGGACAATCCCATCCGGCACAACCCGGCACCGTCGTAACCCCTTCAGAGCCCCCCAAATATCTCCCTATACTGTTTTCAAGTAATTTCCCCCCCCAAAACGGGTTTCCAGTTATAAAGGCGTTAACTATTCCCCACTTCCATTTCGTACCGCAACGATCAACTCACCACTGGAACGCTCGGTCCCCAGCGAACGCGCTTCTTGACGCCCTCAAGTCGCCATTGAAATCATATCTCACTCATTGTACAGCGGCAAAAATACCTATGAGGTCACAGCCACACGATATACAATAAAACAACGCTTCCTCGTCAATTGCCCCCTCCCTCCCACCTCCCATTCCCCTCCGCCCCTCCCCCCCCTCCCTTCCCCCCCCCCTTCCCCCAACCCCCGACGCCCCGCTCCCCACCTCCCCCCCGCCCCCCCGCAAAAATGAAATCTCGCCTCGATGTCGGCAGCATGGTCCAGCAGCAAATGCACGACGCTCTCCTGCCCCAAGCGTGCGGCCCAGTGCAGCGCCGTCAGGTCCTCCAAGTCCTCCTGCTCCGTCCCCGCGCCCCACTCCAGCAGCAACGCCGCCACCTTCGTGTACCTGGAATTTATCAATTGTTTGTTTGTTGCGGCATGTGCGAGCGGGCGGGGTGGTGGACGCGCCAGAATTTTATGGAGGGAGGGGGCGGGGGGGGGGGTGGGAGGGGGGGAAGCGGGGACGGGGGAGGAGTTAGTGGTCCGATCGACGAGCTCAGCCGAACTAGAACCAGGATCGCATCCACAAGAAGACCGATCAAATTACCGAATGGCCGATCGAACGATCAACCGAATCACCGATCGATTGGTTCGACCGATCCGTTTCAGCGATCCAATCGACGCGTTCAGCCGAAGGAGAACCAGGAACCGCCTCGACAAATACCAACCACACTACCAAATGCCCGACCGAGTGATCAGCCGAATAACCACCCGAACGACCAACCGAGTGATCAACCAATCGACCGATTCGACAGACCCAGCTCCTTTAGCCGCGGGCGTAGAAACCGGACCCCGCAGGTCTCGTATACGAAGTATATGTTCCTGATCCTTACCCTAGCTGAGCAGCCCACATAAGCGGCGTGAGTCCCTCCTCCACATCGTGGGCGTCCGGGTCCGCTCCACGCTCGAGGAGAAGCTCCACTGTAACGGTTTCAACATAATTTGGGAGGCCGGGGGGAGGGGGGGGGGGGGGTTCAAAAAAAGGGAAAAAGAACAAGAACGAGAACAAGAAAAATAACAAGAAAAAAACAACACCAACACCCAACAGCCGGGAACACATAACAAAAAAAAACAGACACCAGCGAGAGCCCCTCTCAGGGGAAGGGTGGCTGTCACAATCGCCGCCGCCATCAGCTCCACCGAGCAGCTGTGACACACGACACGACACGACACGACACGACACTAACGCAATCCTCACCCATGGCTGCTTGATTCCGCATCGCCGCCAGATGCAAAACGCTGTACCCCTTCTGCTTGGTGCGCACCCAGGTCCCACGGAGCAGCAGCAGCAGCAGCAGCAGCAACAACAACAACAACAACAACAACAACAACAACAACAACAACAAGAACAAGAACAACAACAACAACAACAACAACAACAACAACGACAACAACAACAACGACAACAGAAAAGGGCACCGGGAGGAATTTAAAATGCGTGGTGGAATCGACTTTCGGAGGGATCACTTCGAGCGCAGGATTCGTTGTGCAACGCTTTTAGTCCACGTTATCCCCACGCACGGGAGCGGGTGACAGCATCGGCCATACGAAACAACCGCGGCTGTTAGGACTCTACTAGGACAGCGGAAGCGCCCAAACAATGTCGTAGAAGTCGAGTGTAGAAGAGCCTACTCATAGTAGCTTCTGTCGATCGACATTTTGAGTCTGCTTTCCCCACAATGGCGTCGCAGGCGGGCTGTGACATTTTGAATAGTGAGGTCGAGGGTTCGATTCTCACCTTCATCCCAAAATCTATACACAAAAAAGCAAAGTTTCTCACGCGTAAATAACTTGCGAAACTCACACACTTAGAAACACCCAGATGGAACGACGAAAGCAATGCGATCATTGCATGCTGTGCCCAATACCGCAACGGAGTCGGAGCTGAAATAGGCAGAATATAATCGAGGTTTCTGACTCGTCCGAGATATATGTCAGGTTTTGTAGTGTGGGGGGATGTGGTGGAACTCGAGTGTATAGGAGGGCCTACTCGTAGTACGAAGTAGCTTCCGTCGATCGACATTTTTAGTCTACTTTCCTCACAACCAACACATGGGTTCCTATGGGCCCTGCGCGGCTCGGAGAAACGAGGCAGACGGCAGTATGGGGTTTGATCTGTAGGTCTTGCTCGGTGTGACTACTTCCCAGACGCGGCGTGGGGAGCATAACAACGCCAGAAATGGTAGCCATAGTAGGTGCCAATCTCCCAGGTAGACGGGCGGGGGGAGGCCGTTTCGTCACAGGCGAGGTGTGTCACATGTTCAGTGCGAGGTGTACGACAGAAGTCACAGGGCTAGGTGCAACAGGTACATACGCATGATGCTCGAGACATGTGCTGCTGCCGCTGCTGCCGTTGTTGCTGCTGCTGGCTGTATGTAGCTGCGCCGTTGCAGACAGCAGTAGGGGTAACAACAATTGGGCTGATGTACAGCGGGCGAAATATCGAAGAGGGCACAACCATTCGAGAGCGGAGCGGGCTATTGAAAAATAACAACAAATTGTGGGGTTTATCATTCACGCCTACTGGGCTCTGCGAGGCGAAACGCAACCCCGTGAAAAGAGGAGCGAGTTCAGCGACGTTGAATGCTGAGAGCACCGCCACGGAGCTCGGCCGGGATCCCGACATGCGTCGCAACGTACCAAAGGCCCCCTTGCTTGCCCCGCGGCCGACAGTAGCAGAACAACCTTCGGCCGCCAGAGAACAACCAGCATGCGAAAAAAAGCAAAAAGTGCACATTGTACATGGACACATGTACGAGCGGCCTGTCTGCAGGGCGCGACAGCGATAATACATCTCGCATCTGCCCATGTCGCGTGGGCCGGAGCGGGGTGTCCCGAAGTAAGAAGTAACTCCTGAATTTGTTCTGGTCTTGAAGGCAACCTGCCGAAGGAGCGAATATCGCCCATAGTTCCCCAGATTCTACCACCGAACTGAACACGACACCAGCCCCCTTGAATGAATACCTGGCAATACCCGTATGATGCAACCCCTCGCGTTCACAAGACAACAGTATCGATGCTACGAGACAGATTCGCTGGCCAACGCCAACCCTGACTCTTGGCGCGAACATTCACTTCAACTATAACTCCTAACGCAACCAGCGCCAACCCTACAAGTGACAGCAACGCCAACGATATAACGCCAACGCTGTAACGCTGGCGCGAACGCTTTAAACGTCAACGCCAAAACGCTAGCGTCAACTCTAGCACCCATCCCACCATAGTAGCGCATCACTATTACGGGAGAACACACATACACAGTAATCACGACCAAACACGGTTAGACAAGAGAGGGGAACACACATAGTTTTGGTGCTTGCCGTAGGTTCCGATTACTATGGTCACCCGTACTACAGTGGCGTTGTTCGTTGTTGTTCTCGCATAAACTCGCATAATCAAGTCCGTGGTCACAAGACAGGCTTCAGTCACTCTGGAGTGGAAAATTACTGGAAGGTTACCCCAGGGGGACAAAAAAGACGAAAGTGGCACAGGAGTACAGCACACGAATAATCCACACCTCGCTTCTCTCGGGTGGAAACGATGTTTTCCAAGCCAAGCGTGCGGCTCGAATGGTTGATCGCCAATACCGAACAGAACCAACACATCAAAATATGTTCACCCGCCGTTGAAAAAAAAAGGAAAAGGTTAGCCCCACGCGCCATCGTTCCGTGGCGTCTACGATGGTGTTTACGTAGTGCTCGGTCGCTACCGGCAGGGGTAGCTTGCCGTGTCATGACTGGGTCAGACCGCGCCAGCTTTGAAATCCGACGGGAATTCGGACCAACAAAAAAATATCTTCTCAAGTAAACGGCGATTTCAGGATCGGTCATACGAAGAAGCCCGGACGGCTGGAGCAGAGGAGTACGCGGGGGGGCGGGGGGGGGGATGTCCGAGCTGCAACACAAGGAGCTCTACTATGTATCACGCGACGCGCACGTATATAAAATAGCATGGTGATGACTCCTATATGCTGATGCACTCGTTTCCGGCAGTAGTAGACCCTTGGCATGATCGCACTCTTTGGTCGCTGAATAAGTCGCTCTAATGGGTCCCAGAAGCGTTAACGCCTTTACAATTGGAAAGCCTTTTGGGGACAAATTTACTTGAATTTAGTATAGGGAGGGGTTTTGGGCTCTTAACGCACGGCAAGCTCGGCACCAGCCCAGAAAGTGGTACCTGGTGCGCTATTTACCTATTTTAAACAATTATTCCAACAACGTCAGCTGTGAGTTCGACAAAGTTAGGGATCTGTGCGAGCTGCGTGATAGATCGGCCGCCCATTGTTTGTAAGTAAGTTGCCATGGGTCATCACTGTCAAAGGCAATATCACATATCTGGTATAAATCATTACGCGTGCAGTCAACTCCTACTCATTTGTGCGACCTATCCCCTCTAAACCCGATCCCCTACCCTCACCGGCCATAGTAAAACTAAGAAACTACAGGATGTACGTAGTAACCTGGTGCATGCCACAGCTGTCAGATTTTGTCCCCCTCAAAAACGGGTTTTATGGTTTCCGCGAACAGATGGATTAACATCATCCTGTTGATCCTGGTACAAGCTACGCACACCATCTGTAGTTCTAAGGGGAGTCGCCGACCTGTATCCTCAATGAGGACACACACCCAGCAACACGCGCGATCGGGGTATCGCACACGGCTTGCAAAAGACGAGTTTCGACGAAGTCTTCGATCTCACAGCTGGAGTGTAATTTTATTTTGGAATAATAGACTATATACTTAGTACAGCAGTAGTGAAGCCTAATCAAAAGTAACAATAACAATGAAACCTGCGATGTACATGGGATGCGCTGCCGGGACAACGTCAGCTCGAGGCCTTCCTGAACGATGCACAGCAAAATCGGGACAAGCTTACGTAGACATTGGGACAAACCGGCCAAACAGCACCGCTGCCGCCAGTACGAAAGATGTCGTGTCGTGAGCGCATACGATCCGAGTTTGCGTGTTCGCACATTCCCCTTCTTTCTCCTTTCTGTTACAAATTTTGTCACTGCACTCCCGTTGCGGGGACTTACCACTTGGAATTATAATACGAACATTTAAGAGTTCGAAACGGATTAAAAGTCGAACAACCAACGTATCACAACATATTTAATAAGTTCTATTTGCTGGGTATGGGTGTTGTTTCCCTCCACCTGACTTTTGCTACATTTACAGTTTTTGATTGCCGTGTGTGGGTTGCTGTTCCCCTCAAGATTTGTTCAATTTTCTGTTGTTTCCAAAATTGTTTTTTGCTCCACCAATTCCAACCCAGTAAGAATAGCCTGTTTGGTGACCACAGCCCTCTGATAAGAAACCAAGATACCGGTTGTAGGCTAGATTTCATATTTTGAGAAGAGGTGTGTCCAAGCCTAACTTCAGTATACCATCCGATCGAATTTCGTTTTTACCGGAAATTTTAGGCTAAGTTTCTTGTGGTCTTCATCTTAATGAGAGGGTCGGCGATGAGTGAACGTGGGAACTAAACGTGAGAAAAACAACAACAACAACAACAACAAGAACAAGAACAACAACAACAACAACAACAACCACAACAACAACAACAACAACAACAACAACAACAACCACAACAACAACAACAACAACCACAACAACAACAACCACAACTACAACAACAACACGTTGGCCCAGTTTCGACAACTTGGTTGATAGGGCGCACAAAGTGCTCATTACTCATAAGGGCTTTATGACGATAACGTTCGCAGGTGGTCAGGATTACGGTTACCATCGGGGTTAGGGTTTAGACAAGAGTCAACAAATGACAAGCATGGCGTCGATAGCAGTCTTGTCCACAATACATTTACTGCCTTATGGGATAGAGTGGAGAAGGCGGTTTAAGCTGGGGCAAGTCTGAAATACGGGTCGCTGCTTCTGCTCCTGCTGCTGCAGGTGTGGTGCTCCATCTGCTTGAGCAAACTTCGAGTAAAGGCTCGTGAAGAAGTGCGGACACAGCAGTGTAACAATTCTTAGTATGGTCAAAGGGGGGGAGAGATATGTACGACAAGTATTTCCGTGGTTCTAATACGTACATTAGATGCTATACATAGCAGAAAGTGGCAGCGCGGCAAATTGACGGAACAGACAAATTCGACCTTCGTCGTGTTACGTATGTACTACAGCACTGTTCGCCAAAACTATCACAGCATGTGCACAATCCCAAATATATTATGAAAAATGAAACTACACTCCAGCTGTGAGATCGAAGATTTCGTCGAAACTCATCTTTGCAAGCTGTGTGTGATACTCCGATCGCGCGCATTACGAGTTATGTGTCCTCATTAAGGATATAGGTCGGCGACTCCCCTTACAACTACAGTGTAGCTATCAGGGTCAACAGGATGATTTTAGTCAGTCTGTGCGCGGAAACTATAAAACCCGTTTCTGAGGGGGACAAAATCTGACAGCTGTGAAGGGAAATGTATCCTTTTATCAAGTGAATCTTGTAAGTCGAATAACCGGTGAGGGGGGTGGGGCGGAGTTTTGAAGGACGTGGGGGCCTGGTTTTGATCAAAAGCGAGCGGGTTTGGAGGGGGGGGGGGGGGGGGGGGGGGGGGGAGGGGGGGGCAATTTGTGCATGTAAGCTATAAATCCTTTATTATACTCTACAAAGTGTACATGCGGAGGCATCTGTGAATGTATCTCTATACGTATAGTCTAAGCGTTTAACCCCTGTTAGAAAATATTACACCATTTTAGATCTTGGGACAGACTATTTTAGGTTGCGAAGTGTGGTCATCCTTCATTTTCCCCGTCCCGTCTTCGTGATGAACTAGCAGAAATACGTAGCTTTTCGATTGGGGATATTTTCACATCTGGAACTACTGTTTCGATTGGGCATATTTTCACATCTGGAACTACAGCAGTAACAGCAGTAGTTTCTCCCAATCCCCTCTACGAGTATGTTGTAACGACGGTGTTAGAATGAATTTTGGTAACAAGAGCGCGGTAATAAGGTTCCTGTTTTTTTACGAGACTCCGGCGGATCCGGCTCCACTTCAAGCAACCGAACCTCCTCTATTTACCTGGTACATCGTATCGACTAACAGGATTCACTTGGTAAACGGATGCATTTCCTTCCACAGCTATCAGATTTTGTGCCCATCAAAAACGGGTTTTATAGTTTCCGCGGACAGACTGACTGACATTACCCTGTTGACCCTGATAGCTACACTGCTGTAGTTGCATGGGGAGTCGCCGACCTATATCCTTAATGAGGACACACAACCCGTGAATACGCGCGATCGGAGTATCACACAGCTTGGAAAGATAATTTCGACAAATCTTCGATCTCACAGCTGGAGTGTATTTTTATTTTTATAGTACATTTGAGCCCATCCCACGCGATGGCGATCACATCCGTCGAGACGGCAATTAACAGTTGTACCAGGCATAAATCGAGCCGAGTGCTTACGTAAGAGCATTCATTAGGGCTAACGGAGATAATTCCAAATACACAAGAACCATGCCTGTCGGAAAACAACCTGAAGTCACAAGGCGACATGTCCACCCGTCAGAAGAGCGACCGAAGGCCGCGAAACCGAGCATCGCCATAAACGTGGGTGGGGAGCCTTAATTGCACACGGGGTGTGAAAATACAATGTTGCACACCCTCCTATCCCTCTAGTTTATGTTCGTTGTAAGCATAGACTATACCAGGTAGTGTTTTTTTGCTTTGGGCTGTGGTCGTTCGGTGGCAACGCTCGATTTTTTTGGTGGATTTAGGTCGAGATGACATCACGGTGCTTGGTGGGCCCCTGTTGGCGGCTGCCTGCGATAAACCGGGGACAATTCAGCTGGAGGGCTCAGGTCCGGGTGCGATCAGGACGGGGTGGGATCAGGGATGAGAGTACGAAGGGGGAGCAGGGTCGAAGTGTGCAAAGGTTTATTTGCACACCCTGATTGCAGTTTGTGGTATTCTACGTATGTGGTCTGCGATAGCTGAAATCGGCGGTCGTACGGGCTGCTTGCAATTTTCGAAACTGCAGCACGAGTTGCAAGCAACACGATCACGGTTCGCGCTTACGCGCTCACGGCTTCCAGGTGGGATGAGGTGGCAACCCAACCAGAAGCCTACGCCCTAAGCTATTAATAGCACCAAAATTAAAGGAGGTGGGATCACGGTGTGGGATGGGACTAAATATGGCCAATCGAAATGGACTTGTGGCCTTATGGCGTTGGTGCGACAACACGCGTATGAAAATACGTGGAAGTGTGGTGAGCTAAAGCTTTATTTTTCCCCATCCGCCGGAGGATAAAGAAAAAAAAAAACAAAAAACTTTCACCCTCAACACCAAAACCCTGTATAGCGGGTGGCTTGCAGTTTAGTGCTGCAGTTCTAGGATTGCAAGGAGGTCTCGTCCGGTCGTACATACTCAGGTCGAAACGGCCCAATCGCTGTTTCGATGTGTGTCGTTGTGGTGGTGAATATTGCCTTAAACCCCTTAGAGCCCCCAAAATCCCCCCCAGTACAAAATTCAAGTAAAATTGTCCCCAAAAAGGGTTTCAAGTTCTAACGGAGTTAAGAAAGTCAAAATCAACAGCCAAAAATGTTTTGCCATGCCCAAGCACCGTTCGAGAGACGCACAGCTCTAGAGAGACATCGATATCGATATCGGGGTTTGCTGGCTGGTGCGATGATGCAACAGCAGTTCAAGGGGTCCAGAAGGACGCCCCGGAGAGTCGGGTTATACTGCTGCATATTGCGATTCACGCGACCGTGCTTTACTGAAACAGCCACAAAACTATTTACCTGGTATATTAAAACGATACCACGCATGTGTGTGTGTTCTTCACATTAAACCGTTCTTCTACCCGTCGACATCCAGCACACCCAGTGTCCGTACTGATTCTTCACCCTAGAAAGATCAGCTCTGTGGTCACAAGCTACGACACAGAGATAATGCATCGTAATGCATTCGACAACGCAATGTCATGCCCTAGTACTGGGTACGACAGGCACAACATACATACGTCAGCAACAGAAATACGTTGGAAGAGAGAATACGAAATAAACAAAAACAAAAACAAAAACAAAAACAAAATAATAATAAGAAAACAAATAAAAACAAAGATAAAAATAAAACAAAAATGAAACAAACAAAATGAAGGGGAAATCGAAGAAACAACCCAACCGGAAAGGAGAGCCAAAGCTCGGAAAAGAAACATAATAAAATAAAATAAAATAAAGTAAAGTAAAACCAAAATAAGATAATCCGAACACGAGCCAAAAACCTGGACACGCAAGGAGGGAACAAAAGGGAAAAAAATGTACCAGTAGAAGGTAGGCTTCTTCGTTTCGCCTGATTCACTCGGGTGTGCGGGACTGACGACATACCTGGTATGCCTCCAAGCTGTAGCCTACAATCTACCATGTGATCGTTGGCGTGCATGTCCCACTTTTTTTCTTTCCTTTTTTTTTATGTGCCACTGCTCAGACTGATTTGACAGGACTGCTACAGCAGTGTGTTCAATACCCACCAGGAGGATAAACAAATAAACTACGTACAAGTACTTTGTAGTAGATCGTGTAAACCAGGCATGACAAGAGCGACTGGTTCAGAGAGCGCTGGATTTAGGGGTATAATACTCATAGAGCCGCCTGGTAGAGCTTTAAAATTTGAGCTCCACGACGTACAGAGCTCTGAGGCAGCCTAATAACTAAAAACGCGGTCATCATGGGCCTGCCGATGTATTTTGTTATTTCATACAACACCATGAAGCTGTTCGTCTTTCGTACTTGGATAAGAGAAGGTACGATAGTCAACGGGGAACCAAGCGAGAACGGGTGCCTCCATGGGTAGGCTCCATTACACTCGCAAATCGGGATGGTAAGGCAGGCTCTACTGTTACCACTATTGCCCACTGTACGGATGAAGGATGCTGTGCGAGTACAACTAGCTCACGAATTAGACTACAGGCATAACGGTGTTGTTCGAGCGCTTGTCGCGAGTCGTTTGGGATCGGTCAAGCAGCTGGATAGGGACGCGTTCAGCATAGTACAGCAGCAGGTATAGGACACTTATCTATGTATCATAATAAAAAAAAAAAACAGAACTACTCGTTAAGGCTGGACTAGTTTCTTATTGGTGACAGGGTGCGCGTTCCACACAAACTTCATTGTAACCGCTCCCGAATTTCTCATCAATAATTTGCTGTATTTCTCCACATGGCTTTCTTACAGTGCGTTATTTTTTGTTGGGTGCCCTGTACTAATAAGACCTATACAGCAACAGCGCATGTAATTTGCATGCCGGCATCACGTAATACTCTTGTGTACCGCTGCGCATGTAAAGCAATGTACAGCAGCACCAAAGTAGCGAAGGACGAGCCGTCCAAGGATTTAATTCGCCATGGGAATCAGCAATAGCACGACCAGGAATCACAAGGGAACTACAGCGGGCAGAGCTTATTCGGTAAGGTTAGCGTTCGCGCTGCTTCCGCTGTGATCACGTGATGCCGTGAAATAAATTTAATCTTGATTTTAAGGTGGTCACAAGAATCCCGACAATTCTTGTAGCTGTGCGAGTGCGAGGAACACGCCAAAAAAAAAATCGGGCAAATGTTCCAGAAAAATGTCCCGCTATTTGAGATGGAGGTTGACCGGCCAGCCTGTTCTGCCGATAATAATGAATAATTTCGATTTGTTGACGGTTGAGGTTAGAGTTTAGAACGTACAGCAGGAGTACATCAGGTGTCCGCGTGTATTTTTAATACGATACGAATTCAAAATAAAGCGTTTGTTCTGAATTGGCTTGCCTCGATCCATGCGTCGTGGTGAACCCTTCCTTTTTCCCCCATCCCCGTAACAGATTAGACTAGACTCAAAGCGTTCGCAAGTGTGATGTTAGTTAGCAGGTAGGTGGTGGTGGTGGTGGTGGTGGTGTTCATTATGGGGAGGTGGTGTTCATTATGGGGACGAAAGTGGAAGTGGAAATGGTATAGCGGCGATAATTCCATGCGCAAAATCGGTCAATCGGTCTTGCACAATGCTGCTGCTGCTCGATCCAGGAGAAAAAAACTGGAAATTAATGTGGACAGAAAAGAAAATTACGAAAAAAATGGTTTACGAGCACATCAACAACAAGGAAAAAGAGCCTTGGGGAGGAAGCGAGGTGGAGTGTCTCTTGTACGTGCTCTCCGAACCAAGGTGCCTCGAAGGCGTTATGGTGACCGCGGTGCTGCTACTGACTGCCGTGCTGCTTCGCTCTGGCACCAATGGTCTTCATCCCTGCCCGCCTGCGAGGTTCCGCGCTGATGGCGGCACATGTGCAACTGCACATCAGAATCGTCACCAAACCTCACCGAAAAGTCCGAACATATCCCAGAATAGCAGAAGGAGCAGCGCCATACTTCGTACCTGGTACATTTACAACACTAATAGTAAATGCGAGCATCTCCATACGAGCAGGTTACGAGATGACCTGCGATATTCTTCTGGGCCGTCATGTTGGCGTATATACACAGCAGCCACAGCCTGAACCTACAGCTGCGGCCAAGCCACGACCTCTACTACCCGTGTGCAACCCAAGAGTACCCGCAGGCAATGCTGCACCTCACACTTCGCCGCGACGCTCACCTTCCCTGTCTTGTTCGGCTCCCCCCCTCCGTTTAGGTACGTCAACATCACCTCCACATCGCCCGTCTCCGCGGCTCGAAATACATTCAACGCCCCAACCCTAGGCAGCGAGGGCGACAGGGACCCTCGATTTCCCGCACCGTGGGAGCTGTCGCTAAGAGAGACCGCGGACGGCCATCGCACCATCACCCTTGCGGAAGGGGCCAACATCATTGCGCAGCTATGTACCCGCTGTGTGTGCTCGGGTATTGAGTCGGTTCTCTTCTGTTGGAAACTTTTCATTTTTTGCGTTCAACATTTAACATGGGGTTTGTCCGACGGAACAAAGGCGTGTATACACCGGGGATCACGCCAGGATTCGAGGTCCGCAGCCGTTGCCCCGTTGCGCCGTTGCCCCGTTACGTCAGACATACATACGTGATGACGAGTAGCCAAGCGGAGAGCGGAAGGCGGAGGGCAGTTACTACACAGCAGTTACACGCACAAACGAGTGGCTTCATCGATGCTCGAAAGCTCTCGTACCGTGGCCGTTACAAGAGCACCGTTCGTTGTTGTATAGCGTGGAAAGGTCCAAGCGTGCAAGGGTTGAGAAGGTGAACACGTCGAAGTGGGATCGGCGTCAAAAAGAAGTTGTCGGCGTTCGGCCAACGAAAGACCAACAAGGAGACGAACACTTTTTAAGTTCACGAGTACGTCGGCCACTATTATTTAATATCTGGTATGCTTCGTTCACTCCTGAGAAAATGTTGAGTTCACAAGATCTGAATGCGCCGGGACGTCGGGACCTCGTCGAGTCGACGCACACGACGAGCACGCGAGATCAAAGACAGCAAGCGACGACACGTCACACCAGAAAAACGAGTAGCAACCACGGCGTGCGGCGGCACGCAGTGCTTATAGACTTACTTAATTTTGTCTTTCTCAGGGATTGCCCATCCCTGGCCTCTCAGAGCTCCAACTTCCATATTACTTGCGGAACCTTTCCAGCTTTTCTTTGCTTTCCAGCTTCGTTAGAAATACGAAACGCCAATAAATAATAGTACATACCGGTACTACAACAACAACAGGTTTGTTTGTACATACATTCAGATACTATACGCTGTTGGATCACATGCACGCCCAGCTCAGATCAGTCCGACTATATATAGCCCAGCAGCGCAGCGTAGCGCCGTGCGGAGCCGTGCGGTGCGGTGCCGTGCCCTTCGTTGCGGTGCTGTGTCGCTGCGCTGTGTGCTTTCTTTCAAAAATAGAGCAGTAGTAAGTACCGGGTATATAATGCGTGTTGTGTACGGAGTACTACTTTTCCTCTTTTTTCTTCTACATGAATTTATATTTTAAATTTTTTAAATTTTTTTTTGTCACATTGTATTATTTGATCTTTCACGGCCCCCTGTTTTTTCCCCCACGCAAATCACCCCCATACTGCCGATCAGACACCGGTAAGAAAAGCACACAGCACAGCTGAGCACAACAGAGCAATTTGCTCTGCACATTGTACAAGCAGCTCTTGGCATTATCAAATCGCTGTTCGCACCGAATCATGGGTCTCTCATTATATATTTCTGTCCCCTTTACATAATAATATGTTTTTAGTCGCATCCTTCCTTGCCTTGCGCGAGCGTAGCGGGCGGCGTCAGCCGCCCGCGGAGCGGAGTCCTTGTACAACCTATTGATTAATCGTAGCTACGCTTAGCAAGGATCGGCGACGACAGCTTTTTTTTTATTTTTCTCCAAAAATTGTCGTCACGTCACCACGATAAAAACTGCCGTGTTAAACCACATATATATGTCATGATGTCATCATAGACTTACTGAATGTTGTCTTTCTCAGGGATTGCCCATCCCTGGCCTCTCAGAGCTCCAACTTCCATATTACTTGCGGAACCTTTCCAGCTTTTCTTTGCTTTCCAGCTTCGTTCGAAATACGAAACGCCAATATAGTACATACGGGTACTACTACACCAGGTTTGTACATACCATCATCAGATACTATACGCTGTTGGATCACATGCACGCCCAACTCAGATCAGTCCGGCTATATATAGCCCAGCAGCGCAGCGTAGCGCCGTGCGGAGCCGTGCGGAGCCGTGCGGAGCGGTGCCGTGCCCTTCGCTGCGGTGCTGTGTCGCTGCGCTGTGTGCTTTCTTT
This sequence comes from Undaria pinnatifida, assembly GCA_012845835.1. Classification (NCBI taxonomy): domain Eukaryota; class Phaeophyceae; order Laminariales; family Alariaceae; genus Undaria; species Undaria pinnatifida. Next base: position 8,154,807 of record JABAKD010000011.1, read on the forward strand.
CGAAAAAAGAGCAGTACCGGGTATAATGCGTGTTGTGTACGGAGTACTACTTTTCCTCTTTTTTTTTCTTCTTCCACATACATGTATTTGATCTTTCACGGCCCCCTGTTTTTTCCCCCACGCAAATTACCCTCATACTGTCGATCAGACACCGGTAACAAAAGCACACAGCACAGCTGAGAACAACATGGCAATCTGCTCTGCACAAGCAGCTCTTGGCATTATCAAATCGCTGTTCGCACCAAATCATGGGTCTCCCTTTTCTGCCCCCTTTACATAATATATACTCCGAGTATGTTTTTAGTTGCATTCTTCCTTGCCTTGCGCGAGCGTGGGGCGGCGTCAGCCGCCCGCGGAGCGGAGCCCTTGTACATACATACATCTTTATTGCGTCAGACACGAGGAGGGTGTATTTATGGTATTAGTATTATTAGTCTATGTTCTGTACTACTATAAATTGTAATACTCTGTTAATTAAACATATTAATCATGAGTCGTGCTACGGTAGCCCCCCCGTCATTGCTTTATCTAAATCGCCGGTTTCAAAACCAGCACCGGTCGTATCTCCTGAATGAAACATGGTTTCCCTCGACACCCCGATGTCATTGATCGATAGACCTTTTTGCACACAAGAAAATGTACGGATGCTTCTTTTTCAATAGTATCATTTTCCTTGTGTCGAGCAGCCATGAAACGTTCGTTGAAGAAAATCGCTGGTTTATTAGGGAGAGGCTATCATCGTAGAATCAGTCTCATGTGTACGCCGTTGGTCTGCCCTACTGTCATCGATCGTTTGATCTGACGGTCTGACAGTCAGTCAGACGGAAAACGTTGCTCGAAAATACGGTCGCGGCGTCGACGTAAAATGAAGTGGTATGGCAGACAGATTTTGTTTATTTAGTTTGTTTAGTTTATTTATTTATATTTATATTTATTTTGTTTATTTTTCTCATTTTTCTTGATTTTTTTTTTTTTTCCTATTTTTCTTGTTTTTATTCTTTTACTTTTACTGCTACTTTTTTTCTTCTTTTATTCTTCTTTTTCTACTCTTTTTTTTATTTGTTCTTCTTTTTTTTCTTCTTCTAGAATATATTCTTTTTTTTATTTTTTTATTTTTTGCTCTTTTATTTCTTCCCTTTTTTTTCCTTCTTTTTTTCTTTTATTCATTTTATCGTTTTTTCTTTTTTTCGTTTTTTATTGGTTTAGTTTTTTTTTCATCTTTTTTATTTTTTGCTTGTTGTTTTCTGTTTTCCTTGTTTTCTTCCTCTTTTTCTTTTTGTCTTGTTGTCTTTTTGTCTATTCGTCTTTTTGTATTTTTATCTTTTTTCTTCTTGTCTTCTTGTCTTTTTTTCTTTTTTTCTTTTCTTTTCATTGTCTTTTTTGTCATTCTTGTCTTTTTTGTCTTTTTTTGTTTTCTTCCTTTTTTTCTTTTTTCTTTTTTCGTTTTCCACTTTTCTACTTTTCTTTTTTTTTTTTTCTTCAATTTTTCGTCCTTTATTCTTCATCTTTATTTTTAAATTTTAATTTTTAATTTTCAAGTTTTCATTTATTATTTATTTATTATGTATCATTTTTTATTTTTATTTTTATTTATTTTTATTTTTATTTTTATTTTATTTTATTTCAGTCATTTTGCATTCCGAACGCAAAATCCAGCGTTGGCTGTTTGTTGTATCCTTCAGTTCCCGTGATGGCGATAGCGCGAGCTGTCCCTACCGGCGGTCCCCGTTAGTACTCCGGCAGCGCAAGCTACAGTTCGTTGTATACGGATCCGACTTGACCCCTGTGGGGGTCAGTTGCGGTGGAAATGGCCACCCGGAACGGCATCATTCCGGGTGGTGGTGTGGGACTTGCGCAAGCTCACCCCCTAACAAAACCCCCGGTCATGAGAAAACAGCCTTCCGCCGGACTTGGTCCAGTTACCGTCCACCCTATACCCATTCGGGCGTTTTGGTCTTCAGATAGATAGATGTCACGAAAAATGTACAGTCACGGGCGAACAGACCCTCCCCCGCCGGGCTTTTGATACAAAACCCAATGTCGTCGAGAACCACGATAACAATACACTATTAAATAATATCGTAATAAAAATACCACAGGTAGGTCCTGGTATATTTCGTACGCCGGCAAGCTGGGAAGCACCATCAACCAGCGTATTATAAGAATTAAAATACACTCCAGCTGTGAGGTCGAAGATTTTGTCGAAACTCATCTTTCCAAGCTGTGTGTGATACTCCGATCGCGCGTATTACGGGTTGTGTGTCCTCATTAAGGAACTAGGTCGGCGACTCCCCATGCAACTACAGTGTAGCTGTCAGGGTGAACAGGGTGATGTTAGGCAGTCTGTGCGCGGAAACTATAAAACCCGTTTCTGAGGGGGACAAAATCTGACAGCTGTGGAAGGAAATGCATCAGTTTATCAAGTGAATCCTGTAAGTCGAATATCCGGTGAGGGGAGGGCGGAGTATTTAAGGACGTGGGGGCCTGATTTTGATCAAAAGGGGGGCGGGAGGGGGGGAGGGGGGGGGAGGGGACGGGTGGGGCAGGTCAATTTGTGCGTGGAAACTATAAATATTTCTTGTGGGGGAGGGGGGGGGATGTGGCGGGGGGGGCCGGGGGCGGGGGGGGAGGGCTTTAGGTCGCATAGATGTAGGGGTTTGCTATACGCGTGGTGCTAGGTCTAGGCGATGGTGCGGGTGGTGGGGAAGGAGGGGGCATTGGGGACGGGGGTGGGTGGGAATTGCAGCAGCTTATTATATACTTTATAGCCGGTCACTCCGGTGGCGTATCAGGTTGCCCTCGAGCCACACTATTAAATAATACCGTAATAAAAATACCACAGGTAGGTCCTGGTATATTTCGTACGCCGGCAAGCTGGGAAGCACCATCAACCAGCTTATTATATATTTTATAGCCGGTCACTCCGGTGGCGTATCAGGTTGTCCTCGAGCCTGGTATAGGTCAGTTTCGTGAGTTCGAGCCCCGCCAAGTGCATACTGGTATAAATTCGTTGGGACTTTTTCTTGTGCACAAACTGACTTGCGGAAAGCGCGAGAGCGTGAGTTAGCAACAACACTCGATGAAAAATCGACGAGCAGTGGGATTGCCGAACTCTATGCGCGATAAAAATAGACAGGCAAGAACCGGGGGGAAGAAGGGACGACACCTGTGACCACGGCTTGTCCAGAAGCTGGAAAGAAAAAGTGTGAGAACAATATAAAAAAAAGGTTAATGATACTAGAACCTAGCAGTTACGCAATAACAAGGATCGGCTACAGCATTTATTTATTTTTCTCCGAAATTTGCCGCCACGACACCACGATAAACTGCGGTCTTTCACCATCTTTGCAGTCACGAGTATTTATGTTTTGTTATGTACTACCTGGTACTATAAACTGTAGTGTATAATAAGCATGTCAATCCTGTGTACGTCGTTGGTCTGCCCTAGCATCGATCGTCTGATCTGTAAGCATGTCAATCCTGTGTACGTCGTTGGTCTGCCCTAGCATCGATCGTCTGATCTGAAGGTCTGACGGAAAAACGTGGCTCGAAAATACGCTCGCGGCGTCGACGTCAATAAAGTGCATCCAGGCAGATAGATGTCACAAAAAATGTACATTCACGGGCGGACAGACCATCCTCCACAGGCGTTTTGATTCCAAAACCCTAGGTCGAGAACCATTAAATAAGAATACAGTCGATCCCGCTTTAAGGAAATCAAAATTAAGGAAACTCCCCGGGTAAAGGAAACAATTTTTCGCCGAAACACACTACCCCGCAGAATTTAATATATATGGGGGGGTTCAGATTCTAGTCCGCGGGCCCCCCTTAAAGCACGTCTCAGCGTACCCTCTTCGCCAGCAGAGAGTAGTCTGCTGCTTCACCTGCTGTCTGCGGTGTGCAAAGATTCCACTCGTTTCACCTACCAGTGCGTCCTCTGCACCTGGGTTAAAACGGTGCGGGGAACCCACGTGCACGATCGCGAACCTCGTGTCGGGTATCCACAGCACCTCCTTTCGAAAACGGTGCATTCGTTCACGCATGAAACACAAGTCAAGCGCAGGTCCAAGGAGGGGGGGGAGCTGCAGGCAACTCTTCGCGATATATATGTGGAGGAAGTCGTAGCGTTGAGTGTTCGCGGTTTGTTTGTCGGCCATACGCCGTATTGTGTGCTTGTGTCTGAATGGCGCTCCAGTAGAGAGTAACGCAGGAGAGTTTCTTCTGCGTGCGCTCCCCCAGGGGTAAACAAGAGCCACCAGGTGAATTTGAAGTGCCCATGAGGTATTTTCCGTGCTGTGCGGTGGTGTTCAGCAATAAACAATTACTTTCTCGCCGAGTCCCAGCCTCTTTTTTTATTCCAACAATGCCCTGCCCAGGGCGCACCTTTTGACGTATGTACCACCACCATTGACCCCGGGGATGATGCGTTCTGATCCCCTTAAGTTTAAGGAAAATTCCCCGCGTTAAGGAAGGATTTTTCGAAGCAAAACCATAAGTTTCCTTAAAGCGGGGTCGACTGGACAATAAATAAATACCTGGTATATGATACTGTAATAATACCAAGTAGGTTCTGGTGGCACTTGGTACGTTGACAAGCTGGAAATCACCACCACGTCAGCCCACAACTTTTTTGCCCTATACCAAGTACCCCTGATACTTCATGTATGTACCAGGTAAGTAAACCTCGGTACGCCCAAAAAAAGATGTTGTAACGATTTTCAGGTTGACAACGTGTCCTCAATGTTCGTACTTGTAACAAGCTACCACAATAATACTGCTACGTGCCTAAAGTGTACCAGGTATAACATACGTTAACAGATTACGTGTATGACATGAATACTATGATGATGTGGTGTTCGGCGTTGAGTTTTGTACCACGGGCGGGCGGGCGGTCGGGCGGGAAAGGGGGGAGGGGGGGGGCACAGCAACACCCGGTCGATCGATGTTCGCCCTGTTCACCGACTGGACTACTACCATCGTTTTACGAAGCAAAACATGATTATGTTAGTTTACTCGTGCTACGATAGAAGAGCCAGCCCCTGTAATGCAAAATATCTTCTGAGTGGCGGGGCCCTTAGGGCCCCAAAACCGTTCCCTATACTGTTTCCAAGTAGTTTTGTCCCCAAAAACGGGTTTCCAGTTAGTTGTAAAAGCGTTAACCCGAAACCGTAGGGACGTCATGCTCGTTTATAGTAGGCAATGTATAGCTTTTGGAATGGTGGGACATGTCGATTTGACCGCACTCTTAGGTCCCGAATGCTCTTATCTCCGGCGCTCTTAAATCGGGGTGTACACTCACTCTACATAGCTGATACTTGATCTTTAGATGGGCGCATGGCGTGGATCCTAGGGGGAGAGGGCAGGGAGTACTAATTTTTTGGCTACCGTTGCCATTTGACCGACGACCGCGCATCTCTTCCGAGACGGAGCACCGTTCGTATTCCTGATAGCGACGCCTCCAACATTTGGGCGCTCATGACGTTATTTCCAGCGTACGAGTATTACTTTAACGGCAACATTTCGGTTACCTTGTCCCCTTCCCGTGGCCGTTATCTATCTCGTTGGACAGCGATTGTTTCCTCGCCACCACCTAGGGGTACCAAGACTTCTCCGGGTAACTCTTAAGGGAGAAGTGGGGTAGTATTAATAGTCTGTTTGACCACTTGCAAAAGGTTAACCAAATAGCTTACCCAAACTAAGCCTTGCAACACTCTCCCCCCCTGAAACGGCTGGATACCAGGTCGGCCGGATATACGGGCGGACGTGTCAACATCCAAGCGGTTTCATTTCCTGGGGATACCGTGGAGAGTATTTTTCGAGTTCGACATGGGGAAAGTCTGAAAAGGTTTATTATTTGTGGATGTGGGACTCGAACACACGACCCAAAAAAACCATGGTCCTCCCGTCGACGCCATTTATTTGTTAGGTTATTAGTGGGGTAAATCGTAGTCCGTTTGACTACTCACATGCAAAAGGTTAGCCAATTGCTTGCCCAAACTAAGCCTTATAGCATAACCACACCAAACCAATGGTATATGATCAATATAGTACATCGTACACCAAGCACATCAACAACAATACAGCAATTGCACTATTGACAGGAGTAGCAGCAACTACTACTGTAGTTTATAATCAATACAGTACATAGTATACCAGGCACATCAACAACAACACAACAATTGCACTACCGTATTGATAGGAGTAGTAGCAACTACTTACTGCTGCTGTAGTTTAAAGCAGCGTGGCAGTTCTTTAACCAGGCACCTGGTTCAAATTTTTCGAGCAACACAGTGGCCCTGGTATGGATCGTTGTTTCGTTATTTTGTCTCCTGCGAGGTCCGACCCGAAAGAAGGGAGCTCTCAGCTTGGGGGTTGATATTCGAACCGTCTTCAAGTTTCTGGAGACCAAAATATGGCAAATAACTCCCCCAATCAGCTCGCCCCAATGGCTACTTTTTTAACGAGTTGTTTGCCATCAGGTAGATTTTTCAGTTTTTTTCCCGCCGTAGTCCACGGCGAAGGCCTTCATTCATTGTCAAATTTCTGAAAGAAGTGGTGTTTTCCATGTTTAGTTTGCTGCTTTGGTTTTCAGCGAGACCTGACTATTATTTTTTTTTTCCGGACTATGATACAGTTGTGGTTACGATACAAGGTACTCGATATAAGAGAAAGTACGGATATAAGGGGACTTTTTTTGTTCGTCACGAAAAAATCCAATTTAAGAGACAATGCGTCTTATTCCCGAGATTTTCTCCTATGTCGAGCTCTCAGAAGAGTAATGCCGCACACACAACACACGCATGCGCCTGCAGACGGCACGCCCGACGTTTCCTACCATCTTCCAAAGGCTACGCTCGCTTGGATGAGCAATCACGGGTCGAGAGAAGCAAAGCTAACGTGTGTTAAGATACTTTTTCGGAGGTGGAAAGGATGCAGGAGAGGGGTGCTTCTGAGTGAACATCGATGAGGAGCGGGAGGAGGAGCGCATAGTTTTCTGGGCTTATGTTTGCTGCTGATTTGTGGCGCGTTTTTTCTTGTTTTAGTTGTAATGAGGAAGGGTGCATACTATATGCATCAGCCACTATTTTGTCCAACCTGCAACACGTTTGTTTGGAAGACTGGTTTTCGCGCGGGGGGGGGGGGGGGGGCAGGTATACGCAGAGCGAAGCAAACGTGAGCACGCAGTTACTTTAGTTTTTGGTGGGTACATGCTATAATAAAACAGATCGAACGGTGCATCGAGTGCACGAAATGCACAGGCATTTCCGCAGCATGATGTCAACATAGTTCCTAATGTGCTCGATGAGCTTTGACATCGATTTTGGAAGAAGCACTGTTCTAAATGGCCCTGTAGCATTTTGCTACTATATTAAAGAAAATTCTCTTTCACCGAAATAAGAGAAAACCGGATGTAATAAGAGAAACATTTCGGCTCGTCAAACCGTCTCTTACACCGTAGCCACTTCTGTAAGTAAATGGCGTGTTCCCCCCCCTCCCCATCTATTATTTACACGGTGTCGTGATGTGTTGATAGAGCCGGCCCTTTAGGATCCCTTAGCCCCTTCTGCCCGAAGGCATCTGGGTGAGATAAGCGAAAACCAGGTCGCACATTGTTAAGGTATTAGTGGGGTATTAGTCCGCTTGACCCCTTGCAAAAGGTTAACCAATAGCTTACTCAAACTATGTCTTACAACCCTCTTCCCCCCTGAAACGGCGGGATACCTGGCCGGCCGGAAACACGGGCGGACGTGTCAACATCCAAGCGATTGTATTTCCTGGGTATACCGGGGAGAGTATTTTTCAAGTTCGACATGGGGAAAAAATCTGAAAAATTATTATTATGGTGGACGTGAGATTTGAACCCACGACCCAAAAAACCCATGGTCCTGCCGACGACGCCATTTGTTAAGGCATTAGTGGGGTATAAGTGCGTTTGACCACTTGCTAAAAGTTAACCAACAGTTTACCCGAACTAAGCCTTCTAACAACATATCGAGCAACAAACCAACATCGCCAACAGCACCAACCTAACACCGCGTGCTATAGCGATCTGAACGCTATCATTATTGCACCACCAGAGGAAAAAACAACGTGGATTAATTCATCGCGATTGGCAGGGCTATATACCAGCCCCGGATCTCCACACTAGTGTCGACAAGGACGCGGCGGTTTCGAACCTCGCCTCGAAATTTCTTTCTTCGGGTAAACGTTTCCTATTATTATTGTTGTCGTTGTTGTTGTTGTTGTTGTTGTTGTTGTTGTTGTTGTTGTTGTTGTTGTTGTTGTTGTTGTTGTTGTTGTTGTTGTTGTTGTTGTTGTTGTTGTTGTTGTTGTTGCTGCTGTTGTTGTTGTTGTTGTTGTTGTTGTTGTTGTTGTTGTTGTTGTTGTTGTTGTTGTTGTTGTTGTTGTTGTTGTTGTTGTTGTTGTTGTTGTTGTGTTCGCCATCTATCTGGCGGTGTGCGGCCTGAGCTTCAACATCGATCAATTCTACATACCTGGTAGCAACATTCCCCCCGTAAAGAAAACCAAGGGAATAACAAAGAATATTACAAGGAAACCTACGGTACGGACGAAGTCTATCTGCCGCTTCTTGTTTCTTCTTATACTGCGCTCGTTTGTGTCTAAAAAATGACCTCCGCCACTCGATCCATTTTTGGAGATTTTACAAAAATATTTCAAGAAACGTGAGCTGTGAGTTCGACGAATTTAGGGTCAACACTCATATTTTGCAAGCTGCGTTGTTGGTACTTGCAATATACTATATGGGTGAGTTTTTCTTAATGGGAGGGGTCCTAGTATTTTGTTTTATATATATTGTTCTTCTCCTATAATGGTTAGTGTTGGTATTTTTACTCTGGGTGGGGAATTTTGAGCCAGATCCACCATCGTATCAATCTGGAGATTTTGTGGTACAGACGCGCGACCGACCGCAGAGTGACGGACATGTTGAAACGGATGTGGGAACCGATGGGTCTCCAGAAAATTCGTACCTGGTACTGTTTTTGGTAATTCTTGTCAGGTATGATTTGAGGTGTAAAAACACGCCGAAGTCTACTGCTGTCCTAAACCTTGTTCTTGTCTGGGTGGGAAACGGTCCTCCGTTCGTTGTACTTGCCGATGCGCTACCATCACATACCCAATCATACACCCACCCACTCTGCCTTGTGTATTTTTTTCCTCGTAGTTTTCGGGCTGTGGTTGCGAGTAGACGATTGGGGGGGGAGAATCTCCGCTATTCCTAAGGTGGGAGAAAGTGAATCGGATCTTACCTCGAGGCGGTATTAAGGTATTGGAGGGTATTGTTCTGTTTGACTACTCTTAGAAGGGTAGCGGATTGCCTACCAAATCCACAGTCGTTATAAAACATACACTCTTCTCCCCTGAATCGGCGGGATAGCAGATCGGCCGGATATACTTCGAAGTATAGGCGGACGTATCAATAGCCACGTGGTTCCATTTCCTGGGGACATCGGATAGGTCATTTTTCAAGTTCGACACAGGGAAAGCCGTAAAAAGTCATTCTTGGCGTGTGTGATTTTCACATTAAACTGATATGTTTTATAGTCACCCATCTACATCTAACACAAGCAGTGTCCGTGCCGATGCCTGCTAGAGAGATGAGCTCTCTGTGGTCGCAAACTATCAGACAGGGACGCGTCGAAGACCAGCGCCCGAACGGGAAGGGTGGGGAGTAACTGGACCAAGTCCGGCGGAAGGCTGTTTTCTGATGGCCATTTTGTTTCCAGTGAGTGAGCTTGCGCAAGTCCCACACCACCCGGGGGGGTGACTTTCCGGGTGGCTATCTCCACCTCACCTGATCCACAGGGACCAAGTCGGGTCGGCATACTCGCGGATCCGCATACAGCGGCAGCTTGCGCTGCTGGGGTAGTAACGGTGACCGCCGGTAGGGACAGCTTGAGCTATATCGCTATGACAGGAACTGAAAGACATGCCAGCTATTAATAGCCCTGGATTGCGAATGCTTTTGAGTTAAATTGACACACGACAAAATGCGTGGAAGTGTGGATGTTGAGCTTGGGCTTTGTTTTCCCCATCCGCCGGTGGATAAAACAACAACAACAACAACAACAACAATAACAACAACAGCAACAACAACAACAACAACAACAACAACAACAACAACAACAACAACAACAACAACAACAACAACAACAACAACAACAACAACAACAACAACAACAAGACAGAGATACACCTTGCAAATACAACAAGGCGATTTGACCACACTATAAAATACGATGAGCGCAGCGGCCAAAAAATTGCAAGCCAGAACACCAAACATTTTGCAAGGAAACAACAAGAGAGGAACAAGAAAGAAGAAAAAGACGAAATGAAAAAAACGGAAAGAAAGAGGGAGGGAGAGGAACGCAGAGGGAGGGAAGAGGTACCCAAGAAGAAACAAAATTGAGTGAAACAAGACGGCACGGCAAAATATCGAAAACGAAGCGAAACAGGCAACCAGCAATTAGCAACAAAGCAGTTGACACCACCCAACCAACGTCGAGCGCAGCAACCGTATTAGGTTTCGAATGACCGTACCGAAGGGGCAGGAGCATTGCGACATGGATATTGTTTCTGATGACAGAAGAAGTAGTGGCCATAACGCTATGATCGCCCCGTACCCAATGCAAAACGGACCTACCTGGTAAAAAACAAAGAAAGCAAAAACACAGCAACAAAGCAGATAACTCCACCCAGCCGGCGTCGGGGCAGCACGCAAGCTGGGTTCCGAATACAACTACCAGAGAGGTTTGGGAGCATTGCTGCCTGGACTGTCCTCTACTTACAGTGTCTACCGTGGCGGTGTTGACACTGACAATATCGCCTCCAGAACCTCAAAGGGTACCCGAAAAAAAGCAGAAAGGGCAAAGCACAGAAAAAAAAAACGAACCTATGACAACAAGGGATGAAACGGAAACAACTTTTCAACAAGAACCAGCTTGCCGGCGGTGGTAGTACCGCAGTATCGGCCGGCACTGCCCCCCCGAGAGGGATAGAGCAAGCAATCCAAAGAGCCAAACACAAAACACGAGGTAGTCGCAGCTGTTTGAAGCCACGTAGAAGACAAGTTTTACCTACTAGTCGGCTTGGTCCCTTTTGCTCCCCTGTCTGCTGTCTTCTTGTTACTTCCTTCAACCACGGTTTCCCTACTCCCTCCACCCCGCCCTTCGGCTTTGGGCACCATGCATCCGGGCTCCGCGACGCTCCGATCTTTTTCGTGTCTCCTGCACGTGCCACTGGCCATGAGCCGTTCGGCTGCTTCGAGGGCCCCCCACTTCCTCTTGCCCGCCTTTCGTTGCTGTGTGGGCCCACAGTACGGTTTCAACTCCGAATTGCCGTGGGGAGTCTTCCATGGATCCTTCGGTGGATAAAAAAACGGCGAGGTCGTCTCTCAGGGGTTCTGAGCCAGTTGTTCGGTGGCCCGCCTGGTCCAGGGCTTATCCCGCCGGCTCTCTCCGCAAACATCATCCGACCGGGCAACAATAGCCCCCTGTTTGGCCTTGAAATAGCGAATATAAGGTGCCATTTTTTGCCCCCGTTAGCTCGGTCACAGTAAAGAGTTTCAGGCAAGGCGAAATGCGCGTGTTTTCCGTCACAGACAGACGATGAATACCGCCAAAGTAGTAAGGTGGCAGCAGCGTTTCGCGACTAACTATGGCTATATTATTGGTGTCCCGAGTCGTCCCACGGTGCTAGGGGTTGCACTTTTTGAGCCAAAAAAAAAGGTGTACCTGACCGGTTGAGCTCCTCAAGTGTGAGCCTATCGGTTAAAGTACGATCGTTTTATGAGTATACTTGGTTCTGGACTAGCGCATACAGAGCGTTGGTTGGATTGGACGCGTACTACGATAGAGGTTCGGCGCCACTTTTTTCTTAATACTACCCCTCAATTTGGGAACTTAAGACCTCTCCAAAAAACTGATTTAGAGAGAAAAAATAAAAACTGCTTCGTCGTTCGTACGCCGGATGAAAAGTTCCCATGGCCTAGGGTACGCGACGAGAAATCGTGCAAAAACAAATGGCCTATTATTTATTTATGTTCCGACGATAGTGTTAGTAGGTTAAGGAGCCCCGTCATTCGGAAACAATTTTCGCCAAAAAAAGGTATACCTCTATATCGTAGCACGCGTCATTCGGTTTGTAGTACGGTAATTGTCTCGAGCGTATACCTGTTATACGTTGCTTTGGCCCTAGCGAACAGAATTATCGGTCGGGTTGCGTGAACGAACGAATGCCCTTCGGAGTCATGTTTTCGGGTGAGATAATGATGGTGAGCTCATCGTGTTAGGAGCTCAGAAAATTCCTAGAATCTGCTGCATGCACACCCCTACTACCGTGGGATGACTCTCTTCCACGTTCGTGAGACAAACTTTACTCGGTTGGGTACCCGACGGATATGATCCGAACGGTAGCACGCCCGCTGACCGTGTCGGGTCTGACCCCGACACTTGGCTTTTAGATGGCCACAGGTACCTATTTCTTGTAAGCAGGCACATGTTTTGGAGCAGAAAAGGCCCTCTTTTCGGTCGAGATAAAAGCGAGAGACCGTGAAAGCAGACAGACATTGACGACGGGAACAGCGCGCTATCTATAGGAATAATGTCCTTGTTCATTTTGAGTAAAATGAATACAAAATGGCGAGCTCTCTTTAACCGGAAGACTACACCCAATAACGTTGAAATATTGCTTGTGATTTCACTTTATCTTTCCGTTTCATGTCTAAATAGACAATAGACGCGCGCCCCAATAGGGGATAGACGGACTTTTCTTCTTTTTTTCTGAGGCCTCCCCTCACTCGAGGAGCACAAACACATGAAAAAGAAGGGGGCTGCTGTCCCCGATGAACAGTCCCACGGCGCCCAGCTATTATAGGTATTTTTCAACAAAATTATTTTTGAAAAAAAAATGACGAAATTCCCGACGATTTTGAGTTGAGGTGCGCCGTCATTCTGAAAAACTGCTCAGCCGAAAAGTGCTGACTCTGTCGCAGCACGTTTCGTCAATCAATGCCTATTACAGGCCACGAGATCGCGCTTTCGCGTCTGTCAAACGACTGGTTTTACTATCGCGCCCCCCAGAAGCCAGCGGTTTTCTTTTAACGAACGTTTCATCATGGCTGCTCGACACGAGGAAGGATGCTATGTATGATAAAAAATATCTCCATTTATTTTTTTGTTTGCAAAGAACGATCGAACGATGACGTCGGGGTGGGAAGGGGCACCATATTTCAGGAGATACGGTCGGGAGCTGGTTTCAAAACCGGCGATTTTGCTTAAGAAAAGTTGGGGTGGGGGCGACTGTAGAACGACTCAAAAGCCAGGTTTTCGGTGGAGTGTACGTAGAAGTCCTCGAGTAAGGAACCCCTAAGAAAAAAAAATTACACGTAACCGTCCCGCAGAAGGCTATAATAAGATTAAGGGGCTGTTACAGACGCAGGCCACCCTTTGCAGGTTTCTCTACTAGGCAGGTTCCACGTTGGTCACTCGCTTGTACTAGATAAGCCCTTGTACTAGTTCCGCACACGCCACGGACGAACTGAATAGCGTTCGATTCCGCGAGGAAAAAGCATCGTCCCCTTTTTCTTATACGCACATGCCTTCAAAGGCGTGTAAAACCCTTTTATATCCAGCCGTATCCCATATATTACGCCTTGTTAGGCTCCCAGGGGAATACCATAACACTAGCCCACCCTGATGAGCCATATATGCAGAAATATGGAAAATTCGGGAAAGCACCGGTTTCACGATCTAGAAAATGACTCGAAGATGCGGCTTTCTACAACCTTCTCCCACACCTCTACCCTGCGAGGCTATAGAGCCTCACGGGAAATGCTACAGCAGAAAACCTCAAACGAAGAACGGAAGACGGGAAAAAGGGCACAGAACACTCCAGCGAAAGGCAGGATTAACAGGCGCGTCACTTCCACAGATTAGCGATCCCAGGGGAATACCATAACAAGGCGCCGAAAGGCACTCCACAAGGCTCTGTGGAAATTCCGAACCCTGCTTCGAGCGGTAAAATGTCTCAGGGCAAGCAACCGGATGGGGAAACAGCAAAACACCGCCGTGCAACCACGTTTTTTTTTCTACAAGGTGGGATTTGAACTGCGGATTGTGCTTTTATTAGAGATACACCATGACTACTTAGTGAGCTAGGCAGTCGGCAGGTAAAGGGCGGGCGATAAAAAAGGATCCCGCGGTTTGGTTGGGCTGGAACGTTGCTAGCAGAATGTACGATAATACAACGCATGGTGTGATAGGGACGTGTAAAAAAACCCTTTGTAGCTCCTCACCCATGGCCCTACCAATTGCGTGTTTTCAATATTTTTTGTTGTCTAACTGGGCCATGAGATTGTTCACCATAGAGTCATCCTACGCTAAGGGTTTCACGTTATGGGCGCTAACATTTCTGGCCGATTGAGCTCCTCAAGCCAGCAACCACCGGTTTCTTCCACCTTTTTGTGGGCGCAACGTGTCTGGCCGATTGAGCTCCTCAAGCCAGCAACCACCGGTTGCTTCCACCTTTTTGTGGGCGCAACGTGTCTGGCCGATTGAGCTCCTCAAGCCAGCAACCACCGGTTTCTTCCACCTTTTTGTGGGCGCAACGTGTCTGGCCGATTGAGCTCCTCAAGCCAGTAACCACCGGTTTCTTCCACCTTTTTTGGGGCGCAGCGTTTCTGGCCGATTGAGCTCCTCAAGCGAGTAGCTACCGGTTAGTCTGATGCTTTTTACGAGTATTACACATGTTTTAGTACTAGCGCACATACAAGTGTTGGTCGGGTTGAGCGGTTGGATGCCGTCCAGGTCATGCTTTTCGGGTGAGATATTGAGCTCGTCGTGTCAAGACCCCAGAAACTTCCGCCTCACCCCTGTACGGTGTGATTATCCATTATAATTTTCCCAAAAGTCGACTTTTTTGGGCGAGGCACGGAGCCGGTCCTCAAGCGAGGAACCTCAGAAAACACAGGTGCACCGCCTACCAAAGCACTTTTCCGCGCGGCTAAACTGTTTTCCGAAATGATCGGCTTCCTCCTTGACCCCAAATCGCCTCGGAAGGTCACTTTACTTTTTTTTGCGGCATATGATTTTGTTTTTCTTGTGTACCTTGAAACGCATGCTGCGATAGAAAAGTGCAGCGCTTTTTTTTTCTGACCAAACGGGTTTTCTCAAATGACGGGGAGCCCTATAACCCGAAATCGTTGGGGGGTTTCCATTGATTTTTTTGGAGCGCGTCTGGTTGTACGGTCATATACCTAGGCCATGGGACTATGTTTATGGAGTACCCCCGTTGTTGTATCCTAAATCGGTCTTTGGAATAAAAAAGGTACAGGGCCCCAGAAAATAAATGGTGGTACCCCTGTGTCGTAGCACGCGTCTAGATCGTAGGTTTTTGTTTCATCGGGTTGCCCTTTCAGTGTACTCAAAAACACACTTTTCTTTTTGTTTTTTGGGGAAGGGTTAAGAAGGTGAGGAGCTCCCCAATAGGTTCTTTAGGATCGAGCCATCCCACGGTGTAGGGGTGCAGTATCAGAAAATCTTACCCAAAAATTACTTCGACGGCATTCGTTCGCACAACCCGACCAAGCTTCTATGCTTTCGTCCTAAAACAACATATGTATTCGTGAATTTACTTGATCAATGACTAACCGGTACTTCCTCGCTCGAGGAGCTCAATGGGACAGGTACATTATTAGTTAATCCAACAACTTCAACCTCTACCATGGGATGACTCGAGCTTCAGGGGAAAAGATGGTGCACACATACATCTACCGTACTATTTAGTAGCATTCATAAACACACCAAAAGCGAGGTTAGGGTTGTTTAAGGCGAAGTTTTGAGGAGATAGCGCTACTGCACGTGCGAGGGTAAGGCACAGCCCACTCTTGTTCGGAATGTATAGGTGGTTGGTGTACACCGTTTAAATCGGTCTCCGGGGTGTTTTGAAGCGATTTCGAAATTTTCAAATGTTTTCTTTCCTCTATACAGTCCGGACACTAACCACTGTATTGGGTATTGGTTTGACACCGAGATGCGAAGTTTTTTCAATGGTTTTAGTGAGTTTTTGTACCGCCGACCCATGTATCTTCAAGTCACGCCAGAGATCAAGCAATCCCTTGCCATTCCCCCCTTAACTTCCCCCCTCCTCCATTCCGATGCCGTCTCGGCGCATATGCCTGAGCGTTGTGTAACAAAACACAGCATCGGCATGCTCGTATTAACATGACGGAAGGACGTACCAGCGACACTCACACAATGCTGGCGTTCTTGTTGTACTTCTGCTTGAAGTTTCTTTACTTGGAGTCGACGTTATTCCTCCGCCATTAACGCCGTCGCACAGCACAACCCGCCCCCCCCCCACCCCCCAACACGCTGACCCCAGAGCGTGTTACACCCCTCCCCGCCCCAACCTCAATCGTGCTACGATCGAAGCCACCGTAAAAATATCAACGTCCCGAATTAATTTCCCATCTCTCAATTCCCGAATCTTCACCCCTGCTGGATAAGAGAAGCGTCGTTTTCATCCCGAAAAAAAACACTCGCAATAGGATAATTCCCACGACACGAGGATTGACAGCACAAGCACCTCCTGCCCGAGGGCGCCCGGAGAAAAAGTCAATCCCTAACATTACCCCTGTCGCCCCGTTGGACGGCCGAACACATTGTTTTCAACGTATCGCCATTGAAGCTTCCACAGTGCACTGCATGTTCAGACACGCACAACGAGTCTATCTGGACTTTTTCGACGCACTGACCTCATCTCAAGTGAGGTATCAGCCCCCCCAACAGTTGAAAGATAATGCGCGCGGTCGGGTTCCACAGAAATGGCGAGGCGTTCGTGGGGGGAGGATTAATAACAACTACCATGTATCAGTCGATGTTAGTGTGGCCACCCATCTCCCTAGTCCAACCCCTGCGGCCCATGTTCGTCATAATTTTCCAGCTATAAAATGACCAATCTGAAAACTGCAGGCACGAAAGTCTGTGTGGCGTCATGTATTATTTTTCTGAGAGCCCCCCACCCCACCAAAAAAATCCATTACCCACATAATGTTTAAACGTACCGAAAGAAACCCCGATTTGCATGTATGCGGACATTACCCATCGATATGCCAAAGAAGCTTCATAGTGCACACCAAGTCATTGAGGCATAAACAAGACACACACCGCACACTCGGCCTGATTCGATTAACCCCGGCCGGCTAATAGTGTCAATCCGAATTTGGAAAGATTGACACTACCGCTCTTTGCTCCTCCCAACTCCATACACTCTTCCTTCTCGGTTGAAGGACGACACCGACCACGCTTCCGGCCCTCACAAGCACAAACGCTAGAGTCACACTTCGCCCACGCCCGCTCTACGACATATGATACCAGCACAGATAAGTCCAGTCGGCTTCGATCCCATATAACAATAGTCGCTCGCCATTAGGGATGTAAGCCCAATCGGCCTCGATCCCAAACTCGATGATAGTCCCAAGCTGTTAGATACAGATACCCCCTGGGCTAGCACTGAACGCTTAACGCTAGCTCAGTGGAAATTGTGTGTAAGGTGTGTCTCTGTCGCTCGCCGGGATCTATCCCTATTCTCCAAACACCGCCGCGTCTCCTGGTGCCTATGACACTGCTGTCGAGATATTTGTGGATGAAGGCGGTAGTAGACGTATCCCGCCCAAAGCACCAAGACGCTCACCAATTCTCGTATGGCCGACAGCTCATCGATTGACGGCAACTAAACGACAGTCCACGGTGGCACGTCTTCGTTTCATGTTTTCAAATCCTTTAGTTCTCAGCTCAACTCGTAGGAGGTTTTATCCTCAGCACCCTTCTGGACATATCGTGGTCACAGGTAGTGTCCCTTGCCCCCCTCAGCACAGGCTCTCATTCGTATTGCACATAGGGTTCAGCGTTGGCACTGCTCGTCGATTTACGTCATTTTATGCCATCTCGTACTCTTGCTCGTTCGGTGACGGAAGGGGGCCGATAAAGGCGTTTTATAACATCAACACCCGCGGAGTGTCGAAACCCAGCGCAGCCACCCAAAAGGGAGACAGCCTGGGCCCTATATTGTTTTAGTTATTGACGTTTGACTTTTATTCATCACGTATGCTTTCCAGCTCAACTCGCTGGAGTTTTTTACTCTCAGCGGCCTTCTGGACAACAAGCCGTAATCAGAATTATCGTCCATTCTCCCCCCCGGTACGTACCCTTTTTTTTATCGCGCAGAGGGTTTAACACTCCCGCTGCTCGTCGAATCACGTCATTACACGCATGTTGAAATCACTACGACAAATGAATATGGTACAAGTACTCTATATCAACACTCGTGCCAATACCCACCAAGGCGCACCAAAGCCCACCACAACCATACTCCAACCACGGACAGGCAATGGTAGCACCCAAATCGATAAAAGCTCACCACAGCAATCCCAAAATGCACCACAACACCACAACACGTCAACCACGAACAACCAAGGTGTCGTTCACTTCGTTAGAAGCTCATGAACTTCCCTCGGCTGTTCACGTCACGTCGGGTGGCAGTCGTTCTCTGCGCCGGCCTGGAGCATGAGGAAAAATGGTCAAAACGTAGCATGGGGCAGGAAAGAATGAACAGCCAAGCATCAAGGAATAATATATTAAGTATCTGCTGTATAGGCATATAAACACCTAGGATACGGCAGCACTATCACTGTATGCGCCTTCCGGCAATGTGTCTTGCATACTTGGATTCAGTATAGATCGATTACACTTGTCACTATCTGGGGGTACTTAATGTGAAAGCTGACAAATCGAATACCATTGTATCGCAGTTCATAGCATCTCCTACGCTTACCGGCGGGTGGTAGTCCTGTTTGCCCGGGCGGACTGAGCCGCCGAGGCGGCGTCGTCGGGGGCTTTGCCTGAGGCTGCCGAGATTCCTTCTTCCTTCCCCGCTCCCACCGCAGCAGCCCTAGACGCTACCCGAGGCACTCGACCCGACGAGGCAACCCCCACCTTCCCTCCGCCATCACCGGACCCCTTAGCCTTGAAAATTCCGTTCTTATGGGTACCACCCCGGCCACCCTTTACGAAAGGTCCCTTTCCACCGACAGACCCGTTCTGCTCTTCACCACCGGCCACCGCCCGCGCGGCGAGCGAGGGCATCCCAAAGCCTACGGAACTGCGCCGTAGGTAGGGCTTCAGGGCGGGCTTCTTAGCCTCCACCCGCGGAGCCACTGATGACACCTCCTTGCCGGTGGGGCTTCCCTTCAGGTAGGCATCCGTCGCCGCACGTACGGCAAACAAAGGCTTGTTTCCAGCCGCTGCGCGCTTCCCCCAGGAGTTGAGCATAATGGGGGTAAGGGGGGGGCGAGCGCATTGCCTCGGCTTTCCGTTGACCGCGTTACGCTCTTCTTCTGCCAGCGCCGAGTTCAGGTCAAAGAAAGAGCGCTCCAACAGGTTTTCTTCCCCACCCGCTGGCTTCCCGGTCTTGGCAGGTGCCTGCCGCCTGGAGCGGGATGATGTCGTCACTATCGGCGGAGAAGATGCCTCATTTTCCACGGGAAGGGAGAAAGTGAACGGTTCGCTTATGTGAGCGACCTCCACCCTAGGGCGAGACGGCGTCATCGCCGCCGGGACGTAGTACTCCTCCTTACCCTTGCCCTTGGCGGAGGTGGTGGCGGAAGAGAACGAAGGTCCTTTGGCCGAACTCACCGCTGGCCCGGAAAATCCCCCAGAAACAGCCGCTGTCGAGGCTCCCAAGCCAAACACACCCTTACCTGGCTGTACACCATCAAATCCTGCCGGCGAAACACTCTCCACGGAAGAGGCGACGGCAAACTGTTCGTTGAGGCAAGCCACGTCCAGCCTGAGGCGAGATGGCGTCACTGCCAAGAGTGACGTAGACGTGCTACTGCGAGCGACCTCCGTTCTACGGCGGGGGGATGTCGCTGCCAGGAAAGAAGATGCTGACGTGCCCTTGGCGGCGGTGGCTTCGAACGAGGACGAAGTTCCCTCGGCTGGGCTCACCGCTGACCCGACAGAGCAATCAGAAGGACTCGATGTCGAGGCCGCCGAGACAGCCGCACCAGTCGAAGCTTCAGCCTCTGACACTGTAGAAGCACGCACGGTATCAATGGCGGCAAGCCTTGCGGTCAGGCGAGAGATCTCCGTCTCCAGGCCGTGATTGGTCTCCTGAAGCCGTTCATTGTCGGCGCACACGTCCTCGTACTTCCTGGTGAGCAGCAACAGGTCCAGCGTAGCGCTATCGACCCGCCTGTGGTACTCAACCTGGAATGCTGAAAAAGACTCGCGCGAGCGGTCATGGTGCTTTTCTTCGGCATCAAGGTCGGCGTCAAGCCTGCCTATTTGCCTTGTTAACGCTCCAATATGCCGATCAGCTGTTGACAACTGCCCCACCAGGTAATCCATCACCCTCTTCAACTCCCGGGTGGCAACGTCCTGCGACAGACGCGTCAAGAAAGGTAAACCAGATATGGACAAAACGAGAGAAGGGTAGAGCTGATTTCCCCACGAACGGGCCGCTATGTATGGAAAACCACACGAAAGCACACGACACATGTTCGGTCAGTAGTGCGTAACCTATATGAGTGGGCAACCCGATACTACATGACACTCCTCGCCGTTCATCAGTTGTTAGTATATTTGTTCGACAAAAACGCAATACGATCAATAATGTCACTCACAAAACATGAAGAAAGAAAACCAAGGAAAACGAAAAAATAAACATATACTGGTGAACAAAATGGAGGTGAGCTCTCAATGAAGTGTCCCCATGAACGGTCAGACTATCATAAATCACGCCATAGGTTTTAGTTAGTGATGGACTCTCGGGTAGGCCTAGCTGTTAGACACGGAATCAGCGCCCTCGCAAGTTTAACGATCTGAAATATTTCGTACGCCAACAGGGAACGAAAACTACTGTAGGAGATGGGTGTGGTTCTCGTCCATCAAACGGCGATATATGCAGGCTAGGCGGCCTTTAGGGAGAAACCCTATTTGCAGGACGGGCCTGCAACGAATTCTTGCAGGACGTGCCTCTGATTGGCCACCTGCTGCTTTTTATTGCCCGCGTTTTTTTTTGGGGGAACGCCTGCCGAACGCGCGGCGAAGCCGCGCGAGGGCACTTTGAGCCCCACGTACCGGTCAAACGGTCAGGGGTCGGGTTAGGGTTAGGGTTAGGGTTAGGGTTAGGGTTAGGATTGGGTGGGGTCTGTGCAGGTACCTGGGACAAAAGTGTGCCAAAACGTCCTGCAAGAATTCGTTGCAGGCCCGTCCTGCAAATAGGGGATCCCGCCTTTAGGGGAGATGCGTATGCGTTTGGGGGAATGAAACAGCGCAGCTCATTGACTGTTTGGTTTCATGAGTATCAGTTCTTTTCATTAGAACGACAGCCAAATATGGGTTGGGACGATGGCATTTTTATGTATTTTGTACGAACTATAGATACCAGTATGTGCTATTTTTCTCGTTCGGTCGGAAGATCAGTCACCACGTTGCAAGGAACCTTTCTTTCCTGGTTCCCTTCGTTTGTCAATAAAATCAAGAACAACCTTTCCCGTCCCTCCAAAACAAGACTTGCTGCACACAGGGCCAAAAACAGGAACTTCACGTTCCTCTTTCAGGATTTCTCGTATATTCAGTCGGCAAGATACGTGTAGAAAATAAACGAAAATGGAAAATGAAGAATATCTGGACAAAAAATATAGTCATCATAATGGCCCTCAAGCACCACATGCCAGGTATACGGAATACCGTTTACACGAAAATGTTTCTCCAATGACGCATGTCACTCTGTCGCACGTGTTCTTATTAGATTATGTGTTTATACCCGCCACAGGTATATACATGTTTTTCAGTGCAAGTGTGTCACACGTATTGATATTAAGGCGTGAAGGAATGGCGTGAACACGACTGGGCCCAGCACAATGCCTATCCAACGGCTGGCCAAGCGTGTTTCTTGATAACTTTAGTTAGAAAAGTGATTCTACCACCGGGCACAGATACATACTTTGAAGTACATAAACAAAATCAACCGAGTTTACTGCGATTCCGCGAATACCCAAGTGAACCCCGCGACAGAACAAGCGTGTCTCCTTCCAAGTAGTTTGCTCCCAAACCGGGGTTGGGCGGGTGCAGTTATTCTGTGTACGATCGATGGACTTTCTCCGCTAGCTGGGTTACTTTTACAATCTACTCAACTACTACTGTGGTGTTTGGTAACAGGTATATTTCCTTCCTTTCATGCCTCTCTCAGGACCTGGCCACCACGAAAGTTAATATGGTTGCTGGGGTACCTCGACGACGATTAACGACCAGCGAGGGAGAAAGGCGGGATTCGACCAGCATAATGCACAGGCCTCGTGTCAGTTCTTGGTAGCTTTCCGTAGGTCTTGAAGCTTATACTTTGCAAAAGACGTCAGCCGGGAGCGAGTTTGAATTTAACTGTGGCGTGAGGATGTCCCACCTCGCCAGCTAAGTGATACGCCAGACCCATCGCGTTTGTTCCGACGGTATTATGTCATGTTCTCCACCAAGTTCGACCCCTCAACACCATCATCGAAGAGCACAGGAGGCGACTACCAAAGGATCCCGACCGACACTTGTAACCTACCATATTATTGTATGGTGGGAGACCGACCATTTGGGGAGCGTCAAGGCCTCTTTCGACCTTACTGCTACAGTTTTAGTGTACATTTAAGTCGATCAAGGGGTCAAACAGCGGGCTCCAATTCATAGAATTTTTGCTTAGCATTGCGTCCAATCAAAGGGCCAAACCAAAACGCGAAAAAAAAAAAAAAAAATGAGCGGAGGGGGCGAAAGACCCACTCCCATGGCGTGGGGACGGAGCCTAGACGCGGCTAGGAAGAATGTTAGGAGGGGGAGGGACATATAAAAGAGAGAAAATATAGAAAATATGGCAACCGGTGTGCTCGCTTTTTTGTTTGTCATTTTACTACTGGAAACTACTATCCCACAGTAACTCCAAGTGGTTCATCTCCTAAACTGTGGATGCACTTCTAAACGGGTTCGCTGGAAGTAGGTATATAGTAGATGGTGGTGCGACAAAACGAGGGGCGATTCCCCAGCCCGATTATCTTCGCCACGACACCTAGCGAGGAAAACCCGAGATTAGGCGAAAGACCGAACAACTGGCACAAACGCCTAGTCGACGACCTAAAAGTATTGCGAGCCACCGATGAGTCCACGGATAATTTCCAGTTGAGGTTTTGGAGTCGAGACAGTGCATAAAAAATAGTTGGGGCAAGTTTCAAGCGGGGGTTGTAGAAGCAGCCGAACGTTTTTTGGTCAGATGGCACCAGGAGGAGGCGACGCAAAACAGGCGGCGCCACGCGCCCGCTACGGGCAATTTTGAAAGGAAAAAAAATGGAGGGGCGCAACGGCAGGGGGACTGCGGTGGAAGAAGGCAGGAGGCAGGCAAGATGGCAAGGCGCCGGGCCTACTATTGAATTGTGGGCGGAGCCTACGTATCGGTTGCATCTACATTGTTTGTTGGTCTTGGCTTCGAGCGTGGTGCTCTTATTGTTTATCTGTTTTGTGTGCTGTCTGTCTCACCTCCGTCAGGGAAGCGTGGCAGCGACAATTCCGCCGCTGTTAACGAAGTATGAAGGGGGTGAGTCTTCCCTTCCTCTTATGTCATGATTTCTCTTTCGACATTTCGTATCTGCCCTGTAGCAATTCCTCCTCTTTCCTCCCCTTTGCGTGCTCCCCGGTTTACTTGTTAATGGTCTTTTTTTTTAATCTTTTTCTGGTTTCTATTTTCCCTTTGTCCTTTTTCTGCCCGCTTCTGATATTTGCGAGAGAGAAGTAGAGAGGCGACGATAGCTCCTATAAATAGTCGCGTCCGGAACCTATGCTGGCTGCTGCCTTGACTCCATTTTTGTGGACTGCTTTGTTTTCTGTATGCTCTGTTCTGCGTTGTCGTCTGTCTGCTCTAATGTTTTGTTCTCTGTTTCGTTTTTTTGCTCTATAATTGTTTTTTTCTGGGTACGCCCCTTTCCCTCATGCGTCTGCATCCATTACTTCTTCCCTTGTCTTTCTTTATAAAGAATTCAAATGTACACCTCAGGTGTGAGGTCGAGGATCGAACTACATCGAAACTCGTCCTTTCGTGGTACTTCGATTGCGCGTGCCACCTTTCTTTCTTTCATTGCTCCCTTTCCTTTCTATTTACACATTTTTGTTTCTGATGGGGATCCTTCCCTCGGATGATATGAGGGAAGCCTTTTAGTCTGGAGTCTCGGACGGCTTTGCTGGAGGCTTTGACGCTTTGTTTCTTTCGTAGAATGTAGCGTCGTGTCGACGTACGCAAAAACGAAATGGTAGATGGTGTGGCAAGGTACCGGTTCGACTATAATAATAAAGAAACGTGTTCTACTATAGCCCTGCACCCTACAAGTGAGTGGTATTTTTTGCTTTGTCTGTTTTCTTTGAGTTCAATGGGGGGGGCGCGAAAGCGGCAGTAATGACACTTGGAGTCTTGTTGTCTTGCTTGCTTGTTTCGCATTTTTTTTTGGCTTGTTTCTCTCGTTTTCCCCTTGTTTTTTCTCCCCGCCGGCCTTATGTCGGAATCTTCTTCATCTTTTTCGTGTGTTTCGTCCGTGCTACAGTTATTTTTTCCCGTTCAGCACGTATGTTCGTGCAGTCTTTCTGATATTCTTGCATCTAATTGACCAGAACTCCTGTCGGCCTTTTTTTCCTTTTTTTGTTCTTATTTTTCTTGTTTTTGTGGTCTGGCTTGTTTTGTTGAGTTCTCGTACCCGGCACGCTAGAATTTCACATGCTTTTTACCTTAATTATTTGCGGTTGTTTTGGTTTTCTCTGTCTCACCGTCTGACCACATAATAAGTAGTATTTTCTCAAGGATGAAGCATCAGCACGGGTACTGGGTGTGTTGATGTCGTTGGGTGGAAATATGGGTTTGAAGTGAAAATCGCACACAGAGGTGTCTCCACAAACGAACCCACCTCACGTTAGCCCCTTTAGAATTGCACCCATGCTTTTGAGGATTGTCGAACTGGGATACGTGCGTGATCATTTCTGCAGTGAGTGGTGAAAAGGGTTAAAGAAAATCACACAAGTTTTTTGGGACAAACCGCTTGAATTAATGGGGGGTCGTTTATGCAGTGGCAACTAAAGAGGGTTAAGCGAGGGGAGATATTATGCTACTGCTCATAGTGAGAAGTGTGAGCGTGGGCCATTCTCGCGTATGTGTATAGTCTACTCACCCCGGTATCTGGTAGCGAGGAGAGCTTAAGCTAAGATCCCTTTCCGTTTTCGGTAAGTATTACGTGATGATAGGGTGGTATCATGCAGCTAGTATATCATAGTCTAAAACATCACCTACCAGATATAGCTATACGAACACTTGATACTATGGCTTTTTTTCCCGTCAATCTCTCACCTGTTCATGGCGGTTCTTCACGATGGCTTCTTTAGCGTCTTGAGAGGCTCCCTATTTCAGAAAATACAGTGTACGGCAATATAGTAGGAGAGACAGAGGTATTTAGCACTCCGTTATCAATATTAATAGTATGGTACGACGAAAAGCAGCTGTTAGTTAGTTGTGGCGGGGGCAAGGGGGCCGGTGAGACAGTTTGGCGATTCAGATCCAAGGGCACACAAAACATCTACAACCTCACGTATTACAGTGAAGGACACTCATAATAAGAAACATACCTATAGTAGACTATATTTGAGGAAGGGTGCGTTTTACACTAACTTCAGGATTTGGAAAAATTTCAAATTATTCAATCCTATCCTA
Source organism: Undaria pinnatifida (assembly GCA_012845835.1). NCBI lineage: Eukaryota > Phaeophyceae > Laminariales > Alariaceae > Undaria > Undaria pinnatifida. The sequence continues at coordinate 8,180,610 of JABAKD010000011.1, forward strand.
GGTAAATGCCGGCCTACCTTTCATGTTGCCCTGTTTTTTATCAGATGTCCTTTATTGTCAACCACGAAAAATAAACTCACACACCCTACCAGCAAGCCGAGCATCACCACATATAGCTCCAACCCCTGACCTTCTCTGCCACGGCAAGAAGAATCTGCTGCTGGCCTTCGTACCCGTTTGCGAACAGCGAGAAGACCCTGTCCACCGCAGCATTCACCACTTCTCCCTTCACCCCACCCTCCCCCTGTGCGTAACGGCCGATACCGTGATCGACATCGCGGTGTATGGCGGTCGCGAGTGCGCAGCCACAACCCGCGCTGCCAAGGTGTCGATTCCTGCCCCTGCCTCGGTTGCGGTTACTGCGGCTTCTGTTGCCGCAAACGCTTGCTTCATCATCGGAGTGTGGCAACAATGCCGGCGGTTTTTCCTCCTCCTCCTCCTCCTCCTCCTCCTCCTCCTCCTCCTCCTCCGTGTCCTCCTCGTCCTCGTCCTCGTCCTCCTTCTCCGTGTCCTCCTCGTCCTCCTCGTCCTCCTCCGTGTCCTCCTCGTCCTCCTCCTCGTCCTCCGTGTCCTCCTCGTCCTCCTCCTCCTCTCCCCCCCCCCACTCCTGCGTCTCCTCCTCCTCCCCCTCCGAGAGTGAGGTAGATTCGTGTTCAACTCCGGAAAGACTATGTAGGGGCGGGTACCTCAAGGCGCGCATTCCCTTTTCTATGTCACGGGCCCTTTTTCGGTCCGAGGCAACTGGCAAGGGTGCAGAGCGGCCCATTGGCTCGACCTCAATGTCTCCCTCACCCTTCTCCTCCTCCTCGTGCGAACGTGTGGTTTCATCTTCACCGCCGGCAACACTCTGCGTGAGGAGGTACCTCAACACTCGCATCCCCCTTGCTATGTCCGGGACCCTTTTGCGGCCCGGGGTAACGGGCGAAGACGGAGAGCGACCCATCGGCTCGACCTCAATGCTGCCGTCAGCGTCAATTATGTCCATCTTGGAGGAGGACTGTGGAGTCGGTAGGGGCATGTGGCCACCTCCACCGCCGCCGCCACCGCCACCGCCGTTGATGTCATGGCCGATACCGTGATCGATATTGTGCTCGGTGAATGCCCCGGCGCGGTTGTAAGCTGCTCTGTTATGGCGACAGCTGTTGCTACTGCCGCTGCTGCTTGTGCTGTGGCTGCCCGCAGCCGATGCGCGAATGCGGTCACAACCTGCGCTGCTCGTGCTGCTGCTACCGCTGATTCCGCTGCTGCTGCGGCTGCTGCGGCTGCTACTGCTGCTGTTCCTGCAAGCACCGTCTTGATCGTCTTCACCTTGATCGTTGATGCCGCTGATGCTCACTTCGTTGGCGCTGCTGCTTATGGTGCTTCTGCTGGTATTCTCCACGTGAAAAAATAACGGAGCCGCTCTCGGCCGCACCAGGGTTCCCGCCCACGGGCGCTGACGATGGGTAGCGCCGTCGTAGGGCGATAACAGGAGGGAGCAAGTTGAGAGGGTAGAAGAGCATGAGAACGAGTGTCAGGTTCACAGAGCGGAACATTGCCTTCTATACTATGACTACTTCAAATACTGGCGGCTGTAGCTGGTACCTGGTACAAGCGCGAGTGACGGCGCGACCGATTGAGCGACGGCGCGAGCGACGACGGCCGCCTAAGACCGCCCAACTACCAACCGGGTACCGTAGTGGAGAGGGGGTAGGGAAGCCCGCTATATGACCCCGGATCTAGGTTGTACTACTGGGAAGGCGAGAGTAATGCGAGCATCACAATAAATGGGATGGGGAAAAGCCACACAGCAGCATTGCGAGTGGCTGCGTCCCCGGGGCCTCGAGGGTTGTATTATACAAGTTCCTCCTGTTGTTAAGCTGTGCCACTCGAATGTGGTGGTAAGTAAACAGTAGGATGGCGTGCTTTGTTGTTGCTGTGGTCCCTGATTCCGTTGCTGTGGTTGTTTGCCGGTCAAGTGCAAGCGGTCGTGTGTTGGTAAGAAAACTGACAAACAAGTTTTGTGTTGCCTAGTACTTGACGTGCTCCTTTTTGCTGTTGATTGCTGATTGATCATCTCTCCTAGCAGTGTTTTATTTTTTTGGCACACTTCTACTCTCCAGCTTCTGGACATACAAGCCGTGGTCACAGGTGTCGTCCTTCCCTTTCCCCCCCCCCGGTTATTGCCTTCATTTGTTTTGGCGTATAGAGTTCAGCACCCACTGATCGTCGATTTTTCATCCAGTGTTTGTTGCTAACTCACGCTCTCGCGCTTCCCGCAAGTCAATTAGTGCACAAGGCGAAACATTATACGAACACGCACTCGGGGGATTCGAACTCACGAAGCTGACCTATACCAGGCTCGAGGATATAACCCGATACGCCACCGGGGCAGTGAATGATATAGAGCCGGTCGCCCCGGTGGTCTATGGTGGAGTTACACTCGAATACTACTATACTACTAATACTAGCGTTGGTCCTTGAGTTCAATAACCACCGTTGTGAGCTTTGTTAGCTTCATTTATTTGCAGAAATAAATGGGAAAAAGAGGATCAACTAACTGCTGAAATCGCCCAGCAGCGTGGGTAGGTACAACTCGACGCGAATCGACGAGGCAAGAAAATGCTGAATTCTTCTCGCGATAAAAATTAGGGCAGGTACCGTAGTGGGGAGGGGGGAGGGGAGCCCGCTATAGGACCCCGGATCTAAGTTATACTACTGAGAGGGCTCGAGAGTAATGCGAGCATCACAATAAATGGATGGGAAAAGAAGTGAAGTAAGTGTATTACTGCTGCTGTAACAATGCGATACCCAAGCAAGTTGCACCGATCGACTCGGTCTGGACTGCCTGCTGTTGTATTATGCAATTGGTCCATGTACAAACTTCTCTAGTCACACGCAGCGGACATGGTCAGTCACCTTACTGGCCCCGGATGCTTGATTGAGTAAAACTATCATAAGAAACGCGCTCGGCACGTTTCGTCGTCAGACGAAAGGGTCAGTCGGCGTGTGCTCGGGTGTATCCGATCAAAATCTGATGAATGAAGCTCGGAATCGGATTCGCATACCAAACGGTAGCTATTGATAGTAGTACATTGTTATGATTGCTAGTCTATATCGAACTCTTGGCATTACCTTACATACTGCACGCGCAGTCTATGATTGTGTGCGGTGACGTTTTTTACTGTACCAAGTATTGAATCGAACAATTCGAAGTGCTGCCCTGCCCTACCCGAAGCATGGGTGCCGGCGTATGCCGGCTCCCATGCGGAGCTCTTGTAAATATATACGTAGTACTTCGAAGTGTATATTATACAAATTAAAATACACTCCAGCTGTGAGATCGAATATTTTGTCGAAACTCATCTTTGCAAGCTGTGTATGATACTCCGATCGCGCGTATTTCGGGTTGTGTGTCCTCTTTAAGGATACGATAGGTCGGCGACTCCCCTTGCAACTACAGTGTAGCTATCAGGGGCAACAGGGTGATGTTAGGCACTCTATGCGCGGAAAGTATAAAACCCGTTTCTGAGGGGGACAAAACCTGACAGCTGTGAAAGGAAATGCATCAATTTATCAAGCGAATCCTATAAGTCGAATAACCGGTGAGGGGAGGGCGGAGTTTTTAAGGACGTTATACATATATGATAATTGCTTCTTCGGGGATTCGATCAGGAGTTTTTTCGGTCTCGGCCTCAGCATGCAATTCTCGGAACTGGAATTCTCGGTCAAATAGCTTCGTTCAAGCACTGTCTTCGGGGGGCGGCTCAAACGCCCCTCGCCCTGCCGTATCCGTTCCGCACATGGCCGGGATCGGGTACGTGGGCTGAGCGAGACAAGCGAGAAGTGCGCAAAATTTTGTATTTTGGGCGGTATACGCCCGAGCTATTCTTGGATCTTGGCATTTGCAGAGCTTGAAGGAACAAAACATATGGCAAAACATTTTTTTCCAAGTTGGCGCCATCTCCTAATTGACTTCTTATTTCGTCCCCCACCACACTTTTTTCATGGTCACACCTCGAAGTGTTTGGTCTATTGTCGTACGACTGCTGTGTAGTTGCTTTTTAATGTCGGATTTCACGGTTAAATACCTTTGTTCGAGCGTTCGTTGTCTTCGAGGGGGGCCGTTCCCTACTCAACGACATCCTTACACCCAGTGTGTGGGCTGATTCTTCATCTTAGCGATAAACAACTTATTATTATGTGGTCACAGACTGTGAGACAGAGAAAGCCAAACGATCACAATTGATCAAGGTATACAGCAAGTGAAATGCTAGCGTGCCGGGTACGAGAACACAACAAAACAGGCCAAACCATAAAAAGAATAGAAAATAAACAAAACAAACGGAGTGGTCGCTTTTAAAAACCGCAGCAGTACGAGAAACAATGTTTTGTCAGTCTTTTTCGTCGCCGCTCCAAAGAGTCGTTCCGTATGTATTGGTCCACGATCAACGATCCATCTTTCAGGACCGCATAATAAATATTCTGTTGAACTTTAGGTAGCGGTGTGTTAGCGCGTGTCAGCCCGTAGCTGGTATACGCTTGCGTAGGCTCGCTTGCGGATGACCCGATCAAGACACAGCCTGTATAATGTTTAGAGGTTAACGCAGACTCACGGTCAAGTGTGCCTGTAGAAGAGCTTCAAAGAAGAAAAGAGAAGAAGTTCGTTGGTCGGCGACCCCAAGCCGATATGTTGATGTATGAATAATTTGCCTAGCAGATGAGAGCTGATGGTGAGCGAAAAGGAGTGATCGGGGTAGGCCTGATCATCATTCGTTAGAGATGGCACAATGCCTTAATCTACGGACAGACGTATTCTACGGGTAGTTGTCTGATATACCTGCAGCAACGTTTCCTGAGGCTTGCTCGTGTCCACCGTACCTATGGCAACGTTCCCTGAGGTTTGCTTCTGGGAGCTTAGCTACGTCAACGTCCCGACAGTCAACCTAAAATCAATTCCATAAATATTGCTATTCCTACCAGGTACGTTATTCCGCCGCATTATTTGATTACACCGCATTGCTCGTACGTACTACATGTGTCAGCTTTTGGATGACTGACCAGTAAGCTCCTAATTCAAGTTATTACTGCTGAGACTTCTGCATGCTAAATACCGCATCGATAAACGACATTCAACTGACCTATTATAACTGTCTGTTGTATGAACAACTCGAAATGTATACCAGATTACTTTTGAGTGTTATCAAGGAACGACATGATGGTTGCTGACAAGTAGCATCTCTAATATATCCCACACAAATTCCATGTATAGTTATCGCCACAAACGAAACGTGGATGCGCTTCTAAAGGTAGGTGTGATTATCAAGGCGGTAGAGTGTATCGAACGCTTTGTTGTGTGGTTGCAAGAATTGCGCTGGCTACTGACTGTCGTTGTTGTTGCAGGCCAATCCGTTCAGCACCTCGATGCGAACGCGGAATGACACTGAGCGAGACAAGCGAGAAGCACGCAAAATTTTATTCTGAACGGTACTCTCCATTTATTCTTCGGATCTTGATGTATGAAGAGGCTGATACAATGAAACTTGGCAAGACATAATTTCCAAATTGGCGTCATATTTTGTCCCAAAGCAAATAAGTATATAAATATATAATTTACGATCATTATCTTTGTCAGGGACTCGGTCAGGAGTTTTTTTCGTCTCGGCCTCAGTATGCGATTCGCTGAACTGGAATTCTCGGTCAAATAGCTTCGTTCGAGCGCCGGCTTCGGGGGGCGGTTCCAACGCCCCTCGCCCTGCCGTGTCCGTTCCGTACCTCGACGTGAACGCGGACGGACGCCGAGCGAGACAATCGACAAGTTGCAAAAGTATCGCATGTCGAGGAGGAATTCCGGAGATTCTGGTTGTATCTTCACGTCTGCAACGCCTGGATGATTTGCAAAATTGGCATCATTTCCAAACGGTAGTTAGTTGCTATTGTAATGTTTTGAATTTTGCGGTGGCACACTCTCGAGCATTTGTTTAGCTTCAGGTCTGCAGGGCTTGGGCGTTTGTTTGTTTTGTTTGACGTCTGCAGGGCTTGAACGAATGAAACACGTAAAAGTCTTCGGGGGGCGGCTCCAACGCGTAAACGTCTTCGGGGCGCGGCTCCAACGCCCCTCGCCCTTCCTTATCCGTTGGGCACCTCTACGTGAACAAGGATGGGTGCTGAACTGGACAAGAGAGAAGTTGCAAAAATATTGTATTTTGAGGAGGTAATCTTGCGACTTCAAGTGCATATAAAAAAAACGTCTGCAGCGTCTGGATAATTTCCAAGACTGGCATCATTTCCAAACGGTAGGTAGTTGCTAAAGTTTTGAATTTTGCGGTGATATTTTCTCGAGCGTTTGTTTTGCTTGACGTCTGCGGGGCGTGAGCGCGTGTTATAATACCAGTAGTAGATGGCTCTAATTCGTCTTTTTAGTTTGTTTTGCTTGACGTCTGCAGGGCTTGAGCCTTTACTTGTTTTGCTTGACGTCTGGAGGGCTTGAACGAACGTAACACGTAAAAGTCTTCGGGGGGCGACTCCAACGCGTGAAAGTCTTCGGGGCGCGGCTCCAACGCCCCTCGCCCTTCCTTATCCGTTGGGCACCTCGACGTGAACGAGGATGGATGCTGAGCGAGAGAAGGGAGAAGTTGCAAAAATATTGTATTTTGAGGAGGTAGTCTTGCGACTTCTATTGTATCTTGTAATAACGTCTGCAGCGTCTGGATAATTTCCAAAATTGGCATCATTTCCAAACGGTAGGTAGTTGCGGAAGTTTTGAATTTTGCGGTGGAATACTCTCGAGCGTTTGTTGTGCTTGACGTCTGCAGGGATTGAGCGCGTGTTATAGTCCCAGTAGTAAATCGCTCCGATTCGTCTCTTCATAATATTGTGTTTGGTGCTGTTGAAGTGTTTCTCATTTCGGGCGTGCTTGGTCTGCACGCCAACCTGATATAGGCTCAAAATCCTCAGGAGGAGTTGTACAACTGAAAAATGTATGTAACTTCGTCGAGTGCATACGCACATGAAAAAATAACATCTAAAAAAATATTAATTGGGTACGCGCCAACAACAACGTACAACAAATATGGACTACCTACAAAAAGAAATAAACAAATAACGCGTGAGCGATGACGTGATTTTTGTACACGTACGTATATACTACGGCATCTGCGAAAGGTTCCCTACGGCCGGGAGCGAAGGCGGGGATACAACTTTATTTAGGAAGTAAAAATCTAGATGGAAACTCTTCATAAACAAATGAAAAAATCTCTAGATAACGTACATGATGCAAACGACCAGCCGAATTGCGACCGCGTAATAATTGCGAGCTTAGTTAGTAGGCTTTGATCATTTGTTAGTGTTCTTCTGAGTACTTTACTAACTGTAGTACGTGGAGAAGAAATAGCTCCGGAGATCGCTCTTACAAAGTCGGTAAAAATTAATTAACGAACTAGAAAACATATTCGTTTGATTGTTTATTTGCATAACCCACTCACTGTGAGTGTTACTGAGTCAAGTGACAGTGGGTAGTGCTATGTGTCGTGAGTTCGATTCTCACCGACTTCATACTTGTTTTTTTCAAGCGTGCGCGCTGAAGACATTATGAATGGTTATTTTGGTACTAATAGTTTAACATATACATGTAGTATTAATAGCACTACCCACTGAGCTACTGAGGCAATTGATCAAGTATAGCTCAGTGGGAAATGCTGTAGCATTTTTCGGTCAAATCACTTTGTTCGAAGGCCGCCGTCCAAGCGAGAAGCGCGCAAAAAATTGTATTGAACGGTACTCTCCAGTTATTCTTCGGATCTTGATGTATGGAGAGGTTGATAAAATAATTTTTGGCAAGGCCTTATTTTCAAATTGGCGTAATTTTTGTGCCGAAACAACTAATAATATTGCTGTTGAAAAATCCCCATGGTACTGCGGTAGGGATCATAGGATTGAATTTGTGTGTTGAATTTCGGTAAGTACACGTACATACATACGTGGATAGAGACGTGGCAAGCGCACACATGACTAAACGAGAAGGAAGTAGTAGTGCTTACGATTACTGCGCCAGGAAAAGCCACACAGCAGCATTGCGAGTGGCTGCGTCCCCGTGGCCTCGAGGGTTGTATTATATATAAGTTCTGATCGCCTAGACCTAGCACCACGCGTATAACAAGCTGCTACATATCTTTGATCTCACAGCCGAAGTGTATTTGAATATTATTTGTGACCTAAACCTCCTAAAAAATTCCCCCCCCCCCTCTTGCTCTCCCTTACTCAAACGCCCCACCAAATATCGAAATCTGCCACATTAATAAACACTCCACGCACAGGATATCACCTCATTATCTTTCGAGAGCCATCCATGCCGCTGTGTCCCCCCCCCCCCCCCCCGCCTCGAACGCCCCCTTCTTCCCCATCACCCGCACCATCGCCTAGACCTAGCACCACACGTATAACAAACCCCTCACCTAAAGCCCTTCCTCCCCCCCCCCCCCCCCCCCCCGCCCCCCCCCGCCCCCACCCCCCACCTCCCCCCCAACCCATCCCAACCCCACCCCCTCGAACACTCCACCCTCTCTTTACTCACTGATTGTACGACTTACCCCAGGATATACATGATAAACTGATGTATTATTTCCAAAACCGTCACATTTATCCCCTCAAAATAATGTATAGTTTCCAGGCACATATTGAGCTGCCCCCCCCGCCCCCCCCCCCCCCCCCCCGCCCCAACCCCCCCCCCCCCCCCCCGCCCCCCATAACATACTGGTGCCAAAACCGTCAGATTTATCCCCTCGAAAGGATTTATAGCTTACATGCACAAATTGCCCCCTTTCCCCCCCCCCCCCCCCCCCCTCCAAACCCGCTCGCTTTTGATCAAAACCAGGCCCCCACGTCCTTCAAAACTCCGCCCCACCCCCCTCACCGGTTATTCGACTTACAAGATTCACTTGATAAAAGGATACATTTCCCTTCACTGCTGTCAGATTTTGTCCCCCTCAGAAATGGGTTTTATAGTTTCCGCGCACAGACTGACTAAAATCATCCTGTTGACCCTGATAGCTACACTGTAGTTGCAAGGGGAGTCGCCGACCTATATCCTTAATGAGGACACACAACTCGTAATGCGCGCGATCGGAGTATCACACACAGCTTGCAAAGATGAGTTTCGACGAAATCTTCGATCTCACAGCTGGAGTGTATTTTCATTTTTTATAATATAAGTTCCTCATGTTGTTAAGCTGTGCCAGTCGAAGGTGGTGGTAAGTAAACAGTAGGATGGCGTGCTTTGTTGTTGCTGTGGTCCCTGACTCCGTTGCTGTGGTTGTTTGCCGGTCAAGTGCAAGCGGTCGTGTGTTGGTAAGAAAACTGACAAACAAGTTTGTGTTGCCTAGTACTTGACGTGCTCCTTATTGCTGTTGATTGCTGATTGATCATCTCTTCTAGTTCGTGTTTTTTTTTTTTGGCACACTTCTACTCTCCAGCTTCTGGACATACAAGCCGTGGTCACAGGTGTCGTCCTTCCCTTTCCCCCCCCGGTTATTGCCTTCATTTGTTTTGGCGCATAGGGTTCAGCACCCACTGACCGTCGATTTTTCATCCAGTGTTTGTTGCTAACTCACGCTCTCGCGCTTTCCGCAAGTCAATTAGTGCACAACAAGGCGAAACATTATACGAACACGCACTCGGGGGGATCCGAACTCACGAAGCTGACCTATACCAGGCTCGAGGATATAATAACCCGATACGCCACCGGGCAGTGAGTGATATAGAGCCGGTCGCCCCGGTGGTCTATGGTGGAGTTACACTCGAATACTACTATACTACTAATACTAGCGTTGGTCCTTGAGTTCAATAACCACCGTTTACCGTTGTGAGCTTTGTTGGCTTCATTTATTTGCAGAAATAAATGAGAAAAAAAAGATCGACTAAAAACTACTGCTGAAATCGCCTAGCAGCGTGGGTAGGTACAACAATTCGACGCGAATCGACGAGGGAAGAAAATGCTGAATTCTTCTCGCGACAAAATTAGGGCAGGTACCGTAGTGGGGATGGGGGAGGGGAGCCCGCTATATGACCCCGGATCTGATTTATACTACTGGGAGGGCGAGAGTAATGCGAGCATCACAATAAATGTGATGGGAAAAAGAAAAGAAGTGAAGCAAGTGCATTACTGATGCTGTAACAATACGATACCCAAGCAAGTTGCACCCATCGACTCGATCTGGACTGCCTGCTGTTGTATTATGCAATTGATCCATGTACAACTTCTCTAATCACACGCAGCGGACATGGTCAGTCGCCTTACTAGCCCCGGATGCTTGATTGAGTAAAACTATCATAAGAAACGCACTCGGCACGTTTCGCCGCCAGACTAAAGGATCAGTCGGCGTGTGCTCGGATGTATCCGATCGAAATCTGACGAATGAAGCTCGGAATCGGATTCACTTAAAAAACGGTAGCTATTAATTGTAGTACATTGTTATGATTGTTAGTCTATATCGAACTCTTGGCATTACCTTACATACTGCACGCGCAGTCTATGATTGTGTGCGGTGACGTTTTTTACTGTACCAAGTATTGAATCGAACAATTCGAAGTGCTGCCCTGCCCTACCCGAAGCATGTGTGCCGGCGTCGGAGCCCTTGTTTACTGTAAAAAAAATCCCCACGGTACTGCGGCAGATATCATAGTGCATTTGTTTATTGAACTTTGGTAGGAACACATACATACATACATAGATACATACATCGTACATACATACATACATACATACATAGATACATACATACATACATACGTACATAGATACATACATACATGCATACATACATACATACATACATACATACATACATACATACATACATACATACATACATACATACATACATACATACATACATACATACATACATACATACATACATACATACATACATACATACATACATACATACATACTACATGGATATAGACGTGGCAAGCGCAGGCATGACTAAAACGAGGAGGAGGTAATAGTGATTACGACTACTGCCCCAGAAAAATCCACACAGCAGCATTGCGAGTGGCTGTGTCCCCGGGGCCTCGAGGGTGGTATTATACAAGTTCGGGCAAATCGACATGGTTTGTACTCTCGTGCAAGTAATATAGGTACGTACGAATAAGACCACACACAGCGATGCTCTATTACACACAACACGCTTTTTGTTTGACATTTTTTATGGCATGGGGAGAGGGTGTACCATAAAACAGGGGATACATGTTCGACACAAAAAAAATGGAAAAAATAATCGTTTCTCCTGTTGTTAAGCTGCGCCACGCAAAGATCGTAGCAAGTAGACTGCATTCACGGAAGAAACAAGTGAGTGGCATGCATTCGTCCCGGTGTCGCATCGTTTGGTGCTTTTTCCCCCGAGAAGACTCTTTGGAGAAATTCAGGCGGTGTGCTTTGTTGCTGCTGTGATCCCTGACTCAGTTACTGTGGTCGTTTGCCGGTCAAGTGCAAGCGGTCGTGTTGGTACTTAGCTGACAATTAAGTTTGTGTTGCTTCGTACTTGACGTGCTCCTTGCGGCTGATTGCTGATTGATCACCTGGTCTTCTAGTGAGTTTTTCTTTTCTTTGGCCCACTTCTACTTTCCAGCTTCTGGGCATACAATCCGTGATCACCTTCATTTTTTTTGGCGCATAGGGTTGAGCACCAACTGATCGTCGATTTTTCATCGGGAGTTGCTAACTCACGCTCTCGCGCTTTCCGCAAGTCAACAAGTGCACAAGAAAAAAGTCCCACAAAGAATTATACGAGCACGCACTCGGGGGAATTCGAACTCACGAAATTGACCTATCTATACCAGGCTCGAGGATATAATAACCCGATACGCCACCGGGCAGTGAGTGATATAGAGCCGGTCGTCCCGGTGGTCTAGTAGGGTTACACTATTAATACTAGCGTTGGTCCTTGAGTTAAATAACCACCGCGTTGTGAGCTTTGTTGGCTTCATTTATTTGCAGAAATAAATGAGAAAAAAAAGATCGACTAAAAACTACTGCTGAAATCGCCTAGCAGCGTGGGTAGGTACAACAATTCGACGCGAATCGACGAGGGAAGAAAATGCTGAATTCTTCTCGCGACAAAATTAGGGCAGGTACCGTAGTGGGGATGGGGGAGGGGAGCCCGCTATATGACCCCGGATCTGATTTATACTACTGGGAGGGCGAGAGTAATGCGAGCATCACAATAAATGTGATGGGAAAAAGAAAAGAAGTGGAGTGTATTACTGCTGCTGTAATAATACGATACCCAAGCAAGTTGCACCGATCGACTCGATCTGGACCGACTGCTGTATATTATGCAATTGGTCCATGTGCAACTTCTCTAATCACAGGCCAGTATGAGATGAGAGTCATTGAACTTGCTGAACTTCTTAGTGAGTGGTGGTTTCCTCTATTCACGAACCCCGGCCGAGCCGATCAATCGAAGGTTGGGTTACACTGTGCGGGTTGGTATCGAGGCAGGGGGTCAAATGAAATGTCCGCGTACCGCGGGGTTGGGGTATACGAATAAAAAGTCAGTGGTAGCGCGAGTTGCCCCATTTTTTTCTAGTTGAAAATACCTTGAAGGATTTCTGAACCGGGGTTGGGCCCTGTTTTGTGGTGCTGGCGTTGTATACGAACCTCAGTTAGCTAAGGCTTCCACACCGTGCGGTGTGGTGTCGACCCGGGAGAAGTCGGTTTTCGTCCCCGGTTTGTTGGAGTTGATGGGGTATGGAAGTATTTCTGAAACGGTGGTGGAGCCCTATCCTCATCGGGTGCGTCGGAACGCCCCCCGCCCGTTTGCTGGTCTATCTCCTCCCGGGGTGTTCCTGGCTTTACGAGCTGCACCGCCACTCGACGATAAGCCAATGCGAATAATAGATTATTGCCGCACCATCGTGCGGGGCTGTGTCGACCCGCGGGAGAAATCGGTTATCGTCCCCGGTTTGTCAGGATTTTTGAAACGGGCACAGGACTCTTCTCCCATGGTGGCGTTGCCCTTATGTCCGAGCCCCAGCCAATCAGCGGTAAGCGGATATGGTTGGGGTTCCACGTCGTGCGGAGTGGTGTCGACACGGGAAGTCATCGTTGTTACCCGCGTTGTTGGACCTGTAGAGATTCGGGGGATTCATGAATCATCGGGGATGGGACCCTATCTTCCCCGTGTTCGACGGAAATGCCCCTCATTGATGGGCCTCTATCCTTCTAGGACGGCGCTGTGGAGCTCGAACCAATCATCGATTAGCCAACGGGATTGAGGTTTTCTCACCGTGCAGGGTGGTGTCGACCCGAGGAAACTCGGTTTGCTTAGGGCCTTACCCAATGAGCTAGCATATATTTTAGCTTATATTGGCTTTTTCAGCTTATGAAAAAGCTCATGTCCGACCGAGCATAGCCTACATGCTAAATAGCTTATGTGAGAGCATAATAAGGGAAATCGAGCTTAAGGTGGTTATGCCCGCCCCCATTCGGGTGTATATGTGCGTCTGGTTGTCTGGCAGCACGGTGGAGACGCCAAATGGGTGGCCGCACAGTAATAATACAAACCCACGAGGCTTAATTACACCTACGGTATTTATTGTCGGCTCTGTTTATCGCGATATTGGGCGGTCCTACATAAGAACACATAAACACGCACACGCGCGCGCGCGCGCCCACGCACCCACGCGAGCACAAAAAAAGCGTAGAACGCAAGGGCCGCAGCCGCGCTGCCGATCTTCCATCTTGCGATCTTGCAGCGATTCTGGCATGACAATAGGACGCCGGGTACGAACTGTGGCAATTCTGGCGCGACAATAGGCTTAAGCTGCCGCGTTGGTATGATGTTGCAAAGGACATCGCGCTGATTCAGCCATCCTCCGCGTTCATGGAACGCGTATTTTCTAATCTGCGCGCTTGTATGGACGAGAGGCAGGAGTCTAGCTTCAGTGACCGCATTGCAGCATCCGCTCTTTTAAAGTACAACAGGGGGCGGGGAAAGTAGCATTGCGTCGTGCGGGGTGCGGGGGTGCTGGGTAGTCCGCTCTGTTGGGCTCGCTCGTTGGCTCTGTTTTTGCTGCCGAGTGTCGAGCAGAGAGTTCAAGCAAGTTTTCCAATTGACATGGTGGTGCGGTGATGTAGAAAAGGCAGCAAGGCACTGTGTGCGCTGTGCTGTTTATGGACACACCACACAATAACACGCAACAACAGCAGTAGTATGATACGTACATATATATACTTTCGAAGTATATAGGAGTGTGTATATAGTCTATATATTTTTTTTCAGCACTGATACACCTGCACCTACCTGCCATGTGGCTTGTAGAAAAAAAAAAATATCCGAAGAACCCACGTTTCACGAGCTTATCGACGACAAGCAAGGATGCCAACGAGTGTTAGACGAGCCTCAAACACGCTTTTATCTAACAAAAATCAAGCTAGAGATGGAACAAAGAGCGAACATAAGTCGAGCTTATCCGCGCAAAACTGGCATAAATCGCGAGCTTATTTTTTCCAGTTCTAAAGTCTATGCCCGCAAAAAAAAGCTCATATCAGAAAGAAAAAGCTTATATTATTGGGTAAGGCCCTAGGTTTGCTTCCCCGGTTGACGGAAGTTTTAGAGATGTGGAACGACCTCTGGGCCGGGGATGGGACCCTATATATATATCTTCCCGAGGTGGAGCTGGCTCAACATATGAACCATGGACAATCAGAAAATCGGCCGGTGAGGTTGGGGTTTCCACACCGTGCGAGGAGGTATCAACCCGGATGATATCCGGGTTCGTCCCCGGGTTGTCGGAGTTCTAGATGTGTGGACGGATTCCGATCTCGGCATGTGATCCTATTGTGTCCGGGTGACGCCTACTTTGCGTATGAATCCTGGCCAATGAGCGATCAGACAAAAATTACATGTTTTTATTTTCGTCTATGAAAACTTGAGTCTGAAATTCTTAGCTGTCAAAATCGTAAGCGCTGTAGTCGCGTGTCGCGTACCGTATCTACACGAAGAAGTGAGCGATCTACACACCTAGCAACAAGCAGCAGTATTGCAATAGCATTCGAGGAGTGGAATGACGAAGGCAGCCATACCACCCACCGTGTTTCGCGCCCGGAACAACGTCAGCACTTACGTCTCTCCACGATCAGACAACACACAGACAGTTGATCTGGGAGGCTCGGATCAAGATGACACTATTATATCATGCATTGTATATTTCAGAAGCTGGCTCAGTGCGCGCCTCTCGGTGGCTACGAAGAGAACACGCAGGGGACATGGTCAGTCACCTTACTTACAGGCCCCGGATGCTTCATTGACTCAAAATATCATAAGAAACGCTCTCGACACGTTTCGCCGCTAGACTAAAGGATCAGTCGGCGTGTGCTCGGATTTATCCGATCGAAATCTGATTAATGAAGCTCGGAATCGGATTCACTTGAAAAAACGGCAGCTGTTAATATTTAACAGTAGTACATTGTTATTATTGTTAGTCTATATCGAACTCTTGGCATTACCTCACATACTGTACGCGCAGTCTATGATTGTGTGTGGTGACTTTTTTTACTTTACCAAGTATTGAATCGAGCAATTCGAAGTACTGCCCTGCCCTACCCGAAGCATGGGTGCCGGCGAATGCCAGCCCCAATGCGGAGCTCTTGTATTTTTTTTCCAATTTTTCGCTTTTTTTTTCGAAGTCGGTTATTAACATGCGGCAGTGGTGAGAAGTTTGATTCGGAATCTTTGTCGCGAAGGTGGGCGGGCCGGTACACCTCTGACTCGACTACACACCACACCGCGACAAACGACACCGCGAACTTGGAACGCGTCAGGGGGTGGGGTGAACAGGTGGGCTGTTCTGTGTGTGCTCTTGGGATGTGTAGACTTTCGTGGAGCGAGCGCGCACGCTTCGGGGATCGGATCCAAGATTGAAACCAATCGAGTGAGAAACCAAAAATTCAAAATTAAAAATGGCGGCTGGTGGAAATTCGAAAGAGGCGGGAGCGAGGCATGCGTCCACAGACAGGAAGAACAGTAAATAAACCTTGGGGAGGTGGCAAAGCTAAGGCAAACTGAGTCTAGGCCCGAGCGCACGAACACGGGGTGGAGAAGCGTATCCTATCTCTGGGCGCACGGAATGCATCGTACCTTTTTGCGCTGCAGACAGCAGAATATATCTTAGGAAAAATGGCTTGGCCTACAACATTTATCTGCGTTTTAACAGTGGCTATGATGTTTTCGGCAAAGGCGCTCGGCAAACGTGATATATGAGATGGAACAAAAGTACCAACCAAATGAAAAAGACACGCAAGGCCGTGCCTACGCCCTACAACAACTCCACTATCGGCCGCGGGAATGCGTGGGAGCAGTTCGATAGCTGGACGATGCCCTAAAAGCTCGTGTGGGTTCGAGGGTCTCCCTTTGTTTTCGGACGGGACGGGTCAAGCCAGGAGAGGGAGTAAGCAGCATCAGATCGACTGCCATCGCAGGTGCCACAACAGGGAGATGTACATTATAACGACTCGTTCATTCAGGGACTATCGAGAGCGGGGTGTGCCGAGCAGCATCAGCTAACGGGATCCTGGGTACTCACCAGCGAGCCATCGAGCTCCAGCTTGTGCTCGGCCATGGTTCGTGCGTCGCTGCTTGCTGCGTTGTTGTTGCTCGTGCTGTCTTCAGTGTTTTGTGTATGCATGTGCCGTTTGAACTGAAGAACAAAACGGGAGGGGACGCTAGGTGGATACCCCGGGGTTTCGGAATAAGCGTGAAATGGTCCTGGGGTGTCGGTTTCAATCGATGCTTCCACGGACGTCGAGCTGTGTAGTGTGTGTTGTGTTCACATTACAGCGTTCTTTCTACCCCACGACACATCAGTACACCCAGTGTGCAGTGTGTGAGCAAATTGCTATGATTAGAGGTAGGCGCTACGTATGGGCCCATAGATTAGGTAGGTGCCGCCCCCTGGTGCTCCCTGATGATGATGTGAGACCTCGCCTTGTTTTCGTTTCTTTCTTCAACAACCATGTGGTCCTGTCGTGCAAGGGAGAGATAGATGATCTTGTACAACTCGTGCGAAACCGTTGCCCACGGCGGTTTTTGGTGTTTGGAGGTCACACGTTATGCTTTCAAAGTTTGTTCCTGTCCGTGATGTTTTTGGTTGGATCTTATTTATGTTGAAACCGTCCTATAACAAACAGTAGTAGTAGTAGTACACTTACAGCTGTCAGGCTGTTTCACGTTAATAAACGTCCGAAATCGTATCCCCTGCGAATACCGCTTGCAACATCATCTACTTGATCGAATATATGATATATTTTTGGTATCACGCTGACGCCAATAATGAACAACTAAGTTAAATCTATTGCTTCATGCAGCGGAAGAGGCTGTGACATGATCAGATTTTGAATTTAAGGCCTACACGGCTGGGGCCAGCGGCAAAAATGTGTCTCCATCACCAACCGTTTAGTCCTTGAACAAGACCAACAACACACTACTACACTACACTGTACAGTAAGGAATCTACCATTATTATTAGACTATTGATGAAAAAGTATGTTTCGTTCTTTTGCTGAGCGAGCCGGCGTAGAGTACCGTAAGTACTCCCACATGTCTGTCAAAATATTTATTTGCGCAAATATTCTGAGAATTGACTTGTTTGTTGGATAGGATCAATAACATGACCCAAAGTCGATATTTACTACAGTATTCTCTTACGCTGCCATATCGATCATTCAATATAATAAGTATTGGGTTGGATGAGGCCTCCTGCCCCGGTCGGTGGTTCTACCCAAACTTTCTTGTGTTATTTTGGTTGTCGTTTGACACCTACCGGGGCGCTGCGTGGTCTCACCCAAACTTGCTCATGTGCTCGTATACTTTACGCGCAATCACGGACCATTCCGCCGGCGCGGGGGCAAAGGCCCAGCACCAACCGGAGGAGGAGCTGGGTGTAGAGCTCGTCGATATAAGCGGGGCCTTGTGTAACTCCTCTGGATTATTCCTGTGCCGATTTTCCTGTTCTCGCGGGGAAGCTAGGCTTGAACGAAATCACCGGCGATTGCGTTCATTCTTCTGGTGATTCGCATCAAATGCTGGAACCCATTTTCTCCCCAAAATATGGATTCGTCTCATTGGGTAGCGATTTTACGCCCTGCAAGTGCACACGAGTGGGAGAATTATAGTGTCACACAACAAGCCTTCCTCTGTTACGGGCGACGACAACGGCGTCACGCCAATCATCAAGAAAATCGTCAGAACCAAACACCTGCCAATGCCCACCGCGCCCTCACGCCTCGTCGGACGCCGACATTTGTCTTCCCCCTCCTCGCTAATAAAGTTCAACTCCACCGGAACAGACCCAAAACAAATGTCCAGTACTAACCCCCCCCCTCGTCCCCATCATGCCCTCACACCTTGCAGGGCCACGATGTTTGTCTACCCCCCCCCCCAAATTTTAAGAAATAACGTTCCAATATTGTGTCGAGGGCCAATCAACAATAATATAGATCAGCTTGTCAACGCTTTTGAAACTGCAAACATGTTTCCATAATAATTCCCAGTTTGTCCACAACAACGTGGGTGCAGTTCTAAAGAGCCTATGTATTCGAAGGCATCATAGGAGTGGACTATGGTGGTAGACGTATCCCGCCACAAGTGTCAACAAGCTCACCAACTCAGGAAGGCCGACAGCTCACTGATCGGCGGCCATAAAAGTGTAGAACACGGTAATAGACTGCAGGTACAGTTTTAATTAGTTATTCAAAGCGATTTATTTCCAGTCTAACTCGCGTGGGAGGTTTTCCCTTCAGCGAGCGGCCTTCTAGGCACATCATGCCGTGGTTACAGGTGTCGCCCGTTCTCGCCCCCCACCGGTACTTGTCTTAGCTTCTATCGTGTGTAGGGTTCAACATTCCCACTGCTCCCCGATTTCCATCGGATTTTGCCAACTCGCACTCTCGCATTTTCGGCAACGAAAGAAGACCAAGAAAGAGCGCCGACTGTCAAGTCAACATTCACCGGGATTCGAAACCCGAAACGCTTCCTTGTATTATATTTAACGTATTCTTGCATGATTTTACTTTTTTAGTTGAAGCGTATTGTTCACTCTTTCTTTCCAACTCAACGCGTAGAGACATTTCACCCCAGCTGCCTTCTTTCTGCACAAGCCGTGGTCACAGGCGTCATTCCTTCTTCCCCCCAGTAACTTCTCCATTTTTTTTCGCGCAATGGGCTCAGCATTCCCTCTGCTCGTCGAATTGCGCCAACACACGTGCAGTGAAATCGCATCTACGAACGTAGCGCCAGTAGTACTCGACAATCTATAACAGCACTTTGACAATAAGTCTCTGTCAACACCAATCAAGACTGCGGGCAAAAAAGGATGCGGGCACGAATTGACGACACGTGCCGACCAGGGAAACTGGGGTCACCAAATGTCTATCTCTCTCTCAACACCACAACACTCTGACTATGGACAAACAAGACGCCATTCACTTATTTAGAAGCTCATGAACTTTCCTCGGCTGCTGACGTCGCGTCTGGTGGTGTTGGCTTGCTGGGCCAGCCTGAAGAACAAGATAAAACGATTTAAAAATAGAATCGGGGCGGAAACAACGAAACGCCAGACACAGAGGAGGAAAAGTCGGTAAAATACGAGTCTAAAGCATTGATTGTAGGCATACCGCGTACCGTCTTCATCGAAGGTGGATATGAAATAATGTCTTGAATGACGCAAGTACTGGTATGAATTAGTCTGTGCGAATCAAGAATCAAGGCATTATTTTTCATGCCGCTGTTACTTGTTTTTAGTACAACCCCCTGTATAGGTCTCAGAAATAATTCTATCAATCTTGCTCATATCAAATTACGAGGGATATTGAAGACACTGCTGCTGTATTCCACTAAGCTGTTCCCAGCTAGCGATAGTACCCCAGCATGAATACTCAAAATACCGACATCTAAACGCTACGTTTGCTACCCTGACTTGACGCTATTCACGATCAAACGCCGGGAGGTCGGGGATGAGGTGAAGGAAACCTCTTGATGTCTGGAAAGAGGCTATGGCAGTGTTCGTGTCTGCCTCATGCTTCTGGCTTGATAAGCCCCTACTCTCTGACGCATGGTCACCACGTGAAACATCAATGTTAATAGTAGGTCCCCTCGTCCTACCTACACTCTGGTTCAAGCTAATCGCCCCAATTCGCCCCCCCCGCGAATACCCATGATAGCAGTTTCTACCCGTATGTTACCTAATTTGGTGTCATACTAGCCCCCATGAAGAGCGGAAGGGGGCAGGGTTTCCAATAATTTAGTTCGGAAAAATCTAAGACTCAAATGGCTGAAATCATGGCAGAAATGTGGCGTCCTCGAGCTATACTGGTCGTTACTTGCGTGTACATCTCAATTTGTATAGACTATATAGTAAAAGTTGAAAGACTACCGAAACTAGTTACGCGCGAAAAAATGAAGAAAATCCTTTACTTTGACCGCGCAAAAGTTACAACGTTCACGCCGATTTTTCCGAGACAGCCTAATTTTTGCCCCATGTGTTCTATAAGGCCCGGTCTAAACTGAGATGATGCTTTTTTTTGTTGTTTCACCGGAAAATTTTGGGTCCCAGCGGGCCTAAACATCCAACAATGAAATCTTAAGGGCCAAGTATCTGGCGAAACAACAACATTTCTCATAGAACACGTGAGCAAAACTCCGGCAGGGGCTCTCAAACATGGGTGAAGAACAATCAGGGTTTATCTTGAAATCCGATCCGAGCTTCCACCAGGGAGAAATAAGGGGACTTCGATCACGAAGTACAGTTTTCATAGTAGGATGTAGGTGTCCCTGCCCTACCTACAACCAGTTTGGTGTTGCACTTCTGGGTCCTCACATTACCAGTTTAGCTCAATCACACTGCCTCGTCCAACAACAACATGCAAACTTACCATAAACGCTCCGTCCGCTCACCCACAATAGCCAAACCCAGCACATTGCTACTCAAAACAACATGTCCTACTGCTCACCGGCGGGTGGCCGATCTTGTTGCTCTGGCGGGTTGGATGGTCAAGAAAGAATCGGCGGGCATAGTTCCCGAAGGTGCCGAGATAGCTACTTCTTTCTTGGTCGCCGCCGCAGCAGCAGCAGTCCTAGATGATGAACGCAGCACTCGGTCCGATGCCGCGACCTCCACCTTCCATCCGTCACCGGACCCCTTGCCCTTCACAACCCTGCCGGTATGGGCACCACAACCCGAGCCAACCTCGACAGCAGCCCCCTTGCCGCCAGATTCGCTCTTATCCGCGCTGCCGGTCGCCACCCGCGCAGCAAGCGCTGGTCCCTTCTTTCCGGTGGAGCCGGGCTTTAAGTACGTTCTCAGGGCGAGCTTAGCCTCTACCCGCGAGGAAAGCGGCCGTATTTCCCTGCCGGTGGAACTGCGCTTCGGGTGGGTTTCCGGGGCGGGCTTAGTCTCCACCAGCGAGGAAAGCAACGGCAGCCCCCTGCCAGTGGAACTGTGCTTCGGGTGAGCCTTCGCGGTGGGCTTAGCCTCCAACCTCGAGGAAAGCGGCAGCACTTCCCTCCCGGTGGAACTGCGCTTCGGGTGGGCCTTCGGGGCGGGCTTAGGCTTCAGTCCCAAGGAAAGCGGCGGCATCTCCCCGCCGGTGGAGCTGCGCCTCGGGTGGGCCTTCGAGGCGGGCTTAGACTCCCGTTCCGAGGAAAACGGCGGCACCTCCCTGCCGATGGAGCTGCGCTTCAGATATGGCTGAAGGGCGGGCTTAGAAACCCCTCGCGAGGCAAGCGATGCCACCTCCCCGCCAACGGAGCTGCGCTTGGTGTACGGCATGGTCGCCGCCCGCACGGCAAACAGTGGATTGTCTCTTCCCGCTGCATGCTTCCGATTGGAGTTGAGGTTGACGGAGGTTAACGGGCGGCGGGTGTATCGCCGCGGCGCTTCGTAGACCTTGTTGGGCAACTCCTCCACCAGTGACGAGTTAAATTCGCGGCATTTGGACAGTCGTTCTGCACCACCCGTTGGCTTGTCGGTCTTCGACGATGCCTGTTGCATGGAGCGGGGTGGTGTTGTCACTGCCGGCGGAGAAGATGCCGTCTTTCCCACGCAAAAAGGGGCGGAAAAAGGGGGGTTCGCGCAAGCGACCTCCACTCGAGGGTGGGGTGGCGTCACTCTCTGGAGGGAAGAGGCAGCCATGCCCTTGGGACCGGTGTCGGTGGGCAAGGGCGAAAGCCCGTCGGCCGGCTGGCCCAACGACGCCCCCAGAAACAGTCGCTGCCGGGATATCCACGTTAGCTGCGCCGGTCGCTGCCTCTACGACATCAGACACCGCCGGTGAAGAAGCCATCACCTTATCCACTGGAAGTATAACGGCAAATGGTGCATTCATGCAAGCGACCTCTAACTTCGGGCGGGATGGCGTCCCTGCCGAGAGGGGAGACGACTCCCTACCCTTGGCGGCGGGGGCGGCGGACAAAGACGACAACTCCCCGGCTGAGATCACTACCGGCCCGACAAAGTCTCCAGAAGAGGCCGGTGTCGAGGAGCCCAAGTCAGTTGCACCGATCGTCGCCTCGATAATATGAGAGCCTGCTAGTGCAGAAGTATCCACGGTAAAATCGTCAACTTTTTTTGCTAGGCGAGCGACCTCCGCCTGCAGGCCACATTTGGTCTCCTCAAGCCGTTCGTTGGCGGCGATCAAGCTCGCGCGCTGCACGGTGAGCTGCGCCTGGCTCATCTCAGCCTTCTCGAGATTCTCGACCAGCTCAGCCACGCGTGTCGTGAAGAGCTCCCGTGTTTCAGCGTGTCGCTTTTCTTCGACTTCAAGCTTGACGCGAAGCCTGCTCTTATTTTCCTTAAACAGTCGTCTTTCTTGCTCAGCTGTCGACAACCGGTCGACCAGGTACCCCATCACCAACTTCAACCGGCCGGTAGCCACGTCCTACGATAGACGCAGCAGGAAGGAGATACAATTATTTAGACGCACGAGAAAAGGATAATGGCGAGTTCCCATGAACGAGCCGTTCGGTACAGAAAAACGCCCAAGAGCGTGCGATAAATATCGGGTCAGCGGTGCGTCTCCGAAAGGAGTCGACAGTGAATACTCAACCACACTGAGTCTCCTCACATGTATCAATTTAGGTGGGCTCCCTGTACTGCGCGGGAAAAGCTTGAATTTATTATATAGGACGCGTGCTACGATAGAGGTGCACCTCTTTTTTTCTGAGGTTCCTCAATTTGGGAGCTCAAGACCTCTCCCAAAAATTGATTTGGAGAAAAACTTTGGAGAAAAACTGACACTGCTACCGGGTGAAAAATCCCATGGCTTTCGTAGGTACACAACGAGAACCATGCGAAGAAAATGGCCAATTTCCGACGATTTTGCGTTAAGGATCCCGAAAAATGGCCGATTTCCGACGATTTTGCGTTAAGGGTCCCCGTCCTTCAGAAAACATTTCAAACTAAAAGCGCTACCTCTATCATAGCATATGCCTCACAGGAGTTGGGAAAGGTCAACCCTTTTCTTCAATGGAAATAAATTGGAAATACGGTTGCAAAAATGATGAAAATGATGCCGTATCTTAAGACGGTTGAGACGAAAAAAAGGTTGAAAAGTAATAATGGTAAATGTTGAGGGTTAGTTAATCCGATGCGAAGTGAACCCCGCGCGAACCTGTCTGTGGTGATCGTAGCGATCGTAGCCCTGTGCGATAGCCCATTACGATTTGGTGCTGGATGTAGTATAATTCGCCCACCATTTTTCCGAGCGCCGGAAGTAGGTAGGAAGTTGTGCAGGACGAGCTACGTTTTCGTGAAATGTTGTTGTCCCTAGTTCCTTCGACAGCAGCGAGCGCTACTACATACATGCAGTAGTAGTAGCATTCCGGATGATGTCATAATAAGCCTACAGCAACAGAAAAATAGTACACATACATCAGTATGAAGGTAGACTCCTCCGATGCCGGCCGTGTTTTCGCCTTGGACGGGGATTGGCCGCGGCCGAGGTTCACTTGTCATTCAGCACATGTTATTTTTGTCTCTTAGTTTGTGAACACAGAGCTCGTCCCCCAGGCGGCATCGATCGGCACGGATACTGGTTAACCTTGTGGTGCATGTGGATGGTTGGAAACATCAGTTTAATGCAAAGAACACACACACTTGCGAATGTTGGGTCCCTGCTGCCCAGGTCATTTTGTTGTTCTTGCGTGCGTCCTCCTTTGCTGTGTTGTCGTTTTTTTCACTTGCTCTCGCTGCCCAACCATGGCCTATGGGGTGGAAATTAATAATTTGATGAATTTGTTTGGTTTAATCT
This sequence comes from Undaria pinnatifida, assembly GCA_012845835.1. NCBI lineage: Eukaryota > Phaeophyceae > Laminariales > Alariaceae > Undaria > Undaria pinnatifida. The sequence continues at coordinate 8,204,896 of JABAKD010000011.1, forward strand.
CACATTCACTTTACAGCTTCGGCACAAGCTGTGGTCCATGGTCACAGGTATCGTCTCTTCTCCCCCTCGGTATTGTACGTGCCTTCATGTTTATCAGGCAAGAGGGTTTTACATGTATATCACGTGTGTATCCTGTATTGTTTCTACACATAATACGCGCGCTCGGAGTATCACACACAGCTTGCCAATATGAGTTTCGACGAAATCTTCGATCTCACAGCTGGTTGGTGGAGTGTATTTTTATTTTTTTCAGTAAGAGTCTGGACACTCAGAATTATCACCTTGTAAATTGTGTTCATGTTAAACTGCGGTTGTTTCCACCCCTCGACATACAGCGCACCCAGTGTTCGTGCAGAGTCATCATCCTGGAGAGACAAAAGCTTTGTGGTCACAGACTGCGAGACAGACACATACGCCGCAAATAAATGCAACAGTCGTAACGAGATTTGAGATTGGGCTATGCAACGCCCAAACGTACTGAGTACGAAAGCGGAAAGCGGAGCATACACAAGCCAGCAAAATAGACAACAACTTGCCAGGGAGAAACATACAGAAATAATTAGAAAGTACACAAAAAATGAAAGAGAGAAAAAAAGAAGGAAAAACGAAAGAAAAGGACAGGAACGCAACGGGGGGGGAGAAAGAGTACATCACTGCCAGGTATACGTATACTATTATTATAGTGAAGAAGGTGGCCCCTTTTTAGGTACCCCACGCTAAGGAAAAGCAGTACGCGAGGAACCTCAAATATCTCCGAAAACTTCGCACCGTTTTTTCGTGTTGTCCAACTTAACCCCTTTAGAGCCCCCGAACCCCTCCCTATACCAAATCCAAGTAATGTTGTCCCCAAAACGGGTTTCCAGTTGCAAAGGGGTTAAAGGGACCTCGTCCGTTATGCTCATAGTGGAGGAACAATCGAAAGGGACTACAGCAGCAGCTTAAAGGGGAACCACTACACTGTATTCCGCTGATACCGCCACTTACATTGCGATCAAACGAGTTATCATGGGATTCTTCTCAAGTGTGGCAGACAAACGGTCGGGTCCACTTCAAGGGACTAGGTCCCTTATCAAGGACAAACTAGGATAAGGGACCCTCCCGACGCATTATTATAAAAATGAAAATGCACTCCAGCTGCGAGATCGAAGATTTCGTCGAAATTCATTTTCACAAGCTGTGTGTGATGCTCCGATCGCGCGTATTACTGGGTGCGTGTCCTCATTAAGGATATAGGTCGGCGACTCCCCTTGGAGCTACAATGTAGCTTGTACCAGGGTGAGCAGGGTGATGATGTCAATCCATCTGTGCGCGGAAACTATAAAACTCGTTTCTCGTTATTATGGTCCCTTAAAACAAGCCACCTAATTAATGTGTAGTAATTCGGGAGCCTGCTGTTGCATCTGGATGATTTTGTCGGCCATATCTCACCTGCTCCTCACGGTTCTTCTCCAGTACTCGCTCAGGATCTCGAATGATGTTTCGTCCCTATCAGTATACGGCGGAAGACACAGAAATTGATAGAAGTGCACTTTATTAAGAAAAATAGGCGTGTGGTACAACGTCAAGAGCAGGAGCTAGTTGTGGGTGCAAGAAGATCGATGAGATGATCCAGCGATTCGGATCCAAGAAGAGCACACGGAACAACGAAAACCTCACAACACAACTACGGAAAAGCTCACTCATCTGCTTGCAAGCCAAAGGCCACCAAGTACAGCAATCGATGCAGTCTCTGACCTGTTCTGCCCTTTCCACAAGAGTCTTCTCTAGGGCTTCTTGGCCTTGCTCGAAGAGCACAAAAACCTTGTCCACTGCTGCATCTAGCTCTCCTTCTGCCTCCTCCCCCCCCCCCCTCCTCCCCGTCCTCGTCGACATCGTAGTCGACCGAGCTGAGTTCGTCGTCTTCTGACCCACCCGAGGACGACAATGGAAATGGCACCGATGGTAACGTGTCCCCGTACTGATCCGAGTGTGTCGAAGCATCTTCATCGCCGCCAAGACTCTGCAGAGGGTTGCTCAACACAAGCACCCCCTCTTTTAGGTCTGAGGCAACGGGCGAGGACGGAGAGCGGCCCACCGGTTCGACCTCATTGTTGTCGTGTAGATCAACGGTACCGGTCTTGGAGGAAGGCGTTGGAAAGTTTAGGGACGTGTGGTCACTGCGGTTGCCACCTCCGCCTCCGTCACCACCGCCGCCACCACCGCCACCGTCGGTGTCATGGACGATGTGGTGATCGATACTAGGATGCGCGATCAATACGACGGTGCGGTTACAACCTTCTTTGCTATTGCGGCAGCTGCTGCTTCCGCTGCTACTGCTGTTGCTGCTTCCGCTGCTCTGCCTGATGTTGCTGTAAACGCTAGATTTCTCGTTCTGATCCTGATCGCTGATGTTAGTGTGCATGGCCATGCCGATGGTGCTGTTGATGGTGCTGCTGATGATGCTGTCGACCGCGACGTTATTACATGATGACGGGGCTACTTCCGCTCGAAGCTGCGATCCCGTAAGCGGGTACTGGCCATGACGGGCAGGAAATCCATAGGGTGGTGACCGGAGGGGCGGGGCGGAAGGGTGGAAGAACACGAGATTGAGTGTCAGATGCATAGTAGGACAAAGTATCGTCTCCTACTAGCTACTGCCGTGCTGTGATAAATATTCATATACCTTGCACTGATGCAACTTGCAAAATAATATCGTACAGCACATCAACGTTGCTGTTTTACTTTGTATTTACGTACAACACGAAGCACATAAACAGCATATCAAAAGAGCGAAGAGACACAGGCCCCATGTGTTTTCGTTTTTTTTCCATGTTCCAGGAATCGGTGAGCGAGCGGCCATGACGAGCTTGGTTCAGACTCTTTCTCATGAAGGTGGGCGGGCCGGTAGCCCTCTGGCTCCATAACATATGACTCCGGTAACGGCGCCACAAACTTAGAAAGAGGGAGGTGGGGTGTGCACGTCGGCCTTTCTGTATGCTCTTGTGACACGTGAACTTTCGTGAAGCATGCACGCACACGCCGGGATCGGAGCCAAATAAGAACACGACAGAGCATGTGCACCCACAACAAATATGGCGACTGGTGGAGATAGAAAATAGTAAAGGCGGAGACGACCATAGATAGAAAGAGCAACAAGAAGAAACAGAGAGGCGGCAATGCCAAGCCAAGCTGTGTCTAGCGCCGAGTATGTGCGTATCGGCGACGAGAAACAAACGCATCTCATCTCTGAGTGCACAGGGTGCATGGTATCTGTCTCGTGCGGCAGGCAGCAGGCTCCCTCGTGGAGAGGGGTGGACCTACAATATTACCTGTGTTTAACAACAGGGGCTATGATATTTTCGGTAAACTAAGGGCGATCGGCAAACATGATGAGACAATGACAAAAACACCAACCGCCAGTAGAACACGCAAGGCCGCGAACACGCACAACTATATCGGCGTCGCCAATGCGCGGCACCGTCGACCGGCAAGGAGTGCGATAGCGCGATATGATTTTCTATGCGCGCATGGTCCTGGGCTCTTTGTTTATTATTGCAGTGGAGCTTGCGAGATAAGAGAGGAGAGAGGAGAGAAGAGGACCAAGTCGAAAACAACAAAAAAGCATACGCGTAGGCTTCGACAAGAAAATGAATGTAGTCTATATACACAACGTTCATTCCTATAATATGGAGAGTGTGGTGCAGCGAGCACTATCATTTGGTGACGGCACACTGGGCACTCACCAGCGGGTGACCAAGCTTTCGGCTGTTCTCGGTCATGGTTTGGGTGTCGCCGTTGCTGTGTGCTGCTGTTGTTGATGCTGGTGGAGCTCGTCTCTGCAGATGTGAGACTCCAGGATCCTGTTGTTGTCCCTATAGACTAACGAGTTGATCATCCGAGTTAATGTGAGAACAATAACAACAACTGTGGTTGGTTGTGCCGCGGTCGTGAGGGGCGTTGGAGGTCCTTTTTTATGAGGCGTTTGACTGAGCAATCTAGCGTGGAGATCTTGGCCTTTTTGTTTTTGTTCCTGTCTGTGGTGGTTTAGATTGGATGATGGTGCAGTCGTGGTCCCGCGTTAATGCGGTACCCTTCAGTGCGAGCCCCCACTTTAGTGCCGTGAAAATCGTCTGGCGGTCACGACCTCGTCCTACACGATCAGAGTATTCTTCCACTCCAGAGTGACTGGAGCCTGTCCTGTGACCGCGGACTTGATTATGCGAGTTAATGTGAGAACAACAACATCAACAGCAGAGCATCGTATCATCTTGCTTTAGCGTGCCACTTTGTTTTGAGTGCAGGTATTGTCATCTATCTGGTAAAAATGTACCGCAATTTGGGAGCGCAACTGTTAATACTACTACTCCGAACATATCAGTACAACAAGGTGCTTCGTAACCCCTTGGTTTTTCGTCACCGAAAACAGCAAAAACAACAAAAAAGGTGCTGGCATCACGCTATCAGGCGGCTTGCAGAGTTGAGTATGCACCACTCAACCGTTCAAACGAACAGCTGGCAATTTGAAATATAACTATTACGACCAGTACAGCACCACAAACCGAAAAACGCCCAGACAGGCGAAGAAGTCTCCGACGAAACTAGAGTCGCCGTACGAAGCTCCTGTAATTATGCCCGCAACGGGTTTCAGCACTACTACGTGGCCGCAGCTTTTATTTATTTGGTTATGAATCGAGAAGCGGCACAGAGGGGTGACTCAAGATTCAAGATCGACTCATACCCCGTCAACCGCACGCAGGCGATACGCACAGGAGTGCGGTGTTATCCGTATCGCCAGGCTGCACAGCTACACTGAACGCGCGAGAAATCTTCGTCCGGAAAGCACACCACCCCACCCTCCTATGGACTCGAGCCAGCCGAAACGTTCGTGACCCTTTTTTTTCCCACTTTTTTCGATGCCCCCCTCCCCTCGCCCCCCCGCGAAGCGCACGCTCGGGGTACAGGCAAGGCGACAGCTCCTCTACTTTCCTCATATTTTCCTTCGTCCTTCATCAGCGGTGGTACTTCATGGACTTTTCGTACCATGATTTCCTTCGCCCTCACCTCTTCCTGTCTGTGAAAGCTGACGCGGTGTCCGCCACGTTTTTATGTGTTTCATAATGTTACTGGCGGTACGGCCACGGCTCCGCGAGTCGCGCTAGATCTGCGTTGCCCGTAGTGGTAGGGTATAGCTAGTAGTACTCGTTACTGGGATGTACCACTCTCTGCACGGAAGTGAAAGGACCACTGGGGTATTAATGTAAATTCCAAACGGCCCTTACATTTCCGCCCATACTTACTGGTGATATTATTGACATGGGATGAAAAACATACAGCAACAAACGGTATTTTTAGTACAAGTGGTAGACCGCCACGGGGTAACGTTTTACTATTAGTCTAATACTACACTTCTCCCTATACTACGATTACTAGTACAGCAGTATATGCTACCAGGTATTAGTTACTGCTGCTACCTATTAGTCACGTGCTATGGATATCCCACAGTCCCCAGAGTGCACGTGTGCACCCCGGACAATCAGCATCCAGCCAGTGGAGTTGAGGTTTCCACACTATGCGAGGCGGTACCGACGGAGGTTCAACGTTTTCGTCCATGACTTGTTGAAGTTGTAGATATATGGAAGGATTTTTAATCCGGGGATGTGGCAATATCCACTCTGAGTGCGGCGGACCTCGACTTTGCCCCGAGGAGCAACTCTCGTCGCACGAACCCCAGCATCAGCAATCAGCCAGTGGGGTTAGGGTTTTCACACCGTGTGAGGCGGTACCGACTCGGAGGACCACCGCCTCCGTCCCCGGGATGCTGATCCGGGGATGGAACCGAATCCTCCCCGGGTGCGACGAGGCTTCGGCGTTGTCCCGAGGGGAAACTCCCGCCACGCGCTGACTCCATCATGAGCCCCAGCCAATCAGCAATCGGCCAACGGGGTTGGGGTTTCCATATCATGCGGGTCGGTATTGATCCGGGGATCATCGTTCTCGTCCCTGGGGTATTGGAGCGGGATGTTGGAGTTGCAGATGTATGGAAGCAGATTTCTGATCTGGGAACGATTACTCATCCTCTCCGGGAGCGGCGGGATTTCGGCGTTGTTCCGAGGGGCAACTCTCGCCGCGTGCTGACTCCGTGAGTCGCAGCCAATCAGTATGCAGGAGATGGGGGTGGGGTTTCCACATCGTACTGGGCGGTATCGACACGGGGGATCCCTTTTTTCATCCCCGGGCTGTTGGATTAGAAAATTTAGGGAAGGAGTTTGATCCGATAAAGATGGATACCCTCCCCGGATTCGGCGGGACCTCGACTTTGCCCCGAAGAGCAACAGTCGACTCCCGCTGGCTCCATGAGCCCCAGACAGTCAGCAATCAGCCGATGTGGGCGGAGTTTCTACAACTTTTGGGGCGGTGACCACCAATGGATCTTCACTTTCGTCCCCGGAATGTTGTAATTGCAGATGGGTGCAAGTGATTTTTGTTCCAGGGATGGGATAGTATCGTCCCCGGGTACGGCGAGACGTTGACGTTGTCCCGATTAGCTAGTCCCGAGGGGCAACTCCCGCCGCGCGCTGGCTCTGTTAGGCCCAGCCGATTAGCAACCAGCGGATGGGAGTGGGGTTTCTACACCATGCGAAGGGGTATCGACATGGGCGATCCCCGTTTTCGTCCCCGGGGTGTTGGAGTTGCAAATGTATGGAATGATTTCTAGTCTGGGGATGGGATTTAATTCCTCCCGGATGCGGCGGGACCTCGACGTTGCCCTGAGGAGAAACTCTCGCCACGCGCTGGCTCCATCATAAACACAGCCGATCGACGAACAGCCGATGGAGATGAGGTTCCACACCGTTCGGGCAAGTATCGACCCGGGGGCTCACTGTTATCGTCTTCGGGGTTTTTGGAGTTGCACACGTATGGAAAGATTTATGGACCGGCGGTACCTCGATGTTGTCCCGAGGGGCAGCTCTTACTCCGCACTGGCTCCATGAGCCACAGCCGATCAGTAATCAGCCGATGCGGATGGGGACGTGTGGGGCGGTATCGATCCGAGGGACCATTTTTTTCGTCCCGGGAGTATTGGATTTGTAGATGTATGGAAGGGTGTATGTTCCGGGGATGGTACTCTCTCCTCCTCGGGTACCGCTGGCTCCATGAGCTCCAGCTCATCAGCATTTAGCTAGTTATTAGTGGGGTAGGCGCTTCCACAATGTTAAGATACGGCCTCGAAAGGCCTGTAGATATCCGAATTTGAGATCATTTGGATGGGTTTCGTATGATAAGGTTGGCGGTTTATATTCGGGGAAGTTAGGAATTAGATCGGAGGCACGCGCCTCCGATTTCAGAAGCTATCCCGGGCTCTGGTGGAAACGAATAAAGCTACATCTCTACGAAGGAACGAAAGTGAGTACTCTCCGAGGACCTACCCAATTGGCAGACCTGCAGGGGGCACTCTGTGTCCCCCACCTATTAATTTCACAAGTGGCGTCGTCGAGCTTGATATTCTATTGTGGCAGCGTTCTTCCGGTCTCTCCGTTTTTTTTTTCGTAGCGATTTTGCTTTTGCTTTCCATCGAGCCCACAACCCCTGTTCCTTCTCGGGTGGCTTCTCAATGGAGGGAGCGCCCTTCCTTCTACAACGGCGACCACAACAGCAGTGAGATGGCAGGGGCCCCTCCTGTTGGTCGCCGCGCACGTACTACACGGACGACACCTTCCAAGTACGTGCGGACGACTCTGCTCTGCGGAGCACACTCCTCGTCTCGAATTTTGGTCTCTCCTGTTGGTTGCTGGGCACGCACCACACAGAGGACACTTTCCGAGTACAGGCGGACGACACTGCTCTTCGGAGCACACCCCTCGTACCTTTGGCCGCATCAGTTCACCGCCAGCTGGTCATAGACCACTCAGCAGTGGAACTGCCCAAGCCCCACCCATCAGACTTGTTTGCTCCGCGCTCTGCCAGCATGTTGCACAGCACATATCCGCGAGTTGCCAGCACAAGCCCCAAGATCGGCCATCTACTCGTACTTTTTTTTCGCGCTTTGGGGCTCGGAGGCATATGCACGACATGCCACGGACAAGCATACTGGAATCAACCCTTCGAATGACATTCGAAGGGGACTTCGCTCGCTGAGAGAGCCCATCGCCCAGCACATCCTTGCTGTCGGTGCCAGACCGTCCTTCGCGGGACCCCCTTGGACTACGGGCACCGTGCTCCAGGAGCTCATGTCGGGGCTCCTTCCTTGTGATCTACCTGGGAAGAAACAGGCGGTGCTCGTGGAATGTTTGGGCTTTTTCGTTTGGAGATTTTCCAGTACACGCGTTATCGTATGGGTTTCAGTACGTGCGTCGATCATTCTTGTGCGTCGAACAAGCAGCTGCCCTTGTGCCCCCTTTCTGCCGAAATTAGTACAAGCTACGAATTTGGCACCTCGGACCCCTCTCCGATCTTTCTCGATCAAAAGCGTTCCACTACTGCTGTCCGTCGCGTAGCTTCAACCACCATCATTTTTGCAGAGGTGCCAACTACAGTGCAGCACAATGGGCTCGCTGTCAATGCCTGCCATATACCGCCGGATTCTCTGCTGTAGAAGTCACTGTACAGCAGCCAAGCCGCCTACTTTGCTCCTGCTCATACACCACATAGCTCGACCCTTCACTGCCCCAGCGTCCACAGTTACAGCACCGCAGCTCTGACACCCCCCGCTGCTGTGCGAGTGCTCCTTGCAAGTTCGATTCGAGAGGTTTTTTTTTTCGTCCTGGCCCCTCCGTGACTAGAACTTGAACCTAGTGAACGCTGAAACTCTGTGCTGGCTTTTTTGGGCAAGGCTGTTGGTGTGTGCGATGCCCTATATTCTCCCATTCATGGGTACGCGGGGACTATAATACCACTTTCTGTGTATGCACAGCTGTGACCGTGCGGCACTCCGCACTGCTGTCAACGTAACTGTCCCTTTATCGGTGGGAGTGGGTACGGATTTTTTTTCAGCTGTCCGGGCGTTAGGCCGTCTTCCTGCCCGTACATGTGCTGCCCTTCACGATATTGCTAGGGTCTACGCTGGATTTTTTTTTTTTTTCTTCTCTGCACATGTTCGGACAGCTACTGCCCGTTACAGAGCGCTTACTACACAGTTCGCGGAGATACTGCGCTTCACAGTTTTTACTAGTGCAGTGGAGAACAGCCCGTTTAATGCGGTACCTTTGGGGGCAAACAGCCTTTCTATTCGACTGTGGGCGTGCACATTTTTCTACAGCTGGCGTTGGTACTACACTACCCGTTTTGGTGCGATGAGTGTCAGCGTGTTGGGCGATCTTACACTGTGCTTCCACCCCTACACTACACCTAGGGTAAATGCTGCCCGTTTTGGTGCGACGAGTGTCAGCGTGTTGGGCGACCTTTCACTGTGCTCCCCCCCTACACTACACCTAGGGTAAATGCTGCCCGTTTTGGTGCGACGAGTGTCAGCGTGTTGGGCGATCTTACCCTGTGCTTCCACCCCTACACTACACCTGGGGTAAATGCTGCCTGTTTTGGTGCGACGAGTGTCAGCGTGTTGGGTGACCTTTCACTGTGCTCCCCCCCTACACTACACCTAGGGTAAATGCTGCCCGTTTTGGTGCGATGAGTGTCAGCGTGTTGGCGATCTCACACTGTGCTTCCACCCCTACACTACACCTAGGTTAAATGCTGCCTGTTTTGGTGCGACGAGTGTCAGCGTGTTGGGTAACCTTTCACTGTGCTCCCCCTCTACACTACACCTAGGGTAAATGCTGCCCGTTTTGGTGCGATGAGTGTCAGCGTGTTGGGCGATCTTACACCGTGCTTCCACCCCTACACTACACCTGGGTTAAATGCTGCCTGTTTTGGTGCGACGAGTGTCAGCGTGTTGGGTGACCTTTCACTGTGCTCCCCCCCTACACTACACCTAGGGTAAATGCTGCCTGTTTTGGTGCGACGAGTGTCAGCGTGTTGAGCGACCTTTCACTGTGCTCCCCCCCAACACTACACCTATTAGGGTAAATGCTGCCCGTTTTGGTGCGATGAGCGTCGGCGTGTTGGGCGAACCTTTCACTGTGCTCCCCCTCTACACTACACCTAGGTTGAATGCTGCCTGTTTTGGTGCGATGAGTGTCGGCGTCTTGGGCGACCCTTAGCTGTGTTACCCCCCACACTACACCTAGGTTAAACGCTGCCTGTTTTGGTGCGATGAGCGTCGGCGTGTTGGGCGAACCTTTATTGTGATAACCCCTACACTACACCTAGGGTAAATGCTGCCTGTTTTGGTCCGATGAGCGTCGGCGTTTTGGGCGACGCTTTCCTGTGCTACGTCCCCCCGCCTAGGTCGAATGATGCCTGTTTAAGTGCGATGGCTGCAGACGTACCCTTACTGTGTTGCACCCCCTGCACAGCGGTTGGGGTCAGTGCTGCCCAGTTTTGGCTCTTTGTACTGCGGTTCGTGCGGGCGTTACACATATACCCTACGGTCAGACTGGGCGCTGCACTTATGTTGCGGTTATCATGATTGGTACCTTGTTACTGCTGTACTCCTCTTATACGGCTAGTTGACGTGGCTGCTACCATCACTAAGGCTGGACGGAGTCAAGGCCCATATTGTTGCTGTTTGCTGAAATACCGCTACTTGGAGCAGGAACACCACAACAATTTATCTGTCTCCATAGCTTCTTCACGCGTCGTTCCTACCCCCCCCCCCCCCCCCTTCACTACACCTAGGCACCATGTCCACCAGTGACGATGGGGGCTACTCGGGGCTGGCTGAAGTCTTCCACGCACCCCAACCTGGATGCCCACGAGACAGGGAGAGCTCGCTCGAGATGCCGCGACTCAAGACGGGGGGAACCACCGGTGGCGGGTTCCGGTGACGAGACAGAAGACGGAGCACCATACGTCCACCCGTTCCCACCAACCAAGCGGGTCGATTCGCTGGTTCGCGCTGAGAAGAAGACGCACCAACCCCCACCGGACTCGGGGGCGTCTCGACGCCAGCTCTCGCCAGCCCCGGGGGAGCGCCACCAGCTGCCCCCCCCGCGCTCGACAGAGCGCCACCCCCAGAGCTCCCGGGACCGGGGCGCCCATGCCGCCCCCTTGGACTTGGCACACGCGGCGGCGCGGGCCCAGCGGGCGCTCGACGACGCCAACCAGACGATAGCACGCCGACGTCGGTTTGACAAAGATATCGAGCAGGCGAAGACCGCTGCGCGGGAGTCGTCCCTGGTTGCGAAGAGGGCGCAACAAGCCCTCGCTCAATCAGTTGCGTCGGCTGCGGCGGGAGCTAACGCGCTCCCCTTGCCTTCGTCGCGCCCGCAGGGTGCCGCATCCCAGCGACCACGACCCGGGAACGACGCCTTCTTCAAGGGCATCGTCGCGTGCATGGCGTCTGCACCGCGGGTAGACTTCTCCTCAGCGTTGGCAACCCGCGGTGGTGGAAACGGCCTGCGCCCTCCTCCCGTCAGAGAGGCTGGCGTCGCGGCAAGCGGACGTCCTCAATGGAAGCGGCCTGGGCTCGCGTGGATTGTACGCCCTATGCTAGACAGACGAGAGCCGCCCCGACTCTTGCCCTCGTCAAGGCCCTGCTGATAGCCCACGACGAGGACCCCGACCCTGTCTTTTGGCCGGACCCCGGAGGAAGAGTTGGCAGAACGAAACCGGGGAAAATGTCGCGACCGCGGGCACCGCAACCGTGGGGGTGGCAGCAAAAATGGTGGGGGTGGCGACCACCACCGCCGCCGCCGCGGGGGTGACAGCGCATCGGGTGCTGGTGTGCCTGAGGGCGCCGCCGAGGGGGCAACTTCGGTTCAACAACCGGGGCAGTTGGCCGCAGCTCTGGCAGAGGAATGGCGCGAGAGGACGTTCAGCGTGGGACGGCTCGTCACCCTCCTCCCGCTCGTCTTCGTCCTCGAGCACGGACCACAGCGAGATGGTCGTGGTAGCAGGCAAAAAGTGTCAAGAGCCATGGCAGGAGGAGCATCTGCCTGAGGCTTTCACCCCCCTGTTGCGTCTGCTGATCACGCACTTCGACGGGGTTGACACGGAGGAGGGCTACACTAAGTTGCATACTTTTGGAATGTGTAACGGCATGCCTTTTTCTGATTTCAGCGGGGAGTTTCGCGTACTTATGCCGACCGCTAACGGGGAGTGAGCGTGTTTTGTCTCCGGGGACGGATGTGGTGTTGGAGGTGGTTTGGGTGGCGGCGAATGAGAAATTTCCGGCTCTCCTGCCTGCGTTGTACCCTGGTTCGAAGGCAACAAACCCGCGGCCGTACACCTCGTTGGATGCTGTGTGGCGGTCTTTTAGTGACTAATAAGACACCTGCCGTCAACGGCGAAACATTTTTTTTCTCTCCCTGTTCGACGGGAGCGCGGTCATGCGCCCTGTCGAGGCCCCGGCCCGCAGATCATGGGCGCGGCCAAGGCCGAGTGCCGTCCCAGTCGCTTTCGTGGCAGACGGGATCGAGCCATCATTCAACTGTCATGCCCATCGATGATTCATCTGACCCTTGGCTTGACCACACATCGAACTGCTGGCCACTAGAAGAGCATCATTATACGGAAGGTTTCGCCGTTAAGGCCTCGTTTAAGACAGACGACCCTCCCCTTTGGAGCGGCCTCCTTTCATCTCGCGCTGATGCCCTCCGAGAAAACCGGGGGCTTTGCCTCAACTGCCACGAAGACAACTATTCCTTCAAGCATTGTAGGCATCCTTTCATTACTGCGAGTGGCTGCTTGAACCCTGAATTTGGCCAACTTGGCGACGATGACGCACACCGACGTTGACAAACACGCATGGTCTGCTACTGCCGAGACGACAAATCTTCTCGCCCGAACAACCACAAGAAAAATCGTCGCCATCTTTCAGGATCAGGGCCAGGTAGACTGTCACAACGATACCACGTACACGTCGGATCACCATGGTGGTATCCTGCGCTCGCCCGCCTCTTCTGCCCCCGCTGCCGCTCCTCGAATGCGCTTTGGAGCCGCCCACAACCTGGGCGAAAATAAATTTGCGCGCCGACCTGGTACATTCCGTAACGGCAATTGACAGCTCGACGGCGGTACGGCACCGTCGACAACACTGTCGAGTGGTAACTCTTTTGGTTTCAGAACATGCTCGTGTTCTGTTGCTAGCCTGCCCAGTAACGCAGCACAGACTGCCTCTGTCAAGAGCCCACGGGCTCCTACGCCGTCTGCGGACGATTCTCACGGCGTAGTACCGGCGGCGGAAACTAGCGCTTCAAGCGTGGTTTCCTCCAGCCAGGTAACTTTTTTTCTTTTCTTTCTTTTTCGACGGCGAGAACGCGCGCTTTCAGCGACGTTCCCCTCGGTCATGGTCTGAGTTCGGCAACGGGAACCGCGCTTCCAGCGCCGTTTCCCTCAGCCGCGGCATAAACTCAGCAATGGGGGTACGCGCTCCAAACGCCGCCCCCATCAACCATGGCACGGGAGCCTGCGCTTTGCGCGCTCCCCCTCTAGGTACGCGCCGCGCAACAATATAGCTGCAGCGACGGCGCGTCGCCTTTTTTTACGCGTATGTGTGCATCCCCCCCTCTCCCTGACCAGGCGGTGGCGGTCGGTTTGAGGTGTGGGACGGTCGACCCTCGAAACACTTTTTCTGACCACGAGGTGGCGGTCGATTTGAGGTGTGGGAAGGCCAACACTAAAACACCGAGATCTTTTGCGAGGCTCGATCCAGTGTTTGCTCGCGATAAGAGCGGGCGCTCTGTCCTTTTTTCCATCAAGGAGGAGTCGACAAGATTAGCTACCTCGTCTCCCTTCTCCAAGAGACATAACGGAAGAGAGCCTCCTCGGGTAAAAATGTTATTGCCTTGCCCGAGCCCCGCTCCAGAAGACGCCCACAGGGTTTACGGACCCTGCTTCGTCTTTTAACACGCTAACCCACGTGTTTCAGGCTACGTCTGCCCCAGTGGCACAGGAAGAAGATCCGACACTGCGCGACGGGCCGGTGGTGACTCCACGGCCTCCAGCCTGATCAGCTGGACGCTATTCCCGTAAATTTACGGAAGAATCGCGCCTCTCGTCAAGCAGAAACAGCTCAGAGCCCTTGCCCCTTCGGGCGCAGTTAGAGCAGTTTTCTTGCGATTATACGCCAAGAAGCGAAGAGGCCACGAGGCGAGAAACCGTGGGTTCGGACTCGCGTCGTGCTCCCGAGGCCTGGTGTTCCTGAGGGGGACACTACAGGCCCAAAGAGCCGAGGACTGGTGTTCCCAGACGGGGACATTGCAGACCCAAATGCCCAACGAGGGTACCGACGGGTTGGCACCGTCGGTGTTGGACTCTTTTTCGGGTGCAATGAGGGCGGCTTCTTATGAGTTTCCGCCAGCGAGTGAAGAGGACCCGAGGCGAAAAACCCCGGGTTCGGACTCGCATCTTGCTCCCGAGGCCTGATGCTCCCGCAAGGGGACATTATAGGCCCAAAGAGCCGAGGACTGGTGTTCCCAGCAGGGGACATTGCAGACCCACAAATGTCCAACGAGGCTACCGACGGGTTGGCACCGTCGGTTTTGGCCATTTTTCGGGCGCAGTTAGAGCGTATTCTCGCGCTTTTCCGCCAACGAGCGAAAAAAGACCCGAGGCGAAATACCACGGGTTCGTATTCGCGTCGTGCTCCCGAGGCCTGATGTTCCTGGACGGGGACATTGCAGGCCCAAATTTCAACACGGATTTTGACCCTTCTCTCGAATACTCCACAGCCAAAGTGGTGTTATTCTGGCAGCCCCCATCCTATTTCCCACCGTGGTCTCCTTCGTCCTTTGCCGTGGACGACGTACCATATTCTTGCGCGGAGCAGTACATGATGGCCGAAAATACCAAGTTTTTGCAAGACCATCGAGCAGTGGGGCTCATTATGTCGTCGCCTCGTCCAAGCATACGCAAACGCATCGGTCGAGGCGTGCGCAACTTTGACTCCGCTGTTGGGGACAGGGAGAAGCAAAACGCCGTGTCACCTGGCACCTACGCCAAATTCACGCAGAATTCAGCCAAAAAAAAAAAAAATCACCTTTTGAGCTCTGACAACAACCTTCTGGCTGAATCCTGCCCTCTGAACCCAGTGTGGGGCGTTGGTCTCCGGGCTGATGGTCCCAGGGCCAACAGCCCATGCCAGGGGAGAGGAAAACTTGCTCGGTGAGGCCCTTTCTGCCGTTCGCGCAGCTATTTGCGACAATGAGACCGGGTCGGCGCACCCGGCCTCCCCTAGTCAGTTCCGCACCTGCACTGCGAGTGCAAGCACCAAGAAATCTCGTCCGCGCCGCAACCAGACCGTTCACAGCGGCCAGCGCTCGCAAAGCTTCCCCTTCGGCGTTTCCGACCTATTTCTCGGGCGCGTTGGCCAATGAAAAGCCGTGAAGTTGTGGAGATAGCTTCTAGCGTCGGCCCTGACCTTGCGATGTCAGAACACTGCCCCTGTTTCGTCGAGGGTACTGTGACGCTGGACGACGTTTTGTTCACTATGAAAATCGCGTTTATCAGTCGAGCAACGCTCGACTTGGAGAGGCACTGGACTCCTATAGATTTGGGGACCGGCAGCATTGCTTGGGTTCCCAAACACCTCCGAGGATACTGAGGGGAACAAAGTTCCGCATATCCTCCGGCCACAATACATAGGAGAGCATTGGCAAAGTGGGGACCCTCAATGCACGAGTCCAGCGGTAGCTTGAGTTCGTCACCGCGTTTGATTGCACACTCGAGTACCGCAAAGGCAGCGCCAAGGGCATCGCCGAGTTTTCCGGCCCGTTTTCCAGAGCCCGCTACGGAGTACGACCGCAGTGGCTTGGAAAAATTCAACCTCGTGGGGTTGACAAGCCTCAACCCCGTTGGAGATAGCGGTATCTACCTCCTACGGACCCGCGGGCTGCGCGCTCCCCCCTCGCCGATCCCAGGAGTCGGTTCGGGTGGACTCGCGCCCCTCGCCAAAAGCACTGTCTTGGGTGGGCTCGTGCCCCACACGGAAAGCACTGCTTTGGGTGGACTCGAACCCCTCGCCGAAAGCACTGTCTTGGGTGGGCTCGTGCCCCGCACTGAACATGCTGCCTTGGGTGGGCTCCCTCTCACCTCTACCGCGTTTCACGAGTTTCGCACACACGAGCCACGTATAAGGATTGACGGCCTTTCTGTTTCCCCGGGGAGATTCGTCGCTCGTGTTTCTGCCTCCGTCGCCACTACCGAAGGCTGTACCGGCCGCGGGTCGATTTCACCTGCCGCCGACACTGTTTTCGCTTCGGTCTTTGCCATACCCATCGAGGGCGGCACGGGCTCCGCAGAAGCCCTGGCTGCAGCGACGCCCATCGCACAGCCGACTTATCTATCCCGGAGTTCTTTACAGGAGACGGCCCCGCCGCGACCACCGGTTCGACTGTGTCCGTCTCCGCCATGCTTGGCACTCCAGCCCCTCCGTCGTCGACGACGCGCCGACGAACAGCGATAACAACGGGTAATGCACCCCCGCTGTAGAATATGGATTCGGGCCCGGCGGGGCCCCTCGGCCATCTTGCGGACGAAGTACAACTCCGTCGCGAGTTCCACGGCCGCAGCCGACCCCGTCGCCGCCGCGACCCCTGCTCTTGTCGACTCGCCGGTCCGCACGGTGCCACTACCGTCCGACCGCGAGCACGCAGAGCCTATATGGGAACTCCTCTCTTACGGCTCACGCCTTCTCCTGGTGGCTCGCCGGCCGCATATACAAGGGCGGACGCCCTTCGCAACGCTGCTGAATTGCGTTTCGCTGATTCCGTCGCACGTTACTCACATGGCGATTGGAAGCGAGAGCAGCACGCTGAGCCGACGTGCCACGCCATGATGCGTTACGTTTCTATCGGCCGGCCATCGGTCCTGCCGCCCGACTTTTTGGCGTGCTACCTCTCGCACAAGCGTCCCTCCCTCTCAGACATCCAGGAGCTGGCGGGTAAGGGTCGACTATATACAACCGACGACGACTTTGTCCTACTCGTCCGTAAACCGACACTCCCGCAAACAAGCTCTGACAAACCGAACTCTGTGGGGCGAGCTGCTTGCTTGCTAAACAACGAGCCAGTTCGCATCTACGTTCCCCTGCTCATGCGCCCTTGGATCATGCAAGCTTGCCACTCGACGGCCTCCTGAAGTGCCAAGCGCGAAAAACCCCACGGCTGACTGTCCGCTGGCCCATCATCACAATGCCTCTGCCGGAAGGTCCAGGTATCGCCGTCAGTTTTGACTACTTCGGCCCCCTTCCGGTCACACCGCGAGGCAACACCTACATCCTGCTGTTCACCGATCGCTTCAGTCGTCGGGCCGACATGTTTCCCGTCACTGCCGCTGAGTTCACCGCGGAAGGTACAGCCAATATCCTGGTGAACCAATACATCCCCTTGTGGGGGTGCCCGCGCACCATACTCTCGGACAACGGACTGCAGTTCTGCTCCAAGCTTTCACAAGCTGTATATCAGCTGTTAGGTGTACACAAGCTTGCTACAAGCTCCTACCATCCCAACTGTAACGGGGGCGTTGAGCGGGTAAATCACACTATGGCACAAATGCTGGCTATGGTCGTCAACGAACGACAAGACGACTGAGACTTGCATCTGCCCCACGTCGAATTCGCTTACAACAACTCTGTCAGCGCGGCGACGGGTTTGGCGCCCAACGAGGTCCACATGGGCAGACTCCCACTGCTCCCCCTGACGATTTTCGACCGCAAAGGTGTCGTGGGACACCAGAGTCTGGCCCGTGACCACCTGGCCTATTGCGATTTGGCCACCGACCGGCAAAAGCGCGCGAACGACATTGTCCGCGCACACCATGCCCTCACCGTTTCCCGTGTTAACCGCAGAAACTCCGCCCTCGCCGACGCGCTGCGTCCAGCACCTAACTTCACTGTGGGTGGTTGGGCATGGGTATACAATTCTGCCTCTACCATCCGCCAGGGTGTGAAGGCGAACACCGACGCCAAGGTACTCAAGGCCAAACTCGCGCTTAACTGGACGGGCCCATACAAGGTCCTGGCCGTCGGTCCCTGCTCCGTAGCCGAGACCCCGGACGGCTCGCCGCTCGGGAGCAACTTTTCCCTTCCGACCTGCCTGGTTCGGACGCTCGTCGGTGTGTGGCCATCGAGCGCTGCAAGCCCTGTGCCAACCCCCACGACAGCGGGGACATGCCCAAATACCTACCGGCGGGGCTAACACAGTATATGCTCAACAAATTTTCCGAGAAGTCCCCGCCGTACCACGTCACTCAAGACAACGTTTCGACTCCCTTCCAACGGCTGGAGGTGGAGCAGATCACTGGTCATCAGTCGGTACGGGGGCGAGGTGGCGTCATCGCGGTGCTATACAAGACGCATTGGGCGGGACTCTCCGAACCGTCCTGGGAGCGGGAAATGGACCTTCACCTCTCCCGCTCCCACATCTTGCGTTATTGGGCCGGAACCCCGGACCAGCACCGCCAAACCAACCGCCTTTACCGCCGAATGCGGATCGGGGCGGCACAGCGTGAGCTCTACCGCAACAACGGGGAACGTTTCCTAGCGCCGGGCTACGCCTGTGTTTCCCGCACCGATTGGCTCCGTCGCTACCACGACACCGTACTTCCTAAGGGAGCCCACTTTTGGTACAAGGGAGACGATGGTTTATGGTGGCTAGGAAAAATCAGCGCGAGCACTACCGAGGACAAGGTATACCTGGTCCGCTTTATGGACGACCCGGAACCGATTAAACTCCCTCTTCCCCCGGCGCGCTACACGACTTCAACGGGAGCCTTACGAGGCTCTTGGTGCTTGCAAGTTCACATCGCCAGTGCGTTTCCTCGGGGAATCCAACGTAACGTAGACGAATCTCGAGGCGCGGCCGTGGCCAGTTGACTTCCAAGCCACCACCGCTTCTCGATAGTTCTTCATTTTTTTGAGGTATGAGTTTTGCGTCTTTGTCTTTGGGTCGTTCGTAGTGTCCTGAGGGTCTTCATCGAGTTTTGGGGCGGTTCTTTCCATTTTTTTTTCTGTCCTGCCGAACCCCCTGCTCAGTGCCGGGTCAGGGTTCGGGTAAAACGCCGCTATCTGAGGCGCAGGGTTGCCGTCTGTTTGTCATAGTTCAAATTCGCCCTGCCGACGCCCTCCTCAGCCCAGAGCCGGGGGGCGACCAGTGTACGGGTCTGTGTGTCTTCTTTTATGTTTTGTGTGTTGTATTTGTTCTGCTTCGTTTTTTTTTGTCGTCTAAACACTTCCTCCCCTAGCGGGGCTGTAAGTGTTGACAACTTCCATCCCGGGTATTCGTCGTTTCCTCGTCTAACTCCCCGCTTTGCCGATGGCCCGCGGGAGGTTTTTCGCATGACTTCTCCCTTGTGTTAGCGCCTGTGTTCCCCTCCATATCGACGAGGGCTCGCCTCGCCTTAGTACCTTTTTTGTGGTTGGTTTACCGTAGAGCTTTTCCTGCCCCCCCCGCCACACCGGCGGCATGCGGCAGGTTCTAGAGCCTTTTCTGCCCCCCCCGCCACACCGGCGGCATGCGGCAGGTTTTGATGGGTGACTACTGCCTTACTGTAGGGTCTGCTTTTCTTTCTACTGCTTTTCTTCGCGTGTTCCTGGCTCCATAGCCAGACGGTTAGAGGTGTGGGAGTAAGGTTTGAGGAGCCGCATCTTCGACTCATGGTCTAGTTCGTAGAACCGGAGTTTCCCCGAATCTCCCATATTTCTGCATATGCGACTCATCAGGGTGGGCTAGTGTTAAGATACGGCCTCGAAAGGCCTGTAGATATCCGAATTTGAGATCATTTGGATGGGTTTCGTATGATAAGGTTGGCGGTTTATATTCGGGGAAGTTAGGAATTAGATCGGAGGCACGCGCCTCCGATCTCAGAAGCTATCCCGGGCTCTGGTGGAAACGAATAAAGCTACATCTCTACGAAGGAACGAAAGTGAGTACTCTCCGAGGACCTACCCAATTGGCAGACCTGCAGGGGGCACTCTGTGTCCCCCACCTATTAATTTCACAACAACGTGTGGGGCGGTATCGATCCGAGAGGTCGCCATCTTCGTCCCGGTCGGTGCACGTTGTAGACACATGTTGAAGGATTTACAAACCAGGGATGAGATCCTATCCTCCCCGGGTGCGGCGGAGCTTCCGTGTTCCCATGGCTGGAATATCCCTACTTCCTGTCCAGAACCAACCTTCTAGAAAAGAGCCAGCGGCCTCTGACAAGGATTTGACAGGCCAATCATTGGCCCGAATCGTATTTAAAATTGCAAGCCGACAGCAAGGCTGGCTCGATGGCTGTCAGGACTGCCTCGGAATTGTCGGCAATGCGCAGCACGCGACGGCCTCGACTCGGCGCGACGTGATATCTAGTGCCGTACTGGTTATGCCTCTAACCCTCTCTACCCGCGACGGGCGGGGCGCACCGGAGGTCGACCGGGCTCTCCGGGGCGACGTAAGCACCTGCGACCCCTCCACCACTCAGGGGAAGCAGGTGCACCAGATAATCACCACCCGCGCCGTGACCTCATGGGGAAACCCTACGACGCGGCTGTGGCAGGTGGTTTGGGGGGGTCGTCCGGCCTCTATGCAGAAGGCGGTCATACAAGGTTATGTGGGGAATGCGATTGACACCTCGGACCACGTCCACACCGTGCTCGAGGGAATGGAGAGCCATCGACTTCTTGGCCTTCGTGCCCCGCGGCGGGGCCGGCGGCACCTCTCGCTATCGCAGCATTTGAGCACTCTGGGGCACGCGATTGTAACGATGGCGACCCGCGGGCTCCCGAAGGACGCTGGACCTCCACGTAGCGTGCGTCCGCATGGAGGCTCTCCGCGCGGCATTCTCTCACTGGGCTAAGCTCTTCAACGAGCATGTAATGGAGCACTACGCCATCGAGAACAGCCGGGGGGACCGGGCCAGACTGATTGACCTGGTGAAGACGAATGTGGTGACCTTTACGCTGGATTTACGCGCCGTTTCCGACTTTTGTGGCCACACCTGGGCCTACCCACCGGCGTTGAGTGCCTTTCCGGCCATCCCTGGGTCGCATTGGCCTCGCCTCGACGCATACATCTCCAGCGGTGTACTCATTAACGCCAACGTCCACCACCCCACCGCCCCCTTCACCGTAGTGGCCGGCGTCGCAGAGGGCGAGTGCCGGCAGTGGTCATACAACGGCAAATGCCGTTTCGGGTCCACTTGCATGTTCAAGCACGTCGGTCCCGCTCGCACGTTCGGAAACGACACTGAGCGCCAAGTGGCGACCCGTGGTGGATTGTCTGCCGGCGGCGCGGCTACCAACGCTTCTGCCGCTGCGGAGGCCCCGACAAAGAAGGCCAACGGCATGGGCAAAGCAGGGGCGGCGGGTAGCGGTAGCGGTGGCGGCGGTGGTGGCAGCGGCGGAGGCGGCGGCGGTGGGGGTGGTTTCGGCAGCGGTGGCGGCGGGTCCAGCGGCGGCGGTGGTTTCGGCAGCGGCGGCAGCGACAGCGGGGCTTCGATCGCGTGGGCCTCCACTCGCTCTGCGGCGGCCATAGCTGACGAAGAGGGACGGCCCTCGCCCCCCTGTGGGCACGAGGCCGAGCGTAGGGTGTACGGAAGCGGCAGCGCGAGATGCACAGGTTGTACGTCCAAGATCGGCGCCCGTTGGGGGTCAAGGTGTGACGAGCATTTTTAATCACTCCATGTCACTGTTGTGCAACTTGCCGAGTTTCGCATTGTACAGCCGCACGTCCCAATTAGATATTTTGCGCCAAGTAGCCTAACGGTGCATACAGTATTTTCGGGCAAGTGGTAGTCGTTTTTGGATGCATGCAGGCCTTCGGAACAGCCTTAAATGTCCCGCTGGTAAAAGCAGCTAGGATTCGTTTGTGATTCGGGCGAAAGAAAGGATTCCGAGGGTAGAGTAATTGGCAGATATCGCCGAACACGGTGTCCCGTCCACATTGAAGGGAGCGCAGATATCGGTGCGGCTTTGGCATGTTCACATTGTCCCAGCGTAACCTCACACTCTGATAGAGTCCTCGATAAAATCTTCAGAGACGTACGATTCGGGCGGGCATTCATTCTGTTAGTGAACCTCTAGCTGTGGTGGTGTCTGCATCAAAAACTCGGATTACACACGACTTGACGGCTTCGTTGTATCCGTACATACACCGTCTGTACTGACACTGATTTCGGGAAGCGCCTCCCGTAGCGTTGGACCGCGTGTTGTGAGACGTCATTTGGCGTTTTTGTGAACCTGCGTCGACGATTGGGGCCCCGTGCATGTGTCGCGTTGAGCAAGATCGACGCCACCGAGGCATTCCGCCAAGTTAGCGTACATTGGGCAGAGTGGGCGCCCGTGCATGGGTACGGCTTTCGCGCGTGGGTCTTGGCCGATCGCAGGTTCCAGTTCGGGTGGCCGAGCTCGCCAGAGTTTGTCTGCTTGTTTTCGGCAGCTCTCGAATACTCTCATCGCCACACGTTGTACGACGGCGCCGTGGTGATGGAGCAGGGAACTGCCGCGAGCATGTCACGGTCAACTCGCCGAGAGAAGGCGGTCTTCCAGCCCCGTTCCCACCTTATTGTCGGGTCCCCCGCGAACGGAGGGCGGAAACATAGCGAGTTCTTCTCACGGTAATACGTAGGCGATGGGATATTGGTGGAGGTATTATGGTGGCCCCATGGTCGGCGCTGTCGACGCGCGTCCGCGTCTTTGGGATCGGACCATTATCGGCTCTTTGGGGAGAAGTCGTCAAGGGATCCCGATCTGTCGTCCCCAGATAAGCGTTTCCCATTGGGACACTGTGTTGCGTGTGCTTAGGTAGGACATTGATACAATTGCGATGACAATTTATGTTCCCCCCGAAAAGCTGGAGAGACCCCATCACATGTTAAGCAAGTGCCCCCCGGACCAAAAACTTGCATCCACAGAGTCGTGCTCTCTGACAGGCCGGCTACTGCATCTATACGAGGTAGTGGGGCCAGATTAATGTGTTGTTCGACACATGCTTAACCACGTAGACTTTCTTTCCGTGCGAGCGTGGGGCGCGAAGGTCCCCGTAGCGCACACGCGCGCGGTGTCGTTCCCGCGGATCTATTTGGGTCCCGAGTTCCACTCCGAAGTGGCGTTTTGGAGTGTGTTGGTGACGGGAGGGTTAGGGTCTTCGGCTTCTCTGCGCCGTTGTGCATTTGTTTCGCGGAGCCTCCCGCGTCTACTTTGTGGTCGGACGCCTCAGGCAATGCCTTCGGAGGTTGTTTGTTGGGGCCTGAGCCTGGGTTCGCCGTGTGGTGGCGCTTTCATTTTGGCGATGACATGCGCGCGGTTGCGAGCGACGATCCGTGGTTGAAACGATCTGTCGATTAACGTGCTTGGGCTGTTGGGAATGATTGTAATGGCATTAATATCCGTCGCACAATCAAACATACGGCCTAGTTACGCACGGGATTCCACATTGATACGGGGGGATAAAACATCCGCCGTTCAATGGGTGCAAGGGGGGGAGAGAACCTCGATCGGGAGCGCTCATGCGTATTTTGCGTAGGGTGTTTGGAGGTGGTGTTTCGACGCCTTGCACATCGCTGGTGTGCAGAACACAATCGCTGATGGTATCTCACGATGGAAATCCGCGGCTATCGACGGTAACCTCCACGCGTTTCAGCCTGATGCCGTTTGGCGCCTACAGGTACTGGGGGCAGTGGGCGTCGCGATATGATCAGGAGTGTTGGCAACCAGCTCACCCCCCAGTCGGTTGCTCCGTCGTCTCACCGCTTACACATCAAGTTTCCGGCCTTGGGTCGCTTTTCGTGGACTGATAAGAGAGGTCGAGTATTTTGACGCGGCGGCTTCCGACGCAGATAAAATCAGATAAGATTTAGGCGCTGAAGCTCGAATTTGTGGAGTGGTGTGTGGCGAATGGTAATCAAGCTGGTCCTATTGTGAGTAAATCATCGGCCGCGCTGCCTTTCCACCGCCTCAACTTGAAACTTCAGTTGCCCGCGTCGTCGCCGCTTATTACACTCGCGTTGCAAGGGGTTACACGGTCGCATGTTGCCGCAGGGACCCCAAACAGAGTTCGCCGCCCGATTTTGTGGGACGCATTGTTGGGAGGACAGGGACTACCCTCGTCCTGGGGCCGGGCGGCCGAGTTCTTTGGATGTCTCTCGAGTTGGGCTATTTTTTCGTGGTGAGGTCGGACGAAATATTCGCCTCGCCGACCGGGGTGGTGCACCCCGTGCATTGCTTGACAAGGAGATACGTAGCGTTATTCCGAGGGGGGCAGCGGTTGGCCTCGTTGCAGTGGCACCAGGCTACCAGCATCGTGGTTCGGGCCATAAGGGTGACCATGCGCAACAAGGGTGGATTATCGTGCGCACACGTGGCGACGCCTGCAGGGCGTATTCTGGGGTAGGAGCAGGCGGCGGTGCTGTCGCTCGATGGTGGAAATGAGGTCGGGTTGCCGGAAAGCGCACCTTGGTCGTCGTATCGGCACGGGAACAGGTTAGAGTTTGGAGGTACACGGAGGCCCTCGCGGCACTTCGCCAGGTGGTACCAAAGGCAGGAGATGATCCCAGCGAAGTTGGCCTCCAGTCATTGCGTATCGGTGTATAGTGGCGGCCGGGGGGGATTTATCGCAGAGGGTGATACAGAGAAAAGGTAGATGGAAGGCCTCAGGGTCTCCCAAGGCGTACACTCACGATAACCCAGAGGACCCGGGTATAGTATCTCGTAAACCATCAGACTGGGAAGGTGGGACAGAGGCAGCCGGGCCAAGAAGCTGGAAAGTAAAAGTGTGAAAAAAAGAAAAGAAATGGGGCGAACACCGTAGTGTCGTCGCGATCTCGGAGTTGGGGTGTGTCAATGGTTTACTGCCATTGGGAGTTTCGGTCATCTGACACTGCGTATGTTACGGCCCCGGCCAGTTGACTGGGGGGGGAGCTCTCGGGTTCTGGCAGTACGATAGGATACGAGAAGCAGCGGCCGGTCGTGCGGCTCTTGTGTCACGCCAGCGATCCCTTCCAGCGCCGCAAATGATAATAGCATGACACATGGAAGGATACACAAAACTTTTTTTACTTTGTGTCGACTTTTTGGAATGTACCTTGACTCTAGTGTGGAAAATATATATATAATATTGAAATTAGTGCGGGGAACTTTTATCTTGAAGCAGTGCTGAAGGCTTTATCTTGAAGTTAGTGCAGGGGCGGTTCCGAAGAACACGAAGACGAAGAAAGCAAGGAACGCAAACAAAGGCGCCGGGAAGCTTCTCCGAGAGGAGGGTTTGGGCAGGCGTGTTCCGGGTGGGAGCGCTGAGAGCGAAGCACGGGGCATTATAATCAAGTGATTGCACTACAAAAAAACTTGCCGAGAGACTCGTAAGAATGTAATCACGGCTTGCTTTTCTGCCGGCGGCAAAAACTCTATCCTTGAAATACGTTCGTATGGAGTATGCACGATGCACATACAAACCTCGCAATATTTAACTCATCATGATTGCCTTAACACGCGCACTGCTCGCGTTCATCTCGCGTACCTGCCGTGCATAATATACTCCGGGAAAAAAATCAAGATTTATACTTATTCTCGTACTTCGTATATACCATTAGTAGTTCCAACGTTGCGGTGGCAACTCATTGCAATAATACGGCATTGCTACTGCTACTACTGCTGCTGCTGCTGCTGCTTGCATTTCGATTGGGCTGTCCTTTTAAGGTCCGATCGGCGAAAACAAAAGTAAAATTTGCTTCTACTAAAGCTGCTAGCAAGGGCTAGCTCTACATTGAAAAAAAACACCAATTAGAAAAACTGCGGGCAGGAGATACACCTTTTTTTCACGAAAAGCCAAAAAAGAAATACAAAAAAAAGGACAAAACGAAAAACGACGTGTTCTGTCCCCCCTGTCGCGGCTTATCAAGCCATCGTCAAAACTCGTCTCGACAAACACGCACGCACGTCTTCCCTTTCGCGTCGGAAAAATACAACATCAACTCAGCCATCCCAGCAAAAAACACGCTGGCAAATACCAGACACCAACCAGCGAAAAGCCTCTTAAGGGTGACATAATACCCTACTGCGGCGGCTGCTGCTGCTGCTGACCATATTTCCCGTCTGCCGCGAAAAAAGCGCTACCACAGCTACTCAATTTCGACTTTATCGTGCAACCAAAGGGACTAAATATCGGCTTTACCCCAAAGCCCTTCACAAAAATATAAGGCACTACCACGTACATCGGCGAAACACGAAACGCAGGTAACCCAAAAGGAGACCAAACAACAACGACCGACAGGACCCAGCAATAGCCAAAGGAGGCAGGTTGTCTAGGGAAACAAGCACCACTACCAGCCCCCCCCCCCCCACTCCCCACCCATTTTTTGCCCCCGCCCCTCACCCCTCGGCCTTTCCTGACCAACAACAGCGAACGTACCGGTAGTACTCCGATCGCCCTTTTGCGTGATATAGTAAGCTCTCCTCGACTGACAAAATACAAAAACAAAACCCAGGCATGTATGATGGTTGAACGCCCGCCGCGAAGCGATCGATGCCAACGAATCCAACAGCAACAACCGTTTTTTACAACACCATATTTATTTGCCTTGGCCTTAGGCCTCGCCCCACCCCAACGTGCGCGACGCCCTTCAAGCTTCGGTGTGCGAGGTAGCAGAATATAACGAGGGGGGCGGGCGCCCCCCCCCCTCTCTCCGCCCCCGCCCCTATATTTCCCCTCTCCGCGCCGACACATGCTTTTGAATAAAACGAAGAGCGCTCTCCTACAATACAAAAACCCAACACCACGTACACCAAAAAAATGCGCGGCAAGAAGGCAAGGCATCACGCCCCCCCCCCCCCCTCCCCCCGGCCCCCCTCCTCCCCCATGGTATCCCTCGCCACTCCTCTCCCCCGCTGGCAGAGAGCCAAACACCACTACACACCTGTCGCTCGACTGCTTCTTCTGATTCTGTTTTTCTTTCATCGTGACTGCCTGCATCGCCGCCAGCACTCCCGCACAAATTAGGTTTCTCGAGTTCATAAAAAAAAAAGCGGCACGGCTCCTCTTATGGGGGACAATACACACACCAAAAACTCCCCCTCCCGTGCTGCGCTGTGATACCCCGAAACTCCAAAAATGGTGTGGATATTAAATGCGCTGTAACTCAAACGGTAAGTTATCGCGGGAGGTGGGGGGGGTAAAAGGGTAGGGAAGCTGGGAGCGGGGGGAAGCAATCTATATGCACAACCCAGGTTAAAAGTTTCAAGCCTATCAGCCACGTGTCTTTTCCGCCTCTTCTCTCTTCTCCGCCCCTGAACTTCCTAGACGCCCCGCCGGAACGTGGCACACGTGGGTCCTTTAGACACAAGAACAACACTGCCGCGTCCTGTTTTTACGATCCCGATGCCGTCTTAAAAATCCCCCCGCGGGGCATGTCTCGGAAAACAACAGCCATCAACAGATTCAAAACGTAACAAAAAAAAAAGGAAGAGATGAGAGGAACAACAAACCCAGCAAAATACGAAAGGAAAGGAAGGGCAACGAAAGGGAAGGGAGCAAAAAAAGCAAGGAAGATACCAAACAAGAATAAAAAATAAACAACGTAAAGTGCTGAGAGAGGCTCATACACCCACCCATACACTTACCCAACAACCTACAGACACAGCAGAATGTAGCAAAAACTCGTTCTTAGCGCCGATAGCAGCACCTTTTCCCCGCACAGTTGGCAGCCCGCAGGTATTCCACAGATGGGGATAAAAAAAACGGCGGGACAGCACAAGCACACCACCATCACCACTCCACCAACACCAACATTATGCCGTGTAGCGAAAGGGCCGTAAATAGGGCGCGTGCTCCAAAACGCCCAAAGCCGCCACCGCCGCCGCAAGGTTGCGAGAGAGCTCGTGTTGAGCTCTCGCCAGGTTATTGCATTCTAAATCCACCCACCCACGCATCCACACACGCACCCACACACCCAACTACACACCAACAATCTAACACAAAAAAAGTACAAAAAAAAAACAAGTATCTGGGGTATATAGAGCTTCGTGCATCCGGGTGCAGACGCATGTGCCTCTCTGAGCAGATAAGACAATGCTGCGGTATACAGAGCTTTGCCAATCCGGTACAGACGCAATATGCGTCTATTCCGACTCGACAAGCCAAAAAACTTTGAATGAGGGGGCGGAGGCGGCGGGAGCTCGATGGAGGATCCACTTTCATCTCCCCCGGCGGAAATGAGAGTGCGCATGCAACAGCAGCTTCTGGCCACCCCGCCAAAACTCATGGACTCGCAACTCAGCCCTCCCCCTTGGAAGTGGCAATGGCAGCGCAAGGACGACAACGTAATGCGTGCTACTTGCCACTGGTCCTGCTCAGCGCACGCACGCACGCGCGTGTCAGCGATACTATTTCCGGCCACCCCGTACAAAAAAACGACGGACGCGCCAGTAAGTCCTTCCGCCGGCAGCGGCATTGACAGCGCAAGGGTCACAACGTAAACGAATATTACTCTGCCCCTGCTGCTGCCGTAGCTACCGCCACCACGCCAAAACGGACGAACGCGCGAGCCAGCGCTTCCCCCCGCCCCCCCCCTTTTCGGTGGCAGGGCAGCGCAAGGACAACAATCCTATGCATGTTGTTTCGTTACTACTACTGCTGCTGCAGCTATACCGTAGGGCACAACACGCCAAACGCGCTTCAGACGTAAACGTCGCACTTGGCAGGTACAGCCTTCTTAAGCAGCGATTGGGTGGTGGCGCCAAAACGTCCTTTTTTCACTGTCAAGGAACGGATACGGAGAGGGAGTTGGAGAAGGAGTTAGAGTTGGTGGTGTAGGGGGGTAGAAGGGCGGTGTTTAGGGTACGATGGCATCATCGGTTGGTTTGATTGAGCGGATAGGTAAGCAGCAGGAAGGAAAGAAGGAAGGGAGGAAAAAGGAAGAGGAGCAATCAGCGAGCTACGTACTGTAATAGGACTGCCCTATGGGTGCTTACGCCCGCCAACTGAAAACACACACCTCATGAATTAAAGCACGAGACTACGTATTTCATCACGTTTTCTCCTTCGATGGCGTTCGCATCACCAATATCCGACAACCAAAACGTAAAAAAAGCACAAAACGAACAAAAAACTAATCCGCACGAGGCGGAGGAAGTAGGGCGGAGGGTGGGGAGGCTTACCAGTTAGTCCCGGGTTGTCAGTCATGGAGAGCCAGGCCAAGTGGGGCATGTTCGCGAAAGCCTTGATGGGAATATCTCCTGAACGCGTGAGCAGGCAGGTTAAGGGCAGTCGGGGACGAACGGCGAAGTCAATAACGACCAGGATCCTAAGAGCGAAGTGGAGCCTACCGATCGACCACCCCAGACAGGGCTTTACTTCAAGGAACGGGAGGGGGGAGAAAGGCAGGGCGGGCGGAGGGGGGGGGTGGGGGGTCCCCCCGGGGTGTGCGACGCCTGCAAGCATCGACACAACCGAATTCCATCCTTAGAACTGCGACAACGGCGGTAACTGAAGACTGCTGTGTTGCCGATAACTTGTCTGTCCAACGCGCTGACAATCCCCCCGCCCTTCTCCCCGGGAGCGCGTGTGGGCGATGCACTGATCTTACCGGCGAGGCGATTCCCGACCCCGTTGTACCCTAGGTTCACGTACTGCAGCCTCGCCAGCTTGCCAAGCTCCGCCGGGATTACCCCTGCCATCAGCGAGAAAAAGACAAGGAGGAACGAACGCAAGCGGAAACATGTCACGCAAATCGTAATCACAAAATTCTACAGCGATAATCGTAGGGCATGGCGGTGTCCGTCGAATATGCCGAACCTATGACATAGAAAATATGGACGAGGGAGCGCGGGGGGGTGGGGGGGGGACGGTGCTGAGCATACCAGGTATTTAACGGTACAAACAGAAAAGAGCTATAACCAGTGCGACATTAAAGACGAAATACCATTGCAAACGGGGTTTCTCGCGAGAGAAATGTCAGAGAATGGCATTGATACAATAAAGCTTCAAACACGTGATCTGGCCGCTGGTAGACAGCGCCGAGAGCACCCATTGTGCAGGAAGAACATGGCAATTCGAAAAAGATACCTGGTACCAGGTACATAACAAGCATCCGTGCCTTCTGTCGCCCCCCCCCCCCCCCCACCTCCACCCTCCCTCTCCTCCCTTCCCTTCCTAGTTTCCCCTTGAACGGCCTCTTACCCGTGAGTTTGTTGCTCTCTAGCCTGAGCTTGTTGAGGTTGGAAAGCCTCCCCAGGGTGGGGGGGATAGGCCCTGCCATTAATTCCGCACCAGCAACAGCGGTAGCGACAGCAATAGCCACAACGATAGCGGCACCGGCAGAAGACAGCAGTATCGGCAGCAGACAGCGGCGGCAAGCAGCGGCAGCGGCGACATACGTAGCGGCAGCGGCAATGGCGGCGGTGGGTGGCAGGGGCGGCGGACGTGAGAGGTGTTGGCAGCGGATGTCGCGGAGGCGGCAGCGTTGGTGGTAGTGGTGGTGTTGGTGGTGGTACGATGGCAGGAGGTGGAGTTGTCTCTCGCGTTTCGGGGACAAAAGACTACAAATCTGAGTAACATCATTTTTATGCAGTAAAATACACTACAAACGTTGATTTATTTAGCCGGACGGGTAGCTCCTTCTAGAGGGCAACATAAAAACCAAGTCAAGAAGGGCAAACCCTATATGTACCTACGCACACAAGGGTCCAGCTATATAACTCGTACGTGCACAGCACCATGTTGGTAGCGATACGAGAACGAAGCAGACACACGGCGCAGACGTACCGGTAAGCTGGTTGTGGTTCAGATACATCTGCTCGAGCACGACCAAGTCTCCCAGCTCCGTCGGAATTGGCCCTGGAGCGAAGGAAGAAAGGACCAGTGGTGACAGGAGGGATGCCGTACAGGGGGTTGGTGTTCATAACTACAAACAAGGAAAACATAACATCTGTGTATTCGTTTCTTCAGCACTTACACCCTTTAGAGCCCTAACCCCCATACTAATTCCAAGTAATTTTTCCCCCAAAACGGCTTTCCAGCTGTAAAGGCGTTAAAGGGCGTTGTTCGCGACACGGTCCGCAAACCAAGGAACGGAGGTGGCCATGGATCCTGCGAGGCACCCATCTCAAGCACCACTTTCGCCGGTTGGTCTACTCTGATTTCCTCCTCCTCCTCCTCCCCCTCTTCCACGTTTACTCCTTCCCCTCCTCCTCCTTCTCCTGTCCCTCTCCGGCCGCTTCCACCCCCTCTCCTCTTGCTTCTCGTATTCCCGTTTCTATCCTCAGCCTCCTCCTCCTCCTCCACTTCCTCCCTGTGCTCCTCTTTCTCCGTGATCCTCCTATTTCTCCGTCATCCTCCTCGTATTCCGTCATCCTCCTCTTTCTCCGTCATCCTTCTCTCTCTCCTCTTCCCCCTCCCCTACCGTTTCTACTCCCCCCCCTCGCCGCCTCAACTTCTTCGTGTGGCCGATGCTGCAATCGTCATATATCGTCATTGATCGTCATTTTGGTCGCTACTCGTATACACGGGAGATCGTCGCGTGCGTTAGACTTTTCTATTCGTTGTTGCTGTTCGTTTTGTGTAATTCGCTCTCGTGTGGTAATAAGGCGTTCGTGGCCTGTCTCGCCCCCCCCCCCCCCTCTCGCCTTCTAGCTTATACCCCTCCCATCCACACACTTACCGACGAGACGGTTGTTGCACAGCGCGAGGTGCTGCAGCTTGCTCAGCTTGCCCAGCTCGATCGGAATGGCACCTGAACGACGTAATCGTTGAGTTGGTTTGGGTTGGTTTGGGTTTGGATTGGGTTGGGTTGTGTGGGGTAAAAGCTTCATCGAGTACAAGTACCCTCGAGAAAGCCAAGCCAAGCCAAGCCAAGCCAAGGGAAAACAAAAACTCAAGAACAGACTACAAGCAACACGGACACACACACACACAGCAGCAGCAAAAGCTCGGCTCGGCGGAGGCACATACACAACATCTACGTTCAAATAATCTCTAAAAGACAACAAAAAAGCACACACACGCACACCAAGCAGAGAAAACACACACATGAAACAAGCAGAAAAACATAGCCGGAGGCCGATACAAAACATCTACATACCAAGAATCAAGAATATCAAGAAGACAAAAAAACACACACCAAGCAGGAAAAAACAGTAACAAACCGTAGAAAATTCAAAGGCAAAAAAACAACAATCAGTACAAGAAGGCACTCAGGCATGCAGGCAGGGAAGCAAAGCAGGCAGCGGCGAATTACCGAGGAGTTGGTTGTCGTGCAGCCCGAGGTATTGCAAGTTGGACAACTCGCCGAGCTCTTTAGGAATGGCGCCGGTGAGGGCGTTGCCCTGTAGCTCCAGCTGCTGGAGCGTCGACAAAAAGCCGATCTCGGGTGGGATTAAGCCTTGAGGGTGGGGGTTAGGGTGACAAAGTAAACAGCAAAAGAAGGCAGGCGCAAGCAGAAGGCGGGAAAGAACGTCAAAACACTTGAGTAAAACTGTCAGCTTGAGAGCAAAAAGACAGGAGGATCCGCGTGAACGAATGTGGGACGGAATGGGATGGTACGGGATAGAATGGGATGATATGAGATGAGGTGGGGTGGGCTGGAGGCACAATGTCTCTAGAAGTAAGATCTACAGTAGATCGACCTCTGCAGCCTAGAGCGCTCTAGGAGCGGGCGCGGAGGGGGTGGGGGAAGTAGGCAACACTCTGGCCAAAAGAACGGCGACACACCACAACGTCGTACTCGTACGTGCCTGCTATATTTCACTATTTTGACAGGAGCAGCAACATTAGCAGCGGCTGAACGAACACATGTGCGCTATCAGTGTATGATAATCGGCAAGCAACAGTCAAGGGCGTACAGGCATCAAACAAACCCGTAACACCGACAAAGTAACCCGCAGGCCTGAGCTATTGTCAAAGACGAAAGCTGGAGCAGTAGTACTCTCAAGTTCAACAATTTGAGCTAACGACGCGCCACTGCTCAAACCAGAAGTGTCCGACGCAGGCGATGCTAGCCGCGGTCAACAAAAGCCCGTGCTCCGTCTCGAAAGGAATGCGTGGTCAATGACCAAATGACTAAGGAAAGCAACAAATGAGTACGCCCCTCCCCTCCTTGTCTATGTTCCTAAGGACTAAGGCCATGCATTGTATGATTATCCCCCCCGCCCCGTCTCGAGTACAAGACAGAAGTAGAATAAATAACAGAAGAAAGGGAATGGCTAGCGCTGAAACATAAGGCGAAAGAGGAGAAGCACTTAGAGATGTACGGGGGGTTGGGACAAGATATTGAAATGAAAACGTACCTGCACGGCCCAATGGACTACGCGAAAAAGCTTAAACTGCGATTTTGTGTAGGGGACTTGGACCTACCAGAAAGAAGAAATATACCACTAGTCGGGAGGAGGAGGACGCGGTTACAAACATGTGCCCGTGTGGCACAACAATAGAGAGTAGGACTCACATAGTAGGAGAATATGAAATATACAAGGAGGAACGAGGTGCGTTAGAGGCGATGAGGAAATTAGACGTATGTGGCATGGAAGAGTTTGGTAGACTAGATTATAGCGAGAAAACGATCGCTATCCTAGGAGATAGATGGTGGCCGCAGACGGCGAAACAGTACGGGGATAGGATAAGCAAACAGTTTCTTTGTAATATGTGGAAGAAGCGTAATGAGCGCCCAAATGTTGGAGGGATCTCTATCAGGAGTAGGAACGGTGCTCCGTCTCGAAAGGGATGCGTGGTCAATGGCCAAATGACTAAAGCAAGCAACAAATGAGTACCGCCCCCCCCGTCTCTCTCCCCCTTCAGACTCAGACCAAGATATTGCCTCATTTACTGTTTGGAATATCTTACCCATGAGCTGGTTGTGGTCCAATCGCAGGCAACGCAGTCGCGACAGACTCCCGACTTCCTTGGGTATGGAGCCTGATAAAACGGGCACATGCAGGCAGACAGACAGACATACAGGCAGACAGCCAGGCAGACAGGCAGGCAGGCAGGCAAGGCAGACAGACACAGACAGGCCAACAGGCAGGCAGGCAGGCAGGCAATGCAGACAGGCAGGCAAGGCAGACAGGCAGACAGGCAAACAGACAGACGGACAGACGGACAGACAGACAGACAGACAGACAGACAGACAGACAGACAGACAGACAGACAGACAGACAGACAGACAGACAGACAGACAGACAGACAGACAGACAGACAGACAGACAGACAGGCAGACAGACAGACAGACAGACAAACAGACACAGACAGACAGACAGGCACAGACAGGCAGGCACAGACAGACAGGCAGGCAGGCAAGCAGGCAGGTAGGCAGGCAGGCAGGCACGAAGAGAGACAAAGGGGAAGGGAAGCCAAGCAGAGAGGGAGATGGGGGGAGAAGGAGCGCGTAAGAGAGACAGGAAGAAAAAAAGTGAACAGAGAATCATTACGAGAGAAAAAAAGAGAATAAGAAATATGGAGAGAAAGATAAATACCTGGTATGCACTGCCAGTCAAGCACCATAACATAGAGAGAAATATACACCGTTAGGCAAGCACCATAACATTAACACCTCCTCTCGCAATGGGAAAAAACAACAACAAAGTACCACATCTTTCTACGAGTATCATATCACAACAACAAAATAGCCCACTCTCACCTTCCACCCGATTGGTCCCGAGCTCCAGCTTAAGCACCCTCAGCCTGTCAGGCGTCCACGAGACCCCGTGACGCTCATCCGCCGCTCCCGCCCACCCGGCGCGGCGCAACCAACGCAAGCCGTGACAGGCCCCGAACACAATGGCTAAAGTTTCGCGGTCACCGCCGTCTGATCCGTCCGCGACGACGGTCGCGGTGGCGGTGATGGAGGTGGAGGAGGGCGCTCCTGATGCTGCTGTAGAGGGGTGTTGATGTGATTGGGGGACGGGTATCCCGAGTGGGAGGGGGTAGGCGGCAACTGTTGTCGGGTGGATGCGTGGGTGGATGCGTGCGTGGGTGGGTGGGTGGGTGGGTAAGTGGGTGGGTGGTGTTGGTGTTGGGGGTGTTGACGTTGATATCGGGAGAAAAAAATGGACGAGCACGACAGCAAGCCGACGCGACGTGTGGCCGAGGGGCCGAGCGTTGAGGGCGGGGGCGGGGCGGGGGAGAAAGGGTACAAATCAGGGTTAGGTTCACGCTGATGTAAAAAGAGCAGTACCTAACAGAGGAGGTAGGGAAACGCCAATACTCGTCTCTCCCTGCAGAAGACGCATGGTAGGCTGTCGAAACGTCGGCGATTGCGTTAATTCTTCTAGTGATTCACACCAAATGCTGGAACCCATTTTTGTTCCAAATATGGATTCGTCTTAATTGGGTAGCGATTTTACGCGCCATATTAACGAAACAAGTATCGAACCAGCGAAACAGGTACTGGAAGAACGGCGACAAAAAACCTCACGCCTCCAGCCCTCCCCTACTATCAACAGGCGTGGCCAAACAATGAAACTAGGAAATAGCACATGCCCCCCCGCCCCCCGCACGACCCCTCCTTTCCCGGACAAGGAGAAGCCCCGTTTCACCCTCTCAAGCACCACTCACGCATCGCGGCAGAGGACATGGGGGGGCGCTGCTGCTTCTGTTTCTGCTGCTGTTGTTGCTCCTGCTGCTGTCCCGTGGCCGAAGTCGAAGGCGCGGCCACCGACGACGACCGCGAGACGCCGTCGCCCCTACCGTACGAGAACAAACCGGGCACCGGCAAGCCGTTGCCACCGCCACCGCCGCCGCCACCACCACCGCCGCCGTCAACACCGACGCCCTTGCCGATGGCTACCCCCCCTCCTCCGTGGTCACCGCCGCTGATCTTCATCCCGCTGGCAACGACCATCGCACCAGCGTCGGCGCCAGCACCAGCACCAGCACCGGCGCCGGGTGTAGTCGACGCGTTCAACAATTTGGCAGCAGCCGGGGTTAAGCCATCGCCTCCGGAGGTAACCACGGCGGCGGCAGACGCTCCCGCCGCTCCCGCCGCCCCGCCCCCCGCCGCTATCACCCCGTTAGAGGCACCGCTACTGCCGCTTTCGCCGCCGCGGGCACCACTGCCGTTCAGTTTCTGGCCTTTGTGCTTCGAGCTTCTGCCCTTGGTCGAGGATCGGTGCGCCCCGCCACTACCGCCGCTGCCGCCACTGCCCACACTAGCACCGCCTGCAGCGACGCCACTGTCAGTGGAGGCAACCGTACCGGCACTGGCACCGGCATCGGGATTGGCGCCAGCGGCGGCGGTTCCCCCGCCATGGAGGGTAGCTGTCAAACGAGCGATCTCCGCCTGCGCCGCGACGTTCTTTCGGTAGAATTGCTTGCGCAAGTGTCGCTGGACGTGGGGGCAAGGGGGGGAATTGTGGGCGGGAGGAGCCGAGACGGGTCGGGATCACGAAAGAGGGCGGGGGGGCGGGGAAGGGGGGCGGGAGAGGCTCAAGTGTTTCAGAGAGAGAGCGGCAGAACAACGAAAAATAAAGAAGTAAATAAAAAGGACAGCAAGAACGAGCTAATACAGAGTACAGCGGAACAAGGAAACGGGCCGAACCAAACTGAACCGGTGACTCAATAAACCCACCAACTCTCATATCATTGTTCGCAGGGCAGGGAGCCTAACCGAACCGGCCGTTCTAAACAAAAAACAACAACCATCATCCTCACCTCTTTTTTAAGCTCGTGGTA
Organism: Undaria pinnatifida; assembly: GCA_012845835.1. Taxonomy (NCBI): domain Eukaryota; class Phaeophyceae; order Laminariales; family Alariaceae; genus Undaria; species Undaria pinnatifida. Next base: position 8,241,507 of record JABAKD010000011.1, read on the forward strand.
AAGGTCCCTCTCCTTGCGCTGCCCGCCACTGCTGCTGCTGCCGCCGACCGCCCTCGACGACGGTGGAACATTCGACGCCGAAGCGGGCCTGCTTCCCTTCGCGCCGCTCGGCCTATCCTTGTCTTTGTGGCCGCCACTGCTGCCCCTGCTGCCGCTGCTGCTGCTGCTCTTCCTCCGCTCCCCCGTCCCCTCGCCCCTACCGCTCCCGTCTGATGACGAACGCCGGGGCAAATCGTCCCGAGACCTAGAGGAGCCAGTCGCACTAGCTGCGGCGGCGGCGGCGGCGGCGGCAGTAGCAGCCGTAGGAGGTATCCCCGCCCCGATGTCCCCCGTGTATGCCGCTCCGACCGCAGACTGTTCGTCCTTCGTTCAGGGAAAAAAACCGAGGTACATAGAATTCGTTTATACATATGCAAAGTGTATACAAAAATTGGAGAGATATTTAGCAGGTAGGAATGGACAGAGGGGGAAAGAAATATAATATGAGCCAAAAAAGGACGGGGGGGAAATTGAATACCGGCGGGGGGCGGGGGCGGGGAGTTGGAAGCCTGTCACGTTAGCCCTATGAATATACCGAGCCACTTTAGCGGCGCGACTGCTATAGGGGGGGGGGGAGATTGACAGCGCCAGTGAAAGGAAATTCGAATTTTCGCTCGGACAGATCTGGAGGCTCTATCAAATAGAGGCACTGTCGAGACAACAGCGACAATCACCTTCAAGCACTGACGTCGGGGATTAGTTTTTCACCAAACAAACGAACAAACCACCGAGCACAACACAAACAAACCAACAAAAACACAGACTACCAAACAACACAATAACCAACCAACAACAACAAGCAACACAAAAAACAACAACAGAGGCACGCAGCCACAACCATGCAGGGGTCAAGCCTCACCGCTCCTCCTCCCACTCCTCCTCCTTCCCGGCTGCTCCTGCGGCTCCCGTTCTGGTCCCGTTCAGCCGAGGGGTCGAGAACCATCGAGTTCGCCGCCGCGTGCAGCTGGTCGCTCGAGGGTAGAACTCCCGTCACGCGGTGCTTTTTTCAATTTTAGTGGTTGTAATTTCGGTATATGTTGACATTTTCACGTGGTTTTTGTTTCCGGTTTTCAGTTTTTGATTTCAATGTTACGGTTTTGCGGAGTTTGATCATGTTCGACGCGCGTCGAGCACCACCGAAGGGCGCGGAGGTGAGCAAAGAGAAGAAAAGAGGACATACGGAAGAAGACATAATGCGGGAGCAGGGGCGGAGAGGAGGGAGGTGGGAGGGGAGGAGGACGGGGGGGGGGGCAGGGGGGAGGACGGGAGGACGGGGGGGCGGGGGGGGGAGGGGGCGAGGGGAGGAGGACGGGAGGAGGGGGTAAGGGGGGGGGGGGGGGGGGGGGGGGGGGTAAGGTAAAAAGAGAGCATAGCAACGTTCTACGGTACACATCAGAGCCTGAACAAACGCAAATCACCAAAAAACGAAAGCGTCATCAATCATGACCACCAACACCACCAACACCATCACCACCACCGCAATCACTATCACAACCCCCCTAAGGCTGCGCGGTTCTTAGTGTAGTGGGATGAAGCTCGCCCTTCGTGCCTTCGTGCGGCTCGTCGAACACCTCACGGCGCTTCGCGCTTGGTGCAAGCAAAGCAATGCCTGTCTGGTCGGTAAAAACCCGACATGCTCCGTCCCGGCATTGTACGGATGGGAGGGTATATAGTCATACGACAACGGCCATGCATGAATATCGAGTACCCCCCCCCCCCCCGCGCTAAGACTACGGCTATGCATGACAATGACTTCACCCCCGCCACACCACACCACCATCACAACCATACTCACCTCCCACGCCTGGATCTCACAAGTAGCACCATCTTCCGGAGACCCATCCGCAAATTGCTCCCCCTCAATGATGACATCAACCACGGCAAAGGACGGAGAAGACGAGGTCGACGCTCGCCGCTGTGGCGCTTCTCTCTTGCCGTTCCTGCCTCCGCCGCTACCGCCGGCCACGTTCGCGACTTCTTCCGGAAGCGACGCACTCTTGAGGATACCTAACGGGGCGGCTGCGGCGCCGCCGCGGCCGCTGTTTGCCTTGTCCTGCTCCTGTGCGAGCGTGACAAGACGGGACGGAGACGAGACAAGCCAAGGGCGGTCGTGACTTGTTAATTGTCGTGACTGCTGCTGTTCCAAAGCACGTTCGCCAACCTGTCGTGACTACAGAGCACTTCGTACCAGGTACAATGCACCGGATAGGTCCTCCGAGGTAGACAAGACTTGACGCAAAAAACAAACGAAAGCTTACACCAGATAAAAAATTGCGTTCCGTCTGGAAAAGGCCACACGTCCTCACCACACTCATAACTTGCTGAATGTTCTATAATACGATGTTGTGCCAAGACGGCCGAGTGCCAACAACATCTCCCGACCAAAAAAACACAAATACCATGCCAACCAAGTGCGCGGGCTGGTGAACAGACCAGCCAACAGTCAGCGAAGAGCTACGAGTGAGTTTCATCTATGAGCGCCCGGTAGGAAAAACGCTACTCGAGGAACAACCGGCTGCTTCAGGCTTTATACGGTTACGTCATTTGCGACTGCCCGTTACAGATTTACAGTTTGTTTTTTTTTCATGACCGGCCGTCACAGACCTACAGATACGTTTTTCTTAACAGACGTACAGAGTTGACGGGGGGTTTTTACGAACGAGCTTTACCATACAATATTACAGAAACGACTTTTTGACAGAAAAATAAGAAGAGAAAAAAAACGCGTGCTGCCATGGCGGCAGCACTTTTTCGCTCAATTTTTTTTTTTGGATAACGGGGCTCCTTAACTCCGTTAGAGCCCCCAACCCCTACCAATACTAAATCCAAGTAATTTTGTTCCCCAAAAACGGGTTTCCAGTTGCAAAGGGGCTATTTTTTTTTGCTTAACTGTTTTTCCTGGATAACGGGGCTCCTTAACCCTTTTAGAGCCCCCAACCCCTACCAATACTAAATCCAAGTTATTTTGTTCCCCAAAAACGGGTTTCCAGTGCTGAGGGGTCATTACTCAATTTCGTCGGAATTTCTCCTATTTTAAGCAACACTTTTTTTTTGGTATACCTAGGTCATCGGGTTGTTGCGTTTCATTTACCTCGAAATCAGTGTTACGGGTGGGGCGTAGAGCTCCCCAAGCCACCACCCTCAGAAGGCAAAAAAGAGCCAGTGTAACTCGACCTACCGTGGCATACACAAAAAAACGCACAAAACACACATACCTCTGTCGTTCCATCCTCGCCACTTCCCACCCCCGCCGCCGCCGCCGCCACCGTGGCCATCTTCGCTGACGTCATCGCCGTTGTCGTTACCGTTGTCGTCGCTGCTGCTGCCGTTGATGGCGGCGGCAGCACCGGAGGAGGCAGCCCATCTTCCGGCGTCGATATTTTCGCGGCCAGGATGGCGTTTGTCTCCCTCAGCTCCTCCTCGCGGCGCTTCGCCTCTCTAAGCTGCGCCTGGAGGTCCCGCGCGCCAGCTAGCCCGTTTGCCAGCTCGTCGCGCATGGTCTTTTCCCTCGTCTTTACCGCCTAGGATAATGTGGGGGAACGGAGAGTTACATACAATAGGAGGGAGACAACGGGGAGGAAATGGAGGAAGAATACATAAGGGTAGAATGGGAGGGGGGGGAAGAGTTGGATACAGGAGGAGGAGGATAGGGGGGGATTAAAGGAGGGGGGGGGAGAGGGGGAGGGAGGCAAGGAGAGGGGAGTGGAGGAGAGGAGGGAGCAGCGGAGATGGGATGGTGGAGGAGGGATAGGGCAGGCGGAACGGGGGAGGGGGGAAAGGAGAAGGGAGGAGGAGGGCGGAAGGAGAAAATAAAAGCGCGGGGGGAATAATTCAATAACGATTCGGCCCATACGAAAAACGGGTCATCGTCAGTCGCTAATAAATACATGGAAGATTATCCAGAGGTTGCACGAGAGCAGTCGAAGGCTCCGATTTAGACCAGGTTTTGAGCCGTCTTCGGGATAACTCAAGCTGACGTCCACCTCTCGCCGCGCTGTTTCCTGCACGTGCCGCAGCTTGCTCGCCCCTCTCCACTCTGCCGGGAGTGGCCTCGGCAGTGCTCTCGTTGTGTCCCGAGAGCGAGTGCTAATTTTCATTTTTTGACAAAAAAGTTTGCTACGATTTCAAGTTTCCACGCATTCATACAGATGTACATCAGTTGGAGCTTATGTGTACGTACAATGTCGAGCGGGTCAAGAACAAACGAACGAAACAAACGATTGACATCGATTAGTTTTGGTTGGAAGGTCGCTGTTTCGAATCACCCCCACGATCGTTTTTTTTTCTTTCCACGTTTCAACAAATTGATGTGCGTTCGTTATGGGTGTAAGGTCGCAGCTTCGAATCCCTCTATAACACGAGCAATCTTTTTTTTTTGGGCGTATTTTTTTTGTACCTCATGATGGTATAAAAGGTTGAGTGGCTCTAACGATTGAAGGTCGCGGTTTCGATTCCCTCTAGCATCGTTTTTATTTTGGTGATTTTTTTTCTTCATCTCAGCATTTTGACATGCGTTCGTTATGGTTGGAAGGTCGCAGTTTCGATTCCCTTTACGATCATTTTGTTTTTTGGTGCATTTCTTTTCTACGTCTCACCAGATTGACACTGACATATCTTCATTCAAACACGATATATTCGAGTGTACCCCTTGGCAGTACTGTCGCATGTACAGCCTCGATTTACCTATAAACCCTATACTCATAATGCATATCATGCATCCTCGAAAATTACGGGCATGCGCGGAGCCAAGGCGGGCGGCAGCCCGCGGCGAAGCGCCCCTGATATACCCTATATTCGTATTGAAAACATTATTCCGGTGCGATATAGGTGCAGACTGCAACGCTCTTCTGGAAAATACACTAGATACGGACTGCATGCAAGCAAGCAAGCGAACCCACCTCGAGCGCCTCCTGCATGTCCCTCTCCCTAGCCTCCGCTTCCAGCAGGCGCGCCGCCATCGCCTCTCGCCGCATGCGCCCCGCCGACTTCCTCCCACCCCCGCCCCCACCCCCGCCTCCGTCCGCCTCCAACTCCTGCAATTCTCCGCTCCCTCGGTCGGCAGCGCCGCTAATACCGACGCCCAAGGTCCTGCCACCATTGCTTTCAAAGCTCCCGCTACCGACAAGCCCGCGCCCGCGACTACTACCGCTGCCGCTGCCGCCGAACCCACCGGCGCCCAAACCGACTCCGCCGCCGCTGTCTAAGCTATCGGCGCTCTGGCTGCCGATTCGCCCGACCACGGCACCGACCGCGCGCGCCCTCTCCCTCCTGATCTTCCTCCTCCTACTAAGCCCTTCATCGCTGTCGTTGTTATCGTTAACTCCGCCGCCACCGTCACCACCCCCAGGACCACCGCCCCCGCCACCGCCACCCCCAGCGGCAGCGCGAATAGCTCTCCCAATCTCCACAGGACTCTCCCCGCTCCGGACCTCATCCGCGGAGACCATCCCCTCGTCAACGTCACCGTTCTCCTGCCCCACCCCCCCCTGCCCCCCCTTCCGCCCCGCCTTCTCCTCTCCAGTACCCACCACATTTACCCCTTCTTTCGGCGTCATCGCCAGCGTTGTCGACGACGACTCCAATAGCGCAGTCGTCGACACCGCCGGCGGGGTACCACTCGAAGTTGCAACCACCGCCGCCCCTAGTGCTCGCGCCATGGCCCGGCTATCGATACCCGTAGCCACGTCTCCCGAGTCGAGAGAGCCCGAGCCGGTGCCGAATGCGATAGCCGCGGCCGCGGCAACGCTCTCGGCGGCCTTGAGGCGAGCGCAGGCGGCGGCGGCAGCAGCCTCCGAAGCTATGCGTTCGGCCTCCTCGAGCTCTGCGCACCTTGCCTGCGAGGCCGCGAGCTGCCGCTCCAATCGCGCTTGCGTGTCAAAGGCGGCCTAGTGTGTGGGGGGGGGAAGTGCGAGCGGAAGGAAGGTGAAGAGAGGGCGTGAGAAGAAGGGAAGGCTTGCGGACTTCACAAAAACAAACAAAAAAACACAACACACCAACTACAAGCCGTAATAGAAGGCCAAAAAGACATAATAGGGCAAGTCATGGAGAGCGATAAAGACAACACCCCCACCGCCACCACCAACACCACCACCAACTGTTACACCATCAACGTCCTCTGTTCCATAAAAGCCCCTCCCTTTCCCCCCTCACTCTCCCTCCCCCTCCCCCTTCTCTCCCTCCTCAACACCACACCGCACCTGTCGCTCCTCGTTCGACCACACCTCTTTTGCCCCCCCCCCTGCCCCGCCGCCCCCCGCCTCCCCCGCCGCCGCCACTCCACGGCTTCCACTGTCCGAAGCCGCCGATGAATCAGCCGCCGCGCTTTGGCCCAGCTTGCGCGGGGTGTTTTTCGATCCCATTGGCCCTAATTTCCGTCTCTCGTCTCCCCCCAAGCTCTTGACGAGGTCGTGAAGGAAGGAGACGATCACGTAGAACCCACCCGGTCGGAGCTCTGGCTCGTTCCTGTTTAGGTTTGGTTTGGTTGGGTTTCATTGGTGGGTAGGTAGGTGGGTGGGTGGCTTGGTGAGTGGTTTGGTTTAGGTTGGCTGGTTTGGTGGGTGGGTAGGTGGGTGGTTGATTGGTTGGGTTGCTTTGGTCGATCGGTCGGTCGGTCGGTCGATTGGTTGGTGCGCATGGTGGTTGGTTTGTTGGATTGCTTGCTTGCTTGGTTCTACAAGGATTGAAAGTAAAGCTATTCAAAAAACAGCATTTTGTTTTACTCTTGATACATTTCCAACTCCGAAAAAGAAAAAATCCTAGTCTAATTCCCAGTGTTTTGTGCCCATGTCGGGACCGCGGTGCTAAAACGGCAAGAAGAAACCCCCAACGCAGTAGTCTACCGCTAATGTTATGCGCTATTGTTTCCTATATGGTGGGCGAGGGTGGTGTCGTTATCAGGTGTCTCACCCTTCTTCCCCCCAGGTACCTGCCTTCATGTTGATCGCGCATAGGGTTCAGCGACTCCCGCTTTTCAGCTTTTTCTTTCATGGTCGACAAACTTCATCGAACTTTGCTAGCTCGCTCGCGCTTTTCCGCTCGTGAATTTTTACGCAAAAAAAAACGTCTACGACCACGAGTATGCACTCGGTGAGAATTAACCGGTGACCTTGACGGTAAAAGGGACTATATTCACCAACTACTCCATCGGGGGGCGCGTATATATCGCTATAACGTGGGCGTATATATTAACAATACTCGTATGTATAATACAAGCGGGCGGCTGACGCCGCCCGCTTCGCTCGCGCAAGGAAGAACGCAGATAAAAATGCAAAGAGGACAGAAAGAAGAGGCCCATGATTTGGTGCGACTAGCGAATTGATAATGCCAAGAGCTGCTTGTGCAGAGCTATTAATAGCTGCCCTGTGCTGTGCACTACTGTGCTGTGCGCTTGTTGGCGATGTCATATTCTGATCGGCAGTGCGGGTGTATTTGCGAGGGGGGGGGGGGGGGGGGCATAGGGATATAGTAGTTCTCAAGGGTTAGGACAGCAGTGTCCGGCCGGAGTCCGCCGTAGACACAGCCAGGGAGTGGTTCTCCAGCCCCAAAAACAAATCGATCCCGTTTGGGTACAATTTTTAAAATACATACTCTAAACTCCTCAGCTGCGAGTTCGACAAATTTAGGGTCGATATTCATCTTTGCAAGCTGCGTGACACACCGGCCGCTCGCTTTCACAGATGTACTACGAGTATCCTTGGAATACAAATGACTGCTACGGGTGTTGTCAGGGTTAACATACTGTAGTGTAGTATACGTACGGTAGAAAGCGGTCACCGCTTCGTTCCATGACCGTATTTCAGCAGCAGTACTTGCCGGTATCACAAGCCATCCCCCCGAAGGTCTGAACCTATGGCCTGCCACAGAAAGAGACGGTAAGAAAAAGCTTCCGTATACAACGGCAGCTTGCGCTGCAAGGGTTGTAACGAAGACCACTGATAGGGACAGCTTGCGGTATACCTACAATGGGATCCGAAGGGTGCGCCAGCCAGCGTTGGGCTGCGAAAGCAACTGAGTTAAATCGACACACGACGCGTATGAAAATACGTGGAAGTGTGGTGAGCGAAAGCTTTATTTTTCCCCATCCGCCGGAGGATGAAAAAAAAAAGCTAATGTAGACTAAGCTACACATTAACTTGTACTGCTGTGAAATCTACCAGGTGTGAACTCTCGTCGGGGCTCGTCGGTGATGCTTGCCCGGGTTACTTGCGCGGTGGCTTTTTTCTTTTCCTCGCGGTTTTCCAGGAGTTCTGGCGTTCCCTCCCCCCTTTACCAGCTTGCGACACCTCCGGGATTTCAAGCGAACCACACATCTCGAGAGGCGCCTTTACTGGCTTAGTCCCACAAATCGTACCAGATAAAATACCAAATATATTCCACTTTATCGAGGTTTTTAAGCAGTTTTTTTGTGTTTTTCGTGTTTTTTTTTGTTAAATCGCGAGAGGGAGTCGACCCACCTTAACCCTAACCCTAACCCTAACCCTAACCCCGACCCCAACCTTAACCCCAACCCCAACCATAACCCCAACCCCAACCCCAACCCTAACCCCAACCCTAACCCCAACCCTAACCCCAACCCTAACCCAGGCTAGGGCTCCGACCCGAGCACGGCTTGGCCGCACTTTTTGGAAAAACTGCCGAAAAATGTGCAGACCACCTCAAACATCGAAACATATTTGGTACTTTATCTGGAATAATTCGTGGGGTGAGAACATCGCAAAGTGAACATCGCAAAGCGAAAGGCAACTGCATCTCGAACGCGGAGAACTTACTCAAAACTACAAAACGTCTTTTTTCTTATGGTCATTGTGCAAGTCCTGACGAAACCCATGTATCGTATCTTATCACACCATACGTATAATAAGTAGCAACTGTTTTCAAAGTAGTACGATGCGCGTGCACTACGTACGCAACAGCACTCGAGAAATTCGGAGGTCATGATATCAGTCGCCGAGGACCAACGCCCGAATGGGTAGGGTGGACCGTAACTGGACCAAGTCCGGCGGAAGGCCATCTCCCATGGCCAGGGGTTTTGTTAGTGGGTGAGCTTACGCAAGTCCCACACTACCCGGAAAGATGACATTCCGGGTGGCTATCTCCACCGAACCTGACCCTCAGGGGACAGGCCGGGTCGACATACGCACGCATCCGTATACAACGGCAGCTTGCGCTGCCGGGGTTGTAACGAAGACCAATCAATGATAGGGACAGCTTACGCTATACCTACAATAGGACCCGAAGGGTGCGCCAGCTAGCGTTGGGCTGCGAAAGCAACCGAGTTAAATCGACACACGACGCGTATGAACATACGTGGAAGTGTGGTGAGCTAGAGCTTTATTTTCCCCATCCGCCGGAGGATAATAATAAAAAAAAAAACGAAAAAAAAGTTCATAATATTGTCTTGTCTTCTGCACGAAGCGTCACAAGTTTTTGTTTCAACATCTGCAACTCCAACTACTGAAAAAACACATGGACGCACCTACCTCACTTCAAGCTTTACTTCAGCTCTCAGCCTGGTCCAAAACACGACGTTGTGGGCGGACAACCGCTGATCCTTGTAAAAATAGTACATTAAATAATACTCGGAGTAATATTTTCTGCAGTAGTATGATACAAAAAGGCTGTGGTCTAAGCGGCCTCGCGCGCTGTATGCATCCATTCCTGCGGGGCTGCTGCCGTACACAAACCGCACCAAAAAAAGGCGCTTGGACCTCCTGGCTCTTTCGACGTGCCACATGCAAAAGAAAAAAACGATCCCGCACCTTGACTGAAGCACACATCTTCTGGGTCTCTACAATAACGAACCAAGGACCCAACAACAAAAACACACACACAAACGCAGAAACGTGAAAATCAATCACGAACAAACAATGAACACTAACCTATTGACTATTAATGTGAACACCATCTCACGCAATATTTCATGCCCAAAACGTTTCACGTTTCATACCACTCTGTCCGGATACAGCAGTACCAGGTACTGTTTAATCCTGATGTTAACGCCTCTACAACTGGAAACCCTTTTTGGAAGCAAATATACCTGAAGTTAGCATAGGGAGGGATTTTGGGGGCGCTCTAAAGGGGTTAAGGAGCCGTAGCCGTACCGCGAGTTAATGTTAATACCAAAACGGTACTAATATGGTAACAGTAGAGGTCCCCCCCATATATGGCGGTGTCTCCGTATAAGGCGGTATCCTCATATAAGGCGGTATCTCCATATAAATCGGTATCCCCATATAAGGCGGTATCCCCATATATGGCGGTATCTCCGTATAAGGCGGTATCCCCATACAAGGCGGTATCTCCGTATAAGGCGGTATCCCCGTAAAAGGCGGTATCCCCATATAAGGCGGTATCCTCAGATAAAAGGCGGTATCCCCATATAAGGCGGTATCCCCATACAAGGCGGTCAAAATCGCTTGACGCAACCGGGGAATCGCACTCACAACCCGGAATGAACTTAGGCGGCTTCCCTCTGCGAGGCGGTCATATCGCCCTGGCACACCACGGCCATACCGGGGGGACCCCTATAGTGCTGTGCCATGCTTACATTTCAGGACAGACATACTGCCGCTTGTCTACAATATTCTATCACACGACACGCGTATTCAGTTGCTGCGCCAAGCAGGACTCCCTCCGCGTACCTGAGACACCGCTGCATGACTTGCACATGCCCAGGGTGTGCCTCCACGCTGGGCGAAACCTTCGGTACCCACGGCCCCGCACTGCCGCCGGCGCCCCCCCCGTTCCCCAAGTGGGCCTCCATAGAGCCCAACGACGCGTCGGATGGTATGGTTTCCATGCCCCCCCGACCCCCCCCCCCTCCCAAGGAAGATGGGGGCGGGAGCTTCTCGGCCAACAGCTAAGGGAGGTGAGCGTCGCCATGTTTTTTCGTTCCGTTTGGTCGGTTGGTCGGTCGGTCGGCCGGTTGATTGGTTGGTTGGTGTTTAGGCAGACGTTATTGGCGCAAGAGAAGAGAGTGGGAGGAAGACGGAGAAGGAGGTAAGGAGGCGGTGGAGGGGGGGGGGGGGGGGGGGGGGCGGAGGAGGAGGGAGAGGGAGAGAGAGGGAGCGGAAGAGGGACAGAAAGAGAGAGGGGAGGGGGCGTTAACGATGCTCACCCAATGCTTCAAAAATGCTTGCACGAATCCGGACTGGAACCAACACCTTCATACAAATGGCGCCGGCGATCAAAGGCTGCACCGCAAGGCAAACCGCGCCGCCCCTCCCCCCTCACTGACCTCCCTCCCGACCCACTGGTCTGACAGACTACGGCCATGCACGTCAACGGTTACAACCTCCCCAGTCCAACCCGAGTTCGCCTTCCTACGCATCTATCCAACCAGTCCTCAATCCCCCCCCCCCCGCCCGTCTCAAATCCACTCCCCCCTGCCTCTCGTAAAGGGATGAGTGGTCAATGGTCAATTGACTGAGGCAAGCAACAAATGAGTACCCCCCCCTTGCCTCTCGCCCTCCCCTCGTCCTACCCAACTCCACCTTCCTGCGCGTCTATTCAACCCCGTAGACAGGACAGCAAAAAATCGAAACACACCTCGTAGAGGACGCCACCGTAGCTGTACAGGTCCGACCGCTGCGTGTGTTCCTCCCCCTCCAACACCTCCGGCGCAACCCAGCACTCCTCCCCCGCAGACGCAGAGTCATCCAGCGCATCCCCCCCCACCCCCCCCGCGCCAGCCGTCGCGGCCGCTGTCGCCGCCGCGGCCGCTGCCGTCGACGCTTTGGCAGGCGAACCCGTTCGTTGCGTCGAGTCCGCCAAACATTTAGCCTTGATGGCCTTGACAGGAAGCAGGCCGTAGTCGCTCACCATCAAGCGATTGTTGTCAAACACCTGAGTGAGTCGAGAAGCGGGGGGGGGGGGGAGGGGGGGCGGTCGAGGTGTCGATTTTCGCATCTATCAACGAAGCAAGTCGAGCAGCCAAATCAAAAACCAAAAAACAAGCTATCGACGACGCGTATGAAAATACGTGGAAGTGTGGTGAGCTAAAGCTTTATTTTTCCCCATCCGCCGGACGATAAAAAAAAATAAAAAAAACAAGCCATCGAATAGATTACCTGTTACCCATCATATCCCCTCTTATCTGCCCCTTCTCCCCCCCGCCTCCGACGGGGTGTACACATTCAAATGCTTACGGTTACGTCTGAAAAATGAGTATCTCCCCCCCCCCCCCCCCCCCCCGTCCTCTCCTACCCCCTCCCTCCTTCAACCCCCCCCCCCCCCCCCCCCCCCCCCCCCTCGCGCTCCATCTCACTCGCGTCTCGATTCCTCATGCCACACCTCTCCTCCCCCTCAAGCGCGTGCCACACGTACAACCTTCAGTTAGGCGACTCTACGTCGGCAGCTGTCGCTTGCATTTTTTGCAAAACAACAGAGGGGACATCACGTATTGGCCAATCAATCTCTTCCGGACTGGAGAGGTTCCTCAACACAACAAGAACACAATATCGTATCGCTAAGAGCGTCACATCTTAGCAACCAGGACTAAATATGGTTTGTAACAGAAAAAACAGGGGAATACTAAGGTCTTGGTGTATACCGTGGGTCTTAATTACCATGATCCTCCGAAAAAAATCAGAACGTCCTCTTGTGCTCTTTCAACATTATTCACTGTATACCTACGGACAGGATATTCTTGAACGTGTATAAATCGTACGCTTTTCTCAAACAGCCAATCTTAGGGTGCGATATACAGAGCTCCTACAGCAAGGAGTTCCAGAAAAACTCAAGTGCACACACATACCCAGCTGCACCATGGCCCCCTATGTCATACATGTTACTCACCATCACGTTCTTAGACTTGAGAGCACCGTGCAAAAACCCATTCTCATGCAAGTGCAGCATGCCTCTCGCCACATCAAACGCCATCGCCGCCTTCTCCCCCGCCGACAAGTGCCCCCTCCCCCCCGCTCCCCCGCCCCCCCCACCCCCCCCCCCGCCTCCCCCTCCCCCCCCCCCCCCACCACCACCGCCACCGCCGCCGCCACCACCACCACCGCTACCAGCACTACCAAAGCTGGTCGCGCTGCCGCTCCGGCTCAGCCCCCTTCGCAAAACGCCTCTGTGGCCCCCTCTCGTGCTTTCAGAAACGGTTTCGCCGCAGTGTAGGAATGCGTGTAGGCTACCGTAGGGCGCCAGGGGCATCACGAGGCTCACGCCGTCGGGAGGTGCCGTGCACGCCTGGAGAGGGGTGGGGGGCGGAGGGGGGGGGGGGGGGGAGTGGTGGTGGGGGCATCGGGTGAACGGGTGGACGGGGGGGGGGGGTAGGGGTGGAGGATAACGGGGGGAGGGGGCGGGGAGGGGGGGGTGAAGGGGGTTTTGTTGTTGTTAGTGGTGGTGAAGGTGGTAGGGGGGGGGGGGGAGGGGAGAGGGGGGGTGGGAATAGCGGTGTTAGTATTATTAAAATTGTTATTGGGTGTGAGTGTTGTTGTCGATGCAGTTGTACTGGTCGTTTTACGTGTTTTTTTTTCTATAGTTCATCGGGCCGGGCATGCAGACGATTGGGCAGTGAAACAAGTTATTACCTGCTATCGTTGGCTTGTTCTTATGAAAAATTGAAAAACCTCAGCTGTGAGTTTTGTAGATGTATTGATGGTTGTAAAAAGTTGTTAACTGTAATTTGCTGTTATTGTGGCGGTTGTTTGCTGTTGCTCTTGCTGCTGATGGTTATTGTGACGGTTGTTTGCTGTTGCCCTTGCTCTTGCTCTTGCTGCTGCTCTTGCTGCTGCTGTAATTAATTGTTCTTGTTGTCTCGTATGTATTTTCATTAATGTTAAAGTTGCAATATCCGGTTGTTGTTGACGTTATTGTTATTGCTGTTGTAATATCTTGTTGCTGCTGTTGTCGTTGCCATCGTCGTTGTTCTCAACGCTGTTGATGTTGATGCTATTACTTCTGTTCTACAGCAAACTAGCATTACCCTTCGACATTCAGTTTCGTTCTTCCAGTAGACCCATAAACACAACACTTCCAACAGTTAAAATTGCCACCATGGCATACATGCAAATACAATAACACAAAAACTAGCCAACAAGGCGCGGATAGCAAAGGGGAGGCCAAACACCCACGCGCGCTCCCCGCCGACAAAAAAACACACACAACGACGGCTTCCGACTCACGGCCGTGCCCCGACTTCAACTGCGCTGCAGGGGGAGAGCGGGAGCGTACTCATTTGTTGCTAGCCTTAGTAATTCGACCATTGGCCACGAACCCGTAGTTCCTACTCCAAACCAGGGACACCTCCACATTTTGGGCGCTCATTCCGCGTTTTGCATATGTTAAACGTTTCGCATATATTTCCTCCGTTTCGAAACCGGGGCGGGGCCACCTGCACGAGAGAGCTCCAGGCATGACTTCGCATCGCTTCGATTTTGTGGTATCGCCTCGGCAGGGTTGAGCAGATTTCCTGCCTTCCAACATGCCACGCGTTCCTTTATATGAAACACTTCTTTAGCCCTTTTAGCACCGCACTCCCGATATGGGGAAAAAACAGTTGGAATCAGACCACGACAATTTTAGGAGTTAGGAGTTGGAAATGGGTTTTATAACCTGTTTCTGTAACGGGGGAACGCAGTAATCAGGACAGTGGCAGTTTATTAGGACCGAAAACCCGTCCTAAAAAACAAACGTATTACAATACAAGACTTTCGACTAGCTTAACCCCTCAAGAGCCCCAAAATTCCCCCGTATACTAACTTGAAGTGAAATTGTTGAAAAAAAAAGTGTTTCCGGTTGTAAAGACGTTAAGACACGTCTGCACCACTTACTAGGGTAATTTTTTAACGCCATGGAGAACATGATTCCAAGTAAAACTACTAATTCCGAGTCGTTTGTCCCCCAACACGTTGTGGCAGTTGAAAAAAAGGGTGTCATACAAAGAAGAAGCGTTCTTAAAAAAACAAAAAAAAATACAAAAAGTCATACAAAGAAAACGCGTTCTAAAAAAACAAAAGCAAAACTACAGAAAGTCATACAAAGAAAACGGGTGCTCAAAAAAGCAAAAAACCACAAAACAAAAACACAAAACGAAAACCAAGGCTTTTAAACTATTAAAACATAAGACACATCTTTAACCAACTTTTCAAGACTATTGTAGGTAAGACACGCGTCCATAACCATTTTACTATATTATAACACCGTAGAGAATATGCTTCCAAGTGCAACACAAACAAAACCCACACCCACATGCCACCCTAACGCCCAAGACGTCGGTTGACGGTCTAGCTTTCACCCGTCAAGGCGTCTACGCGTTCAACATATATAAATAGTTTTAGTGTAGAGTTCCTTGCTTGACGGCTGTCCGTCCGTCAAGAGGCAAGATTGTCGTCAACCCACACATTTGCCTAACGCTCGCTCACTCACCCCGTATATGGGGACCAAGAAGTCGAAGCGGAGCGCCTGCAGCAGTCGAACTTGCCGCCGCATCGCAGACGCCGCCGCGGCCGAGATTACTCGCGGAGCACCAACCCTGGTCAAAGCAACGCCGCCGCCGTTAGGCCCGAGCCGCACTGGCGCGATTAATCGCTTCACCGCCACGCGCGCACCGTGCCATGTCGCCTCTACGCACGTACCGAAGCCTCCCTATATTGGTGTTCATGGCATAAGCAGAGGGGCAGGGGGGGGGGGGGGGGGGGGGGGGGGGGGAGGGAAGGGGTACTCATTTCATGCATAGTGGTAGTCTGAAGACAATGGGCCCTTGCATCCCCATGCATCACCACAACCCCGGGAAGGAGCACACCGGGTTTTCACCGATCTGGCAGACATCGCGTGCACCAAGCGCAAAGCGCAGTGAGGGTCTTCCGCGTGAAGGTATGAAGGGCGAGCTTCACCCTACTAGGAGAATCACTTGCGAGGGTGCGGACTTCCGCACCTTGGTGCGTTACGTTCTTGCATATCGGATGACGTCTTCGAATTAGATTCATTTTTTCTTCAGGTGTGGCTACTTCCAGAGAGAGCAGCGGGGACACCATGTAACTGCCTCGTGGGTGCCTTACCACATGCACACTGCGTGATATCATACCCCTTGCACGGAGTTATCAATAGGGTTCTCCACTCGGAACCGGGGGGGGGGGGGATTAATGCTGGGTTGGAGTGCAGGGGGGGGGGGGGGGGGGGGGGGGGGATTCAGGAGCACGGGGGCGACTGCCTCTCCTCGCCAAAAATATATGAAGAAAAACAGAGAAGAAGGGAGAGCGCGAGCACGCGAGCAAGCGAGCATCCGACCAACCCGCTTTTTTGTATGTTCATCACAGCTCGAACGCAATTCCAGAGCCGAGAGACAACAAGAGCACAAAATTAAACATTACATTTTTAGCAAAAATAATCAGAAGCACCACTGCGTACTTTTGAGTAGTCACAGTGACATCCGCCCACCGCTTAATAGCGCGGCCTATGTATCTCCAGAGAGACAGAACAGCAAAAGCGAACATAAGTTACCGAAATGACACACAGAACACAACCAAAACACCAATAACGCACCACAGGGAATATGAGAAACACAACCAACGAGAACAACAATACTATAACACATGGAACAAGAAAACAGAACACAAAAGAACGAAAATAACACAGCTAATAAAATGCTGAATGTACACCAGCATACCGCTGCTACGATCAGTGGCGACTTTGCTCCCGCAGCTCAGGGGGTGGGGGGGGGGGGGTCGAAGGGGTCCATTCCACGCCTTTTGCTACAGTGAGCAAGGAACAGCAGCAGCAGCAATAGCAGCAGCAGTAGAGCCACAGTAGCACGAGTATCAACAGCACCAGCGCCGCGCAAATAGATGACGAAACATTGCTATTAATACGAGTATATGATAACCTTATACTCCGGAGTATTACACAACGCCCCCTACCCACCCCCCCTCATCGTACGCCTACAGCCCCCCCGCCCCCGCACACACCCTTTCACCCTTTACGCGACTCGCTCAACACCGCACGGTGCTTCGCGCTTGGTGCACGCGAGGTCTGCCTGGTCGGTGAAAACCCGACGTGTTCCGTCCCCGCATTGTGGGTATGCGAGGGTCTATGGTCGTACATAAAACGGCTACGCATGAGAGGAGTAACTTCCCTCCCACCCTTCCAACCCCTCTCTGAAAAAAAAAAACGATCACATCGATGGGGCTTCGTTATCGCCTGTTCGGGAGGTCAGAACACCCTGTAGAAACAAAATTTGCCAAGAAAAATTAAAAAGTTTATAACACGTCGCCGGACCTCCCATCACGTAAAAAAATTGCCAAGCAACAAAACTTTGCACTTTGTGACACGTGGCCAGACCTCCCATCACGTCGTGTCACGTCGCGTCACGTCACGTCACGTCACGTCACGCCACGTCATGTCACGTCGCGTATCACTCGCAGATTGTTTCGAAATCGGTTTTTTCCCGTCCGAAGCCTTGCCGCGCCTTGTCCGACCACCACACGTTTCCCACACAAAACGGGGGTCGACCGATCGCCCACACAGTTAACTACTTTCACGCCCCCCCCTCCTCCCCCCCCCCCCCCCCCCCCCCCGCATCATTATCTCTCTCTTCCCTCCCCCCCCCCCTCCCTCTCTCCGTCCTTCTCGCCCTAGATCGGCAATGCTTTTCTCAGCTCGGCAACCGATTCGATTCCGACTCCGTAAGACGGCGACCGATTCAACAACCATTCATCGGAAGAATGCGACCGGTTCAACAATCATCAATGACCGATTCCAGCAATACGCAGTATCCACCAGGAGAAAACATTTCATGTGGTATGATAGTGATATGATATGTACAAGAGCAACAACTACGAATATCAGACCATACCATGTTACCTATATTATAGCATAAGCCCGACTAAATCCTCAAGCTAAGGTATGGTGTGCCAATGAATGACTGTCCGTCACCGCTAAACGAGCACCAGTCATGCGGCCGACGTGTTTCACACTGAAAACTAGCGAGTTGCGGTATGAGAAAGCAAACCTCTAGCAGTTGCGGTACTAGTAAGCATCAAACCTAGTTCCGGCATTGGCAAGCATTGCATCTATCAATAGTAGCGGCGGTATTGGTAAGCATCAAACCTAGTTGCGGTATTAGCCAGCATTAGACGAAAGGTATAGTACTTGTGGTATTAGCAAAAGCATCTGACTTAGTTGAGGTATCACTAATAGCACGCATTAAACCTACTGCTAGTAGTGGTTGCTAGTAGTGGCGGTATTATTGGCAAGCATCAAGCCTATTAAAAGTACTTGCGGTATTAGCAAGCATCAAACCTACTAGTTGCCGTATTAACCCGTTTAGCGCCGCGCTCTCGACATGGGGAAAACTTGGAGTTAGACTAGAATAAGTTTAGGACGTGGAAATGGGTTAACAAGCAATAACCCGCCGAGTGCCACCGACTAACGCAGACGAGTTTACAGCTCAAGTCTATAACATGCCAGGTATATATGGAGTTTTTTTTTGGCGTCATTGCAAAGACGTCTTTCCTCTCACCAGTGGCATGCCGGAGCCGAAGGTCAGCTGTGCGCGGTCGATCTCTGTGAAGCCCGTAACGTCCGGCGGCTCCGACAACCTCAACCCCGCTATGGCCTTCCATAGCTCCTCCCTCTCCGCCGCGCGGTCTTCCAACCTCCCGGCGTGCAGCTCCAACACGCCCTTTTGTTCGGCCAAGTCGAAAACGAGCACAAAACGGCGCAAAAGGGTGGGGGCGGTGGCGATCAAAATAAGCTATTAATACTCCGCCAAAACAAAAGAGAGAAGAAAAAAAAACAACGGCGGGCGTTGGAGGTCAAATAAGCCCATTGCTTGAACCAAGAAAAAAAAACGGCGGCGGGCGGTGGAGATCCAATAAGCCAATTGCCTAAACCAAAAGAGAAAAAAAGGGCAACGCGGTAGGCGGTGGCGGTCACATGCGCTATCGACAAAATAAACAGACTGAAGGTGGCCGGTGGGCCGTAGTAGCGGATCGCGAGGAAGGCGGTCAAAGGTGCTACTAATCAGTACTCATCGAGGAGCGGTCTTTTCGGGCTCGTCAAGACTTCTTCTGACCTCGGCATCAGGGGAGCACACGGGTTGGAATTCCAACCGCCACATTCCTAAAAATGCCAAAATGAAAAACAAAACCCGAGCGTTGGAATTTCTGTACGAACCGAAAAAATCATGACATTATTTTTCAAGTTTTTTCTTTTTACATGGCTCTAGCATACCCCCCCCCCCCCCCCGCTCCCCCTTGTCTGGGCTCTCGAAAAAACGAGTGTGGCGTTCGATTTTTTGTTCTCATGCTCCCCTGTCGATGCTAGCATATGCTATTTTTACAATAGGGGGTGGTCAGCTTCGGGGTGAAACCGCAGTGTCCCGGCGTATTTGGTGGTGGCGGCGGGGGCAAAATGGAGGCGTTTTTAGTACGTACTTCTGTGAACTACGTATAATAGCGCACAACGCACATTGAATCACGCAATCAAGTAAACAAGCACGGGGTTGGTCCCGAGCAAAGAGAACGGCCGCGCATGAGGAGGGTGCAATATCAAGAGTCTGTCCGTCCCTCTGTCGGTCGATAGCGCACGGCAAAAGCGCGGTGCTTCCTTGCGGAGGCGGGGACGGTGGACGTCCTTTTTCATCGCCATTTAAAAAGCAGCAACAGGGGAGCGACAAGCAAAAAATATAAAGAAGACCATACATGCAACACGTACAGCTCACAGCCAAACACCAAAGGTGACGAGCAAACAAAATGAAACCACAAAAACATAACACACACCCCGTAGACACCACGCGCGATCGGAGTATATATCGTACCACGTACACAGCTTGCAAAGATGAGGTTCGACAACTGCCCTTGCATTTACTACCGTCTACAAGAGCATGTGCGAGAGACTGCTACAAGCGTGTAAACAGAATACGAATGCCGAATATATACCAGTGTCATTTACCCGGTACGGCATATCAAGTAGGGGGTGCGGGGGGTAGGGTAATACATCACTTCCTCGTTCCGACGACACGACATCGCGGAAAAACAACAAGGCGGTGTGCACAAACATAAAACCACCCCGCCGGCGCAAACGGGCTCGCCGCCTCTCTCCGTCAATCAAACGCACTTCGCACGAAATTCCAAGGGGCTGGGGGGCGGGATCGCTCAATTTTGGGTTTGTCTCGAAGGCCGGGCTTCCGTTGTCCCCAAGCGCCGGAGGACGGACGAGCGTGCGAGCGGCCTACTGTTGAAAAATGCATAGATCCGCACGCAAACCACACTCTTATACGCGCGCAGGCCGCACACCAGACTCTTACGTACGTGGGTAGAAAGGGATAAAGTTGTTTCGTATCAGGTGACCTAAAAAGTTATGCTTGTACGAACGACAATATTCTCAGTGTAAACTTCGTATCAATATTGCTGTTGAGTTTAGCATGCGTCACCGAATGAAGTTCGGCCTCCTCCGCTGTTGCTGCTGCCGTTTTTTTGCGTTGTGGTGATGTACGAGCCGTAAGCCGGGAGGACACCAACCTAATACCACCACCACCGTACAGCGTTGCCTTTTGCTTCAACATTTCGTTGTATGTGGTGCACGCACCAAGTGGACCTACTTTACCACCACTGCAGTACATTAGTGGGTCCGTCTACTGCTTGCGGCGACCAATAATTTGCAGTATTGCTTGTGCACACAACTATTGGCAGCCGCAAGCAATAGACGGACCCACGAATGGACACAGCATCATTGCAGCTTTGTTCACACTTGGAGCTGCATTGTAGTCGCAAGCAGCAGGCGGACCCACTGCTGCGGTATAGTATTATAGCATTGTTTGGATATACCACTGCATGGTACGTCGCACGCAGCGGACTGCGTACGGCGTTCGTCCATCTCGCCATTACGAGAAGCCACCGCCAGTCGGCAGCGCGCTGTAATTACGACAGCGAACTGAGATCTCTCGCTCCCGCTTTCACAGGTTCATTGTCGAGCGATTCCAGTCACAGATTCCAGGTATTTACTGCGTTAACACCGTTTTAGGAGTGTCGTTCATTGCATACCCCGATTTCGGGCCTTGGTTTTGGAAATGTTTCAATCCTACGTACGATATGTAACCCTCCGTCGTGCATCGTAGAGGGGGGCATAGACGGGAGGGAGGAGGACAGCTCTCCCCCCCTCTCCTCCCCTCCTTCAACATACGTAACATTCCGTCGTCCATCGCAGAGAGGAACATACGCAGGTGGGGAGCCCCCCCCCCCCCCCCCGCCCCCTCCCCCCTTCTCCGCACCGGCAGCAACAGAGATACCGGGAAGGAGCGAACGTCGAGGATCGCACCGGTCGGTTGATGCTCAGCGATGCTACCGCGGTCTCGGTGACGCCGCGGCACGCAAAACGCGTGAATCGTCATCAGGCACGGGGTATTTTCACGGCTTAAGGAAAATAACTCGCCTCGAGGCATGCGATGTGCGGCGTGCGATGTCTCATCGCGGAACGACAAAAAAAACAACCGGAGCGACCATCGTGACAAAATCCTCAGCAAAACCCGTTTAGCACCGACTCTCGCCACTGCGTCAAAAAACACTCGTTAGGAAACTAGGATCATACGATATACACAGGTGCTGGAAAAAAGAGCAAAGTTGGCATGAAGTCAACGGTTCATGTTCTGTACCTGGCATAATATCATTTCTAAAACACACTGGAGAATACATCCAACATGAGATTGAAAACCTCGCGGGTCGCATCGCGTCGGGTCAGGGGGTGTTCGGAATCTCACTGGTCGGATCGGGAGGGTTTCAAAGCTCACGGGCCGGGTTGGGCCAACCTGACCCGACCCGACCCGACCCGACCCGACCCGCGAGGACTCTCCCCCGACTCGTGACAAGCCCTCCCCAAAAAGATAGGCGTGGTCGTATCGTCCCGATGGTCTAGTGGGTTAACCCATACCTGGTAACTACTAAGGAAGGTCGATTTGGCTGTGTTCGAGCCCCCCCGGGTGCATGCTTAATCGTACTCGGGGGGATTTTGTCTTGTGCAAAAATGGACTCGCGGAAACCGCGAGAGCGTAAGGCTGCAAACATCGGTGAAAATCGACGAAGGCTTGGCATGCTGAACCTTCCGCGCGATAAAAATGGAGGTGCGTACCGGGAGGGGAGAAGGGACGACACCTACCTGTGACCACGGCTAGTCTTGCCCAGTCCAGAAGCCGGAAAGTAAACGCAAGATTTAAATATCGGTGACAACTCAAAAAACAAATCAACCAAATGTCCGTGTCGGTGTGATCGCTACCGTACACAGCGTTTTACTCTCCGGCTCAATCCGCAAAGAGTTTTTACCCTCAGCGACCTTCTGGACAAGCCGTGATCACCACAGGTGTCCTCCCTTCTGCACCTCCGATACACGCTTTAATATTCATCGCGCATAGGGTTCAGCGCTCCCACTTTTCAGCCTTTTTGACTCGTCGATTTGCATCGAATTTCGCCAACTCGCGCGCCCTCGCACTTGGGGCCTGCGAATTATTAATACTACAAACAGTAAAAAACAGTCGCTGGCGGGATTTGAACCTACGACATCGACCTCACTAGACACGCGGCTGACTATTGAACCACCGGGGACACCTCACATAATAGTAGCGTATAGGGTCGTAAAAGGTACCAAGTCCCAAGTGTTTTCTGCCCAAAATGTTAAGACAACATTGTGAAGGAGTCAAACAGCCACGGGAAATCGAAAATAGTGATCTTGATACGGCATACAGCAGTTAATAGCGATCGTCAACCATTGGGGTCACCGGCTCTATATACATTACATTGAGTACAAGTCAACATTGCAGATGGTATGATGGTATTACATGATAAGCGTATGTGCCTAAAGCAAATCGGCATGACGCCTTGTAACATTAACATTCAATACCGATGGGAGTCAACCAAAATAGGGTGTAGGCTAGGCTTCGTGGGTTCGAGTCCCTCAGTCCCCCCGAGTGCATGCTCGCTAAAAATCCCGACGATAGGGACTTTTTCTCGTGCACGACTTGACTTGCGGAAGGCGCAAGAGCGTGAGTTAGCAACACTCGATGGAAAATCGACGAGCAGTGGGATTCTGAACCCTATGCGCGATAAAAATTGAAGGCAACAACCGGGGGGGAGAAGGGACGACACCTGTGACCACGGTTTGTCCAGAAATTTTAAAGTAGGAAGTGTGGAAAAAAAATATAAAATATAAAATACTGGGGAATAGGGCCCGCCGCTCCGCCCCAATGGCTCCGCCCAATGGCGGAGGGGCCCTGTCTTGGAAATATGACATCAACGGGTTAGACTAATTCATTTCCAACCGCGAAAATGATCCTACAGTAGTCTAACTCCAAGTGTTTCGTCCGCCTGTTGGGACTGCGGTGCCATAAGGGCTAACATGCAGCACGTGCCATATGACGCACAAGGTTCCCCTCTGGGAACGGGTTGACATTATATCTCGGGCGTCCCCGCAAGTCGAGAAAGGGCGAGCACGGGCGTTCCAATGACATTTATGCATGTGGTATGATATGAGCTACACAAGTACCGCCTTTGCTCCTGTTTCATGATCAAGGGTGAATGAACACAGACGTTCCAATGACATGCACGTGGTATGATATGAGCTACTGTTGTTCCTGGTGCGTGCTCCGAATACCTGGCATGAGGTTCCCGGATGTGTGTTGTTCATTGCATTGGACGTGAAGACGTTGTCGTGTTTCGATCTTCTGTGCACCAACCACACATACATACATGCACCATGACTAATTAAACAAAGTCAAGCGCTCGAAGCACGGCTGCCGCTGTACCGCTGCTGCTGTACTGTTGCTGCATGTATAGGTACTGATGTCGCC
Source organism: Undaria pinnatifida (assembly GCA_012845835.1). Classification (NCBI taxonomy): domain Eukaryota; class Phaeophyceae; order Laminariales; family Alariaceae; genus Undaria; species Undaria pinnatifida. The sequence goes on from JABAKD010000011.1 coordinate 8,265,325, forward strand.
GCTGCGAAGCTGAGTGGTTCTTTCCAAAAACATCTCCCACCGCTCAATTTGATCATTTGTGTGTGCCTATAATATGACAGCACACAGTCCACTCCCACACATTGAAGGGCAAACTCGTACACAAACTCACAGAGGCAACGCCCGTGGCTGTCACAAAGGAGAGGGCTCACAGCGCGGCTTCTACTGTTGTGCCGTTAATGCCACAAGTATAGAGCCTGGCGGGCCATGTATGATTCAGCAGCAGAGCACCAGAGCGAGGCAAAACAGAACCATGCGGGTTTCTATGGGCCTATGCTGCTGCCGTATGGTTCTTATACAAGTGCCTGGTATGAGGTCCGACGATGTGTATTGGGGCATAACACCGAACAGCAGGCAGCAACAGCAGCAGGCAGCAGCAAAGACCAAAGCCGGCAGCAGCCAGTAGCAGCTAGCAGCAGCAGCAGCAACAGCAGCTCGATCCGTGTATTTCAGGGGTTTTCCACACGGTGTCCATCGAAAAAAAATGTGCGTTGTTCGCGTTTCGTTTTTCTTAATTATGTCCACGTTCGCAAACGCTATGCAACAGCAAAAGCCATGATCAACCGTCCCCGCCATGGCCTTTCGTTCGTACGTACAAGGACCACGGCGGATGACGACGAATCCAAGCGTATTCCGTTGTCTCTGTTGCTTGCCATGCCCTAGATTACTGTCCAGCCAGGTGCATAAAAAACGCACTAAATCCAAAGCTATGGCATGAAAAACAAGGCTGATTTTTTTTTCTCGATTTTTTTTTTTCCAGCTCTACCTCGGCTCTACTATACATGTATCATGTATCTGGCATTGTTCTTTCAATACATACTTGTACAATAGACTATGACTCCTACTATTTTATAAAACTATTCTAACATTTGCACATGTTTTCCTACCCACGCCGCCGAATCAGGTATAGACTACTCTCCGGCCAACACCCTGGAATAAACAGAACAACAACAACAACAACAACAACAATAGCAACAACAATAGCAACAACAACAACAACAGCAACAACAACAACAACAACAGCGGTGAACAATGCTTGGCCTTTGGGTCTTGCAACCCTAAATGTTGAATACGAACGATAATACAATACAAACGATACAACACAGCAGCAGCAGTGAGTGCAACGACCAACGACGCCATATGCCCGCCGGTCGCCCCGGTGGCGTATCAGGTTGTAATTGTCGAGCCTGGTATAGGTCAGTTTCGTGAGTGCGAATCATTTATGAAAAATATCCTTCATTCAGCTGTGAGATTGGGCAAAAAGGAATTTTTGATCAAAACTCAGCATATTATATGAATGGATATCATGGGGAGTAAGTGGCAACCACTGATAATAACACTCTAAATAGAACACTACCTGGTATTATAATAGAAAACAGACCGCGGCGTTGGGCGTTGGGCGGATAATGCGTTGGAGCGAGGAACGAAATGAAACCCAACGCGCAAAGAAAACAATGCAAAACAATTCGTTCTCACGGAAGGCTTTCAGTCGGGGCAGGCCACAGAGTATGCAGCAAAGTACACGCACCTACCGTGCGGCATACGTCAGGGACGGCGCTCATAGGCTAAGAGAGGGCACAACAAAACCAAACTTGACTGTCGTACGTAGTAGATGATACCCTGCAGCTGTCTGTGTAGACTATGGCATCATGCTATTCGTCTGAACGATTCTGTTTATAATTTTTTTATTCTCTCCCATCCCATTTTGAAAAAATAAATGTCTCAATACGTCAGCTGTGAGTTGCGATTTTTTTTGGGTCGATACTCATGCAAGGTGCGTGATACACCTATCATCCTCGCACTGCTCTCACCCTCCCTCCCAGTAGTAATTCAGATCCCGGGTCACATAGTTGGGCCCTTCTCCCCCCTCCCCACTACGCGGTACGTGCCTTCATTTTGATCGCGAGAAGAATTCAGCATTTTCTTCCCTCGTCGACTCTCGTCGAATTGTACCTGCCGGCTCTGCTTGGCGCTCTCAGCAGTTCAGTTGATCCCTTCTTTTTTATTTTTCAAATAAAGTCTTATATCTCCACGGTGGGAATCGAACTCAAGGACCAACGCTAGTAGTATTCGAGGGTAACCACTAGACCACCGGCACGACCGGCACTACATGATCTATCAGGTTTATATATAATACCGGGTAAGTGTGCACTTCACAAGTGTACAAGCAGAAGAAGAGGGAAACCCATCTGACGGACGAAAATAACAAAAACGAGCAAGTACAAATCGGCGCTTGCTTGTCTCGAGAGCTTGCTCATCACTTGCCGCATTGCTTCGTTCCACCCTCCCTGTCCCCATTCCTCCCTCAACTCCTCGCTACTACTCGTACTACTGTATATCTCCCCCCAGTGTGCATCCATTCTAATTCCAAGTAATTCGCACCCAATACTTGGGTCCAGTCCTAACAACATGGTTTCGCAACAATACCACGTAACATCGTTCGTATCACTGACTGCTGCTGCTGTACCCGCAGTTGTACGCAGGCGCCAACCACCCTCCTCGCTCTCCCGCTCCAAGCAAGGTACGCAGATACCGCAACATCATTACTGACCATCGCAGCTACAGGACGGGGTGGCATGAACAGCGGCCTGCGTTTGATGCTGCAGACCCAGGGCCCAGGGGGCGGGCTGGACAAGACCGGATCGGACCGGAATGGCGGAGCTATGAAGCTGGCCGTCTTGTGTGAAACCGTCCTGCTGACTCTAATACCACGATCACTCAGGAGATTCGCCGACCTACATGAATCCTTCATGAGGACATACACACCTCGTATATAGCAGCCAGCCGTGATCGGAACTTATCGCATGCAGCTTGCAAGCAATGTACGTTATCCAAATGTCAGTTTTGTTCAATATCGGCGGACTGAATACGTTTACGAAGTGTGGTTGGTCCTACATAAGACACGAGTTTCGAAAAAAAAGTTCAATCTCACCCCACCTAAGGTGCCTTCTTTTCAATGATTTAGATAGTGTCGTAGCTGTTGCTAGAAACTCGGCGCAGCACTTTTTTTTCTTTTTGTAACCGTCGTCAAATTGAGTGCGTTGGTTGGCGGCGGACGCATCAGAACCTCCAGCCTCGAAAGGTATCCCTATTTACTGGTGCCTTCCAAATTACAAACAAGCTCGCGTGCGCTCGTAATTATTTTCGCTTTGCCGCCTTGACACTCGTATATCGCACTACATTAACCAAAATAATGTTTCGAATATTTTACATACGTCAGCTACGAGTTTGATCAATTTTAAGGGTCGATACTCATCTTCACGTTTATTTCGTAATCATTTCGCTTGCCGCCTTGACAAAGTTCTAGCAAAAAAATATTTCAAATACGTCAGCTGTGAGTTCGATCGCTTTCAGGGTCGATACTCATCTTTTGCAAGCTGCGTGGTACTCGGGTCGCGGTTTTTTACTCGTTCAAGATGCGGGAATCCACTGGATTTTGTCAGGGGAATTTCTGCCCGTATCATTTGGCGCACTGATACTGTAGCAATAACGCGTACGGAGTGGTACAATACAGCCGAAATCCAGCCCGATATTAATGGAGTACTCTTCTTGCGCACAGGTAGTATCCCTTCCGTTACCCTCGCCCGCTCTTCTTACCGCCTACCTCCCTGGAAACCTCCGTTAACCCCCACCCCCCCCACCTAGCGGCCACACCAGAAAACAAAGTAACTCATTGGTCGCTGTCACCCATAAGCGAGCAAGTAGGCACAAGGTGCCGAAGTCCGTCTTACGAGCGGTTGTTGGAAGGATGCAGTTCACCCTTGCATGCGACTCGCCGAAAAACCCCACGGCGCGTCGCGCTTGGTGCAAGCCATGTCTGCCTGGTTGGCGAAAACCCGACGTGCTCCGTCCCGGCATAGTAGGGATGCGAGGGTCTATGGTCATACCACTAATGCCATGCACAAACTGAGTACACCCCCCCCTCCTCCCACCCCCCCCCCCACCCACTACCTCACCCATGCACCTATTCCCGCTATTTACGGAGGACCATCGTAATCAGGACCCACGATGTACACGAAAACCTACATATTCGACTTTTTTTATTGACGATGTTTGGTCCTAGTTACTACCAGGTATGTTCCCCTGACCTAGAGCCCACTTCCTCACGCCTAAGCACTTCCAACGAAGCGTCGAACGACTAATCCGCTGTTCAATCAAACTGGCTCGTTGATAACTGCTGCGCGCATCACTCCAACGCACAGAAAGAAGACCGCGTCGAGTTGCTCCACGCCGCTATCGCTCGTATCAAGACAAGGCCTCCTGCGATCGATATAAATATATTGTGGCGACATCCGACCGTCCACTTACAGTATTTTCTGCGCGTTGAAAACATGTAACCGCGCGGCAGCTACAAGCCAGTCAGTCAGTACATTAACAACCCTTTTAGCACCGCGCTCCCCACATGGGGGCAAATCACTTGGAGTTAGACTAGGAAAAAAAAAATAAGACTTGGAAATGGGTTAAGGTGTTCGTGAGATACCAAATCTGTTTTAGGTAGGAAAACGCATGAAAACCAACAAACACAATAACCCAAGGCCAGCCCAACCCAAAAAAAAATTAGGCAAGGCTGTGGGTAAAATAATACGGGCCAAAACGGCACTTCTGATCTATTTTTTTTCTGGGGTTGGGTTGGTCTTTGGTTGAGACACTTTGTTTGTTTCGTGTGTCGTTTAGCACACCGAAGCTTACATATCGAACACACCCTATACTGAATCAACAGTGGGTCGTCGTTCCATGCTTCTCTGGAGTGCTAAGCGGGGAGAACTTGGCTCTTGCGGTAAGAGGCGGCAAGGTAACTGGAAAAACAGGTAACGGCGCCTTATAAGGGCGGCGGGAAAATCACGGGTGCGGTCGATAGAAGGGATACTGCAGTTCTTGGGTTGTAGATTTTTTAAGGCTTTTGTTATTTGCTCATCCCTTCTATCAGCTTCGCAATTTTAGTTCTCCCTCTCCCTTCCCTCCTTGCGCCAATAATTTCTCCGACAATTTTTGAAGCCATTATTTCTGAAGTTTTTTCGCATTTTGCTTTTACTGCTAAAGTCGTAACTCAGGTCCGGGGTCACCAAGCAGGCTCTTCTCCCCCCCCCGTCCCCACTACGGCATGCGCCTTCATTTTCATCGCGAGAAGACTTCAGACCTTTCTTCTCTCGTCGACGCGCATCGAATTGCGCCTACCCACGCGCGCTCTCAGCTGTTGATTCCTTCTTCCCCCATTAACTACTAATAATCGCCATGATCTAGTAATCTGTTACTTCCTATCTACCTCAGTCCCATGGTCACCAGGCGGGGCCCAACGAACCTATATGTCATGCAAAAATTATGGAGTGGAAGATAAGAAAGGAGGGCAAAGCACGAAGGCTCTGAGGAACCTGAAGGAGTTCGCATGTACTAAAACAAAAGGAAAAAAACGTACAGCAGTAGCACACAGCGCCAAGTAAAACATCACCAAAGACAAAATTCCGGAAGTTTCATTTTCATGTGGGAGACTTCAGCAATGACTTGACCCTCGAAACATTGCGCGCCGCACGGAGTGCACGCCGCCACCGTCACCGCCCGGCGCAGCTTTGCTCGATTCGTGGTAAAAAACAAATCAAACAGTGGAATGTTGACGTTGATGTCCTTGAAAAAAAAAAAGTCACGGACAGTTTTCACGCGTTTACTGTTATCTGTCCGCGTTGCCCCGTCGTCCACTTATTTTGCTGTTGTTCTGTTAATAACAGCGACACAAAAAGCCGCGCTACAAGTTCTGTTATTACCAGCGACACAAAAAGCCGCGCTGCAAAATAAGAGTCCAGCATCACCGCCTGCACCATGGTTGTCTGCACGGCAATAGCAATAGCAATTAGAATAGTATTCACGTTAAAGAGCATACCAGGTATATAAAATATATACTACACTTGAATGCTGACGTGACACACACCCGTCCGTACACAATTAGTTCACGTGCAGCGGCAAGCAGTAAACGGCACTACCAACTGCCAAGCACGAGGTATGAAAGGTCATAGTGGCAAATGGCGAACGTTTATCACCAGGGCTACACCGGACACCACCGACCCTTTCACAAGAAAGAGCTCGCACACTACCGGCCCTCTCACAACAAAGAGCCACGACCGCCCCTCCCATAAGAAATATCGGGTAGCCATTACCGGCCCCCTCGTAAAACATACCAGGTATGGTAGCCGCTATTAATAGCGGCCCTCTCATAAGCAATACCAGGTAGTCGTTACCGGCCCTCTCATAATAAATAGCCACTACTAGCCTTCCCATCAGAGCTACTACCGGCCCTCTCACAAGAAACAGGCCCACAAGAAACCCATATTACAACACAAATAATACTTCCGGGAAACCCGAAATTTTGGGAGCGGTTATGCTGACGTTAACCCCTTTGCATCTGGAAACCCGTTTTGGGGACAACATTACTTGGATTTAGTATAGGGAGGGGTTCGGGGGCTCTAAAGGGGTTGATGGGTTCAGGGTACTTTTTACACACCCCATCCCAAATGAGGAAATCTCGCCTATTAATAGGCGTGCATCTCGGGTCGATATTGATGGATGTTAGAGGGCCTACAGCACTAGATCAATAGTGCGGGACGAAGTTTGCCTGGTTCTGCTGACAAACGGAATTCCACGTACGGCTGTACAGTACGAGTGCGGGACGAAATTTGTCCGGTTCTGTTGCCCACGGAATTTCGCATACGGCGGTGTACGGAGACAAAATAAAAAACCTCGTCAGTGACTGCCGCCGTGACTCTCAAGGATGACAAGCAAGTAAAACGCACGTGAGTACACGCAGGGGAGGATAACTAATTGAGAGAGAGTGGGTCGGATTGGGTGAGAGTAAGCGGTGGTGTTCGATGAATTGCGTCAATTTCTTTTGCGTTTAGACTGAAGGATGCACTTCTTTCCGCGCAAAAATCGTCCGGTGTGCTGGCTTGCATTTGGGGTTGGCATTGCATGGCCAAATCATCTTGCTGTATGTGCAACGTGTACCTCTGTCTCGTACTACTTAGTGAACACAGAAACTCGTCTCTCTAAGGGGATGCATCGGCACGGACCCTGGCTGTGCTGGATGTAGATGAGTGGAAATACCACTTCAACGTGAAGAACACAACACTGCACATTTACCGACGTGAAAAAAAATAACACATGATCATGATGATCTCTTTTCGTCAGATAATTACCCTACCCACGTCACCATCACGACCATGTACGCCGTAATCGCCTCTGATTAACCCCCGGGTTTCGGATTAACCCCTGCCCCCCCCCCAACACCTTTTCGGCCTGGAAGCATGATTTCTCTGATTTACTCACAAGGGAATTTTTTTCTCTCGAAAAAACAAAAAATTCCCCCCCTCTTCCTGGATTTGCCCCCGGGGTATGCATTTTTGCCGGAGATCCCCCCGGGGGTAGAAGGTTTTCGGGTCAGGTGCCCGGTACCGAAGGGTTTTCGGGTCGATACCGAGCACCTTCGCCGCTCCACGCCTTCCCCCTTCACCCCCATCCGCACACTTCTCCCGGGAGTAGCGCGAAGCGTCAAGCTTTTTACTGAGCTCGTACGAGGTACGCCCAGTGCTTCCGGTCATCTTGCTTGCGCAGCGTGAACAGCGGGTCTGGGTATTCCCTGGCAGGCGGACCCTTCCTTTTTTTTTGGTGGAGGATCAAGCGCCGTCGGGACGGGCCAAGCATCCCCCCACGTACTCTCCTCCTCCCCCTCCTCCTCTTCCTCCTCCTCCTTCTTCCTCCCCTTCCTGACCCACTGCTCGTAGATCTGATCCATGTTTCACGTGTGTGTGGTGTGCGCGTTTTTTCTTGCCCCCTCCCGGGTAGATGTCCCCTCGAGGTAATGTTGAAAAAACAAAACAAACTCATTCTCGTGTTGCCCCCCGGGGGGGGTACATTCAACAAAACAAAAAGGTCCCCTCCCCGGGCATAAATCAGAGACTACTACAGTAGTATTTCGTAGGGCGAGAGACGTTGGCTACATATATACAAAGCACTACCCACCATGCTATATACCCACTAGCCTACCCTCGCATGACTAACAGGGTGTTTGCGACTTCCAATCTCTATCGGGTTGGAAAACACGTACTGGTGGTATTAAAAGTACTGGTATGGTGGTATTGAAAGTACTGGTATGGTGGTATTGAAAGTACTGGTGGTATTGAAAGTACTGGTGGTATTGAAAGTACTGGTGGTATTGAAAGTAATGGTGGTATTGAAAGTACTGGTGGTATTGAAAGTACTGGTAGTATTGAAAGTACTGGTGGCATTGAAAGTACTGGTGGTATTGAAAGTACAGGTGGTATTGCAAGTACTGGTAGTATTGACACCGACGAACGCCATAACCCAAGGCCAACCCAACCCTCCAACAAACTAGGCTAGAAAATACAAAATAAAATGGTGTGGTATGATGCGGGTAGGAAAAATATATTTCTCAACTAAATTCTCGCTGATGTTTCGTGGCTTGGAGTGGCCTTGGATTGTGACGTTGGACGGTTTCAACACTATTCTCAATACATTTTCCTACCCAACCAAAGTTACAGTAGCATCTCGCAAACACGCCAACGTACGCTACGTAGTGGGCAGCGCTATAAAAATGGTTATGGGCGAGACCATTTGGGAATCGTGCCTATATAAGTAGGACCGTCCTGTTGACCCTGAGTAACACTTATTGGTAGGGGAGTCACTGAGTCACCGGCTCTTTATCCTTCAAACGTTGAATGAAAGCCGAAAACGCGCCGCTGATGTATCACCGACAGCTTGCGAAAAACTGAGTGCTGCTGCTGTATTGACCTATCGGAAGCACTCACAGCTCACGCCGTATTTCTTACTCTTTACGAAAACCGAACACGAGGGGCTGGTGGGCGAGGCCGGGCGGGGTGCGCCTGCAACCGATCGATCGGCCCATCCCCCCCCCCCCTTCTCTTACGACGAACAAGGTACATAACGTCAGTCGTCGACGCGTAGTCAACTAACTGGTGCCGTACCCGTATGCGTGTGTGTTCTTCACATTGAACAGCAGTTGTTCAGATTGGTTGTTTCCACCTGAACCGAAAGATAGGCCAGCTTCGTAGCGCTGGGGCTGCGAATACAAGGTGCCGTACCCGTATGCGTGTGTGTTCTTCACATTGAACAGCAGTTGTTCAGATTGGTTGTTTCCACCTGAACCGAAAGATAGGCCAGCTTCGTAGCGCTGGGGCTGCGAATACAATTGAGTAAAAAATGACACACAACACGTAGAAATACGTGGGAGCGTGGCGAGCGTACGTTTTTTTTTTCCCATCCGCCAGAGGATTAATAATAATAATAATAATAATAATAATAATAATAATAATAATAATAATAATAATAATAATAATAATAATAATAATAATAATAATAATAATAATAATAATAATAATAATAATAATAATAATAATAATAATAATAATAATAATAATAATAATAATAATAATAATAATAAGAAGAAGAAGAAGAAGAAGAAGAAGAAGAAGAAGAAGAAGAAGAAGAAGGAGAAGAAGAATAGTAATAATAATAATAAAGTGTTCTTTCCACCCCCAGCGACATCGTGGACGTATGCATATATGTGTGCGATACACTTGCATCGACATCTGCATCATAATTAGATATTTATAAAAAAATTACACGACACTCCAACTGTGAGATCGAAGATTTCATCGAAACTCATCTTTGCAAGCTGTATGATACTCCGACCGCGCGTATTGCTGGGCGCGTGTCCTCATAGGTCGGCGACTCCCCTTAGAACTACAGCAGTGTAGTTTGTACCAGGGTCAACAGGATGATGTTAATCCATCTGTGCGCGGAAACTATAAAACCCGTGTTTGAGGAGGACATCGTCCGACGGCTGTGGAAGCAATGCATCAGTTTATCATGTATGCATGTGTGATAAACTTGCATAGACACCTGCATCATATTTAGACATGCACAGGAAGACCAGATCATTAAACTGCAATGAAACCGTCGGATTTATCTCCTTGAAGGATTTATAGTTTCCACGCACTAATTGAGCTGCCCCACCCGTTCCCCCTCCATCCCCCCCCCCACCCCCGCTCCCTTTTGATCAAAACCAGGCCCCCACGTCCTTAAAAACTCCGCCCTCCCCTCACCGATTATTCGACTTACAGGATTCACTAAATAAACTGGTGCATTTCCTTCCACAGCTGTCAGATTTTCCCCCTCAGAAACGGGTTTTATAGTTCCGGCGCACAGACTGACTAAAATCATCCTGTTAAGCCTGATGACTACACTGCTGTGTAGTTCCAAGGGGAGTCGCCGACCTATATCCTTAATGAGGACACACAACCCGTAGTACACGCGATCGGAGTATCACACACAGCTTGCAAAGATGAGTTTCGACAAAATATTCGATCTCACAGCTGGAGTGTTTTTTTTTTTTTTATAATCATGGTACCTGGTACCTGGTACATCCTCGGCTACGTACACATTGAAAGTGCGTCCTTTGGAGCAGCATTGTTACTTTGCTGGCGGCGGTTACAACATACCAGGTACCTGGTATTTCTTTCGAGGAGTGACTTTGAGAAAGGCCTTTATGAAAAAAAAAAAAAAAACGACAACAACACGTAAAGTGTTTGATGGAACCAACGTAACAAACGCGAACGCGACCACAAAAATCGCACCCAAAGAGGTGCTATGATATCATACCATGTATGGCCGTATCAGGTTGTAACATTGTGCATCATCGCTGGTTTTGGTAAACTCGTATGATCACCACTAATAGCCGTGCTAAAGGTCGAATTCGCGAACTCGAGCCCCCAAGGGGCTTTATCTTGTTCACAAAATGACACGCACATCGCGCCTGTATATTAACAGTCGTGTGTACGCAATATTTGGTGCGAGTCGACGAGGGAAGACAAAAACGCCGAACCATTATTGCGGCAAAGTAAGGCGTGCACCGACGGGGGGGGGGGGGGGGCTATGCGGCCCTAGATCTGAGTAACGAAAAACGAGACGAAACGAAAAACGAGGGAGCTGGCGAAGCACAAAAACTCGTGCGAACCGCGGACCTGGTACATATTTTTAAACCATTTTGAACATGTCAGGCGTGAGTTCGATAAACTATAGACTATGGGTCGATGCGAATCTTTGCAAGTTGCGTGGTACACCTGTCCCTCGTTTTGACAGATGGAAGCATTATTCTTGAAGTATGTGTGAATTCCGTGGACGTTGCAGAGTGAACATCAACAAATTACGATTTACACGAGTCGAACACAAGGGGGTGGGTTTAAATTTCTGTTGAAGCAACCTAATACTACAGCAATATCACTACGTACTGTACTCGCAGGACCAACGCGCCAACAAACGAGATTCGGGATGGGCCACAAGCCACAAACCCAAGCCCATGCACTGTGTTAACCCAAGCCCATGCACTATGTTGTATTGTTTGCTGAACCCCATGATCGGAGCAAATGGCAAGCAAAGTATGGAGCGCGAAAATAGGGAAGGGGCAAATAAAATTTCAGAAAAAAGTGCCACCCTAGTGCTGCAGCATGCCACTTGGCCCGGCTTCGAAACAAATGGTTGGTGAGTAAAACAATTTCCACACTGCCAGATTCCAAGAAATTTCCCAGGCGGTCGGCGTTAGAGCTACGTGTTTAAACGACGTATGAATATGACAAAAACTTTTTGGTCGATCTCACAGGTGACGTGTATATTTTCCTTTATTAAATATCACCTCGTGGAGATTTCAGGCTTTTTAGGTCTCAAGGCCCTCCATCTCGCCATACTCTGCACATACATACCAGCATACCGTCCGCAAATAGTACGACATGGAAGCTAAGCAGTGTTACACACCCTCATCACCGAATTTTCCGACGTGACTCTGTCTCGAGAACTGGAAGAGAGCAAACGCCGAGCTATCCACCCGTGCAAGAAAACTTTACCAAATATTTTCACGAGATCTGTCACGAGCCACCGTTTTTCGTCACGTGTGCCCCCCTATGGAAAAATAATCTGAGGGGATCTGTATTCTTGCGTGGTACCTGGTAAATGATGTGGTATGGTAAGCACCAAGGCTAATATTTGCCCTCCGCAAGCACAAAGTGGAAAAACGTGGAGACGATGTATTAATAGTAGCAAGTAATAATAGCTCTTGCCAGCAAATGAACTTGAAGCATTAGTAACGCTGCCATGGCATCGTTCAATGCATCCTGCCCGTGCTGAAGAACCCATTTGCCCTCATATGGCCGCCCGACAAAGCACGAAACCCAAAACGAAAAGAGTATCACATACAGCAGTCAGATCTCTACGAGCCTCGAGACATGTATATGAAAATTGTACTGGCGGTTTCGTGATGCGGTACATCCGGTGCGGCCCCAGTTGTAGTAGAATGTGCGTCCCCGGGTGTAATAGCAGGTGTAATTCCTGTCAAGGACACCCCTACGTCTTGCGGTAGTACTCCAGCTCTTGATGACGATTCTCCAACCTCTGGTGATGATGACTCTTTTGATGAGGATGCTCCAGCTCCCGTCGATGACGCTCCGGCTGTTGTCGATGACTTTTCCTCTTCCAGGAGGTTGTTCTCGTAGTTTTTTTTGTTTTTTTGTTTTCTCACACTTTTACTTTCCAGCTTCTGGACAAGCCGTGGTCACAGGTTTCCTCCCTTTTCTCCCCCGGTTCTTACCTTCGATTTCTATCGCGCATAGAGTTCAGCAATCCCACTGCTCGTCGATTTTCCATCGAGTGTTGCTAACTCACGCTCTCGCGCTTTCCGCAAGTCCATTTGTGTACAAAAAAAAGTCCCAACGAATTTATACGAGTATGCACTCGGCGGGGCTCGAACTCACGAAACCGACCTATACCAGGCTCGAGGATAACCTGATAGGCCACCGAGGCGATCGGTAGTGAAGCATGACCTGGACTAGCGCACAAAAGCGCTCCGTCTCAGTGACACTGGCTTCCTCGGGCTTGTCCAGGATTTACGCATGTCGGCGCTCAGTCTCCGTGACAGTAGCCTCTTTAGGCGTGTTGTTTCCGCCTGATGGTGTGCAATCCTTTTGGGTCGCGTGATTCTGTCCATACCGCGCGGATACCCTCTTTCGTTGGGGCGTTACCGTCGTGGTGTGCTCCATGGCTATGCTGGAGTTGGTGCAGAATTCTTGGGTCTCTTTGAAGGTGCAAACGCCTCGATTGGCGTCGTTGCTTGCCTGTGCTGCAGGAGCTACAGCAGGCGTTGATGACGTATCAGCCGTGTCGCCCAGGGTGCGAAGAAATACGTCGTAAGAGCATACGCCCTTGTCCTCTGGGTGTTGGGTGAGCGAAAGCGAAGTGCTGCTGTCGAACTGCAAGTGGGGGTTTCCCGTCTCGAGGATAGTGTTTACCCCTGATTACATTGCTTTGATGGAGGAGAACACGTGGCGTCCCAGTCCAGGTACGAACGTGGCCGAGATGCGAACAGGAACACGCTTGCCAGCCTGGTCAATGATATATCCCCAGATGGTGCCTGTTGCTGTTGCGAATACCTTCTTGTTCCCGTTGGTCATGATGGTCTTCGGGTCCTTTAGCTTCTTGTAATCCCTCATGCTTTCCCGCAGTCTTGGAATCAGCTCCTTGTCCATCAGGTGGTCCGACGCGCCGCTGTCCACAAGCATCGTGAACCTGTTGCTGTTGGGGTGAAAACCCCTGTTGCCGCTACTAGCTAGCAGCCCTGTAAACGCGAATCCCTCTTCGAAACCATCGTCGAAGTTGAGGGACGGGTTTTCGTCGTCGTTGGGGCGTGTGCTCGCGTCTTGTACAGCAGTGTGTGAGCGTGTCCACTCTGCGGGGGGTGTGGCGCTCCTTGCTTGTAGCATTTCGTGTCCTCGTGCGAGGCAGTTTTTTTTTTTTTTTTTTTTTCTTGTGTACGAACACAATTTGTGCTCAGCTCCAAAGTTGGATGCTGCCTTGTCGTTTGAACATTTTTTGTTCTTCTGCTTGTTGTGGGCGCCAGTAGACTTGTTGTCGATGTCGTCCTTCCTTTTCCAGCAGGTGCGGGCGTAGTGCCCTTGCTTTCCGCAATGACTGCAAGTCGACGCCGCAGTCATGCTACGCCACGACCAGAGATCTTGGTGTCGCTGTTGCGGGAAAAATCATCCAAATAAAGATGGCGCATCGTGCTTTGCATCTGACCGATGTCGAAAGTCGGGTCTCGGTACATCATCATGTTGATGTCCTTGTACTCCGCCGTGAATCCTTGTACAAAGATGTCCTTGAATCTGCGGTCGGAAATCATTTCGCCCATCTTCTCGAGCTCAAAGCGCGCGAGCGTCTTTTCCATTAAGTATGAGTCCGGATCTTCTTCTTGCTCCATGTTGGAGTTGACTAGCTTGTCCATTTTCGCCCGGATCACTTCGTCAGTGACCTTGTTGTAGTTCGAGACAAGCTCTTGTAGGGCCTTTTGTCCGTCACCGGTCGTCCCAGTCTCATCCTCGTGCTTGAGTACAAGTAGAGATGCTGGTTTCTCCGTTAGTAGAAAAAGCTTGGCGTGCAGATCTTGATCTGCCCTTTCATAAGCTGTGATTTCTTGTGCGAGTGCTGGTGAAGATCCCGTACTGGCCGTCGCTTCGGTCGGTCGAGGATGCCCTTTAATGAGGTTAGCGATATCGCGTCTGATATACTCCAACCTACAATGGGACCCGAAGGGTGCGCCAGCTAGCGTTGGGCTGCGAAAGCAGCCGAGTCGACACACGACGCGTATGAAAATACGTGGAAGTGTGGTGAGCTAAAGCTTTATTTTTCCCCATCCGCCGGAGAATAAAAAAAAAAAAAAAAAAACTCCAATTACAACCGCTAATCGTTTGTACCAATCTCGAAAATCAGCTGGGCTGCGCCCATCGAACGTCAATGGCGTTGGCGAATGAAGTGCTGCTGCTGTTGGATTCCCCCATGATGATGATGACTAGTGGTATGTACCAGGTAACAGCTCACTCAGATGTCTTCTTTGATGTCAGTACTTGTACAGCAGCGTAGTAGTATCAGTACTCCCGCTGGATGCAATTGCGCCGAACTCACAGCTGCCGGGGTTAGAACAACTTTATCAAATTAGGTTAGAAAAATAAAGAAATGGTACGTATCATAGGACAACCTACACGTCTGACGTAATTTTTCGCTGTTTTTCATGGGTTGGGTTGGGTTTGCCTTGGATTGTGACGCTCGACGGTTTCAAGACTATTAATAGTATTTTATGTTTTCCTACTCAACTTCTACCCAACCAACGCAGTTGTATCGCAAAAAAACACCCCACTACTGCTGTAACACCAATCGAAAAAGAAACGACGAATGAGTTTCAAAAATTGTCTCGCATACATCCCACTAGTAACACCGATCGAACAAACGAGTGAGCCATATTTTCAGCTGGATATTTTCACAGCTGTCTCGCAAGCACCCCGCTAATAACACCGATCGAAAATATCGAGAGTATCGATGAATGAGCGCCGATGTTTTCGCGCGACTAGAGGAAGGCCGTGATGAATGAGCGCGATATTTTCACCCGACTGCGAGAGGAAGACCGTGCAGCAGCACCGCGTATTACCATGCCTCGCGCGTGTGGCACAGCTCTTTTTGTTGCCGTTCGGCAGCGCACCCTACTCTGTCAGGTCGGGCTGCCTCGTGCCGCCGATGCTGCTGCAACCGCCTTTCTACTTCGACGTACTTTTTCATTTTTCGACACCAAAACGGCTATCAGCTTGCCAGGTACACTGCTGTGCAGTGCAGGACACCCATAGCATAAAAAAAGAAACCAGGTAATATGAAATCCAGTCTGAGATCTAAAATTGGGGAGCCGTTATGCTGGAGTCAAGTATAGAACGCACCCTACCCCAACCAAGAAATTCAGGCACACTGCTTGTTTCTTTGTTTTGAGGTATCCTGCCCCACTGTTTTGGTCTGCTCTACTCGTGAACATTTTGGGCCGCCAGTATACCGATCAAAGAAGCCACGAGATATTTTCCAGCGGCCGTCTCGCAGTAACCCTTGTAGCGCTTCACTCTCGTTGTTTTCGAGACAAACTCCTTGGAATTAGTGTTGGGGAGTTTTCCGTAGTGAAATAAAAAAGGTACCCTGGTAAAACAGCAAGAAACGTGCCGCAGCACGATTATCACCATGCCGCCGCCCGCGCGCGTTATTGAATACATTTATTGTAACAACGTCAGCTGCCATGAGTTCGACAAATTTAGAGTCCATACGTACTCATCTTTTGATACACCGGCCGCCCGTTTTTAGTATTAGACTACTACACAGCTCCTCAAATTGCAAATTGCACTTCAGAAACACCTCCGCACCGCCCGCCGCAGCTCAAGCTATTAATGCCATTCCTCGCGCAGCCGATGCTGTAATTAATCGGCCTTACAAATATTCCAACCTGTTTTCTGCCGCATAAATGATTGACAGCTCATCATCACAGCAGCAGCGTCCATTTTTTTTCCAAAAACAAAAAACAATATTTCGGAGCTTTGGCGAATCCGCAGGAGGATTGGGCGAAAAGCGAAGCAAAAGAACGAAAACAGCAAACAACGCAAACAAAACAAACAACTACATAACTGCCACCCGAAAACCTACGACCAACAGCAACAACAGGCAGCGAAACACCCTCCTCTCGATAAAAATTTCACCCTGATCATGGGGTGTCGTTAACGAAGCTCTACGTCGTATGATACGATTTTTTTTCTAACGATGCTGCTATAACGAAGGGGTGGCGGTGGCGTGTGGAGACGGGGGGGGGGCGTGCGTGGAGAGGCGGAGAGGTGGAGAGCGTGAAAGGGTCGCGCATATGGCAGGGCCGGACGCAAGCGAGGCTTACTGGAATGCGCAGCAAAGATCCGCCGGCGACGAAACTTTTGATTCGGTAAACACCAGCAAACTATTATCATAGACACATACTATTTTAAAAGGATAACAAATTACATATTGATAGAACGTACATGAACCTTTTGCGGGAAAAAATTACATTGATCTACAGCAGTAGCTTATCTACAGCAGTGGGGTGCATAATTTGCACGTGTTTTAATGCTGATTGCACGAATGATTTTTTCACATTTATTAGTAGGGAACGTATTGCACGTGGTGACAAAATACCCATATGGACGGAAATGTAGGAACCGTCTTGGCTTTCATATTAATACCAAAACGTTCCTTACATTTACGACAAACGTGATGCGGTATACGAAGAAGCTTCGTACTCAAGAAATGTTTTGCTCTGCTGCTTTCTGTGCTTGACGCACGTATGTATATACACTCGTAAGCAGTTCAAGCATTTTTACCAAGTAACAGGTACGGGTATGTACGAGCACGAGGTACGAATACGTGAAAACGAGAGGACGCTTGGAAACATCAATTTATCGACCTGACTGCTACCTGCCTGCAGTCTGCTCGTCTGTACTGCGGTCTATCTTCAGATTGCCGGTACGTGGCGTGTGGTACGTCGAAACATGTACCACACTCAGTTAATACTGTTGCTAGTATGTAGCACGGTCGTATATGTACGCAAGCAGCCTTGAGAACAAGGGGCAGGGACCCTTCATGATCGACAACCGCTCTCGATACCAAATACCAAAGAGCGGTTGGGTCAAGTAGACACACCATCACACCATCACACCATCGTCTGGTGAGCTTCATTCTCATCTTCTTTCTCACCCATTTAACCTTTATTTTCATCTATTCGAACATTCGTTTTCATCCATTTTTTTCTAAACGAGTATCCATATAGACTATATAATTGGCTCCTTTCTGTGCGTCATGATACTGCTTTGTCGTACCATACATCTTCACGACAGAACTACAAGCGGATAATGTACAGAAAAATTACAATTCAATCGTGCATCTATTATGTACTTCAGTAGTATATACGCGTAGTGTACTCCAAGATGTCCAATTCGTACAACACCAGCAGTAGTACGAGTATCATACGACAGGACAGACTCTAATCAAAGAAGAATATGACAGATGACGGATCATCCTGGGTATTACGGATTCTAACCCTGCTGCTGCTGGAAGATTAGAACTTAAGCAGGAACTTGCTGAGTGAAAAATCACCATCGAGAGGTCGGGGCGGCCCGGGCGGGGCCAGGTTCAGTTCGGCCTCGACAAACTTCATTTATTGCATACGCCTACGAATAATATTCATAGGGCCCAAGCCCATCTTCACCATCACCGTAAAACAGGCAGCACAGAATTCAAGATTCCAGCCTTCCCAGAAGGCCCCGCCCGCCCCCGACGCCAGCAGAGTGCCAACAAAAAAGCCTTAAATCTTCTGTCGATGGGTGTTGGACGTTGAACGCGCCGTATTCGCTCAGCAAAATCGATTTATATTATTCTTCCGTGCAATTAATATAAACACTTGGGATGGGGGCTCAAGATATGACGCGTATGATCGTAGTGGTGTTGATACGTGGAATACCAACTCGTAAGTGTCCCAGAGGCGTGGCGGGTGGCGTCGAAGATGTGGAAATTATGAATCGCCCTTTTTTTCTACTCGACGGGATCTTAATCTTTGCCCTTGTCCTCTTGTCTCAGGTGGCTGCAGGGTCATTATAGAGCAGCCCCCCATTCCGCCCCCCCCGCCCCCCTCCTCCGCTCCGCCAAGAGGTACGCTGACCTTGGCGTTTACCACCAGTTCGGTTCCGTAACTCATTACTTCATTATTTTAACTGTGGAAGACTAGACTATACGTCGTACTGGCCGTGACCGCACAAAAAAATGAACCCAACATCATCACTCAGCAGTGTCAGCGCCGATGGGCGTACCGCCAATAATAATATCATTTCCCGCTCAATCCATGCCCAGTTAGATACATACCCGTGGTAGTTACGTAATGTTTGCCACACAAAAAACGTACGAATAGTACGTATGATATCGTACGATCAATAACTGTCACCAACCAGGATGTCGTACTTGTTGCAAGCGTATGCATAACGCGATCGGTAAGTCTACCTACCTGCTCGTATGTGTACGCACACGAGTACATCACATCAAACAGGAGGACAAAACGCAGCAGTGAACATAGCGTTCAAACGAGCCATGTTCCTACTTCCAGAGAAGACAAAGAGACCAAATAGCGAACAGGTCTTCTCCAGGCGTGGTCTACGACACACATGCCGCTACGAACGTTGCGCTGTCCACTCTTTACGTAGACCTGATCAAATCATCTCCTGGTATCGGTAGCTTCAGAGTAGTAGTTCTGCCATAAACGAACGGGGCTCGCCCGCCCGCCGGGATGTGCAACTATTAAAAGTAGCAGCGCGTTTTGTAAGAACATGGCACGCATCCCTCGCCCCTCGCTGCCCGGTGGCTCGCAATACGCATACGTGCACTATTACACAGACATAACCACTCAAGGAGTGCTGCTACCACTTGTGTGCATAAAAGCATACCAGGTACAATCCAGCTGGTACAAACCGAGAGATTTTTAGGTACAGCGGTTAGGAATGGAGAGGGCAGCTGGATGCTGTTATTCACTTATTGGGGCTAGCACGGAGGGCCTCAAGATGTTTGTTCTGCTTCATTCTGTATGACATTGTGAACATGAGAAGTGTATACATGTCATTCAGCGGCAGCAACCTCGAAACAAGTGCAGCCTACTTCGTACTTGGGGACAAATGAAATAGACCAAGTACCAGGTACTAAGCATGCAGCCTTCGCTCTTGTGAAAGGGGCAGGACGTTACGACAATAAATGGGACTCCACATCGGTTTCCGGAAATAACTTCTTGGATTTAGACTTGGACTATAGACCAGTCTGTACTTGGTACAAAATTTGTTCGTACAAAACATAGCAGGGGGTGCAGTACGATGAATAGTCTATACCAGCTGGAATATACGAAGGAAGCGCGATACATGAGGTGGGCGTACGGCTTGGGTCGAGCGAATCGAACACGGAACGCAATAATACCCGTACATGTACATACCGCCGTACATACAGCACTCTTATCAAATAGTACACTTTATTGATAGTAGACACAATCAATGCATGCCTGGACCGGTACGAAACGCAAGGCAATGCTGATCGAACTGGCTCCTACTTGGCACGACATTTGAATACAAACGTGTCATACCTGCAAGTGCTCGAAGTCGACGATGCGATCCGCCCGGTCCTCGTCCGCCGCTCGAGGGAACGAAAGCGCGGCCTCGAACTGCCGGTCTCCGCGCACAGCATTGACCAGGCGGTCATTGAGGTCCAGAAACACCGAAGCATCATGCTGTTCGTTGCACGCACCCACAAAGACAAACAAAAGAACGCACGAGTGGGGGGGGGGGAGGAGCAGCAGCAGCAGCAGCGGCAGCAGCAGAGCAGCAGCAGCAGCAGCAGCAGCAGCAGCAGCAGCAGCAGCAGCAGGAGCAGCAGGAGCAGCAGCAGCAACAACAACAACAAAAGCAACAACAACAACACGAGAGTTACTACGTCGAGTCGCCTAAGTCGTAAAATTGTCGTCGATACTCTTCTTTCTCTTCTCGTCGGTACGGATACTTATGTGCGGCGGATGCAATAATAGGCCGAGGGTATGTAATACCTGTGGCATCAGCGTTCAGCATAAAACCTGAGGAGGATTTCAATTTCAACACGCTCGCACGACTACGAAAACACGCACACTTTTCGTGGTGGGGTGCACAACCGCACGTTCTCGCCATCATGCAACAATTCATCCCAGCCGGCGCGCATCGCGGCTGGAGGGGAACCACTTGTACGTGCACGACGGACTCTCCGCACTACAACAACAGCAGTAGAACAGATTAACATAAGCAGCAGCGTCGTGCGCGTGGAAATTAGGCAACCCAGCCAACCCAGCAAATAAGATGAAGAAATCGCTCAAAATTTCGTACGCGGATATATTCTGATTTTGAAAATTGGCCACGAACGAGTTTTTTATACTTAAATTAGTACGAACGTAGACCAGCTCACTTCGCGAAACTCGTATCAGCCACTATGTCCGGATATATAACGACCTATTTATTTTTTAATATAAATTTTAAACATACCTTATATTTAAGTCCATGCTGATGTGAGCATGAGTCGCACCTCCAATGTATCTACCTTCCGCCTTTGTTTTTGACAGCGACAAGCAGACTACAACTAATAATGCACTTTGTCGTCAAGCCAGGACACACCTGCCTACCAAACGGCTACCTGGTACATCTGAACCAAGAGACATGAAGATTAATCAATTCCCCGCCCCAGCACTGCGCGTGCGCCCTGCCACTAGCTATAGCCTCCACTGCAGGCTCCCCTGCGTACCTTCCGGCGAATCTGATTCCACCAATCTGGGTGTGTTAGCTCCAGTAGGACGTCCAGGCAGTGCGAGACTTGTTCCGCCAATGTGTGGATAAATTCTGGAGGATGCTCGGCCTGCGTCCGCACTCTAGCTTGTAGCTGCCAGAGGGGGTTCTTGAGAGCGGACAGACGCTCCCCGAGACGCGCGGACTGCCTCTCGTTGCCAAGGACGCGCCGGGAGAGAGACTGTCCGTCGGCTACGAGAAGCAGGAGTCGGTCTACCGGCCCCAGGTGCTGGTCTACCATGACCCCCTGTGTGTTGTTGTGGTGACCGTGCTGCTGCTGTTGGTTGTATCGGTCTGCGGACTCTCCCGCCGATGGGGTAGGTTGAGCGTGCGGTACGCCCTGCGATGTCGATTCCCGACTGCTGGTGGAGGGGATGTCGAGGTCGTCGAAATCGCCGGAGGGGCTTACGCCCCCGGCGGGCATCATCATCGCGGTTGAGGAGGGCGGCTGCGCGTTTCCGCTTCTTGCAGACGTATTATCTAAGGCGCCACTGTTGCTGGTGTTGTCGTTGCTTGTTCGGCTTGATGTAGCCGTGCTCTCGTCAGGAGAGACTGGAGTGGAATCGTCTCGGGGAAATAGCAGAGTCTCAGGCTGCAGCAATGAAGAGAAAGGATTGGTCCATTTCGAATTCGGCCGCGGGGGAAGGGTTACCCCGGGCTTGCCCATGTTCTCTTTTTGCGCTGGGTGTGGGTCTGCTATGCGCAGGGGTGGCACTTGCAGCGGCAGACGATGCTGCTGCACCCTCCTCTGCGGCTCGCACTACTAGCTAGCACGGACAGCACACGGAAAGAAGAGAGACGACCCACAGGCCACACTTGTTTCCTCATTCTCTCGCTTCCGCGCCCAAGGAACAACTTCGGGCGGTGCGCCGCGTCGAAGCAATCCAACATCCCCAAGGGGCCCGCACTCCGTATTCGGTGTGTCCAAGCCTTTCAAAATACGAACAAAACATTTTTTTTTTCGATAATTATAATTCGGTATCGAGGATGGTTGACATAGCGGTGAAGAGGCGAAATCTTTAGCTCTGCTTCGAGTGGATGAAAAATACAAAATTTCAAAAAGATTCTCCTGGGGTGCTGCTGCGCTGCTTGTCATGGTCGTGCAGCAAGTAGTTACTACTGGCTGCCTGTAGTAATGTGATACAACACCCCACAACACCTGAAATCGATGCACGAAAGAGATAAGATGCTGGCATGGATATGAGCACCGCAACTGACTGGCTACACGTTTACGTTCTCGATTAAAATGCAAGCTCCGGGCTGCCACTCTTATATGTGTGACATATCCCTGTATTATACATATATATGGCTGAATCAACATCTTTTATCTTCTTCTATCTTCTTCTATCTATGTAATATTATTGTATCTCACATGTCATCATGCGTGCGCGTGTGTTCATCGAACCCAAAATGTGATAGTAGAGTACGCACTAGCACATAACGAGACAGAGAAGAAGTGCTCTGGCAGGCTTTGGATCTATTTTCGACTTGTTTAGGGCAACCAGCAATGAGTGGTGCATTCAATATGTGTGAATCAACCGTAGTAGTGGAGCTCGCCTAACGATCTGGTTGCGCGGATGTACTCGCTCAGCTGCACGATTCACTGTTGTTGCCGTATATACTGGAGGGTGCGTAAACACTGGATTGGCATGCTGTCTCCCCCCACCTCATGTGGCATGTGACCCACACAGCCACATGACCGTTTGGGTGTCGCGCCTGGGCTAGGTGTGGTCGTTTTCAGGATCAGTTGATTTCTACTCGTGTCCGTGGTCTGCAGTCTGTAGATCCTGGCGAGGGCGGAATGCGGAAAATATTTTTATATCCCCACCCCCGCTATTTCAAGGCTTCCTTAACATATATAACGCCTGCTATTGTAGATGTTGGAACAAGCAGCGTTCACTCTCGAGAACGGCGTGAGCTAACTTCTCCAGAAGGACAATCGCCTAGCAATGGCGTCGAGACCTTCGATTGCT
The DNA here is from genome assembly GCA_012845835.1 of Undaria pinnatifida. Lineage (NCBI taxonomy): Eukaryota > Phaeophyceae > Laminariales > Alariaceae > Undaria > Undaria pinnatifida. The sequence goes on from JABAKD010000011.1 coordinate 8,288,597, forward strand.
GGAAGCAGGAGCGGCCTCAACAGCACCGGCAGCCGGCTTGGAGGCAGGGGAACCCATCGCCGTCTCTCTGGACTAGACCAAACTGCAAGAACTGATCGTGAGTGTGTTGTGCTCAGAGGGGAGATGCATGGGAGTATGGATAGCTAGCCTACGCGCGCTCGTCTCGACTACAAACTACACCTCTCCTTCCTCGTAGGCACGTGCTTGTGACTTTGGTTCGCTTTCGTCACGTGGTTTCGTTGTTAGATGCTTGCTTTGAATTCTGCCGCCTCTCAATCTGAGCGAGAAATGTGGCAGTTTGGTTTTTGTTCAAAAAATACGAGCGTTGCCGTTTCTCCGTCATTCTTTTAGAGTGCCGGCGGTCCCAATGCCCTGTGCTGATCTCTCGGAGAGCAGAGAGGCAAGGCACGCAAGAGGGGGAGGTGGCGACAGCGGAGACGTCCTTGCTCGGCGTTGCACCCCCGTTCTCGACACCGGACCGCTGGAAGTTTGTTTTACGCGTCGCGGGCAAGTAAATTCCACATTAAAAAAAGCACGCAATTTTTCACCACAGCGTCCCCAAAAGTCGAGGTTGAAGGTTCGAATGTCTCGCACAAGGGACTCTTACAAATCGACAGGCCGATAGAGCGAGAGCGTGAGGCCATTTCTTACACAGTCGGATTCCACCAGTCGAAAACGGACGTTTTGGATTGGACGTTTTTCCGATTGGATTCTTCTGGTCCTTCCTTCTTATCGTCAGTCGAGTCGATTTTATAGTTTTTGTGCTCTTCCTAGAAGCGGTTGGTGTGAGGGAGTACTGCCGTATGGCGCTCGAAACTTCGTGGGCAGCTCTGTCCTTCGCGCGTTCCTCGCGAGCAACGCGTGCTTTACGCGCGACGAACCTTCGTCCAAGCGGGTTGGTGGCGTTAGGCTTAGCCGAAAGCCGCCAAAGCTACGTTCGTGGCGTTGCACACAGCCGAGAGCCGCCAAAGCTACAGCAGGCGTAGCCGTTGTTGGCAAAATGGCATCGATAACGCGCGCTACCGCTGTCGTGTGATACATGCTGCTGGCGAGCGGAGCTAGGAGTTCGCCACGCTGACGTGCGGCGAGAAGCAGCAACAGTGGGAGCCAAGGCAGCGTCGGCGCTGTTGTATGATACTGCTGTGTGGTACCTGGTATGGGTGTGTGGGCGTGTGGGTGTGTGTTTGGTGGTGGGATGAGCGATGCGATGGGTTCAAAAACCAGGTGTAAAGCTTTTTCGACTGAGTTTTTCGACTGACAGTTTTTCGGCTGACAGATCCAGTCGAAAAAGTCGAGTTTTTCGACTGGATCCCCCTATCGGAAAACTTAGTCGGAAAAAGTTGAGTCGAAAAAGCCCTTTTTCGACTGTGTAAGAAAGCCCGGTTTGGGCTTCAGTCGAAAACGGCCGTTCCGTTTTCGACTGACGAATCCGACTGTATAAGAAATGGCCTGAGTTGGCGAATTCAATGCAAACCGCCAAGCACAAAAAGCTGAAACGTGGGGATGCAGAACCCTATGTACGATAACAACGAAGGCAAGTACCGGGGGGGAGAAAGGAAGACGCCTGTGACCACTGCTTGTCCAGAAGGTCCCTGAGGGTAAAACCTCTTGCGTGCGCAGAGTGTGCAGCGTGCAGCAAACGCCATGCCCTTTTGAGATGAGAGGTTTGGTTGGTTAACGGAAAACAAAAACTACTATCGTAGCTCTCATGCGGTTGCGTATTCATGTGCTCATCGACGAGTTGGCCAACTGCTTGCTCGCCCGCTCATCGACAACGAAGACAACACTTTCTTCTATTAGACAAAATCCGTACGTGAGTAAAGTACGTACGAAGTTGCAAAGTACATACCTGGTACTCTGTAGTAAAGGAGCAACGGAATACCTGGGTACAGAGTACCAGACTGTATGTTAAGTCTCACTTTTTGAATTCACCAAGCAGTTCTTCTGAAAGGGCGGGGGAGGGAAGGGGGGGCGGGGAGAGCATGACACCTCTCGCGTGTGCGCTGTGTATATCTTGCGTCGCGGAAGCTTTGGGGCTGCCTTACACTGTAACACCAGATATCTATGTAGTACCCGTATGAAGCAGTGAACCAGTACTTCGAGTAAGTTATTCATGCACGTGTGATACCGTACGAACACAAGTATACTGCTCCAGACACACGCACGGGAATCAGGCTACTCCTGTAACACGCTCCCGCGCGTGTGGCTCGTGTGGCCATGGCTTCGATTATGACTGTTACCTACTCACCATATCACAATCATATCACGGCCGGATTCGGTTTTTCAATCGGTTTGTATCGTGTACCCGGTAAGATTGAGATTATGGTACTGCTGCTGTACCTCTTGGTACGTGTGATACGGGCCATTGCAACTCGGCACTCCTGCTGTACGTGGTGCTGCTGCTATGCAGCCGCGAGACTGCTGTTATCATGTACTATTGGTGTAGAATTGTGTAGACTCCAAATGTCGCGTACCTGGTTTGGGAGGATAGGTACATCGTAGCGACCAAGATAACGACGATACTGTGATCTGCAACGTGTGAGCTCGTAAACGCGTGAATGCGTAGCAGCACGAGTAGTAGCAGGCAGCGCGCGTGTTGTAAAATTCCTTGTTGCGCAGTAAACCTACGAGTAATATATTGGACGCTGAATCTCGGGGTGCAGCGCCCCTTGACCAAGCAGTACAGATGGATTCTACAAGCTGTAATGGTCAATGCTGTCGCACGTTCGTCCTTTAGTGAAGGTTCTCCCCCTGCAAGCCCAGAACCAGCAGCGCCCTCTGGTCGTCTTCCAGACATGGATGTTATATACCAGGTACAACAGTACCAGTATGCAGTAAGGTGGGGGCGCTGCAAGTCGATGGTCCCTTTGGTATGGGCAGGGTATGACATGGTCTTCGGCACCACCCTTTCGATCTACAGCGCGGTTGCTGTTGCACGTAAACTACCAGGTACCGGTATTCCGTACCGCGTTTTACACGTGTGCTATTCAACATTCAATCGCCAGGACACACGGACGGTGTCGAGGCCAGGGCGACGATCGTGCCGGGAGGAATCTGTGGTATTTTAGTTTAACGGTACCAGTCATCCAAGAAAGATATCGACAGCCACCTGGTACCGGTCGGTGTATTTAATTTTTTTCGTCGTGGCGTCTGGATATTACTAGAATTATTATCGTCATGACATCCGATCATGCGCAGCATAAGCTTTGGCGTCGACCACTCATTAGCAGCTACAGAAAGAAGGATACGCAGGGAAGCCAAACTAGAATAGTACTCGTGGTTATTGAGAAGTACGAGATGCAAGATTTTGCCAAGTACTGGTGGTTTTAGATAAGTGCGAGATGCAAAATTTTGCCACATACATACCAGATGCATACACATGGCATCAGAGGTTGGTTGTCAACGTTTACCGAACTCTGCAAGATCTTATACAAAGATGCGTACTAAAGCCGCAGTCGTACATCGTTATTGTTTGCGTTTCTCACATTAAGTCATCACTATATCCTCGTTCAAGGTCGCAAGATAGGCGCAAGCATTAATCACCATACAGCAGTACGTATTGTATGACAATGTAGCGATTTTGATTGCATGTGTTATACGACTAACCACCGCAATGGCGTTATCGCGTACCCAAAAATAGTACCTGGTAAGCCTCGACCACGGCATTGCTACGAGCATCGAGCCCCCGCTTGTGTCATATAGGCAGCTGGAGCTTATTGTTCAAATTACAGATGTTGTTTGGGGCTTGAACCAAACCTTCGGCCGCAACTGCACCTGTGGTGGTGAGACTGTGTTTAGGGGTGCGAATGCGGCGACAGCAACAGCATAAGCCGCGGAGCAGCAGTCGGTAACTTGTCCGCCAACCCCGCAGACTATTTGCTCTGAAGCAAGCATCACCAGCCCCACCACCCACGCAAGAAGCAAAGTTGAGAGGTGTGTTGGTCATCATTTTCTTTTTTCATGTTCCGGCCACTGGGTATTCCGTACGGTTGCGACACTACTACTGTACGGCATTACGACACAATAGTAGCAATTGTGTAATATATACGGTGGCGATCCGAGTGTGACGCGACATTCGTTTTTTTTTTTAATATATTTTGCGCCTGCTGCGTGAGACGCGCCCGCCAAACTAAAAGAATGAAAGTAGGGACACTTGAATTGCGGCATGACAGCAGCAGCAGTAACAGCTATGGCAAGCGCCGCTAGTCCGCGCTACACAGACGGCACAGCAGGCACCGCTCGCGGGTTGCGTTTTTGTTGATTGCGTCCGCGCTAAGTGGGACGTCGGAGTTGGGCTTTAGTTTCAAGCCAATAGCAGTCTTCACGGCTTTAAGCCGCCGCCGTCGCCGCCAAATCGAGGAATAATATAATGTTGACATGTTAACGGTTCGGTGCTGTGCACTGAGTGCTACTGCGGTGCCGTGTTTTGCATTTACATACGAGTGCGATATGTTTATGCGACACACGACAAGGTCGTTGCCTCGGAAAAAAGAAGTCGCCCCGTCTTGTTCACGACCAGCTGTTCATTTTGGCCCCCGCCCCTCTCTTTGCGTTCCGCTCTTTTCGACGGATCACCGGGCGAGATGGAAAACGTAGAAACTAAAATACAGGGAAAGGAAGTCGAAACGACCTAGTACAGAGAGCCATAGTGATCAGGACCCATACTGTACACATAAACCTATATATTCCTCTGTTTTTACTAACCATAGTTTGGCTCTGATTACTATATTTCCCCGTAGCAAACGAGTTGCATGCTTCACCCCTTTGGGAATTCAAAGGGGAAAACATGGCGAAAACGCCTGGGGAATACGGAGTCAACTCCATGGAGCAGCTCGGACTGCCTGGATAGAAGGTGTGTCCGAAGTGGCCTGGAAGGAACTGGACGACACGTGCAGCTGATACTTGTATGTATTGTTAGGGATCGTTCTTATGGAAGAAAGCGTTGACGAAAATTTCCAACGATTTTTCCCCCCGAAAAGGCTCGACTTCCGAACAAATGCCAGAAAAAATGTATGATTTGAATCTTACACGCTTTCCGTGTTGTTGCGCTTTGTTTAAAATGCCGAACCAGTGACAGAACGCCTCCGTCTTTCGATGCAAAAATATCAAATGTTTCCAAAATTTTTACATTATTGAAAACAAAAGGTTTGATTAAAATTACCCTTAGACCGTTGCCAATGGTAAGGGGATGTTGCACAAACCAACAAAAACATAGAAGATACCAGCCAAACTATTCCTGTACCTGCCTATGGGCCCATTGTTTTTTTTTTTTTTATCTTCCCAACTTTTCAGAAAAATGGATTCCTGGCGGCAATCGTGGGCAACATCTGCTTTAGAATTTCTCAGGAAATTCTTGAACTAGAAGCGAGATTTGGTATGCACCAAACACTTCGTTCGGCGAAATCAACGACACCATCGTGCAATATGAACGTGGCGAGCTCCTTAGGGGTTCCGACCCACCCTTGGTGTAGATTGCTCACAATACAGCCGGTGATGTATGGCGGGCGCCGACCAAGAACTGAAGGTTGTATGATACCACCGATCCTTATATGAAGTACTAAATTACAGACGGTCGATACAACAACACTCGTCGTTAATTTGGCCGCTGTAACAGGGTTATTAGTATGAACGCTGAAACATGAGGAAAATGACTCAAGCGTGTCTGTTATTCGCATTAAACTGATGTCTCCACCCATCTTCATCTGGCACAACCAGTGTCCGTGCCGATGCTTCCTTTTATTAGTGACGAGCTTCGAAGTCACATGCTACAAGACAGGGATACGCATTGCAATCACAGCGATGTGGTCTGGCCATGCACTCCATGAATCGCGATGAACACGAGGGCAAACCGCATGCTGCAACCCAGCACGCCAGACTACTAAATAGTTGCGAAGAAGCAAAGAAAAGAACGTACCGAAGTATCCACGTATGTTTGGGTGTGTATTTACAGTAGTAGGTTGATACCACATCATGTATCATACATCTACATTACCTACATATCTGAAACGCAGCACAGACAGCAGTACGGAGTGGATGGTACCACCTAGAAGCTTACCAGCGTGTGCAGAGCCAGCTAGAATGTTACTAACCCCGTCCCCTATCAATTGAGTGTGGAGAGATAGAGTCTCACCAAGCCCACCAACTCGGCATCAGTCCCGGGTTGAGCTTCTGGGCTGGATGTATTTTGGCGGCCATCTCTCTGAGAGTGCATTGTTTTTGTGTGCGGATGGGGGCGTATGAACCTATAAGACAAACCCATATGATATCATATCGTACAGTAGAGGACCGTCTAGACTATAGAGCCAATGTAGTAGTGCCGGTTACCCGCTATGGTGCCTGTGAAATCGCTTGGCACAGATGGGAATAGCGAGTAGTGTTTGGCCAGTATGCGGAGTCGTGCCGGTTGCCGCTATAGAGCCGGTACTTTCGGATTGGCACATACCAGCATTATAGAAGGACCGCCGCTTGCGTAGTGTGTGTAAACGAGCACTTCGATTTATACGTTCTTCTGGAAACACATGCGCTCGAACAAAACCGAACGCATCTCGATCTCAAGACAGCTGAGATTGGTTGCCGTCTGTTTTTTTCTTCTGCTTCTAGCAACAAAACCGAACGCGTGGCATCGCGTCTCATCGCATCGTGTGTAGCATCGTTTCTTATCGTATCGCGTCGCGTCGAAAAATGTTTTTGTGCAGCAGGCGGTTCCCGGGGGCTGTCGTCCTCCAGCGCGAGCCGGAGCCCCACCACGGGCTTCCGGCATGCCTTCCCCATCGACCCCGAGATGGAGCGGACGTTTGTAGGCCGGGGCGCGGCCGTGACCGCGGTGTCGTACTCGCCGGACATGAAGCACCTTGTGTCCTCGGCAGAAGACAACTGCCTCATGCTCTGGAACTTCCGGGAGCAACTAAGGGTGAGCCTAAGGGTGAGCCGGTCAACTAACCGGTAGGAGTCGGGGGCGAAGCGAGGATGGGGGGCGGGGTGTAATGGTAGTTGAAGTGCACGGCTGGGGGAGGGGGGGGGGGGTAGTGAATGGGGCATGTGGAAAGAGACGGGGGTAGTTTCCGTGTTTTTCGCTTTTTTCGGGGGGGGGCGGGGGGGGTTGTCATTGATGCGTTGCGTGAACCATAGTGGGAACGCGGTCAACCATGGCACGTGTGTAACTGCCGCGTTTTTTGGTTGGAGACTCGTTGGCTTGCTTGGCCCCACCGTGTCACACCACATGCCTCGCAGCTGTGGTGCCGCAGTCGCAGACGTTCAGCTGCAGTAGCCGTAATACATGTAGAGCTGCTTCCACCGCTGTAAAGTTGCTACTAGCGTCTGGTGTAGGGTAAAAATCTGGGGGGTATATGCATATTGATATATTCCCCCCCAAAAAACACGACTAAATGATGTAAGTTGATATTTCTAGTCATGTCCATATCACAATCACTTTCGGATATGTCGCTATGAGAAGTTGATGTATGCAAGGTATATGGCATGTCATGTTATATATCGCACCCACCATTCGATATGTCACCTGATATCTGACCTGTATTTCGCAATTTCGTGTGATGTTCTCGACTAAATAAATATTGCTCTACACGTGTGTATAATCACCGTGGTTGGGACCAATGCCAAACAGGTGTACTGTTGCCTCGGTTTCGACGATCTGTGCCCGTTACATACACAACATGGACGTACGACATACGGTAGACGCTCTTGCTCCACGAGGGTATATATTTCATGCACATGTGAGGTGTGGTGTGATTTTCACGCCGAGAGCAGTATTATTGCAATTACGTGGCAAGAAAACGTGTACCGGTACCGGTGCACCAAGTACCTGATACATATGACGCGATGGTACATTTCCATTAAGTGTTGCTGGCGCCAATATAAAGAGATCCATCCGATCCATGTCATAGGTTAGCAGGATATTATCAGATATCATGCCCCTTCCGTCGGCTACAACCGTCACAAGCCGGAAACGAACGAACAAGAGACAAAAGCAAGAAAAAATACAGCTGATAAAACTGAACCGAAAAACTGGAGGGACAAGGGACAAGAACAAGAAAAACCTCGATTGAACTGGCAAGTACGTGCAACGCTCCGAAACAACTTGAAGATGGACTCCACCTTTTGACAAAGACAGCACCCCCCACAGCAATAGCTACTAGCTCGATTTTCACTGGTGCTACTGCACTATTTCCCAGACAATAGCACGTCCTACCACAGATGCTGGTTGGAGTGTTGGAGAATGATGTTTTCAGCGTTGTCGTCGGTTAGCCGTGAACGTTTGTCGGTGATGGTGTTTCCTGCCACCGAAAGAAGGCGCTCCGAAGCTGCCGAGGTCGCCGGGATAGCAAGGTACTTCCTCGATATCAGTGGCAAAGAAGGATACGGGTCCTTCTTTTGAATCCACCATTGCAGTGGGCCACCTAGACTGTTGACGGTCTTGCGCGAAATTGGGTCTAACATGCGGTACCGCAAGAATTTGCCGAGGTATATTGACACCAGCTTCGCGGACACTGGACCTTCCCCCTGCAATTTGACCTTGTGGTGCTTCCACGGGCGGTTGTGTTCTAGACGGCGATCGTTGCCCCTGCCTTTTCCTTGCCTATATTTAACTTGGTATCCGCCGTATATATCATAATACCGTATATCATATCGCTTTTCAGTCGCATTTTGCTGAAAAGGCCTGTATATCGGGATTCGATAGTACGCGAAAAATGATCAAATCCCGGCCAGAAAAGTATGACTAAAATATGTTTCATATCATGTCATATAGGGGGGTATATATCGGGTAGGGTGATAAGGTGATATTGATGCCAGACTCTAGTTGCTACCCCAGCCCCCCCCCCCCCCCCTCCCCCTTCCATAACCTAGGAGATGGATGGTGGTCACAGACGGCCAACGGGCAGGGAAAACAAGATAAGCAACAAAAATGGAATACATGGAAGAAGTGTAATAAGCGCCCCAAGTGGTGGAGTGTTGGAAGTTTTTTTTGAAGTAGGAATGGTGTTCCGTCTCGAAAGGGATGCGTGGTCAATGGTCAACTGACTAAGGCAAACAACAGATAAATACGCCCCCCCCCCTCCTCCCCCGCCGCCCCCCCCTCGTTGACCGCAACCACTGTCCCCCCCGTCACCAACCGCCTCCGTTGCCGCCACTGCCGCATTTTTTTCAACTCGTTTTTTTCTATGTTTTACGTCGATGTTGATGTGCTACTTCGGCTGGCTGAAGGCCTTGAAGTGTCGAGGGCCACTCCGCAACTGTGCACCACGCCGAGTTCTCGCCTGACGGACGGCTGCATCGTAGCTCACCCCCCCCTCCTCTCCTCACAAAACCACCTCCATTACTGCCGCCGCCGCCGCTGCCGCGTTTTATTTCAACCCGTTTTGTCTACGTTTTTTCCGTTGTGCCTATCGGGCGGTTTTCGAAGGCGCTGAGGTTCAAGGGCCACACCGCCACCGTGCACCACGCCGAGTTCTCGCCGGACGGATCACTTGTTGCCTCGGCTTCGCGGGACCGAACGGTACGGTTGTGGTCGCCGTCGGCTAGGGGTGGCTCGACGGTCTTGAAGGGACACATGGGCGGGGTTCGACACACCTCGTTTTCGAGGAACGGCCGGTTGCTGATCACGGCCTCTGAGGATAAGACTGTCAAGGTGAGGGGGGGGAGGAAAGAGGCGTGAGGCGGGAGGGGGCGGGGAGAAACTATCAAGCGAGGGGTGGGAGGGGGGAGGAGAGGGCAAGAGAGGGGGAAGACGAAAGGGGCTGTATTCCTCCTTGCTGACTGTTTGAGCGTCTGCTTCCATCTGGTGCCGCCAAACTTCAGCTTGGTGCTGTATGGTGATACCCGCCAGCGCTGCCCCGGCTAGGCGGCGCTAGAGTGATCCCTTCTGTCGACCACAATATCGAGGAAGGCGCGGATTGAAGGGACAGGGCTCGTTTGCTCATTTGCTTGCTCTGGCTCGCTCACTCGCTGGCTTACTTACGCTACTACTTCGTATCATTTACAACCGATCAATATGGACGATAATGTGTACCACTATTGTTACCCGCTTGTGCAGCCCACGGTGTGCCGTAACGTTGTCGTAGTGCGTCCATTGTTGTTAATTTAATGGGTTCTGGCACTGCCGCCGTAGCTCACCCCGCCCCCCCCCCCCCCCCCCCCCCCCCCCCGCCTCCCAAACGCATTTTGCCGCGGAACCCGAATCACCTGTTTGTTACAGGTGTGGTCGCTCCCCTCGCAGAAGTTCGTTTGCACCCTTACGGGTCACAACAACTGGGTACGCTGTGCCACCTTTAGGTGTGTATCTGCCGGGGAGATGGAAGCGGAAAGAGGGGGCGGAGGAGGGGGGTGGGGGGCTCGTGTTGCGTGTGTTTGTGTGTTTTTTGTCGTCAATCTTTTCGACGGGCGGGTGTTTGGGCCCACGCGACTGGTCGTCCGGGGCGTTCATGTGTATGTGGTGTTGGGCCATGGCGAATCGAATACCTGGTATGAAACGAACAACGACACACCAGGTAGTTGACAAAAAATGACAAAGCATACCAGATATATAGATGGAATGCCGCTGGTTGCTGTCCACTAAGAAGGGAAAGTAAGGTCGGTCCGCCGACGCAAATTTTATTGCAATAAAACAAATGAAAATGAGCGCTTACCGAGTGTACGCCACTTACGTAGTTTTGTTGCGAGACAACAGCATTTTTTTGTAACCGCCGCTCACCGACAACCCGCCCCGCCTACTTTCTTTGGCGGTTGCCCCCCCCAGCAATTTATACCTGGTGGGTGAACACCCGACGTGCTCCGTCCCAGCATTGCAGGCATGCGAGGGTCTATAACCTAAAGACTACGGTCCTCTATGATAATGAGTACACTCCCCTCCCCCCACCCTATCCCCACCCGTGAAACCGCCCAGCTTACACGAACTCCCCGTTCACCGACAACCCGTCCCACCTAATTCCCGTGGCTCCCCTCCTCCCCCACATATCCCCTATGCAAAACCCTCCCCATTTCCCACGAACTCCCGGGTGTACTCGCGCCCACGTTACAGCCCCGACTCTCGACTGGCCACGTCCTGTGGAGATGACAAGACGGTGCGTCTTTGGGACGTACAGACCCAGGATTGCCTCCACTCGTTCTTCGACCACGACGGCTCGGTGGGGCAGGCCAGGTTTCACCCGGATGGGACCTGCCTGGCGGCCTGCTCAACGGACCGAACGATCAAGGTCAGCGGCGGCGTCAGTGGACGCGTGCTTGGATAGCGGTGGCGCTTTGGGGGTGACGCTTTTTAGCCAGTGCTTTTGACCGATGGGGCTCCTCAATTAGGCTTTTGATAGGAAACTGCTCCTATATATGGGTGGAACATCGTCCCCATCCGCCGGAGGATAACAAGAAAAAAAAGAAAGATAGGAAACTGCTCCTATATATGGGTGGAACATCGTTCGTTTTTTCTGTATACAATACTTTGCGTTGTATACCTATACAGGCCACGAGGACGTAGTAGTTGGAATATGGTTCGTTTGAAGATGTACAATACTATGCGTTATATACTTATATGATCGTTTGTTTGTGTGTACTCATCGCAGTGCATGCATGCGAATGGAAGTGAGTTTGATCGTGAATCGTGGCATCGATTATGTCAGTTTTTTAAGGAGGCGTTAGGGACCTGATATTCCCTCGGCATCACCGCGATTTTTATTGTGTACCTACCGTCCGCTGTTTTTTTTTTCTTCATCATCCCATTTATTATCTTCGCGCTTTTTCTTTCTCTTTCTCCCTCCCTAGACGTACCTCAGGTCCAGGGTTACCAAGCGGACTCTTCTCCCCCCTCCCCACTACGTTTCTTGCCTTCATTTTTATCTCGAGAAGGCTTTCGCCTTTTCTTCCCTCGTCAACTCGCATCGAATCGTGTAGTCACCGGAATATTACCGGTGCATAGGTAATTCCAATCCCTGCCTTAAAAGAACACGTGTGATGTCGTCTCGTGTTGCCGTTTGGCGATTGCTTCGTTTCTTTTTTTGGGGTGCATTAGGTCTGGGATGCCCGGTCTCACCAACTGCTCCAGCACTACCCTGCGCACGACGGCGAGGTGACTTCGATAAGCTTCCACGAGTCCGGCAACTTCCTGCTCTCGTCTTCTACCGACGCCAGCCTCAAGGTAACGCGGGGGGGGGGGGGGGCTGTCTGACAGGACGGTTGGGGTGGGGATGGAGTGAGGGATACGTTGGTGGCGGTGGCGTCGCCGGCGCCTATATGTTTATGTATGGCCGGAACGGTGGTGGTGGTGGTTGTGCTGGTTCCGGCAGGGATAACACTAAAGAGAACGTTGCCGAGCGAGCGGGGGTGGGTGGCTCTGCTCTTTCGTTTTTGTCCCGTACAGGGATCCAACTCGACCGTCAAACTCAAGATGAAAACTGAAGTCAAGTTCTAACGAGCGTATACGTATGACACAGCAGTCTCAAGCTCAACCTGAAGCAAAATTGGAGTCCATCTCAAAATCAAACCCAATATACACTCCAACTCGAACCTAAACCCACACCCACACCCAAACTCCAACCCCGACCCAATCCAATCCCAAGCTCGAAACCCAACAAAACCAACCCAACCCAACCCAACCCAACCCAACCCAACCCAACCCCGTCCAACCCAACTTCACCTCTAACCCGGGCGACGATGCGCTCGTGCTCTCAGGTGTGGGACCTGCGCGAGGGGCGGCTGGTATACACCCTGAAGGGCCACACGGGCGCGGTCTCTGCTTGTGCTTTCAGCGCCGACGGCACCCGGTTCGCGTCGGGGGGAGTCGACGGGGTGGTGATGTCGTGGAGGAGCAACCTCGACAGCACGCAAGGAGGCGGGGGTGGGGGGGGGAGCGGGGGCGGCAGCCCCGGGGTGTCGGCGGCGGCGTTGAACGAGACATCGCAGGCCATGATAGGGGGAAAGGGGGCGGGGACGGCGGGTGGGAGGGTGGGTGTGAGAGCGGGGGCGGGGGGGGCAGGCGTGGGAGCGGGGGTGGGCAGACGCACGGCTCTCGGCGTCCGGACGACGAACGCGCGGTGAGAATGTCGTTTTTGTTAGCTTCAGGGGGGGGAGCGGAGGTTGTTGCTGTTGTTGTGTTTTTTGTGTTTTTTGTGTGTTGTTCACGATGGCCGTGGGCAAGGCACAGGGGTGAGAGGAGATCTAAAGATGTGCTACCCTAGGTCCAAGTAGTTTTTCCCGGGCAGGTTGAACAGCTTGAGTGCGATGATAACGGGGTTCAGCAGCCGGCAAGAAACGAGACCCAACGCTTTGATCGTTTGTGGCGTGGGTCTTAGCCTTGTAGAATTATTAGTGTTTCGGTGTTACAGGGGGGGGCTCGGCGTTGTTTCACAAAGCTGGCTGCACGAAAGGGAGGAAGAAAGGGGTAGGGCGGGTATTGGCCACGGTTATTGGCGCCAACCCAGCCCAGCTCGTATTGCCTATAACCAGCGGTATGGCCATGGCTCCGCCCGTGGCGATGTGCTGTGCTTGTGGTGGATACTCGACAACATACTACCCTGTTGTAGCTCTACAAACTGTGTGTGTGTTTTTAAGCTCCGAGCAGAAAAAGCGGGTGCAAATATAAACGCATACGAACGTAGGATAGGTGAAAAGAGTGCAGGTACGCACCTCGTGTGCGCTATACGCAAAAAAAAACACCCTACAAAATGCCGTGAAAATATAGCGGGGAAAAAACACCAACAACAACAATTTTGGAAGGTCGAATCGGAATCGAAAAGAAGTAAGAAAGAAAGATATTCGAAAAGTAACGCTGAAAAAACGGTGAACGTGTCGAAAATTGACGGGGGAGCGGGGAGTGAAACGAAAAAACACACAAAGACTTGTCGAAACTCGAATCAAAATCGAACAATCGTCTAAACGGAGCGAGACGGTCGAGCAAAAGGACGGGAAGTGAAGAAAGCAAAGAACGCCAAGAACGTTCCCCCTAAAAAATCGGAGGGCTTTCTCCAGCCGGGAGCTGTGCGAGCGCAGCTGGGCCTTGTAATCAAGTGTGCCCGTTGACAGACAAACGTTACTACTGAAATAATTAGAGGCCTCGAATTGCTGATGGTGTGTTCGTGTTGTGTCGTCGCTTCGTGTCGATGTTTCGCTTTTTGTCAATATTTGCTTGTTCACCTTGTTTAGCGTGTTCCCTTGTTATTATCCGCTGTTATCGCATTTGTCCCATGCACGTGCCTTTGTTCATGTCCTTACCGTTGTCTGTACCCTTACCCTTGCCCTGACAGGACGTCATCTCCCGCTTGGTCAACCTCGATGCGCCCCACCACCTCGTCCGGCGGTGTCGGCGGTGGCTTGGCGAGGCGCCGGGGGGACTCGTTGGGAGAAGGGCGAGGTATGGGGGAGGGCGGCGCTGGTACCGGCCGCGGCGCTAAGTGCCGGCGATCTGTAGGCGCGTCTTCGTCTCGGTTATCGGCACCCAGCGCGGGAGGGGGGACTTTCGGGTGAGGAAGTGTTTGTGTAGGATAGATTTGCCGCTGAACGAAATAACGGTCTCCGTAGATGTAGTGATCGGCATGTCACAGTTTATTGTAGTGAGAATTAGGCATGCGTACATCTGGGCCTGGGGAGGGTTTTTCTGGGCTCGGAGGTTGACGAGCGCAAACTCGCGCCTTCCTTTCTCACTGTTGAGAGCAGGCCTCACGAGTAGGTTAGCAAGACCGAGTCGAGCACAAGCGAGTCGGGGTTCTTGCCGGGAGCGTCAGCAGATCGAGGTAGTCACTGGGTTGGCCAACCCAGCCAGAAGTCTGTGCCTCTCCCTTCTTCCTCTTCCTCCACCCCCCCTTTGTAGGGTGAGCAAGTCTTTGTATATACGTGTCATACCTGGCTTTGTTTTGTTAGCGTATGCCAGTGTGATTGCACACATGCGAGACATTCGGGTTTTGCCGCAAAATCAAGAGGCACCGCACGCGGCTCGCAGAGGCTCGCAGAGGCGAGTTACGACGAAAACATGTGTCTTACTGATGACTTAATTGTCTGTTGTAAAGATGTATAGGTGAAATGCTCCTTTTCTGTTTTCGATCAGACTGATGCCTGGCACCGATGTACCCCTGGTGTATTGTTTCGTTCTTCTGTAAATGTCGTGCTTTCTGTTACTTCGTTTTGTGCGTGTTCTGGGTGCCCTGGGTGACGGTTGAGAACGGGGAGCGTGGTTTGCGTTTTTCAGCAGGGCTAAGAAGAGGGGCGGCGGGGGGGGACTCATTTCATGCGTGGCGGTAGTCGTATGACCATAGACCCTCGCATCCCTACAATTCCCGAGACAAAGCACGCCGAGTCTTCAACAAGCTGGCAGAAGCCATCGCTTGCCTCAATACAGAGAAAACGCCTTGAGGTGTTCAGCGAGTCACATGAAGGGTGAGCTGTATCCTACTAAGCCGGTCGCCCCGGTGGCGTATCGGTTATCCTCGAGCCTGGTATAGGTCAATTTCGTGAGCTCGAGTCCCCCCGCGTGCATACTCGTATAAATTCGTAGGAACTTTTGCTTGCGCGCACATTGACTTGCGGAAAGCGCGAGAGCGTGAGTTAGCAACACTCGATCAAAAATCGACGAGCTGTAGGGTTGCTGAACCCTATGCGCCATAAAAAATGGAGGCAAGAACCGGGGGGAAGAAGGGACGACGCCTGTGAGGAGGATTTTGTGACCTTGTTTAGAGGGGAGAGGTCTATTTGTAGGGCTGTGAGTCGGCATGACTTAAGTCGCCAACTAGTTATTAGCCGGACTAATAGTCAGTCGTGAAGGGAGATGCCGACTTTCCCACTTATTGGGTTTCTTTAACTGTAGGAAGGCTTTTTAAATGCGGAATACAGCTTTTAACGTGAATTGCTGCGGACTGCGGGTACCCCTCACATGCCCTGTGGCACTGCAGCGCACAGCGGGAGATCCACACACACGCGCACACGTGGTGGAACGGCCCATCTCTCTCTACGGTGCCGACGGCGTCAGCGCTGGCGAACCCAATGCCACAACGAGGGCGGAGATCCCGTTGGCGACGTTGTGGCTATTGTCGGCCCGCGGACCACTTTGGCGAGTGCACGCGACCCCGCAACGGTGCTCTACCGCGTGAAGTATGAGCAGAGGCGCAGCAAGCCGCTCAGATCCAACAACCCGCTGTGGAATTTTTTCATGGTATACCTCAAGGACTCGCTCCCTGGCATAGCAGTGTGGCAAGCTTAGCGAGGCGAACGGCAATTTCGCCCATGCCGAGGTTAGGTTCGGGCCCCCCGCCCATTTGAGGCAGCATCTAGACACGAAGAGGAAAGGGCATCGCGAGGCCCTGAAAAAACACGAGGCGCGTGGGGCGGGTAGCAACAGCGGAGGCAGTGGCGGGGCCTCGAGCGAGAAGAATGCGGGGAGCATCATTGCCTACATGGACGGCGCCAAGCCATTCATGAGCAAGATGGTTCGGTTCATCATCGACAGCTCTAATAATCGATAGTTTAGGACTTGCGGTCGTCATTGACGCGCGCGTTTCTCGCGAGGTTGGGAGAGAAATTGATAAACGAATAACATTACGGAGGGATCCAAGGCCTTTTTTTTGGGGGGTAATTTTGGCACCGCTGTATTGGTGATGAGTTCGCTTTTTCGCTCGTGTCCCCGCCAGGTAGCATTGCGACTCAAACAATTGCTGTCACGTTCCTCTAGTGCGGGATAGATTTACCTGGTACATACTTCTCGTTTTGTGTGCATTTCTTGTGTAAACTGAACCTTTTTCGTTTCTTCGTGTGAAACTTATGTGAATCTAGCTAATCTTTTTTGCGCTTCCTTGCGTAAAATGAAGCCAAATAGCGTGTTTTTCGCCTCCGGCGGCGCCTCCAGCGGGAGCCCCCGGCCGGAGGGAAGGCTTTTTTGGCTCGCTTTGCTCGCCTGACTTTAGCTTCGCCAGCCGACTTACCGACTAAGTTAAGCTAGTCGGTTTCGCCGACTAGCGAGTAGTTATTAGTCGTGAAATGAAACCGACCCACAGCCTTATCTATTAGCGATTGCGAAACAATTCTGAAACGTTTTATTTTTATTTTTTCATTAAACCGCCTCGTAAGGAATGTAAACACGCCGCCAAGAGTTGAAAGGTCGGCTCTCCGTCGAAAAAGTCTGTCGCCGCCAGGCGATCAATCCCATCTGTCGTCACCAATGGGTGCAGCGATCAACAGTAGCAACGACAACGACAACCGAGAGCAACAACAAACAACAACAACAACAACAACAACAACAACAACAACAACAACAACAACAACAACAACAACAACAACAACAAACAACAACAACAACAACAACAACAACAACAACAACAACAACCACAACAACAACAACAACATCGCCCATCTAACATGTTTTTTTTTCTAATATCACGATGTTTCGCCCCTATCAGGCGCAGCGAGCAGCGGCATCAACAACAGCGACAACAGCAACAACATTTCGCCGTGGAGGACCTCGAATCTACGACGGAAGTGCTTGAGCGCGGCGCACACCTACCGGAACGAGGGGGAAATGCGGCGGCGGCAGCGGCGGCAGCAGCAGCAGCGGCGGCGGTACCGGCGAGACGGGCGGCAGAGTT
This sequence comes from Undaria pinnatifida, assembly GCA_012845835.1. NCBI lineage: Eukaryota > Phaeophyceae > Laminariales > Alariaceae > Undaria > Undaria pinnatifida. Next base: position 8,306,164 of record JABAKD010000011.1, read on the forward strand.
TAGGACAGGCTGGGATGCCGCTGGGGCGGTCGGCGTGGATTGGAGGGTGGGAACAAGCGCGACCGAAGCGAGCGCTGCTGCTGCTAGCGGCGGTGGCGTTGGCAATTGCGTAGGTGGAGATTTGGCTTCTGCCATGGCCGAGGAGGAAGGTTTCGGGTTCGGTGTGCTGTCTGGTACGGGGGCTGGTGCGGGCGCCCCCGGCGCAATGGGAGAAGGGTGGGGTCGAAGATGGGGAACGGGAGGGGCGCCGGGGGGGGGTGAGGCTGGAGCTGGGGCGGGGGCGGGTGGGGCGACTGGGGGGATCGATCGTCGAGCCCTGCCCGAGGCTCTGGCGGGCACTCTGGATCACATCGTGGGGCAGCTGGATATGCTCACGCGAACGGTGGGTGTGTTGGAGCAGCGGCTCACGTTGGCGGAGGACCGGCTTCAGCAAGGGGGAGGGATGGGGGGGGTTGGGGGGGGGGGCGGGGGTCTGAATCTGTCTGTCGCATCCGGTTGAGATTAAATTTTAAGGACACCTTGAGGCTGGGAGCGGGGGGGGGGGGGGGGGGAGGGGGCGGGGGGGAGCGGGGGGCGCGAAAATAAGCTGACGATTACGGCATCGACCGCTGGGAGGGGAGAAAGCATTGAACGTAATGTGCGACTAGAGCATCGATGACACACGAGGCTGCTGGGTAGGAGATGCGTCCAAAAAAGTTGCACTGTGCCGGGTAGGGAGATAGATGTACGGCTATATTCGACATGCGCTGCTGCATGATGATACCTTGCACTGCTACGCGGTCTTCCTAAAGTAGACGCCTGATAAAAATTGGATTTTCTGTACCTCAGTTCCTCCAAAAGCTTTACAAACTGTCGGCGCATCTACTCTCTGGTTAGTTAATTGGCTGTTTCTGCGGTTCTTTATTGGTTTTGTTTTTTTTTGCTAAACTTCCTGCTGCCTTTGGTGACCTCGCCTTTATTTAGCCTTTACCCTTGCCCTTGTCTCTCGTTGTGCTTGCGTTTTTTTCGGGGGGAGTTATTCGTGTGGCGAGTGAAAGTTGACGTTTGTGTGTGTGCGTTTTTAGTGTTTTCGCGGTGTCGTTTTTTTTTTTGGTATTTTTCCACCCGACGCACCGGGCTACCAGGTATATACGTGTATGATTTGGCGAGATCGCTATCGTGGACTGTCATGCTGATTGTACGATCGGAGCAAGCGGTGCGTGTCGTGGCGCCTCCCTCCCTGCCAACATGCTGGGTCAGCAGACGTATATATGGGTAGCAAGGGGACGGTCTGTGCCCACTGCCGTCGTTGCAGCTGCTGCTGCTTTGGCTGCTGCTTCTGCTATGGCGGGTGCTGCTGCTGTTGCGGGGGCTGCCGCTGCTATTGCGGCAACTGCTGCTGCTAATGCTGCTGCTAATGCGGCTGCTGCTGCTGCTGCGGCTGCTGCTGCTACGGCTGCCGCTGCTACTGCTAATTTAAGCTGCTGCTGTTGCGGAGGCTATTGCTGCTAGTTCGGCGGCGGCTATTGCTACTACGGTGGCTGTTGCTTCTGCTGGTGCTGCTGGCTATGACAGTGGGTGTTGACATTGTCTTTGCCTTGAACTGCTGAAGATGGAGAAGGGCGGGGGGGTATCATGGGTAGCGGCCACGATTGATGGGGTCCTTTTCGGCTTCCACTTTCCTGGCGAACGGATCGTTTTTGTTGTGTTACCGACCAAGCTCTGTCTTGGTGCTTTTCTGGCGCTCCGGTCTTCATTTACCGCGGTGGCACTCTTGATCTTCTATATACGGTAAGAGGTCCCTCTGCAGTGCCGGTTGAGTAGTGCCGGATGCCCGCTATAGTACCTGTGAAATCGCTTGGCACGGTGGGAACAACCAGCAGTGGCGGTATGCGGGGTAGTGCCGGTTGCCGGTATTATGCCGGTGGTGTTTTCGGCACTATAGCGGCAACCGGCACTATAGAGGGAATAGTACAGTATCGCCAAGTCGGCTGAGATGAGAATGTACATGGATAACGCCTCGAGGGAATATGCCCGGGGTACAGGGGTTATCCCGTTTTGGGGTCTTACAACGAGAAAAATGTGTCTGTAGAAAGTGACGAATGCGGCATCGGTTAGGTTTCACCAAGCGGCTCGGGCTGCTGGGTGTCGAAATGTGTTGCCATGATTTCAGCATCAATCAACCGAAGCCGCCTTGGCTGCTTGGGCGGAAGGTGTACCCGAGCTACGCTGCGATTTTTTTTTCGTCTCCGACCTATACACTACGACGGTATAGGTCCCTCTATAGTGCCGGTTGAGTAGTGCCGGCTACCCGATATAGTGCCTGTGAAAATCGCTTGGCACATGTGGGAACAGTAAGTAGTGGCAGTGTGCGGTGCCGGTTATCCGCTATAGTGCCTGTGAAATCGCTTGGCACAAACGGGAACAGATAGTTGCAGTGTGTGGAGTAGTGCCGGCGTCTGCTATAGAGGGGCAGATACTATGCAGTCGTGCTGATACCGGCATTATAGAGGGAACGCTACACTGTAGTCGTGCTGAATGCGCGCGCCCGCTAGACGATCGATTAGACCGCGCCTGGCATTGGTTCGGTCGCTAAACCGTAGATGAACTAATGTAAACTCGTTTTAGCTATGAATAAGTCGGTGTTGGTTATCTGGCTTGAGCGGCGGCTAATGATTTTTTCTCTTCAGTTTTTCCTGTAGTTTTTGTACGTTACACCTGGTTACGTACTGCTCGTGTATAGGAGCGCCTGTGTTGCCCTTTTCAACACTACCCCTTTTCAACACCACCCCATCCTGAGTGAGAAACTTGTAAGCAAGTAGAAAAGGGTTTCTAGACGGCGTGCAATCGGCTCGGCGTATGGGGTGGGGGGGGACGTGCCTATACTCTCTTCCACAGCAAAAATGATTCCACACTAATTCCAAGTAGATTATCCCCTCACACTAATTCCAAGTAGGTTATCCCTCGCACACTAATTCCAAGTGGTTTATCCGCAAAACGCGGGTACCAGTTTTAAAGGGGATACATTAATTCCAAGTGATCGACGCGTGCTTACGATAGAATTTGGCAGCAAAATTTTCTGAATGACGGGGAACTCCTTAACGCATTTATTTACAAGTGGAAACCCTTTTTTTTCACAAATTTACTTGAAGTTAGCATAGGGAGGGATTTTGGAGCTCTAAAGGGGTTATAACGCCTTCATGACTGGAAACCCCTTTTTCGGGAAAAAGTTACTTGAGATTAGTATAGGGAGATATTTAGGACCCAAGACTCATCGGAATTGTGAGTCATGTTGGTGCCTTTTGGAACAAGGCTGCGTACGGTATCGTAGTACTTGTATAATACCAAAAAAAGTTTGTCGCTGCCGGTTTGAGCCACTCTCGCACGAGGAACCCCGTGCCTCGCGGACGAAAAGGCGTGAGGCGTTTTTTTTCGGCGCAGCCGTGTAGCTACATATACCGTTCCTTTGCCCCGTCTGATATCGAAAATTTGAAGCAGCACGAAAGCTCAAGATCGCAAAAGGAGGAGGGGAGGGGGGAGGGGGGGGTTACTTGCGCGAGTGAGTGAGTAACCCGAAGCCGCTGCGACAAAGGACCCCAACCCCCCCCCCCCCCCCGCCCCCTACCGCGCGTGCTACGAGATCCTCCCCCAAAACCGGCGATTTTGTTTAATGAACGCTTCATGGCTGTGCTCGACATGAGGAAGGTTGCTATTAAATCAAGGTCCCTCCCTATATTTTCTTGTGTGCAAAGGACTACTACTTCTGTCGAACGATGACGTCGGGGTGTGGCAAGGGGCCTCGTATTTCGGGAGGTACGGCCGGGAGCTGGTTTCAAAAATCGGCGATTTCGTTAAAAGAAAAGTTGGGGGGGGGGGCTATTGTTTTTGTAGAACGACCCCTACCAGTGCGGTAGTGCGGTTTCCTCAATTCGGGAGCTTGAGATCCCCCTCCCAAAAAACTGTTTTTGGAGAGAAAAATAAAACTACCAGACATACCGGATGAAAAATCCCCACGTGGCCTAGCAGCTACACAATAACGAGAACCATGCAAGAAGAAGAAAAAAAGTACACCTAACATCTTTCCGGCGATTTTTGGGGTTAAGGCACCCCCGTCACTCAGCAGAAAACAAAATCGCCAAAAAAAGGTACACCTCTGTCATAGCCCGCGTCCTACCGTATAGCCTGGGAAACTGCAATATATATATATGTGTGTGATTTTTTTTTTGGTCATTCGTGGGGTGCACTTTCAGTTTTTTTTTTTGTTCCTTCTCAAAGCCAGTTTTTGTTGGGCGAGGCATGTGTGTATGTTATGGCGCGAGCTCCACCCTCTCAAATTTAGGTGGGCTCCAGAAAAGAAATGGAGGCGGCTCCATCCCACGCGCGGTAGCCGAGGGTTTTTGCAGTTTTTGTACAAGTAGCGCCAAACGTTGTCTGGCCCCCCGGTTGAGCTCTCTCCTCAATCAGGCGAGGAAAGCGAGGAACTATTTCCGGATTTTAGTCTGATGTACTTTTTCGAGTATGCTACACGTTTGTTTTAGGACCAGTTCTGCTATTAGTATTTTAAAGAAAAAAAAAAAAAACTCCTGGATCCAGCTGTGAGATCAAAGATTTTGTCGAAGTTCATCTTTGCAAGCTGTGTGTGATGATGCTCCAATCGCGCGTATTGCTGGGTGTGTGTCCTCATTAAGGATATAGGTCGGCGACTCCCCTTGGAACTACAGTGTAGCTTGTACCAGGGTCAACAGGGTGGTGTTAGTCAGTCTGTGCGCGGAAACTATGAAAACCCGTTCTTGAGGCGGACAAAATCTGACTGCTATTGCACGGTAGTGCACAGACGTACTGGCCGGGCTGCGCGAACGAAGAACGCCTTCCAAGCCATGTTCCGGGGGGGCAGTGAGGTATTGAGCACCTCTCATGTTAAGAAGTCACGAGATTTTTTGTCCCATGCACCCCTGCAACAGACGGTGGGAAAACAATTCCTACTGCAAAAAAAACAAGAATTTGGTGAGAAATAGAGTAATTTTATTAGAGAATAACAAAAAAAAATGTGAGAAATAGAGTCATTTTATCACAAAAAAAAAAAAAAAAAATGGTGAGAAATAGAGTCATATTATTGCAACAACAAAAATAAAGCATAATTTGGTGAGAAATAGAGTCATATTATTGCAAAAAAAGCATAATTTGGTGAGAAATAGTCATACATCGCAAAACAAGAATGAATGGTGAGAAATACGAGTAGTAATATTGCAAAACAAGACTGGCTTTCCGACGATTTTCGACAGTTTTGGGTTGAGGAGAGCCCCGTCATCAGTTTTTTTTTTGCCAAAAGCCCTGCCTCTAGCGTGGCACACCACACGTCATTTGTTACACCATCGTCATTTTGTATGATGTGTTGCGGGAATATGTGGTGTTGCTCCGCGGCGCGGCCGAAATCAACTGGTTCATCACGCAGAAAAAGTCGCGTAGTGATTCATTCAAGCCATCCATGTCGAAAAAAAGCGGATGCTTCGTACAAGTACTGCTTTTTACTCCGCATGCGGTGTACACAGCAAGATACGTGACAGCACACTTTATTATAGAAGAATTAGGCATTTTTAAGAGTTTCAGGCTCAAAAGTCTCTGTACACGAAAAACGTAACAACAGAGTGTGCCTCTTTTGTCCTGAAAAATACAACATGGTACCAGCAGGACACACCCTTCCTCACTACATCAGAATTCCGGCCTGGCCACAACGAAGAGATTATTAACAGTCCTCTCTCGGGGTGTCCATCTGTTAATTTTCTTAGAAATTTCTAGATTTCGCCGATAGAGGTACGAGCACTTTTTTTTCCTGTTTTTTTTTTTTTTTTTCCTTAACCCCCAAAATCGTCGGGAGTTGACCATTTTCGGTCATGATTCTCGCTGTGTACCTAGGCCATGGGAACTTTCATCCGGTATGTACCTGGGAGCAGTTTAGTTTTTCCTCGAAATCAGTTTTTGCCTTAAAGAGGTCTTAAGCTCCCAAATTGAGGGGTAGAATTAAGAAAAAAAAGTGCTGCACATCCACGGTAGCACGCGTCCGTGGAAAATTTCGCATTCACATGTGCTGTGTGTGATATGTGGTCTGCCGCGTTCGGCTACGACAACGGCACCCTTGATCCCCTGCCGGCGAACGCCCCCCCCCCACACACACACCAACTCCACGCTCTACAGTAGTAATGGTTACGACACATACATGGTATGCCACACGTGTACGGGGTGGGTTATCATGATGATGATGATGATGATGATGATGATGATGATTGATGATGGCGTTCTCCGGGTTGAAGATATGAACGAAAAAACGATGTGCCGGCGGTGACACGTATTTTTACTCTCAAACGTACCCATGTTTCGGGGGACACTTTTACCCCGCTTAAGAGTGCCACATGCTCGCAAAACGTAGGGACTTCGTTAGCACAGGCAAATAGTGTTTTGTTTTCTCTCTTTTTTTTTTGGGGGGGGGGGAGTACGACATATCCTTGTACTCTATAATCTCCCAAGAAAAGAACGAGAGGTGGATGGATGATGCCGACAGAAGAAGGGGATGCTGCATACCTTTGAAAGAAAGTGAACTCAAAGCCAGTTGTTGAGCGCATTGCGTTGCATGTTCCGCTCGCTTCTACGACTACTACTATTGAAAGCAATGCCGCCCCTGTATTATGGCGTGTAAAACGGCTGTGACAGGTGATTCGATCGCGCTTGCTCTCGAAGCAAGTCCTGTCTAGACCGACACATATAATATGTTGCTTATCATGTACTTTATCACGGATTTTTTGCGGGACACGCGTGGTGCCGCGCTCGCCCGCCAGCGCTCGCTTGCCAGCGGCGCACTCGGCGGGGGGGAACGTGGGCAACGAGCAGGTCGGAGCGGGTCCCTCCCTGACCACTGCAGTCGCCGGGAAACGCGATGTCTATAATCATCAAAGCGCCCCCCCGCTCTGATTCTTCCTCTCGAAAGGGACCCGCGATCCATAGTCAAACCACTAAGGCAAATATTAAATGAGTACCCGCCCTCTCCCCGGCAGTGCCGGGGGGCGGGGGGGGGGGGTTGAGCTAAAAGAAGAAAGTAAAACTCGACTGATAAACTTCAACACCGTATGTATGCCGCCCTTCGACCACGCGAAGGCAACCCAAACTTCGACCGGGCCAAAACAAGGGCCACAAAAAAGGAAAACAGCGGTACAGCGCCAGCAACAGCAACAACAAAGAAGGGCTACGGTGAGAGGGATATTCCCCGTTTTTCCATTCTGAGCAACGTGACAAAAAAACAACAAAAACAAACAAACAAACAAACAAACAAACAAACAAAAGTGGCGGTGTGCATAAAATCGCATCAAATTAAGACACACAAATGCTAGTAAATTATAACCCTTTTCACTGCTTAAAAAATGTTGCCCGACACTTATTGATTTCACGTAGTTTTTCCAGAAAAACGTTGGCGCAATTCCAAAACGGTGTACTCGTAGGTTTTACTCATGAACAGGGAAGCCGCGCGAGCGGCCCTTGGCCGCTGCAGCAAAAACAAAACGGCCGTAAAAAGCAAGCTCCCCCTAGCGTAACTACCATGGTCATCAAAAACGACAGAAGCAACGCCTTGTCAGGATCCCCCACACGACAACTGCACAAAAACAACGACAACGACAGCAACAAACAAAAGAGCAGTGATCACCGTCCACCGGGCCACCCTCCGACCCATCCGCTCGCCGGCCCGCCCCCCCCTCATCCCGCAGAGCTTGCTATGAAACGCCCCGCGCCCTCCGAAATTCAGAAGATGGCGGTTGTCGCTAAGAGTCTTCTCTGCACGGTCACGTGCGATTCGCGTTTCCGTGGCGCCAACCCCGCTGCTCTCATGCACCCCCCGAAAACCCAATGCCTCCGTCCAGGCTTTGCGAGGACGCGAGGCTCTATGTCTAAAGACCGCCATGCATGATAAAGAGCACCCCTCCCCCCCCCCCCCCCCCCCCTCCCGCTCCCGCCCCCTGCCCCGTCCCTACGGCCACCCCTCTGAGACGCCGCCCCCCGGCCCCCCCCGCAAACTCTCGGCTGCGAACATGGGCGCTTCTCGAGAGTCCAATGGCAGTGCGCGGGGTCGAGGAAAATATCAAAAAGTTATTTAGTATTTTCAAACTCAGAATTATGGTCCTGGTCGTCGTGTCCAAACGCCCCCATCGGAAATCAAGTTACCCAAAAGACCTCCCCCTCGCGCCTGATCGTGGTATATGACCACTCTGCGCGTTGCTGTGGGGGCGTGTCCTTTCGCGGCTGATCCCGGCCCGTTGCGAAGAATACACCACGGAAATAGGTAACACCATGAAAAGTGTGCTACCGAGACACATACATTCCTCAACCCCGACACATGTACTCCTCAATACTGGCACAGGTACTCACCAACACGGACGCAGATGCAGATACTCCCGCAATACCGACACCGATACTCGTCAATACCGACACAGGTACCCCCCACCATCGACACCGATACTCATCAATACCGACACGGGCTACTCCTCAATACCGGCACAGGTACCCCTCAGCATCGACACCGATACTCATCAACACCGATACAGATATTCATCAATACTGACATAGGCTACTCCTCAATACTAACACAGATGCTCGCCAAGACGGACGAAAATACTCCCTCAATACCGACACCGAACTCGTTAATACCGACACCGATACTCGTTAATACCGACACCGATACTCCCTCAATACCGACACAGGCTACTCCTCGATACCGACACAGGCGCCCCTCAACATTGACACCGATACTGATCAATACCGACACAGATACTCATCAATACCGACACAGATACTCATCAATACCGACACAGATACTCATCAGTACCGACACAGATACTCATCAATACCGACACAGATACTCACCAATACCGACACAGATACTCACCAATACCGATACAGATACTCCTCAATGCCGAAATAGGCACCCCTCAATACCGTTCGTCAATACCGACACAGATACTCTTCCATACCGACGCCGATATTCCTCAATACTGACAAAGATACTCCTCAATACCAGCACCGATATTCCTCAATACCAACACAGATACTCCCTCAATATCGGCATCGATACTCGTCAGTACCGACACAGATACCCCCTCAGTACCGACATCGATATTCATCAATACTGGCAAAGATCCTCCTCAATACCAACACCAATATTCATCAATACCGACACAGATACTCTTCAACACCGGCCAGTATACTCCTCAGTAAATACCCACGAAACAGATAGTCCTCAGAAATACCGACGCATGTTTTCCTCGATACTGATACCTCAATGTGCCCTCCTCAAAAGCTGAGACAACACCCACAAACAAAAAAAACGCCGAAGACGGTTACAAAACCTTGTTTACTTATCCCCCACTATTCCCAAGTAGTTTGTCCCTCAACACTGCGGGTGCAATTCTATAGAAGCAAAACCAACACCATACTCGAAGCTCGAGAAAGGGCGGATGGCGAAGGCGGTGGCGTCGGGGGGGGGGGGGGGGTAGAGGGCAACATAAAAAAATAGCGCCTGAAACCCGGCGAGGTGGTAGAAAAAAGCGGGGCAGGCGGGTGGGCGGGTGGGGTGGCCGGCATTGGAGGACCGAAGAGCAACTTCATCTTACCCACATTTCCAAAAAACGCAAAGAGTATTCCAAATGTCACCGGAAATACCGCTGTGTTTGGTCATGCCCAAGACAATAACGAACTATCTCCCTCCTTCCTCCCCTGCCCGCCCGCCCGCCCTCCCGCCCCTCCCCTGTTCCCTGCCCGACATCGCCTCCTCGTCCCCGAATCACGAATTCGAATAATAGCCCGATATTCTGTGTTCCACCCGCGTTGAGTTGCGGTCCAACGGTCCCTCTCTTCTCTGCTTTTTGAAAAGTAACCTTCCTTTGTCAGCCCATGAGCAAGAGTTGATCCATCAAGTTCCAGTAGTGGAGCTTGTTCCTGCCGATGACTTTTACGAGGACCTTCTCCACCTGCACGAATTCACGTCAAAAGAGAAGTTAGAAAGAGAAACCAGAAGGGAAAGGAAACGCGCGAGCAAGTAGTGGAACAAGAACAAGAACAAGAACACCACAGCATGAGAACAAGAACAAATACCGCAACACAAAAAAGCTAAAAGCTAAAAGCTAAAACTAAACTCTAAAACTGAAAAAAAAGACTAAAATAACTAAAAACCTAAAACGTAGCTAAAAACTAAAACTACTAACACTAAAACTAAACTAAAATATCATGAAACGAAAACGAAAACGAAAACGAAAAAAAACGGTAGAAAAACGAAAAAGACGAAAACAAGAGACAAAAAACGAAAAACAAGAACAAAAATATCACAGAACAACAAGAACAAGGCACACACGCAAGTTACAACAAAAAAAATGGAGAACAAGAACGCCAACACACACAACAAGCCACAGCCACAGACACGACCACACCAGTACAGGAACGAACGCATGCCGCCAACAGCAGGTCTGCCTATAACCCGCATTGATTGTCTGCAGCGCGCACGAGACGAGGACGATGGTCGCCCCTCCCCCAGGCATTGCCGTAAAGCCCGCCCACCAACGATGACTAAAGTAACGTTCACCGCGGCTTGCGCAGTACCATTGACCAAAGCTACGGTATTAAAGTATAATACCCCCTGCTTCAATACCGGTTTCGAACCACTCGCAAGAAGAGCGACTCTATACTTCACGGACAAAAATACTCCAAGCGACTTGTTTTACGCCGCGTAGCGCTTGCCATTACATTGCGGATTCATATCACAAAAATAGGTTAAGAACGCGAAGAAACGGGGGGGGGGGTCCCTCGCGGGAGTGGCCCCGAGCCACGGCGCGAGTAACCCCGGGCAGCTGCGAACAGGGGCCCCTAAATGGGCCCCCCCTGCGAAGGCAACCTTGGCCCAAAGTACCGCAGGTGCAAGTTTGTAACTGTGACAGGGGTTTTTAACTAATCTCCTGACGGAACGCACATCGTCGTCCTCGTTTCCGTCGTACAAGACGCCGTCCATCTTGATTTTGCAGTCGCCCTGCTGCATGCGCTGCAGCAGGTCCAGAGCTTTCTCGAAGTTTTCCTTTCCCAGGCCCTGCGTGCACTTCTCCCTCAGGAACTTTGAGGCCGCCGCCCGTGACATGAGGCAGAAACAAAAAGTATAATGCCGGTGTGGTAGTCAGAATCGGATTTCGTAATAATTAATCGGCGAGAAAAAAAAAAACGGCGTTTTAAAAAGAAACGTCGCTCCATGCATTTATGTGTCCCTGAGAAAATGAGGTCCACCATCCAATGATTCTACGATAACCCCCCCAAGAAAAAAAAACAAATGCGACTTTCTTGAACGAAAGTTCCATGGCTGCTCGGCACGAGGAAGGATGCTATGAAAAATACGTACGAGTTCATTTATTTTCGTGTTTGCAAAGGGCTACCGAGCGATTGCGTCGGTTTGCAAAGGTCTAACGATCCACTACGTCGGGGTGTAGAGGGACAACGTGTTTCAGGAGATACGGCCGGGAGCTGGTTTCAAAACCGGCGATTTCGTTAAAGAAAAGTTTGAGGGGGGGGCTATTGTTTTTGTAGAACGGCTCATTACGTGAAGAAAGCAAATACCCGGTATGTCGAAGTTAGATTGTTGTGTTTGTTGTTCATAATCCGACGATACTACGACCCCTGTTAGTAGCTCAATTATTTTTCGTGCCATCCATCAATAGCGGGGGGTAGGGTGAATCAGACATCCATAATGTTTTATCTTTTAGAGGGAAGCGATAAGCAGCATCAACTCAACTCCAGCGTTGATCAATGCTTGATGAGCATTCCCAGGAGAATACGTAGTAAGGCAACCAACGAGACAAGTAATAGATTTCGTACGCACGAATCCGACAAGAAAGAAGAAAAAAAGACGGCCGTAAAAAAAAAAACGACGCCAGTTGCTTGCATTTGTCTCTCTGGGAACTGAGGCCACCACTATGAATGCTGGAAGAAAAAACCGGTAAGGTAGGGACACATTATTGGGAATCGAGAACCGATGTAACAACAACATGTTGTTTGTTGTTCCAGAGAGAATTCGGCGTTATGGTTCATAGGTTTTCTTGGCGGAGTACGTACGTAGCTTACTTTGACAGCAGCGGCTGGCATTGTTTGGTTGATCGCGCTTGTTGAGATACCAAGTGGATACCGCACGGGGCGGTGCTGGCAGACTGGTAGAACACGCGAACAGACAGAGCTGTTGTTTACAGCTGGACGCGGTCGCTCACTGGACCAGATACTTGGTGGTTTGTTTTCGAATCGAACCCGATGGGAAAAAAAGGCCAGCAAAAAACAAACGTCAATCACCCCAGAGCGATCACACGCCCCATCATGTCTGCGATTGTCTTGTATGCTATGCACACAGGTGGACAAGACTGGTATGATTATTGTCCTCCCCCTACAAGAAAATAACCAGTAGAGAGAAATCTCCACGTTTTGTTTTCCCCACCAGTATGCATACATTTATGTACATTTGTGTGAAGTAGAACAACACGTCAGAGCGATGTGCGGGTTAAGGCTGAACTAGTTGGCCTGTAGAAAAGCTCAGTTTCTGCTAGCGCTATTGCACGTGACACATGCATACGACGATCGAGCGTGTTCTTTATCCTATGAATGACCTGCACGCGAGCTTTTCACCTGCTCGCTGCCTTTGTGCCAACTCTACGCACAGCAAAGGCGCAAAATAAATTACCAGTATGTAGCTTGGCGGAGACCTTTCCTCACCTGAACCCGGTCGACAAGGTTTCCGACCGGCGTCGGCGCGTCGTGCAGCTCCTCGAGGTGACTCTCGCAGTATGGAACCGGCTCGTCCTCGAAGTCGGAGGCCCTGTCGTCGTCCGCGCCCAAGGCGGACCGGCTGTAGCTGCCGCGGCGAGCCCTCGCGTCTCCTTCAGCGGGACCCTTGCTTCCGGCGGGAACTTTGTTGACCTTAGGGTTGGCGACGGTGGCAACGGCAGCGGCGGCGGTAGCGGCGTCGAAGTTGGCGGCAGTGGTGGTGGCATCGGCGGTGTTGGTGGCGGCAGCGGTGGCGGTAGCGGCGTTGATGGTGGTGGTGGCCGCGGCGGTGGTGGTGGTTGTGGCCGCGGTGGTGGTGGTGGTGGTGGTGGTGTTGGTGGTGATGGCGGTAGTGGTGTTGGTAGCGGTGGTGGCGGTGGAGGTCGCGGAGATGTCCGTAGTGGTGTCGGTGTCGGTGTCGGTGTCGGCGGCGGTAGAAGCAGTGGTGGTGATGGTGGCGGCGGCAGCAAGGGCAGAGATTGTGCAGCGGGAGGTTACGCGAGATTAGAAGGGGAAAGGGCACGGTGCGTCTTGGGGGGTTGGGGGGGGGGCGCCGCCTACGCCAGAAAGGCAAGGGGTGGAGCGTGGTGATATCAACGCGCAGCAGCGAAAGCCCGGTGGCTCTATCCGAAACGCAATAAACGCCATGCCTTCCCGCTTAGTGGATTGCGAGGGTGGCCAACAAAAAAACGATTGGAAAAAAAACAGGGTGTTCCGCAGCCTGTTGTACTATTCTCTGTGCGTATGGTACGGTGACGCTGATCTGGAGCAAACCTGCCCACTGAAAATTGTGGACAGGAAACAAGGTAGTGTCTGACCTTTGGACGGATGAAGCAAAAGAAAAAGATGGAAAGCTAATGAGTCTAGAAGGAGCCAATTTTGAGAGAAAAATAACATCTGTTTTCTCACCTCAACATTGATTTGGGGCAGACCCATGGCCTGCAGGACCGCGGGGTCAACCGGGGCGGGCGGTGGTCCGGAGATTGACCCCCGGGACGCCCCCTCCTTGCGCACCTTCTCCATGCTCGCTTGGAGTTCGAGGCAGCGACTCTCTGCCGCCTCGAGCTTGGCCTTCAGTTCCTCCTCACGCTCGTGGACTTCCTTATCCTCTCCTTCGCGGTCGTGTGCTCTCGTTTGCTCCTGTGTAGCAGGAGGGGGGAGAGGTAGGGAGGGAGGGAGGGAGGGAGGGAGAGAGGGAGGGAGGGAGGGAGGGAGGGAGGGAGGGAGGGAGGGAGGGAGGGAGGGGGCAGAGGGCGGTGCATCATGTACTGTCACTGTGCGGCCATGGGAGAGAAAGAGCCAAGGTAGTGGGGGCTGACTCGTGCTGCCTGACGACGTCGACGCAGCCTCGCCAACAACCATCTCCCATTGCCCTTCACTCGTCACCACTCCGCGGTTTGTACAGAATAGGTATTGCCATGTGTTTCGAGGCTCACAATCGGAATAAAACGTGCTCTATCCCCTGGGTTCCGCCTTGTGTTTCCGCGTTCAATACCGAGAAATATTCGCGTTTCATTGTCTCGTTTTTTTTCCTTTCTCTGTGACTTCGAACGAGTCGATATGCCACCGTGGTCGCCCCTCCCTTTACGCGCGATTCTAACCCTACCCCCAACCTTCGTTGTCACCGAAACCACCACCACCGCCACCACCGCCTCGATTCTTCGACTCCTCGACCCCTTACCTTGAGAACTTGGAACAGGTCGGTCTCCTCCTCCTCTTCGTACATCCTCTCGCTCTTCCGGTGGCTGCGGCTGCTGCCTTCGTCACTGCGTATATTTTAAGGGGGCGGCGGCGAGAGGGGGAAGGGAGTAAGGGGTGGCGGTGGCATCGGGAAAGAGAGAGCGGAACGGCGGGTGGAGGTTGAGGGGAGGGCGGGGAACGAGGGGGGGGGGGGGGGTTACTCATTCCACGCAGAGCCGTAGTAATATTACCATTGACCCTCGCATCTCTACAGTATGAGGAGGGGCGGGGCGGGTGGAGGGGTGAGGAGAGGGGGAGAGGGGGAGAGAGAGAGATAAGGGGGGGGTTGGGGAGGGGGGGGGTGCTAGAGGGAACAACATCAAAGAGAGCAAAAAGAGAAGGGGGAATGCACCACGGAGTCTTCCTATTCATAGAGCGACGGGGCGGCGGTAGACCACGTAGAGCGTTCACCCTTGAACTACTGCAAAAGTTATCTCACCCTACTTCCAACATTTCCCCCGAGAACGTGGTCGAAGGGCTAAAGAGGCTCAGGAGAAGCGGAGGCCGACGACGGGGGGGGGGGGGCATCGAGGGGTATTGCAGGAAACGATAGGGCTTCATTTGTTGCTTCAGCTCGGTCGTTCCCTGAGAGACTTGATGCAGAGCATTAGCGCTCGCGCAGAGGTCTTGCCTCCCCCCCACCTCCTCCTCCCCTCCCACGCACTTCATAAACCGCTCATGTTTAATACCGGTCGTCGTTTCCTTCAAATTCAACAAATCCCCCCCCCCCCCCCCGCAGCTAGCAAGAAATGAGTACCCCCTCCTCCGTCCCCCTCGCCCGCCCGCTGCGCGTTCCTCTTTAGCACGCGAACCAATCGATTCACGTTGTGCTTACGAGTGGTTCTACGGTATCCCCCCCAACTTTTCTTTAACGAAATCGCCGGTTTCAAAACCAGCTCCCGGCCGTATCTCCTCTGATATACGGTGTCCCTTTGACACCCCGACGTCGTCGATCGTTAGACCTTTGCACACAAGAAAATATATGGATACTTTTTTCTCAAGAGTATCCTTCCTTGTGTCGAGCAGCCATAAGAACGTCCGTTAAAGAAAATCGCTAGTTCGCGGGGGGGCTATCATGGAATCAGTCTTACTCGTTGGCGCTGCTTCTTCCACTGCGGAGGGCCGGAGTCGCAGACGCGTTGACCCCCAGCTGCAACTTCGGCAGTTCCGGAGATATGCGACGCTGAGGGGAGGGCGCACCACCCTGCGCGCGCGGTGGAGGCGAGAGTTCCATGAAGCAGAATGGTGACGGGCGTCGGGACGGGAGGAGGACAGAGGCGGAAGGAGCAACGAGAAGAGGGTGGGGGTGAGGGGGGGGACGGCAACACACGGGGGGGCGGGGCATGGAGAGGACGGGGGGGGGGGGGGGGGGGGGGGCATCCTGGTCCCACCCAAACCTGATCTCACCCGGGCCTGAGCGACTCCAATTGACCCTGGGTGTAAGAATATCTGCCGGCAGGAGCGGGGGGGCGCGGGTATACTCGTTTCATGCATAGCCGGTAGTCGTGTGACCGTAGACCCCCGCGTTCCTACGATAACGGAAAAGTAGCACGTTGGGCTTTCACCGACCAGGCAGCCGTCGCGTGCATCAAGCGCGAAGCACCGTAATGCTGTAGGCTAGCCGCATAAAGGGGGACCTATATCCTACTAAGACCACCCTCCAGAGCCGCCGCCGACGCCATCGCTGCGTAAAATCTGACGGCCGCTCGGGGGATTCTGCCGAGAGGGTTGGTAACATCTGCTGCGCAAGTTCTCACGCCCGCTCGGGGATCCCACCGAGAGGTTTCATAAGATTTACCGCATGTTTCACCTGGGATATCCTCTTTCCTTCGGCGGTACCGGAACTCATGCGGTGCTTGTCGCCCCCCCCTCCCCCCCGCGGACTTTCGCCGCCCCTCGAAGACCTAGGAGAAGGAAAAGGAGTGTGGCGTTCGCAATCGGGGTGCGGGGTAGGGCTGGGGTGTGTAACGGGGGGGTGACCTGTGGCGCACTCCAGTTGGCACTGATGTCGGGCTCGTCGATGCGAGGAGTACAACTGCGAATCATACCGGTACAGCCTCATGTAGGAAAAAGCCAAAGAAACAGTGGGCGTAAATTATAGCGGTGCCTGGGCAGCCTCTGCTCGCGGCGGCAGCGGCGCGTGCGACAGCACGACATGGGCCGTACTGTGCGCTGTACGCGCGTCGCGGCGGTGGATCATTTCGACACTTGCCACCGGTTGCCACCGCTTGCCACCACCAGCGTTGCCTCTTCTTGTTTAGAACCGCAAACAAGGGAGGTCAAAGTCGTAGTGGTTTTTTTTTGTAGAACTGATTAAACCAGAGCTTTTCGCGGGTCACAATCCGGTCCGCGGGTCGGGTCTGGAAGTATTCAAAATCTAGGCAGCCGGGTCGGGTCATGTGGTCGAAGTCTCAGGGGTCGGGTCAGGTCAAGAGGGTTCACATTTCTCGGGAAAGGATGGGTCGAATCGGGCCTAGCCCGACCCGACCCGCGAGAAGTGACCCGACCCGTGAACAGCCATGTATTACACGCGAGCCGCACCTGGAAGTAACTCTGCTGTCTCCGCCCCCACCTAGGTTGCTCTCGTCCACCCCGCTCTTCGAGCGGCGGCGCGGAGTGGGGTTATTCACATAGCATCCAACCTCCTTCGAACGTACAGAACACGCGAACCGAACACCGAAAAAAGGGCGTAAGAGCAACGAGGGGGGGGGGGAGGATAGGAATGAGCCCCCGCCAGCAAAAACGCCTTCGGGACCCTGGAAGAACGAGCCCGAGCTGGCAACGCCTCAGACCATGGCGGCCAAGCGCACAAAAGCGTTGTCCGAATCGTGCAAAACAGAAAAACCGGTTCGAGGATCCTTTTTCGATCTCGCTCAGCACACACATCCGTCGGCTTGCGTCTTCATAGGCTAGTGACCGCGATACGCTAGGGTGGTGACCAATATAATATATATGCAAAACGCGCAATGCAACCGACCGAGAACGATCCAGCGAATTAGAGTTAGCCATGACCGGCTTTGCTTTGCGCGTTGGGCGATCAAATAACAAACAAACAAGCGAACGAAAAATTCAAACAAACGAAAAATTCAAACAAACGAACGAACAAACAAACAAAACAAACAAACAAACAAACAAACAAACAAACAAACAAACAAACAAACAAACGAACAAACAAACAAACAAACAAACAAACAAACAAACAAACAAACAAACAAACAAACAAACACACAAACAAACAAACAAACAAACAAACAAACAAACGAACAAACAAACAAACGAACAAACAAACGAACAAACGAACAAACAAACAAACAAACAAACAAACAAACAAACAACAAACAAACAAACAAACAAACAAACAAACAAACAAACAAACAAACAAACAAACAAACAAACAAACAAACAAACAAACAAACAAACAAACAAACAAACAACAAACAAACAAACAAACAAACAAACAAACAACAAACAAACAAACAAACAAACAAACAAACAACAAACAAACAAACAAACAAACAAACAAACAAACAAACAAACAAACAAACAAACAAACAAACAAACAAACAAACAAACAAACAACAAACAAACAAACAAACAAACAAACAAACAAACAACAAACAAACAAACAAACAAACAAACAAACAAACAAACAAACAAACAAACAACAAACAAACAAACAAACAAACAACAAACAAACAACAAACAAACAAACAAACAAACAACAAACAACAAACAAACAACACAACAAACAAACAAACAAACAAACAAACAACACACACAAACAAACAAACAAACAAACAAACAAACAAACAAACAAACAAACAAACAAACAAACAAACAAACAAACAAACAAACAAACAAACAAACAAACAAACAAACAACAAACAAACAAACAAACAAACAAACAAACAAACAAACAAACAAACAAACAACAAACAAACAAACAAACAAACAACAAACAAACAAACAAACAAACAAACAAACAAACAAACAAACAAACAAACAAACAAACAAACAAACAAACAACAAACAACAAACAAACAAACAAACAAACAAACAAACAAACAAACAACAAACAAACAACAAACAAACAAACAAACAAACAAACAAACAAACAAACAAACAAACAAACAAACAACAAACAAACAAACAACAAACAAACAAACAAACAAACAAACAAACAAACAAACAAACAAACAAACAAACAAACAAACAAACAAACAAACAAACAAACAAACAAACAAACAAACAAACAAACAAACAAACAAACAAACAAACAAACAAACAAACAACAAACAAACAAACAAACAAACAAACAAACAAACAAACAAACAAACAACAAACAAACAAACAAACAAACAAACAAACAAACAAACAAACAAACAACAAACAAACAAACAAACAAACAAACAAACAAACAAACAAACAAACAAACAAACAAACAAACAAACAAACAACAAACAAACAAACAAACAAACAAACAAACAAACAAACACAACAAACAAACAAACAAACAACAAACAAACAAACAAACAAACAAACAACAAACAAACAAACAAACAAACAAACAAACAAACAAACAAACAAACAAACAAACAAACAAACAAACAAACAAACAAACAAACAAACAAACAAACAACAAACAAACAAACAAACAAACAAACAAACAAACAAACAAACAAACAAACAAACAAACAAACAAACAAACAAACAAACAAACAAACAAACAAACAAACAAACAAACAAACAAACAAACAAACAACAAACAAACAAACAAACAAACAACAAACAAACAAACAAACAAACAAACAAACAAACAAACAAACAAACAAACAAACAAACAAACAAACAAACAAACAAACAAACAAACAAACAAACAAACAAACAAACAAACAAACAAACAAACAAACAAACAAACAAACAAACAAACAAACAAACAACAAACAAACAAACAAACAAACAAACAAACAAACAAACAAACGAACAAACAACAAACAAACAAACAAACAAACAAACAAACAAACGAACACACAAACACACAAACAAACAAACACACAAACAAACAAACAAACAACAACACACAAACAAACAAACAAACAAACAAACAAACAAACAAACAAACAAACAAACAAACAAACAAACAAACAAACAAACAAACAAACAAACAAACAAACACACAAACAAACAGACAGACAGACAGACAGACAGACGAACAAAGACACCAACCTTAGGACGCGCAAGAGACGGCTGCGGGGCGCCCGTAGGCCCCTTGACAACTCCCCCCCCCCCCCCTTCCTTCTCAATCTGCTCCGCCGCCGCCACCGCCAGAGCCATTGCCTTGTCCACGTCGCTCACACCACCCGCGGCCGATTCACGCGCACCGCGAGCGGTAGCCGGCCCGCGCAGAGAATCCAACTTTTCTGACTTCCCCGAGGGCGACGACGGGGTGGAAACCGATCTCCTCCTACCCTGGAGAGGGCTCGACGCCAGGTTTCCCAGTCGCTGTTGGCGTTTTTTTTTGTGGGGGTTTGTGGGTGTTTTGAGAGAGGTGTGTGAATTGGTATTTTTTATGTTGATGTTGATGTTGATGTTGATGTTGATGTTGATGTTGATGTTGATGTTGATGTTGATGTTGATGTTGATGTTGTTGTTGTTGTCGTCGGTTGTTGGGTGGTGTGGATTGGATGGGAAAAGGAGAGCACGAAGACGGGTAAGGGAGCGTGGAGGCAACAAGGGAGGAGGGGGGGGTTGGGCAAGGAGGGGGGGGGGGTGAGTCTGGAATCTTCTTGTGTCGTATCTACGACATATGGCGCGTACACTGTTTGAGGTCGGAATGTTGAGTACTGTTTTTTATTCGTACTCGGCTGCCACATGGGGCGCTAGTATGAGAGCGGCACACAATTCAGAGCCCGTCCGACCTTCTCGCACGCATTGCCGACCTCCAACTTGCCCTCGGCAAAAGCGAACGGGGAAAAAAAAGCCAGTGGGAAAAATCCACACACAGGGCGCCGAGCATCCGTGAAACAACCCACATCGAAAGCTACCCCGCGCGCGTGCGCGCGTGCATGCGTGTCTGCGTGTCTGCGTGTCTGCGTGCGATAGTGCGCGCCTGCCTGCGTGCGTGTGTGCATGTGCGCGTGTGTGCTTGCGTGCGTGCGTGCGCGCGTGCGCGCCTGCGTGCGTGTGCGCGTGTGTGCGTGGTTGCGCTCATGCACAGGTCGGCGCAGCGAGACCAAACGCCGCGCAACAGTGTTTTTCGCTTCCGGGAGAGAAGGAAAAACAAAGCAAACCAATCAACAAAGACGCCATCCATCCTTGCAGCAACGAGAACGTATACTGCATGGAGCAGCGAGAACGCTAAAAAACGTGAAGTCACGCGAGCGCCTACAAAATATGGAGTGATGAGAAAAAGCGTTTTTTGGAGTGTTGTCAAACGGAATAACGAGAACGGCTTTGCGACGCGAACCCGACTACTTCCGTGCGCACACAGACTAGCACACCTGAAGCAAGCTGGGCCTCCTGTTGCCGCGGGAGCCTGAGGTGTCCCCGGGCCCTTCCCCCCCGGGACCGTGGTCGGGGGAGCCCGGGGTGCGGGGGGAAATCGCGCCGCCAATTCTTCCCATGCCTCCGTCTGCCACGGGAGACGTTGAGCGGGAGAGACTGGCCCGACGCCGCCTCTCCGCAGCCTTCTTGCGGAGGCGATTGAGCGCCATCTCCGCCGCGATGCGCTTCTCCTCTGCTAACTCCAGCTATTGAGTTGGGAGGGGGGGGAAGGAGAAAAGGGAGTTTGGGGCGCGGAGTGGAGACGCAGGAGGAAGAGGGGGGGGGGGGGGGGGTGGGAGGGGGCGCGCTCATCCGTTGCTTGCCTTAGTCATTTGGCCATTGACAGCACATCGCTTTCGAGACGGAGCACCGCTCCTACCGCTAATACAGACACCTCCAGCATGTGGGCGCTCAGTTCGTTTATTCCAAGTAATACACACAAAAACACGATTTACTTTTTGTTTTTGTCTCCTTCCCGTTTGTTCGTCTGTGGTCGCCATCTATCTCCTGGGATAGCGATCGTTTTTCTCGCTACCATCTAAATGTACCAAAACCTCTCCGTGATACATCTGTCCGTGCTCCTCGCTTCCTCCGCCAACGCACCTCGTTCCTCCTTGTAAGGTTAACATTCTTCCACTATTGCGGGTTCTGCTCTCGTTTGCGTTGCCACAAGGGCACGTCTTTGCGCTTTTCCCGTCCACCCCCCCCCCGCTACCATTTTCTTACTCATGACAAGTCCAAGTCACCTACCTGAAAACGCAGTTTTGCACGTGTTCGCGCGCAGCCGTGCAAAATACGGGCTCATTCCTGTCTCTTCTCTTGAACCCCCCCGTATACGACGTATCTCTCTAAACGTTTTTTTTTTCCGCTGCTCGTTGTCCTTCTTTCTTACCGCTAGCCTTTCCCTCGCGTCTACTCTTTACTTTACTCCTGTCTTGTACCCCCCCTCCCCCTGAAAAAAACAGCAGTATCTCTTCTTGGTTTTTCCTCCTCAGGACGCACGCCACGGCACAGGCGGCGCGCCAATTTTTATTGTTCCCCGAGGCTCTTAACATGATGACGAGAGCGCTCTACAGCGCACCCTAAAACTGCTTTTTTTATGGTAAACTGAGGGCGGACAAAAACCCGATGATGAAAGACAACCCATGGGCGACCGTAGGCACACAAAAGCAAACGTTTTTGCGACCAAAAAAAGGTGTGACGTTTCTGACGATTTGGGGCTAATGGGGCCCCGTCGTTCAGAAAATCTTTTAGCCAAAAAAAAAACTACCTCCGTCGTAGCACGCGCCCTAGGCCCTTCTCGACTGCGCCACTCCACCTTACTCTAGGAGGGGAGGGGGCATGTTAAGGGGGGCATGTTAAGGGGGGCATGTTAAGGGGGGCATGTTAAGGGGAGGGTACTCTCTTGTTGCTTGCCTTAGTCATTTGACCATTGGCCACACATCCCTTTCGAGACGGAGCACGGTTCCTACTCCTAATAGAGACACCTCTAACATTTTGGGGGTGCTCATTCCGCCTTTTCCGTATATTACATAAATATTGTTTGCTAATCTTATCTCCTTCCTGTTTCGCCTCTGTGGCCACCATATGGAGGAGGGGGGGGGGGAGAGTGGGAAGGCAGGATGCAGGAAAACACACGATTGAGCGCTGGCAGCAGCTGGCGACAAATACCCCGCTACGCGGAGAAAAAAGGTAAACAAATCACACAAACCGGCGCTATCGCACGGATGTGTGAGGCAGGAAAACCACTCATTTTGTCTCCCCCCCCGTTTCCACAGCGCCGAGTACGCACGCACAGTACTTTACGCTGTGGAAAAATGACAGCACCTGCTCTGAAAGGCGTCTTCAGCCTTCGTCAAAATGGGCGCGTTTGTCACCTGGTGCTTCTGGAGCTTGAGCTCGGAACGCGAACTTCCCTTTGACGAGGATGCACCCGCAGCAGCTTTAGCCTTGGTAGCGTCCGACTCACTGGGGGAGGGGGCGTTCGGGCCGTCAACGCCGTCTTCGTCCACGATAAGGTGCTCTAAGGGTACCGCGTCCTCCATCTGGAGGTCCACGAGCTGGTCGGTCAGTGCGCCCATGGCCTTGTCCTGTTCCGGTTGTTGTCGTTTGTGTGTGTTTTGGCGTGGCCGAGAAAAGCGGCGCATGGAGGGAGGCGGGAAAATGGTTATCGACCTGGATATATTTTAGGTTTTTAGAAGTGTTTGGGGGAGAAAAGATAAAAAAAATGGAAATGGTTGAATAACTAAAGGCAACGGACAAAAGAGTACCCCCCAGCAAAGCTACGGCTGTCTCAATATTATTTTCTCGTGATGGCTCCCCAAAAAACAAGCAGGGGGATATCGGCGCGGGTGCAAGCTACCGCTGTAGATACGCCTTCGGGACAGACGAACAGGCTGTGGGGTGCTGCATCGATAGGTGTCCTGAGCAAACCCCCCTTGTTGTCGCTCAAGTCTACCTCGTGAGCTGCTGACAGCAGGCAAATACTTCTTAGTGATAATGTGTGGCAGGCGACCGCAACGATTTCCTCGGCTTTGGTTTCCATGTTTTCGTCAAAAAAGGGCTGGAAGCGGACATGTAGCAGCGAACAGAAAGACGACATACATAATCGGGGATAGCGCACAACAACAACAACAACAACAACAACAACAACAACCACAACAACAACAGCACCAACAGCAACAACAGCAACAACAACAGCAACCACAACAACCACAACAACCGCAACAACCACAACAACCACAACAACCACAACAACCACAACAACCACAACAACCACAACAACCACAACAACAACCACAACAACAACAACAACAACAACAACACCCTACTGGCCTACGTCTCTCTGCTTTCTTGACACCCCCTTGCGCATAAAAGCACGAGGCGTGCATCAAGCGATAGGATCGGTAAAGCTCAAGCTATCGCCTAGCTTCCTCGGGCCACCAGGATTCGAGAGTCGATGCCGCCCCGCCTTCGTCAGCTAACGGTTTACGCACATCCTATCGGTGGATGCCATGGTTGACGCGTGCTACGATAGAGACGCGCTTTTTTTTTTTCTGAACTTCCACAACTTGAGAGCTCAAGACCTCCCCCAAAAAACTGATTTGGAGAAAAAATAATACTGGTACATCGGATGAATAGTCCAACGGCCGACGTACACGACGAAAATCATGCAAAAAAAAATGGCTTATTATTTTTTTTTCTTCTGAAGGTTTTGGGTTAAGGAGCCCCGTCGTTCAGAAAATATTTCAGGTCAAAAATGCTACCTCCATCGAAGCACGTGTTAGTAAAAAAAAATCTCGGGGTGCGTTCTACCGCTGTATTGAGAACTGTGTGTGTGTGTGTGTGTGTGTGTGTGTGTGTGTGTGTGTGTGTGTGTGTGTGTGTGTGTGTGTGTGTGTGTGTGTGTGTGTGTGTGGGGGGGGGGGGGGGGGACCCCGTGGTTTTCCTTCGAAGGGAAACCGAAAAACGCGCGCCATTCGAATCGTCCGAAGGCGCGTACCGTAGTGGGGAGGGGGGAGAAGAAAGAGCCTGTTGAGTGGCCCCGGACATCTGAGTCGCGTCTAGGGAGGGAGAACGAGAACCGAAAAAAGCGCGAAGATGGTATAGAAGGGACGATCGAAAAAAACAAAACAAAACAGACATGCACTCTTGTACATTTTTTTCCCCAAGGTATTTCTCCCACAAGAAGCGGGTGGGGTTATCGAAAAGGTTTTACCGAACAAAACGACAACCAAAAGTCAGTCATGGTGGGGTGATATTGAAGGGGGCCTCAATGAAACCAAAAGTGACAAGCCAAAAAAAAAGTTACCCGTCGGTGAAGAGAGGTGGCATCCAGGTCGCCCACGAATTCCTTGACCCTCGTCTGCACGAACGACTTCCGCAAAATCTGCAGTTCGCGTTTTAATAGGCCAGCACGGGCACGGCGAAGCAAAAGGACACGTCACAGCGAAAAACAAACAAAAACAGCACAGCGTAGCGTAGCAACCACGTAGTTCGCCGAAGCAAAGCAACGCAAAGAGCGAGTCAGCACGGGCACAGCACAACACAGCATAACACAGCACAGCACAACATAACACAGCACAGCACAACAAAGCGCAGCACAACATAACACAGCGCAGCACAACATAACACAGCGCAGCACAACATAACGCAGCACAGCACAGCACAACACAGCACAGCACAGCAAGTGTTTTTCGCGCAAAAGTGCCAAGCGCCACGTGAATGACAAAATGTAGCAAAGGTGAATCAATTGACGCCCTACGGTGCTCAGCTAAAAACGGGTCTCGGGGAAGGCTAAATAGGCAAAGCGGGAGTCAGAAAAAGGCGGAAACTGTAGGGCGAGAGTCAAGGGGAGCACTTCGCAGACGTTATAGAACGAAAATGTTTTGGGGTGGGCGAGAAGCGGCAGGCAAGGAATTGAAAGCCACGAGGTCTCAAGCTTTCAAGGCTCCACGAGCGCAGTGTGCGGCTCGCATCGCAGAACCCCAACCACTGTATGTTTGACTGCTTTACAACTGCACTCCGCGCGTTGGGGATAAACCGAATAAATCTGAAAAAAAAAGTGGGATAATTTTCGTAACCGTAAAATATAACTAAGACCCTCCCGCGTAAGTGAACCAGCGGGCGAGAAAAATGCATACATAGAAACGCTGAGCGCTTCATTGACAAGACAAAAAACGAAAAGAACACACGCTTAATAAACGAGACACGGCCACTGGGGTCAACCATTCGAGGCATCTTTTTTCCCCACCCTTATGAAAAAAAAACAAAAAACGTATCTCGTCACTACTTTTTCGATTTTCTTGCTCGACTTTTGTTTCGTTGCGAACTTTCTCACAGACCTGCTCGATGTCGGGACGCTTCTTAGGATTGGTCGCCAGCATGTCGTTCACCAGCGCCCGCAAGTTCTTGGAGTACTGGGCGGACACGGAGGGGAACTTCCCCTTGATGATCTTGCCCGCGAGGCCGTTGAGGCTGGTCGACCACCATCGTTGTCGTCGATTGGATTGGCGCGGAAGGAGAGAAGGAGCAGGCAGTTGGTGAACTATCTGTTTCGTTTTGTTTTCGTTTTGTTTTTGCTTTTCGATTGCTCGAGTTAGAAAAGCACAGTACTGCAATAGTGCTACACACGCGCGAAATTACGCGGGAAGTTCAGTACTGCTCGACGGCTGGCTGTCCGACAACAGGGCAAGAGCAACAACAGACGAGACAAATCAAGGAAAAGCTACGCTATATGTTTAGACCGTCTGCGTGCCCCCCCCCCCCCCCCCCACCCCCTACCCCCCCTCGCCTCCCCGCGTTCCACCCTTGCTTACCCAACTTCGCCGCTTTCACGTTTCATTGAGCTGCAAAAACAACACTCAACTCACGTTCCAAGGAGCCTGTCCGCAGCAAAAACGTCGGTGAAATTCTGAAGAGGTCACCTGTGTGTTTTTCTTTTCCGACCTGAAAACGCTCGCAATTTGTTTTTGCGAAGCGGCGGAACCTAAAGATGTAACCGTCAGCTTACTGACTGACCTCTGCGCGTCGAAGGCGTGCTTGAGGGTGAGGAGCTCGTACAGCAGGCACCCCAGGGCCCAGACGTCCGACTTGTCGTTATATGGGTGGTTCTTGAAGATCTCCGGAGACATGTAGTACGGTGTCCCGATGCAGGTGCTCGCAAACTCGCGTGTGCCCCCCAGAAGCTGCGATGGTTGTTATGTCATTGTTGTTTTGAGGTTTCAATTTTTTGCAGTCAGGGAAGCGAAGCATGCGCAGAAGTTGCATGCATGTGCGTGATGTCCGAAACGGAGAAAGCCGGGGCGGGATGGGCGGGGGGGGACGGACGGGGGTGGGAGTGGGGGTGGGGGCGGGAGCGGTGGCCGGGCTGGGGCGGGGGGGGAAGACGTGAGGCACACGATCAAACAACAAGAAGAGCGTTAGTCTTTGGCAGTTGCGAGGGGGGCGGGAATATCGGGGGGGGGGAGGGGAGGGGAGGGGAGGGGGGGGGGGGGGGGGGGGGTGACGAACAAGAGGCGCGTAATTGCATCGAAGCTCGGCGATGTTGAGATAGATGCGTTGTAGAACGCGCTACCCCGTCGTGGCTTGCATGTTGCGCTCGAGATGTACGATTCTCAAACACAAAAAATAAAAAGTATCTTGACAGCTGCAACCGACCCGTCGTCACGGGGTAAGGTATCGAGCAGGACCAAATATGCTTACTAGTAGTAGGAAAAACGTAGTGGTGCTCAGGTTTTTGTGTGACTCGTTGGTTCTGATTACTCATGGTCCTCCGCAGATAACAAATACTGGTTCAGCCCCCCTCCCTCTCTCTCGTACCTTAGATATGCCAAGATCCCCCAGCACTACCCTGCCGCTGCTGAGGATGAACACATTCTGCGTCTTGATGTCGCGATGAAGAACGCGGCTGGTGTGCATGTAGTGGAGCCCGAGGGCCGTCTGCACGAACCAGGTCATCACCTTGCTTTCCGGGAGCAAGTTTCCCTGCGACGCGGAATAAACCGGAGTGCGGAGCGAAAAAAAAAAAAGATGGTTTTGTATGTCACAAAAAAAAAAACGCTCCAGCTGTGAGATCGAAGATTTTTGTCGAAAAACTCATCTTTGCAAGCTGCGTGTGATACTCCGATCGCGCGTATTACTGTGTGTGTCCTCATTAAGGATGTATAGGTCGGCGACTCCCCTTGGTATATATTTATATATATCGGTAGTGGCTAAAACGAAGAGATGCGGGGAAAAGACGGGGAAATGGCTGGCAGAGGGTCGCAGGAGAGATACTACCGCTTTGTGGAAGGATAATTCGATCTATATCGGAACGACATCAGATAATGCGCTATATTGTCGGAGGGCAATAATAATAACAATAATCAAACGCATCTTCTACACAAGTGCGAGTGCTGCACAATTATTTGCATTAGTTCACCCTTTTTATTTAGCTCCTTAAGAGCCCCAAAACCCCTTCTTATACTAAATCCGAGTAATTTTCCCTCAAAAACGTGGGTGCAGTTCTAGACGGGGTTAAGTCCATGTTTCCACCAGGAAAAAAAAATCTCCCGCATTCAAATAAGAGGACGCGAATTGGCGCGCGCGGTGTCACTGATTAGGGAAACGAAAGGATGGAGGTCACAGTTTGACGCCGGGATCACCTCTTGCGTTATTTTTCCGTTCATTTTTTTGTGAAAGCACGACCATCCGGTATTAACAAAGCACAGGCAGTTACGCTTCCGACCTGTAGTTGTAAAATATAACAAATAAGCAAGGCTTCTCACGGGTCGGATTACTTCTCGCGGGTCGTCTCACGGGTCGGGTCGGGTCGGGTCGGGTCGGTTCGGGTCGGGTCGGGTCGGGTCGGGTCGGGTCGGGTCGGGTCGGGTCGGGTCGGGTCGGGTCGGGTGGGGTCGGGTCGGGTTGGGTCGGGTCGGGTCGGGTCGGGTCGGGTCGGGTCGGGTCGGGTCGGGTCGGGTCGGGTCGGGTCGGGTCGGGTCGGGTCGGGTCGGGTCGGGTCGGGTCGGGTCGGGTCGGGTCGGGTCGGGTCGGGTCGGGTCGGGTCGGGTCGGGTCGGGTCGGGTCGGGTCGGGTCGGGTCGGGTCGGGTCGGGTCGGGTCGGGTCGGGTCGGGTCGGGTCGGGTCGGATCGGGTCGGGTCGGGTCGGGTCGGGTCGGGTTGGATCAGGGTCACCCGACCCGACCCGCGATGCTTGAAAACCTCCTGACCCGACCCAACCCGACCCGTGAGGCTTCGAACATCTGCTGCCACTGCCTCCTGAAATATGCGGCTCGACTTAACACAGTTACTTCTGTTTTTCCCTCCGACAGTGGGCAACTTGAGCTTCAACGCCAATCGCTCCATAAGAATTTCCAGCTAGAAGAAGACAACAACGGGAAAAAAAAGCAACAACAACAACAACAACAAAGAAACGGAAACCCACGCACGAAGTCTAACTCCCTTAATGTTCCTGCTTTTGGCTTAGCATCGATCCTACACACAATCAATCGTTTTCATCTTGTTGCTTCTTTGGCGACTCCACAGCAGTTGGGTTAGACTAATGCTCTATCTAACCTTTGCTTCGTTGACCCTGTCGCCGAGGTCGCCGGCGTCGCAGTACTCCATGATGATGCACAGGCAGTTCTTGTAGAGGAAGGAGTTAGTGTACCCGACGATGTTGGGGTGGCACATGCGTCTCAGGAGTTCCACCTCGTTGCGGCAGGCCTCCTGCTCCTTGGGGGGGATGTTCTTCAGCTTGATCACCTGGCTCCGTCGGGTTGTCGCCCGAGAGAGAGAGAGAGAAATGAATGGCGTTCTAGAGGGTATAAGTGTCATTTCATCGGCCTTCTGAAAAACATGCATGCAGGGCCAAGTTAAAAATTCTAACAACCAAGAGTCGAGTTCCTTTTGTGGCGGTACGAAACGCGAAAGCAAATAAAACCGTACTCCGAACACCAATACTCTCCCTCCTCACGCTTACTTGTCTTGTGATCATTTTTTTTTTTTCATCTCGTGTGCTTGACCAATTTTTGTATGCGCCCCGAGCGTTCACACACCAGGTACCAAGGTATGTATTTTCTCGCCCCCCATCAGGTTTTATTCGGCCTGGGCGGTTGAGCCCCACGGTGTACACGTGCCCGTGCTCGCTGGGCCTGCCATTGTGTTGCCCGATGGGATGACTTGACCATCCCCCTCGATACCTTAGCCAAATCATGAAAACAAGAAACTCGGTTTCTGGGCGGGGAAAGTTGCGGTTTGTGCTCGTTCCACAACACATCAGCGTGTTATTTGTTGTTCGCTACTCGCTGGTGTACTGGCGGTTAGGTCCTCGCCGCATCGTGTTGGGAGCTTGCTCCCGAAAGCAATAACTGGGCACAAGTCAAGATACAGCACTATAGGGGTCAATAACTGGGCACAAGTCAAGATACAGCACTATAGGGGTCTTCCAATAAGGCGGTGGTGTGCGAGAGCACTATGACCGCCTTATAGAGGGAACCCGCCTTGCTCATTCCGGGTCATTTGTGCGAGAGCACTATGACCGCCTTATAGAGGGAACCCGCCTTGTTCATTCCGGGTCACGAGTGCAATTTCCCCAGACAGACGCGCCAAAGCGATTTTGACCGCCTTGTATCGGGACACCGCCTTATTTTGGACCGCCTTGTTATGGGGGGGGGGCGCCTACTACTGCTGTGTCTCCACACAAAAAAGTTTAGCATGGCGCAGGAAAAAGCGATGCCGCATTCTTCCACAGGGGTAGCGCCCTTTTCGTCTGAAACTGTTTTCTGAATGAATGACGTGGCTCTCCCGAAATCGTCGGCAAAAAAAACAATAGGCTTATTTTTTTTGTTTTGTTTTGTTTTGTTTTGTTTTGCATTGATTTTCGTTTGTGTACCTCTACGAGGCCATCTGGGTTTGTTTGTTTGTTTGCTTGTTTGTTTGTTTGTATGTTTGTTTGTTTGTCTGTTTGTTTGTTTGTTTGTTTGTTTGTTTTTCTCATCCGGTATGCAGCAGTTTTAAGCTGTATCGAAAAATCAGTTTTTGCCTTTTAGAGAGGTCTTAAGCTCCCAAAATTGAGGGGTAGTATTAAGAAAAAAAAAAGCGGTGCACCTCTATTGTACCACGCGTCTTTTTTTGAGGTTGGAACTTTATTACATCAGCAGCAGCAGCAGCAGCAGACACGACAAAAACGCTACGCTACCGGGGTGTGTCGTGCTTTCAAGGCGCGAAAGGCAGGGCACAATCCTTTTCATCCGCTCGCTAGAGGCTGCTGGAACTTTACAGCATCAAACATTGAAAAAAAAATAAGAAAAAAAGTGGGGAAAAAAAAATGACAGTACACCTGTATGTTTTCGAAGGGGCGAAAGGGGCGCAATCGTTCGAATGCCGACACGGGCCGCGACAAGGGCAGCACACGTGGTTAGGCCTGCATGTTTCTGGCGGGCGAGGCTCCATTTAGTGAGAAGCCGTGGCCTAACATTGCTGGAAATCCCGCTTTATTTGTGTTTTACCACGGTCTTCGCAATATGGCTAGGCCATGGGACAGTTGATCGGGTTAGCCACTGGACGTTCATTTTTTCTTTAAAAGGCAGTTTGTGGGCGAGGTGCGCCATTTCTTTTCCGAAGAGAGCCCTCGATTGAGGAACTCTAGCTACCTCTCTACCAAAACCTCATGTATTTTTTTTTGGGGGGGGGGAACCAAAAGCGCTACACGACGACGAAACAATCCCATGGCCTATACATTCATAAGGTATACAACGAAAAATATTAGAGATGTGGATACCAGGCCCTATTCCCTAGATCGTACCACCTGGTCATCACTGTAACCCTTCAAGACCATCCTGGCCCCTCGAGGGGCACTCTGAGGTGTTTCCTCGGCGTTGATCCTCGAGAGTGCGGTTACGCACACGACCCACCATGGTGTGTCTCCACACCTTCCTTTACTGAAGAGAGACCTGCTAAGGGACCACAGTCCCACAGAGAAGAATTAAAAAAAAGCCGGCTTGTATTGGACGATTTGGGGTCAAGGAAGGAGCTCCCCCGTTTATTCAGAAAACGTTTTAAAGCCGAAAAAGTGCTACCAACACGTCTACCGCGGCATGCGTCTACTGGGCTTCTGGGGCGAGGAGATTCACGCAAAACAGGGGTGCACCCGCATCGTACAATGCGCCTGCTGTTGAACGGCTAAGGCTCCTGGTGGCGCACACACCTGTTAGCGCGCGACGCGTGCTGCGATAGAGGTTCAGCGCCATTTTTTTTTTTCTAATACTATCCCTCAATTTGGGAGCTTAAGACCTCTCGAAGGGGAAAAAAAAAAAAACGATTTGGGGAGGAAAAGTAAAAGCTGCTGCTGCTCCTTGTACATCGGATGAAAAAAACCCATGGCTCAGGTACACAACGAGTGAGTCATCATGCAGAAAAAAAATGGACGATTTCCGACGATTTTTGGTAAGGATCGCCGTCATTCAGGAACCATTTCTTCAGACGAAAACTGCTGAACACCTCTATCGTAGCATATGCGTCTCATGCACCAGGTACGTACGTGTATGGAAAATCGAAAGGGAATATCTCCTTCCAGGCATCGGGGATATGAGAATCTGTATCCCCTCCCCCGCGCTACACTGGTGTAGCGATGGCCAGGGCTGACCTCGTTCTCGGCGCCACGGTACGTGATTTAAATAGCCAAGGGTGCGTATCCATCGAGTTTGAGATCAGCGCCCGCCCCCCGCCCCCCCTCCCTCCCCCCCCTGCCCCCCCCCGAAAAGAAGAAAAGACCAGTGCCACATACATCTTGCGCAAAAAACATGCAGAATACAATAATGTTCGAAACACGCCAGCTGTAAGTTCGATCAACGTAATAAATGACAAGAAAATAATAATATACATAGTCGATACTCGTTTTTGCTCTAAAAAGCTGCGTGATAGTCGGGCCGAGAACACGTATTCCTCTTTACAGATATAGGTCAACGGCCCCACTGGATGCTGCCAGGGTCAACGTGTGGACATTTTCACCACACACAGGTAGGTCCCTTTCGGCCCAAAATCATTCTGAAAGTGGGTAGATATCGCCTCTAACTTTTCTTGTGGGCGTTTAGACTATTAATATATAGTCTAGTCTATATAGCTCGTGGAATTTCCTGCTACAGTAGTGTCCCTGTGCTCTCTGACGTATACTAAAACGTACTAGATGTTTTTATATTTTTTATTTTAGTGGGGAAAAGGTTTAGATAACCCATCTACCTGGTATTGTTTTTGCACGTCGGCGGTTGATATTACGTTTCTTGAAGCAGAGTCTATGGTGGCGTTCCCGTACAGGTTTTTGTTTGTGGTATGGCACTGCTGGGAAAAGCTTGTCAAGGCCCAGAAGCTCGAATTTTGTATCGTGAGGGCGTACAAAAGTAGCTTGCTTCGGTTAGAAAGACGCGGTCGTCTTCAGATATCAACCTCCACCCCGACCTCTCTCGCGAGTCGTATCATACGCAGCTGTTTTTTTATTTCTCCGGAAGGATTTGCTAACTATGAAGTACGTGCTATTCATAGCTGGCGGTGAAAACGGTAGCGCATGAAGCTCAAAAATACGGTGGCTGGGCTAATACGCCGTAAGACCTGTCACCAATGAAACACGTCTGTTAAAAAAATATCTCTCTATCTACCCTGTCACACCCCCAAGCCCATTGCGGCTGCTAGGTATGCCGGTTGTCCTGCGCGCGGGGGGTTTGGGCGAGGCGAGAAACCGGAGGAGGCGGAGGTCAATGCGCTTCCACCTTTTCTCCGGTTTTTCTCTTCTCGACATGGCAGAAGGATAGGGCCTCTCGCGCGCGAAAAGCTGTGCGATCATGTTTTCTTCGTTTCACGATCACCTGATCTTTTTTCTGCAACTTTTTTAGCACTCGAAGTTTTTACGACGTAAAGCCCCGTCGAAAAAAAGCATGCCGTTTGTCCCTGATGTGATCCACTACAACAGTAGCTTCATCTGCTAACCGCTCGTACGCGCCTGCCGGACAAGAAAGTTTTGTGCCGCGCGTATACCCCACACGCCCCACTCGCAACACTTGAATTTTTCGGCGTACCGTATATATTTGTCTTAACTCGTCCAATGGCATGGACGAGCTCGTCGGTCAAACCAAAATCGCCCCTCCTTCTTCCCTGTTTGGGGATTGCTGGAGCGAGAAGGACGGATGCCTACGTCGCGGCACAATGTTCGTCTCAACGAAGCCCGCGAGAAAAACGCGCTCACCTTCGTGCACACGAGATCCCTCGTCTCGCTGTGCTTCATCAGGTACACCTTGCCGAAGGAGCCCTCCCCGAGCACCTTGATCGGCTCATATTGTTCCATCCCTTCAGCTGCGACCTACCGATACGTACCAGTACCAGGTATATGGCAAGAGTAGCAGCAGCAGTCGCTGTCCTTTATCGGTCTGATTCGTCAACCCCCTTCGCCCACCCGAACCAAGCCTTCCGGAGGTCGGTATCGGCGCTTACAAAAACTTCCTCGGTCCAGCGTACACTCCGGGTGAATCCTATCCCGCGCACGGGGTTCTTTCTGACTGGGCTCTCGAGCCTTCGAATGGAGAGCTTCGTAGCGGGCGGTGCGAGCGGAGCCTTTCTTTGTTCTTCGTGACGTGCGAAGTCGCACCTCCCGAAATCGAGTAGGCCAGAAAATCAAGAAATCGCCAAAAACAAAATGCGGCGAAATCAATTTGCTCCCAGAAGAACCTTGAAGCTTGAACGAAAAACCTATCAGACTACTGTAATAGGAAACAGGGTGCGGCTGGGGTATACGGCTCGCCAAGCAGCTCTTGGGTGGGGACGACCAGGTGCCCTATGTTTCTCGCTCGCATGTGTCGAGCGATCCTGTTGTGTAGGTGACTGGACGGCGCCTGGGTTCTAAATTCTAAATCTGCCCTTGTGGCCTGTCTCGCGTGAATTATTTGTCTCCTCCACGCTCCAATTGGCGCGACGTGTCGAAGCTACTCGCGTCGCTTTTTTTGCGTTTTTGGATATGGCGGTTACGAGAAGGTAAAAACTACCGAATCGCCTTCCATACAACATAAAACCGTGTCAAGCTTTGATTTTGTGGATCAGAGGGTCGGGCAAATGACAAAAGAGGTAACAGAGAGAGGGGGCCAAACGACGGAACCATGGCGAAGAATGCTGCTAAGAAGCGACGGAGTGGTACTCGAAAAGTTACGAGGAAGCCCAAAAACACGTGAGTTGCGCTATGAGTCTATTGCTGCTGAGTTTGTGGGATGGTCATCGGGTATTTCGATTTTTGTCTTTTTCAGTGCGATAGGTGCACGTCATAGATGGTCTATGGACATAATGCAGTGAGGTACGGATATCCAGGCCATTTTGCCTGAAGGCAGCGTAGACGCTTCTCCGCTTCTGGACTCGCCAGGACTCTCTATTATCTTCGCTTGCTGCAAGAGTGCTCGTCTCACTTCCAACTTTCGTTCAGCTCTGAGATGTTGGTGGTGTATGGTGCATCGTCGTGGGTTGCATGTTGCGTTGCTGGAATGCGGCGTGATTTCGTTACTCATACTTTGTAAGGGGAACTCTAACATCAAGTTTCATTGGTCTTGTCTACACCTATCTATGGTCTACTCCGCTCCGCGGGCCGCCCGCTACGCTCGCGCAAGGAAGAACAACAATTTGTGAAGGGGGCAGAAATAAGAGGCCCGTGTTTTAGTGCAACTACTTGTGCTGTGCTGTGTGCTTGTTGGCGATGTCACGTTCTGATCGGCAGTACGGGTGTAATATAATTTGCGAAAAAACAAACATGAAAAGGACCGAGGGAGGACAGTCAACCAAGAAAGAAAAAGACGAGTGCACACGAACATACCGGTACCTGATACCTGGCACTTCGCATGATAGGTGGTACTGAATGTACGAAAGAAAGCACAGTGCAGCACTGCCACGGCACCGCACGGCACCACACGGCGCTGCGCTGCTGAGCTATCGCTGAGCTGAGCTGATTTGGGAGTGTATTTTTTGTAATTCAACAAACGTAGTACGTACAAGCCTGGTGTACCGGTATGTACCTGGCTGATACTTCGAAAATACTGGCATGTACGAAAGAGTAAGCACAGCACAGCACGCAGAACGGCACAGCACAGCACCGCACGGCACGGCGCGGCGCGGCACCGCGCAGCGCTTCGTTGCTAAGCTGAGCTGAGCTGAGCTGAGCTGAGCTGAGCTGATGAGCCGAGCTGAGCTCAGCTGGGACCTGGTATGATGATATTTGGGTATTCAACTTCCACAAAATATATATACCTGGTATATAACATCACCCTGTTGACCCTGATAGCTACACTGCAGTTGTAAGGGGAGTCGCCGACCTATATCCTTGATGAGGACACACAACTCGTAATACGCGCGATCGGAGTATCACACACAGCTTGCAAAGATGAGTTTCGACGAAATCTTCGATCTCACAGCTGGAGTGTATTTTCATTTTTTATAATATATAATGCGCGCGATCGGAGTATCACACACAGCTTGCAAAGATGAGTTTCGACACACACAGCTTGCAAAGATGAGTTTCGACGAAATGTTCGATCTCACAGCTGGAGTGTATTTTCATTTTTTATAATATATAAAAAGTAAATAACCAACGAAAAAAAATCCCAAAATTGAGTTGGCAGGAACCAAATTTGAAGGAAAACAGTTGAAAAATCACGAAACAACTAAAGAAATGGAAGAAAAAAAATGCAGGAAGCAACAAAAGAAAGCTGGACCGTTCCGCAAGTAATGGAAAGAGGCGGTGTTTAGGCGAGAGGTCTGAGAGGCAGAGATGTACGAACCGAGCCCGCTCAGGAAAAAACAAAGATAAGTACTACTGTAGGTCTATGGTAGGCTCTCCGTACTGCTGCTGTGTACTCGTAGACTACAGGTTACCTGTATACCCCCCCTACGCGCGCACTCCCTCTCTTCGTTTATGCACAAGCGAGGCCACACAGGCGGCCAACATGCAAGCGTAAACAGGTGCCGGTATGCATCCTTGCTGACCCGGTTTTTCTCAACACGATGGCTACGAGGTGTGGGTGCCATCGTGATGACGGTGACAGCTGTCGCCACAGAGTCCGATCCATTGACTTCTTCCTCAAGATTCCCGAAGATTGCTGCTGTGATAAAGTTCTACGCACTTGTAGCACGCCGAACCCCCCTTTCACTTGTTAACATACTAACGTAGACTCAAATATGTACGTACCTTGGGCGGTTTGCCCCCCCCCTCTCTCCCTAGGCGCTCCGTCTCGAGAGGGATGCGAGTTCAATGACCAAATGACTCAAGGTGATTGACAAATGAGTTTCATACGTCCCCCCGACCCCCCCCCCGACCCCCCCCGGCAAAACGCAGGTTCAAGTACAAGAAGCCGGATATCAGCTCCGACGTTGTAAGGGTAAGTCAGCACAGTCAAGTCCCGTCCGTCCAACGTTACTCGCCTCATGTTGCTGAAGGTTGTGATCGGGCTTTTCTTTAGTCACTCTTCCCGTCAGAGCGTCCTGCCGGTTGCTGCTCGTGACTGTTGTGTACACGCGTACAGCGGTCGCGGTAACGCCTGCGTGTGAGGAGAACTGGAAAATTGATGGGGGGGGGGTATCTCACCCAACCCTATTTTTTCTATGATGACCAAACGAGCCTGTCGCGTGTCGCGCGCTCAAACAAACGGCGTAACGCTTTCCGTGTGGGTTTTCCGTTCAACGGTGTGGTCCAGGCAGATGCGTAGGAACATGGGCAGGAATATTCGAACTTGCCAGGCAGTTTACTCGTTTGCAACAGCAGCAGCAGCGGTACCAGCGGTACCAGCGGTAGCAGCAGCAGTAGAAGCAGAAGCAGAAGCGGAAGAAACAGAGTGATGGCAGGAGCGGTAGCAGTAGAGCAGCAACCTGGAGCAACTATTGACACATACATATATATACCCACGAAAAACTGACTTTGGAGGGTACCGCTGACAACAAACGGCGGCGGCTTCCACACCTTGGTTCCAGCGGTCCGACCACTGGTGTGGGTCGCTGTTCTCTTCGGGGAGTCAAACTCGTGGCCGGAAATGATCAATGGGCACATGAATCGCGTCTTCGCTCTTTCCGACGCTGCGCGTCGTAGGGTATTCGGTACCCAAAGTACCCGGGTGCTAAACTTGGTTCTATTGGTCATACCCGGCGAGATGCCCGGGTAGATACCCGGTATACCCGGGTACGTCCAGGGTATGTACCCTACTGAACACACCCTTGGGTTATTTCCTATCAGTACCCACATCCCGAGCATTGCTTGCTCTTGATGGCCATTCAAATGATTATTACAGCTATGTTAGCTTTTTGTGTTGATCAACAACGGCCTCTCCACCCTTTGCGTTCGCTGTTGTGGATGGAAAAAGCCTCCGTGTATCGATATCCTTCCCCCCTCTCCCCCCTCTCCCCACACCTCGCCCAGCCTCCCCGCCCCAACGTTCCCCAACCCCCCCTTGCCCCCCATTCACCCTGGTCGTGATCGGATTTGGTTTTGCATCAACATTGGTCAGGGATTATGGGACAACAACTTGACGGCGGAGGCAAACATGGCGAGATTGGGATTGCGGCAAAGCGCTAACAGGGGCGTGAGGGCGCCGGCGGTGAAGGCCGCCGCGTTGGCGACCTCTGGGGGGCGAGTGCCCGATGCCTGCGAGGTGTCGCGGCTCTTCGGTGAGTTTGAGAGCTTGCACACTCAGCGCATGTACATGCCGACCAACACAAATTGATCTGATCTGATGATAAAAATGACACTCTAGCTGCTGTGAGATCAATAATCCGTCGAAACTCATCTTTGCACGCTGTGGGTTATACTCCCCGATCGCGCGTGTTACGGGGTGTGTTGTTGTTGTTGTTGTTGTTGTTGTTATCACATTAACTCCCATAATCAAGTCCGTGGTCAAAGGACAGGCTCCAGTCACTCTGGAGTGAAGGAATACCCCAGGAAAAAAGCACAAACAAACCAAAAGTGGTACACGCATATGTCATAGCCGACGCAATTCATGCCTCCGCCAGAAGAATATACAAAGTGAAATCGGGAGTCAGCCTACGATGTGCCGGGTCCATACTGATACATACGTCGCACTACTCGCGCCTGATAAACGGACTACACCGCTTGCCACCCAGAAAAGACTACCGCGAATATATAACACGTGGTACGTATCACTACGCATACGCACGTCAGACTCAAGTCAATTGGAAGAAAGAAAAGAAAGAAAATACAGCAAATAAAGGAAAACAAAACAAAAGAAAGCGAAAAAGGAGAAGAAAAGAAACAACAAAAAGAGGAATCAAGAAAAGGAAAGGAAAATAACACTACACTAGCAGACCTTAGGAACTGCCTAAAGACAGCATTGGGCTCATAGAGGGTATCAAGTGCATCAATGGCACTGGGGGGAGAACGCAACAAGGCGAAGAAGTCAGGGCGGCGTTACGCTAGCTTGTGACGGCCGTTGGAAGGCCCACAAGCTTCAAGACGATGATGGCGAGACCCCGACTGCAGTCTCTTGGGCAGGACTCCCCCCCTCCCCCCTTCCCCTCCCCCGGTGTGGATGTCC
This sequence comes from Undaria pinnatifida, assembly GCA_012845835.1. NCBI lineage: Eukaryota > Phaeophyceae > Laminariales > Alariaceae > Undaria > Undaria pinnatifida. The sequence continues at coordinate 8,345,292 of JABAKD010000011.1, forward strand.
CCGTGAAGGATATAGGCCGGTGACTTCGCTGCTGATACCAGGCTTAACGGGACGATTTTACAAAGGCGTTCTCTGTTTTTTTGTGTAACTCGGGAGGGTCTGTAGCAGCAGTAGAGCTATGCTAGGCAAGAGCTACGACCTGCGCCAGCCGTAACCGGGGTGAAGAGGAGATTGGCCAAGCAGCGCTCAGTGTTACGCAGTTGTACGTGCAATTTGGACACGGCATTGTTCATGCGACAACCAAAACATTCCGTGCTGCCTCTTTACCCCCCCCCGAAAGAGATCACCGATTCCAAAACCCCAAAAATAAAATAAAAAACGACCTAACCGTTTTTTTGGAAGCAGTAAGAAACGGAATGGTCCATCTTGGAAGAATTTTGTACGTGCGTTACAAATACGGGGTTAATTTTTCAGATCGAATATCTCGAAACTGAGTGCTGCATCGCAGTAAATAAGCATCGTTGAACTCGTTACTACGTGAACCAAGTATGGAATCGTGTTTTGGCCATATCTCTTGATGGGCGACGAAGTGGGCAATGAAACTGATATCGATCTCCTCCTTGTGTCCTCAGTAATGTCGGCAACAATGACTTTATTACGAGTATATTAATAGTGCAAAAATGTCGGTGTTTTGAGTCGTCGCGGACACATTGGTGACATCGAGTCGGAATTTCCAACGTCAGAGTAATTTTTCAAACACCCCATTTTTGTCGAATCTGCAGTATGGTGTCAGGGCCGCTTCTTCTAAATTTCACGTGCTAGCTCGCAGATGACTTTAGGCCATTTCTTATACAGTCGGATTCCGCCAGTCGAAAACGGCCCTTTCGACTGGACTTTTTTTCGACTGGATCCTTCTGGTCCTTGTTCTTGTCGTCAGCCGAGTCGATTTTATAGTTTTTGTGCTCTTCCTAGAGGCGGTTGGTGTGAGGGAGTACTGCTGTACAGCAGGCGAAATCGATTGGCAGCTCTGTGCTTCGCGCTTTCTCCGCGAGCAACGGCTCGACGAACCTTCGTCCCAGCGAGTTGGTGGCTTTGGGCTTAGCCGAAAGCCGCCAAAGCTACGTTCGTGGAGTTGCATTCAGCCGAGAGCCGCCGAAGCTACAGCAGGCGCAGCCGTTGTTGGCATCATGGGATCGAGACCGCGCGCTGCTGCCGTCATGTGATACACGCTGCTGGCGGGCGGAACTAGGAATGCGCCACGCTAACTTGCTGCGAGAAGCAACAGCAGGGATAGCCAAGCCAGCGTCAGCGCCTTGTATGATACTGCAGGGTGGTACCTGGTATGGGTGTGTGGCCGTGTGGCCATGTGGGTGTGTGTTTGGTGCTGGGATGAGCAATACGATCGGTTCAAAAAACACGTGTAAAACTTTTTCGACTGAGTTTTTCAACTGGAGGATCCAGTCGAAAAAGTCGAGTTTTTCGACTGGATCCGCCAGTCGAAAAACTCTGTCGAAAAAAGTTGAGTCGAAAGCCCTTTTTCGATTGTGTAAGAAAGCCCGATTTGGGCTTCAGTTGAAAAAGGCCGTTTTTGACTGACAAATCCGACTGTATAATAAATGGCCTTAGGAGGGATTCTTCGTTTCTCGGCTGGCCCGGCCCGGGCCTGTAGAGCTGCAAAAGTTAAACGGTGGCGGCTGCTTGAAGGTCTGAAGGGTCGCTTTTGTTTTTCTGTCGGCCGCAATTGGCATTCATCCTCGCGTACTTCTTTGCGCGGTTTGTCACCCTACCCCCCGCCACCCACCCGAAGTGACCACACCAGAAAACAAAATTGATTAATTCGAAGCTGTCATCTATAGGCAAGGTACGCACAAGGTGCCGAAGTCCGCCTCACAAGTACTTCTTAGTGTAATAGGATGCAGCTCACCCTTCATGCCTTCATGCTGCTCGTCGAATACCTCACCTCACGGCGCTTCGCCCTTGGCGCGCGCGATGTCTTCCTGTTTGGTGAAAACCCGACGTACTTCATCCCGGCATTTATACGGCTGCGAGGGTCAATGGTGATACGACTACCGGCTATGCATGAAATGAGCACACCGTTCAACCCACCTTCTCCCCGCCCCCTCCCCACTCGCCCCTCGGGCGCATGCACACGGAGGGCCGGAACCGGCAGGCAAGCCGAAACGAAACACAAGAGAAAACTGAAAAAAAATCCCCACATACCACGCTAACGACACGCACGAGCAGACCCACACCTACAACACGATATTCGACGCTACCTTATCCTCGTTGAAGCTGCCTGCACCCACCTTTTTACGGAAAAGTCACTTGGAATTAGTGTGGGATCATTTTTGCAGCTACTAGTATCATCTGGGGACGTATTTACTTGGAGTTGGTGTGCAATAATATTTTGCCATACTGGAAAGGGTTGGCCCATGACGGTTGTCCCACACTTGTGTCCGGCTGCGGGACATCCGCCAAATAGTCCAGTATCAATGGATGCATTTTTTTCTTTTCTTTTTCGTTGCCTCACCCCGCGTTGTCCACCCGCCGCGCCACATGCTGCGGTAGATGGGTTGCCCATTTTGCTCAGGCTCCCGACATAAGGAGCGCTGTGTCTCGCCTCATCCCGAAAAAACAAGGATTTTGTGGGGTTATGACCTGACCGGACCCGCGGGTCGGGTTGGGAGGTTATACAAAAGTCTCGCGGGTCGAATCGGATCCGGTCAAGGACTTTTTTTTTCATCGAGTTGGGTTGGGTTTCGTTGGGTTGGATTGGGTCGGGTCAGGTCGGGTCGGGTCGGGTCGGGTCGGGTCGGGTCGGGTCGGGTCGGGTCGGGTCGGGTCGGGTCGGGTCGGGTCGGGTAGGGTAGGGTAGGGTAGGGTAGGGTAGGGTCGGGTCGGGTCGGGTCGGGTGGGGTCAGGTTTTCAAGCCTCACGGGTCTGATCGAAATACCCTGACCTGGTCCGACCCGCGAGAAGCGACTCGATCCGTGAACAGCCCTGCGAAAAGACGTCTTCAAGAAGCACTGCCGTACGCGCACCTCGATACGCCATCCCATGGGCAAGGCCTAGAACGGCATAGCACGAAGAACGCATGTACTGTAGTAGAACACCACAATGGGGTCGCAAAATATGGCGCGTGCTATTACACGAACGAGAGAGGTACGAACACTTTTTGGGGGACTCTTGAACACCAAATTGAACGTTTTGAACGGAATGCAAATACCCCTGGTGAAATATTTAAGAATTGAACGTTTTGAACAAGAAAATCTAAAATTGAACATTTTTTCAACAACATATTTATGACGGGCGGGGCTCCTCAAGACGGAGGAAAAATCGGACCTATAGGCTGCCCCACATCGTTTGAAAGCCGTTATTGAGAGTGTTTTGCAATAGCATCCGCTGTATACCTACCATTGATAGGCCATGGGACAGTTAATCAGTGCCTTCGTTTTTTTTTTTAATAAAGTCGAAACCTCCCTCCCTCCCTCCCTCCTTCCCTCCCTCCCTCCTGCCCGCCCTCCCTCCCTCCCTCCCTCCTTCCTTCCCTCCCTCCTTCCCTCCCTCCCTCCTTCCCTCCCTCCCTCCTTCTCGCCCCCCCTACCTCCCTCCCGCTTGCCGCTATCGCTGTCGATGCTGCTGTCCATGGTGCTGCCGCTGCCGCTGCCGCAGATGTTGCTGACACGAACGACTTGAATGTGGTCGACCGCAACTATGGGCGGCGGCCGATGTCCGACGAGGACCAACGGTACACGGTCAAGCTCATGGCCAAGTTCGGGCTTGACCACGAGGTGTGTCGCTCGGTACAACGGTACCGCCATGTGTCGCTGTATATATATGGTGGTTGGCCCTGTACAAGAGTAGAGAAAAAACTATGACCAGACACGATTCCTCCAAGTCTATGGTAAATCGAGCGATTTGGTCCCAAATCGCACCTTATTGTGTATACCACCCTGGACTAAAATATAAGGATGGTGTAGTATTATTTTTTAGTACCCCAACGATACCTATATTTCAGTCCAGAGTGGGACCTCGCATATTTAATGCTCTTTTTTTTACCAGTGCCTTGTGCCTTTTGTATCGCACCTTCTACGTTTGGCCTCCCGTCAGGCCATGGCCCGGGACACCAAGGTGAACTACAACCAGATCACGCTCGGGAAGCTGCGACGGATGTGCGACACCCTCCTGTCCCTCGGAGACGATCAGCGAGTCGTCACCATCCCTCAGAAAGCGTTAGAGGCGTCGCCAGTGGGAGGGGCCGCAGACGACGGCGATAGCGGCGGTGGCGACGGGGGTAGCGTAGGCGCGTCCGGGTTAGAGGCGATGGACACTGAGGGGGAAGGGCCATCTGGAGCAGTTGCAGAAGAAACTGCCAAGCCGAAAAAGAAGAGCAAACGCAGAAAGAGCAAGGGCTAGAAGTAATGTTTGAGCTTTTTGTTTTCGTTGGCTATTGATATTGAAAAATATTTTGGTGTAGCGCCAGTGAATGGCTGGGTGACAGCGATCAGCTCTTCCGTAGCTGTTCTGTTTTTTTCGTAGGTTGGACGGTCGTACGAGCGACTTCCCATGCCTTCAATGCTGTGGCTGTTTTTCCGAAAGTTCACGTCACAATTCCGGATGACGTCAAATAACGACCAAAGATTTTCCACCAATAAAAAATTCCAGCCAAAAATTTTCACCAATCGGATAACGGCGGGCCCGAAATCCTTCATCCACACTTTTCATCCATTGGCGCTGCTGTTCCATTGGCGTCAGTCGGGCCACGGACAGGCGGCCCCCGAAATTTTGTCGGTACAATGGCGGTCTCCCTGTACAACCAACAATCCCGGCAGTATACCGGACATGGGCACTATTAGGGGTAGTACCGATGCTGGTACTAATAATAGTATGCGGGTTCCAGTCGTGCCAAGCGATTTCACCGGCACTATGCCGGCAATAAGCACTATTCAGCCGGCACTATGTCGGCAATAAGCACTATTCAACCTACAGTATTCCGGAAATACGCACTATTCAACCGGCACTATACCGGCAATAGACACTTTTCAACCGGCACTATACCGGCAATAGGCACTGCTCCACTGGCACTACAGAGGGACCATTACTATTAATACATCTACCCCTCCAGAGCGTGCTGCGGCGAGCATCGAGTTTTTGGCAGTTCTCACATTATTAATTGTTCTCCATCACCTAGCCCGCGGTATATATCAAGACAGGTCCCAGAAACTCTTGAGTGGAAGAATACCTCAGGTAAAAAATATCCTGCCGCTACAAGACTTCTTCGTTGGCTATTAATAGTGTGTACGATGTGACGTTCCATTCGAGTAGAGATACGAACAACATGTCTGATGGTGCAACTCCCGAGACAGCGAGCAAAATACCGCCTGTGGAGTACAAGAGGAGGAGGGCAAAAACGCACAGCGACCGCATCTGCGCTTTTTTTTCCAGTAGTGGCAACATTTAGGTAATAAACAAATGCCCGTGCCCCCGACATACTTACAATACGTGAGCCGACCGCGTACGGCCAGTCCTGAAGCATCCCTGATGTAAATTGGAGGGAGACTTCGTAGAGTACATATGACGAATACAGTCTCAACTGCACACGACGCAGCTCGAATTGCTGGGGAGTCAAAGAGGCTTAAAATGTCCATTATTACTGTTGGTTAGTATGACTCGTGGCAACTTACTAAAAACGGGCAGCCGGTGTATCACGCAGCTTGCAAAGATGAGTACCGACCCTGAATTTGTCGAACTCACAGCGGACGCTAGAAAAATAAAATAAAATACAAGACGCTTCCGCAGAGAGCAACGCAGGGGGGTATACGGCAAACTCGCAGCATGACGATTAGACCGCATGTAATCGAGGGCAACACTACATTCCTGGGTACCACAAGGGTATATAAGCCGCCACAAGGGTATGTGAGCCGTCCAAGGAGAGAAATAGAGAAACAGCTTGCCAAGGAAGAACGCTTCTGTTGACTGATGAATTAGCTCCGGCCAAACATCACGGCAATGACACGTGCAGCGAAAACACCCCCAAAACTGTTGGCGCTGCTGCTGCTGAGACAGGTATCGGCTTGGCGCCGTCCCCTCTCGCCCCGCATCCAAGAACCGCTCGCTCGGTGCTGGTCTCGCCAACGGCCGAAGCAAAAGCCAGCCGGATTTGGCCGGTGGTTGTGTTTGGACGGATCTCCCCCGTGCCCCCCTCCGAGCCGCTCCTCTTTGTCAGCCTGTTGCGTGCGCTCCCAAAGGCCTGCCTAATGCTCCGAGGCCTTTACGAGGTCTTCAAAGGCGCTGACCTCGACGGCGCGTCACACGAAACGGCTTGATGGGCCAATCAAAATCGCCGTAGCCGACTACTTCGGGGTCCGGGGCGGAAACGGAGACAAGGAAACTCCGCCCCGTGCCCCTTTTCGGAAAAACGCGCTACGCATGGAAAACCCCGGCCCCGCTTCGACAACCCGCGAAGCGAATGAACCGGAGTGTGAAGGATGATGGTAAATGCCATGCCGCGAAGACTCCGTCCGCCCTTCGTCCCGCTTGGAAAAAAAACGCATCTCGCGCGGAAAATCCGCTCTGCGAACGAACCGGAAGGCAACGGCGAAAGAGGATGGCATGTTCCATCTCGCTAAGTTTCCGCCTGCCCCCCGACCCGCTTGGGAAAACTGCAATCCGATTGGAAACCCCGCGCGGCGAAATAACCGGAAGGCAATGGGGGACGGTAGGCGCCCTCCCGCCTACCTTATTGGCAGTGGTGCGTACAGAGAGTAGTCAGTCCGTGCACTCGCGATTCGCACGAACGTATTACCTACAATTACTACCTCCTAAAGCATATGGTGTGAAAATGTTTTTGTGAATGATAGTAGAAATGTACTCTGTACAAGTTCGTATATACAGCAGCGATAACGGAAGGGGCTGCGCTTGCTCCTTCGTCTCGGTCTCCCGGAGGCTGGGAACAAGGAATACAGGCCAAGAATAACAATAAACTAGTACCTGGTACGGAACAAGGAAGGGGTTTTGCCGCGTGCAACAATGCGATGACGCCGGGTAGTCTCTCACCCCATTCCGGTCCAGACCGCTACGCTACTACCCCGAACCGCCAGCTCGAACGTCGAAAATGAGGGCCACGGCCGCCACCGCCACTACGTAGCAGCCTGACGACGCTCCCACTTGGACACAAACAAAACCCAGGAGGTCGAGGAGGCATTCTACGACCACGACAGCGTGGGCACTTCGCTCCCAAGCGGGCGGTGTGCGCGGTTGTGCTCTTACAAGGGCAGGGCAAAGCAGCACCAACTCCCCTAACACAAGTCAAAATTCCGAACAAAGCGAACAATGGAAATAAGGAGCACTGTTATACCAGGTAGAACCGCGCGCAACAGAGTCTATTCGCGCTACTGTTGTATTACAAAGGGGGCTTTCCTAACTGTTCTACTAGAACCACGCGCAGCAGAGGCTATTACCGCAACTGCCATGAAACTCATATAGCTTCGTTAGCAGAAGACCTCGTCCCCGTCCGGCCCGTTGTCCCTCTTCAGCGATCTCGTCCCCCTGTCCCCCCCGCCCCCGCCTCCCCCGCCTATGAACACCTCTTCGCCACCGTCGCCGCCCCCGAATGGCCCCTTGTCCAACGCCTCATCGCCCTCATCCCCGCCTCCCTCTTCTCCCCGCCTGCGCATTTTTGACCTGCCTTCCGAGGATGGACCACCCCTGCCGATGGCGCCGCCGCCGCCGCCGCCCGACGACCGATTAGCTCTACCCTTTCCACCCGAGGACGGCGGGCCGCCCCCCATGGTACCCAGTATTCTCGAAAAAGGCGGAGGGGAGAGGCCGGCGGGGTTACCCGAGTGTCCGCCTTCCCTATCACGTCCTCTCCCTCCTCCTCCACTGCCGCGCTCATCGCCGGCTCCTGGTCGGCGGGCATCACCCGTACCGTGACCAGCACCGCCGCCGGTTGGGCGAGAAGACGACACCGCTGAACCCTGGTGCCCCTCGGGCATCATGAGTGAATCAGACGGGTTTAAAAGCGGGCGTTTGAGCTCGACATTCTCGGCCTCCGCGTTTCCGGCTTCGGAGGGACTCCTGCCCGACCCACGCCAGCCCCCCAGCCTCCCGCCACCGTGAGAGCGGGGGCCGGACAAGCTCCCCGAGCTGTAATTGTCCACCGGGAAGAGGGCCCCCTCGTAACTTCCGCCCACGGTGTCAAAGTCGCCGAAATCGCTCGCGACGCCGCCCCCGCTGCGCCACCCGGCGCCGGCCGAGGAGGAGAAAATGCCGCCGTGCGCACCGCCGTCGCCGCCGTCCCTACCGTAAGCGAGGCTGTGTTTCCTCCTCCTATAGAGCATGCGGAGACCTGCCACCGCAAAGCCGAACGCCGCAAGGGCGACAGCGATGTATACGATGTACGCACGGTCCGACCCCCCCGGAGGGTTGGGTGGGCGTTCCGGCATGGGTGGGGAGTATCGCACCAGGCGCGCCGTACGGGTACTTACCCCCGCCACTGACCCCGTCCCCACCCCACCCACCGCCTTCGCCATCACCGACCCTCGCGTTGCCGTCAGCAGCGCTTCTTCGGTGGTGTTCGAGCCCGTGGGCAGGGGTAAGCGGAGGTAACTCGTGGCGTTGTGGTACAAGTAGGCGTTGCTCTGACCCTCCAGACAATTTCCAAGACCAATCAAGAACGAAACGCCTCCCTCCCCCGCCCAACCGTCGCCACCACCGCCGTTAGTGCCCGGGGCGCAGGCCGGGCCAGGGTATGTCGAATTTCCGGCGGCGGCGGCGGCGGCCAGATCCCTCACGCATCCGCCGACGTCGCGGTAGTACTCCTCCACCTGGCACCAGACACCACGCCAAGAAAAAAACGCGTTCAGTTTTTCGTTCGTGCTTCAGCTGTGAAAGCTCGACCATGCGCGTGTGGTATTGCGGAGTTACAGCCACAGGAGGAGTGCCAACAGCAACATCACACACACGTAGCTGACGATCGATGCCGTCAATGCAGCCGCTTCCTCGCCCTCCAGCTCATCCGCCCCACCGCCCCTCTCCCTCTGCAACACCGTTAGGAGCGACTACTTAGCAAAAGGGTCGAACAAAAAAAGCAACAAAATCTCCCGCGCCTCCAATCAAACCGTCTCGCCCGCCCTCGTTGTCGCTCTCTCGAACGGCTGCGCACTCGCAGATTACTACGTTATAACGTTGACGACAGTTGCAACTATTCTGCTGCGGGAGATCCTAGCGGCAGCGATAGTTTCTTACACAGACCCGCTCACCTCCTTATTGTCGGCGGCTTCGACCAAATCGACGGCATCGACGCCGCCCTGTGGGAACAGGCACATGGCCGTCCGCTTCGGCGGCAGCACCACTTGCTGTTCGAAAATCACGCCGTTGCTGGGAGGAGGCAAAGCGACAAGCGACAAGCGACAAGCGACGAGCCAACACAATCCAAAAATGGGGGAGGGGTTCAGTTGGTCGGGTGAGTTTGGCCGCAACAGCACTATAATAGCACCCGACTCAGCGGGCGCGAGAAACAAAAACAACATAGCTTGCACACAAGGGAGCTCGAAAAACGAGCTTGACAACAATCGCACAAAAACGATCCCTCCCCAAAAAAATACTCATGAGCGCAATCACAATACATACTACACCACATCACACCCCACCCCACCACCACGTCGCACCGCACCGGACCGCACCCACCCTACCCCACCCCACCGCACCACACCGCACCACCCCACACACCACCCCACCCTATACCCCACCCCACACCGCGCGACACCAAATCACACCACGCCACACCGACTGACCTGGCCAGACGCTCGAACGCGGCCCAGACGAAATCGTAGGAATCGGCAGAGCCCATCGTCGCCAAGTCGCCACCCGCTCCTCCGGTGCCGCAGGCCGAGAGCGGCTGATACACCGGGTGCTCTTTCCAGTACGTGCTGGCCCACGCTGCGGGTGCAACGAATTCGGAAGCAGCCGGTAAGGGGTAATAACCAGAGGTGAGCGGGATTCGCGCGCCATAGACCGAAAAGAGGTTGGTGCGTATGGACACGACGAAAGCGCAGCTAGTGGTGTGTGGGGACCTGCGGGTGTCGAGGCGGACTAGTGCTGCAGCGCGCGCGCCTCGATTTTTTAACCGGGCTGCCCTCGAGGGTAGCCAGTTAATAGGAGTGCCTTTCCATGGCGAATCCGGCACCGGCCAAGAACAGGCCGCACAGCATTGCACATAAGGTTGCCCGGTACAGCATTTTACGGCATTACTGCACTGCATCTTCGCTCAGAAGCCTTGCGAAGCAGTATCGCACAGCAGCTTCGTACAACAGTATTGCATTGCAGCATGGCGCAGAAATATCACACAGCATCCTGGCAAGCAGCATTACACAGCAAGACACCGCAGAGCGCAGTCTATCACTATTCGTGGTATTACACAGCAGGTGCTGCTAAGTCGGAGCCAACACCAAGATCGACCAGGCTGCGCACCTGTCAGGTCGTTGTACAGCAGGCCCGTGATCTTGGCCACGTAGTTCGCGGACAGCCACTTCCCCTCGTCGAACCCAGACTCCGGCATAAGCTCCGCCGCGTTGTCCCACGTCACGCCCGTCGTTCCGTTCCCACTGCGAACGCTCCCACCCGCCCGCCACGCTCTACCATCAACACCGGCACCATCGCCGCCGCCTTTGCCACCATATTGCTGTTCTCCTTGCCGCGACAGCCGCCGGGCGTCGTACTCGTAACCATCGGAATTTTCTCCGCTTTTTCTTCCGGCCATCGTCGGCGATGGCGTCGTCGGTACTGGCGTTACCGGCCCTAGAGTCGCCGCCGGCGCCGTCGTCGTCGGTAATGGCGTCGCCGGTGTCGATGTTGTCGGCATAGGCGTCGCCGGCACGGCGGTAGGGACGTTCGTCGCGTTGCCGCCCATCGGGGCGGGGGTGGGGGACGGGGTCATCGGGCCGCCGCCGCCGGTAGGGGGCGGCGTCATTGGCGCCGGGGTCGAGGGCGCCGCGGTGGAGGAAGATGGGGCGGGCGTGGAAGGCGCCGGAGTGGGGGGGGGCGGGGCGACGTCGGGGAGGAACGCGCCGACATAATTAACCGCGAAGAAATCCAAGACCTTTTTGGTCTCCGTCTCCTCCACCAGGAAACCCAGAGCCGCGTGCGTCAAGGCTGACACGAGACACACGAAAACAGGGGGAATTGTAGGGGGTGGGAGGGCCAGCAAGAGGAGTACGTCAGCGTGGTCGATCCCTGATGTTTGGCCTCTGGCGAAAAAACGGACGGGGAGCGCGGCGATGGATTGGTTTCGTATCTTGAACCGCCACTGTTCACTCGGAGCTCTCCTTCACTGTCCTTCTGAAAGGGCAGCCTTCATGTTGGCGTCGACAATGAGGTTCCAAACTCACGTGGGCATACATGCTTTGGGCTGGGCTGGGTTAGGTACACCCCCTTCTCGGTTTTCGCCAAGACGCTATAATTGAGTACCCGCCCTATCCGACCTCGCCGTGCTTCCCGCAACCCCATCCTCCAACTCCCTTTTCCCCTTCTAAGCCTACGCATATGCAGATACCGCTGTATCTGATCGCAATGTCATGCGTTTCGGGGGAGTACGTCTATATTGCGAGTATACCCGGGTATCATAGCGTTCATATGTCAATCTTTGCGGTTTTGTGTCGACCCTGCAAACTGGAAAGAACAAGAGCCGCCCCAGCTGTTGTGGCCGTTCGGAGTTTTGACTGTCAATAGTTTTGGGGTTTCCCCTGATACACACTAGCATGTACCGCTACACCGCCACTCAACAACCTATCGTACGTATGTAGCAACCGTGGAGCTTCCTCCAACCGAGAGCAAATTTCGTACGGTATCATACTCAAAGAGGAAAAAAAAAACGTGCTCTCGTCCGTATGAGTAGAGACAGTGTGTGTTGTCTTCACATTAAAACGTTATTTCTACCCAACGACATCAGTACACCCAGTGTCCGTGCTGATTCTTCATCCTAGAGGGATACATATCACAGGACACCCGATACAAATGAGAAACAGGAAAGCTGGCTTAAGCTGGATTTTTAGGTCGAGAATGGGCGCGTTCCACACTAACCCCAGCTCCCATAATTTCTTATTTTCCTGCCAATCTAAGCCTTGCTTTATTATTACCCTGTTTCTTGTTGGGCGTCCTGCACTGCAGAGCAAGTACCATGTACAACACTATTATCCCCCTTTGGGCGGGAAAAAGACTAGGGGGGAAAGACCACTACGTACAGCATGTTTAGCCACAGCCGATGCTGCGGGCGTACCAGGTACGTAGGAGGTAACGAAAGGCACGCCAAAGGGACTACCTTTCAGGCAAATGAATACAACGCCGTCGATCTGGAACTCCCAAGATCACGGAATAGGGGGTTACAGGCATGTGTTGGGAGAGATGGGCATTTATTCCTGGACCCTAAACTACCTCAAGTATCGGGGTCTTGGCACCCTGTGCGGTCGTCTTCGTAAAACATAATTTCGTTCTCAGATTGTTCCCCACAGGGGTGCCAAGATGCCGATATGTGCCAAGACGTCGATCTCTGTGCGGAGCTCAAATTAAATAATCCGGTCTACAATTTCAAAACGCACGCCCCTGTGCGATGACTCCAATGCGTGCGTTGCACTCGTGCGTTTTGTGTGGATTTTACGCGTTCTTGGTTGAGTGGATACCGTGTACCGATTTCAACAAAATTTATCACAACAATAAAACGGACCAACGCCCGAAAGGGTACATAGGGTGGACCGTACCAAGTCCGGCGCAAGAATGTTTTCTCATGGTCGGGTTTTGTGCAAAGTGGGTGAGCTTGTGCAAGTCCCACACTACCGGAAAGATAACCTTCCGGTTGGCTGTCTTCACCGTACCTGATTCCCAGGGCAAGTCGGGTGGCATACTCACGCACCCGTATTGTATACAACGGCAGCTTGCTCTGCTGGAGCAGTAACGGCGACCGCCGGTAGGGACAGCTCGCGCTGTCGTTACCACGGAAGCTGAATGATACGCCAGCTAGCGCTGGATTGCGAATATATTTGAGTTAAATTGATACTCGACACGTGTGAAAATATACACGTGGAAGTGCGGCGAGCTCAACTTTATTTCCCCCAACTGCCGGAGGACTGGAAATGAAATAAAAAGTAAAACAAAACGACCAATAATCGAGTGTTCGCGTTAAAAGAATCCAATCTAAAATTCCATTGAAAAAAATCGCCAAGCGAACTTTGAAGAAGAATTTGCCCCAAAACGGCATGGAAATTCCGACTAGAGTGAACGATTTAGAGTGAACTTCCATCAATGACGACCAGCTCATACGATTGGCCTACAAACACCGAGCTTAACACCGTTGCTCTCCAGGCACAACGGCACACCAATCAGAGGGCACGAGGGCACAACCCACACGGCAGCACACAGCAGACACTGTTCGCTGTGCGCTGTGCTTGGCAGCGGTAGACACAACCCAACCTTGATGCGGAGGCACCTAAGGGTAGCTGGGGAAGCATGGCGCGTACGCGCAAACCTCAGGGGTAGGTCCTAGTGAGCCAGCGCTCCCGCGATCTCTACGATGTGACTTGGTTCTCTGCTGCTGCGTGATGTCGTATTCGGTGCTGATTTTGTCAACCACCATCGCTACACCACAACGTCGTCGCCGAAGCCTCCACCGCCACCGCCACCCACGCCGCACGGCCGCCGCCGCTACTGCTGCTGATGCTGCTGCTGCTGCTGTGCGGCGGCTATTGTGCCGCGGCTGCGGTTGGTGTCTTCTGCGTTTGGTTATAAAAATAATAATAAAAAACTGGCTGTTCTGTTGTTGTGGTGATGGTCGGGGTGATCGAGCCAGGCCGCGCCGAGCTGCTGTGCCACAACTCATCTGGCTGGGCCATCGCCATCGCCAACGCCACCTCCGCCCCCGCCCCCGCCGCCGCTGCTGCTGCTGCTGCTGATGCTGTGCTGCTGTTTGTCTGATGGTGTTGTGCTGGGCCTGCCCCTGTCGGTGAGTCTATTAATCGTTGCTACCGCACCATGTCCAAATTCAAAAATTGATGCTGCCTCCCCGCTCCCCGCCTGTGATATGGAGGCCGTGTACGCCTTTTCTGCGATTCGTTCACCGCAAACACAACCAAAAGCACGCCGGAGTAAATCTGGCCTTTTTCTAGCACGATGGAAGAACTTTTAGTCATTCTTTTTAACGCGAACACTCGAAAAAAAAAGAAGGGCCTTCGCCGCGGTGGGCTGAGGTCCGCCTGCGGCTCCGCGCATGTCCGTAACGGTCGAGGATATCACAACTTCTGTGACACAAGTTTGTGTTTTAGGCGTGCGACTACGCACTTGACATTTCGGAGCGTACACGGCGCCAAAAACCATGATTTAGCAGGGGCCATCAGAACACGAAGCGAGAACGGCCGAGGCCGCCCCCGGCAGAGTCGGGAGGGGCGAGCAAGATGAGGCACGTCCAGGAAACAACACACCAAGAGGTGGACCTCGGCTCGAGTCTTTTCCAACGCAAATCAAAACCTGGTCTCATGGACCCTTCGACTGCACTTCCCCATAATCCTCCATGTATTTATAATAATAGTAATGATAACAACACGTTAACCGTAAGAAAAAACCCTTCCATTTTGCACGTGAGCATCGTCACAGCGCCAAAAAAAAGTACAGCGGTGGAGCACACGATGAAAGCTCCCGCGTTACGGTGTGTTCAGCACTAAAAAGTGTCGGCGTCTTGGCACCCCTGTGCCGAGATGCCGATGCCTGTGCGATAATCGAATTAAATCACTTTGTTCTTGATTTGTTTCCTGCACCCCTGTGCCAAGACCCCGATCCGTGCCGAGACGCCGATCGGTGCAAAGACCCCGATACTGACGCTACGTGGAAATTGTGGGGAATGTCCTTAGCGTGCTCATCAGGGTTTAGGCACGTCCAGGGCATAATAAAGGCATACCTGGTACTTGGTGCCAGGTATGCCTTAAATACATAGGCACGTTTTAGGCACGTTTTGGCGTTTCAGGCGTTTGCCTTTTATAGTGCCAGTATATATTTTAGCCTGCGGCGCGCCTATCTCCATGTACGAATATGAGTTCGTGGCACGGGCCTACTATTAACATAAATAGTAGGCTGAACGTCTTAGTCCTGTTGACCCTGGCATTAGCAGGGGAGTCACCGACCTGTATCCTTCACGAGGGTACACACCCCGTAACACGCGCGATCGAAGTATCACACGCAGCGTGCAAAGCTGAGTTTTGATCAAAATATCATATTTGGTCGATCTCACAGCTGAAGTGAATTTTTCATTTTTGAAAATAGTACAAGGGCTGTGGCCGCTAGGCTTGCGTAAGGAAGAATACAACAAAAAGTCAAGGGGGAAGAAAGAAGAGGCCCACGATTTGGCGCAACTTGCCACTTGGCAATGCCAAGAGCTACGTGTGCAGGGTTCATTGCCCAGCCGTGTTTTGTGTGCATGCTGGCGATGTCACGTTCTGATCGGCAGTACGGGTGTTATTTGCGAAGAAAAAAACACGAAGAGAACCTAGAGCGGACAATCACTGAAGAACGCAAAAAGACGAGCACACACGTACACACCGGTACCTAGTGCGTGGCATTTCGCATGATACCTAGTACTACTATATATGAGAAATAAAGCACAGCGCAGTACGGCGCAGCACCGCACGTGACCGCACGGCGCTGCGCTGCGCTACTGAGCTATAGCTGAGCTGGGAGTGCATGTGTTGTGGTTCGGCAATGATGCAGTACGCCGTACGTACAAACTGGATCACCCGTACCTGGTACGACACATACAGCACAGCACAGCACAGCACAGCACAGCACAGCACAGCACAGCACAGCATCACAGCGCAGTGCAGTGCAGTGCGGTGCCCTGCGCTGCGCTGCGCTGCGCTGCGCTGCTGAGCTATAGCTGAGCTGAGTCGAGCTTGAGCTGAGCTGTGACTTCATTTTTTGTGATTCGACAATGTAGTAGAAACTGGTGTACCGGTACCTACGGCTGTAGTACGGTATTCGAATGATACCTGGAATGAACGAAAAAAGTAGAGCACGCAGCACAGGCACAGCACGGCACAGCACTGCACCGCATAGCACTGCACGACACCGTACGGCGCTGCGTTGCTGAGCTCAGCTGGGATTTGGTTTGATGCTTCGTGCAACCAAAAAAAAAGGTGTACGGAAGAAATCAGAGAAAAGCTGGACCGTTCCGAAAGTAATGGAAGGAGGCGGTGTCTAGTGGGAGGTCTTGGGAGGCCAAGGACCAACCGATCCCTCTCGGAAAAAATACAAAGTACGCACATCTAATATATACTGCTGTAGTTCTATCATATGTCCGTGGAAACAATATCGAACTCACAGCTCACGTACTACATGACTTTTGATCAAAAATCATTCTTGGTCGATCTCACAGCTGAGGTGTATTTTTTCATTTTTCAAAATTTGAAATATGTGGATACCATATCCCCGGTACCAACACGCCCGCTGCATCTGTCGAAACCTATGTCGAAACCCCAAGCCCCATAATCGTATCGGGAGCTGTTCCTGGGGAACATTCAGGAGATTGGCTCATCTTTGTCTCGCCTTCTAGACTTCCACTGCAGATTCCTGGAAGATTCTGGTGGCTTGTCCTTGGCTCGAGCTACGAAGCTACAGCTGTGCGCGCCCTCGTACCCTGTGTCACTTTCCATCTGTCCCAGCGCTTCTGTTCTTCGCCTTGTCTCCGAGCCTTATCATCTCCTTCAGTTTGTCCAACTGCGCCGTCGTAGTGCCACAGTTAGAACACTCTTGTGTCCCCGAAACACGAGGAATCACGACCCTATGGCGGTGTACGGTAGCATCTTTAAATAGCTTGAAAAAAAAAAATGATTGTGTCCCAAACTGATACTGATACTGGATACTGCTATACTAGCACTGCTGTACCTGATAGTCTATAGCGGCAGCGCCATCCACCGTCCGCATCTCTAAACGGCCGGGGGGAGGGGGGGGGGAGTGGGGGCGTCCTGCCCAAGAGACTAAAGTCTGGGTCTGGCCATCACCGTCTTGAAATTTTTGGGTCTTCCAATGGCCGTCACAAGCTAGCGTAACGCCGCCCTGAATTATTCGCCTTTTTGCGTTCTTCCCCCAGTGCCATTGTTGCACTTGATACCCTCTATGAGCCCAATGCCGTTTTTAGTTAGCTTCTAGGGTCTGCTACTATGACGTTTTCCCCCTTTTCTTTTCCTTCCTTCCTCTTCTTGTCTTGTCTTGTCTTGTCTTGTATTTCTTTTCTTTTTCGCGTTCGTTTCATTCCTTTTGTTTGCTTTCCTTTCTTTTCCTTTCTCTTCTCTTCTCTTCTCTTCTCTTTTCTCTTTTCTTTGCTTCTTTTTTTCCAATTGACATGAGTCTGACGTGCGTATGCGTGGTGATAGGTACTACAGTACGTGTAATATATTACGTGGTAGTCTTTCCTAATTGGCAAGCGGTATAGTCGGTTTTTCAGGCGCGAGTAGTGTCACCATTGACTCCTCCGTTCCCCTTGCCGCCTCGGTAAGGCATGTTGGGAGGCATGCCCTGGCAGGCTTGTAGGGAGTGGGGGGGGTCTTTCTGGCGGGTGTAAGGTCGGACTCACCCTCAAGGAGTGATACCTTCTTGCTGTTGCGTGTGGCCGCGAGGCTTAGGCGTGGCGGTAGAGTTGGGTCGTACGTGGTGCGTTAGGCATGGCCACCTACGATTCGCGCGTCTTTTTAGGCAGCAGCGGCGGAGCAGCAACGCTTAATCGGGATGCTCGTACGCGGAGGCAGGCGCCACCACGAGCCACACCACGGCGCAGTCTTGGTTTGCGTGGAGGGAACTGCGCCGGCAGGAGGCTGGATTCGACGACGGAAAGGGAGGGCGACTGAGCGTCGACGGGCGGGGAAGAGAAGGATTCACCTCTTCCTGAACGAGAACTTTTGTTCATCAGATCAGCACCGCAAGCTGCGAGGAACAATTTGTTTCTTTGGACGGGGGAGAAGGGGAACCGATTGGAATTGAGCGTCAACGGGAGCAAGTGCGAATGAGCGGGCCGAGTGAGCTAAGGCGATGAGGCGGCCATGGAGAACCACAGCAGGAGGATGGCACACGGAGACCCACAACCCGCACGCACACCATCATCACGAGAGCAGCGATCGTCTTTTTTCGGGGTTTTTTTACGAGGCAGTAGTACAACAAGTTACTTACACCACTGATTTTTGTAGAGTTGGTAGGGTTGTATACCCTTCATGGGGAACGACCCCCCGCAATTTTCAATTTTCAAGCACGGGCGTCGTAGCTGCGCTGCAACCTGTCGGATAACCCGGGAAGACGGGGCGATCATTGATATTTGTAGGGTGGTTTTTGGTTCGATTGCTCTTTTTTCACCGCATGCCCGCGGGTCGTGACAGCACTCCAGACAGCAGGCGCATTCGTTTGTGCTCACGATTACCGTGCGCTTCGTACGGTGCAGGCAGCCCAACCGCTGTACTTTGTAGTCGCGAGTTGATTACTTGTGGGAACGGGGGAACTCTATGCCGTAGTTGAGTGGATACCCGCGGCCATGTGAGTTCAGTTTGCACATGGGATCATTTCACTTGTGCGCCTTCTTCGTATCGTGCGTTTTTAGGCGGGAAAGCGTAGTATTTCCCGGACGCATTTTGATTTCATTTGGCTTTTTCGGATCTTCCTGGGGCTCCAGCCCCTTTGTGTGACCACGGACTCTCGATGCTTGACAAAGAGTTAATGTGAGACAACAGTGAGACGTATGCACCAGTATGGACCTGGCACATCGTAGGCTGACTCCCGATTTCACTTTCACTGCTTTTATATGTTTCTGGCGGAGGCATGAATTGCGTCAGCTGTGATATATGCGAGTACCACCTTTGGTTTGTTGGTGTTTTTTCTCTGGAGTATTCCTCAGCTCCACAGTGATTGGAGCCTGTCCTGCGAGAGAACAACAAGAGTATAGTTGCCTGCTTTCTTTTCTGTTCGTTTATTTTCTTTCGTCAGTTACCTCGGGTCTTTCGCATGCTTATTGATAGCGCTGGCTTGTTGGTTGGTTGATACTTTTTTATTTTTCGCCACACCCCTCCTGCTGGCGACATCACGTATTCACTCACTACGTGTACTGGTACTAAGTGGTTGCTCTATTTATATTGTTTATATCGGACGCGTACGTACTTGTTTGCAGAGCTGTGTTTCCTGCCATTACTTCGCTACACTCGCCCCCTGATGGCGAGTTATCCTGCTTGCTTCGTTTTTTATTTATCTCGTTATTTTTCTTTCTTCCTCATGAAGCTTTTTTTTCCCTCCTCGGATTTGTACATTATTTGGTTCCCTTGGTGACATGACATGCGGTTCATGGCCGGTTCCAGCTGCGAGTCTTGAACTTATCACATGTTATTTACCAGGATGGGCCTGATATGTACATTATATACGTACGCCGTCTTTCGATTTCACTGCAGCACAGGCTACCAGGTACCTGATACCTGGTATATATTTTTCTGGTGGATGTATTTACGACTTGTGACTTGCTTCAGCTACGAGTACATACACATGTCTACGATATGATATCCCATGATTCCTACGTTTACCACGTCCACTACAGTAGTACACAAGGTATTGGTACCAGGAACGCTTTACAGCAGCATATTTTTTCTTTGGGTATTTTTCCACTCCAGAGTACAATTCGACGCGAGTCGAAGAGGGAAGAAAATGCTGGATTATTGTCGCGACAAAAAATGAAGGCACGTACCGCCGTAGTGGGGTAGTGGGGAGGGGGAAGGAACGCCCGCCATGTGACCTCGGATCTGAGTTACTGCTCCTACTGCGAGGGAGGGCGAGAGTAGTGCGAGGAAAAGAATACCATGGTAAATGGGAGGGAGAATAAAGAAGAAAGAGTGACTCTGAGTGGAGCCTGTTGTGCCTTGTCAACCACGGACTTGATTATGCGAGGTAATGCGAGAACAACCCTATTGATAATGCACGAACCTCTTGCTCGGAGGCTGCGCACGCCATGAAAATGATTACGAACATAGCCATACCAGGTATAATACAGTGGTACACCAATCTCACGCAGGGGAAACTACGACGCTGTTTACGAAGAGCAGCAAATACACACGTGTCTTCACGTCTTCACGGGTGCGTGCTGTGAGCTGTGACGAAGTTCAACATACCATGTGGTATGATACGAAAACGAAGCCTGACTTTTGCGCCGATCAAAACTGGAGCGAGTGCAACGTTGATGAGACAAGGCGTGGGCATGGAGCATATGCTTCGATCAACAGAAGCGACCTGCCGCCATCGGCCACCCAACGAGAACGAAGAAAAACGAGGCATAGGCCAGTCCTCTCAGGCTCTCGGGTAACTACAGTAAACTCTCGAGATCGGTACGACGAAGGGGCAAGGGCAAGGTAAAAGGAAAGGCACGTAATCCCTCCGCAGTCCGAAAAAATTACGAAAGACGGCGTCCTTTGCTTAGCGTAAGGGGCATCGCTGAGGTCGGTTTGTGGTGCTACGACATCTTCGAATGGCTAGGTGCCACAGCTCCTCTCTTGCGGGCAGCGCTTCAGAGGCAGGCAGCGAATCCTCCAGAGACATTGCCTGCTGCCAACAACCGAGACGCTGTCTGTTCGGTTTTCAAAAACGCACTCGAAAACCGAGAGCTTGATACGAACCCATCCAAACACACGCACATCAGAGTACCATTCCGAGCAAGACAATACCGAAATGGTTTATAGGAGCCGGGGCGTCGCAATTGCCACGGTGCTTGAGTTCAACACATGTACATACATAGTAGTATAGAAGTATCTCGAAACAAAGCGGAAATGCGAGCAGACTCAGCAAACGGGAAGAGCAGGAGCAGAGAGCTTACCGTACGATCCCCAAAAGCCACCAGCAGCGTTCAAAATATCGTCCCCGGCGTTCGACGGTAGGGCCGCCTCGAGCAAAAACAGTTTTACAATCGCCCCATTCTCCACAACATCGATCGAGTTAGAGCCCATTTTCTCTCAGCGAGAAGTGGCGTCAAAGGTAGAGGCTCTGCCTGCACACAGCACACCTGCCCTTGTTGTCTCCTTCTCACGAAGTGTTTTTCCCCTCCTATCTCACCTGTTTTGGGTTTTGGGACGAAAAAAAGGTAGGGTTTCTACTGGAAACGCGTTCACAGTAAAGAGATTCTGGGAATGATCCCCTATTCAAACATGCAGAATACCCCTCTGCTGTGCTGAAAATCCTGGCATCCTGTCAAGCGGTCTGCTGTATGCTGTTTTCACTATTCAGTTTTATTCAGTGTTTCTCCGAACAACCAACTTCGAAAAAATCACATTCGGAACCAGCCAGCGGCAGACCAAAACCAGCAGACCATATAGCATACGCGGGGGCATCTGTGTTTGCAGCGCGGATTATCCTTTTCAATCGTACCGTTGATTTGCTTGCTGCTGGCTGGCTTGCAGACAGATCTCATCGCTAGGTGGCTTTGTGGTCGATCCACCCGGCATTGGTGCGGTGTGCGTCGGTGTGGTGTGGATATTCCATCCCGCTCCTTGGCATTGTTGGCATTAGCTTCGGCGTTTTTGCAGTACAAAATAGTACTAACTTGTATCCTCGGAAACACATCCTTTGATATTTTCGCGGCCTGACTGCAGGGACAAGGAAGCAAGCACCTTGTTCCGTCTGTCTACCGCTTGCCCTGCCTCAAAATCGATACCCATCAGTGCTTCAGGAAGGAGAAAGGCGCTCGGAGATTAATATGGCTAACTCAACATCCTTGGCGGGTCTGCTCGCGTCGTACGAGTCGATCGTGCTTGACGTGAAGGTCGAGGTGAGAGAATAGAGCTACTCTACGGACGAGTAGATAGAAGAACGAAAAAATAGCAACACGTTGTAGCAGTGGGTATCTCCCTATATAGTGCCGGAGTGCAGTGCGTGGTTCCTTCATAATGCCGGTGAAGTCGCTTGGTTCCGATGTACTTGTACTACACTAGTAACCTAAGCTATCCACCGTATACCCAATAGTGTGTATATCCGTTACAATGCCGGTGTTGGTTGCTGGCACATGCCAGCACTAGAGGGAGACCACCACTCACCAACTGCTGCTGTACATAACAAAATGATGTTCTCGTGTTTTTTCATGGAGACCGCTGCTCTTGTCTACAGGATGCCGCGCATGGTTTTGCGTTTTGGTCAACACACCTTTACAGCAGTAGAGCAACAAAGACATTATCTGTACTTCCTACCCTACCCTACAAATGGAAACCGATCCTCCATATAGATCTCCTTCCCCCATCCGTCGCCCACGTTCTTGCACTCTTTCGCATGATATGATACCGCGCCTCCCTTGCCAAACCTTGCCTTTCCTTTATTCTACTCTTTACTTTTGCTTTATTCTATCATATCATAGGATCCTGAGTTGCTTTTCGCCCAACTCTCCAGCTTTTGACATACATACCTGGTACGTATCACAATTGACGTATCATGTGATACTGGTGCTCCTGTACGCGGCACTCTGTACCTGGTACAATAGTTTCAAAATCAATCCGAAAACAGAAAACAGGGTGGCTGGAGAAGGGTTGGCCCCCCATCGCGATCGGGGCATGTACAGGTATGTATGTGCGTGGGATGCACAACAACAGCAGCAGAAAGTCTGATGAATTTCGAACTCCAGACCTGAAACACTACAACAGCAGCAGCACCAGGTTGTATGAAAACTACCAGCGGCAGGTGTACCCGTGGGTATCATACGCGATACCTGACACTGACCACCAGTATAGCTGCTGTTGCTGTCATACTGCGCTGCTCCCCTGTGCATGCATATACTGCGCTGCTCCCCTGTGCATGCAATGCTGCTGCTGCCACTACGCTGCTTCCCTGTGTCTGCAGTGCTGGTAAGCTGCTGCTGCTGCTAAAACTCGGGTATCATTTTTTTTTTTTCACACATGTCTACCTTCCAGCTTCTGGACAAGCCGTGGTCGCAGGTGTCGTGCCTTTCTTCCCCCCTGTTATTCAATTTTTACCGCGCATGGAGTTCAGCAATGCCACTGCTCGTCAGTTTTTCATCGAGTGTTGCTAACTCACGCTCTCGCGCGTTCCGCAAGTCAATTGGTGCACTAGAAAAATTCATATGCAGAACTCGCTCGATCCGCCATGATCGGTGAAAGGATAGGATCACCACCCGACCCCAACCTTTATCCCTAACCCCAACCCCGACACCTTCATGCCTTGGTATGACCCTAAATATTAGCGCTGTGAGTCGGCGGGATTTCACGACTAAAACCAATCGGTAGATGCCGTTAGCCACCTATGGGACCTTAGTCGGCGAGTCGGCTGGCGAAACCGCCGGTTGGCCAGTCGCCTTGCCGACTTAAGTCAGGGGACAGCCCCCCCGTGGGCGGCCAAGGGGGGCCCACCCCAAAACGAGAGAACGCACTCCACATTAAACAATCCTTTCTACGACTATGGAAACCCAATGAATTGGGCGGTGAATCGGCAGCATTTCACGACTAATAACCACCAGGTAGTCGCTACTCGGCTTCGCCGACTTTACTTTAGTCGGTAGATCAGTTGGCAAAACCAGCCAACTTGCCGCCGGAAGTCAGGCGAGCGAAGCGAGCCAACCCCTCCCCCCCCCCCCCTCGCCGGCCGAGCGCCGGCCGAGGGGGCCCTGCCCCAGGCGAAGAATACTCTATTTGGCTTCACTTTTACTCAGAAGAAAAGCGCAGTAAGTATACTTCGTACAAGGATATGACTTGCTGTAGATTCGCGTAAGATTCAACACGAAAAAAATGGCTGCAGTTTACCTAAGAAGGGCCATAAAAACGTGAAATACAAAAAACATGTACGAGGTCACAGGTAATTCTGCCCTGGACTAGAGGATCGTGACAGCGATTGCTTCAGTCGCAATGTTGTATTGACTGATGGGATACAAGCGAAACAGCGAACTCATCACGTAGCAACGCGGTGCCTAAAATTTCCCCAGATCTAAAGTTCTTAGTTCCCTCCGTAGGGTTATTCGTTGATCAATGTCTCCCCCAACCTTGCGCGAAACGCGCGCGTCAATGACGACGGCAAGTCGTAAACAATCTATGATTTCTTATCATGTCAGAACACCTGGTATCATACATAACAGAAAGCGTTGTCGCAAAACAACAGAAATGAAATTATATGATATGATATTGCAAAGCTGAGTTTTGATCAAAATCCTTCTTGGTCGATGTCACAGCGGACGGAGGTGTGTTTTTTCATTTCTTTTTGTATACATGAACCTAAGCTGCTGCTCGATGGACCCACAGCTGCAATACGACGCAGACTCAAGACGACTCGTCGGAAGAACGCCAGCGCTGCATATTGTTGCTGCATGTGGGCGTGTGTGCATATGGATCTCCCGCCCCGCGTGGCAGTGCCACAGGGCATCTGAGGCTTGAGTCCTTTGTGCCAGCATAACGTCTAGCATAATTAAATCTTGTTTGCACAAAATAGCATACGAGCATAATGCCATAATTAGCATAATCAGGGCTGAGCTAACATAAACCTCCGTTTAGGGGCATAATGCGGTGGCGTAAAAACCAGGGGCACGCGCACCGCGCGGTACTGGATGGGCCCGTCTCGCGCGCCACAGGCGGACATTGTTTTGGATCTTCCCGAGGGACGGTGTGGGAAAAGGTTCCCGTTTGTTTACCGCGGGATGGGAATGGGACGGAAAGGCACGGAACCATCCGCCATCCATGGAAATATTCATAGGGCTGACAGTCCGCACGGTTTCACCATCCACCACTCATGGCAAGATTCATGGGGCTGTGAGTCGGCACGGTTTTACGACCAGTGCCTAATCGTTAGGCGACGAAGCTGGCTAGCTGATTTTAGTCGGGTGTCCTGCATGGTTGTGTTTTTCACGATGGATGGAACTAACCCTAACCCGTAGGAAATATACCGATGACTGCCCCCTAATGACGTCACTGGGGTGAAATGCTTGAAAATATCACAATGACATATATCTATGCATTAGTCGGCGAGTCCGTTGATCGCTTTTGAGCTGCATTTCTCGCATCGGATTTCTCACTGTTCGTGAGTTCGTGAAGAACCGAGCCTCCACATTTGTGTAGCCCCTTTAGAGCCCCCAAACCCCTCCGTATACCAATTCCAAGTAATTTTCCACAAAATGGGTTTCCAGTTAAAAAGGCGTCAAGTGTATATTTTACTCCCTAAATGCTGTACGCCATCCCGACCAATGACTAGTCTCGACTAGCAATTGCGCTGTTTAAGTGAGTTGAGTCGTGCCGACACACAATTCTTGTCATTCACCATTCAAAAACGTACCCGCCCAGTGTAAAAACTGTACTATGGTGAACCGCTGTAGATAGGTAACGCTCTTTTTGTTGCTTGCGACGTGATGGCGCGCTGCTGATAGTTGACTCTAGCCGATTGACTCCACCGCCCAACCCCGTGACAAGCTTCCCCCGGTGAAGGAAGTATCATCTACTGCAGTTGCAGTACAAGTGACGCTTTGTACCAAGAGCAATATAGTATGTACCGACGTGGCCGACTTGCTCGGTTCGGCTGGATTGGGTGAACGATTACTGGTGGGATATATGTGTGCGTGCGCTCTCGTCTTTCACGTTGATTGTGATTGTCGCATTGTGTAGATGGGGGTCACGGCACCTCACCACACCAGTACATACTTTGATGACACTGCTGGTAGTAGCTCATTGTCAGAATCCAACCCGTGGTCACGAGAAGGCACAAGGAGTCCACAGGTAGACGAGAAAAAATCACCAAACGAAACTCAGTCGGGGTCCCAGGAAGATAGCCTCTCGACCACGACCTCATCTACCAAAACACGTCGTTGTAAAAATGACGAACGCCATGCGCGACAAAAACTGATGTATCGTACATGGCATTTCACTGAACGCTGTTCATTAGTTGGGGCGCACTGCTACACAGGCGACGGCCCCGAAAGTATCCCCTGCGTCTGCACTGATTGTGATGCTGCATACTGGGTTACTACGACACACAGCGTTCCTGCGCTGTCTGTATCCGATGCCACCATTTCCGGACGCGACTACGTAACCCGCATTATGCCTTAAGCGTTGCTGTTTTGTCTGAATGTACGAGGTACCTGGGGTTGGGGTTACGGTTCCGCGTCGGGGTGATGGCCTCCGCGAAACCGAAGCCGAAAAATTGCCCACGTTGTGCAAACTCTAGGTAAACCTCACCGAGTCTTGGAACAGCATCAGTTTGTGTCATTTTTATACCAACACAAGTACCTGGTGCGTCTTGGGTACGTATGTGAGGGTTCTGACCGGGCTTATATACGCCGTCTGTATTTACTTGCATAATACGTGTAATACGTATATTGATAGTCAAGTAAGTAAATGTCCTTCCGGTGTTTTGTTTTTGTTCGAGCCCTCTACGTTCTGTACATGAAGAGGCGTTTTTTTGTTCTATGCATTGCCTCTTGGCGATCTCGGGGGGTCGCGAAATATGCACAGCACCTCCTTGTAACTTCCCTGTTTTTGTAACACCGCTGTTTTTGTATCACCGCTGTTTTGACTGGTGGAGACCGTCCTATCCGCCGACTGTTTTGCTGTTGGGAAAACGCCACCCAAACGCGCGGCGGCTGGCTCCGCGTGACCGCCGCTGCCGACCTCGAGCCCTTCAAGGGATTAGGATCAAGACTAAATGGTGTTGCACGAGTTGATTTACGAGGTGGTGGTGTCGTAAATAGGGGTACTCAACTCGCGGCGGGAGTTGGGAGCTGGTATGGCCCCAAAACAATGACGAGTGTATCCTGTTAAGATAGTTGTTGAACTCGCCGAGTTGTTGTGTTGTTGACTATGACATCAAGCAACATAGTACACCTCTTGCGCGCGACGAACGAGAGCATGTTTGTTTTTTCCGCGGTCGCTTTCATTTTCCAGCCTGAGCTCGCGGGGAGGGCGTTCACCGTCCGTGGCACTCCAAACTTAAGCCACCGTGTGGTCACAGGCGCCCCCCCTTCTCCCCCCCGACATCCGCATTCCCTGCCGGTATATACATGCGTCCCCGGTGTACGCATGCCTCCCAGTATACGCATGGCTCCCAGCATACGCATGGCTCCCCAGTATACGCATGGCTCCCCGGGATACACACGCCTCCCCTGTAGACACACGCCTTGCCTTGAC
This sequence comes from Undaria pinnatifida, assembly GCA_012845835.1. Classification (NCBI taxonomy): domain Eukaryota; class Phaeophyceae; order Laminariales; family Alariaceae; genus Undaria; species Undaria pinnatifida. Next base: position 8,372,381 of record JABAKD010000011.1, read on the forward strand.
GCTGCATCACGCATAATGTAGGGGTCGGCATTTCCATGCGAAGCTCGTGAAGTTTCGTGTCGCATCCTCGCGCTTTCCACAGACCACATTATAGAGTGAGAAAACGTACAATACAACAAGCGACACAAGGCAAATATGTCGGGGTTGACGGCGCTCTTGCCCCTTGACGGACAGCCGTCAAGCAAGGAACTCCACGCACTACAAATAGTATGATAACTCCAAAGACGCCTTAACGGATCAAAACTAGGTATTCATACACATTCGTATCTCATTCATGTTTGATACAAGGTGTTCATATCTTATTCATGTCTTGCTTTGTTTTAACTTTGGTTAGACGCATGCTACTGATAATACTGATATTTTTGTACGTTGGGGGGGCACCTAAATTTTCTGAGCGATGATGCCGGTTGACGGTCTACAGCAGTTTTGACCCGTCAAGGCGTCTTTGGACTTATCATACTAGTTTTAGTCTGTGGAGCTCCTTGGTTGACGGATGTCCGTCCGTCAAGGGGCAAGAGTGCCGTCAACCCCGTCATCTTTGTTTCCGAGGCTCCCCGCTTGAGGATTGCGGAGGTCTCTACCTCACTCCAAGGCGGTCATTGTTTTCAATCTATCGTTTAAAATCTTACAGGATACTTTCGCTTACGGTGCTTGATAGCGTTATCCCTCGGGAGTTCCCCGGGTCAGGCTTCACATCTCCTTTCTGGAATAAGTCTGGTACTATTCTCCTTGTCTCCACCTCTTAGTTAGGCACGTACTCGTTTTTCCATATCCAAATCATACAACATACATACATACCTGGTAGCCATCGTGGCAAGCATACCTTCTCCCAAAGGAGCAGAGATACACATTATTATTGTGTTTTTTCAACCATTTCACCCCAGTGACGTCATTAGGGGCCACTTGGTCCGGTGCTTCTTTCGCATGGGTTAGGGTTGGGGCTAGGGTTAGTTCCATCCATTATAAAAAACACAATAATGTAGGAAACCCGGTACCGGAGGGTACCTTCGCGCTTATTCGAGAAAATGGTGGACATACTCTTCAAATTATACTCCGGAGTATATATTATAAAAATAACAATACGCTGCAGCTGTGAGATCGAATATTTTGCCGAAACTCATCTTTGCAAGCTGTGTGTGATACTCCGTTCGCACGTATTACGGGTTGTGCGTCCTCATTAAAGATACGATAGGTCGGCGACTCCCCTCGCAACTACAGCAGTGTTGCTATGATATCAGGGTCAACAGGGTGATGTTGGTCAGTGTGTGCGCGAAAACTATAAAACCAAAGTATGTATATATTCCCCAACGCTAACCCTAACCCTGACCGAATGAAACGCAACCAACCAAGGTAGGGTGAAACCCTCTTCGTCTCGCTCACAGTGTACGTCAACCATTTTCTCGATAAAGTGGCAAGCTCTGCTGGAGGAGGAACGTGCCAAGGTGCCAAACCCGATGAAAAGTCCCATGCCCTACAAGTAGGTACCCATGCAACGAAAGTAACACACAGGCTACGGCAGAGGTAGGTGCACTGACTGGCTCTTTTCTGAGGCTCCTCACCAGTTGAGCTCTGTATCAAATACGTCACCCAAAAACCTGATTTTAGATGAATGAAAAGGGCAACCTTAACCTTGTGAATGAACAAAATGACAAAACCAAACCCATGACCTAGGTATGCACAAAAAAAAAAAAAAACATGGTGCAAAAAAAAAAAGGACATCCCCGACATTTTTCGGGTTAAGGAGCGCCCCGTCATCCAGTTTTTTTTTTTTTCCTGCCGAAAGGGTCGGTGATACATATCATTATTGTTTGTGTTTTTTCAACCATTTCGCCCCAATGACATCATTGGAGGGCACTCGTCGGTGTATTTCGCATGATTTAGGGTCAGTGTAATAGGGTTAGTTCCATCCATTGTGAAAAACACAATAATGCAGGACACCCCGAAAAGTGCTGTATAATTCATACCTCAATCGTGGGGCGCATCTGGTATTATACCACTGGTATTGGCTTTATTGCTCCTCGGTTGACGAGCCCCTCCGCAAACTTTTTTTTTCGCTTGAAAAGTGCTCTCTCTACGTTCGAAGGCATCGTGGTTGGTTCGCCGCCCGCGAGAGATGCCACAGAAATGCATGATTGAGCAAAAGCTACCGTACCTGCGTACCAGGTACATACTGTAGTTCACGAGGTGCCGAAGATATAGATGCACATGCTGTATACCCTGTGGCGTGTTCCCCCCGCGTAGTGTCAGCGTATCGTACCGACATACGAGGTGTGGTGACAAGATTGCAGCAGTGTCAGCAACGGGCCGTGATAACTTATTCTGTACGTGATACTACTGTCGTCTGTACGTGGCTCTCTCCGCCTCGCGTTCGATTCCTGCATAGCTGCGCCAGTCAAGCAGTGCCAGTTTGTGTGTAGTGTACAGTTGCTGTAGTGGCAGTACAAGCAGTTGTGGCGCTCGAAGTCAGTCCGTCGATCGCCCGTAAAGTCCCCGCGAAGACGCGGTGATATTGAGGTGCTATAATACGTAGAATCTGGTAGTTTAGTAGTAAAAGCGCAGCAGAAATGCGGCAGCGGCGCTAGGAGTCAGTCCGCCGATCGCGTGTACGTTCGTAGTGGCAGTGGGCAATTGACGAAGACGCTTACACTTTGTTTGGCATTTTAAAATAATCTTTCAATGTCTTCGTTCCCGTTTATTATCGTCGCACTACTCTCGCCCTCCCTCCCAGTAGTAACTCGGATCCGGGGTCACATAGCGGGCCCTCCTCCGCCCTCCCCACTTCTTTTTACGTGCGTTCGTTTTTATGGCGAGAATATTTCATCATTTTCTTCCCTTGTCGACTCGCGTCGAACTGTACCTATCCACGCTGCTAGGCGCTCTCAGCAGTTGATCCTTTTTTTTTACAATGACATGTTTTATTTAGTGCTTTATTAATAGTGCAGTATTATATGTGCGCGAGAGCCGAGGGAGGGTGTGTTTCCACGCGACGGGGAAAAGCCCAAGCTTTCCATTCGTACGGCCTTGAAGATTTAGTTTTTTTCAGCTTCCGCACTACAGAGTAGTAGAATAGTAATCGAAAAACAATATATAGATTCCCGGTGTGTTACGCCACAGTCCTGTTTGAAAGACACGGGCAGGAGGCACACTAAAAACAGGTAAAAACAGACTGAAAACATTTCATTTTCGTTCAATTCTGACAGAATTAATTCGGTACGCACGTGGAAGATAAAACTAAGGAAAGCTGGGGTTTGTAGAGAGGTAGTTAATCGTTGGCTGGATGGGAAGGAGCGGACGCGGAACGCGGAAGATGGCCAGAGTTGGGGGTCCAGCGGAGAGAAAAGAGGCAGGGAAGGGTTGGAAGAGGAAGATCTTTAGTATGGGACTTGTCACGAGGGTGTGTAAAAGGGTTTGGTACTGGGTGGGAAGCGACTTTGATTTTTTTTTTTCCGTTCCGACATGGTGGCGAATGGCGAGTTTTGTGTCTGGTTCTCTTTTTCCCTTTTAGTTAGAAATTACAAATACACTTCTGTGAGATGGAGGATTTCGTCGGCACGCATGTTCGCAACATGTGTGTGACACTCCGATCGCGCGTGTGACTGGGTGTGTGTGTCCTCGTGAAGGAAGATAGGTCTGCGACCCCCCTAAGTACAGGACACTACCAGGGTCAACAACAACTGTTGATGCGAAGACGTTCAGTCTCTGTGTTGCGGGCGGCCTGTGAATGTCGAGTCCTGGTTGTCTTCGTGTTATTGATATTAAATAGTGGTGGTAAGTAATTTTGAATTCATGCGCTAGCATGGAGAAGATGCTCGCTGATTATTGTTCCTTTCATATCGTGCCGGGTGTGTTTCTCTGTTGTTTGCCTTTTGTTCCGACTGGCCTTTTCCTACACACTGGTGGTATCGTGCTGATGTTCAGCTGTACGGTAGGTAGTCTACTGCTGTTGAATACCACTCGTAGTGTGGAGGACAGGTGTTGGTAAAGGAATGCGTAGAGTGATCGTCACACGTGTACGATAGGAATATCCATCGTACGGTATTATTCATCCGAACATATTCCGATCACCCCCGATAAACTCGGTACAGTGGGGACCCCGATTTAAGAGCGCCACGTGACAAGCGGAAACAGGCCCTCTTAACCCCTTCTAGAACCCCGAAATCCCTCCCTATACTCGTTTCAAGTACGTAACTTGTCCCAAAAACGGCGTTCCAGTTGTAAAAGCGTTAATTGCACATTGCTCTTTATCTGTAGTGGGAAACACACGGATTTTAGCACAGGCGGAACATGCCGATTTGGCCGCTCTAACGTCGCGAATGCTCTTATCCTGGGCGCTCTTAAATTGGGGTATCCACTGTACATGATGATACCGATTTGCCGACGTCAGAGATCGCCCCGCGCTCTCTAGCACTCTCACGCCCTTCGCCGATGAATTGCTCTTATCCTGGGCGCTCTTAAATCGGGGTATCCACTGTACATGATTATACCGATTTGCCGATGTCAGAGATCGCCCCGCGCTCTCTAGCACTCTCACGCCCTTCGCCGATAAATAACGCTAGACACACGACGCGTATATAAATACGTAAAAGTGCGGTGAGCTAAAGCTTTATTTTCCCCCATCCGCCGGAGGATGAAAAAAAAAAAAAAAACGCTGGATTGCGAATCCAATTGGATTTAATTGACACATGTCCTGAAAATACGTGGAAATGTCGTGAGCTTAAGCTTTACTTTTCGACCCCATCCGCCGGAGGTTTAAAAAAAAACGAAAAACGAAGGGTCTCTCCTTGCCCCGTATCGCATGTACCGCTCTGTCCGTAAATATAAAAAACATTTTATTTGAATATTAATATAAAAATATTGCTTGTATTTACGGACAGAGTGGTAGCAGTGTTTGTGTTGAATGCCTGTTCGACTACGACGGGCGTTATTTTAGAAAAAAAACACAAAAAAACACGTCAGCTGTGAGTTCGATAAATACAGGGTCGATACTCATCTTTGCAAGCTGTGTGATATATCTATTTTTGCGAACACAATGGAGGAGTTAAACTGACACACGATATGCATGAAAAATATGTGGAAGTTAGTTTGGTGAGCTCAAACTTGACTTCTTTCGAAATCATCCGGACTATGTTGTTGTTGTTCTCACAGTAACTCGCATAATCAAGTCCGTGGTCACATATGCGAGTACCATTGTTTGTTACTGGTATTACGAGACTGCTGTGCTACATGTTATGTCGATGCTGCCAAGAAACACAAACTATCTGTCAAACGTGTAGTTATGTTCGGCATGCAATCAAAATCAACTACGATCAACGTTATAATTCTGTTGGTCTGCACGAAATACCGACATACTAAATCACCACAGGTAGGTATTTACGCATACTTGGAGGTATATAATAACAAATGCTGGTGCTGTTGGGGACTTGCGATAGTAGTGTGCATGATGTTCCAACCGCCGAATATCTCGTGCGCACATACACGCCAGATTCCTCTGCTGGGATAACGCACCAAGGTGACGTGGCACACGTTTCGTTTTCACGTGAACGCGTAACAAATAAAGTACACAAGGACCCTGTTCCTGCTTCAACAAGGGAGGCCAAACCGATACCCTACTACTACCTAATAAATCACCAATTAATGAGAGGTTATTAATACATCAAAGTGTTCAGATAATTATTGGTATGATGTGTCAATTGGTTAGACTATACATGATTGGTATTAATAATACAATACAATGCCTAACATCACCCTGTTGACCCTGATAGCTACACTGTAGTTACAAGGGGAGTCGCCGACCTATATCCTTCATGAGGACACAACCCGTAATACGCGCGATCGGAGCATCACACACAAGCTTGCAAAGATGAGTTTCGACAAAATATTCGATCTCACAGCTGGAGTGTATTTTGATTTTTATAATGTCATCTTATATTAAGCTTTGGTTTATGAAACTTACGGAACAAACCACGTTGAAATGAACGAAGCATCACTTATCCATGTCTCACTCCAGCCAGTACGATCTTCGGTTGCGGTAGGAAGTTGGTTAGGAAAACATATAATACTATTAATAGTGTTGAAACCGTCGAACGTTTCAATCCAACCCAACCCAACCCACAAAAAATCTGCGAAAACAAATCGTTCAAGAAATACGTTTTTTCTACCATTTTTCACTTGTTTTCTCGCCTTTTGTTATCTTCAAATCTTCCGCCTGCAATCTCCCACCTCACAACAGCAACGGTTCCGTACGTGCTACTCCGACACCCACCAATTCCATGTTCCGTGCTGTATCCGCTTTTCTTTTGTGCCACCCTCTGTATCCTTCCCTCCTGAATGATATAATTCACCTTAAACAACTCGCTATATCTCGTACTAGAATGTCCCCTCATGAAATATGCCTTCCAAATATATTCAAGATTCATTCCCGCTCCACAAACCCCAGATTTCTGACGTTCAATCTTACACTTTTGTTTCGTGGGTTTGGTTGGCCTTGGGTTTTGTATGGCCTTCGTCGGTTTCCTAACGTTTTCTTTTATTTTCTAACTTTTGTGGGTTGGGTTGGCCTTGAATTTGGACGATCGACGTGGGCAACATATACGTCGCGAAGTATTTTTTAATTTTTCCAACCTCTTAATTTTTCCAACCCAACAGAGGTTGGGAAAATCGCGAACACCCCTAGTTTCTCACAGTTTTGTTTTTTCCCGAAAATATGTTTGGGTGCAGCTGCGACCGGAACGGAGGTGGCCCCGCCCGTAGCTACTGCTGGAGAAATGATTCAACTCTAGTTCTACTTCGAAGTATATTATTCTACGTAGTCAGTCCCCAAAATATACCTTCAGATGGATATCTTTCATAAAAATTGAAAAACGTCAGCTATGAGTACGGCCGACTGAATGGTTGAAACTCAACTTCGCAAGCTGCGTGGTACATCTATGTTACTTCATTCATGATCTAGTGTTTGTGAATTAAACCTATGGTATTACAAGGGCTCCGCGTGGGTGCCGGCATTCGCCGGCACACGTGCTCGGGGTAGGGCAGGGCAGCACTTGGACTTGTTCGATTCACTATCCGATGGAGAGTAAAAACCGTTACTACGCAGCACATAGTGTACGCGTGTAGAAGGTAAAGTAATGCCAAGAGATCGATGTAGACTAACAGTGGACCACTTACTTCTGCCGTTTCTTGCGTGAATCCGATGCCGAACTTCATAATAATATTTCGATACTCGTAGGATGAATCCGAGCCCACGCAGACTGACCCTCTAGTCTCGCCACGAAAAGACGTTTCGAGTGGGTTTCTTGATGTTTTGACTCAACCAAGCATCCAGGGCCAGCAAGGGGGTGGCCATATATACTGCATGTTCTCTACGTAGCCACTGAGAGGCGCGCACTGAGCCAGCTTCTGCTACACCATGCTATGATAGTATTTAGATCCGAGGCTCGCAGACCGACTGTCTGTGTGTATAGTCTGATGGTGGAGAGACTTGCTGACGGTGTTGTTGGCGTGAAACACGGTGTCGCTGCCTTCGTCGTTCAATTCCTCGAATGCTATTTTAACAGTAATGTTGCTACTTGTTGCTATCTGTTAGATAGAGTGTTGGTAGTACGCGATAGCACTGAACTAAAAATCTGGCAGTTGAGAATTTCAGGCTCGAGTTTTAGACGAATATATATATATATAATACCACCTGGTATGGCCTTCTGTCTGATCGCTGGTCGTTCATTGGACGGGATCGCACATAAAGTAACCGTGATCTGGGGACGATAGGATCCCATCCCAGGATCATAATCAATCCACACATACATATACAACTCCGACAATCCGGGAACAAACACGGGTGGATGTCACTAGGATTGATATCTCTCCGCACAGTGTGGAAATCCCCAACCCCACCGACCGGCTGATCTCTGATTGGCTGGGGGTCGTACAATATAGAGCCGGCTCCACCCGGGGACGATAGGCTCCCATCCCCGGTCCAGAGGTCATTTTATATATCTAAAAGTTAGACAAACCGGGGAATAAACCGATTTCTCTCCGGGCGTCACCCCCCCTGACGGTGTGGAAGCCCCAACTCCGTCGGCTAGAATCGCTGATTGGTTCGAGCTCCACAGCGCCGCCCCACCCTAGGATGATAGAGGCTCACCAGCCGATGGCGGGCAGCTCCGTCGCACACGGGGGAGATAGGGCCCCATCCCCGGCTCAGAAATCCTCCGAATATCTACAGCTCCAATAACGCGGGAACTATAACGATGATCTCTCGGGTCGATACCTCTCCGCACGGCGTGTCAACGCCGACCTAATTGGCTTAATTGTGATTTGCTGGTAGGGTTTGACCCAATAAGCTCACAATTATTTCGACCGACCTAGCTTTTCTCGCATACTTCCGTGTACGGCAAACATTTGCAATGCGACCGCAGTTCGACCAGCTATTTGAATGATAGATCGACAACAACAAAAAGCGATTTTAAGCCCATATCAGGTTGGCGTGCCGAGCAAGCACGCTTCAAATGAGGGTGAGAGACATTTCAACAGCAACAACAGCACCAAACGTAATATTTAAATGAACGAATTGGAGCGATTTGTATCCAGGATTCAAGCCCCCCCGGTTATAAACACAATTCCAAACACCAAAAAATGGGGTGTTCAAAGCAAAACGACGTAATACATAGAACTGACACTGGCACAACACGAGCATAATAACCGTGGCAAAAAAAAGCCTGAAATGAGGCCAAAACAGCGCGTATTTGACCCGCGTAATAATGGTCGAATAGTCATGGAATTCTATTATCACCTCTTTGTCGCTTATGCGACACCGAAAGGAAATGCTGAAAATCCCGATTTCCGTCGCTTGTCGTAATAACCTAAGCTCGCTACTATTTTTTCGCGAGTTTTCTTGCATACTACTGGTACGCGGGTATGGCAAAAAAATCGCCATGCGACACCGCAATTCTTACAAAACGCTCGACCTCAGGATGAATCTATACAGTTGGTACCCAGAGCGTCAAAGATCAAGCCACTCGGGACATAAGAGCGGTCAAATCGCCATGTGTCCCTGCAAACTAACAGCCATATATTGCCCGCAACATATAAGAGCAATGAGCGCCGGCTTCGGCTTGCCACGGGGGGACATTGAATCGGAATGCTCACACTGTGTACTGCTGCGGTAATTGCTTGGTGTAGCTCGTATGAAAAGCTGTTCTCGTATTGTAACAGTTTTTTTTTTTTTTTTCCATATCCCATCCATTATCCTTTTGCACTGCTCACGCCCTCCCTCCCAGTACTAGTATAACTCAGATCAGGGGTTACATAACGGGCCCTCCTGCCCCCTCCCCACTACGGTACATGCCTTCATTTTTATCCCTCGTCGATTGGCGTCGAATTGTACCTACCCACGCTGCTAGGCGTTCTCAGCAGTTAGTTGATCCTATCTTTTTTGCGTTTCTGCAAGCAAAATCATATCTCAACGGTGGGAATCAAACTCAAGGACCAACGCTAGTAGTATTCGAAGGTAACCACTAGATAGACCACCTGGGCGACCGGCTCTATATAACTCACTAGAGATGATCAATCAGCAATCAGCAGCTAGGAGCACGTCAAGTAGGAAGCAACACAAAACTATTTGTCAATTACAACACGACCGCTCTTTTTCCAGTTGACCGGGGCAAACGACCAAAACAGCAACGGAGGCAGAGGCACCACAGCAACAACAAAGCACGCCCCCCACGTCCTCTATACTTCTCCATAGAGTATTCTCGGGGAAAATAACCACCAAACGATGCGATGCCCGGACGAATGCATACCACTGGTTTCGTACGTGGATACCGTCCATGCCACTAACTATACGACCTTCGCGTGGCGCAGCTTAACAACAGGAACGATTTTTCCCGTGGTTTTTTACTTCGAAAAGTTATTGCCTGTTTTTTGGTACACCGTCCCCCTTGCTATAAGTCAGACAAAAAGCGTGTGTGTAATAGAGCGCATCAGTGTGTATGTGCTATTACTCGTATCTATATTACTTGCACGAGTACAAACTATGTCAATGTGCCCGAACTACCACACCCTCGAGGCCGGGGACGCAGCCACTCGTAATGCTGCTGTGTGGCACTTACTGGCGCAGTAACCGTAATCACTTGCCTCCCTCCTCGTTTTTGCCATGCGTGCGCTTGCCATGTCTATCCATGTACGTACGTACCTACCGAAATTCAATAATGAAATGCACTACTAGTACAGTGTATACTATGATATCATACCTACCGCGGTACCATGGGAATTTTTTTACAGTAAACACTAATTGTTTTGGGACAAAATATGACGCCAATTTGGAAATAATGTCTTGCCAAGTTTTATGTTATGAGCCGCTCCACACATGGAGATTCGAAGAATAACTGGAGAGCACCGTTCAAGATGCAAAATTTTGCGCGCTTCTCGCTTGTCTCGCTCAGCATTCATCCGCGTTCACGCCGAGGTGCGGAACGGAGAAGGCAGGGCGAGGGGCGTTGGAGCCGCGCCCCGAAGACGGCGCTCGAACGAAGCGATTTGACCGAGAAATTCTAGTTCCGAGCATCCCATACCAAGGCCGAGACGAAAAAAACTCCTACCCGAATCCCCAAAAAAATAATGATCATATAAAATATTAAAAAATAATCTTCTAAGCACGTCAGCTGTGAGTTCGATAAATTTATATTCTCACGCGCGAACTACCTTCCGTAAATTCTGTGCAACTACTCTATATTAGCGAAACATAGATATACCACGGGGCTTGCAAAGTTGAGTTTCAACCATTCAATCGGTCGTACTCACAGCTGACGTTGTTCAATTTTTATAAAATATTTTTAAAAAATTGAAAAACGTCAGCTGTGAGCACGGCGGATTGAATGGTTGAAACTCAACTTTGCAAGCTGCGTGGTACGTCTATAGTTCATTTATGACATGGTGTTTGTGAATGCAACCTACGATACTATATTGAAAAATTATTCCAAGCACGTCAGCTGTGAGTTCGAAAATGCATTGTGTCGATACTCATCTTTGCAAGCTGCGTGATACACCGGCCCGCTCGTTTGCGCAGATGTGTTATCCTTTAAATACATATGACTCCTACGAAGGTATTTGTACACTCCGAAATGTAACACCACGTTTGCTGCCTCCGAAATAATGCGCGCCACGTCTTCTGGCCAATCAAATCGGTGCCTCCGAAATATCACACCACTAACCCCCCCCCCCCCCCTCCCCTGTCTCGCTTTCTCCTCATCATGGTACGGTAATGGTAAGGTTTTAGAAGCGTATTCATTGCGCTGTGCCGTGACGGAGAGCGAGTGTGCTAACCTCCATCTCGACGCTTGTCGATCGCGGCTTCCCAGCGGAATGTGCACGCAGAGCGAGATCTTGGACATATGTGACGATGAGGTGCGGAAAAGAAGGGGGGGGCGCCCGAGGGGGGCATGCTTTCTTTCTTTGTTTTATCTGTGTTAGCTTGGTTGTTCTTTGTTGAACGCTTGGTTCATTGATTGGTTGGTCGGTTGGTTGATTTTTTTGTCTTGGTTTTGGTGGCGGTATTGTTGTTGTTGGCGCTGGTGCTGTTCGTGCACCGTAGTGTTGCGTTGTTTGTGTTGTTGTCGTTGTTGTCGTTGTCGTTGTTGTTGTTGTTGTTGTTGTTGTTGTTGTTGTTGTTGTTATTGTTGTTGTATCCATGGTGGGGGGCAGGAGTGTGGCCCTGATTCGGCATCACACCCCTCCGTGCCCCCTCCCCTCCCGCCCGCCGCCTTTCGAGCTTCTCCCCCTCCTCATTGTCTTTTTTTTGGCATGCACTCATTATACTCAATCACGTTTTGCTTCCCCTTGATTTGCCTTATTACATGCCTTCACTTTTTTGCTACTCGTATTGTTTGTTGTGTGCGTTGGCTGTGTTTGGGCAGAATTGTGGCATGATCAGGGACTACGAGCACCCGACGGTCCGTCTGCCGGAGAGCGTGGCGAACGGGGCAAACCTCAACCCGACCAACGAAGATGCTATCGAAACGGTGGGAGAAGGTCGTCGGTTTTCGAGGAGAGAACAGCTGAAGGGGCACGGGAAAAGGGTTGCCGCTATTTTTGCAGGCACTACGTATCAAATTTTTTGCCTGAAAAACACAGGCCGAGACGTAACAGCTGCAGTTGGATATACCGATTTTTGTGCTGTTCACGTTTTTGAGGGGGGGAGAGGATATGTCGACCCTAACCTATATAGTCCTTCCCCTCGCCCCGACAAGGTATGGAAATATATAGGGGGGGGCAAGAAGAGGTACTGTCTGCAGAGAAGTTGGCGGAAGTAAAAGAAGGTATAGAAGAAAGGCAAAGGCTAGCGCTAAGAATAAGGTGAAAGAGGAGAAGCACTTGGAGATATACGGGGGTTGAGGAAATATGTTGGGATGATGAAAACGTATCTGCACGGCCCAATGGACTACGCGACAAAAGCTGAAACTGCGATTTCGTGTAGGGGACCTGGACCTACCAGAAAGAAGAAAGAGATATGCCAGTAGTGGGAAGGAGAAGGACGTGGCTACAAGTATGTGCCCGTGTTGCGCAACAGTAGAGTAGGACACACATAGTAGGAGAATGTGAAATATACAAGGAGGAACGGGATGCGTTAGAGGAGGGGATGAGGATATTAGACGTATGTGATATGGAAGAGTTTGGTAGACTAGAGAGTAGCGAGAAAACGATCGTTATGCTAGGAGATAGATAGGTGGTGGCCGCAGACGGCGAAACAGGACGGGGATAGGATAAGCGAACAGTTTCTATGTAGTATATGGAAGAAGCGTAATGAGCGCCCAAATGTTGGAGGTGTCTCTTATTGGGAGTAGGAACGGTGCTCCGTCTCGAAGGGGATGCGTGGTCAATGGTCAAATGACTAAGGCAAGCAACAAATGAGTACGCCCCCCCCCTCGCCCTGACACCCCAACCATATTAAAATGAGTGTACTAGTGTATGACCTGTGGAATTATCCTAGCTGCTGTCCAGGCGAAGGGGAAGGAGGCGGTTGAGGGTACAAGATAAGGGGGGTTGGGGGAGTTGGGGTGGTGGGAGTTCGACGAGAGGGAGGCTGGTTTGGGTTGGCGCGCACGGGTGGCGACGGAAATTAATACCCCTCAAATGAAAATTGTTAAAAAACAACAGCCGCGGACGCAAGGGAGAGCGCGAAAAAAACTCCAGCGCGCTGCCTGGACCCTTGTGCTCTGATACAGTGGGTACCCCGATTTGAGAGAAAATGAGTTAATCCATTTAGAGCCCAAAAAAACCTCCCTATCTTAATTTCAAGTAGGTTTCCAGTTGCAAATGCGTCAAGAGCATTCGGGAGTTAAGAACGATCAACTCGGCATGTCCCCCCACACTAAAGACTATATATTGCCCACTACGAATAAGAGATATTTCCCACTGCGACTAAGAGCGCTCTGCAGATAAGAGCGCGTGTTTCGGCTGGTCACGGGGCGCTCTGAAATCGGGGTACCCACCGCTGTACTTGAAACATTATCCCACTCCAAAACGCAAGGAAGTTCTGTTTCGATCTGTGCACTCACTGACTGGATATTGTGGTACGCTCCCCCCCTCCCCGCCTTCTTCGGCAGATGTGCTACTCCGTCCTGCTCAACGAACCTTTACGGAACCTGTACGACAGGGCCAGCATGGTTGGCTCCAACGCTGTGTGAGTCGTCGTTGACGCCTGTGCTTTGGGGTGTTGGCGAAGTCTCCGCCCTTGTGCCGCGACAAGCTTGATGCTTGATGCATGCCACGGATATAGGAGTAGGGCCTCAAAGTTACCTGGTACTTTATGAGGCTCTTTTTTAGTTGAGGAGCCCTTCTATTCCTCACCGCCCCCAAAAATAAAGTGTTTTTGAAAACGGAATGCAATTTCAACCCGATCAACCCGATGAAACAAAGGCCATGGCCTAGGTACGCAACGGATGAGATTGTTGGTGTTGGTGGTGGCGGTGTTGTTGTTGTTGTTGTTGTTGTTGTTGTTGTTGTTGTTGTTGTTGTTGTTGTTGTTGTTGTCGTTGTTGGTGTTGGTGGTGGTGTTAATGTTGGTGTTGTCCTTGTCCTTGTCCTTGTCCTTGTCCTTGTCCTTGTCCTTGTCCTTGTCCTTGTCCTTGTCCTTGTCCTTGTCCTTGTCCTTGTCGTTGTTGTTGTCGTTGTTGTTGTTGTTTTTGTTTGTGCTCACCCCGTCCATTATCTTCGCATTCTTTCTCCTTCTCCCTCCGTAGACGTAACTCAAACCCGGGGTCATTAAGCACGCTTTTCTCCCCCCTCCCTACTGTACGATACGCGCCTTCTTTTTTATCGCGACAGTAATTCAGCCCTTGCCGTTAACATTCAACGCGAAGGGGTAGTTTGTTCGTATGATTGAGGAGTCGAAGTCACTCATAAATGCTTTGCCAAAAAAGTGACAGTTCGATATCATGGCACGCGCCGGTTGTATGCTGGAAAAAATAGAAAGCGAGCAAGAATTAAACAAAAGAAAAACACAGTAGTACCGCGAAATGTACCCAACAAATACGGAGAGGAAGCGAAGGGCGGGCCAACCCCCCGGCGGTTGCCGGTGACTCGAGCACCGTTTGTTTTAGGGTAGCAAACGAGGCCAGGCAGCAGGAAGCGAGAAGAAAGAGCAGGAAGCGTGCCTAGTAGACCTTGCCACTTACCAGGGTATTCGACCAAACCTGCCCATGGGTCAGTTACTACTGCGCTTCGTGGTTCGCTTGAGCGATGTTTTGGAGTACCAGGCAGGCAAGAGTGGCGGCAGCAAGCAGCGAGTAATTCAGAAAGGAAGCCCGGGCGGTTAGTTAACTTGTAACTGAGCGTCAGCTTTCTCAGTGCAAGAGAGAACTTAGGATTTATCGCAGCTCTACTATTGTTTTCCGGACACGTCATATCAACCTATAAACCTGGTATACGGCGGTGGCTCGGGGCGGCCTTTTTCCGATCCCCCTCCCTGATGTACTATTGTATGTTGTTTGCTTTACATGCTGCAGCAAGCTGGGGTTACTTTTAATTGGTATTATCACTGCCTATGCGGGAAACCCGCGTGCTTTTCTGCCCCCCCCCCCCCCCCCCCCGCTCAACCGCCTCTCCCCCGTCCCCCCACGACCCTCTTATTGTTTTGGGTTTCTTTGTTTTTGACTGGCAGGTACTTCGGCGCGTGGACCGGCGTTTTTCGGTACTTCCCGGGCATCGCACAAGTTACTTGCGGGGGATGTAAGGCTTAGGGGAGGGGGGCTGAAAACGGGAGGGGAGGGGGACGCGTCAGGTTGTTGAAAAGCCCGCTGTGTACGGAGGGGGGTGGGGAGGCGTTTTGCCGACGCGGTTGGGGGTGATATGGGAGGGGAGGGGTGCTGGGCAATGCGGTTGTTTAGAAATTGGCTGTGTATGGGCGGGGGGTGGGGTGTACTGACGTGCTTGGTTCGGGACTGGTTTCGGGTGTTGTTGTAGTTGTTGAATTTTTTTCTTGTTTTTTGTTTTTGGGTTTTCTCGTTTTGTTGTCGCTGTTGTTGGTGTTGTTGGCTGTTGTCGTTTGTGGATTTGATTCGTTGATTTTTTCTGCTTTTTTGTTGACGTTCACGGGTCGACAACTTGAGCGGGTGCGCGGGCAGAACGGGTTCACTCATCTAACGCGATCCTCATTGCCTTGTCCAACCTTTTCTCTTTTGCCTTGTTCGTCGTTGTTGCACAGACGACCCTCGGATTCGGCCCTGGTACGTGGCTGCGTCTAGCGGACCTAAGGTAAGCCACGGGGGCTAGGATGATAATGTTTATCAAGGGCTATGAGTTGGCTATCGAGGCCACGGGGGATCGATCGCACAGGAATATTTTGAACAGGAGCTCGTGTGGAGAGGCGTATGCAAACGGCTTGAAAATAGAGCAATGCATCTGCAAACAAGATCCTCATATTTAAAAAAAAAATAGAAAAAAGCAGCAAAGAGAGATCCAATAATTCAGAGCTTTTCAGGAGTTTTTAGCCCTTTTTTGGACTCCATAACTTCCTACCCCTCACTTGCTTGCCTCTTATCTTTTCTTTAAAGACCTACCACGGAAGACAAACAGAGTTATATCATCCGCCTGGTGAGCAGCAAGCTTTTGGTGAAAAACGTTTTCTCATCGGTGATGTACCCATCGTAATAGGCTCCCGCGCGTGAACTGAAACATTTCGGCGGATTCGGGAGCTTTTTTTGGTGTTGCTGGCTCGCGAGTTCGAACTCACGAAAACATCTCGTGAGTCGCTTATGGCTGCTTACGACTGCTGTCTGGCGCACCCGACGTCGTCATACACCCCACCAGGAGCGTCCCTCAATTTCGCAGGCCGTGGTTGCTTGTGGGGAGCTGTAGCTGCCCGCTAGTGAAGGGCATACGTTCTGTTGGGGGTCGCTTTTTGTCTTTGTTTTGTGTGCCCTGAATTTCGACCACTGCAACGCCTCAAAGTCGAGGTGTGGGCCTATGCTGAGAACCAGAGGGAAACCGATCTGAAGAGACTCACAGCATCTGTGGGTGGAGCACTCTTGACCCTGGTGTTTGCTAACCATGAGCCACGAACCAGCAGAAGCTCTGAACGCAGCGTGTTGACCTAGCCATGCTTTTTACTTTTCGATAAAACATATAGATATTAGAGTTACCGGAAAACTGGGGACCAGGGGACGCTTGGGTCCCCCGTGGCCTTAATAGACGGCGGAGTAAAAGCCAACTACTGTTGAAACAAACAACCTTACGAATAACTCGGTAAGTAATTCGTCTTGGAATAACTTGGTTATAAGGCCCTGCTTTGCTCTCGGCGTTCCCACCCGGAACACGCCTGCCCAAACCGTCCTCTCGGATAACCTTCCCGACGACTTTCTTTGCGTCCCTTGCTTTCTTCGCCGTCGTGGTGTTTCTCGGGACCGCCCCATCACTAAAGTTCAAGGCACAATCTCTCCGGCACTCCTTAACATAGATATCCCCACACTAATTTCAAGATATTTTTTGAAACCCTAAAATCAAGTTTGTTTTCAAAAAGCCGAAAAAAAGTAAAAAAAAATGATGTTCAAAACTCGATTCAAAACAAAAAAAAGGAGTCGACTTGAGCAAGATAGCCGTTCTCGCACTAAATTCAACATAAAAAGTGCCGATAAACAAAAGGAAAAATACCAAACGTTTCTCTGAATCGACGGGAGATGACATACCTGGTACATTATAGAAGAGTACCGGTCGCCCCGGTGGCGTATCAGGTTATCCTGGAGCCTGGTACAGGTCAGTTTCGCGAATTCGAGCCCCCCCGAGTGCATACTCGTATAAATTCGTGGGGACTTTTTCTTGTGCACAAATTAACTTGCGGAAAGCGCGAGAGCGTCAGTTAGCAACACTCGATGCAAAATCGACGAGCAGTGAGATTGCTGAACCCTATGCGCGATAAAAAATGAAGGCAAGAACCGGGGGGGAAGAAGGGATAACACCTGTGACCACGGCTTGTCCCGAAGCTGGAAAGTAAATGTGGGAAAAAAAAAAAAAAAAAAAAACGCCTCCCAAAGGTCCGAATACGTTTGTTTTGCACGTTTGCTTTGCATGTGTCATATCATATGACATTTTGTTTGTACACTACAGCAGTAGTAGTACGCGACGACAGCACGTTCGAATTTGGCAGTGAATAAAAAAGTATTTTTGAGTTTTTTAGACGAAAATATGAATATGGCCCCTTTCGTACTGAAAATAGTGTGTGCCGCACCCTACCTTACCGAAGAATTCCAGCTTGGCAAGAAATTGGAGGTTCTTAAATGGTGTCGTATTCTCCACACGTTCATTTTTCGCCTGTTTCTTTCGGCTCAAGTCACAATAAAAACCCGCCCGCCCGCAGCCAGTAGCATATTGCCGTTGTGCATGCATCACAAGGGCAGAGCAGCACAGCAGCAGCGCACTAAGCCCTCAATGCATCCCGTACTGCCCATCAGAAAGTTACATCGCCAGCAAGCACACAGCACAGCACAGGGCAATCAGCTCTGCACAAGTAGCTCTTGGCATTCTCAAATCGCTTGTTGCACGTAAATCATGGGCCTCTTCTTTCTACCCCCCGCCCCCTTTCCCTCACAGCTGGCTCCTTCCGTAGATACACATGTAGATATTCTCTTCATTCCGTCACCCCCCTCCCCCACCCCTCTCAAACAGCTGCCTGGTTTCGTAGATATGCGGTTCGCCCCCCCCCCCCCCCCCCGTCCGTCCACCCTCCTCCTGCATCGCGACCTCGCTCCTGAGTCTTGCCGTTGTGCTCTACCCTGTTTGTTTGGCCGTGTCATGTGCTGTTGTGTTCCATTGCTTTCCCCGTCCCTTCCGCCCTTGTTGGTGTTGGTGTTGGTGTTGGTGTTGGTGTTTGTGTTGGTGTTGTTGGTGTCGTTGGTGTTGGTGTTGGTGTTGGTGTCGTTGGTGTTGGTGTTGTTGTTGTTGCTGTTGCTCTTGGTGCTGTTGATGCTGTTGATACTGTTGGTGCTGTTTGTGCTGCTGGTTCTGCTGTTGTTGTTGCTGCTGCTGATTTCGTTGTTGTCACTGTTGTTGTTGCTCTTGCTGTTGCTGCTGCTATTGCCGCTGTTGCTGTTGCTGCTGCTGCTGTTGTTGGTGCTGGTTGTTGTTCCAGAATTTGGTTATTGTGCTGGACATATCGGGGAGCATGTCGCAGTACGGAAGGCTGGACCTCGCCAAGGAGGCCGCGGAGACCGTCATCAACACGCTGTAAGCTCACCCTTTGTGTATTATGCAATATACGTGTAGCTACTATAGCTAGATGGGTCGGCCAATGCTTGTTGTTAATCGGTGTGTAGCTACCAGGTACATTAGCTAGATGGATCAGCCGATGCTTGTTGTTGTTGGTCGATGTCGATGTCGGTGTCGGTGATGGGGGTGGTAGCGCTAGTGATGACGGTGGCGGAGAGGTGCTGGAGGTGTTGGTGTTGGCATTGGAGTTGGCTACTGGTGTTGACGTTGCGTTGGGTGTCGGCGTTGGTGGTGGTGGAGGTATCTTATGTAGGTTGTTTTGTGTTTGTGGTGAGTAGTGTTGGTGGAACTTTTTTCCTGTGGTGGTGCTGGAGGTGGTGGGGGTAGAAAAATACCACAAGTATATTTTCTTGCGTCACCGAACGGCGGCTGCAGATCTTAGGGAAGGCGGAGTACATAAGTGCGCGAGTGTGTTGGCGAGGGAGTGAGTGCGCCCACCTCGCCCCCGCGAAGCCCGGGCCGATGAACGCCATGAACGGTTAGGTACCCTCTCTTGTCTATTCCTCTTGACTGACCGCCGGAATGCACGCACCCCCCCCCCTCCCTTTGTTGCGCTTCATTCGTTTTGCTGGGATGTTGTTGTTTTTATTTCAGCGGAGCTGACTCGTTCGTCAACGTCGTCGCCTTTTCCGAGACCGCGCGGGCATTGATGCCGGACTCCACCACGCTGGTCCGCGCAACGAGCGAGAATATTGCAGAGCTTGTGTCTATCGTGCAGGACCTCGAGGTGTGTCTGAGGGTCGTGTTTTTGGGGCGGGGGAAGGCGTTTTTGGTGGAACCTTGCACGACCTATTTGCTTGGTTGGCGTTTTTTGTATTTGAAAGCATAGCGGTTGGGGTGTAGCGGCATTGCGATTCGGAACTGTGATGTCTTCATCTTGTTGTTGTTGTTGTTGTTGTTGTTGTTGTTGTTGTTGTTGTTGTTGTTGTTGTTGTTGTTGTTGTTGTTGTTGTTGTCGTTGTTGTTGTTGTTGTTGTTGTTGTTGTTGTTGTTGTTTTCCTTGTTGTTGCTGTTGTTGTTGTTGTTGTTGTTGTTGTTGTTGTTGTTGTTGTTGTTGTTGTTGTTGTTGTTGTTGTTGTTGTTGTTGATGTTGTTGTTGTTGTTTTTCTTGTTGCGCTTGTTCTTGTTGTGTTCTTGTTGCGCTTGTTCTTGTTGTGTTCTTGTTGCGCTTGTTCTTATTCTTGTTCTTGTTTTTGCTGCCGTTGTCGTCAGCCATCATTGCCATTATCACCATCGCCCGTTTCAATTCGGTCTTTATTGTGTGCTGCTGTGATTCACGCGAGCTGTGTTTCCCGCCTGCCTCCAACAGCGTGTGCTTGGTTTCAATTCGTTTCGTTTCGTTTCGTTTCGTTTCGTTTCGTTTCGTTTCGTTTCGTTTCGTTTCGTTACGTTACGTTACGGTGCGTTTCGTTTCTTCAGTTTCTTTCGTTCCGCTACGCCCATTTTTGTTTTGTTTTGTTTCGTTTCGTCATCTTACGTGTCGTTTCGCTTTTCTTTGTTCTATTCGTTTCGTTTCTTATGTTGGTTTCGTTTCGTTTCGTTTCTATTGGTTCGTTTCCATTTCGTTCCTTTCCATTTCGTTTCGTTTCGTTTCGTTTCGTTTCGTTTCGTTTCGTTTCGTTTCGTTTCGTTTCGTTTCGTTTCGCTTCGCTTCGTTTGTACTTGCGGGGCAGTTTGATCTGGCCAACGTCGCCACCAACTTTGGGTCGGCGTTCGAGACGACCTTCGACCTCATTGACGGTGGGTTGTGTTTTACATTTTATTTTTGCCTTCACGGATCCACGGTTTCGTCGAAGCGTGTTGTTGGTGGTAGTGGAGGTGGTGGTGATGTTGGTATTGGTGTTGGTGGTTTTGGTGGCGATGGTGGTAGTAGTAGTAGTAGTATTATTAGCAGTAGTAGTAGCAGTAGCAGTAGTAGTAGTAGTAGTAGTAGTAGTAGTAGTAGCAGCAGCAGCAGCAGCAGCAGCAGTAGTAGTAGTAGTAGTAGTAGTAGTAGTAGTAGTAGTAGTAGTAGTAGTAGTAGCAGTAGTGGTTTTGATGGTCGTGGTGGTGGTGGTGCGCTGTTGATGGTGGTGGTGGTGGTGGTGGTGATTGCTGGTGCCGGTGTTGATCGTGGCGGCGGTACTCGCCTTGAGCCTTGAAGCCCTGTTTCCTATACAAATAAGTTTTCCACGTGACTCGGGATCATTTCCCGTACTCGGTGCACTTGGCCTGTGTACCAGGTATACCACAGGCGTAACAGGGCAATGGCAAGACTAACGATTACCAAGTATAGACTAAAGTACTCGTTTGGGTTGGTAAGTGTTTCCTGGCGGTTGCTTGCGGGGTGTCTTAGCCCATTTCCATGTCCTACACGTGTTTCTCTAGTCTAGCTTCAAGTGTCTTGTGCCCATATCGGGACTGCGGTGCTAAATGGGTTAAATGTTTTTTCTTTAGTTTTCAAGGTTTTTTCATGTTATACCTGGTGCAGCTCATACGAACGCCTTTGTTCCCCCTGTCACCTTCGCGACACCCCCCGGGTGTCAAGCCAACCACATCCTCGTGAGGTCCTTTGTATTATACTGTGTACTGTATCATTCGGAGTAGATGTAATCTAGGGGAGTGATTGCGAGCTTTTTTTTTTTGTATTTTTGTTTCGGGTAGACGTTAATGTCATTTTTGGTTTGTCAAGGGCAGCCGAAAGCCCTCTCTTCTGGGCTGTGTACCTGCTGCAAGCACCCCACACTAATGCCAAGTAATGTCGTCGAAAATGTGCTTGCCGTGATATTTTTACCAGGGAGTTGCAAACATTTTTAACTCCTAAAATGATCCTAGTCTAACTCCAAGTGTTTTGTCCTCGTGTCGGGAGTGCGATGCTAAGAGGGTTAAGCTATAACTGGTATCGCTCTGGCAACTCACAAATCCCCCCCCCCCCATCCCCGCCCCCGCCCCCCGCCCCCCCCCCACCCTCCGCCCCGTTCGTTCCCTCCTCTCTGCTTGCCTGTCGCCGCAACCGCCACGGCTACCAATGGTAACCTATGGCAACCAATGGGGTGCGTGGTGTATGCGGGAACAACGAAAACACGCTGATTGGCTGGCTAACCGACCGACGAAAATCAATCACCCGTATTGGGCGGTCCAATGGCATCGCAGAGTCTTTGGTTACCGAGGACATGTCGACGGATTGCCAGACGGCGATCGTATTTCTTACCGACGGAAAGGATACTGTTGGAGCCTCGACTGCCGAGGCATGTTTGTACAGCACTCAGTTTTTTATTCGTCGGGGGAGGGTACTCATTTCATGCATAGCCGTAGTCTTAAGACCGTTGATCCTCGCATTCCCACGATGCCGGGACGGAGCATGTCGGATTTTCACCGACCAGGCAGACATCGCTTGCACCAAGCGCGAAGCGCTGTGAGGTGCTCGCCGAGTCGCATAAAGGGTGAGCTGCTTCCTGCTAAGAGCCGCTTGTGGGGCCGATTTCCGCACCTTGTGCGTGCTTTTACACATATTGGATGGCAGCTTCGAATGACTTAGTTTTTTCGGGGGGGGTTACTTGTTTTTGTTTCGTCATACGTTTTTCTTTTTTTTTTTTTCATCCTCCGGCGGATGGGGAAAAATAAAGCTCAAGCTCACCACACTTCCACGTATTTTCATACGCGTCGTGTGTCGGTTTAACTCAGTTACGTATCGTTTCCTAAAAATTCCAATAAATTCGTACGTTGTTGCATGTCGGATGACGGCTTCGAATGGATTTATGGGGGGGGGCGGATATATGTATATTTTGTTTCGTGATATCGTCTCCTAATATTGCCGATAAATTGCGTACTTTCTTGCATATCGGATGACAGCTTCGAGTGAGTTGATATACGTGGGGGGGGGCGGATATATACTCTTTGTTTCGTGATATCGTCTCGTTAAGATTTACCGATAAATTCATCGTTTCACCCCCTTTTTGTAAGATGATTTCAATTTCGTCAGCCGTGAGTTCGACCAGTGGACTGATTGATACTCATATTTGCAAGCTGAGCGATGCTCCGGTCGCACGTTTGTTCAGATGTGTTGTACGAGGTATGCAGTATGCATGTGTGCGTAACCCTTGAGTAATCCCCCCTCACCCCACCCCACCCCTCCATCCCCGCTTCCCCTCGCCCCTGCTTCGCGGCTTCGGTCCGTTCAGACGATTGCCCTGATCGATGAAAGAAACGCGCTCGTGGGGGCCCAGGTGTTTTCGTACAGCCTCGGCACGCTTGCGGACAAGGTGGGGAACACGGGTAGACTCGTTTTTGGTTGTTTTGATGAAGCTGTAAGTTGCAAAGTTTTTTTTTTTCGTTTCTTGTGCTTATTTTGTTCTCTTGTGTTTTTGCTGTATAGCTGTGTTTTGTGTTGTATGTTGTGCCTCATGTCTTGTGCTCATTTGGTTCTCTTGTGTTTTTGCTGTGTTGATGTGTTTTGTGTTGTATGTTTTACGTTACGGTTGCGTAGTTCCTTGTGTTTACGTTGTGATATTGTGTTTTTCTGTGTTTTTGGTTGGTTTGTGTGCGCATTTCTGTTAGCATGTGAAATATGATGTGAATTATGATGTGAATTATGTTGCATTGTTGTTGATAGGTTTGTTCTGTTCATTTTGTGCCTTAGCTGCATTGTGTGAACCTCTCTCTGTCTTTCGGTCTCTTATTTTTCGTCTCTTGTAGTAGTAGTTGTTGTAGTAGTAGTAGTGGTAGAAGTAGTAGTTGTAGTAGTAGTAGTAATAGGAGTAGGAGTAGGAGTATTCGTAGTAGACCTATATTTTATTTTTCGCTGGTATTTCCGTTTCGATTGTTTCGTCCCCCGCCCCCCCCCCAAGCTCCGTCCTCTCTTGATCATTCCTAGTGTTTGCCTGCCCATGATTGCTCCTGTTCCATTAATATACTATCCCCAAGAGTCTACTCCCGTACTAGACTGCAGTACTATTAATAGAAGGCTGTGCGTTTCCTATTTTTTTGGTTTATTTCCGTTTGGACTGCTTGTTGCTACCCCCCACGACACGTTTTGGTTCCCTCTGTTCATCTCTCGCCCTGTCTGTCGCTCTCTTTTAGTGTCCTTTCTTCCATGATTGGTCCCCTGCCGCAGTTATGTTATTTCTTCCGTGATCGATCCCGTACTGTATTCGTATACAGTACAGGTACATCAGTAAGGCGGTGATGCGTCAGAGCGATATGGCAGCCTTATCGGGGGAAGCCCCCTAGGCGGTGATGCGTCAGAGCGATGTGACAGCGTTATCGGAGGAAGTCCTCTTATTCCTTCAAGGTTATGAGTGTTTTTTTTTCTTTTTGCACACTTCTCCTTTCCAGCTTCTGGACAAGCCGTGGTCACAGGTGTCGTCCGTTATTCCCCCCCGGTTCTTGCCTTCAATTTTCATCGCGCATGGGGTTCAGCAATCCCACTGCTCGTCGATTTTTCATCGAGTGTTGCTAACTCATGCTTTCGCGCTTTCCGCAAGTCAATTTGTGCACAAGCTAAAAAGTCCCCACGAATTTATACGAGTATGCACTCGGGGGGGCTCGAACTCGCGAAACTGACCTACACCAGGCTCGAGGATAACCTGATACGCCACAGGGGCGACCAGATAATACCCCAGTCCCGCCCCTCCAACACTTTTTCGACAACATGTTTGACGCACACTGTGAGCGAGACGAAGGGGATTTCGCCACAATGGTTGGTTGGCTGCGTTCGATTGGGTTAGGGTTAGGGTTGGGGTATATGTAATTTAAAGAGTATTTATGTCAACAATGTTGTCGAAAAAGCGGTAAGGTACCCTCATCGCGCCAAACGATTTTGACCGCCTTTTCTCTGGGGATACCGCCTTATGTGGGGATACCGCCTTATACGGGGATACCGCCTTATATGGGGATACCGCCTTAAATGGGGATGCCGCCTTATACGGGGATATCGACTCATGTCGGGATACCGCCTTATATGGGGATACCGCCTTCTATGGGGATACCGCCTTCTATGGGGATATCGCCTTCTATGGAGACACTGCGTTATATGGAGACACCGCCTTATTGAGGGGCCCCTAAGGCTTTCGTTTTGAAGTGGCTCGGGGTCACCCGCGCGAGTTACCTCCATGTTCCTGTCGTTCCGGTCAAATTTGGCGATATGAATCCCCGCGATGACATGGTTCGCTATGCTGCGCCCCCAAGAAAATTGCGTTAAAGGCTTTTCGTATGAGGTACAGAGTCACTCGTGCGAGTATGGTAGTATGGTAGTATGATAGTATGGTAGTATGATAGTATGGTAGTATGGTAGTATGGTAGTATGGTAGTATGACGGTATGATATTGATAGTTTGATAGTATGATACGAAGTACCTGGTAAGTAGTATGATAATATGGTTGTATGATATTGATGGTATGATCGTATGATCGTATGATAGTATGATATTGAATGGTATGATAGTATGATAGCTCAAATTTAGTAGTGCAAATGGGGGTATAATGCTACAATTAATACGGCCGTGTAGCCTTCGTCACTGCTGCACCTTCGAAGAATCGGTCCGACCATGAATACACGCTTGATATGAAAATACAACAATTTGTTGAGCTCGATACCGAGATGAGGCCGTGGGGTGCTCTGCCATCGTAAGCCTAGGAATCGTTCATTGTCGTGTCGCCATGCAAGTGGATCAAAATGACTGAAACATCCATTGGTTGACGCGGGGATGTTTGTTTATCATCCTCTCCCTAAGATCTTCGTCGTTTCACCCGTTTTTTCAAGTACTGTTATTAATAGTATCGATATTGTATTTTATAAAAATACTTCAAGGACGTCAGCCGTGAGTTGGACGAATTTCGGGTCAATACTCATCTTTGCAAGCTGCGTTGTTGGTACTTGTAATATGCTATGTGGGTGAGTTTTTTCATAATGAGAGGGGTCATATTGTTTTGTTAAAAAGCAAACACCTTATTGTCTGTTTGCTGTGTTAAGCTAGTGCTGTGGATTTTCCGTTTTGGCTGTCTCCCTTTGCGCTGTTGCACGTCAGGACACCGCCAAGCAGATCGCGTGTGACACCGGTGGCATTTACGAGCACGTCGACGACGGTGGGGACTTATCCCAGGCGATGGCCTTCTTTTACCGGTGAGTCTCACAACGATGCCCCTCCCCTCACCCCTGAAGAATGGCTTGCGTTGGAGATGAGGAAAACAGACGAATGTAACGTGGGGAAGTTTTGGTGGACTAGAGAGTAGCGAGAATACGATGGCTACCTTAGGAGGTGGATGGTGGCCACAGACGGCCAAATTAGGAAGGACATAAGACAAGCCAGGAGCTTTTATGTAATGCACGGAAGAAACGTAACGAGCGCCCAAGTGTTGGAGGTGTCTTCTATTAGGAGTACGAACGGTGATCCGTATCGAAAGGGAGTCGTGGTCGATGGTCAAATTACTAAGGCAAGCAACAAAGGAGCACACGCTCACCCCGCACCCCCGCTTCTCCGCTGCTCCTGAAACAACGGGCACTGTTCGAAAATTCATTACTTGGCGACGTGCTCAACAACCACGTGGCTTGCCTTGATGTCCTAGAGAACGAAAAGCCTCCTTGATGTCGTAGAGAACGAAAATTATTCTGCCATACAGTAGGCTGTTGTTTGTATTACGTACATTAGGCTGTTGTTTTATCACGTACAGTAGGCTATTGTTTTATCACGTACAGCAGCTATTGTTTTATCACGTACAGTAGGGTATTGTTTACATCACAGTTCCTCACAAAAACGGGCCCTGCATCCCATTACCGAAAATCACGGAATGCCCACGGAATGCCCAGCGGGCGACGGAGCGATTGTTGCAGCTGTCGTCTACGGGCCAGAATAGCACAATGACTCTCAGCATAATAGCAAACCCTACGTAGATAGGGGCGCAGGTCCTTGCAATCTTAGAACTGCAGCACTCGTTGCAAGCCACACGACTACGGTTCGCGCATACGCGCTCACGGCTTCCGGGTTGGATCAGGTCTCTAACCAACCAGAAGCTTAACCGTTTGAGCACTGCACTCCCAATATGCGGACAAAAACACTTGGACTTAGACTAGGATTGTTCTTGAGTTGGGAAAGAGTTAAGCCCTAACCTAGCCCCAAACTTATAGGTGGTGGGATCAGGGTGTGCGGTGGGATTACGGTTGGCCAATCAAAATGGAGGTGTGGTCTGTTGGAGTTGGCCCGACAAGGCGTGTTTCACCCTCAAACACTAAACCCCTGATAATAGCGTGAGGCTTTGCAATGTTAGTGCTGCAGGTCTAGGGTTAGCCGGTCGCCCCGGTGGTCTAGTGGTTAGGTTCGAATACTGCTAGCGTTGGTCCATGAGTACGATTCCCACCGTTGTGAGATTTTGACTTTTTTCGTAAAAATGCAAAACAAAGAAAAGGATCAACTGCTGAGAGTGCCTAGCAGCGCGGGTACGTACGATTCGACGCGAGTCGACGAGGGAAGAAAATGCTGAATTCTTCTGGCGATAAAAATGAAGGCACGTACCGTAGTGGGGAGCGGGGAGGAGGGCTCGCTATGTGACCCCGGATCTGAGTTACTACTGGGAGGGAAGGCGAGAGTAGTGCGAGGATAATAAATGGGATGTCTCGTCGTGTACGTGTTGGCCAGACCGGTTATCAAGCCGCCGCATAATGTAGCAAGCGGCCCTGCATTTGACGTCACTGTACAACACTCGAGGATTTTTGACAGTTGAAAGAAAACATTTTCACGCTCGACTGTTTGTTTTGGACGACAATTAAGAACGTGGCCTGTTTTCGTGCTATATATAGTGTACACACCCTGTCTTACCTAACCATTCTAGCTTGGGTATAAATAAATGAAGAGTACATGCCCGGGGCGGTCCGTGTGCTTGCCCGGTTACTTGCTCGGTGGCGAGCTTGCGCGGTGACTTGACCTGTTTTTTTTTTTCAGTTTTTTAAACAGCTTTTTTTTACACGGTCGTACCGGCTTATTATATAGAACGCCTGTGTCGTCCCTTTTTTTCACTTGTGGCGCCCCCGAAATTTCAAGCCAACCACACCCCCAAGGATAATATTATACTATATTGAGTATATACTTATGATATGATGAGCAAGGTACTGTATGTTTTGTCTTATTCACTTTTCTTGTTGTTTTAAGTTACAATTCGCTTCATGCTGAAATGCGTTGTCGCCGCTGGCGTTTATATCTTTTGGAGCAGGTACTACGCGATCGGACTGGGAAACAACGAGGACTTCGTGACCGTCACGGATCTATGTGAGCCGATTTTTTGTTGTTGGAGAGCTGCCTTAAAATTAGCCTCCGCCCCCCCAAATGATGACTGTTTGCTGCCGCTTCGGTATGTTGGTTGTGGTGGTGATGGTGGCGTTGTTGTTGTTGGTGGTGGTATGGTGGTGGTGGTGGTGGTGGCGGTGGTGGTGGTGGTGGTGGTGGTGGGGGGGGGGGGTGGGGGTGTTGGTGTTGGTGTTGGTGCTGGCTGGTGTTGGTGGTAGTGCACCCCATTATTTTAAGGTGCTTTCAACATTATTAGTACCAGGTTTGTCGTACCCTCTCTCCGCACCTCATGGTCAGTTTTGGTTTTTTGCATGTCCCGTTTTTTTTTCATGTTTTCTTTTCGTAATTTTGGTTACGTCGTGTGTAACTGCGCCAGACACGTTCGCCACCAACGCCGATCTCGGGTTTACGATCGCGGCTCCTGTTTACGACACAAACACCACGCAGCCCGTGTTTCTGGGGGTGGTGGCGATGGACTTCAAAGTGCAGGTGGGTGGGTGGGTGGGTGGGTGGGTGAGTGGGTGGGAGAGGTGTCCGTTTTATCTCTTTCGTTGCGAAGATGGCCGTGCCTGTTTTTTGCTCTATTTTGTGCGTGAGGGGAGGTGTCTGTTTTGTTTTCTCGATTTTGTCGTGAGGGAAGCTCTGATGACCCGCGTGTACGTTGTATCTTGTTCTCTGCGAGTTGTACGTTAACCTCGTACTTCGCCTTTCGTTTTTTGCCTCCTACCTTGTTATACTTGAACCTTGCATTATACACCCCGTACTCTGTGTTATGTTGGTATACTCTACGCATGTTGAATACTTGAATCCTGTACGTTATACATTGTAGCTTGTACCCTGTCCTTTGTACCTCGTACATGGTACACTACCTTATGGTGGACGTTTGTACGCTGAACCGTATACACTGGTCCTTGCACCGCGCTCGTTGTAAAATGTCCCCTATACCTTCTGCCATACCGTGTACCTTGTACCTTTCTTTAATATTACCGCGTACCTTGTACCTTTGCTTGATATTAAACCTCGCGTTTCCTGTTTTCTCTGCGACCCTGTAATGTCGGGTGGGAGCAGACCTTCTTGGATCAGGGGTACACGGTGGACGAGATCAGCGAAGCCATCCAAAGTCATAACGAGTGGTGCCCGGAGCTTTCTCTCACCCCGTGTCAACGCCAGGTGGGAGAAAGAAGAAGGAAGAGGGAGGAAGAGGGAAGACTTGGCGCTTTTTCAACGGAAACGCTTTTTTTTTGCTATTTTGCTTGAAGTTTGTATAGGGAGGGATTTGGGGTTCTAAAGGGGTTAAGACATACTTGCCAATGCCGCCGGTTGTGGACGGGATACCCGGGTAATTAATCAAAACGTACGACCTTTTTCGCGGGTCGGGTCGGGTCGGGTCGGGTCGGGTCGGGTCGGATCGGGACAGGTCAGGGTGACCCGTGGAAAAATTTGCAAACCTCCTGACCCGACCCGACCCGACCCGACCCGACCCGACCCGACCCGACCCGACCCGACTCGAACCGTGATATTTTGGAAACCTCCTGGTAACCTGACCCCCGGGACGGGGCATGTGATCCGTGAAAAGCCCTGAAAATGGTTCGTTTGTTCTTGCCCCCCTGTACGGTACATGACACCCACATAGGTGATGATTGGCACGCCTTTCACATGTTACCCACCCATTGGTAGTCTCATACATATTTTAAAAATTGAAATGCACTCCAGCTGTGAGATCGAAGATTGTTTCGTCGAAACTCATCTTTACAAGCTGTGTGTGATGTATATACTGTAGATATTTTTACAACTGTACGTACTAGTACCTGGTACCTGTCTGATTCCAATCATTGGCCACGTTGGTACACTTCGAGCACGTTGAAAGCTGTCATGTATTTGGACCTGTACTTTTAGTAGTTCTGCTGCTGTACTGTATACCTGGCTTACCTGGCAATACACCCATTATAAACTGAACCATACCGGTACCGGGTGCTAAGTATGGTATGAATATTATCGAATGCTAATTCATGTATTGAATACTGTACTCGAATACTGGTGCGATTTTCTCTTCCTTTCCTTGTTTCTGCAGGAATTCCGGGGTTCAATTTCTACCCTGAGCGTGTGCGAGAGCGATCTCAACTGCACGGACGTGGGTAGCCTCGAGCCCGTGCGGTGTATGGAAGAGTCTGAATGTGAGCAGGGGGGAGGGGGGTGGGGGCATGCGGTCAGGCTATGCCAAGCTTTGCGGCGGCAAGGAGGTACTTATTGGTGCATGCATCCGACTGCTCTCCTGAGTCTATCCACTTTTCTAGCTTAACAATTTGGGTACTTGCTGCTTTCTTGTGCTGGTAACTACAGTAGTCTCTAATACAAGGTTCCTCATCGGAGGAAGGGCTACGCAAGGCTGATGGTCTTCGGCAACAGTTCATTGGTTTTTTCTTAGTGGAAGGGTCTGTGTGAAACTGCGCCCCCGTGCGTTCTTACACACGGCAGTACTAAGTCAATGGTTCGTTTTTTTTCTGTCGGAAATGAAGGTAGGGATGATCCAGAGATGTTATGTTGAGGGTAATGTAGTTAATCTGTAAGATTTGGTTAGGGTTAGGGTCAGATAGGGTTAGGGTGCTGCAGCTGCGACTTTGATGCAGTCGGCATAAGCATTCGAGTGCAACGTAAAACCTGAAAATTGCTGGTGGTGTGGTCAGCACGTTTGATGCGTACAGCATAGCACTGCTGTGCGTGTTCTTCACATTGAAGAGATATATTACTAGGAATCGGGAACCGATGTAAGAATAATATATTTTTTGTTGTTCCAGAGAGAATTAGGCGTTATGGTTCATAGTTTTTTTGGCGGAGTACGTACGTAGCTTGCTTTGACAGCAGCAGTTGGCATTGTTTGGTTGATCGCGCTTGTGGGGATACTAAGTGGATACCGCACGGGACGGTGCTGGAAGACTGCTGGTAGAACACGCGAACAGACAGAGCTGTTGTTTACAACTGGACAGCGGTCGCTCACTGGACCAGAGAGTTTCGACAAAATCTTCGATCTCACAGCTGGAGTGTAGTTTCATTTTTTATACGTAATAATTCGTGATTTCTGCTGGTGATGTGGTCAGCACGTATGATGCGTACAGCAGAGCACTGTGCGTGTTCTTCACATTGAACTGATACTTTACGCTTTTACCTGGTACAAAAAATACATGGAAATTGCGCCAAGTGCAGCGCGCAGAGTTTAGTTCATTGGCGCAATGCACACGTAGTCTGCAGTTTTGAGTTTCAACATGAACGGTATCATACACAACCCTCACGGTTGTCCTCCCCTGTTGGGGGAAAAAGGTAGCCCGTGTTTGCGCGAATCACAACCGTCGCACAGTAGTGGCGGCGGCGTGTTGCTGCTGCTGCTGCTGCTGCTGCTGTTGTGTTGATCTCCTGTCTCTGCGCTAGTGTTCCTCAAAACTACAAAGCTGTTGGCTCAGAAGATTTGTTGCGTACAACGATCTACAGTAAGTAGCCAGTACAAAAATCGTGACTACTGACCTGGCCGGTGTGGCGTTTAGTGCTCCAACAGTAGACGTGTGAAGTCTGTACAGCCCAAAAGGCGAAAGGCATTATCGACCACCGCAAAAGGCATCGGTAACTACTGTAGTTCTACTGGTAAAAAACTGCTGCGACGTGTAATAATTGCTATTAATAGCCTTTGTTAGTACTATTTTCGCCCACTTTCCATCAAGTATTAATTGTTCGTAATGTCTACTTTCTAGTTTCTATTTTCTTGTTTCGTATTTTGCAATTCGTACCAGGCGGCTTGCAATATCTGACTGTCTGATTTCTAACTTCAAACTTATTTTTTCTAATACTTTTCTTACGTCCGTTGCTGCGTCGTTTCCGCTTACTGTGCTGAACGATCCTCGGCGTAGACCCAACGGACTTGTGGCAGAACGTCGATTTTGCCGGGTGAGAGAGAAGCTTGTTGTCTGTTGATTGATTTTGACGGGGGGGGTTTTGAGACATGACTTGTTGAAACAAAAACTTTTAAAGTCTTGTGGTTAGACTTTAGGCTGTGAAGCTAAAAAAACGAGGGAAAACGTTACAAGCACAGTTCTCCCATTCCGCATCTCAATACTGGGTCAGTAACGAAAAATGGATCAAGATGATTGTTTTCGTGTTCTCTCTGGGGTTGTTTGTGAGTGGTGCAGGTTCGAGCTCATGCTGCACGTTTGTCGGATGGCAAAATAGAATAATTAGAATCATAGTGATGAACAGAATCATAATCATAAACACGATCATAGTAATAATATCATAGTCAAAATCATAATCATAATAATAATCATGAACATAATTATATTCATAATCGTGATCATGGTAATAATCATAATCATAATCAACACCTTGTCATATGTTTTCTTGAATCCCCTGCTTGATGATGTACAGCAGTAGATCTTTCAGGAATATTTGTATGATCTATTAGTAGCTCATGTTGTCGGGTGGGAGCGGTACTATCGGCACGATCTAGCACATGTCTCCGTTGTTGGATATGTACTCTCTATGTACAGATCCTGCACATCTCATAACGACATATCCTGCACAAAAACTATATGATATTCTTCGAAGTATATGATCTACATGATCGATAGATGATCTATAGATGATCTAGATAATCTAGACGATCGAGAGATGATCGAGATTATCTGCAGTAGATGATCTGGATCGTAGAAGATTCGCGTCGCTTGCGCTGGAGTTGATGGGGGCTTTCGGGGGGTGTAGTTTGGCGGGGACGACAGAGAGGGACTATCTGTTGGTGACGGTCGTGTTGGTGATGGTGTTGGGTGTTGGTGGCGTTGGCGGCGTTTTTGTGGTGATCGGCCACGTTTTTTGTGGCCGTTGTATTTGTTGTGTCGCTGCTTATATCTATTCGCGCCCCGTGCAGCTGATTGATGTCGCTGCGCCTACCTACTGTTGTTGCTGCTGTTGCTCCTTCTAGCTACGCTTTTGCCGTTTCTGGCGGTGTTGGTGTCGCTTTTGGAGGTTGTTTTTGATTTTGGTGCTGCTTCTGGTGCTGCTTCTGATGCTGCTTCTGATGCTGTTGCTGATTTTGTTGCTGTTTGCCGTTGCTGTTGCTGTTGCTGTTGTTGCTGTTGCTGTTGTTGGTGCTGATGCTAACTTGCACTCACTCGCTTCTGTGGTTTTCAGGCTGGAATACACCCAGAGGACTTGCTGTGGTTCTAACTACACCAGCACCGACACCGAGCCCTCGTGCTCACTGAACGGCGACAATACCGGCACCACCAGCGACGAGGAAAGCTCGGGTTCACGGGGAGAAGTGGTACGCGAGTGTGGGGCCTGCGTACCTTTTCGGCGCATCTTTCTGGCAATTTATGATGTGCTTTCTTTTCCATAGTTTCCTACTATTAGTAGTGTTGTCTACGAGTAGTCACACTGTTAATATAGTCTTGTCGTGTAGTCTCCCACGAATATCTAAAGTAATGAGTATCTTCATACAGGATGAATTATTGAAGTTTCACCCCTCCCCCTCATGTGGTATTAATAGTATGCCCGTCCCTATTCTGCATAATTAAATCATTGCAACCCCTCCTACAGAACAACACTAGTAACATAGTAACGCTCGTAAGTAACAACGATGACAAATACAAATATCAAACCCACACACAGCTGACGTGTATAGACATTTTTTTTTTCAAATTAAAAAAAAATGTGTGTGATAATAATAGTCATGATAATCATAATAATCATACCTGGTAAGACTTATAATAAATTAATTACGTTACCCCCCTCACATATTACTGCTATTGTCCGCTGCCTTAGGTTGTGTTATTACCGTAGTTTTTTTTACTAAACAAACTGTAGAAGTGTCAACTTTTTCTTCGCGGTACGTAGTATTAGTAGTCTTTTTCCTAGTTTGTTTGCTCTTACTACTCATGTCCCCTCTTTTTTTTCCCCCTCTCGGATCGAGTTCGTGCTTTCTTAATTTTCCGTCAGCAGATCAGCTGTCCTCGATACCCCCCCCCCCCTCGCCGCCCCTCGCCCCCACCTTGCTCTCCCGCGTTCTCGAGATTATCTGGAAACCCTCACGCGTGGGTGTTTGGTTGGGCAAAAAACACAATGCTTACGTAGTTAATACCAGGTATCTAGGTATTCCCATCTACTGCCTGCGGTATGTTTTCCCCCCGTTTTCCCGGTTTACCGCAGATAGATATGTACTCCTGCAGCACAGCCTATTAAAAAGAAAGAAACGGGAAAGCTGGCTCAGGTTGGATTTCTGATTGTTCGAGGAAGGGTGCGTTCACGAATGTACACTACTGTAACTTCAGTGTAACGGCGGCCAAATTTCTCATGTTTCCTGTCAATGTCAGCCTGGTTTTCTCTCTGCCCTGTTTCTTGTTCGTTGTGCAGTGCTAGCTGTAGGGTTGTAGAGAGTGATCTATCGTAGAGCTGTTTCAGATGATGCGTTTCATGCAGTATGTTACCTCGACGCGAATGATACCGGTATGCAATACCCGGAAAGAATGTGTCAATTTTTGTTCTCCTTGTTCTTTCCCGTTTTTTCTACCGCAGTTTTTGTTTGGCTTTTTGCTTTCTTCCTTCCTTGCGTCCCTCCTCTTTTGTTTGTTTGTTTTTTCTCTCCGCAGCTCTGAACGAACCCCTTACGATGTGCGCATGCATACCTGATGCATCTCAATAATCATTTTCGTCTGCTTGGCACATGCTAGCATTCCCAGTCGGCTTTTGGCTGCGCGCGGTGTGTCCCTCATCGTATCCTTTGACGCGTGTGTTGCCTTCACGTGAAACCGTTGTTTCTACCCAACGACATCAGTATGCACCTACTAGCTGTAATTTATTTGAAAATGGTATGATATTACGAACCAAATTTAGTATCAGCCGTCGACGCATATGATAGTCGACTGAGTGAAGGATTTTTGTTTGTTTTTTCGGATCGCCCGCGACAGAAAAACGTCCGTCATACGTCAAAAAGTAGGTTATATCATGGTGGTACTGGATAGGGTTACGCCCAAGTCGTGGTGCGGTGTTTACTGACACGATAACATGCCGATACCCGGTGCCTGATTCATCTTAAAATGCTTTTTGTTTATTTTCGTTGGCGCAGGTTAACATCGGAGCAGGGGTTGGCTGGAGTGTGCCCCTGACCATATCCCTTCACGTGTGTACCTGATGTGTCCCATTTTTTTTTTTTTTTTTTTTTGTCCAGGCTAACATCGGGGTCGGATTGGCTGGGGGTGTGGCGGTTGCGGTGGTGTTGATCTTGGCGGCTCTCTACGTGGTGCACAGGAGGAAGAAGAAGATTAGGTCACCCAAGCGAGACAGGTGACGACTGATGATAGAGGCAAACTCCCGGAACACAGATAAAGGAACCTCGTGCATGTGCCGACTCCGCACGACGGCAGATGGGGAGAAAATCTTGATCTTCCAGCTGGCGAATCTAGATATATTTGCACTGCTGTCTACAGATGCTATGTTTGCCGAAGAATCTTCCACACATCGTACCGAACATGATCTACTGTTGTAGATCATCTAGATGCTGTATTTGCCGTTTCGCGCGCAATTCTTGCATGATTCAGACAAACGACGATCTAGATCATGCAGATGATGCATTCGCGTCACAGGCACATATCTTCGACTCATCTGACAGATGCCGATCTACGTAGATCAAATAGATGCTGCATTTACCGGTACAGACGGCGATGCCATTGTGCCACTATTTAATTAACACGACTACCGCTGT
Source organism: Undaria pinnatifida (assembly GCA_012845835.1). Lineage (NCBI taxonomy): Eukaryota > Phaeophyceae > Laminariales > Alariaceae > Undaria > Undaria pinnatifida. Next base: position 8,408,122 of record JABAKD010000011.1, read on the forward strand.
TTTGTTTTGTTTCTGTCGCCAGGGCTTTCGTTCACACCCACCAGTCACGACATCCTTTGCCCCCCCCCCCCCCCTGGCCTACATTATATATAGGGGTTGGCGTCGGTTGGCAAGGACACTGTAAAACATGCCGCTCACTACATGAGCTAGACCACCAGGCTATCGTTTTTTTTGCTTTGCTTTTTGGCGGTCGACCTCAGGGTAGGCGGCGGTCGAGTTAGGTCATTTGTGCGGGGTGGAGAACCTTTACTTCGCACGAGGGGATAGATCGTATCACGTGTAGCAGTGCTTATGGTAAGAAACTCTGGAGGCAGTTACATAGTGCTCCCATTGCTGTCTCTGGAAGTGGTCATACCGGAAATTAAATGAACTCATTGAAGCTGTCATCCATATGCAAATCCGCCTCACAATGCGGTCCTTAGTAGGATGCAGCTCACCCTTCATGTGACTCGCCGAACACCTCACGGCGCTTCGCGCTTGGTGCAAGCAATGCCTGCCTGGTCAGTGAAAACCCGACGTGCTCCGTCCCGACATTGTAGGAGTGCGAAGATCTAATAGGGTCTATACCGTATGGTCATACCACTACGGCCATGCATAATTATCCATTACGCCCCCCCCCCCCCCTCCACCCCCTGACCTCCCCCGGTGCCCTTCTCTTGACAACGCCTCCTGCGTAAGACGCGCGCTACGATAGAGGTGTTAACTATTAACCCCTTTAGAGCCCCGAAACCCCTCCCTGTACTAATTTCAAGTAAAATTATACTTCGAAGTACATAAGAAGGGTTTCTAGTTGTAAAGGCGTTATCCAGTTGTAAAGGCGTTAAGATTATACCACTTTTTGGCATTTTTTTCTTTCTGGATGACCGGGGCACCTTGACCCAAAATAGTCGGAACGTCGTGTTCTTGTTTTTGCAAAAATGAGAATGTTTTTTTTTTTACTTTGGCCATGGATTTTGATCGTCGGGTTTTGCACTTTTAGTTTTTTTACTCGAAAGAAGAGAAAAAAAGTTTGTTTCGGGTGAGTCGCAGAGCTCCTGAGCGCTTTTACAACTGGCAACCGTTTTTGGAGGGGAAAGTACTTGGAAATAGTACAGGGAGGGGTTTTGGGGCCCTGTAGAGGGGTTAAGCGAAGAAGGAGCCTCGCAAAAAAAGCAGTGCACTCTTACCGTTGTAGTAGCAGCATGTGGCATGACTTGCCTGCCCTTGTGTACAGTCGGCTTGCCTCCTCCTCTCTTGCTCCTTTTGTTGCCACGGCAGAAATGATCCCACGCTACGAGTCCCAAGAAGGTTGTCGTCCCCTACGCACCGTGGTGTTGATGTCTTGGCTTAAAGGAAATGGAGGAAAGGATCAAGCAGGTTGCTGTGCGGTCCTAGTCTTGTTCAACCATGTTGTGCCTTAGTATTGCTGATTGCGTCTGATTGCGTCCGTTTTCCCCGAGGAGAGTGTCACGCCTTCTGCCGGTGTATAGATAGCTTGCGCTCGTATTGACGGTGACTGCGCTTTGGTGGGTACCAATCCCCACTTGACCTTACACCCCACCCTACCCCACCCCACCCCACCCCACCCCACCCCACCCTACCCCACCCCCCGCCACCGCTGGCTGTTCCTTCGATTGTTTTTTTTATCTTTTTAAGGAACTTTACCGTGGAGGAAGCTGTTGGTCCCCCGGAGAACGCCCCCCGAGACCTTGAGGTCGAAAACCACCAATAACACACAGATGCCGACCGACCGGACCCCGACAATGTCGAGTCTGGAGCCATGGCTTTTCGTTCGATGTAGTCGGTCGGTCGGTCGGTAGGTCGTTCGGTCGGTTGATCGGTAGGTCGGTCCTTCGCTCAGTCAATCGGCTAAGCGGGTCGACCAATCGTTCGGGTGGTCGGTTGTGCGGTCGGTAAGCCGGTCGGTCGTTCGGTTGATGGTTCGTTCTGTTGACCGTTCGTGCGATCGTTTGTTCAAATCGTTTATTCGGTTGATCGGTCGGTAGGCCTGTCGGTCGGTCGGTCGGTCGATCGGTCGGTAGATACGGGTAGGTCGCAGTCTTGTTAGTTATTCGGTAGTTTGTCCGTTTGCCGGGCAAACTGATGCCACGCAGAGCCTAAACGAGGGACATTTCTGTGTGAATCCAAAACCGCTTGTACCCTAGCGAAGGGAACAAAGAGACCACCCCCTGGTCGCTTGCTGCCATGGTTCCCAGTTTAGTTAGCATCGCTTGCTCGTTTTTATGCGCGCATTCGTTCCTCCCTCCGGTTTTAGTCTGTGAAAGTACTGCTTTGCACGTGTTGGGGTGTGCGCGCTTCACATCGTTTGCGCGACGGCTTAGAGAAGAGAGAGGAAGGCGGGGGGGCGTGTTGTTGGGGTGGCGGGAGGGAGAGGAGGAGATACGGGAGGAGGGGAGGGAGGGGGGGGGCGGGGGGGGGGGGGGAGGAGCGGGCGAAAGGGGACGGGGGGCTGGGATAGGAGGAGGGAAATGCGCTTGCCACATAGTGCACTCGCGGCCGGGTTAATTAAGATAAAGGTCAGTTTGCGAGGTCTACCCCCCTGCTTTTTGGTCACCTTATTTTTCGCTCACTTAACACTGTGCGAACTGTTTTATAGGACTGACAGTGTTTACAGGAGCCCTATATTTTAAAACAACATATAGCAGAATATTTTATGGATCAGAATACGCGCATAGACGTTTTGTTTTTGGACGTTTCGGGCGGAGACGGGGGATGGCAAATCGAATGTATAGAACGTGAGCGTTTGCGATCCCAAGAGGGCTAAGTAAAGTCGTGCTGTCTTTTGGCTCCTGGCCCCTCCCCCACCCCCACCCCCACACTGTTTTTTTCTTTGGTGTGGCCTAGCCTAAGATGTTGCTGGGTTTGGCACTCGTTTTTTTTTTTCTTCTTTCTTTTTCGCGGAAAGGAGAAAGAAGGGCAGGGCCGAATGTGAGCGAGGATTGTGAGTCAGTCCGTGATTGAACTGGTCTACGCTGTCAAAGGTCGAAACTAGTGCTGTGCCTGCAACAGCAGCGGTATCGCTTCAGGTGTCACTTTCGTCGAAACCACCGCTATGGTTGGGCAAAAGGAAAATATTGAAACCCAAGAAAATGTACCTTTCGAGAGGCGCAAAGTCTACCCCTCCAGGCCAGCGAGCCTGCACGTTTTCTCGTGTTTCGCGTTTTTTCATCTTTTTTTTTTCTGACGTTTTTTTCTGTGGTTTTTAGTTTAAACCCACCCTCTGAACAGCGTGCATCTCGTACGCTTTTGGGGACCCCACCTGCTTGGTACTTTTGAGTGGATTTTTTTTTTCGCAGATCCCCACACTGGTTGAGGAATAATGGGGGGGGGCGTGTTTTAGTTACGCAGACCGACGAAAGGACGGTCTACCGGTCGGTCGGTACCGCTGCTTGGCGTTAGTGTGGAATAGTTTTCGCAGTTCCTAATGGGCATTTCCAGCTCATAAAATTTTCCCAGTCTAATTCCAAGTGTTTTGCTCCCATATCGGGAGTGCGGCGCTAAATGGTGCTAAAACGGTAAATGAATAGTGGGGGGGAAGGCGTGTTTTAGTTGCGCAGACCGACGGACGGACGGTCGACCGGTCGGTTGGTACCTCTACATGGCGTTAGTATGGACTGTTTTTTTTCGCAGTTCCCCACAGGGGTTAAGGAATGGCGTTGCACTACACCGACGGACAGGCGGACGGTCGGTCGGTCGGTCAGTCGGTCGGTACCGTGGATTTATCGTACCCGGTACGTCGTATGGTATGTGTTTGGCTTCGTGCAAGGGTTTTCACGTTGTAGTTACGGGGTGTGTGTGTCTATACCCTATTTTATCGTGTCGAGTGGCATGGGTTGATATTGTCGTGGTCATGTGGCATGTCGTGACATATGTTGGTGTGCCGTGACCTGCTGTAGGGTGGCGCGTCATGACATGTCGTATGGTGTGTCGGGGCATAATGGGGGCGGGCGTGACATGTCATGGCACGTCATGACGTTGTCGTGACGTATTGATTGGGTTGTGACATATTCGACATAGAGTGACGTGGCGGGACGTGAACGCTCGTGTCGCGTCGTGACGCCTCGTGACTTGTTGCGACGTAGTGCAATAGGTCGTGACACAGTGTATGGTGTCGTGATAATGTCGTATGATGTTTCGGGGCATGACCTACAGTGGTGCGGCCGGACGTGACGTATCATGACGCTTCGTGGCGTATCGTGACGCATCACGACGCAACATTCCGAACAGTACATCTTACTCCATGTGGTTTATGTTGCGTGTCAACCACGCAATTCGTAGAGCAGTAGCTCTTTTCCTTGGCCGTGTTTTTCCAGCGTTTGGCTTGGCTTGCTTATCCCTTTCTTTAGCCGCACCCTCCTCAACTTGAACTGCCTGGAATTGATGCGGGGTACGTTTTTCAGCGGTACAAGGGATATGCGTGTTTGTAGTTGGTCTTATCCTGTGTCTTGTCCGATGTATTGCCTGTTGCCAAGGCTTTTGCTTGAGCGTGTTTGTTTCTTGGACCTGTAATAGCGGTGGGTGGGCGGCGTGTCGGCAACGAAGAAAAGACTGACTAAATAGAGTTAGTACAAATGCACATAGGTATCCCACATGTATTTGCTTGGATGTTGCTCGCACAGCAATAGGTTGGACTTGGTTTATTGGCTTCTTGGTTTTCGGCGGTGTTTTGGAGGGGGCGGGGGGGGGGGGAGGCTGGGCGTGTGCTTTAGGTTTTGGCTATTTGCCCCATTTTTTTTTTCTGACAACCGGTCGTGTCATCCCTGCTTCTTTATATTTTTGCCTTTTTGTGATTTGGGTTTGCGTTAGCTTTTTGCTTTTTTTCGTCTTGCTCTTGTGTTGCTTTTGATTCCGATTCTTGTTGTTCTGGTGCGTTTGTTTATCTGGTTTTGACGTTGTCTTTCTTTCTGATATTTCTTTTCTGACATTTGCTTTCTTAAGTAGAGAAATTACTGGCTTTTTTGTTCTAGTTTTTAGAAGCACCGCTTCGCTTCCTTCTTTCCTGCGTACGTACCTGGTATTGGTATATACCAGGTATGTTGTGTTGCCTTCTTGACTTACATTGTGTTTTTTGGTCAATCTTTTTGGCGCGAATGGGGACAAAAATGCGCCACCACCTCCCCCCCCCCCCCCCCCCCCCCCCCCCCCCCCCCCCCCCCCCCCTCCTTGTATTTGTACCCTTTTTGTGTTGCTTGCGTACGACTCGGAAGGGTGGAAACCCACTTCCTTTCCTTTTTTTTTACCTTTTGTGATGCTTGCGTACAACTCGGAACGGTGGAAACCCCCTTGTTTAGGTCAGTGCCTTTTTCGTGTAGGTTCCGTACGACTCGGAAGGGTGGAAGCCCCGTTCCTTTCCTATTTTCTGTACCTTTTTTTGGGCTGCTTGAGTACGAAATAAAACGGTGGAAACCCCCTTCCTTTGGTTTGTACGTCTTTTGTGTTGCTTGCGTACGACTCGAAAGCATGGAAACCCCCCTCCTTCCTTTTATCTGTACGTTTTTTGTTGTTGTTGAAGCCCCGTTCCTGTGGTCAGTACATTTTTTGTGTAGGTTGCGTACGTCTCGGACGCCTGGAGGTCCTGCTCCTTTGATGGGGACTTTTTTTGTGTATTGACTTACGCTACGCGGCGGGAGGGTGGAGACTTGTGGGTACCACAAGTGCTGGAAGAACGTTGCTCGATCTTTTGTCGTCTATTGACCTGGCAGGCGTCTTTTTTGTCAATGCTAATCGAGAACCGGAGGTGGCTCGATATGCAGCTGCATTAGTGAAAATCGATTTTTCATGGCGTTTTTTTGTAATGAAGAAATCGAAGTAGGGATACCACTCGGGAGGGGATGGGGGATGCGGGGGGGCAGGGAAGGGTAGTGGAGGGGGGGTCGGAATCGGGGGGGGTAGAATAGTGGAGAAGAGGTAGGACAGGGGTCGGGGGGCGGGCAAGTATTACCCTCCCGTTGACAAATAATGGCGGGAAGGGGACTGGAGGAGGGGGGGATGGGAATGGGGGGGGGAGGTACGTACATAGCAGTAGGCGGTGGTTGTGGTCGTGAGATTCGCTGATCTCTGGGAGGTGCCGAAAGTTACCAGAGCCAGCGCGTTTCATCGCCCGCAAAAGGCGAGGTTTTGCCTTGTTCCTGCTCTTGTTTTCGCGTGGTAGCACAGCAGAAGACCTGCCTCTTGCAGCCAGTTTTCGGTAAAACCTGTACCGTAGTCTTTTTGGCAGCATTGCGTGGAACGGGGCTGTTTCTTATCCCCTCCCCCTCGCCCAGCCTTCCACCATATGTTAAGAGCTGATTGTCCGTTTTTGGGGAAGCGGTGCTCGCATACCCATGTACTGGAGATTGGGGAGGGGGGTGGACGTGGGGAGGGAGGGATGGGGAGTGGAGGTTGAATCGGTTGCCGCCCACTGCAGCAGCATCAGCACTTTTTTACTTGTAGACATTTTTAGGCATCGTCACAGTTGTCGTTCGCGTTTGAGGTGCTCTAAGGAATAGTTTCAAGTAACTGCAGGCAGTGGGGGTTCAGCACGACGTGGTGTTGCTGTAACGCCGGGCCCATCGCACGCCATGCGAGGAAAAAATGTCGACTTTTTCTGTTGCGGTACTAGGCGGGTGCTCAACGTGGTAGCGAGCAGGCAGTTGGCAAGAGTTATGGTAAGCAAGGAGGGAGTATGCTTTGATTGTACAGCGCCGCTGAGGTACATACAGCTGCAGCTTGGTTTGTGCATGGGAGTTTTACGCGCGTTAATCCCTTTTTTTTGTATGCCCCCCCCCCGTTTCCCCTCATCCCCTTGTGTGCCAGCCTGTCGTTGTTTGTTGTATGCTGTTGGTGTTGGTGGTGTGATGACGTATGACCTTGTAGTTTTTGTGTTTTTCGGGGCTGGCCTGTGAGCTATTTTATCTGCATAAAGGTAGTTATGGCAAAAATTAATGAGCGTATCAGGGGAGCCCGGAGAACCCAGCCCCCCCTCCCCCCGCGCGCGCGCGTGCCCCTCCCTGTCAGGGTGAAAGGTGCCGGTATTGATTTTGCGTTAGACTAGTCTCTACGTGTGACGCCCCGGGGGGGTTTTGTTATTGGGGCACAGGTAATGTTTTGTCGTTGCTGGACTGCGGTCTCTACGTGTAGCACTCCTGAGCGGTGTGGCTTTCGCTTCGGACAACTACTGTGGTCTCTGCGTGTAACGGTCTCACAGCGGGTGGCGCAGCGGCGGTGTAGGGTTGCTTGGCGCGGCGCGGGGACTCGCCAGACGAGCGATTTACCTGGCACTCTTTTTTGGCGAAGGTAGTCTTGGTTTTTATGTTTTTGTTGTTGTGTCTGGGTGTGACAATGTGCAGCTTGGCCCACCACGTGCATGTCCCTAGCTGTGATGAGTGGGTCTTGAACCACCTCTAGCAATGAATGTGGGGTTTTCTTGATGATTGATTGGTGGAGGCGTTGGGGGTGGGGGGGGGGGAGAGAGGAGGAAGGGGGGGTGGGGCGACGAGGAGAGGGGACGGAGGAAGGGGGGAGGGGGTTGGTGCGTGTGCAATGTTTTCATGTGTATGTGTGGATGGATGGGTGTTAATATATATATCTTCATGTGGCTGTTTAATGGCTTTGTCACATGTGGATGTTGGACAGGAGATGGATCACGTTTTTTTTTCTTTTCCCCCGTGTGAAGTCAAGTTCGGAATTCATACGTTTGTGCTTGTTTTCCTTGTGTTAAACGTGATCGATTGGCTTGGGAGTACTTTGTGCTGTCGTGGTATGGGCGAGCTCATCGTGCGTGCCAAGCGATGATATGTTTTTGTTTTGTGCCACACCCGCGTTGGAGTGAGCAGCGGCACGCCCTTTTTATGTAACCGTTGTTGCTGGTGCTGAGAAGGAGGGTGGATCGGCTGGGACTGCCCGTTCTCCCCTTTGCCTTCCCCCTGCCTTGTCTTTTTTTTTGCTCTCGCGTTTTTTTTTTCGTGTTTTGCTTTTGTTTTTTAACGCCCCATTACGAAATGATACATACGCGCTGGCGTTTTGCGCGGGGGGGGCGAAAACTCGACGGGAAGAAGGAAGGGGGAGAGGGGGGGGGGGGGGGGTACCATAGGCCCAAATTACAGCAGCTATTCACAGTATAGCTTCTGCATCTTGATTGTTGAGGGTTAATACTTCGAAGTATGTTAGAAGGGCACGCAGGTTTTGGTGACAAAACTGCTTGAAATTGGAGCTGTCGAATTTTTCAAGTATTGCATAATTGAACCCGCCGGACGGGACGGTGCCGCGCCTAGCAGGCAGAAGCAGCGGCGGCGGCAGCAGCGAAGGTAGCAACAGCACTGTGCTGGCTGGTGGCGCAGTTTTAAGATTTTTTCTTTTTTTTCTCCCCCAGGAAGAATGAAAGGTGGGGAACAAGCTACTTAGAGCTGTCAAGACAATACAAACATACTTCACATGTCACAATGTCAACGGCACATCTCCCGTACCCGTACGGGTTGATTTCATACAAACCTGATGAAGCAAATGTTAGCTGTGAGGTCGAGGGTTTGGTCTAATCTCGTTCGTTGTAAGCAGCGTGTGATATTTCGATCGTGCGTGCGACGGGCTGTGTGTCCTCGAGGAGGAATGCCTGGTACCGTGTCATAGGTTGTTTTTTACCAGCATACCCGGTCTCCTGCACTACTTGCTTTTGCGTGGAAGTTCATGAAAGCTTCCGTGGAAGCTTCAAAGCAGTGGAAGCTTCCACTGCTTTCATGGAAGCTTCCATAGCTTCGATGAAAGATTCCATCGCTTCCATGGAAGCAATGGACGCTTCCATGAAAGCTTCCAAGGAAGCTTTTTCGTGGATGCTTCCGATGGAAGATATGGAAGCTTCCACACGGGAAAAAATCCAGGAAGCTTCCATGGAAGTAGTGGAAGATGCCGCGGAAGTCACTTCCGCGGAAGCTTTTACGAAAGCTTCCATTTCCACGGAAAAGCTTCCACGAAAGCTTCCACGAAAGCACTTTCACGGATTTTTAGGTTTTAGTTCCATGGAAACAAGCGGCAACTTCCACGGAAGGTCGGAAGCTCCGCAGCTTCCACGAAAAGTTGGAAGCTACATCCACGGAATTTTACGTTTTACTTCCATGGAAGCCTCTGCAGCCTCCACGGAATCTCAGCGGCTTCCACGACAGCTCCCACGGATATATTTGTATTGTACACTACTGTGCCTCCGGTAGAGCTTACCACTTTTTCGACAACATCGTTGACGCACGCTGTGTACGAGACGAAGGGAGTTTCACTGTACATTGGTTGTTGCCTTTCATTGGGTCAGGCTTAGGGTATATATATATATATAATTTTAAAGAGTATGTCAACAACATGCCGGAAGCTTTCAGAGACGATTTCGTGGCAGTAACTTTCTTTCACGGAAGCTATCGCGGAAGCTTCCATGGAATTTGTTTTTGAAAGCTTCCGTGGAAGAAAATTATTATTTATTATCTCTAATTTATTATTTTCTTCCACGAAAGCTTCCATGGAAGTTTCTGTGGAAGTAACTTCCTTCCGTGAAAGCTTTCACGGAAGCTTCCGTGGAACAAAAATACTACTCGGAGTATTTATTATTTCTAATTCATTATTTTCTTCTACGAAAGCTTCCGTGGAAGTTTCTGTGGAAGTAACTTCCGTAAAATCTTTCACGGAAGCTTCCGTGGAAGTAACTTCCGTGGAAGCTTCCACGAAAAACTTCCGTGGAAGTTACTTCCACGGAAGCTTTCACGGAAGCTTGGAAGCTTCCATGCAAGCTTTCATGAACTTCCACCTAAAATGCAGATTGTGCAGGTGGCCCATACAAGGGCACTTGGGGTTGCTTTTACTGCTACATTATGGAAGGGTACTTGGGGGTGCGATCGACGCCTCGGCCGTTGTTTACCTCGTGCTGGACACGATCATGAAGATGATGATGGTGGCGATTGTGGTGATGACGATGATGATGATCATGACGATCATGATTGAGTGGTGATGATTAAGTTGATGATGGTGAGATGATGACGATGAGGATGATGTTTTGACAGCAGCGCCTCTTTCTTGTGTCCCTGAAATCTAGCCCGTGGTGATACCAAGACAATAAATCCGTGCGGATGGAAGAAAAACAAGTACAAAATATTCCGTTCCTTGGCGCCGCGCGGCGTGACAGACTCTATCCTCCTCCTCCCGCTAGCGGCTGGCCAAGTATCAAGGCGCCCCTTTTTGTCCGCGCGCGGTCGCGTTATATAATCAAGTTATAGATTTGTGCATGGAGGTACTCGTGTAGACTAGACTATTAATAGCCCAATCTCCTCGTATATATAACAAAGTTCGATGAAAATCAAAGCTGAAAATTGGGGAACGCTGGACACTATGCGCGATAAAAATGAACGCACGTGTACCGGGCGGGGAGAAGGGAAGACCCCTGCTTACCGTGTACCACTTCCTTGTGACCATATGACCTTGTCCAAATATTCGCTGGAGGGTTAAGACCTCTTCCGGGTTGAACTGGAGATTACAAGTGTGATGAAAAAAAAAACACACACACACACAAAAGCGAGTTGCCGTCTGCATAGTACCTGCTGGCCCTTGAAACACACACACACAAAACGAGTTACCTTTTGTACAATACTGCTGATGATCCCGTTGTGTCGGCAGGAGAATCACCAACAACCTGCATCCTTCACTCGAGGGTATGTATTCAAACCCCGCGTAACGCACGCGCGTCCCCGAACTATCACACACACGCAGCTTGCAAAGATGTGAGTTCTAAAAACGTTTCAACAAAAAAATCGATCTCACCCAGCCGAAGTATGTGTAATAATGCTATCAATATTTTTTTCTCATATATTCATTAGAGCTAGAGTATTAATATTATTTTTAGTACTGAGTAGTAGTTGAAGTCAAGGGGGTTGAAAACATTTTGCTACATGATACCAGTGGTATGTATAAATCATATCTGTGACCTCTCAGGTCGCGATTTCGCGCAGAGTTCATCGATATAGGCTATCATCTCTGAGGGATCGTCAGGCCGCGAGGGGGAAGGGAGGAAGAAGCGGGAGGACTACGGCCACTGGCCTGGGGTGGCAATGTTGATGAGGATTAAGGTAGGCTTTCAGCTAAAACATACCTGGTCGTAGATAAAAGGAGAAGATGTGGGGAAAGGGAATGGGCACATGGTTGGCGCGGAAGATACCATTGCGCTTTATGGTGCGATCATTCGAACACTTTCATATATCAGGTACTACGGCTGCTGTATGTGGAAGGATATTCGATTTATATCGGAACGGCATCTACGCTATATTTTTGTGATCGGAGGGCAAAAATAATGATAACAATATTATAAAAAATGAAAATACACTCCAGCTGTGAGATCGAATATTGGTCGAAACTCATCTTTGCAAGCTGTGTGTGATGATACTCCGATCGCGCGTATCACGGGTTGTGTGTCCTCATTAGACTAAGGATATAGGTCGGCAACTCCCCTTGCAACTGCAGCAGTGTAGCTATGATATCAGGGTCAACAGGGTGATGATGTTAGTCAGTCTGTGCGCGGAAACTATAAAAGAAAACCGTTTCTGAGGGGGACAAAGTCTAACAGCTGTGTGGAAGATACCAATTATATAAAACGTGTGTGTTTATGAATGTGTTGAGCCATCCTCCCAAGGTGTAGGGGTTGCAGCACCATCAGATCAGCCCCTGAGCTCTTCACACGAGGAACTCAATATCTCACTCGACAAAAAAAAAAAAAATCGAAAAAAGCATTCGTGTTCGCAAAAACTCGACCGAGAGCTTTTTTATGACCTCTTTAGTCCTAAAGAAGTATGTACTCGAGTGAAATTACTTTATTGAGCGCGCCAGTTCCTCACATGATGAGGAGCTCAATCACCCAGGGACTTTTTGGCACCGAAAAATTCTACCCCTACCTTGGGATGACTCTGATCCGCCCCCTGCCGCAGACTGATTCTACGATAGCCCACCCCCCAAACCAGCGATTTTATTCGTCGAACGTTTCGTGGCTGTTCGACACAAGGGGTGATACAATTGAAAACAAAGCGTCCCATCTATTTTCTTGTGTACAAAGAAGGGCCTATCGATCGACTAGGTCGGGGAGGGTGTCGAGGGACACCGTATTGCAGGAGATACGACACCGTGGTGAGTTGGTTTGGAAACCGGCGATTTCTCGTTAAAGAAAAGCTGGGGGGGGCTACCGCCGCAGAACGACTCCGCAGCGTAAATTACTCATGAGCTGTCATGTATATACACCATAATTATACTACGGTAGAGGGGTCCCATTTGGGTCCGTTTTAGCGTTGGCTCGCGGGGTCGCACTCTCGCGCGAGTAACCCCTTTGTTCCTCGCTGCGGTGCTAGGTTTTCTTGAGTGATATAACTTGACGAAATCAATCCGCAAAAGGAATGGTTGTCTTCGGCTGCCCCCCCCCCCCCAAAAAAAAAGTCGCCTAAAAGCATTCTTGTCCGTGAAGTACTACAAGTCTTTTGTGCGAGTGGCTCAATTCCGGTGCTGAAAATTGGGGGGGGGTCTCCCTTACCGCAGCCTTGGTCTGTATATACACTATTACACTAATAAAAATACGCTCCAGCTGTGAGATCGAAGATTTTGTCGAAACTCATCTTTGCAAGCTTGTGTGTGATACTCCGATCGCGCGTATTATGGGTTGTGTGTCCTCATTAAGGATATGGGTCGGCGACTCCCCTTGCAACTACAGTGTAGCTTGCACCAGGGTCTCAACAGGGTGATGTTAGTCAGTCTGTGCGCGGGAACTATAAAACCCGTTTTTGAGGGGGACAAAATCTGACAGCTGTATGGAAGGAAATGCATCAGTTTATCAAGTTAATCCTGCAAGTCGAATAACCGGTGAGGGGAGGGCGGAGTTTTCAAGGACGTGGGGGCCTGGGTTTGATCGAGGGAGCGGGGGAGGGGGGGGGGGCGGGGGGCGGGACGGGCGAGGCAGCTCAATCTGTGCGTGGAAACTATAAATCCTTTAAGGGGATAAATCTGACGGTTTTGGAAAGAATGCACCAGTTTATCATGTATATCCTGTAACTCGTACGACCAGTTATGAGAAAGCGAAGCGTTCGAGGGGGTGGGGGTGGAGGTGGGGGGGGGGGAGGGGGGGGGGCGGGGGGCGGCGAAAGGTTTTTTTGAACATTTTTAGGTCGCATAGATGTAGGGGTTTGCTGTACGCGTGGTGCTAGGTTTAGGCGATGGTGCGGGTGGTGGGGAAGGAGAGGGCGTTGGTGGTGGGGGGGGGGGGGGTTGAATTGCAGCAGCGGCATGGATGGCTCTAGAAAGATAATGAGGTGACATCAAGTGCTTGTAAGTGTTTAATACTCTGGCAGATTTCGATGTTAGGTGGGGCGTATTTAAGCAAGAGGGAGCGGGGAAAAAAAAGGGGGGGGGGGGGGGGGGGGGGTTTCAAGAGGTTTAGGTCACATATAATATAAAAATACACTCCAGCTGTGAGATCGAAGATTTGGTCGAAACTCATCTTTGCAAGCTTGTGGGAGATACTCCGATCACGCGTATTACGCATATATGTAAGGGCTTGCTATACGCGTGGTGCAAGGTCTAGGCGATCGTGCGGGTGGTGGGGAAGAAAGGGGCGTTGGGGGGGGGGGGGGGGGATTAATGAAAGCTAGGTCATGGATGGCTGAAAAGATAATGACGTGATATCAATTGCGAAGAAGTGTTTATTACTCTGACCGATTTCGATTGTAGGTGAGGCGTTTGAACAAAAGGGCGGGAAAAAAGAAAAAAACAAGGGGGGGGGGGGGGGGGGGGGGGGGGAAATGAATTGGAGCTACGGCATGGATGGCTAGAAAGATAATGAGGTGATATCAATGGCGTAAAAGTGTTTACTACTCTGGCGGATTTCGATTGTAGGTGGGGCATTTGAACAAAAGGGCGGGAAAAAGAAAAAAACAAGGGGGGGGGGGGGGGGGGGCAGAAATGAATTGGAGCTACGGCATGGATGGCTAGAAAGATAATGAGGTGATATCAGGTGGCTGGTAGTGTTTACTACTCTTGCAGATTTCGATTTGACGTCAGGCGTTTAAACAAGAGGGATCGAGGGGAGGCGGGCGGGCGGAACACTTCAATATGCGCGCGGAACTATAAATCCTTGAAGGGGAAAAATCTGACGGTTGCAGCAAGGAGACATCCCTTTGTATATACGAATAAAATAAAATAAAAAGCTCACTCCGCAGCTGTGAGGTCGAACATGAAGATTTCGTCGGAAAAACTCATCTTTGCAAGCTGCGTGTGATACTCCGATCGCGCATGTTACTGAGTCGTGTCCTCATTAAGGATGTAGGTCGTTCAGGCGAGGGCGCCCATCCCAATCCGCTGGCCGAGGCCTGGTTGTTGTTGTTGTTGTTGTTGTTGTTGTTGTTGTTGTTGTTGTTGTTGTTGTTGTTGTTGTTGTCGTAGTTGTTGGTGTTGTTATTATTATAAATTATTATTATCGCCCTCCGGCAATATAGCGTAGATGCCGTTCCAATGAAAATAAAGTATCCTTCCGTGAAGCAGCAGTAAAAAGTACCTAATATGAAGTCGAATGACCGCATCATGAAGCACAGCAGTGGTATCTTCCGCCAACCACTTGCCCGCTACCTTTCCCAACATCTTCTCCTTTTATCTCCTATAATATTTCCTTTCCCTATATACCTGGCATGTTTTATTTTTAGCTGAGAGTCTACCTTAATCGACAAGACTATTGACACTGCTACACAAGATATGATACTCACGCGCTGTACACCATTGTCGGATGGCAAATGAAACAACAATGAATTATATTTTGAAAAAAAAAAAACATACACTTCAACTGTGAGATCGAAGATTTCGTCGTCGAAACTCATCTTTGTTCAAGCTGTGTCTGATACTCCGATCGCGCGTATTTACTGGGTGTGTCCTCATTAGTCTAAGGATATAGGTCGGCGACTCCCCTTGGTAATACAGCGTTGTAGCTTGTACCAGGATCAACAGGGTGATGTTAATCAGTCTGCGCGCGGATAATGTAAAACCCGTTTTTGATGGGCACAAAATCTGACAGCTAGCAGCTGTGGAAGGAAATGCATAGTCTAGTCAGTTTATCAAATGTATCCTGAAATTCGTATAATAACCGGGTGCGGAGATTTTAAGGGCGTAAGGGCCTGGGTTTGAACAAGAGGGAGCAGCAGGGGGCGGGGCGGGGGGGGCAACAATCTATGTGCGGACACTATAAATCCTTTACAAGGGGACAAATTTGACGGTTTTGGAAGGAATGCATCAGTTTATCTCGTATACATAATATATATATATCCTGTAAGTCGTACAACCGGTGAGGGGAGGGCGGAGTGGAGGGGGGGGGAAGGGGGATTTCCAACAACACTTTAAGTCGCATACATGTATATCTGTTATGAGTTTGCTATACACTTGGTGCTATTAATAGGTCAAGACGATGGTGCGGGCTTTGGGGAAGAAGGGGGCGTTGGGGGGGGGGGAGGATGAGTTGGAGCTATGGCATGGATGACCAGACACGTAATGAGGTGATATCAACTGTCTGGTAGTGTTTATTACTCTGGCAGATTTTGATTTTAGGTGGGGTGGCGGGAGAGAACAACACGAAGGGGGGGGGGCGATGGAGGCGGGGGGGGGATCAAACCCCTTCAGGTCGCAGGAATGCATACCTGGGAGGAACTTTACCATACGTGCCAGGTCTAGGCGACGGTGCGGGTGGTGGGGAAGGAGGGGGCGCGGATATAGGAATAAATGAATTGAAGCTACAGCATGGCTGAGTTGGATAGGTGAAAACACCTGCCTGGTAGTGTTTGTTATTCTAGCAGATTTGATTTTAGGTGGGGCGGTGGGGGAGGGGGGGGGGTTGCGTGTGTGTCAAGGGGGGGGGGGGGGACAACCGCCTTTTAGGAATCTCCTTATATATATTCCAGCAACCAGACCTGGCATTTTATATGAATGACCCTTTGGTTTGTTTGTGTTTTTCCCTGGGGTATTTCTCGGCTCCAGATAGACTGGAGCCTGTCCTCCTGTGACCACGGACTTGATTATGCGCGAGTAAAAATGTGAGAACAACAACAACAACACGATGAATACAAGACAAAAACTTGAAACAATCATATAGATAGAGCTGTGGTATACAAAGTGTTGTTGCAGCTTCGTGGTGTGTTATTTTACATGGATCGCAAAATAGGGCATTCCAATCGACCGGTGCAACCATGTAGTTACCATGATTTTTTACCGTGCCGATGTGGGCTCTGAGGTCGCTAATAATGGTAAGACAGCGATACACATTATCATTGCAAATACAAAAAGTGACGTGATGTGGTCATGCACTGTCACCATCATTGAACACGAGAGGGAGAAGTGCAAATCGTCAGTGTTTTGAAAGGAACGCTTGATGTGCCCGCGCTCAATTACGTTGCTTCGTTGGGCATATATTCTACTTCGTTCGGCAGAGAGAGGTTGGGAGGCGATCACATGCAGAAGGTAGGTACGAAATAACCGAGGTAGTACTCGTAGGTTGGTAGTCACGTGGTCTACCGCAATTTTAACATATCTGCCTGTACTTCCTTTTCCCCTTATTATTAGCTAATAATGTACAATTATACGCGCCCATGATTTTACCGTGTCGATGTGGGGCTCTGAGGTCACCAATTATAAGACAGATACATATTGCAAATACAACAAGCGAGGTGATGTGGTCATGCACTGCTGTCACCACCATTGTCAATTTGAACACGAGGGGGGAGAAGTGCAAACCGTCAGCGTTTTGAAAGGAGCGCTTGATGTGTCCGCACTCAATTATGTTATTTCGTTACGCATATATATATATATGCTACTTCGTTTGGAAGAGGTCGGGAGGCGATCATGCAGACGGTAGATACGAAATATCCTATGTAATACCTCGTAGGTTGGTAGTTTGTGTGGTCTACCGCAATTTTAACATATTTGCCTGTACTTCCTTTTCACATTATTATTAGCTCATATGACATGTGCTATTATACGCCCTGTATTTCCACGTCGTCGAAGATCTTGTGGTCCTGTAGATGCCGCGTCCACGTCTGGTGCTCGTGTTAGTGGTGCTCACGAAAACATGCCCTAGCGTGTAGTGGATGATCGCTGCATGGTGTTCCTTTCCTCTACATCACACCAGGTAGTATAGACATGTCCCAACGCAACCGCTTTCCTGAAAATGACAAATGAAAGTCTTTCGCACACACACCTGATTCGACGCCCGCGAGTCGACGAGGGAAGAAAATAAAAATGCTGAATTCTTCTCGCAATGAAAATGTAGGCATGTACCGTAGTGGGGAGAGGGGAGAAGGGCCCGATTTGTGACCCCGGATCTGAGTTACTACTGGCAGGGAGGGCGAGAGTAGTGCGAGGGTAATAAATGGGATGAAGAAAAAAAAAGGTAAACCCCACTGTTGTTATGGAATTGGTGGGGTTTTTTAGTCTGTTTGACCACTTGCAAAAGGTTAACAAATTGCTTAGTCTATGCCCAAACTAAGCCTTATAACACTCCCCCCCTGAAACGGCGGGCTAGCAGGTCGGCCGGATATACGGGCGGACGTGTCAATATCCAAGCGGTTTCATTTCCTGGGTATGCCGGGGAGATAATTTTTCAAGTTCGACATGGGGAGAGTCGTAAAAGTTCAACAATATTGTGGATGGCGGGATTCGAACCCACGACCCAAAAACCCATGGTTTGTCGAAGGCGCCATTTGTTATGGAAATTAGTGTGTTATTTATCCGTTTGACCACTTGCAAAAGGTCAACCAATATTGCTTATACCCAAACTAAAGCCTTATAACACCACCTACCACAAGCCATCAGTTTGTTGATCGGGCTGCCCGTTCCATGCAGTACTCGATAAACAAGCTTGTGCCTCAGTAGAGGCAAAGAGCTCACTCAACCCACCACCCTCGCAGAAGGAAAAAAAGAGTCAGTCCACCTCAGAGCTATACCGCGTACGTACACAGCATGGGTCCCATGTCGCCTGGGGTCTCGGAGACAGAAACAAACTCCGTTCCCTCGCCAGTTCTTTCTATCAAATTATTACAACAACGCTCCCTCGCCGGTTTTTCTTCTGCCCTTCAAAATTGTGCGAAGACCTTAAATATACGGTACGCGCATCGATACCACGTACATCGGTTTCCCGGTCTCCAATTATTTTCTTTTTTAATTAATTTCCTTTTCGCACTTTTTCCCGTTCATTGCAAAAACCAAAAACAAGATATTAGTCTAGTGTGTTATCATATCATATGCCTGGTAGATCACTGTCCAGGCTGGCTCAAGCGCTTGCTCTACAAACGTTTTCTTTTCTATTTTTCTCGGTTCATTACAAAAACAAAAACAAAAAACAAAACAAAGTGTGTCATCATATCATATAGATCACTGCCCAGGCTGGCTCAAGCACGTGCTGCGGCCGATTCAAAGATCCAAAACTCTCCATCAAAACAAAAAAAATCAAGGAAACCCGAAACAACCGGAATATTTGCGAAAGGACGCCGGACCGTCTACGACTGTGAAGAAAACGTAGACAAGCTGACACAAAACGACAAAAACCAAAAATGAGTTTAAATGAAACGAAGGTAGCGGCAACGGTAACCGCGATGGCAATGGTATCGATAAACGCATCGGTAACGTTAACCGTAACGGTAACGGTAACCGCACTGGCATGGTGTAACGGTAACAGCAACCTTGACTGAAACGGTAACGGCAACCGTGACGGAAACGGTAACCACATCGGTCATGCTAATAACGGTACGGTAACCCAAAAGGGAATCAACAAACAAGAGCAACGGCAACGGTAGCCGCAATCGTAACGGGAATCGCAACGGTAACCGCAGCGGCAATTGTCACGATATCCGTAACACGGCAATGATAACGGTAACGGTAACCGCAACGATAACCGCAATGATGACGGGAACCGCAACGATAATCGTAGTGATAACGGTAACCGCAGCGGTACCCGAAGCGCTAACCGCAATGGCGACGGCGACGATACTGGCAACGGAAAACGGTAACCGGAACGGTAATGGTAACGCTAACCGTAACCTAACGTAACGGCAACGGCAACCAAGCGAAACCGCAACGGCGACCGCTACGGTAACAGCAACCGTAACGGTAATGAAAACGACGATGGGAATCGAAACGGTAACGATAACTGAAAAAATACAGTGACCGAAACATCAACGGTAACCACAACGGTAACGGTGACGGCAACGGCAGCCTAACGTAACAGTAGCAGTAACCGCAACGGAATCGGTAACATTATCGATGATAGTGACGCAACGGTAACAATAACGGGAACCGAAACGGTAACCTAACGGTAACGGTGGCGGCGTCAGTCTAATTTCCGAGGGGTGGCGGAACCCTGGGCCCCTCTGCCCCCTCCTTGCATGCCTCTGTAGCTGAAGTACAACACCGAGGCGTCCACCGCATAGAGAGATATGCACACCAAGCATACATCTTGAAGCACGGCGAAGAGGATATACGCCAGGTAGAGCGACACGCACTGCGCGAAATAAAAAGCACGGGCAAGAGGGGGGGGGCGGGGAGGGGGGGAGGGGAGGGGGAAGGGGGAGGGGGGAGGGAGGTATAGGGAAGGAGGGAGGGATAGGGGGGGAGGGAGGGAGGGGGAGGGAGGGAAGGAGAGGGAGAGAGGGGGGGAAGGTGGGAGAGGGGTGGGGGAGGGAGGGAGGGAGGGGGGGAGCGAGGGGGGAGGGGCGGGGGGGGGGTAGGGCAGGGGGACGGGGGAAGAGGTGCGGGTGGAAGCTAACACCGTGTAGTGCTGCGGAACATTCAACCGACACCCTACTGAATGCCTTCTGGATGCGAGAAGATACTGCGTGTGCGCCGCGGGTCGGGCAATCGACAACACGCTTCTCGACGCCTGAGAGGGGGGTTTCCACAGCTGCGCAAGGCGTCTCCTCCAGTAAAATGCTATCCTGCTGTACACAACTGTCCTACCGTTGGTATGGCATGATACCGGAAAGCGAAGACGCGGCTACGCTGATGTGATGCTGTGTAGTATGGTGCGCACGAATCGTGTGTCTGAGGGGGTGGGAGGGGTTTTGTTCGTTTTTGTTGTGTTGTGTTGTGTTGTGTTGTGTTGTGGTGGGGTGGATTTAGGTGGGGTTAGGTTGGGTGGGGTGGGGTGGAGTGGGGTGGGGTGGAGTGGGGTGGAGTGGGGTGGGGTGGGGTGGGGTGGGATGGGCGACTCCACTCACCACGACGGGCAGAGTGAGGGCGAAGATCACTCCGGCCTTGGCGCTGTAGGACGGCAGGGGCAGAAAATCGTGGAGCGCTACCAGGGAGAAATAGAACACCCCTAAAAAAAAAATAGAGGGAGGCCAGCGAAGGTCAGGGGGGAAGACGCGGGTGGACACAGAGAGAAGGAGGGGGGAAACAGAAGACAGACGGGGGCGGGGGTGGGATAGAGCAACATCGATTGAGACGGTGGAAGGGGGCAGGGGGGAGGGGGGCGGAGTAACGCCCCAACGCTCAGTGCGCAGTCATCCGCCTCCAAAAGTCGTTGTTGCAACGGCTCCCTCAACGGTGCAAACAGTCCATACATCGGTGGGGAGGGGGGGGGGGGGGGGCGTACTCATTTGTTGCTTGCCTTAGTCATTTGACCATTGACCACCCATCCCCTTCGAGACGGAGCACCGTTCCTACTCCTAATAAGAGACACCTCCAACATTTGGGCGCTCATTAGGCTTCTTCCATATACTACATATAAACTGTTTGCTTATCCTATCCCCGTCCTGTTTCGCCGTCTGCGGCCACCATCTATCTCCTAGGATAGCGATCGTTTTCTCGCTACTCTCTAGTCTACCAAACTATTCCATGTCACATACGTCTAATTTCCTCATCCCCTCCTCCAACGCATCCCGTTCCTCCTTGTATATTTCACATTATCCTACTATGTAAGTCCTACTCTCTATTGTTGCGCTACAAGGGCACATATTTGTAGCGACGTCCTCCTCCTCCCGACTACTGGTATATCTCTTTCTTCTTTCTGGTAGGTCCAGGTCCCCTACACGAAATCGCAGTTTCAGCTTTTTCGCGTAGTCCATTGGGCCGTGCAGACACGTTTTCATTCCAATATCTTCCCTCAACCCCCGTATATCTCCAAGTGCTTCTCCTCTTTCACCTTATTCTTAGCGCTAGCCTTTTGCCTTTCTTCTATACCTTCTTTTACTTCTGTCTTGTACGCGCCAAACTTCTCAATATACAGTACCTCTTCTTGCCCCCCCCCTAAAACACCCTATATTTTCTCGACTACGTTATCCCATCTTATTCCAGCTCGCCCTTTCGTTATTTTCTCCAATACAGCCCTATCAACTTTGGCTGGCAACCTCTTTTCTGGCATATTCTTTACTTTATATTGCTATTTCAACTTTTTCGCGTTTCTATTTGGTTTCAAGTCGGTACATTCATAGTTCTGCTCTGAATACTGTATTAGTCCTCGTACTTGAGCATCCCACTCGTAGAATATTTTAGCTGCGGTCATCTGTGCAGTTTCCAGTTGTTTTTCGTACGAAATTCGCGTTCCCTTCCCATACTTCTCCTGCTTACTTCAACTTTGGTACAATCACATTAATCATAATACATCTTTTAATCCTAGTGTCAAGGTGCGGGTCTGTTAGGATCGCATCCATCTTGCCTACTTGTGATTTACCCTTTCCTATTACTTTCGATATGTGTGCATCCCAATAGCAGTCCTTTGAGATATCTACGCCAAGGTACGTATATTGGTCTACGATCGGTAGTTCATCTTCTCTCCACTGATTATCCCGTGAATTTATTTATTTTCTTTCTTTTTTTTCTTTCCCCTTCTTATCCTTATGAAGGGAGTCTTGCATGGTGGGTAGGTGACGAGCCTGTTTTATTTGGCCCTCCCAGTCTTCCTTCTTTTACATGTTTCCTTTTTCCGGGGTATTTTTTTTCCCTCTCTTTCCCCCTTGCATGTCCACTTTGGCTCATGCTTGGGGTATGTTTCTATCTCCCGAGCTTTGGCTCCCCTTTTAATTTATTTATTTATTTGTTTGTTTTGTCTTGGTTTCTTTCGTTGTTTCTCTCTTTTACAAGGTATTTTGGTTTAATGAGAAGAACACAAAGGGGGGAGGGGGGGAAACAGGAGGAGTAGAAGGAAAGCCGCCCAAGGGAGTGGGGGCAGGGGGGGCAACAGGAGGAATAAAAGGGAGACCGCGGTGGACGAAGGCAGGAAGGAGATGGCAGACAGGGTAGCAAGGTACCAGGCCGACTAGTAGGTACGTATCACTTTTCTTCTTTTTCTGGGGTATTTTTTTCCCCTTTGTTCCCTCCTTGCGTGTCCAGGTTTTTGGCTCGTGTTCGGATTATCTTATTTTGGTTCTACTTTACTTTATTTTATTTTTTATTATGTTTCTTTTCCGAGCTTTGGCTCTCCTTTCCGGTTGGGTTGTTTCTTCGATTTCCCCTTCATTTTGTTTGTTTCATTTTTGTTTTATTTTTATCTTTGTTTTTATATGTTTTCTTATTATTATTTTGTTTTTGTTTTTGTTTTTGTTTATTTCGTATTCTCTCTTCCAATGTATTCCTGTTGCTGACGTATGTATGTTGTGCCTGTCGTACCCAGTACTGGGGCATGACATTGCGTTGTCGAATGCATTACGATGCATTATCTCTGTGTCGTAGCTTGTGACCACAGAGCTGATCTTTCTAGGGTGAAGAATCAGTACGGACACTGGGTGTGCTGGATGTCGACGAGTAGAAGAACGGTTTAATGTGAAGAACACACACACACACACACTTCCATTTAAAATTTACCGGACACACCGTATCTTCGTTACATACAACTACTGCGCGTTTTTTCACGTTCGCTGTCACTCGCCATTCCCTAGTGTACTCTAGTGCATTCTTTATCTGTTTCTTCAATCCTTCGGGTGTTTCTGATATCCCCACGACACCATCCGCACACATCAACCCCGACACCGCCGTATCTTCCCCCATCGTGACTGCTTGATTTGCTGCTTCGACTGCTACTATCATGTCATCAATATATACCTTGAATAGATTGGGTGATAGTGTACATCCCTGTGCAACTTCTTGCAAAATATCAACATATTTTGATATATTTCCCCGTCCAGCATCACGGCACTTATCGCATATTTCGTCATGTTTTTCATCATTCTCAACATCTTTCCTCTGATCCCAATTTCCCACATATTTTTCCACAACCCATTCCTCCATAGTGTCATAGGCCTTCTGTACATCTAGCAAGAAAACAGTGCGTCGTTAGCCCGGCGTCTTTCCTACCTTGAATTGTCTTACCTAATGTGTACACAGGGTCTACGCAACTGCCGTTTGGCCTAAATCCTGCTTGCCCTTCGCTCATTTTTTCGTCCTTCTCCATCACTGTTCCCATTATATCGTTTCAAAATCTTACAGAATGTTTTGCCTACGGTGCTTATGGCGTTATCCCTCGGTAGTTTCCCGGGTCAGCCTCATCTCCTTTCTTGAATAAGTCTGGTACTATACTCCTTCTCTCCACCTCTTAGGCGCGTACTCGTTTTTCCATATCCAAATTATACAACATAACCATCCTGGTAACCATACCTTCTTCCCCGTAAACCATAAAATAATTCACTGTTTCATCTGCCCCTGCTGCCTTTCTATTCTCAAGTTTTGCTACACACTTCTTTACTTCTTCTCCTGTGAAACTCCCTCTCTAACCCGTCGGAACCACGCTCTTCCCTTTCTGGAGCACCTACGTTCGCCTTTGCCCACGCGTTCATTTCCTCCCCCAATTCTGCGTCGAACGTTTTTTCGTCGGCTGTGGGCGTTCCTAGCTTGCGGCAACGTTCTACAATTACTTCCCTCTTCCCCTTCGACCTACTAACCATTCTACCGTCCTGTGCTCTTAATGTAGCTATTCCCGTGTCTGCCTCGCCTGCTTATTGACCCAGTATCCCTTTTATCCCTACCCACATCTGCTTCATCCCGCCATCAAAGTCTTCGTTCGTTCCATCAATTACGTCTTTTTCCATAATCCCTTCTTCTTCTTCGTCTCTACCATCTCTGTTACTCTCTTTCTGCCCGTAGCATACTCCTCCCATCCTGCCGTAGTTTTATTCGACGTATATCTTGCCTACGCCTCTCTCTTTACTTCCTGTGGCCTCTTTTTTTCCCTCGTTCCACCATTCTACTGCTCTGTTGCAAATTATCAACTTCTTCCCTGTTACTTTTTGCACCTGCTGTGTTCTTCACCAATCGCTCCCATCCTTCTACAATTCTGTCTCCTGCATTATCTCGTTTTGCATCGTTCTCTGTTGTACCTATGCTTTCCAACAGCTCAGAAAAACGCTTTGCATTCTTGGTCATCTCTTCTCGGAACTCTCGTTGCTTTTCTTCGACTTTTAGTTTATCTATTCTCCATCTGCACAGTTTCCTACCTCGTCTATTCTTGACAACTCTCGTCTGTTGACTCTGTCCATATTGCACAGTGGTCAGTGCTCTGTTGACTCTCTGTCCATATTAGACAGTGGTCGGTACTTCCTACGTGCGCTGCGCATACATGTACTTCTGTTTCCTTACTATTTCCATTTCGTTACTGTTTCCATTTTGTATCACTATGAAGTCACTATGAAGTCAACAACGGATCTGGGGGTGGAAGGGGGGGGGGGGGGGGGAGGAGGGAGGGAAAGAGAGGGAGGAGAGCGAGAGGAGGGAAGGGGGGGGGGGTGCTCTACGTGTCGGTTCGCCGCGCACAGACCCAAACTGTCGTGTTTACGTGCTCCTACTGAAAACTAAAAATAAGTGCACAACCACACGCCGGCGTGTGTCGCACCAAACGCCCGAGGTCCGGGACGCTCCTCGCTCCCACGCTCCAGCCGGGGGGGGGGGGGGGGGGGGGGGGGGGATGAATTGAGACGAGGTCAAGACTAGCTCAAACTGTACCAATGCTAAACGCAAAACGAACTACTGTAGCTGACATAGGTCACAAAGCCCGAAGCACGCGCGATTGAGGCAACGCACGCCACTTTACGAGCTTCGACGAAGTGATTGATGTCCCATACTTTAGTGTACAAAAAGCACGTGTTAGGTAACACCTCACCGATAGTGGCGTTGGCCATATCCAACGGGTGGTCCTTGGGAACTACCCCCAGCTGAGATACGATATGCCCCCATTCGCTCGTCAGCACCTGTACGGTAAATATCGTGGTGTCAGAAGCAGAGCGGAGCGGAGGGAGGGAGGGAAGGAGGGGGGGGGGGGGGGGAGGGAGGGAGGGAGGGAGGGAGGGAGGGAGCGACGGAGGGAGGGAGGGAGGGAGGGACGGAGGGAGAGAGGGAGGGATGGATGGAGGAAGGGAGGGAGGGAGGGAGAGGTGGGGGGGAGGGAGGGAGGGAGGGAGGGACGGAGGGAGGGAGGGAGGGAGGGAGGGAGGGAGGGAGGAACGGAGGGAAGGAGGGAGGGAGGGGGGGGGGGGGGGGAGGGAGAGAGAGAGAGGGAGGGTGGGAAAGAGGGAGGGAGAGACATTTTTACTGCGACCTCGTACCATTCCAAAGTACAGCCTTATTACGAGCGACGTCTATACGTAGGTAGGTGCCTCTGCCATCGACTGCTTCTGTCGTCCTCACAGCTGTACGCTGCAGGAGTACCTACGAAACAAAAAACTGAGCCATCCCACGGTAGGGGATGCGCTTTGTTTTTAGCCAAAAAAAGGTATACCTGATCGGTTGAGCTCCTCAAGTGTGGGCCCATCGGTTAGTACGACAATTACATAAGTATCTATATGGTCTAGGACTAGCGCATAGAGCGTTGGTTGGGTTTTGCGCGAACGAATGCCTTCGAAGTCATGTAGTATCGGGTGAGATATTGACAGATATTCTCACGTTAGGAGCCCAGAAAATTCTCAGAATCTGCTGCTGCATTTTTACGGTGGGATGGCTCAAGTATCATCAGGGCGAGTACTGCGACTTTCGACATTGATGCTGTACACTGCGGTACACTTCTTGTCGAGCTACAGTAGATATCTCTCGATAGAGCTGGTCGAGAAGTGCCGGCTGGCCGCCCGCTGTGACACAGTGGATGAAAAAATCGCTTACAGTAGCAGAGATGGGGACAGACGCGATAGAGTCAGCGCGCGGGTGGAGTCAGCACGCGGAGTAGTGCCGGTTGCCGCTATTTAGTTACAACACTTGCGTTTCCGGCTGGCACATACCGGCACTACGTACGGAGGGGCCACTACTGTGTTGCGGTCGCGATTGCTGTTGATGCGGTGCGATGCGATGCGATGCAACACAAGAGGGGTCCGCTTCGTGCTACGTGAGCAGCAAATCAACAACTAAAGCCCGCCAACGCGTCATACGATAGGTGCGTGCTGCGTTTTTTGGCGAACAAGTTTAGAGTCATCCCACGGAAGGGGCTAAAAACCGGTCGCCCCGGTGGCGTATCAGGTTATCCTTGAACCTGGTATAGGTCAGTTTCGCGAATTCAAATCCCCCTGGAGAGCATACTCGAATAAATTCGAGGGGGCTTTTGCTTGTGCACAAATTAACTTGCGGAAAGCGCGAAAGCGTGAGTTAGCAACACTCGATGAAAAATCGACAAAGCAGTGGGATTGCTGAACCCTGTGCGTGATAAAAATTGAAACGCAAGAACCGGGGGGGAAAAAGGGACGACACCTGTGACCACGGCTTGTCCAGAAGCTGGAAAGTAGATGTGTGCGAAAAAAAGGGGTGCAGCAGATTCTAATAATTTTCTGGGATCCTGAGGGCCCAGATTACCGAGGAACTTGCCAAATCGAATTTCGATTTTTTTTTATAGAATTTAATTTAATTTGCATCTGATTGGTCAAGAAATGAATCACCAAGCAGGCATTCTCAGAATTATTACGAAAAATCAAATTCAACAAAGAAGTAAAAAAAGACTTTCTCGGTCGAATTTAGTCGAAAATCGAAATTGAATTTAGGGAGTTTGTCCACCTAGACATGGCTTGTTCTGTGTAACCGAAGCCGGCCACGCGAATTGGTGCCATGCCGTCGGCTGATTGAGAGGCGAGAAGCCACCATTGCGAGAGGTAGGACCACCGGAGTAGCCGCAGCGCGGCCTCCGAAGGTCCTTAGCACAGCGTAGACCGCCTGCGACGCTTCGAAAACAACCGAAACCGCCGCAAACCCAGTTTTTCGTCGCCCTGCACCTCGAAAGTTACACGACCAACTACCACATGATGACTTCGCTCAGAAGTTCGACCGCTATATCCCCGTCGCTGCTGCCCGTGTCGGGCGGCGGGGTGGCGCCAGCACATCCAAGAGACGCCTAGAGCCATAGCCTCCAAGCCGCTGCCGGCCAAAAGAATCTGCCGCTAGCCGCGGCGCTCCGGGGAGGACGCGAGCCATCGCTCGCCTCGGTCGTTGCCCACGTTCGTTGACCCTTTTGCGTTTTTTGAATTTTTTTATTTCCTAGAACGCACTGCGCCGTTCCTTGATAAGAACCAAAGTTGAATTTTTCGTGTACTTTTCATGAAATAAAGATAAAAAAATCGAAATTCGATTTGGCAAGTTCCTCGTTAATTCGGGCCCTAACATGAGGAACTCATCAATACTTCACCCGAAACATGCCTTCGAAGACATTCGTTCGCGCAACCCGACCAACATTTCTATGCGCTAGTTCTACTAAATTACTGCTAATAGTAGAACAAATACCTCGTATACTCGTAAAAAAAAAACATACCAAGGCCATTTCTTAACACAGTCGGATTCGGTCAGTCGAAAACGGCCTTTTTCGACTGGACTTTTTTTCGACTGGATTTTTCCGGTCCTTTTTCTTATCGTCAGTCGAGTCGATTTTATAGTTTTTTTGCTCTTCCTAGAGGCGGTTGGTGTGAGGAAGCACTGCTGTATGGCAGACGGAGATCGGTTGGCAGCTCTGTGCTTCGCGCGTTCTTCGCGAGCAACGCGTGCCTCGCTCGCGACGAACCTTTGTCCAAGCGGGTTGGTGGCATTGGGCTCAGCCGAAAGCCGCCAAAGCTAAAGCAGGCGCAGCCGTTGTTGGCAAAATGGCATCGATGACGCGCGCTGTTGCCGTCGTGTGATACACGCTGTTGGCAATCGGAGCAAGGAGTGCGCCACGCTGACTTGCGGCGAGAAGCAACAGCAGTGATAGCCAAGCCAGCGTCGGCGCTGTTGTACGATACTGCTGTGTGGTACCTGGTATGGGTGTGTGGGCGTGTGTTTTGCGTTGGATGAGCGATGCGATGGGTTCAAAAAACAGGTGTAAACTTTTTCGACTGAGTTTTTCGACTGGCAGATCCAGCCGAAAAAGTCGAGTTTTTCGACTGGATCCCCCAGTCGGAAACTCAGTCGAAAAAAAATCGACTCGAAAAAGCCCTCGTGTAAGAAAGCCCGATTTGGGCTTCAGTGGAAAAAGGCCGTTATCGACTGACAAATCCGACTGTGTAAGAAATGGCCTAAGCGACAGTTCTCACTTGAGTAGGTCAAGCGGTCAGAGGTAAGAAACCTTTCGCCCAAAAAGTGTAACCCGGTCGTGTGGGACGACTCTTTTTTTTAATGTCCCGGCTCCTAAACCCAATATGATTTGAATCTCAAACGTCTTCCATCATGTTCTTCGTGTGTCACTAAAAAACAAAACAAACACTACACCAGCAGTTGTGAGATCGAGAATGTCGTCGAAAACTCATGTCTGCACAAAGCTGTGTGCGAAACTTCGATCTCGCCTGTTACGGAGGGGGGGGGTGAATTGCCAAAAAGAAGGACATCATTTGTCGGCGACGCCCCTTAGTGCTATTAACAGCTACTGTGGTACCAAGATCAACATCAACTGGGTGATACAAAGACGTCGAGGCTTTTCGTTGTACACCTGTGCGGTGGGATTGCGAGGTGGGCTTACCGCACTTCTACATTTGTCCCTAAGGTCAATTTTTTGGGGTGAGAGAGGCATGGAGAACGCGTGCTAAGACAGAGAGGCACCAATTTTTTTCTGACGTTCCTCAATTTTTGGGAGCATTAAGACCTCTCCCGAAAAACTGATCTAGGGAAGAATAAAGCTGCTACCGGATGAGAAATCCCATGGCCCAGGTGCACAACGAGAAAATCACGCAAAAAAAATTCGCCCATTTCCGACGATTTTGGGTGAAGGAGCCCCGTCATTCAGAAACCATTTCAGACGAAAAGTGCTACCACCTCTATCGTAGCACGCGTTGGAGATCCCTAAGTGAGAGGCCTCCCATATACTACGAACACCCCTCTACCGCAGAATACGCATCCGCACCTTAGAGCAGGACATGACCTCGCTGACGTCGCAAGCTGCCTGGTACGACGGGTCCTCCTCGTGCTTCATCTCCACGTACACTGGAAAATATCGACCAATAGACGGGCGGGGGGGGGCATCCATCCACAAAAACATTTACACTGATATGCGAGTTTTTAACAGCAGTAGTATGGAAAAGGGAAACAACAACAAAAAACGTACGTAAATGTATGGTATTTAGTATGGGAAAGGGGAAAAACAGTATCTGGGAATACGTTCAAGCATAGAAGTCGATGAAAAATACATGCCTTGTTTTTTTGGGCATGCTGTTGTCCGGCGGTCTTGATTTTTTTTCCCACTTTCAGCGGCGGGGGCAAGAAAAGGGGCCTTCGGTACATTACGACGCATGTCGGTAACCCGGCCGAGCTCCGTGGCGGTGCTTTGAGCATTCAATGTCGCTGAGCTGGCTCTGTTTTTCAAGAGGTTGCGTTCCGCCTCGCTGAGCCCAGTAGGTGTGGATGGAAACCCCACAATTTGTTGTTCATTTTCATTTTATAAAAGTTCATTTTCGTCTGCCCACCCCGCTCTCAGATGTTTCGTGCTTGCAACTTGCTGGACAATTGTCTTTCATGCTGCGTCATGAGCTGTGTCACTCGACGGCCGCGATAACAATACAAGAGAGGGGGTTATGTGCCACTGTCTTGAGTTACCACCACGCGTTCCCGTGCCAGCTGCATACACCTTTAGATATCGATCAATAAGCATATTGATCATCTTGTCAGGTGAGGGCCAGATGATCTCACGGATCTAGCACTATTAATAGTATATGTTTCCTGGGTTGGATCTGTACCACAAAAATCCTACACCACACCTCATAGCGAGACTTACGTGATATATATGATATTAGTATATGTTTCCTGGGTTGGATCTGTACCACAAAAATCCAACACAACACCTCATAGCGAGATTTACGTGATATACGTATATGATCTATATGGTCTACATGATCTACATGATCTGTATGGCTTATATGGTCTATATGACCTATGTCGTCTATACGATCTATGTGATCGATATGATCGATATGGGCTATGTTATCTATATGGTCTATATTTTGACCCTGGCACAAACTACACTGTAGTTCCGAGGGGAGTCGCCGACCTATATCCTTAATGAGGGCACACAACCCGTAATACGCGCGATCGGAGTATCACACACAGCTTGCAAAGATGAGTCTCGACAAAATCTTCGATCTCGCAGCTGGAGTGTATTTTTATTTTTATAATATGGTCTATATGATGTACACGATCTATATGGCGATCTGTCCGATTGTGAATGGGGAGCTGGCCAAGGACACTGTTTTTTTTTTTTTTGTTCAGCTTTTTTCAGTTTAATGATGCGGATGCCACCGAATTTCTTCCGTGCGACAACGCCTCTCAGAGCCGTTCGCGGCTCTTGGTGTCTGCAGGTACATCAAGCAAGCTCCCTCATGCGGGAGTACTACTGCTGTGCGCGATACCCACGAGGCCCGTGGGACCGAAATAGTCGGCTCCGGCGACCTGAACTCGCCCGCGTAGTTGGTCTCTGTGTTGGTGTATTTCCTCCTTCCCCCCACTTTGCTGCAGTGTACTCCCCACCACTGGCAACACCTGCAGTACAGATGCTCCCAGTACTCGGGAGTAAAAGCAAGTGCTCTCGGGGGGAAATACCGGGGGTATCGGAGGTACTCTGTGAATGCTGACAGTATTTCGGAGATAACGTACTGCGGCTGCTGCTAGTAGTCGCAGTAATTCGGGTATGTACGTACCAGGTAGGTGCTGTACTGCGGATGCCGCCAGAACCACAGTACATCGACATGTCATACTGCGGATGCTGTCCATGCTCAAAAACAATTTTGGATGCTCTGTATGGCCGGCGCTGCACGTACTGGCAGGTTCTCGCACGCTGGTACTGCTGCGAGTACTCGGGTCATCCCACGGTAGGGTTTGTAAAGTTTGAGCCAAAAAAAGGTATACCCTCTGTCCGGTTGAGCTCCTCGAGTGAGGAACTACCGATGGTATAATGTAGTCAAGTAGTTTCACGAGTACATACCGGAATGTTTTTCAGGACTGAGGCATAGAAGCTTGGTCGGGTTGTGCGAACGAATGCCTTCGAAGTCATGTAGTATCGGGTGATATATTGACAGATATCCTCACGCTAGGAGCTCAGAAAATCCTTAGAATCTGCTGCTGCATTTCTCCCGTGGGATGGCTCACTCGCAGAGCCAAAGTACTCTCAATATGCAATATGCGCATAATACATGGAGTACGGAGTAACCTCCCATCACTCCATACCATCCAAGTCTTACGTACCGTTTCGATAATGTACTTTCCATGTTTTTGCAACAAAATAATCCCAGACGGTCCCACGAGTGGGAACTGGAGCAAGTTACTTTCGGTGAGGTGGGAACTGGAGTACCTGCGTAAGGTACTCGCTGTATTTCAGGAGTATATACTGCGATTACTCGCAGTAATTCCGGATTGTGCACTGCGAATACTGCTATATACTCGGGTATAATAGATCATACTGGGTTCAACAGCTACGAGTGTTCATGCGCTGTCTTCGCTGGTCGCTTGTCCCTACTGCTGTTGCTCTGTCTCTTGTTGATACGGATTGATTCGAATCTCAAAAAGTTACAGAATTATGTCCGCTATTTATAGAAACTTGCGAGTACTTTATTTTGTATTTTTCCTGAGTGGGCTCGGTTGGTACATCCCCGGCCTCTCCACACCTTTCACTTGAACACCGCCCCCTTCCATTACCTGCGCAACGGTCCAGCTTTTCTACTACTACTCCCGTCACCTTTTTCTAGTTGCACGAAGTTGCATCATACCAGGTCATCATACCAGATCCCAACTGAGCTCAGCTTGGTTCATCATCAGCTCAGCTTGCGCCGTGCGGTGCCGTGCGGTACTGCTGTGCCGTGCTGTGCCGTGCTGTGCCGCGCGGCGTGCTCTGCTGTACCTTCTCTTTCGCACAAGCTATAGGTATCACTCGAAGTTTCATAATACCTGGTGCCGGTGCTACACCAGGTTTGTACGTACTACGTTGTTGGATCACCAAAAATGCACTCCAGCTCTGTTCAGCCCAGCTACAGCTCAGCAGCGCCGCGCTGTGCGGTGCCGCGCGGTGTCGTGCCGTGCCTTGCGGTGCGATGGTGTGTCGGGCTGCGCTATGCTTTCTTTCGAACATACAGTACCAGGTATCAGCGAAGTACTTGGTACCAGGTACCGGTATATAGACTATGTACGTGTGTACTCGTCTTCTTGCTTTCTTCATTTGATTGTCCTCTCTCGGTCCTCTTCATGTTTTTTACTTTCAATTTACACCCGTACTGCCGATCAAAACGTGACATTGGCAACAAGCACACAGCCCAGCATCGGTATTATGCGAGTTAATGTGAGAACAACAACAACAACGACAGGTCATTCAGCTCTGCACAAGTAGCTCTTGGCATTATCAATTCGCTAGTTGCACCAAATCGCGGGCCTCTTGTTTCTGCCCTCTTCGTATTTCGTTGTATTCTTCGTTGCGCGAGCGTAGCGGGCGGCGTCAGCCGCCCCCGGAGCGGAGCTCTTGTGCCAGGGTTCTTGTAAATGTCCACGATTCAGCAGCAGCAGCAGCAGCAGCGGCAGTAGCAGCAGCAGCAGCAGCAGCAGCAGTGGCGGCCGCGCCGAGCCCAAGACTACATACTCAAAGCTCTCAAGTCGGTTTGCGGAATGCCGGTGTTGCAACGAGCACCGAACATAGCACACGATTGTGTGGGCCATCATCGTCGTGTGTGGGCCGTGTAATCAACATTTGAGTAATCTTCATGCCGCCAACGTCGAGCACACGGCAACAACAGCAGTTATTACGAAAAAGGAATACATCAGCCATCGACGCATCATCCGCATCTCCGAGTCTCCGAGCTTGTATATATCATTGCAATCTGGGTGGAAATATAGCGGCCGTCGAGGTGTCGGTGCAAAACGGCTGGTGTTTACATTGCTGTGTAGATGTGGTATACATGTACCAGCTCGTTTGTCATATACTATTAATAGAGCCGGTACGAATATGTGTCTTCCGTGTTTCATATGCACGAGTAACGGGGGGCGAGTAGAACCATTTATCTTCCTCATAGTACGCATACCCATGCCCACGATGCGCAATAGCGAAAAGCTCTGCCGCGCCTCTCTGCACCCCTCTGTGCATGACAGCAGCCCATCCGTATGCAACGAGTACTTGCCGCACGTGACAACAACTCTAAGGAGGCGGGCAATCCCGCAATCCTACATCATTCACATATTTGTGCAGATTGCACCGCGGGTTCGAACGTCGTAGTCGTCATCGTGCTGACTCTGTAGACAAGGCTAGCTTGCTGCTGCTGCTGCTGCTGCGCAACGAACGATGGTGCTTGACCCAGGTGCACTTTACCTGCGTAGAGAGAAAGGCATAGCCCTACCACACCCGCCACTTGAAGGGGAGCAGCCATCGGCAACAGCGCACTTCACGGTCACAGTCAGCCAATCCACAGAAATGCCGTGCAGCTTGCACACAGGGGAGCAGGGGAGAGAGAGGCCGGCCGGA
Source organism: Undaria pinnatifida (assembly GCA_012845835.1). Lineage (NCBI taxonomy): Eukaryota > Phaeophyceae > Laminariales > Alariaceae > Undaria > Undaria pinnatifida. Next base: position 8,441,978 of record JABAKD010000011.1, read on the forward strand.
GGCTCGAAGAGGTTTGAATTTTGAAGCTTTTGGGGAGAGTTCGGAGTTCCAGAAAACAATACAAGCATTCTTTTCTTAAAATTACTTTCCTATTTGTCCCCGAAAATTCGTTTTTCGTTGCCACGCCTGACATCCCTGCGGCGTTAATCGTGCTGGAGCGCTCGACGCCAGGAAAAGGTGAGACGTGTAGGAATGCCGTGTTACCGTGCGTTAAAACCGATTGTGATGCCTGCTGAGTTGGTACGGAACGGGCGAAACCTCGATCGGTGTTCGCCCCGAAAACCGCCCTAAACTGGCTGTAGCCCTCCAACTCAAGTGCTCTGCGGTAAGCGACAAAGCCAACAGCTCTGCCGGCGTGCAACAGCTAACGATGCGGCGGTTGAGGCCGTCGTCGTCGCCGCCACCAGCTTTACTGCGCTCCCGCGCGAGGGTAATGGGACGAGGAGGCTGACGAGAATCCGCGCAAGGTTGCCGTAGTGTTTCGCCCCTCGCACCCCTAGCTGGTGCTTTCTCGGCACTTGCGCAACCTTTGCGCAACGACGATCAGGCCGGGAAGCCCCTCTGAAAACAAGTGATTTGTCAGTTTGTTGCAATTTTTTCTCGCCCAAATGATCTTCTGGCGGTCAGAATCTCGCTTATACCCATCCTATCCTGCTGAGTGCTGAGTACCAGGGGTAATCTCGTACAGCAGTGCAAGTAGTCTCATATTCGAAAAATAAGCGAACTAGTCGCGTGCGCCCCTCGTAGCCACCGCTTGCGACTCGACCGGGCAGCTAGCCTGGACACTCGGCGGATGCCCCTCCGCGACATTTTTGAACGCACAAAACGCTTCTTCTCTTCTGCTGCGGGGCTGTTGCTGCCTCGCTGCTGCTGATTGTTAATTTTCCAGAGGAGCGAACAATCAGCAACAACCCCCCCCGTAAACTTTCACTCATCCCGTTGTATCATGTATTCTCCCTGCTGCTCTTGGATGACGTCTGAGAGGGCGAGCAGGCGCACAGGCGAGACGCCTGGTTTCCCGCGTGTATTTCTGCCCCACGCTATCCACGTACCCATACGATTGTGAAAGAGTTTGCCCAGAGGCAAAGAGGGCCGACGGTGCTCGAATGCGCCGTTCATGCGGGAAGCCCGCTTGGGGCAGGCTCGGCATACGAGAATGCGCACGGAACTAATCGTTTTCCTAATAATTGTAATGTTCAGTCTCAGGTGTTATCTGTGCAACAATGTGTACTAAATAAATTACGAGTGTGAATAGATATGAGCTACGACCACACACTTGTGATGCAGCAGCACACCAGAGCACCAGGTACCTGGTACACAACAGCAGTACCTGGTATCATCCATCGAGACTAAACGACTGGTGGCCTGCTGGTGGCATGATGTATCAATACCAGAAGTACGCATGATAGGTTGAAATTGAACTGGGGTTTTCGTTGGGCATTTTCCGTCACATTGTCCAACCTGCTGCCGACGTATTGATTACTGGTACGCTATTAATACCAATATCAGCAGTATATAGGCAGGAGGAAAGGACATTTTCACTCGCATTATCAATACTATTTAATACCAGGTATTGTTCACCAGGTTCCTGTGTACGTACGCACTTGATCACTGGCAACAGTGTACCAGACAGTACTCAGCGTGTGTCGGCTCCTGTTGTGACCCGAACCGTCCCGTTTTCCGGGCAGCGCACGAGTTGATAGCCCCCAGAATCAGCTTTGCACGCAAATATAGCATGCCGCCACCCCTTCCATTGCCCATTATGCGCTGGCGTCATGCACCTGGTATACAACGGTACCCTTGTACCTGATACCTGGTTATATATCGTATCATGTCTTGAGTCACCGACCATGCGTCATAATCATATCCGGTCCTGTCCCGCTCTGTCCTTGGCCCTGTCGGCGGCCCCGACATCGCCTAAAATGCTGTACGAGTAGCCATGCGTCGGACCGGCCGCTATGGTGTTGCTATCTGTTGCGAACTAATGTGATGCAGGCACGCATCCTCCTGTTTTTGTAGTCCCGAAGTACACCCTCTCTCTGTACGAGTATACTTGTCGGAGTTATACTCATGATGAATAATGCAGCAGAAGTTTACCAGTAGCCTTGTTCTAAAGATCTATTAACTGTCCAGTCTATTCAAGTATCAGCAGTTTTCTTATTGTACTTTTATTATATGTCGTACCAGGTTTGCGTAACGCCAAACGACTGCGAGTAGACTACAGGTGTTTAGTGCTGGTACTTCGTTGTATAATATTTAGTGGCGTTATTCCTGGTTGTTTTCCCGTCGCTGTATGGTAATGTCATATACCAGTAGCAATTATTACCAACCGTCAGAATTGTCCCCTTCAAGAGTTTATAGCTGCTGCACAGATTGAGTTGCCCCCCCCCTCTACTACGCCGCCCCCCCCCCGCCCCCGGCCCACACGCCTTAACAAAGCTCCGCCCTCCCCTCACCGGTTGTACGACTTACAGGATATACGTTGATTAACTGATGCCCTTCCTTCCACAGCTGTCAGATTTTGTTCCCCTCAGAGACGGGTTTGTTTCCGCGCACGTATTGATTAACATCACCCTGTTGACCCTGGTGCAAGCTACACTGAAGTTCCAAGGGGAGTCGCCGACCTATATCCTTAATGAGGACACACGCCCAGTAATATGCGCGATCGGAGTATCACACACAGCTTGCAAAGATGAGTTTCGACGAAATCTTCCATCTCACACCTGGAGTGTATTTTTATTTTTATAATATACCAGTAGCATGATTTGTTTCCGCGGTTTGACTTGCCAGGTATTTGGGTTGGGTGATTCTTCATTGTGTAGTGCTACTCTTTTGTACCCGTTGTGTGCTACCGGCATTCTGTTTTGGGTTCATTGGTCTCTCTGACGGGGGCATCTCTGTACCACAGCCTCGTCCTCGACCTTAGCCTTGGCCTTGCCTTTGCCTCAGCCTCCTTAGGGTTGAAACCCCTTTAGAACTGCACCCAGGTTTTTTGGGGACAAACTACTTGGAGTTAGTGAGGGGACAGTTTTTGCAGCAGTGGACTCAGCACAGAAAGGGCAGAATGGAGGAACCAATTGCGAGTCGAGGGTATATCACATCTTGTGGAAGTGGATATCATACTGACATAATCGACATTTGTATGTATGATACTCAAGATTCGAGATTATGTTTCAAACTGAAACGAAGTCTATTACGGATATATGATACCCACGAAGGAAGAACCGTCATGTAGTGATAAGTGCAAAGGAAAAATGTCCACGCCCACCCTTGCAGATTCAAAGACTCTCCTCGGTCGCGAGGCTTCGCTCCGCCTTGCCTTGCCCTGCCCTGCCTCCTCTTTGCTTTGCCTTATACCGTTCTCGTGTTGTTGTGGTTGTGGTTGTGATTGTTGTTGTTGTTGTTGTTGTTGTTGTTGTTGTTGTTGTTGTTGTTGTTGTTGTTGTTGTTGTTGTTGTTGTTGTTGTTGTTGTTGTTGTTGTTGTTGTTGTTGTTGTTGCTGTTGCTGCTGTTGCTGTTGTTGCTGCTGTTGCTGCTGTTGCTGTTGTTGTTGTTGTTGTTGTTGTTGCTGCTGCTGTTGCTGCTGTTGCTGTTGCTGTTGCTGTTGTTGTTTGTTGTTTTTACTCTTGCTGCTGTTGTTGTTGTTGTTGTTGTGTTGTTGCTGTTGCTGTTGCTGCTGTTGTTGTTGTTGCTGTTGCTGTTGCTGTTGCTGTTGCCGTTGCTGTTGTGGTATGACACCCGCGCAGAAGAGGCGTCGTGTGGTGAGGAGTGATAAGGAAAACGACCCACGCCCACCCTCGTGGGTGCAGACATTCTCGATCGCCTTGCTGCCTTCCGCGTTGCGCCGCCTCTCCTCGCCTCTCCTCCCTCTCTTCGCCTTGCCTTGTCTGCTTTTTTTGTTTGCAATATCCCCTCCTCGTGTTGTGGTTGTGGTTGCGGTCGCGGTTGCGGTTGCTGTTGCTGTTGCTGCTGCTGCTGCTGCTGCTGCTGTTGTTGTTGTTGTTGTTGTTGTTGTTGTTGTTGTTGACGATGTTGACGGACCTACTACCGTAGTCTGGTTGCTGCTATCATTAGTAATAGTGCTCTCTCGGTGGTAGTGGAACGTGCTATAGTGAAAAATGGGCACCGACACGGAAGAAGATTGAAGACACCGCTTTTTCTGCCCCGAACCACGATTTCATTGTTTCAACAGCTGGGCTTACCAACATACCCCGTACACACACCGCGAGCCTTGAAGCCGTCCATCGTCCATCCCGGCAAGACACGCACCCTCGGACACGTAACCCCCACCTCCGCCCACCGGTATCCAACTGCGCTTCAGGTACACACCCAGCAGGAAGCAGTCACCTGCCTGCTGGTGGGGAGAGGGCTTCCTTTATAGGTGCTTGGCGCGCCTTCCTACCCCTCAACTTCCATCCTCCATCTCCCCCCTCCGCTTCGTGCTGGCAGGGTTGGCGTGCCTGGAGGGCGCATGCGTAGCGCCGAGCCACCACTAGCAGCGGCAAGAGAGGGAGAGCGGGCCGCCTCGTGCGGGAGGCGTAGGCGATGACAGCGCTTTCGGAGCCGCTGGAGATAGGGTCGGCGGACGCCCGTGTGGCGTCCCCCGTCCCCTCGGATTACTCGCCGCCGGCCTCTCTCGCGCCGCTCTCGACGGCGCGGCTAGGGAGAGGGGACAACGGCATGGGGTGGAAGCAGTCGGTTACGCGATCGGTGAGTGCGGCGATGGGGCGCGCGGTTCGTCGGTATCGGCGCTTGAGTGGAGTTCGCGACGGTAGCGTTTCGCGCGCGTGCTTGTTTTTGAAGAGAAAATGCGCCGGTGGTAGCCCGGCGCTGCAGAACGTTTGCTAAACGTTTTTGGCGGTTCTCCGTGGGGGGAGGGGTGGTGGTGGTGGCGAAGTTTGTCCTGCGTGAGCTAATTCCGTCTAGTTCGCTTGTTTTGTTTCTGTGGCTTGAACTTCCAGCACGCGGGCAGCGCTATCCCTGTTATCACCCCCCCCCCCAAAAAAAAAGGAGTGCAATCTAACCCAGAGTATTTTGTCCCCGAAACATAGGTGCACTTCGAAACGGTTTGTGCTGAATTGGTATGTGGGGGGGGTTCATGGCGTGCGGGCGATGCCTTTGGCATCGTAAAATTTCGCAGCCGTCGACCTCGAATATTATTAGTATGGATACAGTATTTTGTAACCGTTGCTGCCGCAACAAAACGTTTTGGCTGCACTCCTTGCGTGATTGCTTGTTGAACGAGGCGTACAGCATGCGTTTTTTGGTACGCCGACCTCTGCCCCCAGCTCTTTAGTTGTTGTCGTGGTATTTTTAGACGTTGTCACGACGTGTACAGCTGAGGGTCTCGATGGTCGGGCGACAGGAATATTGTTGCGGTCGCGAGGTATTGTAGAGATTGTGCACCCGGCGCGGCGAGCGGGGAGGGGCTGAACGGGGAGGGTTAGCGGCGAGTTTCCCTCCCTCTATCGCCATTTATTTGTCTCGGCTTTTGTTTCGCCGGCCGCTGTTGAAACTGTTGGATCACCGACAACTATCGTTGCCCGCGCCGCTGATCGTGCGGGGCCATTGTGACGGTGGTTTTGATGTTACTTTTTTTTTTTTTTTTTCATCCTCCGGCGGATGGGGAAAAATAAAGCTTTAGCTCACCACACTTCCACGTATTTTCATACGCGCTGTGTGTCGATTTAACTCAGTTGCTTTCGCAGCCCAACGCTAGCTGGCGCACCCTTCGGATGTTGTTACGTTAACTCATTTCCCTGAAAACTATCATAGGTGTGATGACTAAGAACATATATACTGTCGTGATGCCGTATTAGCGTGGTGCGTTGCCAGATGGCAATACCGGCACTAAGGTGGCACGTTGAAGTATGTTGGGATGGTGCGGTACTCTGTAGGATGAGGTCTTGAGAAGCGGTTTGCGTCGCGCTAAGCTTGGGGCCCCGCGTTAAACGATACCGCACTACAGCGGAACCACGCCTGGACCACGTTGGGGGCGGACTCACGACGCCGCCGCTTTTTGCGCGCCGATTTCGCGCGATATTTGGCGGGGAAAGGAGTTCGACCCCAGCATTCGCTTTTTTAACCCCTTTAGGACCCAAAATCCCTACCTGTACTAAATTCAAGTATTTTTGTCCCCCAAAAGGGTTCCAGTTGTAAAAGGCGTTACGGGCGGGCGGCGGGCGGTTCGCGGTCGACCTATGCTCCCTCGGTGTATCTCGGGAGGGTTGTATGCACACTGCGCTTGATGGTGCTGATGTAATGGGTGACCTGGCGTTTTCTGCGATGGGGGTGGCACTTTTTGACCGCTTGTTTTGTTCTGACCGGGCTCCTTAACCGAGGAGATTGCCAATAAATTTGGAATCTCATTTTTTTTGTTTTCGTGTTATTTTAGATTGTTCCAAATGTACGTACCCCATGATATTTTCCTTCATCGGGTAGATAGCAGGTACGATTTCTACAATTTTTCGCAAGGTTGGTTCTTGGGGGTAAGATACAGAGCTCCATGAGGTGAAGTGGCCTAAAGAATATGAGGTGCTCCCGTACCGTTGCATGTCGCACCTGGTGCAGAGTCTGTAGCTCATGTCTCTTCTTACGCTTTTTTCTCCTACGCCCTTATCTCCATTCTCCGCCGGCAGACCCAGGGAAGGTCCGCGGCTGTTGATTATTTCGACGAACGGGGGGGACGTGACGCAGATAGGGGGTTTAGCGTCGCGGAGTCCGGCGATGCGGGGGAGAAGGGGGCGGGGCTCAACGGCGAGGCCCGTCGAGAAGCCGACGCGAGCGGGAAGAGTCACGATCTTGGGGGCAAGAGCGCGAGCGTCCTCCCTGAAGGGCTGGCGCTGACGTTGCTCCCAGAGGAAGTGGGCGAGAACGGGGTCTATAGCATTGAAGAGGGGGGAGGGGTGGGCGGGGGTGGAGAAGAAGGGGGCGGAGATGAGGGCCAAGAGGTCCGAAATCGAGAAGGAGCTTCGTACGCGACACCTGGGGTCGAGGGGGCCGAAGGGGGTCGGCTGGACGGAACAGATCGCCTAATGAACGGTGGTGCTGGCGCCCACTCGGAGGCGGGGGGTGGGGGCGGCGACCCGAAAGCACGACCGGGCGAGCTTTCAGTGGACCTGTGGCCGCCGGACGCGACGGAACCGCCCCCCCCGTCGGCGCGCATATCTATGGGCTCCTTCTCCATCGGTGGGGAAAATTGGTGGGGCGGGCATGATAGAGGCGACGGCGAAAACAGCGGCGGACACACCCGCGGTGGCGGCGGTGGTGGGGGTGGGGGGGGTGGGGGCGGTGGCGGTGGCGGAGGTGGTGGGGGTGGCGGAGGTGTTGGGGGTGGAGGTGGTGGTGGAGGCGGCGGTGGCGGCGGAGTCGGCAGCAGCGGCGGTAGCAGCGGTGATAGTAGCGGTGACAGCAGCGGTAGCGGTGGAAGTGGCAGCGGTATCGGCAGTAGCGGGGACGCTATGACCCCGGCGGGCGGGGGCGGCGAGGACGAGAAAATGCCTTACGCGCCGGGACAGGAAGGGGCCGGTGGCGGCCCCAGCCCCGGGGGGGCAGGGCTTGGGGCTGGGGGGAGCTCTGTCGCGGGGGGTGACAGCGGGCGATCGCCGGCGTGGAAGAGCGGGGCGGTCGGGGGCGGGGGGGGGTAGCGGGGGGGGTAACGGTGGGGCCGAGCCTGGGGGGGCGAGCGTGGAGGTTGATATGGTGTCGGTTCTTGCGCCGTCGGGGCGACCGCTGGGCGAGACGCGGTTGACGCGGTCGACCACCGACCTGCAGAACATGCCGCCTGCGAGCTTGCTGCGGCAGACCAGCAAATATTTGCACGAGGACTTGCCGATGGCGAAACGGCGACAAAACCAGTGAGTGAAACGTCGTGTTAATACTTTACAAACAGTGCAGCGTTCATGAAACATCGACCATGCAGGTGCCCCCGCCGTGCGATGTGGGGGGAAAGCGGGAGGTAGTGGCGGAGTGTTTTTGTGTGTTGAGACAGTGCGTATGCCCCCTCTTGGGTTATAGGTTTATTGATAGATGTTGTAGTTGTCGCAGCGTCGAGTTAATCGTTTATGAACAATACGGCGTTAATGAAAGGTTGCTATAGTTGTCATGATTGGGAGGTGGAGGGTGGCAGGCGGGAGATAGTGGCCGCGTATTTTCGCTTGTTGAGAGCGCGTACGTCTCCGCCTTGACGGTGGAGGGATGATATGTTGCCGTGTTCGCTGGGTTAGCACGGAGTGTTGCTGGAGCGGAGGGTGTTGCCAAAGGACGGATCGTGCGAGATTTGGAGCCTCTGACCAGTTGTCGTTCCTGTCCGATGCCTCGTTTCATTTGCTGTGTCAGGGACGATGCGTCGACTATGTCAGACTATCCTGTCGGTACAAGTATCGTATCGGGTACGCGCGTTTGCTAGAAAAACAGAGTTAAACCTGGGGTTCTTGGAATAACGGCTTCGCTATCCAACCAAGGCGTGGATAGCTGTCGTCCCTTCACGTTCCGCTGTTCTGTCATGCTGTAGAAAAACAATGTGTCGCGTTTATTTTACGCGGCCCCGCCGAGGGATCGAGTCAGTTGTCGCTACCTTGCCTCTTAGCTTCAGTGTTGATGGGGCAGAGCCCGTCTTGAAACACGGTGCTCCTTGCTAAACGCCTGCCTGATTCAACCCGCTTTTACGAGCAGAACTTGTGCTGTTGACGGGGGAAGTGTCCGCGGCGGAGATGGATGGGCGGTACTATCTCACCTTGCATGCGTGCGTCAGGCCTGTCGATGTGCCCCAGGTGTCTCCCTCCCTCCTCCCCTCCGTCCCTCTGTCCCTTTCCCCCTCCCTCCCCCCCCGCGCCCCGTCCCCCTCCCTCCATTCATTTTCCCGAAAGCGCGAACGTGGACCATGTTTCATGATTAGGTCGACTGTTAGTTGAGCCCCTGCAAACCACCCGCGGCATTGTTGTTAATCACAGACCATCCCCACAAACTGGCGTCGTATGTCGTCTTCCGCCCCCCCCTATCACTAGGCGCGCCAGGGCGAAGCGGCGTAAACGTATATCTTTCGCGGACGAACACGGGGACGACCTTCACCATGTAAGTGGGCACCTTCACGCCTTACAGCGTGCCCTTGTCTTGGCAGTTTTTGGTTGCTCCGCTCCGGACCTTTCGTGCTTTCACTCTTGCCGTGACCCTTGCTCTTGCTCTTGCCTTAGATTACGCTTATGCTTGGCCTTAGCCTTGGCCTTACCCTTACCCTTTCCCTTTCCTTTACCGTTACATCCACCCCTGACTCATGTATCGTTGGCCTTGTTTTTTCATGTACCATTACCCTTGCCCTTAGCCTTACCCTTGCTCCTACTGTCGTCCTTACCGTAGCTTGTCGCTTTTCGTTGTTCGCCCTTCAGAAGCGACACGCACACAGTATATCACGAATTAACCGATGTTCTGCCTCGTCTTGTATGCTTTGCACAAACAGCAAGTATCATAGGTGTGTACTCGTGCTGCTGCTGCTGCTGCTGTCCCGCTATCAGCTGGCACACTTTCGGGCCTCACCACGAGCCGATAGGATCGTATAGTGATGGTGACGACTACGAGAGCCTTGCCATCTTCCGTTTTCCTGGCAGTCGCGATTGCACCATTCGCCTAACACAAGACACACGCTGCTACTACTCGTATTTGTCGAGGACGAGGACAGCCGCCGTCTGCGACATGTCGTTGTTGGTGCACGAGATCGACGGGAGCGAGGGGGAAGACAACCCTCCTCGCGTACAGCACACACGGCGTGTTTCCCCTCGTCCCACCTACAAAGCTTCATCTGCGTGTGCGCTGAGATGCTCTGGTGCAGCGAACTCGTGCGAGTGTGTACGTGGTCGAGCGATCGCCGTTGTTGATTATTTTTTGCGAGAATATTGTTCATCTGTAAATTTGGGTTCATTATAAGGGTCGTCGATCCGATTCTGCCCGTCTGATTCTGCGACCCGAAAATCCATCTCATTTTCGGATTCGGATACGCTGTATTAAGATATGACCTTGGACCTTAGACCGCTGTAATCGCTTTGTCGCCCTCCCTTTCACCCTCCGTCACCGCCGTCAGTCACATGTCATGCAAGGGGCGCATTCGCTCGCATGCATGCCACAGTGTTGTGTTCGGGGAAAATCGCTAGCTGTGGTTAGTTCTACCGCTAGCGATGCGCGCCCAGAACATTTTCGCGTTTCAACTCCCCCCGCCCCTCTTCCCCGCCCTCTGCCCCCTCCTATCATGTGCCGTTTTCCCTCGTGGGTGCTTGTTTCCTGTTACTTTTAGACCAACTATAAGCAGGATCTTTACTACTCGAAGGACGGCTTGCCCGCACCCGGGAAGTCGGGCGGGTGTTGCACAATATCGTGACGCTTTTTTTTGTCGACCCCACGGCGCCGTCGCTTGCTTGTGCTGGGACGGGCTCAGTTGGTGTGCCTTGTATGCATGCCGACCCCGCCCGAGCGAGCTCTACTTTTTTCAATGGCGTTGTGGCAACGCTTTGGAGGCTGTTGGACCGGAAGGGGGCGTTGGCGCAGGGCCCGGGGTTTAAATATGAGGGGGGAGGGAAGGGAGAGGCCAACCCCGGCCCCTCTTGTGTGTATGGATTTGGTTCTGATTTTCGCCGGCGCTGGCGCAGTGGCGCGGTCGGCCGCCCTTGCAATGGCCGGCGCCTGTGGGGAAGACGTAAAACTCAAGAAAATTTAGATTATTCCTCCTTGCCTCGGACTAAAGTAGTGCTGTGAGCAAGCGACACTGAAATTGCCCCCCCCGCCCCCCCCCCCCCCATTTCTCCCGGATTAACCGCAGCCTTGATAGTTTTTTTTGGTGATGAGTTTGGATTGGTGAGCGCTTCTCGTTAGGGTTAGCGCCGTTTTGTCGGAGTGTAAAACCCGCGACTGCAGCCGTGCCGCTGCGGCTGCACGAACAGCAGTTAGTTTCTGGCGTCTTGAGATTGAATGTATCCTTCCCGGTATCGTAACATTTTATATTCTCGCAGCGTTTATGATTACCGCGGCGTGTTGCGGTATTGCGGTAGCTGTTGATAGGCAGCACTTTTGATGAGTCTGAACCACCCGATTGATCGCGGGATGTGTTCGCTGTGGTGTCCTCCCCCCACCCCCCCCCCCCTTTATTTTCCTTTTTTTTTTGCGTCTGCCGGCTGTCACTTGTGCAGTGTCTTGTCTCTTCCGAGGTTGCCTGCATGTATCGCGTTGACAGCCATTTAGTACCCACTCCCCCCCCCCCCCCCCCCCCCCGTTGACCCTCGAGGGACACCAGCTGCCGCATATGTCATGTTGATTTGTTGTTCTTCCCGCACCCACGTTGTAGCATATCGATAGGATAGGATTGTGATCCGCGGAGAGAAACGACGTGGCGACCAACAGACCGAGTGGCCCCCCGACTGACCGACCGACCGACCGACCCGCCTTCACCGACTTTGGGTGTGCTTGGTTGCTTTTGGTTTGAATGGCGTTTTTTTTTTAGAGAGCGAGAAAAACGTAGGGTGTACACTGGGACGGGTGAGAAGGCAGGCGGGGGGGTTTGTCTTGTACCCGCCCCTACACAATTTCAGAGGTAGGGGCTGCTACGGATTATACGTGTAATACGTCTAGAGACGCCGACGTTTAACGGGTTCCACCGCCCATCTTAAGAGTGGAGTACTGACGTGGCGTTTGGAGATAGACATGCTCGCTTTACAAGTAAGGTTGACCACGATATGTGTATCATGCGGTTTGTCGGTCTTCCTCATAGGAGACATAATAAGGTGAGAAGGCTAGGCGAGCTTCTTCTCCGTTAGAAAAGGCTTGCTGTGCACTTTTCGGCTCAACATATGTTGTACGTTTCTTTCTGCAATTTTTTTTATTCGAGAGGTTTTTGGGGGTGAGACGGGGGCGGGGGGAGGGGTCAGTCCAGGTCTGGTTGTTCTGTACAGGGAGGTGAAAAGTGTGTGGCTAAGCGGAATGGTGGATCACAGGACCATGTATCTTTTAGGCTGCGATGTAGTTATGACCTGTTGGTGCTTAAACTTTTTACGAGACGGGGGCAACGAAGCTCTTTCGTTACGCGAGAGTTAAACAAACCTGTCCGATTATTTTCTTGTTTCGCTGCCACTGCTGTATGTTGGTGTCACAGCTAGCTTTCGTGCGCCAAACGCCAGGTGTATGTATGTGCGAACGCACAGCAAGCATGGCGCATTGTGGCACGCACTGACACCTCTGCTGTGTCGTATTCTACCCACCCGTGGCTGTCTTCGACAGCAAGGATGATTTACGCAATACGCAGATAAGTGTACCGATCCTGTTCCGGTGCGATAGCGGTGGCATGAGTCTACAAACCTACTATTTAACATATGTTCCCCTAGTTGTTACGCTAGGGTGTCTACTCGAAACGCGGAACGTCCAAATTCGTCCAAATGTGTCGAATCACGGCAATACTGTATGCAAATGGTTTTGGTAGTGAGCATGCAATGGCTGATTCTACGATAGCCCCCCCTCCGAAACCAGCGATTTCTTTGACGAATGTGTCGCGGCTGCTCAACACGAAGAAATATGCTACGAAAATCATACTTTAATATATTTTCTTTTTTGCAAAGGACTATCGAACGATGACGTCGGGGTGGCAAGAGCACCGCACCGTATTTCAGGGGGTACGGCCGTGGGCTGGTTTCAAAACCGGCGATTTCTTTGAAGAAAAGTTGGGGGGGGGGCTATCGTGGAACGGCTCAATACTACTACTACTACTACTACTACTACTACTACTACTACTACTACTACTACTGCTGTACGCCGGCTTTGGTAGTCAAATTTTAAATGCGATACTACAAGCAAGCACGTGAGTTTTCATCTGAGGGTAAAATGACAATAATTGGGCGTGGTACTGACTATTGCGCCTCGTAGCGTACTGTTGTACGAAGCACGCTCAGGCTGTCTCTGGCAACGCTCAGCGAGATCAGTGAACACATGTTAGTTGGAAAATTAAACGAATGTCTCTGGCAACGCTTAGCGAGATCAGTCAACACATGTTAGTTGGAAAATTGAACGAATGCGTTGCACGCAGGATTTCGGCCTAAAGTATAGACCATACCAGTGATACCAGTATGTGCCAGTATACTGGTATATCCGGTAAAATACTGGAATCGCACCTAACAAAAAAACGGAGACATAAAACTACTGAAAAAGGACCGACAATAATGTGGTTTGCCGCTCTAGAATCTGGGCTATAACGCCGAGAGGCGTCTGCCACAAGAAGTACCCTTACGTCCTGACTCCTGACCTGTCTGACCTGTCTGTCCCGACAGAATGCAACAAACAGGGAGGAAGGAGGGCGAAACGAAAACACAGGTACAGAAGTAGGTACCCCGCTCCGTGACAAGCCGAAATGACCTGGTACACACTAGTGATCTTATCTGTAGTAGTGGGAAATATATAGCTTTTAGTACAGGTGGGACAATGTACAAGCGGATTTGGCAGCTGCTCTTGAGTCCCGAACGCTCTTGTCCCGGGCGGGGTACCCACCATTTGTGCGTAAAAATGCATGAGAGGGCGACCGAAACGATGGCGTGAAACGTTGCAACAAGAAGCACGGTGGAATACACAGACTGGCGGAACGCCAGAAAATGTGATAAAAGTAAACGGCTTGTCGCTCTGCCTACTACCCCTCCCGCACGTTTGGCCGGGGGCCGAGGGAGCTCGGTCTTGACTCAATCAACCCTTGCCGGCGTTTCGATCTTTACAATAATACCCAAAAACTGCTACCACCAATATCGCAGTATACAGTAACCCGACCTCGTGGAGCCCTCTTGTTCCCCTGTCTAGGTGTTTTAGGTTTTTGGCGTAAACTTATTTCAAAGACGTCAGCTGTGTAAGTTCGACCTGTATGTTGAGTGCTCAATGCATTGCAAGCTGTGTGATACGCAGCAGCGTAACGTGGTACCAGGTCGCCAAGTCGAAGTAGCCAAGTCCCAAGTTGGGTTTTGGGGTTTTTGGTCGTATAAAAAATTGAAAAACGTCAGCTGTGAGTACGACCGACTGAATCGTAGTTGAAACTCAACTTTGCAAGCTGCGTGGTACATTAGATCTGTGTAAACATTTATGACATACATGGTGTTTGTGAATTAAACCTGGTTGTTAATACACACAGCTTCGTAATTTTTACGGAAGGTCGTTCGCGCGTGTTCTATATTTTGTCCTCATGAAGGATATTGGTCGGTGACTCCTCCTCTGGATGTTGTCAGGGCCAACAGGACGATTTTCCATAACCATTCTGTGCACTAATACTACTGTTAAGGTATTAGTGGGGTATTAGTCCGTTTGGCCACTTGCAAAAGGTTAACCAATAGCTTACCCAAACTAAGCCTTATAACACTCTCACCCCCTGAAACGGCGGGATAGCAGGTCGGCCGGATATACGGCGGACCTCTGTCAATATCCAAGTGGTCAAACGGACTAATACCCCACTAATTCCTTAACACTACTATAAAACCCGCATAGAGGGTAGGTACTATTATCATGATATAATTATATGACATGCGGTCAACAGAACCCGCATAGAAGGCGGAGTACTAGCACATGATATGATCAACAGGTGGGTTGTAATTATCATTCATTGTACAAGTAGGCATACATAATTATTGCTTAATAACCATTCTGTGCACCGATACTACTACAATCCGAATAGACGGGCAAATAATGTAGGAAGAGTGATTTTGTCATGAAAGTCACCACGATTAATAACGTAGACTGTATTGCTACTTAGTTTAGGCGTTATTACTATGGTAACTATGATAAGCGTCATCTTTACGTTGTGAAGCATGTGTAAGGTTATAGGTGGGGACACAGAGTGCCCCCTGCAGGTCTGCCAATTGAGCAGGTCCTCGGCGAGTACTCACTTTGTTTTCTTTCGTAGAGACGTTGCTTTGTTCGATTCCACCAGAGCCCCGGATAGCTTCTGAGATCGGAGGCACGTGCCTCCGATCTATTTCCTAACTTTCCCGAATAGAAAACGCCAACCTTATAATAGGAAACCCATCCAAATGATATCAAATTCGGATAATTACAGGCCTTTCGAGGCCGTATCTTAACACTAGCCCACCCTGATGAGTCGCATATGCAGAAATGTGGAAGATTCGGGGAAACTCCGGTTCTACGAACTAGGCCATGAGTCGAAGATGCGGCTCCTCAAAACCCACTCCCACACCTCTAACCGTCTGGCTACGGAGCCAGGAACACGAGAAGAAAAGCAGTAGAAAGAAACGCAGACCCTACAACAAGGCAAAGGTCACCCATCAAAAACCTGCCGCGTGCCGCCGGTGTGGCGGGGGGGGGCAGAAAAGGCTCTAGAACCTGCCGCATGCCGCCGGTGTGGCGGGGGGGGGCAGGAAACGCTCTACGGCAAACCAACCACAGAAAAGGTACTATGGCGAGGCGAGCTCTCGTCGATATGGAGGGGAACACAGGCGCTAAGACAAGGGAGAAGTCATGCGAAAAACCTCCCGCGGGCCATCGGCAAGGCGGGGGGTTAGACGAGGAAACGACGAATACCCGGGATGGAAGGTGGCAACACCTACAGCCCCGCTAGGGGGGGACATGTTTAGACAAATAAACAAAGTAGAACAAATACAACACACAAAACATAAAAGATGACACACAGACCCGTATATAGCCCTGTACAGTAGCGGCCCCGATATAGCGGCATGTAGTGCCAGGCGGCAAAATTGCCGTTATTCAGGGCAACTCCGCTATACCCATATAGCGGTGATTTAGCCGCTAATGAGTCCTCAATAGCGGTATATTTGCCGCTATGGGGGAAAACAGCTTCGTACTTGTGTTTACAACGCCAGATTGATTCTCACGGAATCTTCGCCTCTGCGCGCTGTAAGTTAGTGGCATGTGTTCTACTGACAAGGTATGATGCTGTGTCATTGTTATTGCCTTCACTGCTCGTGTATTGCTCGTGTATTGCTCGTGAATCCATGCAGACGGTCTCTCCATCTCCTACCCACCACTCCCCGTACTGTACTTGTACTCGTACTGCTGTTGAGGCCTCCTACTCTTGTGCAGTCTACGAGTGCAACCTGATGTACAAAGGATGAAAAAAAGAATCAGTCGAAAAGAAAGGCCACACAGCGTAGCGCGCATGTTTTTTCATCACGGACCATGTATTGATCACCTTTACACGTACCAGAACCGGCTGAACATTTCGTACGCTGAACCAATTGATGCATCAAATGATGACATCAAACATCACCCCTCTGTGACGGTACATCAACTCCTGCCTCAACGCTTTGGCGCAGGTTTCTGCCGAATAAAGTCCGCAGTGATTAAAAGAACGCTCTCATGTCCGACTGCCGTCCCGGTGTAGCAGGGGTGCCCTTGTCCCTCGCCCAGCGGCGGGTTGTTGGGGAGTTTACATAGTTCTTGATCGGCGCATGCCGGCATGATGCTTGCGAGCAGGTGCTTGTGGCGCCCACCACCGTCGTGGTGCGTACTGCTGCTGTACTGCTGTACTGTACTGTACTGCTATACTGCAGCTGTGCTGCTGTATGGATCCTGTATCCTACTGCTGTAGGGGGTCCTGTGGACAGCAGATTGCCGCTATCGCGGTGGCGAAATACCTCAATTTGCCGCTAATGAGGGCCCGATCCTGAATAGCGGTCATTTGCCGCTATATCGGGTCAAGATGGTGTCAAGAGATTTTCGTGCCGCTATTTAGGGCATTTCGCTATTCAGGGTGCCGCTATATCGGGGCCGCTACTGTACCATGTTACGCGCGAACAGGGTACCCTGGTCGCCCCCCGGCTCTGGGCTGAGGAGGGCGTCGGCAGGGCGAAATTGCAATGACGAAAAAGCGACAGCTCTGCGCCTCAGATAGCGGCGTATTACCCAAACCCTGGCCAGGCACTAAGCAAGGGGTTCGGCAGGACAATAGGAAAAATAATGGGGAGAACCGACTCAAAACCCGACGAAGACCCTCAGGACACTACGAACAACCCAAAGACAAAAACTCAAAACTCATAACCCCAAAAATTGAAGAGCTATCGAGGAGCGGTGGCGGTTTGGAAGTCAACTGGCCACGGCCGCGCCTCGAGATTCGTCTACGTTACGTTGGATTCCCCGAGGAAACGCACTGGCGATGTGAACTTGCAAGCACCAAGAGCCTTGTACGGCTCCCGTCGAAGTCGTGTAGCGCGCCGGGGGAAGAGGAAGTTTAATCGGTCCCGGGTCGTCCAGAAAGCGGACCAGGTATACCTTGTCCTCGGTAGTGCTCGCGCTGATTTTTCCAAGCCACCATAACCCATCGTCTCCCTTGTACCAAAAGTGGACTCCCTGAGGGAGTACTGTGTCGTGGTAGCGACGGAGCCAATCGGCGCGGGAAACACAAGCGTAGCCCGGCGCTAGAAAACGTTCCTCGTTGTTGCGGGAGAGCTCGCGCTGTGCCACCCCGATCCGCATTCGGCGGTTGAGGTGGTTGGTTTGGCGGTGCTGGTCCGGGGTGCCGGCTCAATAACGCAAGATGTTGGAGCGGGAAAGGTGGAGGTCCATTTCCCGCTCCCAGGAAGGTTCGGAGAGTTCCGCCCAATGCGTCTTGTATAGCACCTCGATGACGCCACCTCGCCCCCGTACCAGATGACCAGTTATCTGCTCCACCGCCAGCCGTTAGAGGGGAGTCGAAACGTCGTCTTGAGTGACGTGGTACGACGGGGACTTCTTGGAAACATTTTTGAGCACGTACTGCGTCATCCCCGCCGGTAGGTATTTGGGCATGTCCCCATTGTCGTGGCGGTTGGCGGAGGGTTTGAAGCGCTCGATAGCCACACGCCGACGAGCGTCTGAACCGGGCAGGTCGGAAGGGAGATCCAAATAGAGGAGGTTGCTCCCGATCGGCGAACCGTCTGGGGTCTCGGCGGCGGAGCAGGGACCGGCTGCCAGAATATTGTACGGGCCTGTCCAGTTAAGCGCGAGTTTGGCCTTGAGTACCTTGGCGTCGGTGTTCGCCTTCACACCCTGGCGGATGGTAGAGGCGGAATCGTACGCCCATGCCCAACCACCCACAGCAAAGTTAGGTGCTGGACGCAGCGCGTCGGCGAGGGCGGAGTTTCTGCGATTAACACGGGAAATGGTGAGGGCGTGGTGTGCGCGGACAATGTCGTTCGCGCGCTTTTGCCGGTCAGTGGCCAAGTCGCAATAGGCCAGGTGGTCACGGGCCAGATTCTGGTGTCCCACGACACCAGTGCGATCGAAAACCGTCAGGGGGAGCCGTGGGAGTCTGCCCATGTGGACCTCGTTGGGCGCCAGACCCGTATGCGCGCTGACGGAATTGTTGTAAGCGAGTTCTACGTGGGGCAGATGCAAGTCCCAATCGTCTTGCCGCTCGTTGACGACCATAGCCAGCATTTGGGCCATAGTGTGGTTTGCCCGCTCAACGCCCCCGTTACAGTTGGGATGATAGGAGCTTGTAGCAAGCTTTTGCACACCCAACAGCTGATATACAGCTTGTGAAAGCTTGGAGCAGAACTGCAGTCCGTTGTCCGAGAGTATGGTGCGCGGGCACCCCAACAAGGGGATGTATTGGTTTACCAGGATATTGGCTGTACCCTCCGCGGTGAACTCAGCGCCAGTGACGGGGAACATGTCGGCCCGACGACTGAAGCGAAAGGTGGACAGCAGGATGTGGGTGTTGCCTCGTGGTGTGACCGGAAGGGGCCGAAATAGTCAACACTGACGGCGATACCTGGACCTTCCGGTGGAGGCATTGAGATGATGGGTCAACGGACCGTCAGCCGTGAGGTTTTCCGCGCTTGGCACTTCAAGCAGTGGCGAAGCCACCACCGGGTGCACACGTTCATGCCAATCCACCAATAAAACCGCTCCAGCATGCGCAACGTGCGCGTGGTGCCAAGGTGACAAGATTATGTGTATACCTGGTATACTCTATGTCTGGTATTGTTTGTCTTGAGAAAATACCTGTAAAAAAAAATATATTATTACCTCGTATGCATCAAACACTATATCACGCCAGTCTCTCTAGGATGAACAATCAGTACGGTCATTGGATGTGCTTGACGTCGACGAGTAGACAAAATACTTAATATCGTAAGGTGTGTGCCTGCCAAAGTCCATTACATCACAACATCATCATTACTACTACTACTAACTACTACTACTACTACTACTACTACTACTACTACTACTACTACTACCACTACTACTACTACTACTACTACTACTACTACTACTACTACTACTACGACTACTACGACTACTACTACGACTACTACTACTACTACTACTACTACTACTACTACTACTACTACTACTACTACTACTACTACTACTACTACTACTACTACTACTACTACTACTACTACTACTACTACTACTACTACTACTACTACGACTACTACGACTACTACTACGACTACTACTACTACTACTACTACTACTACTACTACTACTACTACTACTACTACTACGACTACTACTACTACTACTACTACTACTACTACTACTACTACTACTACTACTACTACTACTACTACTACTACTACTACTACTACTACTACTACTACTACTACTACTACTACTACTACTACTACTACTACCACTACTACTAACTACTACTACTATCACTACTACTACAACTTGTATACAACCAATATTGTCGCTGCCTACCTGGTACAACGTATCGTTTCTGCCATCTCTGGCGTAGTTTTGTGTTCCTGAGCTTGTATCTCTCTAGGATGAATAATCAGCGTAATCGACGAGTACTCTTTGAAAGTGTAGTTATTCTCTTGTATCTACAAGGGCTCCGCATGGGTAGGGCAGGGCAGCACTTTGAATTCTTCGATTCAATACTTGGTACAGTAAAAAACGTCACCGCACACAATTATAGACTGCGCGTGCAGTATGTAAGGTAATGCCAAGAGTTCGATATAGACTAACAATCACAACAATGTACTACTACTAATAGCTACGGTTTGTTATGCGAATCCGATTCCGAGCTTCATTGATCAGATTTCGATCGGATAAATCCGAGCACACGCCGACTGACTCTTTTAGTCTGGCGACGAAACGTGTTAAGTGCGTTTTGTTAAGATACGGCCTCGAAAGGCCTGTAGGTATCCGAATTTGAGATCATTTGGATGGGTTTCGTATGATAAGGTTGGTGGTTTATATTCGGGGAAGAAACCGCAGTACAAGGAGCCAAAACTGGGCAGCACTGACCCTAACCGCAGTGCAGGGGGTGCAACACAGTAAGGGTACGTCTACAGCTATCGCACTTAAACAGACATCATTCAACCTAGGCGGGGGGAGGTAGCACAGGAAAGCGTCGCCCAAAACGCCCACGCTCATCGGACCAAAACAGGCAGCATTTACCCTAGGTGTAGTGTAGGGGTTATCACAATAAAGGTTCGGCACTCTGTGTCCCCCACCTTTAATTTCACAGTTTCTTATGATAGTTTTACTCGATCAAGCATCCGGGGCCAGTAAGGTGACAGACCATATTGTTATAAGGCTTCGTTTGGGTAAGCTATTGGTTAACCTTTTGCAAGTGGTCAAACGGACTAGTACCCCACTAGTACCCTAGCAAATGGCGTCGTCGGCAGGACCATGGTTTTTTTGGGTCGTGGGTTGAAATCCCACATTGTTAAGGAAATTAGTGGGGTATTAGTCCGTTTGACCACTTGCGAAAGGTTAACCAATAGCTTACCCAAACTAAGCCTTATAACACTCTCCTCCCCTGAAACGGCGGGATAGCAGGTCGGCCGGATATACGGCGGACCTCTGTCAATATCCAAGCCGTTTCATTTCCTGGGGATACCAGGAAGAGTATTTTTCAAGTTCGACATGGGGAAAATCTGAAAAGTTTATTATTGTGGATGGTGGGGCATGGGGGATCGAACCCACGACCCAAAAACCCATGGTCTGTCGACGACGCCATTTGTTGAGGAAATTGTGGGGTATTAGTCCGTTTGACCACTTGCGAAAGGTTAACCAATAGCTTACCCAAACTAATCCTTATAACAACATCCACCATAATAAACTTTTTCACGCTTTCCCCATGTCGAACTTCAAAAATACTCTCCCCGGTATCCCCAGGAAATGAAACGGCTTGGATAGTGAAAGGTCCGCCCGTATATCCGGCCGACCTGCTATCCCGCCGTTTCAGGAGGTAAGAGTGTTATAAGGCTTAGTCTGGGTAAGCTATCGGTTAACCTTTTGCAACTGATCAAACGGACTAATACCTCACTAATTCCTTAACAAATGGCGTCGTCGGCAGGACATGTCCGCTGCGTGTGATCAGAGAAGTTGTACATGGACCTGCATACCGTAACTGACACAAGATATCACCCGTACATGAGAAATCACCCCCCCCAAAGGATACGACACCCCGGTGATAATTTTGGCGTTTCTGACAAACTATCGATTTACCACCCGGGGTACATAAGATAACACACCCCGGTAATATCGTAGTGTAGATTTGTGGTTTGTGGCTTCGATTCTCGATCGTGGTGTCTCTGCGTAACTCTTTTTTGGTTGTACCGATAGCGAGGTAGGTAGCAGCAGCCCACTTATGTGGGGGGGCAGGACGGATGGCGCAGCCACCGCCTCGTATCATATCGGACGAGGTACCTTTGATTTAGGTATATACGTATATATATATTTTTTATGCTCCAATCCAAGCCCGTATTTTGTTTGAAACTTCTTCGGCGTTGGGGGGGTTGAGTCATCGCCGAGGTCATGTACTAAGGAGTTTCGTCACCTAGGTTGGGCCCCTTTGTCTTACCACAACCCGGTATCACAGGTAGGTACCTACAGCAGGAGTGCGGGGCAGCTGCAAGTGTTCGGACAGGCATACCACACCCCTTCAAGTGTGCGGCAGCTCCGGTTCAATTGTTATCACACCCGCGTTTATCACACCCCCAAACACACCCTGTGGGTGTTCGAACGTGCTATCACAGCCCCTTTTTATCACCCCCCCTCATGTATCACACCCCCACACACACCTTGTGGGTGTTGGGACGGTGTTGGGACGTCCTATCACATCCCCTGGTTCATCACACACCCCTTGGACCCCCTGCGAGCTGCACTTTATCACCCGGGGTACACAAGATATCACACCCCCACACGATACCACACCCGGTGATAATGCTTTTAAATCCCAAAATATCATCACCGGGGTGTGTTATCTTGTGTCAGTTACGGTAACACAACAGCAGTCAGTCTAGATCGAGTCGATCGGTGCAACTGGCTAAGGTATCGTATTAGCACAGCAGCAGTAATACACTTCACTTCTTTTCTTTTTCCCATCCCATTTATTGTGATGCTTGCATTACTCTCGCCCTCCCAATGCAGTAGTATAACTTAGATCCGGGGTCCTATAGCGGGCTCCCCTCCCCCCTCCCTACTACGGCACCTGCCCTACTTTTTATCGCTGGAAGAATTCAGCATTTTCTTCCCTCGTCGATTCGCGTCGACTTGTACCCGCCCGCGCTGCTAGGCGAAATCAGCAGTTAGTTGATCTTTTTTCCCATTTATTTCCGCAAATAAAAAGAGCCAGCAAAGCTCACAACGGTGGTTATTTAACTCAAGGACCAACGCTAGTATTAGTAGTAGTATTCGAGTGTAACCCCACTAGACTACCGGGGCAACCGGCTCTATATCACTCACTGCCCCGGTGGCGCATCAGGTTATATCCTCGAGCCTGGTATAGGTCAGCTTTGTGAGTTTGAATTCCCCCGAGTGCGTACTCGTACAATTTTTCGTCTTGTGCACTCATTGGCTCGCAGAAAGCGCGAGAGCGTGAGTTAGCAACACTCGATGAAAAATCGACGATCAGTGGGCGCTGAACCCTAAGCGCCAAGAAAAATGACGGTAACAACCGGGGGGGGAGAGGGAAGGACGACACCTGTGACCACGGCTTGTGTGTCTAAAAGCTGGAAAGTAGAAGTGTGCCAAAAAACAAATAATAATAAAAAATCACTAGAAGAGATGATTAATCACAAATTAGCAGAATAAGGAGCACGTCAAGTACGAAGCAACACAAACTTATTTGTCAGTTACGTCCCAACACACGACCGCTTGCACTTGACCGGCAAACGATCACAGCAACGGAGTCAGGGACCACAGCAACAACAAAGCAAGCCATCCTACTGTCTACTTACCACCACCTTCGTGTGGCGCAGCTTAACAACAGGAGGAGGAACTTGTATATAATACAACCCTCGAGGCCTTGGAGACGCAGCCACTCGCAAAGCTGCTGTGCGGCTTTTCCTGGCGCAGAAATCGTGTTCACTACTACCTCCTCCTCGTTTAGTCATGCGTGCGCTTGCCACGTGTATATCCGTGTGTGTACGTGTACCTACCGAAATTCAAAAAACAAATGCACTGCTATGATCCCTACCGCAGTACCATGGGGATTTTTTTACAGTAATTTTATTACCAGGTATTTGTTTTGGAACAAAATAATATTCCAAATATAAAACCCCTTCCAATGAATGATGCCGGGAAAATATGATGCCAATTCGGAAGTAATGTCTTGCCAAGTTCATTTTATCAACCTCTCCATACATCAAGATCCGAAGAATAACTGGAGAGTACCGTTCAAAATATAAAATTTTGCGCGCTTCTCGCTTGGACGGCGGCCTTCGAACAAAGTGATTTGACCGAGAAATGCTATAGCATTGCCCACTGAGCTATACTTAATCACTTGGCTCAGTAGCTCAGTGGGTAGTACTACTACATATATATGCTAAACTACCGAAATAACCATTCATAATGTCGTCAGCGCGCACGCTTGAAAAAGACAAATATGAAGTCGGTAAGAATCGAACGCACGACACATAGCACTACCCACTGCTGTCACTTGACACAGTAACACTCACATGAGTGGGTTATGCAAAAAAACAACTAGATATGTTTTCCAGTTCGTTAATTAATTGTCACCGACTGCGTAAGTAAGGGCGATTTCGGGAGCTATCCTCTCTCCACGTACCACAGTTAGTCGCACTCAGAAGAACACTAACAAATACCATAACCATTCAAAACGTCTCCAGCGCGCACGCTCCTGAATACCAAATATGATCTGGGTGAGAATCGTACTCACGACACATCCTTCGTTGGTTATATAGCACTATACCCACTGAGCCGAAAGGAAACGACACACAGCAGTAGTAGCTACGATAGGGCGTGCGCTTGGAGGCGGCCATAAAAAAGCATCGTCGGGAAGTAATTTAGATGCCAATTTGGGAATGTTGTCTCTTACTTATTCGTTCAAGCCCTACATATGCCAAGATCCAAGAATAGCTCGGGTGTATACCGCCCAAACTCAAAAATAAAGCGCACTTCTCGCTTGTCTCGCTCAGCGTCTATCCGCGTTCACGTTGAGGTGTGGAACAGATACGTCAGGGCGAGGGACGTTGAAGCCGCCCCCCGAAGACGGCGCTCGAACGAAGCTATTTGACCGCAAATTCCAGTTCTGTGAATTGCATACTGAGGCCGAGATTTGTTCGTCTTGCAGCCTTTCTAATCTTGAATCGCATTCTTCACAACTACTCGCACTTTCCCGTATTTTGTTCGTTCAAGCCCTGCAGATGTCAAGTGAAACAACTACAATTTGGCTAGTTACTTGCATAATAGGTCGCGCAAAAAACCTTGGCCTATTGGGCCAAAGCCTACAAACTATGCTCGCAATTATTTACGCGGTCGCAATTCGGCTGGTCATTTGCATCATGTACGTTATCTAGGGTTTTTTTCATTCGTTTGTGAAGGGTGTCCGTCTAATTTTACTTCCTAATGAAGTTGTATCCTCGCCTTCGTTGCCGGCCGTAGGAAACCTTTCACAGATGTCGTAGCATGCACATTCGTCTACTAAAAGCACGTCATCGCTCGCGCGTTATTTGTTTATTTCTTAATGTAGGTTGTCCGTCGTTGTTGTACGTTGTGTTTTTGGCGCGTACCCAAATAACATTTTATCAGATACTATTTTTTCATGTGCGTATTCACCCGACGAAGTTATACACATTCTTCACAACTTCTCCTCCTGCAGAAGTTATTTGCGTAATAAGGTCGCGCAAAAAAACGGTTTTGAGCCTATCTATATCAGGTTGACGTGCAGGCCAAGCACGCTCAAAACGAGAAACATTTCAACAGCACCAAACGCAATAATATAAAAAGACGAATTAGAGCGATCTAATACTGGTATAACACGCGTTCTTCTGGACGTATCATGTTCGTCTTGCAGCCTTTCTAATCTTGCATCGCATTCTTCACAACTACTCGCACTTTCCCGTGTTTTATTCGTTCAGCCCTGCAGACGTCAAGCAAAACAACCGCAATTTGGCTAGTTACTTGCATAATAGGTCGCGCAAAAAACCTTGGCCTGTTGGGTCAAAGCCTACTAATTAAGCTCGCAATTATTTACGCGGCAATTCGGCTGGTCATTTGCATCATGTACGTTATCTAGGAATTTTTTCATTTGTTTGTGAAGGGTGTCCGTCTAATTTTGCTTCCTAAACAAAGATATATCCCCGCCTTGGTTGCCGGCCGTAGGGAACCTTTCGCAGATGTCGTAGTATGTACATTGGTCTACGAAAAGCACGTCATCGCTCGCGCGTTATTTGTTTACTTCTTTTGGTAGGTTGTCCATTGTTGTTGTACGTTGTTGTTGGCGCGTACCCAAATAATATTTTATGAGATATTATTTTTTCATGTGCGTATTTACCCGACGAAGTTATATACATTCTTCACTTGTACACAACTCCTGCTGGCGATTTTGAGCCTATATCAGGTTGACGTCCAGACCAAGCACGCTCGAAATGAGAAACACTTCAACAGCACCAAACGCAATAATATAAAAAAGACGAATTAGAGCGATCTACTTTTGCTGGTATTATAACACGCGTTCAAGCCCTGCGGACGTCAAGCAAAACAAACGCTCGAGAGTATACCACCGCAAAATTCAAAACTTTAGCAACTACCTACCGTTTGGAAATGAATCCATTTGGAATTTTTCCAGACGCTGCAGACTTCATTATAAGATACAACCGAAGTCGCAAAATCACCTCTTCGAAATACAATATTTTTGCATCTTCTCCCTTGTCTGGCTCAGCATCCATCCGCGTTCACGTCGAGGTGCCCAACGGATAAGGATGGGCGAGGGGGGTTCGGAAGGGCGAGGGGGGTTGGAGCCGCTCCCCGAAGACTTCTACGGGTTGGAGCCGCCCCCCGAAGACTTTTACGCGTTGGGGCCGCCCCCCGAAGACTTTCACGTGTTTCGTTCGTTCAAGCCCTGCGGACGTCAATCAAAACAAACGCTCGAGACAATACCACCACAAAATTCAAAACTTAGCAACTACCCACCGTTTGGAAATGATGCCAATTTTGGAAATTATCCAGACGCTGCAGACGTTATTATAAGTTACAACCGAAGTCGCAAGATTACCTCCTCAAAATACATTTTTTTTTCTACTTCTCCCTTGTCTCGCTCAGCATCCATCCGCGTTCACGTCGAGGTGCCCAACGGATAACGAAGGACGAGGGGCGTTGGAGCCGCTCCCCGAAGACTTTTACGCGTTGGAGCCGCCCCCCGAAGACTTTTACGTGTTTCATTCGTTCAAGCCCTGCAGACGTCAATCAAAGCAAACAAACGCTCCAGCCCTGCAGACGTCAAGCAAAAAAAACTCTCGAGGGTGTGCCACCGCAAAATTCAAAACATTAGCAACTACCGTGTTTAGAAATTATGCCAATTTTGTAAATCATCCATGCGCTGCAGACATTAAGATACGACCAAAATCTCCGGAATTCCTTCTCGACATGCGGTATTTTTGCAACTTCTCGCTTGTCTCGCTCGGCATCCGTCCGCGTTCACGTCGATGTGCGGAAGAGACACTGCAGGGCGAGGGGCGTTGGAGCCGCCCCCCGAAGCCGGCGCTCGAACGAAGCTATTTGACCGAGAATTCCAGTTCCGCGAATCGCATGCTTAGGCCGAGACGAAAAAAAACTCCTGACCGAATCCCTGGAACAATGATATTATAGTCTATACTCCGGAGTATATATGTATATCTATACCAGGTATTTTCTACTTCGATGTCTATTAGTGCTAACTCTATTGGTGTTGTAGAATATACCATACAGCAGCAGCAGTAGTACGTGTATCACTGCTGTCTGCTGATATGGTGGGTGCTTGTTATACTTACTGCTGTCTACCTGGTATATGTCACTACTACCAGGCACGTCATAACTACTGTCAATACTACCTCTGCTGCTGTATACGTGGTACAACGTATCATTTCTGCCATTGCTGCAGCATGCTGTAGTTTTGTGAGTACAGCGTTTGGATCTCTCTAGGATGAAGCATCAGCCAGTGTGGATTATGGGTGTGTTGTAGCCTACGTACTCGTTTTGTCATGCATATGTGAGCTACGGCAGGACATCATTATGTTTTTGTGGACTACTCCTACGGTACACTCCCTGCTACAGGTTGCAGACCATCCGATGTTCAGTCCATGTTGGGTCGGCACGTTGGCCATGTCCTCGCATATTGAACCACGAGCATTCGAACGACGTTGCGCTTGATTCTTCTCCTCGATAGATATGTTGTCATTTCTTCTTGATGTAACAGCAGTATTATGGCAATCCACACACACACCTGTGGTAGGAGAAGTTGCAGGCCCGCGCAATGTGTGTCAAGCAGTACTCGCAGCCATATATCCGAGTGGTGTCTTGCAACAACAGCTCTTCGAGTCATCCTCAATCATTACCGGACATTATTGCGTACCTGGTACGGACATTATTACGTACCTGGTACCTGGTACTAAATAAACCGAGACGTGGATCCAAAGCGTGGGGTTTTTTAGTCACGAAAGCAACTGAGTTAAATCGACACACGACGCGTATGAAAATATGTGGAAGTGTGGTGAGCTAAAGCTTTGTTTTTCCCCATCCGCCGGAGGATTAAAAAAAAAAAAAAAAAAAAAAAGTCAACCCGCAATGCGGCGCAACGCGGCGCAACTTGTGCCGTTCCGCGCAAAGCATGTAGCCAGAGCCCTGTCAACCATCAATTATCAACCGCGAATCATCACCTCCGAGCTCTGAGCTCTGGGCTCTAGACGAATCTCCATGCGCGTTGCCATGTCGACCGTCCAGCGCGCTCGTGCCCCGTTCTCTCATAGCGCGTAGCGTCAAGTAGTGCCTATTATACGGTACCAACCAAAAAGTGAACCCTAGATGATGCCCACAGATGAAATACCGTCTGCAGTGTTCAGAGGATGGAGGAATGACGAGCCGATGTGATGAAGGAACATCGGATCCAAGTATCTTAAACAAAGGCTTGCTTTTTTTGCGCCTGCCATATGCTCGAGCATACGAGTCATTCATGGAGAGTACTACGAATAGACAATTAACTCCAGAATTAGTCGATACCAAATTTCTCTGCAGCAAAGAAAGCCGTCTAGATTTCAACAGCAAGCAACAGCAGCAGCCGCAGCAGCTGTTCGCTTTTTTTGGTGTTCTTACCTATTAATAATGCTGCTGTGTTGTTGTATTGTATAGTCTAGACTATATTTAATAGTGCTCCTGACGATTCTATCCTGATGTGGCAGATATACAAGCTCTCTGTGGCAATGAACCAGACGGAGATACAACTACATACAGTACATCGCACATACGTTTACATTCATTCGCTCCCTCTACTCCAGTATCCTCATTATTATACAGCAGTAGTAGCAGCAGTAGTAAGTAGTATGGACTACTACTGTAGTGCTGTACACACAGTAGTAGTAGTAATAAAATAGTTGCAAGATGCGTTGCCTTGCCAGACGGCAATATAAATAAAATTCCCGCACTAAAGTAGCATCTCGAAGGATCTCGGGGTGCTGTCGTACGGTACCTGGTTCGCTGCTGGTGTAGGACGAGGTTTTCACGACCGCACTATAAACTGGGGGGCCGCACTAAAGGGTACTACGACTATACAGCGTTATTATTAACTATTAATGACAACACGCAGCACCACGAACCTGTGTTTTTAATTGTACGCGCGCACAACGCCATTTACTTTATTTTTTTACAAAACTTTTTTTATTCTCCAGCTCAACCCGTCAGAGGTTTACGCTCAGCGATCTTGTGGACAAGCCGTGGTCACAGGTGTCTAGACTTCGCTTCTTCCCCCCCGGTCCTTGCCTTTTCACTTTTATCGCGCGCATAGACAGGGCTATGCTCTTTGATTTTCATCGAATGTTGCCTACTCACTCACGCTCTAGCGTTTTTTCCCGCGAGCTCGTCAATTCATTGCAAGAAAAAGTTCCTACGAGTCGCGCACTCTATCATATTATGCACTCCGTGAGACTTGAACCCACGACGAGCTTTTATGTAGGACTTTTTTATTCGTGGTGTCAGGACGAGATTCACCTCTACTATAGACTATACGAATATCCTCCATCGGGAGCGCCGACGATTACAACAAAAAAATAGCTGAGTATTATTTCCGCCCAGTGTGGCGAAATATACCAGTTACTACCACCTAGTAATCAACACCACCATGGATGGACGGATATACCGCACAGCCTTCTTCTGCGCGTTGAAACAGCCTTCTGCGAGCGTTGGAACATATATGCGCAGCAGGTACAAACCAGCAATTTTTATGGACAGCAGAATGTCGTTCAGATGCCTCTTCGGAAGTGTATGGGGGGAGGACTTGGCCGTTGCGGTTGTAAGTGGCATGGTTAGGGGTGGGAGAATTATTTAACGGCAGTAATTACTGTAGTGTTTGGGAGAAAGGGGTGTGAAGAGGGCAGGGCCACAGAGAGAGAGAGTGAGACGGCGGGGACTCTTTCCTTGGCACGACGGATAGCGTTACGCAGCAGTACCGCACAGCCTTCTTGTGCGCGTCGAAACATACGCGCAGCAGTTACAAACCAGCCATTTATATGGACAACGGGTTGTCGTTCGATTCTTCTTCTTCCGAAGTGTATGGGGGGGGAAGGATTCGCCCCTTCCTTGCGGTTGGAAGTGGCAAGGTTAGGGGTGGAAGATGTAGTGTTTTGGGGGAGGGGGTGAAGATGGCAGAGTCACAGCGAGGAGAGCAAGACGGCGGGGACTCTTTCCCTGCAACGACGCCACGACCGATGATAGCGGTATTAAACAGCAATAATACCGCACAGCCTTCTGCTCGTTGAAACATACGCGTAGCAGTTACAAACCAGCCATTTATATAGATAGATAGCGGGTTGTTGTTTGGGGGGGAGGGGACTTGACCCTTGCGGTTGGAAGTGGCAAACTTATCAAGGGTGGGCGCGGTAGTAGTATTTTGGGGGAGGGGGCGAAGAGGGCAGACCCACAGAGAGAGCGAGACGGCGGGGGCTCTTTCCTTTACAAGACCGATAGCACTAGACAGCAATACCGCACAGTGTTAAGATACGGCCTCGAAAGGCCTGTAAGTATCCGAACTTGAGACCATTTGGATGGGTTTCGTATGATAAGGTTGGCGGTTTATATTCGGGGAAGTTAGGAATTAGATCGCAGGCACGTGCCTCCGATCTCAGAAGCTATCCCGGGCTCTGGTGGAAATGAAGAAAGCTATATCTCTACGAAGGAACGAAAGTGAGTACTCTCCGAGGACCTGCTCAATTGGCAGACCTGCAGGGGGCACTCTGTGTCCCCCACCTTTAATTTAACATGTGGCGTCGACGGCAGGACGCGGCATGCGACAGGTTTTTGATGGGTGACTATTGCCTTGTTGTAGGGTCTGCGTTTCTTTCTACTGCTTTTCTTCGCGTGTTCCTGGCTCCATAGCCAGACGGTTAGAGGTG
This sequence comes from Undaria pinnatifida, assembly GCA_012845835.1. Lineage (NCBI taxonomy): Eukaryota > Phaeophyceae > Laminariales > Alariaceae > Undaria > Undaria pinnatifida. Next base: position 8,472,781 of record JABAKD010000011.1, read on the forward strand.
TGGGAGTGGGTTTTGAGGAGCCGCATCTTCGACTCATGGTCTAGTTCGTAGAACCGGAGTTTCCCCGAATCTCCCATATTTCTGCATATGCGACTCATCAGGGTGGGCTAGTGTTAAGATACGGCCTCGAAAGGCCTGTAAGTATCCGAACTTGAGACCATTTGGATGGGTTTCGTATGATAAGGTTTGCGGTTTATATTCGGGGAAGTTAGGAATTAGATCGGAGGCACGTGCCTCCGATCTCAGAAGCTATCCCGGGCTCTGGTGGAAACGAATAAAGCTATATCTCTACGAAGGAACGAAAGTGAGTACTCTCCGAGGACCTGCTCAATTGGCAGACCTGCAAGGGGCACTCTGTGTCCCCCACCTTTAATTTAACAACAGCCTTCTGCGCGTTGAAGCATACGCGCAGCAGTTACATACCAGCCGTTTATATATGAATAGCGGGTTGTCGTTCGATGCTTTTTCGGAAGGGCGTAGGGGGAGGACTTGGCACTTGCGGCTGGAGGGGACAGGGCCAGGAGAACAGGGAGGCACATATCATAGTCGTAGTTTTTGGCTATTAGAAACATCGTTTCACGCTTTCATCTGTATTATTAGTAGTTGTGGTGCTCTTTCATCACGTTTGTTTCTGGTTTTCGACACTCATGCGCTACACATTATTGCCAGATGGCACGTGAAATGATAATAACAACAACTACAATATAATGATGATAATAGTAATAATGATGATAATGAAAGTAATAATGATGATGAAAATAATAATGATGATGACAATAATGATGATGATGATGATGATGATGATAATAATAATAATAATAATAATAATAGTAATAATAATAGTAATAATATTAATAATAATGATAGTAATAATAATAATAATAGTAATAATAATAATGATAATAATAATGATAATAATAATAATAATAATAATAATGATAATAATAATGATAATAATAATGATAATAATAATAATGATAATAATGATAATAATAATAATAATGATAATAATAATGATAATAATAATAATAATAATAATAATAATAATAATAATAATAATAATAATAATAATAATAATAATAATAATAATAATAATAATAATAATAATAATAGTAATAGTAGTAATAATAATAGTAATAATAATAGTAATAATAGTAATAGTAATAATAGTAATAATAATAGTAATAATAATAGTAATAATAATAGTAATAATAATAATAATAATAATGACATCAGGTTCTGCACAGGCACCAATCTTCGAGTCACGCCCACCTCAGCCTGCATCAAGGGGGGCGTCTCAATCGTCGACACACCCCTCCCTAGCGATATCGGTGCTCGCCTCGACCCCTCCGACGACACCGCAACTGCCGTTAGCTACCTCTCCATCTTCCAGGCCACCCACAACGTCATCGCCAAGTCCGTCACCGTCATTGTCGCCGCCGCCGCAGCTGTCCACAACTGGCCATTCCTCGACGGCGACACCTATCTTGACATCGAGTGTGGTCCCTGCGCTCGAAACGCCATCGCAGACAGTGGTCAGGACGGCAGAGGCAGCATCGCCAAGGCCGTCACGGACGACGCCTACACGGACGGCGGAGGGAAGGGGTTCGGCACCCGTACCGATGCCCGAACGACCTCCTTCTCCGCCACGGACACCATCGCCGACGATTACAGAAAACCAGCTCCGGGAGGAACCCCCGGAAAGCTGCTGTGTATGCTATGAGGCATTGTCCTCTCCTTTGGTATATTTAGAGAGCTGCTCCCATCGATTGCACCTTCCGTGCTACGCTGCACTCCGAGTCAGAACGGAGGCCGATCTACGGTGTCCGGCATGTCGGTCGACCGTAACAGTCAACGAGGCCGACGGGATGGCGCTCCGCCAGCACAGCAATGAGGTCATGGTGGAGGTGTTGACGGTTGCGCGGCAAGATATGCCAGCTGACGGGGAAGCAAGGCTGACAACAAGGGCCGCAAGAGAAGGCAGGAGGCGGCGAGCGATATGCAGCGTTTGTCATGGTTTGGTTGAGGAGACTAATTGCGTACAAGTGTCCTGTTCGTGCGACGCACACCGCCGTTGTGCTTTAGGCTTTTGCGAGGACGCAATCCCCCGGGCTAGGACTTTCGGAGGGGTACACCTAGTCACGTGCCCGAACCCGGCTCTGCACGAGGAGCATCAAGAGGTCGATCTACACCCCCTCCTCCAACAGATTCGGGCCCTTGGCAGGTCGGTGGATACGACGGAAGAACACGAGATCAGAGCCAGAGTAACTGCAGCTGAGCAGCGCCTCCGGAGAAGAGCGCACATTACCCCGGAAGTGGTGGACTTATCGCGGAATCTCGCAGAGCGAGATGAGGAGGACCACCACGGAGAATGGCGGGGCACGATCCCCCAGCAACATGTGCAAGCGCCGTGTGGGGTCTGTGGCAGGCACTTGGAGGATGACCAGAGGTTCGCTTTTGGTGGCTGGCTCGTCCACAGGAGGTTTGCCGTTGAAAGCGCAGCAGGAGCAGACGGCAGGGGGGACGACCGATTTGGGGTAGCTATCCGGGACGGGACAGGAGTGTCGCGTCGGAGAACGTTCCGACTCACGGCAATAGTGCCCAGAATCCATATGAGATACGACCGTACGACCCCGGATGGCGCTCACCAACAACGACAGTTGGAGATATTGTGGCGATCACTAACCTCGGGTGTAGAGGAGGCCGCGAGTCAGGGTGAAGGGGGTCAAGACGTTGAAGGGGGATTGGAGGAGTCCGAGGAATTTTGGTGCACGTACTGCGGTTGGCCTCTCGATAACTCTAGTGGGGAGTCGGGGGAAGACGACGCTCGAGTACCCGTTCCGTGCGCCCATGGAGGCTTTGTGCACACCCGCTGTATGCTGGACCGCGCGGAAAACCTCGCGAGAGGACTTGAGGATCCTAGGCCCTGCGTCGCGTGTCGCTCGGCGTGGCCAGGAGGAAGCCGACCTCCCCATCCGGCGGAGCTGGCTAGAGGGATATCCATGGACGGCCATGAGGGAAGGTGGGGGGCGGTGAGAGGTGCCCTGCAGTTCGCCACCCGCGTTCAGCGGCACATATCCGGACTGGAGTCAGCCAACTATGTGACGACTGGCATTTACGGTACGTTCGAGCTCATGTTACATGCACACGGAAGGAGCTCAACCTCCTCGTTCTTGCTATGCTCCCTATTTTGCGATGCGCTGGACCTGCCTCAAGGGGCATACCTTGATTTTCCCCGACCGAGGGAATGGGAAATGGCGGCAGGCCGATATCGTACGCTGTTCACTGCGTACGCCATCCATCCGCAGGATATCCTACTTCGACTTCAAAATCAAAGACTCTACATCGCACCTCACGTCCTACAATATCTAGTAGGTCTCGACGCCGAATGCGAAGAGCAACTAACGAGGTGGACGCTCGGGGTCCGAAGCGCGCTGGAAGCGGGTGATGCTCTTCCTTCCTTCTCAACAGCGATGGCAGCGACACCGGAGAGAACGGACCGGCCGCCGGAGAACGACCCTTTACACACGGGACCAACTGAACAAGGAGGCGCTGGTAGAAGTGCAGCAGAGAGGCGTCATGCCACGGGAAGCAGGGGTGCATCTCCCTGCGCCTACTGCGGGCGGGCACTAGAGGAGCCTACTGGGGATTCGGCGGTGGACTCTTTATGGGCAGTTATTCCGTGTCCCCACGGAGAACAAGTACATGCCCGCTGCATGCTAGACCGTGCGGAATGCCTCGCGAGTGGGCATACAGACCCACAACCATGCGTCGCGTGTCGCTCGGAATGGCCGGCAAGAAATCGGCCTCTTCATCCGGCTGAGCTGGCTGAGGACCTTCCAAGGCCACGCCCGGGGGGAAGGTGGCCGGCAGTAGCGGGAGCCCTGCAGTTCGCTGAGCTCTTGGAGGAGGACGGCCCCCGGTTGGACCCAGCTAGTTACGTCACGACTGGTTCCCACGATACTTTTGAGGGGATGGTGAGGACCCACGGGAGTAGCCCAACCTCCTCGTTCCTGTTGTGCACCCTGTTCGCAGATGCTCTTGGCCTGCCCCAAGGCGCCTACCTTGACTTCCCCCGACCGAGAGAATGGAGAGCGGCAGCCGGTCACTACCGCGAGATCTTCGCCGCGTACGGCATCCGCCCACAGAATACTGTACTCCGACTCCCGAACCGAAGGATCTACATCCTGCCTCATGTCCAAGAGTTCTTGGCGGGCCTCGACTCGACGTGGGAGGACCGCCTAACGAGGTGGACCCTCGGGGTGCGAAATGCGTTAGAAGAGGGGGAGGCGCTTCCTCCGTTCCCGACGGCAGCGTGGACCGTCGGGTCCCAAAACGGGTTTGAGGCAGGGTACGAGCTGCCTCCCTCCCCGACGGCAGCGGACGTAACATCAGAAGGAACAGACCCGGTGCTGGAGAGTGACTCATTAGCAGTGGGAGTAACACAACCGGAAGGAGCAGCCCCGGCGTCTGAAGGTGATTGGAGGGTAAGGGGGCAGGCGGAGCCAGGAGGCGCCGCTTCTTATGCAACCGTGGAGAACACCCTCATGGCCGAACAAGAGGATGTCACGGCGGCGGGACCCCTGCCCCCCCCCCTGAGTCAGCCCAGCGCCACCCCAGCGGCGGTGAGGGGCACGGCGGAAGGAACGGGCCCGGCACGGGAGAGCGACCCTTCAGCAGCGGGCGTGGCACCACCGGATGGTGCAACTCTAGCGTTAGAAGGTGACCCGGGGGGGAGGGAGCAGACGGATCCAGGAGGTGCTGTACCTGTTACCACGAGAAACTCCCGAACTGCCGAAAACAGGGAGGCGATGGCGCCGGGACACTCGCGCGCGCCCCCAACACAGCCCAGCGACACCCCAGCAACATCGAGAGCGACTGCGTCTATTTCCACTGGTGCAGGGGAGGGTGGGAGAAGCACAAGAGGCAGACGAGGTCGACCGCGCGGATCCGGAAGAGGAACACGAGCGACGAGAACTGGGAGAGGAGGCACCACGAACCGGGGGCGAATCCCTCGACATGGAAACGGCGAGGTTCCCTCGGCCCCTGCCGAAGGAAGGGTTGGCGGTGGAGAGAGAGAAGGCGGGGACGGAGAGGGAGGAGGGTCAGCACCAGGGAGCGTAACGCATCTTCGCGCTTTCATTGCAGACGACCACAGCGGTACGAGCTGTGGGGGCTGTAGATCAACTATTGCTCGGGGACACCGAGTGGTGGGGTTGCCCTGTGGACGTCAACATGCAATGCATGCGCGGTGCGTGGTGAATGCGGTCAGACGAGGCGGGGCGCAGGCGTCGTTTCTCTGCGGAGCAAGGGGATGCACAGTCCGCCATGGAAGACGAGAAGCAATAGAAGCGGCAGTCCAGGCCGACCCTGGACTACGCGTGACGGCAGCGGGACTCGGGGGGAGACCTGACGATGGCGAGGAAGAGCGCCGGGATGGCCTCTGCTATCCGTGGGACCAAAACACATTGGGAATTGCGGGACCGCTCGATGATGTCCCCCTTGAGGACCTCCAACAACGCTTCGCCACTGTTGTCAAAGTGCAGCCGAGGCTGGCTACTGCCCACGCCAAGCTTATCACCCATGTGCTTGGCCTCCTCAATCACGCCTTGGGAGAGCACCGTCAATCCACACAATCGGAGACACCGCAATCACTGCTGAGGTCAATCAAGTTGTGGTACATCCTCCCAGCTCTACTACACTCGCAGGATGGCCGAATGAAACGGCGTGAGAGGTTTGCGTCTGCCGAACGCGGTGACCTCACCCTCTTGCTCCCGTGGTTAATGGAGTACACCCGTCGAACATCTATGAGGCAAATCGGTCAAGCCCGAGAAGAGACGGACGCTGATATGTTTAAGAGGGCATCATCAGCATGCCGCCATCGAGGGGGGGTGACTGTCGCAGCACGCAGCCTTCTCGCGGAACCGCGCGCGCCGGGGACCGACGAAACGTGGGAGCGCGTAAAAGCAAAGTTCCCGGAGGAGGACCAGGCCTGCGTCTCCGAAGCTGCAGCAGCAGCGGTGGCAACAAGTTCCACCGACCAGGAGGAAGGGAGTGTACCCAACTGGCGCCCGGAGGAAGAGTTCGACCCACAGGTGGCCCTCGAGGTAATGAATTCTCGCAACGCCTTATCAGGCGCGGGAAGCGACGGTCTGCGATTCTCGCACTTACAGTCAATAATCAGGACTGGTTTTGGGCGCGAAAAATTCGGAGCTGGCATCGAAGCCTTCTGGAGAAGAATTATCGATGATCCAAACGCCTTCCCGCCTGAATTCTGGCAGCTCTTCTTGCAATCCAACCTCACTGCCCTGGGTGAAAAATGCCGCCCCGTGTGCGTGGGGATGACGTGGAGGCGGCTTATTGCGGCCGGAACCATGCGGCAGTGGCGACCACGGCTGGAGGAGGCCAACCGTGAAGCGAGACAGTTTGGAGTCGGAGTACGAGGGGGGGTGGAACAGGTAGCGCTACGCGCAAGAATACATCACGAGGCAAACAACTGGCTGATCCTCACCGATTGCTCCAACGCATTCAACACAGTGAAGCGGACTGCTATGCTAGCGGAGGCAGCCACTTGCGTACCGGCGCTTACACCGTTCGTGGCAAAATGTTACGGCGAGATGTCTGCGCCCGTTTTTTTTCAGATGGAATCGGGAGAAAGGCGGAAGATCGACTGCTCCAGCGGGGTACAACAAGGTGATGCTATGGGGCCAGCGTTGTTCTGCATGCCGCTCCTGCCGGTGCTGAAGCGGACACGGGAGGAGTTCGAGCCAAGAGGTGTAGAGGCATTCGCCTACCTAGATGATATTAGCATCGGAATGATGGAAATCACACCCGATACTGTGGAAGCGGTACCCTTCCTCCAGCGTGAGCTGTCCAACATCGGAATTGCGATCAACCCGAGCAAAACGGTTGCCCTGCCCCCAAAGGGGCACGTACCTACGCCGGAACAAATCGCCCTTCTTGAAGGCATTGGCGTCAGCATCGCTGAACGTGGTGGGGTTCAGGTGGTGGGGGTGCCCATCGGCACAGATGAGTACGTGAGGGAGAGCGCAATGGAGATAGTCCGAAACGGGGGAGCGGAGCAACTTGCGCGGATGTTGTCGCGCATGCCGGACAAGCAATCAGCCAACCTGATTGCCACCGGCTCCATGGTTCAACGGACCTCCTACCTTGAACGCGTGATGGACCCAGAACTATCGCTGGCTGCATGCAAAAAAGCAGATGGCAACGCCTTGTGGATGTTGGAGAAATTGCTCGATCTCCCGGGGGCAGCAGAAGAATCATCGTTCTTCGTGGACGGGTGCCCGACAAACATGTTGACCCTGCAACCCCATCAACAGGCGCAGGCGAGCCTGTCCACGGGGGCCGGAGGGTTTGGGCTTTCGTCGGCTGAAGCCCGGAGGATGTCAGCATCCGTTGGGAGCTTGGTGGCGACGGTGCCAGAGGTGCTTGCTGATCTATCCGGCGCAATAGGGAACAAAGTCCGGAGGGAGCTGCCCGATTCTGACCTCGTGCGACGCATCTGGAACAGCATCAGGGACCTGCGCGATGTGCATGGGGTTTCAGAGGAGGCCATGGCGAACATCGTACCGGAAAGCTGGCGAGACAGAGCATTCCGAGCAGGAGGACAAGGTGCCTCAGGGCGATCAATTACAGACGCGTTGCCTGCACACGACGCCGAAACTATCAGCTCCAGCAAAGCGCAGCATAGACTGGGTAAACTGGTAAACCGAGTACGTTATGAGAGGTACGTCTCTTCGCTGGACCAGCTCCCCGAGACGAGGCCCCAGCGAGACACGAGCGAATTTCAAGGCGAGAAGGAGACACGAGACTTGGCCAGGGCCCGGCAACGGAGTCAATCGGGATCAGGGGCTACCGCCTTCCTAAGGGCGAGACCTGTAGACTCAGCTAGAACCATCCCTGCATCAGAGTTCGTGACTGCGGGGAAGAGATTTCTGGGGATAGAAGAATTCCTCGCGGCGAGATGCCCATGCTGCGGTGAAGCGGAGGTTAATACGCGGCATGCGCGATTGTGTTATCGAGCGGGCGCGCAAGTGAACCAGCACCAACCCCTCGTGCACGCGCTCTCCCGCACCCTTAAGAGCATGTCCGTCCGCCACCAGGTGGAAAGCGGAGCCCCGTTCCACGCAGACAGGGATTTGCGAATGGACATCGTGATTGAGGCAGGTGGACTAAGAGATGCTACGGCACCGGAGTATCGCGACAAGTCGATACTCCTCGACGTGACGTATGCGGACCCACAAGCAGGGGTCCACATGCGGGCAGGAAGCGCGGATCGAAACGGATCAGCGGCTTCCACTTCCGAGGCGCGCAAGCGCAACCACTACGCTCGTCCGGGACAGGTGTCCTTCGACGAACGCAGCTACAAACTCGCCACCCTCGCGGTGGAAAGCTTTGGGCGCCTCGGTAAAGAAGGCAGCGACCTGATAGATCAGGTAGCGGCAAGCATCGTTGGAGGGACGGACGCATCGTCCCTAGCGCGGAAAGGCGTGTGCAAGGAGCGACTATTCCAAATCATTTCTGTGACCACTCAGGTCGCGATTTCGCGCAGAGTTCATCGATATAGACTATTTCTGAGGGATCGTCAGGCCGCGAGGGGAAGGGAGGAAGAATCGGGAGGACTAAGGCCACTGGCCTGGGGTGGCAATGTTGATGAGGATTAAGGTAGACTCCCAGCTGTAACATACCAGGTATATATAGGGAAAGGGAATAGTAGATAAAAGGAGAAGATGTGGGGAAAGGAAATGGGCGAATGGTTGGCGGAAGATACCACTGCATTATAGTGCGATCATTCGACTTCATATTAGGTGCTACTGCTGCTTTAAGGAAGGATATTCGATTTATACCGGAAAGGCATCTACGCTACATTGTCGGAGGGCAAACATCATAATAATAATAGTAATAATAATAATAATAATAATAGTAATAATAATAATAATAATAATAATAATAATGGTAATAATAATAATAATAATAATAATAATAATAATAATAATAATAATAATAATAATAATAATAATAATAATAATAATAATAATAATAATAATAATAGTAATAATAATAATAATAATAATAATAGTAGTAATAATAATAGTAATAATAATAGTAATAATAATAGTAATAATAGTAGTAATAATAATAATAATAATAATAATAATAATAATAATAATAATAATAATAATAATAATAATAATAATAATAATAATAATAATAATAATAATAATAATAATAATAATAATAATAATAATAATAATAATAATAATAATAATAATAATAATAATAATAATAATAATAATAATAATAATAATAATAATAATAATAATAATAATAATAATAATAATAATAATAATAATAATAATAATAATAATAATAATAATAATAATAACAATAATAATAATTTTATACCCGATCTATTACTAGCCAGCCGGTTGTCCCGGGGCGGTCTATATAGTTGCGTTGTCGAATGCATTACGATGCATTATCTGTGTCGTAGCTTGTGACCACAGAGCGCTGATCTTTCTAGGGTGAAGAATCAGTACGGACACTGGGTGTGCTGGATGTCGACGAGTAGAAGAACGGTTTAATGTGAAGAACACACACACACACATATAATCTATATCTACAACAAAAGCAGTATACTGTAAAAATTTTCAAGTGTGTGTGTGTGTGTTCTTCACATTAAACCGTTCTTCTACTCGTCGACATCCAGCACACCCAGTGTCCGTACTGATTCTTCAAGTGTTGTACAGTGGTTACCCGCACATACATACATGCTTCTACTACTCGTACATGTAAGTATGTATTGAAGTTGGTTCTGGGGTTTGTTTCCCACGTCGTGTGGGTCGGATTTTGAGTTTATTTGGAAACAAAAACAAGAAAGAATGGAACCATCTGAGCCCGTCGCCCCGGTCTACAGTAAGTGGTAGTAGTACTATAGTTGTTATAAGTAAGGGTTTGTGAGTGAGACTTTCGAATATCTCGGTACTGCTCTTCTTGCTATTTATGCAGTCTATATGTATGGAAAATTTCATCTTCGGCGGTCTACAGTGAGTGGTGGTAGTAGTACTAAAGTATGTAAGTAAGGGTTTGTGAGTGAGACTTTCAAATATCTCGGTACTGCTCTTAGAACTTCTTGCTATTTATGCAGTCTATATATCAGATATCTATGAATAGAAAATTTCATCTTGAAATTTCCAAGATACCATCTACCAGGTATCTGCCAAGAGTACGCTTTATAGCACACAAACAACTCGACGCGGGTCGACGAGAGCAGAAGAAGTAATAATAATTGCGCTGATGAATAATTGTTCTCGCGATAAAAATGAAGCGTACCGCACGTAGTGAGAAGGGGGGAGAAGAGCCTGCTTACTTGGTGACTGCGGATGGATCTAAGTTACGTCTGTCTGTATAATAATGGGGAGGGAGAGAAGGAAAAAAATAAACAATGCGAAGATACAGACTAAATTAGTATGAGGGACGAGCAAAACAAAAAAAGAAAAATGGATCCTTCAATCAAAACTCAAAACCACTACCATACACAATGAACAAGAACAAACCTTGAAACGGCAAGAAGATCTACAACAACATGTTACATAGTAGTATTACTAGATCTCCGCCATCAATGCTTTGAGGGCTTTTGGGTACAATTTCATATTCCTCATATAGACTATAGTCTAGACTACACGAAAAGGTATCCCCACACAATCGCAACAAAAAACCGACCTCTCAGCGAGGCAATAAATGTTACCTGGTATCACATATCTCCAGAGTAGAGCACGAGCAACCTCAACACAACAGCAGCGACGGCGGAACCATGGCCGAGCACCAGCCGAAGCTTGGTCGCCCGCCGGTGAGTGCCCAGGGTCCCGACAGCTGATGATGATGATGATGCTGCTTGGCACACCTATGCTCGAAAATTTGGAATTATTCCTGCTGACGTCTACCTGGTATGGTATGCTTTTTCGATCTGGTCCTCTTGTATTCCCTCTCTCTTGTTTGTGTCGCCCATCCCCGTTCGCAAAACAATGGGAAAGTCTCGAGACTACACGCGCGTAGAAGGATGTGCACAGCTAGCTATCGAACTCCTCCCAAGCCGAGGATGCTGCCCATCCACGCGGCCGATAGAGTTGTTTTATTAGTAGGACGTACGCGCGGGCTCGCGGGTTCTCCATGCGGATTTATCTTTACCACTTTACCATTATTTACCAATTTAATGACCAAATTACCATTACATGCCATGTTCGCCGAGCGCCTTTGCTCAAATTAACATAAGCCCCGTCATATCCAGATGATATTATACCCCCTTCCCCGAAGGTATCTATCTCTCTGCTGTCCGAAGCACGAGAGAGACACGATGCATCCTGTGCTCCTAGAGAAAGAGGACACATTTCTCACCGCCCGTGATGCGCGTTCTCGTCGCTAGACCCGGCTTGGCCTGGTCTTGCCACCTCTTTGCTGTTTCCTTTTGCTCTTTCCTGTGGTCGCGTGCTTCGTGCCTCGCCGTTCTTTACATTTCCCCAAGCCGCCACATTTTTATCGGGTGCTCGATCAATCGGTTTTACTCTTGGATCCAATCCCCGAAATGAGCATGATGTGTGTTTTACGAAAGTCTTCGTATCCTAGGATCATACAGAAAGGCCCGCCTGCGCACCTCACCCCCCTCACGCATTATGAACCTGTGGTGCGCTTTGCAGTGCGGTGTTATCGAACCAGAGGGCTACCGACCCACCCACCTTCGCGACAAAGAATCCGAATTCAGCCGACGACGGAAAAAAAATGGGGCCTCTGTCTCTCTTGATGTTTTGCATGTGCTTCATACTATTAATAACTGTACACAATACTTCACAAGCACACGGATGACGTGCTGTATCGCCAGGGACCAGATGCGTGAAGGAATCATTGTTTGTTTGTTTGTTTTTCATCCTCCGGCAGATGGGGGAAAATAAAGCTTTAGCTCACCACACTTCCACGTATTTTCATACGCGTCGTGTGTCGATTGAACTCAGTTGCTTTCGCAGCCCAACGCTATCTGGCGCACCCTTCGGGTCCCATTGTAGGTATGGCGTAAGCTGTCCCTATCAGTGGTCTCCGTACAACCCCGGCAGCGCAAGCTGCCGTTGTATACGGATGCGTGTGTATATCATTGTTCAGTAACACGCGATGTGTTGTCCTAGGCTATGCACAGGTCATTCAATCTCATATTTTGCCTCCGTCTCGCCCCATCCTCTCCTGTCACCGCGCTGCTTGTCACTGCACTACTCATGGCCAGTACTCGTACCCGCATGCTGGATCGCCATTCTTCCGGGGAGCGGCTCCGTCGTCATTCGGCCACATCGGCAACAGCAACAGCAGCAGCAGTGCTATCGACGATTTTGACCGAACCATGAAAGCATTGAGCATGCAACAGGAGGACCGGGAAGCTTGCGGCAGCAGCACCAGCACCAGTAGCACCAGCACCAGCAGCGGCAAAAGTAGCAGCTGCCGGAGTAGCAGGGGAGGTTACAGCCGCACCTGTGCAATCGCCTCGCACAACAGTATCGATCGCGGTGCCGATCACACCATCGGCAATGACCTTTGCCATGACATCGCCGACGGCAGCGATGGCGGTGGTGGTGGTGGCGGTGGCCTCGGTGGAGGCGACCGCGGAGGTGGCCACATGTTCGTAACGTCTCCACCACCATGCTCGTCCAGGGTTGATATCATCGACACAGGTGGCAGTTTTGAGATCGAAGCCATGGACCGCTCTCCATCCTCGCCCGTTGCCCCGGACATGGGCTTACGGGAAAGCGATTTGCAGGCCTTGGGAAACCTGCTGCTGCAGCGTCTTGCCGGCGGTGAAGGCCATCAGGCTGTAGTTTTTGAGGAGGAAGAGGAGGAGGAGGAGGAGGAGGAAGAGGAGGAGGATGGAGACGGCTCCGATGAGGAGGACTTTGATGAGGGGGAGGGCGGCGGGGGGGTGGATGCGGCGACCGATATGATTTTGGAGTTGTTCAAGGAAGGATACGCAGGACAGGAAGCGATCATTACGGAGCATGCTGTCAAGGTCAGAGGTTGTGTGCATACTGTATGTGGTGCTGCTTGGCTTGCAGGAGAGGGGTGAGGGTTTTTCGTTGTTGCATTGTGTTCGGCTGTGGATGTTTTGTGTGCCTCTCTTGGATCTGAATCGCTGGGTCCTCTCATCGTCCCCCTCGCCCCAACACAGCTATAACTGCTGCTTTTCGCACTACTGTACCATGTTACGGTCAACACTACCTAACATTCTTACCCCTTCGTCTATCCTCCTATTATTGCTGTACTGTGTTGTATTTACTTACTGAAACAGGAGACAATCACAGAAGAAGAGACCCAACAAGCGTTGGAGAGCATCGAAGAGGAGCAGGCGAGAGATGGCTCTATCTATTAATATTGATAACAAGCAAATAAGTGATGCCAGAGGTGCTCATTAACCAACAACTAACTGCTGTTGAATGTTGTGTTGGTAGTGTTAGGGTACCTGTTACGGTGTAGTGTAGCTGTATTTTTACCTATACGTATATGGTTGGTACTTTCTACATGCCATATACCTGGCAAGATCTTAGCTAACCTCTCTCCTGTGTATCCACGTAGTTTCGTAACTGCCTGCCGTATACAGTAGTCTGCTGGGGTAACAGCTACATTGACTACTACTGCTGTAGGTAGCTATGATACTCGTGCTACTCTGTCGTTGTGCCAGTATCACTCCAAAATGAAGTACGGAGGGAGTACTACCGCTGTGGTCGAAGGGAGATAAGATATAAGAGCTGTCACAAAGAACAAGTGAACAGTCTACACAACAATAACCAGTTGGGGGGCGGGGATACTCGTTTGTCGTTTGCATTCGTCATTTGACGATTGATCATGCACCTCCTTCGAGACTGAGCGCCGCTCCCTACTCCTAACTTCAAGGACAGCTCCAACACTGGGGCGCTCATTATGTTTCTTTCATATACGGGGGGACGGGGGGGGTACGCATTTTATGAAAAATATTTCAAGGACGTCAGCCGTGAGTTCGACGAATATCAGGTCAAATATCATCTTTGCAAGCTGCGTTGTTGGTACTTGTAATATACTATATATGGGTGAGTTTTTGTAGGGAGGGGTCCTATTTTTTGTCCACTATAATGGTTAGTGTTGGTATTTTTACTTTAGGTGGGGAACTTTGAGCTAGATCTAACATCATTTTCATTTGTTTGTTGCTCGCCTTGGTTATTTGACCATTGACCACGCACGCGTTTCGAGACTGAGTACCGTTCCTACTCCCAATAGAGACACCTCCAACATTTAATTTTTGGGCGCTAAGTTCGTTTCTTCCATAAGTTACATGCTCTTCCATACAGGGGGGGAGGTTGGTCGTTGCTTCTGTTTGGCAGTTGATATTTAGGCGTGTGCAGGCTTCAAGAGTAGCAGGGTTTGATAATCGGTTCAGGTTTGATTGTCGCCTATAATAGCTATGATAATAATCGCCTACTTTATTAACGTTTTTTTGGGTTGTTCGTCGTTTTCCGTTTCTTCTTCTGTTTTAGTGATTGGTAATCGCACTTTTTTTTTTTTCATCCTATTTGTAATCCTCGCACAGCTCTCGCGCTCCCTCCCAGTAGAAACTCAGCTCCGGGGTCCCATAGCGGGCCCTCCCCCCCTCTCCCCACTACAGTACGTGCCTACATTTTTATTGCGATAATAATTCAGCATTTTCTTCCCTCGTCGACTCAGTCACATCGAATTGTGCCTACACCGACGCTGCTAGGTGCTCTCCACTACTGTGCACAGCTGATGATGGTCCTCGTTATTTTATTGCATTTTTTCTTCAAATAAATTCAAAATATCACCACCACGGCGATCGGAATCAAACTCAAGGACTAAGGACCAACGCTATTAATAGTAGTATTCGAGGGTAATCACTAGACCACCGGGTCGACCGGCATCTTGTATATATTTGAAAGAGATTTGGCAATGCAATGCCAAACGCAATGGTTACGAAACACGGGGTATACAAAAACAGCTGCAGCATGCAGCAAGTAAGACACAGTGGGGGTGAGCACGACAAAATATCGAGGAGCGAGATTCGTAGGACGGGCAAAACAAGTGTATAATAACTGATACCGTCATTCCATCATCGCGCAAGCCAAACGTCAACCATGAAGACGAGCCCTTTCGGGGGCCATACATAGCGACCAAAAAACGACGAGTGAGTGCGGTCTTATCAAGCGGTAAGAGCGGTTCAGCAGTTCGAGTATCGCCATATATATAATATGATATATATAATATGCTGTTCTGCTTGTCGTACAAGCTACTCCTCGCTTGCATTGCGGTGCGGACACGGACACCCCACCCATCCAAGCGATCCCGGCTGTTTCGTGTGGCTGATGCCGTACTGGAGTAAGTAGCATTATTAGTCGTAGTTTTGTTTAACACGGACGGCATAGATAGTTGCCCTCTCAAGTCCCAGAGGGGTACCTTACAGTAGGGTGCCCACTTTGGGACCATCCGGCTTAAAACTCTGCGGGAGATAAAATCAGGCAAACCGCCGGGTTGACACGAAAAAAGCCAAAGGCCGTTTTGCTCCTCCTCCTCCTCCTTGCCGCCTGGCCCCATATCCGGTCTTGACCATGGATAACGACGCCTTTACACCGAGGTAGAAGTCCCGAATCGCTCTTACCGATATGTTCAGATCTGCTCTGCGTCTCTTGAGGGCGTGGGCACCGACGTCAGGCGACGTTTCAAGTCTAATGGTGGTCGCGAGCAATCGCGTGAGTGACATCCTTTGGTACTTTAAATACTGTTTTCGTGTGTATCCCCGGGTAACACCATCATCGCGTTCTTAAGAGCAAGGCAAGACAGAAACGGAGTTAATAAGACCATCCGAATTGGCTTGTCACGGGGTGGGGCATGATACAGTGGGTACCCCACCAGTAACCAATAATAATACCAATATATATGCGGTCTTTGAAGCAATCCGCCGTCAAATACGGATCTTTGCAATATGGTTGTTGTTCCAACACAGAAAATATCAACAACAACGCGCCCGTGAGTATAGAGTTGCTCAATCAACAGCACCACTATTACTACCCAGGTTATCACTACGGCACAGAGATTTTGTACCCAACTACCACCCAAGAAGCTGATACATTGGGGGTAGGGCGCCCCGGTAGCGTATCAGTTGTTATCCTCGAGCCTGGTATAGGTCAGTTTCGTGAGTTCGAATCCCCCCCGAGTGCATACTCATATGAATTCGTGGGGGCTTTTTCTTGTGCACAGGTTGACTTGCGGAAAGCGCGAGAGCGTGAGTTAGCAACGCTCGATGAAAAACCGACGAGCAGTGGGATTGCTGAACCCTATGCGCGACAAATATTGAAAGCAAAAGAACCGGGGGGGAAGAAGAGACGACACCTACCTGTGATCACGGCTTGTCCAGAAGCTGGAAAGTAAAAGTGTGTGTGAAAAAAAAAAAAAACATACCGCGGTCCGGTATACCAGGTACACTATATGTTCATTTTTGATGCTTTTTCTCACTACGAAACCATCACCTACATACAGGGGAGACTTATACTGCTGTACATGGAAGATGAACAACCACTGACTTACTCGTGAAAAAAAAAGACTGCGCAGCCTCCGTACAGGGTAGGCAAGTGACTTTTTTTGGCCAATCGCAGGGCTCTCGTCACGTACGTTTATTCTCTTGTTTTCAGGGTGTACCTGTTTCGACTCCAATCGGAGCAGACGTACCTGTTTTACGTTATTTCCCTTTGGATAGCATAGCTTTTCGTAGTGTGGCACCAAATACCTACGTAGTACGCTTCTTTCTTTCCAATTGCCTTTTCCTTTTTTCGTGCTATTCATCTGTTCTTTATTCTTTTTTACTGTAAATAGTCTGGTGTACTGGCGTTAGCTAGCTGCCGTCCATTGTTCATTTTGTGTCCGCGTGCTCATTATCGTGGTTGGAATTGCGCTAATCGCCTTGCTGTATATTATTTTAAAAATAAAAAAACACACGACGAGTATGAAAATACTGTACGTGAAAGTGTGGTGAGCTAAAGCTTGATTTTTCCCCATCCGCCGGAGGATGAAATAAATAAAAAATCAAAATAAAATAAAAATACACTCCAGCTGTGAGATCGAATATTTTGTCGAAACTCGTCTTTGCAAGAGCTGTGCGTGATACTTCGATCGCGCGGATTACGGGTTGTGTCCTCATTAAGGATATAGGCCGGCGACTCCCCTTGCAACTACAGTGTAGCTATCAGGGTCAACTTGGTGATGTTAGTCAGTCTGTGCGCGGAAACTATAAAACCCGTTTTTGAGGGGGACAAAATCTGACAGCTGTACATATAATATGTGCAATATGTGTATCTCTGCCTCGTAGTTGTTGGCCACAGACCTCGTCTCTCTCTGAGGATCAGCACGGACACTGGTTGTGCTGGATGTAGACGGGTGAAAATATCAGTTTAATGAGAATAACACGCACACTGTTTAACCTTGTACAGATTTCTCTCCAGCGGTCAGGCCTTTTCGCTATAGACTATATGGGCTGCCCGCCGCGTTTTTATTGCTGTTATTGTAGGATGCGCTCAGTCGGCTGACTTCGTATTTCCATCCGATTGGATGCTTGTATAATAATTTTGAGCGGATCGAAGTTCTACTTTGTTTGCGCTAACACCAAAAAATATGTGGCTCCTTTCCAGCCCCGCAATCTCGAGTCTTCATTTCCTGCCCGACAACCGGAATTTTAAGAGAAAATACTAACCCTAACCCTAACCCCAACCCCAACCCTTGACAACATCACGTCTGTTAAATCATAATCCCGTCCACGCCTCCACAAACACCACTTTCCTACGTAAAGCTACATAAATTACGACGGGAAATAAATGATAACCCTAACCCTAACCCCAACCCCAACCCTTGACAACATCACGTCTGTTAAATCATAATCCCGTCCACGCCTCCACAAACACCACTTTCCTACGTAAAGCTACATAAATTACGACGGGAAATAAATGATATATGAGCTCCAACCATTCTGGACGCACACACACCAACGCCCGAATACATCAAAGAAATTTAGTTGATTTGGATTGGGTTAGGTTGGGTTGGGTTGGGTTGGGTTGGGTTGGGTTGGGTTGGGTTGGGTTGGGTTGGGTTGGGTTGGGTTGAGGTTAGGGCACATATTTAGTTTTCTGGAGCGTGTGAACAAAATTTCCTACTCATAAGTACTCAACACCTGGTATAAGATACACAGGCCGCTCATCGTGTCGAATTATGCACATTTTTTCCACGAAAAATGAAGCGTACTGCTGTACTGGTATCGTAGGAGTCAAGGTCGACGCGAAGCTAAAAGCAACTGTCACGAACCCTGCAGTACCTTACTCTCCTCAATATCACACCAGTATTTCGACTCTGCTGGACGGTAAGCGGTTGTTCGAGGTACCCTGGCACACCCATTGATAAATGCAGTGGTCAGGTCCTACGATATGCAGCACGGGTTCCCGAATAAGGCGGTTTGAGTAAGGCGGTATCCCGATATAATGCGGTCAAAATCGCTTGATACGACTGGCAAAAGGCACTCATAACCTGAGACGAAGAAGGCGGCTTCCCTCTATAAGGCGGTCACACTGTTCTGATACACCACCGTTATGCTGGGGGACTCGTGCTATACTCAAAAGCAAGGAGAAGGCAAATACAACGGGACATTATAGATAGGAGTAAACAAAACCCAGTCGATGGAGAAAAAATCGTCCCTCGAAAGTACACACTTGGTGGGACAACTGCACCCACCTTCCCACCCACCCAAGCCGGCTCGGGGAAACCGTTTGGAGTCAGACGCGCTGTGGTTTTCAGTGCGGTCCACTCACGGTATTGTGCGCAGTCGATTCTAGCTATGAATAACGTGGGACAATGAAAAATGTCAAGAGTTAGTTGTGGCGGGGGCAAGGGGACCGGTGAGGCGATTCAGCGATTCGGAGCCAAGAGCAAAAAAAATAACTACCGAAGAACCTCCCAATACAACCACGAAAATACTCACACACGTGCTGGCAAGCCAAGCAGCACCACATACAGCTACAACAGTGTACAGCCTCTGACCTTCGCAGCATGCTCCGTAATGATCGCTTCCTGGCCTGCGTATCCTTCCTCGAAGATGTCGAATATCATGTTTGCAGCCGCATCCCACACCCCCCCTCCTCCCACACGCCTCCTCGTTGCGAGCGTCTTCGACGGAGCTGATTTTGTCGTCCTCCATGGGCAACCTGCAAGGCGATGTCAAATAAGTTTTTTTTTTGTTACTTATTCGACGTCGTCGGGTGGTTTGCCCGTGTAGAACGACGACGTCAACTCCGTTAAAGACGCCGGCGGTGTGGGGGAACGGGGGGGAAGGGGGGGGGGTGGATGCTGCCGTTAATAAGATATTCGCGTTCTTTGAGCAAGGCTACGAAGGCCAAGAAAAGACTGTTGAGGACGTGGCAAGAAAGTCAGAGGCTGTGACTGCATTCGTGCTGCTGCTGCCTGGCTTGTAAGTAGGGGTGTGAGTGTTTTCGTGGCTATATTGTGAGGCTATAGTTGTTTTGTGTGCTCTTGGCTGTAAATCGCTGATTCGTCTCACCGGTCTCCTTGCCCCCGCCACAGTTGCTGCGTTTGACACTACTACTGTACGGCGCTATAAGTAGTAGACTGCACTTCTACAGCTTTATGATGGCTGCAGTCTTACCTGTGTACTTTAATTTTACCTTGTACGCTTTCTTCGGGTATACCTACTATACATTGCTCGGAGTATTTTTTGTATTTTTTTGGCGTTCGTCTTGATCACCTTGTTCGGTCTCTTTTGAGCGATTTTGGCCGTGTATCGGGAAAATATGTTTTAAATATTATAAAAAATAAAAACACTCCAGCTGTGAGATCGAATATTTTGTCGAAACCCATCTTTGCAAGCTGTGTGTGATACTCCGATCGCGCATATATCACACAAAAGTGTAGCACACCCTGAACAAATCCGTATCAACTCCCGGCGAAAATGTTGGAGAACTTCGTACTATTAATAGATACTCGATGAACCCAGTACGGGTGCTATCATACTGAACTAACTTCGTGCCGGGTTCCCTCAACATTTACGATTTACTTTTCTTGTATTAATAATGTAGTTTTTATTAACATTTTTTTTTTGTGAAACAACTTTTGGACCACTTCATTAATCGTTTTTCAAACTTTTTCGAGCATGTTTCTTCAACCATCTACAGCTTTAAAAAAGAGTTGACGTTTGCTCAACCGTTCTTTTTATGGGTTTCAACCATTTTCCTAACCGTTTCTAGATAACCCGCCTCATTTGATAAGCGGCGAAGAACAAATGGTTTCGTGACGGACAGTCGACTCTTATCGGAGACACACATGTTACCCAACACGTATCGCTCGCTTTCGGATGGTTTTCCGTATCTAACGGTCCGTTAGTGGGGAACTCAGTACTATGTTTCTCTCGTATGCTTTCATTTTTGTATCTGCTCACTGACGGATCTATCGTAGGTGGGAGCTACTCGCAGGTTAAAGAGGGCATTGGGATACCTCGTTGGCCAGTTGAGGACAGCGGAAGAAGAAATTCGAAATTTTAAGAACAATGAGGACAAACTTCGTGGTGAACTTGATGCCGAACAAAAGCAGCACGCTCAAACACGGGAGTCCTTCTCGACGAGCGTGGCTGAGATTGTCCACAGCCTCGATGACGCCAAGCTCAGTCAGACGCAGCTGATAATGCAGCACGCCAACTTAGCGGCCGCCAAACAACAGGTCGACGAGGTCAACTGCGCCCTCCAGGCGAAAGTCGCTCGATTAACAGACACGCTTGCCGACGCTGTTATGAACATCTCTGCGCCAGCAGAGTCTCACGTTATCGGGGTAGCAACGGGTGCTTTGGGTGGCTCGACGCCGACCTCTAACGGGGACATTGTCGGGTCGACGGTGAGCCCGGCCGAGGAGTCTTCGTTCTTTTCCGCCTCAACCGCGGCCAAGGGTAACGGGGCATCTTCCCTCTCGGCGGAGGAGTCATTTCAACCAAGCGCGGAGGTCCCTCGCGTGGACGAATCGATGGGCGCCAAGGTTCTCGTGGGTAGCTCTTCGCCGGCAGAGTCTGCTGATCCCAAGGCAGTGACGGCGGGTGCTGCTGATGTAGCCCCGTCAACGAATTTTTCCGGGGGTTTCTTTATCGGGTCTGCGGTGAGCCCGGCCAAGAGGCCCTTTTTCTCGCCTGCCACCACCGCATCCACGGGCAAGGTGCCATCTCCCCTCTCGATGGTGACGCCATCCAGCCCCAGGGCAGAGGTAGCTCCCATGAGCGAACCGTTTTCCGCGATCACTGCCGCGAACAACGTGGTGCCTTCTCCGCCGGGGGTGTCTAATGAAGTGGAGACAGTGATAGCGGGTGTGGCTCATCTGGTTGAGACGGCGTCAACTTCTCTTGGGGGTTCTTCCAGGCCAGCCGTGAGCCCGGCCGACGGGACTTCGCTCTCTCCGGTCGCCGCCACGGCCAAGGGCAAGGCGGAATCTTCCCTGCTGGCAGCGACGCCATCTAGCTTTTCGGCGGATATAGCTCGCAGTAGTGAACGGTTCGCCGACACCTTTCCCGTCGGAATATTTTCGCCGACAGAATCCGCTATTGTCGCGACAGTGACGACTGATGCGGTCGACCTGGGAGCTTCGGCAGCGACTCCTTCTGAGGGCTGTATCGGGCCAGCAGTGATTTCGGCCACGGGGATTTTTTCCTCTTCCTCCATCAATGCACCCAAGGGTAAGGCTGGCACTTCCCCCAGGGGAGTAACACCATCCTTCCCCGGGGCGAAGGCGGCACACCCGGACCCACCATCTCCCGCCACCTTTTCTGTGGGCAAGGTGACAGGTTCTCGGTCGACATCATTCAACTTCAGGCAGCCGACACCTGCCAACGCCAAGGCCAGGAACCTCCAGAAGAGTGGAGATGACCCGGTCGGATGCCCTTCCCTCGAGTTCCACCCGCCGCCGGCAAGGAAGGATATCGACAAGCTCCGCGGAACGCCGCGGCGATACACTCACTGCCCTCCGACACCCGTCAACCCTAACTCCGGGGGGGGGAAGAGCGCAGCGAGAGCAGAGAAGCCGGCATTTTCCGTGCGGGCGGCGGCTAAACCTTATCAGAAGCGTAGCTCCACCGGCGAGGAGGTGCCGTCGCTCGCCTTGCGGGGGGTGACGAAGAAGCCCGCCCTCCCGTCGTCCGTCAAGCGCAGCTCCTCCAGCAGGGAGGTACAGCCGTTTTCTTCGGGGGCGGGGGCTAAGCCCGGCTCAAGGACGTACTTAAAGCGCGGCTCCGTCGGAAAAGAGGTGCCGTCGCTTGCTGCGCGAGCGGTGGCCGGCAGCGTGGAGAAGGGTGGCTCTGTCGGCAAGGGGCCTGCCGTCGAGATCGGTCGCGGTGGTGGTGACGGCAGCGCGGAGGGGGTCGGGCCTGTCGGCAAGAGGCCAGCTGTCGAGATCGATGGGGATGGCGGGGCCCGTACTGGTGGACCTGTGAAGGGCAAGGGGCCCGGTGACGGACGGAAGGTGGACATCGCATCCTCGGGGAGAGTACTGCGGTCAGCGTCTAGAGCTGCTGCTGCTGCTGCGGCGGCGGCGCCTGCGAGTGGTGAAGCAGACATCTCGGCAGCTTCGGGCACTGTTTCCGGCGCCGCCGCTGCCGCCGCCGGTGCCGCCCCAGTTCAGCCTACCAGGTCAAGCAGATCTGGCATCCGACGGTAAGCAGTAGAATATACCTGGTACTAGTGCATGTTTTGGGCACGAGTTGGTTCCAGCCATAGCCAGAATACTTCTAGTCCGAAAAAATGCATTCGGGTTGTGAAGAGGTGGGATCCGAAATTTGAAAGGGTCGGTTTTATTATGCCCAAACCACGCGTGGCTTTTCTTTATGTTTTATATTCCAAAGGGGGCTAGCTTTTTGTACTTGTTTAGACCTTTTCAGGCAACCTTGACTTTTTTCCTTTTTTGTTCTTTTTCCTGGAAAAAAGCCGCTCGATTTTTGCTTTTGGCATGAAGAACGGAAAACAATCCGGTTAATTGTCAGATTACAAATAAAAAAAAACAGTGCACGTTTTTGGTGTCGGTAAAGTTCTCCCGACTATGTGTAGAAAAAAGTGCAATTTTGGTGCGTAAATAGAAAATAGGGCACTACCTGAACGACAATAACCCTAAAATTGGCCAAAATTGTCACTTGGAATTTTTTTTTTCGCGAATCTCCGTAGAATGACGGTCACAACCATTTGCAAGTGCGCTATCGACCCTGTTTTTTCAAGAGCCAAGGATTGCAAAGTGAATGATGAAGCACGGTCATGAAAAGGGCAAAAAGACTGCTGCACCGGACCTCTCCTATGAAACCGAGATACTCTATTCGTTTCAAGCTATGGTTCATATTTTAAAAAGGATGAATCCTCCACTAACTTCAGTGTAACAGCTATATCATTTAAATTTCCCCGCAGTTTTTAGACTTAACGCCGTTACAACTGGAAACCCGTTTTTGGTGAAAAATAGTTGGAATTAGTGTAAGAAGGGGTTTTGGGGCTCCTAAGGGGCCAGGTTTCTTGTGGGCCTCCGTTTCATGAGAGAGCCGACAGAGTGCTCGCCTAAAGAAAATGTTTACCCTTGTTACTAGAACTACAGTTAGTAGCTCGTTTTCGCTCAACGTTGATTGCGCTGGATGGTGCACTATACAATATCGGAAGACGCGCGAAGTATGTGTAGCATATAAAGCTATCTTTGGGAGCTCACGCAGCAGGAATTTTTGAAACAACTGTCGTAAGCTTGTGTGCGTTGAGAATTTGATCGTAGGCAGATCGTAACACCACTACCTACCAACAAAATCGGCACATGAAACATCAGATGAAACATCACATGAAACATTCCATGAAACGTCCCGCTAAAATCTACACGGTACTTGGTAGTATAGTCTATTAATAGTACGGCTTCCCGCCAACTCGGTAGAGGTCCCTATTGATTTGTAGCCGTCAAAAACAGACGCTTGTCAATCTGGACATGAATACAATAAATGTTTAGCTATTAAGATGAATACCAAATGGACCTCTTATATCTGTGTCCAGAGCGGTGTGAAATATGCGCATGACCTACCGCCGTGTGTGGCACTTTTCTTGTGACACTTTGGATTATTTCTCCTTGACGCTTGACGCTTTTTTTTTGCCGGCCCCATGCTGCGTTTTGAACATTTTCTGTTTTTCACCAGGCCGGCGCAAAGGAATACCACGACCCGAAGCGACGTTAGCAGCCGGGGAAAATTCATGAGCTTTTAAGGACGTGAATCATGCCTTGTTGTCCTTGGTTGGCGTGCTGTGGTGGTGTGGTGCATCTTAGGACTGTTGTTACAGATTGCCGAATATTTCTTGTACCAACATTATTCGCGGTTGTGAGTACACTGTAGACTTGAAAATTGACGAACAGTGGCATTAGACATGGAAATTGACGAACAGTGGCCGTGCTTAAGCCTCTGCGGCGTAAACATGGAAACACGTACAGCGGGAGGGGGTGAGGGGAGACGCTATCTCTGACCACGGCTTATTATCTAGAAGGCCTCCGGGGGTAAGACCATCCTACGTGCTGAGTTGGATAGGAAAGGGGAAAATGAAGCGGAAAAAGCAGAACCAAACCTTAACAATACAATTATAAAAAATAACGGTAGTCTATCCGATAGACTGGCGCCCGTCTGGCGTCTGCATTAGTTTTCGATTCTCGGTGGGTATTGACTACACCAACACACGTTTTTCTTGGTGTTCTTCCGTCGTCAAAAGCGCCAGAATCTTAAGATGGCAAAGTTCGACCAAAGTCGACGAGCGATGGGACCGCTGATTCATATTCGCGATAAAACCGGGGGGTAGAAGGGACGATCCCTGCGACCACGGCGTGTTTATTAGTCGTTTGTTGAGGGGGAATCCTCCCACGCGAGTTGGGCTGGAAATAAATTGTTTCGAGTAACTAAATGCTCAAAACTGTACCTGTAGTCTATGACCGTAGGCTACAGATTTATGGCCGTCGGTCGGTGAGTTCTCGGCCATCCTAAAGTTGGTGGGTTTGTTGGTGTTTTTGGCCGTACACGTCTGCCCCTACGGTCTACTCGTATGATGCCTTCGAATACTTGGCAAGTTGATCGACTGTTGATTGTCCCTCGGCACAATATTTGGAATACCGTTTTGTTGCAATATAGGAAGGGAGGTATTGGACAATTTCCGTGGCTCAGCAAGGCGTGACGGCGCGATGGAGACGGGCGGAGGGTGTTTAGCACGGGCGAGTTTTTTCACTATGTTTTAGTGGGGCTGGGTTGTATTAGAGGAGAGGAAGACAAACATCGGGGCCCTACAAGGCGTGAAAGCATGGTGATAACTGGGGGGGAGTTAATCAATACTGGTGATTTTCTCGTGAAGGTTTTTGGAGGGGTTACTGTCTTTGATGTCATTTGTTGACGGTTCTTGCCTTCAGCAGCAGAGGAAGGCTTGCGTCCCACTAGAATGCTCCCAGGCATACATGTGTTCCAGCGGGGCGAAATTCCTGTACAGGTGTCTCTGCACTTGGGATAGCAACACGGTCACCCTGTGGGACGGAAGTATTGTGTTCCTCGTACGGCAAAAGGGTTGGGGGAAGGGCGAGGGGGCAATGGTAAGTCCGGTGCCAGTTTCTTCGCTGATCACCCACTAAAGACCTGTGCAAGGCACGCACACAATATTTTATTTTTGGGTAGGAAAGGCTGGCGGAAATGAGCTATTTCAAGACTAGCCTTTTTTCATTACTTCTGCCATGTTTTCGGCCGCAAATGACTTGGGAATAGTGTGGGTTATTCGCGGCAGTTCGAAAAGGATTACTGGTAATCACTGGTAACGTTTTTTTTTCAAGCTATTAGCAGTGCGACAGGGGGGGGTAGGGATGCACGGCGTAGGGCGACACTGGCTCTTAATGCCGGTCAATTTTTTTTTTCACAAAGCTTGCGACTTGCTGTATGTACCTGTTTTGACAGTGCTTTGAAGACGCCAGAGACTGTTACATAGGGTACGGAGTCATCCCACGCTCGGGGGTGCAGCAGATTCTAATATTTTTCGGGGCTTCTACAATGAGGAGCTCAATATCTCACCCTCGGGAAACATGCCTTCGAAGACATATCGTTCGCGCAACCCGACCAACATGTGTATGCCGTCGCCCTAAAACACGCAAACGTACCTTTTTTTTTATACTGTCCACTATAGTTCCACACTGGAGGAGGGTGGACCGGTCACACATAACAAACATTGCTTCACCCAAAACGCGCAACTCCTACCGCACTATAGGGGGATGGCTCTGCGCCTGGTGATAGTGCTGTATACGCTGATGACCGTTGTACAGGGCACGGCATGAACCTTTGCGGGGGAGTAGTTAGTTGGTGTTGGCTCATCACACGGCAGAGGGGTGCAGCGGATTTTCTAAGAAGTTTCCGAGCACCTACCGTGGGGAGCTCAATGTCATCATCCATCATCATCATCATCATCATCATCATCGTCATCATCATCATCATCATCATCATCATCGTATCATCATCATCATCGTCATCATCATCATCATCATCATCGTCATCATCATCATCCATCATCATCATCATCATCGTCGTCGTCATCATCATCATCATCCATCATCATCATCATCGTCATCATCATCATCACCCATCATCATCATCATCGTCATCATCATAACCCCAAGCGTTACTTCGGAGGCATTCGATCGCCCAACCGAACACAAGTTATGCGCTATAGTCCCAAAACAAACATGCTCGTACAAATATCAGACGAATCGGAAGTTACTCACTTTTGCCCAAGGAGCTCAAACGCGGCCACAAGCGTTGTCCCCCCCCCCCAAATGTGACCCCTGCTACCTTGGGATGGCTCTCTGCTGTGCTTTTGGCGCAGACAACGCCAGGGGCTAGGTTAGCCCGCGACTTTTCAAACTTGTCCTGCGCTTTGGTTGGCGTGAATATTGGTCCGCTGCGGTTGTCTTGTGGTTAGGTTGGGGTCTGGAAGGTGGTCGCTGGTTGTTCGTCGGCTTCCAATCTACGATTGCCTTCCACCTCCACCTACAAAACCGGATTTATGGCGCCGCCACAGACGCCAGAGCGAGGGGTCGAGGGGAAGGGGCCAGTCAGGTGCTATAACAATATATTAGAGGTGTACATCCCTTTGGACTAAAAGCTAATTACCGTTGTGGTGTAAATTATTTCGTCTATGTGATTCTTGCGTTTCTTCGCAGATGACGTTTTTCAGCCGGTGGAGTTGCCGTTTTTGCCGTTTTTTATGCTGTTAAAACGTGGTGGCGGCCTTTTTTCTATTTGGGGTGGTCGGTGAAGGTATGCGACGCAGTTGTTGATTCCCAAACCGTGTGCTAGTTCCCGTGTTCATCCCCAAATATATTGACGACAGTGTCACCGAAACCAGGAGACGCGGCGGTGGTGATGAAAATATAGGGACATGCCTTACGAGTGAGATAAGAAATGCACCTGTAGCCAACGCGGGCCGCTAGCTAAGTGGTTACGTGCATCTGACAGGGAGTGCCTAGTAGTGAAGTTGAGGTCGAAACCTTCTGGACTTACTACATCTCCAACAGCGAGGAACTCTATTATTTTTGTGATCGAAGCCGACTGGATTTTTTTTGTGTGTAGGTGCATTCTGTCGGGTGGTGTGGGCGTTGTCGCAATGTGGCTATACCGTCTGTACTTCAAAGCTGTAAGGGAAGACGGTGTCCTCCCTCGGTCGCGGAGGAAGAGGATGCGGCGGGGAGGAGAAAATACATCTAAGATTTCAGGGCATTCCACGGGATTAGCCCCGCGGGAGTTGAGATTATAATCCCATTCACTCGTGATCAATATAAAATCCCGCTCCCGTACACGCGGGTTCCGTTCAAAATTCTTAGGTATCCGGTTCCCGCACACAAGAGGTCCCCTGCACATACTCACATCCCGTTCGCACACGAACAACACCCGTGCAAAGGTTGATATCCCGAGTTCCGCGATCAAAGGTACGATGAACCCCGTCGTTAAGCAGATGTTCACTGCCCCATGCCGAGCGAGAGACTGGTACAAGGTGCCTACAAGACAAAATCTCCCGGGGTTCGACTATCACGAGTCTCTCCTTGCATAGGATTTTCATGTGTGTTTTCTTAAGCAAAACAATATACCAGTAGCCTGTGGTAACCGGCGCTCCCCAGAATCCCGCGATCGGCTTGTTGTATTGTCTGCAATCAATGGCCCTCGAAACAGTTTTTTTAAACAAAAAGTATCGTGCAGTTTCTTCCTCATTGTGCGAGCATCCGACCCTAATAAAAAATTCGCAGTACGCTGGGGAACAGCAAGGCAACGCCTAGGGTTGACGCTGCACTGCATTTCAACACTTCCGTCATCTACAGGGGTTGACGCTGCACTGCATTTCAACACTTCGTCATCTACAATTACTGTGCGAGCGTCCAACCAAAACAATTTAGCAGCACACTAGGGAAAAGCACGGGAACGTGTATTGTTGGCGCTGCACTTCACTCCAATGCTTCGTTGTCAGCATGTATTGTGCGAGCGATCAACAAAAAATGGTCAGCAGTACACTGGGGAACAACACAGAAACGAATATTGTTGGCGCTGCACTACACAGTTCAGTTCGTCACCAATAAGTATTGTGCGAGCGCTCAACTAAACCAATTACAGTAGTAGCAGTTCACTGGGGAATAGTACGGCAAAACACATAGTTCGCGCTACGCCGCTGTTCAATACTCTGTGTGTCATCAGTACAGATTGGTGAGAGAATCGAAGAACAAAATTAACTATTTTATAAAATATTTCAAGGACGTCAGCCGTGAGTTCGACGAATTTCGGGTCAATATTCATCTTTGCAGGGGCTGCTTAATGGTTCTTGTGATATACTATGTGGGTGAGTTTTTCTTTATGAGAGGGGTCCTATTCTTTACTTAAAAAAATATATATGTAGTCTATATATATTTTGTTTTTGTCCACTATAATAATGGTTGGTGCTGGTATTTTAAAAATGTTTTTAGGACGTCATCCGTGAGTTCGACGAATTTCGGGTCAATACTCATATGTGCAAGCTGCGTTGTTGGTACTCGTAGTATACTGTGTGGGTGAGTTTTTTCATAATGGGAGGGGTCATATTGTTTTGTTTAAAAATACATATATACTTTTTTTTAGACTATATAGCTGGTATATGTTTTGGTTTTTCTCAACTATAATGAGTGGTGTTGGTATTTTTACATTAGGTGGGGAATTTTTAGCTAGATCTCTAACAACTATTATTATTACGTGATATTATTAGACTAAGTAGTGCTTTTTTTGCATGTATGCGTTCCGTGCGAAAACCGTGGAGAATAACCGTGGGGGTCGGATCCTGTACAAACCATCACGTGTGGTACGGTACCATCGCCGCTGTGGTCATAGACCATAAATCACAGTCAAATATCGTCGTAGCCACGTCCAGTACTACTACACAACCTCGTTGAGTACCGCGGTAGCCGGATCCCGCACGAACCATCCCGTTGAGTCTCGTCGTGAGCGCATCCCGTCCCGGGGAGTACCGAGGTGACCGGGTCCCGCACAAACAATCCAGTTGAGTCCCGTGGTGGTCTGATCCCGTACCACAGACAATACCGTTGAGTACCGCCGTTGTGACCGGATCCTGTACCGACAACATGGTTGCAGTTCCGGGGTAACTAACTAACTCCCGAGGGAAATGTCCCCCGGGGCCAAGAGCGTACCTAGGTCCACGAACCGTTCACATTGCAAGGCAGGAAATAACTTATTTTTTTTGTTTCTGCCATTTTCGCAGTATCATCCGGCGCACATCGGGAAAAAAACAAAGCTTGAAGCTCACCACACGTATTCCACGTATGTTCATGCATGTGCGTGTCTGCTTAACTCAGTTGCATTCGCAATCCGGCGATAACTGGTGTGTCCTTCATTCAGTTCCCGTGGTAGCGACAGCGCGAGCTGTCCCTAATCCCCACCGGCGATGCCGCCAATTTTGGGCTGAGAAGCCCTTTACCCCGTCGAGGGTCCTGGAAAAGCATTCCAAGCTAATTTCAAGTAGCTTCCCCCCAAAACGTGAGGGCAGTTCTGAAGAGGATGATGTGGGGGCGGGGGCAAGAAGTTGTTGCTTAACAACTATGAGCGAGGACGTCAGCCGTCGGTGCACCATTGGAACCTGCAGCCGAAACATCCAGCCATTCGCCGACATCAAAGGGGGGGGGGGTAGTGATGAACTCTTCTCTTTGGTCGTGCTTTTGAAGTGGAAGAGGGGGGAGATCGTAGTCATCTGTCTCTCTTTCTCTGTTTTTTTTCTTCTATTATTCACATTGTTAATTTTTTAAGCAGTTTTTTTCCAAACATGCAGGCGCAGCTCTGAATGGTTTGATACGGGGGGAACGGGGATGGTAGTGCTTTTTTTATTGGTGAAAGACTACTAGGAGATTAACTATCGACGTATTGTTGGAACCTTGCTGAAATACTCTGCCATCCGCCGAGGTAGCGTCGGACGCCGAGGGGGGGGGGGCGGAACGGTAGTTTTGGTCTTTTGGGACTTCAAAGAATATCCCCCACTAATTCCAAATAGTTAATTCCAGAACAACGTACTACTAATAGTAGTATTGGAACCTAGCTGAAGCACTCACCCATTCGCCGACACATTATATTGACGGAAGCCGGGGCGGGGGGTGGGGGGGTACTCTACTCTGTCTGGAGTAGTTTCTTCCAAAAATAACGGTTGAGTTCTCATGGGGTTGTGGGGGGAAGGTCGAGAAGTCGTTGCATGATTGATAAAACCAGGACATCAGCCGTCGACGTACTGTTGGAACCTGTACATAGCTGAGAGTTTCAGCCGTTCGCGGAGATAGCATCGAAAAAGGGGGGGGGGCGGGGGGTGTACTCGGTATTTGTGCATGGTCGTAGTCGTATGACCGTATATGGTATACACCTTCGCATTCCTACAACTTCGGGACGGAGCATATCGGGTTTTCACGGACCAGGCAGGCATTGCTTGCACCAAGCGCGGAGCGCCGTGAGGTGTTCGGCGAGTCGCATGAAGGGTGAGCTGCATCCTACTAAGAACCGCATTGTGAGGCGGGCTTGCATATGGATGACAGCTTCAATGAGTTCATTTAATTTCCGGTATGTCCACTTCCAGAGACAGCAATGGGAACACTATGTAACTGCCTCCAGAGTTCCTTACCATAAGCACTGCTATACGTGATACGATCATTCCCCTCGTGCGAAGTAAAGGTTCTCCCACTCCGCACAAATGATCTAACTCGACCGCCGCCTACCTGTGATCGACCCCTCCGAAACAAATTATAAACAAAAATAAAAACAAAAAACAAAAAAGGCACCCGATGGCGGCGTAATTATCGTATACGTCGGTGTATGCCACCCGTGACGTTGTATATCACACCCACCCCTGGAGTATACCGCCTGGGTGATAAATGGTTAGAATCCCAACCAAATCAACTACCCGATTTTGTCACCCGGGCATAATACATGCGGGTCGCCCCGGTGGTCTAGTGCTTACCCTCGAATACCACTACTAGCGTTGGTCCTCGAGTTCGATTCCCACAGTGGTGAGACTTTGACTTATTTGCAAAAATGAAAGCAAACAAAAAAAAGAAGGATAAACTGCCGAGAGCGGCTAGCAAGCAGCAGGGGTAGGTACAATTCGACGTGAGTCGACGAGGGAAGAAAATGCTGAATTATTCTCGCGATAAAAATGAACGCACGTACCAAAGTAGGAAGGGCGAACGAGGGCCCGCTATGTGACCCCAGATCTGAGTTAATGCTGGGAGGGAGGGTGAGAGTAGCGCAATGCTAATAAATGGGACGGTAGACTCTCAGCTAAACCATGTACAGGGAAAGGAAACGGTAGAAAAAAGGAGAAGATGTGGGGAAAGGAAATGGGGAAATGGCTGGCGGAAGATACCACTGCTATAGGGTGCGATCATTCGGCTTCATATTAGATACTTCTGCTGCTTTATGGAAGGATATTCGATTTACATCGGAACGGCATCTACGCTATATTGTCGGAGGGCAATAATGATCATATAATAAATGAGACGGAAAAAAAAACGATGGAAAAGAAACGTTGTATACCACACCCCCTGCAGCGGCATGCCCCATCAAGAGAATGACACGCCCAAGAGACCGGCTCCCCCAATACAGGAAGCGCACGCAGCTAACTTTCTTCAGTCGCGAGGCTCCACAATGTGTCTTGGTGGCGTTTTTTCGAAAACACTCGGGCGATCGAAAAGCCAGCCTAGATCTCTAAACGCGACCAAGTACCGGCAGGAAAATAAATACGTTCCCGGGTCCTTGTCTGAGGTCGAGTCCAATGTTTTTGCACGCCCCACCTGTTGGGGGTGTGGCAGTAACAGTAAAACTCGGTTTCAAACAATGTTATCACACCCCTTTCATCACACCCCATTTATCACACCCCTTTTATCACACCCCTTTTATCACACCCCATAAGAGTATACCGCCTCGCTCGGTGATATCTGGTACCTGGTACGTGTTATCAAATTCAAAATGGCCACCCAATTTATCACCAGGGTACGCTGTACAAGTATGTCAGACCCCTGGGGTATACCACACCGGGTGATAGGTGTTAGTTGTAGAGTCCAAAATGCAATCACCGGGGGTTTGGTATACACCCTTTCGTATACGCCAAGTCTCTTGGGGCTCTACTACAGTGTTTCACAGTAATTCCAAGTGGTTATTTCCGAAAATGTGCGCGCAGGTCTCTAGGGATTGGAAGCTCTAGTCTGTTGGGGGGAAGGGCAAAGACTCGTTTTATGATTGGTGAATACCAGGACACTAGCCATCGACGTAAAATATATATATATATATATATATATATTATTGTAACCACGGTTCTCGTCGGTAATTTTCCCGCCGTTCAATTTCCGCCCTGGTGGGCGATCCCGGTAATACGCCATATTTTGGTTTTACCGCCTCCGCCAAAGTCGTTATTGACCGCCAAAAAACGCAAAACCATCTACCGCCAGAAAAAATACCGCGACAATTTGGCTTTAGCGCTTCCTCCAAACAAAAAACCACCAGCTCTCGATACCACCCAAAAACAAGTACCGCCAACTCTCGATACCTCCCAAAAAAGTACCACCGATACTGGATACCGCCCAAAGAGTCCTCAAGCCGGACCTGATCGACACGGATGGCTATAAAAATCTTCATGTTATTTTGGAATCGGCGGGCCACTGGTGGCGTATGCCCGGCGACGGGCAAGGTCACGTCTCCGGCGGAATTGCCGCATCTAGCGTTTATACAGTAGCTCGGTTGTATCATGGGGTCGAGGCCACCAGCTGTCAGGCCGAGCGCTGTTTTTCAGCGCTCGCCCACCTCATTGCGGACATGTGCGGCAACGTGTGCTTGTGAGTAAGGTCGAGCGCATGATGTCCATTCGGCTGAGCAGGTACTTGGTTGACGAGGTCCGCGAGTTGGACTCCGCTGTCGCGCAGGCACGAGCTAGGGTAGCCAAGACTGCGCAGAAATCGGCGGCGGCGCGGCAGGAGAGGTCCAGAGCGTCGGTTGACCTTAAAATATAGATGTCACAAATGGCCATGTGGATGGCATCCCTTGCCTGCCTGCCCTTGTGTTCCGTTGACGCTCCAGGTTTTCACATTATTTTTTTCATTTTTTTTGGTAACATATAATATCAAGGCATTCCATTATTTTTTCATTTTTTTTTTTCTTCTCTTTCAGGGCGCTTTTTTTTGTTTTCGTGAGTTTTACATGAGGCTGCTCAATTTCTATCATAAAGGAATATGGTAACACCGCAGTTTTTCCTGTTGGTTCTTCCTCGATTCCTCGCGTGAAATCACCAAGCAAACCAACCGTTCAAAGGGTGTGTACAAGGGTAACCTTCCGAAGGTTAGGGTGAGCTACACAGACCAATACCACGGTAGGGGGGGTGGATTACCCCCTTTTTGGCCACTTTTGGCCACTTTTTTCTCAGTGGCTCGGTGTCACTCGCGCGAGCGACCCCCCTGCTCCTTGCGACCACACAGGATAATATTCTTATAGTGCCGCTTAACATTCTCGATGTTGAGATACGAAAAGTGATGGTTATCTACGTTGCACAAAAAAAAATCGCCGAAAGTGTTGTTATCAGTGAGGTGGAGAGCCCCTCGCGCGAGTATGATAGTATGATAGTATGACAGTATGATAGCATGATAGTATGATAATATGATAGTATGACAGTATGACAGTATGATAGTATGATAGTATGATAGTATGATAGTATGATAGTATGATAGTATGATAGTATGATAGTATGATAGTATGATAGTGTGATAGTATGACAGTGTGATAGTATGATAGTATGATAGTATGATAGTATGATAGTATGATAGTATGATAGTATGATAGTATGATAGTATGATGGTATAAAAGTATGATAGTATGATAGTATGGTAGTATGATAGTACGATAGTATGATGGTGCACACCCGGTGGCGAAAACTGGGGATACTCTCCTACAGTATACTGAAGCCTTGATCGTTTTCAGTCTGCAGAGAGGTCTGTTCGTGCGCCGAAAACATGTACAACGCTCAGCTAGCCGCCACCAGTACCACCAAGTTTTGAACTTACGATCACGCTACCGCCGAAAAACGAAAAAACCGCTTACCGCGGAAAACATTACCGCCGTGTATTGCATTACTACCGCCGAATTGAATTACCACCGAAAATATGCCTCTATATTTTATTATTTTGGATTACCGTCCCCGCCAAAGTCGTTGCCGTCACAAAAAATCCGTAAAAACAGCCTACCGCCAAAACTTCTTCGTCGTAGTGCATTACCGCCGAAAATATCGCCATACTTTGGTTTTACCGCTCTCGCCAAAGTCGTTACCGCCCATAAACGAGAAATCGCCTGCCGCCAAAAAATTACCGCCATATTATGGCAATACCGCCCCGCCTGTGTCCGCCTAAAAACCCATCACTGACAAGAATCTTGACTATAACCTGTAGCTGAAACACTCAATCATTCGCCGAGATAGTATCGAAAGTAGATCGGAGGGGTAGATAACTTTTTGGGGGCGTTTTGTTTTCGTACTCTATACTAAATTCAGGTAGTTAATCCCAAAGACGTGGGTGAAGTTCTGAAAGGGTTCTTGGGGGAAGGGCGAGATATTGTTTGATGATTTGAGAAGCACCAGGACATCAGCTTGTAGACGTACTATTGGAACCTAGATAAAACACTCAGCCATTCGCCTATGTAGTGTCGGAAGAAGGTGGGTGGGGGGTTAGCCAATTATTTTGGGGCAATTTCATGGTACCTCACTATTTTCAAGTTGATAATTACAAAAAACGTGGGTGAAGTTTAGGCGGAGTTACATGGGGGGACGGGCGAGAAGTTGCTCTCGTACTGATAAAATCCAGGACTGACGTCAGCTGTCGACGTGTTTTTGGAACCTAGCTGAAGCCCTCAGCCATTCGCCGGGATGGTGTCGGAAGCAGGGTACAGAACTCTTTCGGTCCTATACTATAGTGTCCAACACTAATTTGAAGTAGTTAATTCCTAACACGTAAACACCAACTTCAAGTAGCTAATTCGCGAAACGTGGGTGCATTTCTGCAGGGGTTGGAAGGGTGACCAAGGTTAACAAACATCAGGCCTGGACGAGTTTTTATCGACTATATATCGGCACCTGTAGCTAAAATGATTGACCGTTCGCTCCAACAGCAGTCCAGTGTCGGCAGCAGGGATGGGGGGTGGTAGTAAGCTATTTCGGGCCTCAACCATAACAGCCCACACTACTTCCAAGTAGTTAATCCCAAAAAAACTCGCTTGCAGTTCTGAAGGGGGTATAAGGGGAAGACGATACTCTTCCTTTATTATTTGCCCCCGCCCCATCACATCAGCCCGTCGACGTTTTCAAGGAGCCTGTAGTAGTAGCTGAACCACTCAGCCATTCGCCGAGAGAGTCGTATGGTAAGCGGGGGGGGCGTGGTAGCGAACTCTTTTCGGGCTTTTCTGCGGCATCGCGTACTCATGTCAAGTGTTTTAGGATGGAAAGTCGGGTGCAGGTCGGAAGGGGTCACTAATTTCAAGTAGTTAAAACGTGGGTGTAGTTCTGAAGGGGTTACGAGCTCTTGTGGGGCGATGGCCGATAACTCGTTTTATGACTGATGAAAACCAGGACATCAGCCGTCGACGCACTATTGGAAAGTGCAATTGAAACGCTATGGTAAGCCATTCACCGAGATTGTGTTGGAAGAAGGGGGGCGGGGGGTAGTTGAGTGTTCGGGGGTTTTGTTTATAGTATCCCGCACTAATTTCACGTGGTTAAAACTCCAAGATCGTCGGTGCACCTCTGAACAAGATGTTTGAGGAGAAGGGCAGCGAATTGTTTTGTGATCATCAAAGACCAAGACATCAGCCGTCGAAGTACTGTTGGAGCCTGTTTAACTCGAATACTTAGCCATTCGCCGGGATGGCATCCGAAGGGAGGGGTAGTTAACTCTTCTGGTGCTATTGTCAGAGTATCCCCATAGTGTAGTATGTCATCAAACACGCGGGTGCAGTTCAGAAGGGGATATATGGGGAGAGGATAGAGAGAGTGTTTTGTGATATCTGGCGTGACTTGACGAAAAACGTTTGTAGGCGCGGCACGAAAGCCTATCATGTACGATAATATAACAGACTTTGCATTACAGTGCCTGATCACCGCACCCGGTGTTACACCAGCACAAACCCGATGCAAGTTAGTAGCTGGACTGGATGAATTTAACACATTGAACATCGAAAAATTGAAAATTGACCAACAACCTTCCCGGAGAGTGTATAAACTGTGTTACTCGTTCATTGAAAATATTCGTAGGAAGGGCGCGCTGCGCCTCAATCTCGCATATGTTAGTAGCGTTACATCTTTCCGCTTCCGCCTTAACGGTCTATAAACTTTTTTGTTGTTGTTGTCGGACACTCGTACGTTCAAGCCCAGCCCGTTCGTATTCCACTCCTTGTCTGTGAGGGGATACTGTTTTGTCGCCGTGCTCGTCGGGCTAGAGTGGAGCGTTGCCCGAGGGAAGGGATTCAAGAAAGGGCGGGTCAATGAGATTGTGATCGTCCGGCCTACTGTCGTTCCATTCCGAAGCCTCGTTCGTTTTTCTTCGTCACGGACGGCGCGTCGCCTATCTGAGACGAACTCATCTAAGTACATGTCGTTTCGGGTGTGAGCGTTTGCAAGAAAACTCCCCATAGAGCCTAGGGTTCTTCAGCCGACGAATTTTCTCTGCCGTGTGAGTAGGCACCTTCGCGCCCTAAATGTATTGCCCTTATCTTGGCTGTTTTTGGTTGAGCCACTCCGGACCCTTCGCATCTTCATCCTTACTCTTACCTTGTCTGTACCCCCGCCCCTACCCTTATCCCTACTCTTACCCCAGCCGCCAACCTTACCCTTGCCCTTACACCCACCCCCCACGTTTTCCTTTGCCCCCTACCCTGCCCCTCTATACACCGCATAGCTATACCACACGTGCCACGACAAGAGTAACACATTTTGACCCAAAGGTTTCTGGCGAATATCGCCGGAATCTTGTTTGGGGTTTATCGTTGTATTCGTTCTGCGCCTAGACCATGGGATCACTCCTCGGATTTATTCGTCCGTTTTGCCTCAAAGTAAGGTTGTGTGTGATTGATAAAGCTCCTCAAGTGAGCACTCTCAGAAACAAAATGGGTGCACCCCAAGCCTACTATTTGTAGCATGCATCATTCGCTCGTCCTTAATCTTACGCTCGCCATCACCCTTATCCTCATGCAGATCCTCGTGGTTACCCATACCCTTACACTCGCCCTCATTCCTCACCCTTACCCTCAGGCTTACCCTTACCGCTACCCTTACCCTTGCCCCGGCCTTTACGCTGACCTTTACCGATGCCCTTACTCTCGTCCCTTACTCTCGCCCTCAGGAGCTGTTGTACGAGTATCTCGTTGATGAAGCTGTGGTAGTTGCAGATGTTTTTGCTCGACGATCGTGTAGATGTAGCCATATTGCACGTGTTGCTGTTGTTGGCTTTAGTCGATGATGGAGCAGATGCAGCTGGGCGGCATGAACCCATCTCGGTGTGATGTTGACGTGTTGTCGATTTGATGTTGGCCGAACTGACCGCGGCGGAAGTGACGGTGAGTACCGTGTTACGTTCCCCGTAACACTGTTAACGTGCATTTGCCGTGTTGGTTTGTGATAGTAGTTGAACATACTTCGACGCGTACACACGTGAAAACAGTTCCGTGGATATATGGTGCTCTGTTCTCCGAGTTTGGCATACATACTTGTAGCTTGTTGGACGCGTCAAGCAGGTGCTGAATAATTCTCGATCCGAGTCTGATACATGCCATTTTAGCGTGTAAGCGTTAAGGCAGAAGCTGGAGATGGCGTTTGCCCCGTTCGGGCAGATTTGTCGACGACCTTGCTGCACGTCTACAGCTGTTGGCCTTCTCGTCGTGTTATAAAAAAGTTGCACGAGGACAAATTTATTAAATACGTATTGCGCGCGTGGCAGCGGGAAGATGTGGTTTTGATAACGACTTCGCGGGTCTTAATAGCCTGAAACCGGACTCCTTGACCTGCTACACGAGTGATAGCGCGAGCAGACTCCTTACCTGCTTCGCGCGTGATAGCGCGACGGCAGTCTTCTTTCTCGAATATCCCTGAAGTACTTGGCGTACGTACTCGTAGGTGCCATGTCTCGATGTCGAGGCTGATCTCGATTTTTGAAGAAAATTACTCCGCACTGCAGAAAGTGGAGACCGTTCTTCAAACTTCTTGGCAAAGTATGGCGAACTCAGCGGGACGCCGTGGCATGGTGCCAGCCGATAGGTAGATCAATGGGGACGAGGCTCATAACCTGAAGGACTGATGTGTACCGAGGCTCTGACTCTGTGAGAAGAGATGCAGAGGTGGCACCGAAGTGTCTGTGAAGACCACTTGTTTGTGAAGAACACAAAAATAAAATGGTTTGAAAGTGGCGCTTATATGGCCAAAACCTGGAAAGGAATGAGAGAAGAAGGGGATAAGTAAAGATAGTAGGAAGGAGAAGGAAGGAGAAGGAAGGAGAAGGAAGGAGAAGAAGGAGGTCGGAAGGAGTAAGGAGGTCGGAAGGAGTGATCGAGATAGGGGATGCCTTCACCCACGGGACTATACCCAAGCCGCGGGCAGGTGTACTTTTCGGCAGCCCGTCCTGTTCCCTGCAACGTTCCATGTAACGTCCTTGAAATGTTATAAGGAACGTTTTCTGTAACGTTCATATACTGGTGGTGGTAAGCTGATTAACCTGCACTACGATTAACTTCCCGATACAGGTAGATTGATTCTTACAAAGTATGCCGGCTACAAAGAACAAACAAACTCCTATGTATTTCGCCGCATATCGTATTTATCCGCATCTAAAACTATGATTGGAATAGTTTACTAAAGATAGAGACTAAGAATCAAGTCTATACCAATGGACTGCAGAGTCCACATTCTGATATCAACGTTACCACAGCTACCCTTCCTTGCCCTTGCTCTTACCTTTGCGTTTACCCCTAGCCGCTACCTTTACCCTCACCCTTGTCCACGTTCTAGCAAATCGATAGGGCAAGATCTTGATTCGCGGAGAGAAATGGCATGGCGACCAGCAGACCGACAGGCCTACAGACTGACCGACCGACCGACCGACTAGGCTTTCAACCGATCGACCGACCGGGCCTACCTACTTACCCACCTACCTACCAACCGGCCAGCCGGCCGGTCGACCGGCCGACCAACCGACCGGCCTACCGACGTTCAGTGTGCTTGGTTTCGTGTGGTGTGAATTGCGAGATACTATTGTTTTGAGAGCGTAGGGTCTTCGCTGAGACGCTGATGGGTGATCGGAGGGCGAGCCGGGTTCTGTTAAACCCGCGGCTACAAAACCCGAGCGCAGAGCTTTAGCGTGCTACATGTTTTTCGTCTAAAGGGCGACGACGTTTGACATGGATTCCACCGCCGATCTTAGAGTGGGGTACGGACGTGGGGTTGAGGAGACATACACGCGTGCTTTACATTCACGGATGGCCATGGTATGTGTATCATGTAGTTGTTTTTCGGTCTTCTCGACAGGAGACATGTTAAGGTGAGAAGGCTAGGTGAGCACCTTCTCCGTTATAAAAGGCATGTAGTGCTCGTCTCGACTCCACGTAGGTTCTGCATATTTTTCTGCAGTTTTTTGTTTTTGTTCGAAAGGTTTCTGAGGAGAGAGGGCGGGGTCATTCCAGGCCTGGTTGTGTTCTCGTATTGTCAGGGATGAGGAAGAATATATGTAACGAAGCGGAATGCCGGATCACAGGACCATGTGTCTTATAGGCTGCCGCGTAGTTATGACTAGTTGTTGGTGCTTAACGCTTTCTACAAGATGGAGGCGACGGAGCTCTTTCGTTAGGCGAGAGTTAAACAAATCTGTCCGATTCGTTTCTTGTGGCACTGCCACCGCTGCACATCACGGCTAACGTGTGTGCGCCAAACAACATACATACATGCAGCCAGAGGTGTATGTGAACGCACAGCAAGCGTGGGACAATTTGACACGCAGTGACACCTGCGCTGTGTCGCACGATACTCACCCTTTGGCTGTATCGACGGCAAGATTATTATTCAGGCACCTGGTAGTATTCTGATTGAGTCCCGCTACAACAGCGGTAGGCCTGAACTAAAATACCCGCAAGCGTCATTCTGCCATTCCTTACCAGGTGGTTGTTAAGTTACGGTCTCCAATCGTGTAATGGCAAGTCTAAATGTGTTCGACCATCGCAATACTGCTGTACGCAGATCGTTTGTATTATGGTAGTCCGAAAAACTTTCCCATAAAATAAAACGCAAGAAGAGACATAGCCGCACGCAGGCGGGGGGGGAGGATGCCAACAATAACATTGTGTGTGTCGGACCAGAATCTGAGGTGTGTCGCTGAGGGACGTGTGTCACTAGAAGTACTTTAACATATCCAGCTCCTAAATTTATCCTCGTCTACCTCCACGTGCTTTGTACTCAGATGTCGGGAGTGCCGTGCTAAAACGGTGCTGAAAGATGCCAAAAGGGTTAAGACTTGCCCCGTCTGTTCGGACAGTATAACACAAAAACAGGGCGTAAACTCCGGCGTGAAACACATTGTGTTCCAGAAAAAAAAATGCGGACATCGCGCGGCAAATCTCGAAAGCAGCTCAGGAGGAATGAAGTGAGGGGGGGGGGGGAGTTATGGCACAAAATCGCAATAAATAGTCGAGTGATCACTGCCGAATGCCGGAAAAAATAAGCGAAATGAAAGGACGAGGTCGCCCTGTTTGGCTGCACCGCACATTTCGCCGGGGGGGCGAGGCAGGGGCGGGAATAGCAAATAAATGAAGGGGCGTTTACTACGAATGATTTGGCCTGGCTCTACTAATAGTAAGTTGGAGGGAGTGGGTGATGTCTTGACGGACGAAGATTGCCCTGCGTTCTACTTATTAAACTATTAATATAGACTATGTAGACTATAGTCTGATCACATGCTATATTGCTGTACTAGTCTACTGCTGTGTGCTGTGGCTGCGGTCCAGCGACGTACGAGTAGACATCGCGACATTTGCTCTCGATAATTCGGACGCTGCCTTCAGATTTTGGGGCGTTGATGTTTATTCAAGGCCTTACCAGCGTTTCGATCAATATTCAAGGCCTACTAATCTGTGTCGGAGCCCTCTTCGCCTATCCAGGCGTAAGTTATGTCAAATACGCCATCTGTGAGTTCATCCGGTTGAATGGTTAATCCTCAACGTAGCAAGGAGCAAGCTGCAACGCGGCGCATCTTGTGCCGGTTCGTTCGAAGCAACATCATACTACCAGGTAGCCGGAGCCCCATCAATAATCGATTGCCAACGATCAATCACCACCCGGGATCTGGACTCCGGGCTCTGGGCGAATCTCCATGAACCTTGCCATGGCGACGTACAGCGTCCTTGTGCCTCGTACCTTCCTAGCGCGAGCGTCAAGTAGTGTTTACTGTACGCACCAACCAAAAAGTGAACCCTGGATAGATGATGCTCGCAGATTTCGTGTGCGCAGAAAGCAGGAAGGATCAACCATCAGCCGATCGATGATGAAGATGCATTGGACCTAAACATCCTAAACACCTCCGGGCTTGCTTTTGGGCCAGCCACATTCTCCAGCATACGAGTCATATGGAGAGTACTATGCATACTCAAGCTCCAGAAGCAGCCGATATCAGATTTATTCATGCACAGCAAGCTTAGCCGTCTAGGCACTACTACCAACAGCAGCAGCAGCTCTTTGCCTTTCTTCTTTTTTTTTTTTTACCTTACTTTTTTTCATCCACGGACATCCAGCAGACTATCGTGGTGCCGGTGATAATTCACCCTCTGCTGTTTGTGGTTCGCAGAGATACACAAGCACACGGGGCAGGTATACTCAGCAGCACATTGCACACACGTATCATACGCTCCCTCGGCTTCAAACTTCAAAATCCTCATCTATCATTATTCACTGGTAGTTGATAAGAGTACAGAGTGCGGCGCCTTGCCAGACGGCATCATACCGGCATTAAAAGTGGCATCTCTGAAGTATCTCAGGATGCTGTACGGTACGCACTTCTTCCGTAGAAGGAGGTCGCGACAAGCGGTTTCATCGCACTAAACTGGGCCCCCGTACTAAATAAGTTATAAAGGGTACCCGCTATCATTTCATATCGTATGCACAATGACAATAGACTATGGACTTAAATTTAAGGTCGGTTTCATCGCACTAAACTGGGCCCCCGTACTAAATTAGTAATAAAGGGTACCCGCTATCATTTCATATCGTATGCACAATGACAATAGACTATGGACTTAAATTTAAGGTTTCTTTGGCAATAATATTCATATACAAATGATCTCTGTATATCCGTCCGTGTCGGTAAAAGATACGTACCAGGGTAGACTAGTCTTATCTAAAAGGTTTAGATTCTGTCAACACTTTTGCCAATGATAATTTAATGACCCTTCAATCAAAACATCAAAACCAGCACAAACAAGGACAAACCTTGAAACCGCAAGATTTTCCAAATTATATTTTTA
Organism: Undaria pinnatifida; assembly: GCA_012845835.1. Classification (NCBI taxonomy): domain Eukaryota; class Phaeophyceae; order Laminariales; family Alariaceae; genus Undaria; species Undaria pinnatifida. Next base: position 8,515,955 of record JABAKD010000011.1, read on the forward strand.
TACTGCTATTGGGTAAAGGCTCATACTCCTCATGTAATGTGTAAAAAAGGTACTGTAAAACCGTCACCGCTCCCCACGACCGAGGCACAACCAACCTCCGGGAGACAAGGATCTCACATCTCACGAGTAGAGGACGAGTAACACAACACAGCAGCAGCAGCAGCAGCAGCAAAAGCAGCGACGGCGGAACCATGACCGAGCACAAGCCGAAACTCGGTTGCCCGCCGGTGAGTGCGCAGGGCCCCGACAGCTATTAATAATGACGATGCTGCTCGGCACACCTCGTGCTCGGTATTTAGGAATGGACAATAAGTATACTCCTTCCTGTTGACGCGTACCTGATACCTGGTATGGTAGTTTTTTGTCGGAATAGCCCTCTTGCATCCCCTATATCTTGTGTCGCCCATCCCCGTCCGAAAAACAATGGGACAGTCTCGGCACCGCACGCGCTGTGCAGCGCTATCGAAATATTTCCAAGCCGAGGGTACCGCGCATTGACGCGGCCGATAAATCTGTTCTTCGTAGGGCGTGCGCGCGTCTTGCGAGTTCTTCAGGCGCATGGTGTTTACTTCGTTATCTGATCATGTTTACCGAGAAGCGCCATTGCCGAAAATATCATACGAAGCCCCTGATGTATCCAGGTGATATTATGCCCTTTCCCCCGAAGGCGTCTGTCTGCTGTCTGCAGTACGAGAGAGGTACGACACACCCTGTGCACCCAGAGTTAGGACACGTTCCTCGCCACCCGCGATGCGCATGCTCGGCTCTGGATCCGGCTTGCATCTGGGCCTTGCCGCCTCGCTGTTGTTTCCTTTTGATCTTGCTGTGGTCGCGGGCTTCGTGCCTCGCCGCTTTTACATTTCCACAAGTCACCATTTTTTTTTCTCACGCACTCGTGCCCTCGCTGGATCGGTTCCACATTATTGGATCCGACCCCGGAAGTGAGGGTGTATGTGTGGTTCACCGAACGTCTACGTATCCTAGGAGAGCACAGAAAGCTCCGCCTCTATACCCCACCCGTCTCGCATTCCAAGTTCGTGGTGTGTGGTCTGCGGTGCCGTGTTATCCAGTCAGACGGCCACCGAACCCACCCACCGTCGCGAGAAATAATCTAAAAATCCAACGAAGAAAACAAAAAAATGAGGCCTGCCTCTCGCTTTGCATTTTCTTCGTAGGCTGTTTTTAATAATGTTTCATACTGCGCGTACAGTACTGTAAAGTATAAAGCGATCATGCGATTGATGTGAGATGTGTATCATACCATACCAGGTACCAGGCACAGTACATGGATGCACGATGCTACAACATCAATAGAAGACGTTGATTCGTCCTATGCGCCTGACACTCATGTTCTTCCACCCTCCCTCCCCGCCCCTTTCTGTCACCGCCCTGCGACTGTGCTATCAACGGCCAGTGCTCGCTTGTTGGAACCCAGCTCCGCCCGAGAGCGACGCCAGCATCATCTCGCATCGCTGATAACAGCAGAGACACCATCATGAGCAGCAGCGCCATCAACAGCAGCATCGTCACCAGCGATGGCGACGAGGACGAGGGTGCTGGCGGCAGCAGCAACAACAGCAGCAGCAGCTGTAGAAGGGCAGGTTGTGGCCGCACCTGTGAAATGGCCCCGCACAGCAGTATCGATCACGGTATCGATCACACCGTCGACCACGACATCGGCGGCGCTGGTGGCGGTGACGGCGGTAGTGGTGGTGGCGGCGGTGGTGGTAGCGGTGGCGGCGGCGGAGGCAGCGGCGGCGGAGGTGGCCACATGCTCCTAACGTGTCCACCATCATTTTCCAAGATCGACAAAATCGCCGCAGACGGCAATAACCAGATCGAGCAGACACACTGCTCTCCACCCTCGCCCGTTGCCCCGCGCCTACGAGCAAGTGAGATGGTCGAGTTGAGAAACCTGCGGCTACAGCGTCTTACCGGCGTTGAAGGTCAACCTCTTACTGTCGAGGACGAAAAAGAGGAGAAGAAGAAGGAGGAAGGCGACTTCGACGACATGCCGTCATTAACGTCATTTTCATCATCGCGCCGTTCATTCATGTGGGATGACGGATTGAGCTCCGATGAGGACGGCGCTGAGAGTGATGAGGAGGGGTGGGGTGTAGATGCCGCCGTCAACGAGATCTTCGAGCTCTTTGACCAAGGCTACCAAGGCCAACAACAACAGGATGTGAAGGTCAGAGGCCGCATACTGCAGCTGTATGTGGGGTGCTGCTTCGCTTGTTCGTACGGGTGCGAGTTTTTTTCGTGGTTGCACTGCTTGTGTGTGGTTAGTGTGTTTTGTGTGCCTTTCTTGGCTCTGGATCGCTGGGTCGTATCACCACCCCCCTCGCCCCATCCGAAGCTGCCCACTCCGGCTATTATAACTTCTGCTTTTTGCACTGTTCCGTACTACTGCTATCAACAATACGCGGCAACTTTACCTTTCCGCCCCTCCTGCTATTGCTGTTGGCTGTACACAATATATTACTGTAACGTAGCGCAACCGCCAAACAAGACGTACAGCAAGCGCTGGAGAAGAGGCGAGAACATCAGGTGGGAGATGGCCCTATACAGAATGAAATACATTAGAGGGTTAGGGCCATCTCACACCTGCTCTTTTCGGCTCTTCTCCAACGCTTGTTGGGTCTCTTGTTACGCGATTGCCTCCTGATACAGTAATGCACAAGGCAGTGTACAACAGCAATAGCAGGAGGAATGGAGAGGTAAAAACGCAGTTAATGCTTGATAGTATTCATAGTAGTATGGAGTATGGAACAGTGCGAAAATCAGCAGTTATAACAGATAGGGTGGGGTGGGGTGAGGGGGGCGGTGAGACGATCCAGCGATTCGGAGCCAAGCATGGCACACAAAGCACACTAACCACACACAAACAACGCACCCACGATACGGCAAAACGTCAGGAGGAAACAAGAAAGCAACGAAGGGCGGGTAGCTGACGATACTTTTCGAGATTATTTTCCCGTTAACTACATCCGTGGGTGTGGGTAGGTGGGTGGGCTAACCCTAACCCTAACCGCAACCCTAGCCCCTAACCCTTACCCAAGCCAATTTCTAATCTGATCAAACGCAATCAACCACTGCTGTAGGGATGACCTCCTTAGTCCCGTACACCGCACACCGTACACAGCAGTGTGCCTTAACCATTGCCTCGACTAAGTGGTGCCAGTACCTGGGTAAGATCTAGTGACCAACGGTGTGTTGGGAAGGGTATGTACTTTGGGGCACTACAGTACAAGGGTAACCTGCCCGGATACAACCTACAGTTGGGTACATACCAGGTATTACCAATGCATAGTCTATGCCTCCCAATACCATACGTACTTGTCTCCACTTTACGTAGTACTAGACTAGACTAGACTACTAGTGGTATATAGCGTTTTGAACAATATATCCGGGTCGTATGGTAGACTTGTATGGTGCCTCGTATTGGTACATGTTTACTTCTTGTTTAATCCTACCGCTTTCGTTGCAACGACAACAGCAGTTGTTATTAATATACATTTTTTCTGCTGTTTGCCTCGCCGCTTTTAGTGGTTGTACAGCAGGCAATGCGTTCTGTCTACTGGCTCTTTTCACCCGTTATTTTTTCAGGGCCGTTACTTCATCATGTACTTACCTTTTTTTACGTTCTTGCGTTTTGCTTGGGCCATTATCTTGGGAACGCGCTACTGCATATCATGGGAGACCGCGTACTTAACCCCAAAGAAGCCAGGAGACGATCAGTCAAGGGAAAACGTCCAGCGGTCAAGGGTGTCAAATCGATTGCTCGACATTAAAATCCAATAGTTTGCCTTCAGTCAACGAAAATTGTAGGAAACTTGCCGTCCTTCAAGGGGTCAAAGTGCCGTTTCCCGACATATTTGCTTGACCTCTTGACTGATCGACCCATATATACACTAACACTGGTACAGCATCTAGAAGACCGCGGTTTGACCCCTTGACTGACCGCCCCTGCACTAAAACTAGTACCTGGTAGTTGTAAACCGAAAAATGCCTTGCTTGGCGCGCGCAAAGTGACCGGTCTCTTACAAATTTTAAAGCATCGTTGGTTCCAAATGTCGATCGGGGTCCTCTGGCAATTGCCTCCTTTAAAGCGCGACGATGGAGTCGAGGGATCGGACTTACTGGAGATGAGAGCGAGATTTTCGTTCACAACGAATTGTGCACTGCTGCATGCACATGTTCATATCGTCGGAACAAAAATAAAACGATAATCAATAATACCTGGTACGCACCAAGATAATATATATACCAAGCTGTCAGATTTTGTCCCCCTCAGAAACGGGTTTTATAGTTTCCGCGCACAGACTGACTAAAATCATCCTGTTGACCCTGATAGCTACACTGTAGCTGTAAGGGGAGTCGCCGACCTATATCCTTAATGAGGACACACAACTCGTAATGCGCGCGATCGGAGTATCACACACAGCTTGCAAAGATGAGTTTCGACGAAATCTTCGATCTCACAGCTGGAGTGTATTTTAATTTTTATAATATACCAAGATACAACGAATTTCACGGAATTTCATACACAACATGGAAGCTATAACCAAGTCCGTTAAGAATGAGTCCAACCAAACCCGTGTCCATCTTGTTATATTTTGAAGCCTCTGTTTTCATTCTCCGTCGAAACACGCGCGGTGGACCGGAGATATGCATCACTCAGCTCGCAAAGTTGATTCAATTTCCTCCTGCCACGGTTTAATCAAAGTCATTTCCAGCTGGCGTGTTGTTTTTTGGTGTTCTGGAAGAAAACTTAAAACTGCTCACTCGTAAATACTCACGAGTAAAAGTGATGATAAAAAACCCATAGACTAATGAGATGAACACGCTGTCTAGGTCGAAATGCTCCAGATACTTTTTCGAATGAAAACATAATGTGTGGTACTATTATCGTAAACTTTGAAGGCTGTCGTGAAGCAAAAAACAACTTGCAGGAAGCCTACACCCTACGATTTTCAACGCCTGTATTGCTCTCCGGCTGGTCGATAGCCGAGATGTTCGAAGTACCCCACCATGCTTATTGAGCGTTGCAGCGGTTAGGTCCTATGATCTGATTCAACCAAACGCAAGGAGAAAGCAATTACAACGACCGAGTAACTGCTACAGTAGCAAAAGCAACTCTGTCGTGGGGGAAGAAACTATCCCACCTAAGAACACACTTGGTGGTACAACTGCACCCACCCACCCACCCACCACCAGTTAGGGGAAACTGCTTGGAATCGGGCGCACTGTGGTTTTGAGTGCGACCCACTCATGGAACTGTGTGCAGTCTATTCTTAATAGTGCGGTACAGTGAAAATAGTCAAAACTAGTTAGTTGTGGCGGGTGCAAGGGGACCGATGACGCGATTAGGCTATTCGGAGCCATGGGCACACAAAAGCAAGTACCGCTAAACCTCCCAATACAACCACGAAAATACTCATGTAACTGCTTGCAAGTCGAAAACATCACCGCCTACAGTATTTATACAGCCCCTGATGCCCTCTGCCTCGCCCGCAGTAGTGCTACTCTTGGCCTTTGTACGAGCTTCTTCCAAAGCGCTTGAAGTGCTTGTTTACCGCTTTGTCGACTCCTTCTTCGCTTCCCCCCCTCCCCCTCCTCGTCGCCAGCGTCTTGAACGGAGCCCTCTTCGTTTATTTCCATTGATAAACCGCCCGATGACGTCAAATAAGTAACTCCTTTGATTAATTCAAATAGGTAACTTTTTTTGACGTTATCGGGTGGTTTGCCCATGGACGGCGACGTCGTCAGATCCGTTGAAGACGCTTCCGATGGGGAGGAGAGGGGGGGGTGAATGATGCGGTTGATAAGATTTTACGGTCCTTGAACGAGGCCATGAAGCCCGGGAGAATAGTGTTTCGAACGTGGCTGAGAAAATCGGAGGCTGCAGCTGTGTAGGTGCTGCTGCTTGGCTTGCAAGTAGGGGTGCCAGTAGTTTCGTGTTTTTTTTTTTTTTTTTCATCCTTCGGCGGATGGGGGAAAATCAAGCTTTAGCCCACCACACTTCCACGTATTTCCATACGCGTCGTGTGTCGATTTAACTCAGTTGCTTTCGCATCCCAACGCTAGCTGGCGCACCCTTCGGATCCCATTGTAGGTGTAGCGTAAGCTGTCCCTATTAGTGGTCTTCGTTACAACCTAAATGTTGGCGAACTTCGTACTAGATCCTGAACCAAGTGCGAAATCGTACTGGGCTATCGTTTCTGGGCTACGATACTTGTAGTCCAGTACAATTTCGTATCTGGTTCCACTGCGTACCGGGCTCCCAAATTCTCAAGTTTTTACTTTTTTTTTTCAACAGTTGTTGTCAAATATTTTTTCAAACATTTTCATCGCTTTTTTCATCGCTTTTTCAACCATATTTTCAATCCAATTTTCCAACCATTCACATTTTTTCTAAATGCTTTATATTTCCCAACCGTAACAAACCCCTCACCTAAAGCCCTTCCTCCCCCCCCCACCCACACACACACACACCCTCCAACGCCCCCTCTTTTCCGACCACCTGCACGATCGCCTAGACCTAGCACCACGCGTATAACAAGCTGCTACATATCTTTGATCTCACAGCCGAAGTGTATTTGAATATTATTTGAGATCTAAACCTCCTAAAAAATCTTCCCCCCCCCCCCCCCCCCCCCTCTTGCTCTCCCTTACTCAAAACGCCCCACCAAATATTGAAATCCGCCACATTAATAAACACTTCACGCACAGGATGTCACCTCATTATATTTCGAGAGCCATCCATGCCGCTGTCCCCCCCCCCCCCCCGCCTCGAACGCCCCCTTCTTCCCCATCACCCGCACCATCGCCTAGACCTAGCACCACACGTATAACAAACCCCTCACCTAAGCCCTTCCTCCCCCCCCCCCCCCCCCCCCCGCCCCCCCCCCCGCCCCCACCCCCCACTTCCCCCCCAACCCATCCCAACCCGACCCCCTCGAACACTTCACCCTCTCTTTACTCACTGATTGTACGACTTACCCCAGGATATACATGATAAACTGATGTATTATTTCCAAAACCGTCACATTTATCCCCTCAAAATAATGTATAGTTTCCAGGCACATATTGAGCTGCCCCATACGCCCCCCCCCCCCCCCCTCCCCCCCCCCAATAACATACTGGTGCCAAAATCGTCAGATTTATCCCCTTGAAAGGATTTATAGCTTACATGCACAAATTGCCCCCTTTCCCCCCCTCCAAACCCGCTCGCTTTTGATCAAAACCAGGCCCCCACGTTCTTCAAAACTCCGCCCCACCCCCCTCACCGGTTATTCGACTTACAAGATTCACTTGATGAAAGGATACATTTCCCTTCGCAGCTGTCAGATTTTGTCCCCCTCAGAAACGGGTTTTATAGTTTCCGCGCACAGACTGACTAAAATCATCCTGTTGACCCTGATAGCTACACTGTAGTTGTAAGGGGAGTCGCCGACCTATATCCTTAATGAGGACACACAACTAGTAATGCGCGCGATCGGAGTATCACACACAGCTTGCAAAGATGAGTTTCGACGAAATCTTCGATTTCACAGCTGGAGTGTATTTTCATTTTTTATAATATTTCCCAACCGTATAAAATCCAACAGTTTTCCCGGCGTTTCTCAGGGAGCCTACCTCGATCGATTAACGGTGGGGAGTGTGGTTCAGTATCTGGCTGTCGACTCAAATCGAAGACGCACAGCTGACCGGATATGTATCGCGCTATTTCGCGTGGGTTTCGGTACCTAAAGTTCCGTTCGTCGGGAATTCACTACTATCCTCTCGTTTGTCTATACTTTCGTGTCTCCTTCTTGATGCATCTATCGTAGGTTGGAGCTACTAACCAGTTGAAGATGGTGTTGGGGTACATTGTCCACCGGTTGGACACAGCGGAAGATGAGAGGGGAACGTCTAAGGACAATGAGAACAGGCTTCGCCGTGAGCTCGCCGCGGAACAGAAGCAACACGCTTTGGCACGGGAGTCCTTTTCGACACGCGCGGCTGAGATTGCCCATAGCCTCGAGAAGGCGAAAATAAGCCACACGAAGCTGGCCATGAAGCACGCGAGCTTGGTCGCCGATAAAGCACGGCGTGACGAGACCAACCGCGTCCTGCAGGCAAAGGTCGTTCGATTGACCGACACTCTTGCCGACTTTATCGTGAACATCTCTGCACCCGCAGAGCCTCGTCGCGATATCGATGTAGAGACGACTGCTCTGGGTCCCTCGACGCCGATTTCTTCAGGGGGTTTTGTCGTGCCGGAGGCGTGCCCGGCCGAGGGGTCATTGTCCATTTCCGCCGCAACCGCGGCCAACGGTGAGGACACATCTTCCTTCTCGGCAGTGGCGCCCTCTCAGCTTGCGGCGGAGGTCGCTTCCCTGAGCGAACAGGTTTGTGCCACTTTTCCCGCGGTCATTTTTTCATCGACAGAATCTCGCGATATCGAGACAGCAACGGGAGGTTTAGGCGCGTCAACACCGGCTCTTTCTGCGGATTTTGTCGGGACGGTAGTGAGCCCAGCCGAGGAGCCTTCTTCCTCTTCTGCCACCGCTGCACCCAAGGGCAAGAAGGCGTCTTCGCTACCGGCAGTGACGCCATCCATCCCCAGGGCAGAGGTCGCTCCCATGAGCGAACCGTTTGCCGCAGTCTTTCCCGTGGACAAGGTGATGGCTTCTCCGTCGGCCGTATGTGATGTGGTAGAGGCAATGGTGGCGGGTGTGGTCGACCTGGGCTCGTCGACGTCGACTTCTTCTGTTTGCGCTGTCGTACCAGCCGTGAACCTGGCCGAGGGGCCTTCGCCATCTGCCGCTGTCACCGTCGCGAAGGGTAAGACGGCACCTTCTCTCCAGACATTGGAACCGTTCCGCCCTAGGGCGGAGGTGGCTAACCCGAGCTCACGTTTTTCCACCGCCTTTCCCGTGGGTAAGATGGCATCTTCTTCGCCGACGCCGTCCCGCTCCAAGCAGCCGTCAGCTTCCAAAGGCAACGCCATGAAACTATCAGCCAACGAAGAGGACGACTGTCACGCCTTGGACCTGAAGTCATCACTAGTGGAGGAGGAGCCCGACAAGGTCTGCGGGGCATCGCGGCGGCACACTCGCCGCCCTCTTACGCCCGTCAACTCTAACTTCGGGAGGGGGAAGCGCGCAGCAGCAGCAGAAAGGCCTGCATTTTCCGTGCGGGCGGCGACCAATCCATACCAGAGGCGCAGTTCCATCGTCGGGGAGGTACCGTCGCTTGCCTCTCGGGGGGTGACTAAGAAGTCCCCGCCGAAGCCCATCGTCAACAGCAGCTCCACTGGCAGGGAGGTGCTGCCGCGTTCCTCGCGGCGGGAGGCCAAGCCCACCGTGAGGCTGGGCTTGAACCGTGGCTCCACCGAAAAGGAGGTGTCGTCGCTTGCTGCACGGGGGGCAGCCGGCAGTGCAGAGAAGAATGAGCCTGTTGGCAAGGGGCCTGCCGTCGAGGTTAACGAGTCTGTTGGGAAGGGGCCTGCCGTCAAGCTTGTCCGGGGTGGTGGTGCCCGTCCCGATGGGCTTGTGAGGGGCAAGGGGTCCGGGGGCGGACGGAACATGGAGGTCGCCTCGTCGGGACGAGTACTGCGATCAGCGACTAGGCCTGCTGCGGCGGCAGCGGCGGCGAATATCGAAGGGGGCACCTCGGCAGCCTCGGGCACTGTGCCCGCCGCCGACGTTGCCGGCGTCTCAGTTCAGCCCACTAGGTCCGGCAGATCTGCCACTCGCCGGTAAGCACTAAGCGATGGTATTTTGTATTTTGGGTACGAGCTGGTTCCAGACGTAGCCACAACGTTTCTCCTCCGCAACGTTACACGCGGGTATACGCAAGTTGGGCTCTGAACTTTGGCAAGGTCGATTTTGTACCGAAACGAATATTATGACTCGTGGATTTGCTTGTTTATTTTATTCCCAACGGGATTTTTTTGTATATTTGTTTCCTGCATTTTTCGGCAAAGTTGATTTTTTTTTTTTCATGTTTTTTCTTACTCTTCGTTTTTTTGGCATGAAGAACCATCCTGTCTACATTTAGATTCCGAATTCAAAAGGACAGCGTACGCTTTTGGGGTCAATGGTTTCCCCCTTACGATATTTAGAAACGTTCCTGGTAAGAAGTTTTGGTCCGAAAATAGAAATAGGTCACGGTAGGAATTAAAATAGCTCTAAATTTGGCCAAAATCGTCAATAATAGTAGGATGAATGCCAAACTATCCTTGTATCGTCGCCCTCCAACATCGGAAATAATCAATTATGCCATATCAGCACAAGAACAAGAGCACCGGTCGTATAGCACGCAAAATAAGATGAGATAAACAAAAACACACACCCCTCGAACGATTTTCTTATTGAATGTGCTCTGAAAAGGCGCCTACTATACAGCCACTGTTTGCGGCCGCACTGAATGGCGTAGATGTGATTTCTCGTCGTTGATTTTGGATGCCCTTCTCTGTACATTGAGTACTCAATGCGTGGGTGTGCGGGCTACTTCATCGCGTACGGTAGATACCACATGTCTCCACATCGTCGGTGGCACACACCACGACAGTTGCTGCTTGCAGGAAATAGGTCACTCGGTTCAACAGCCTCTATGACCACTTTCAGCGAGATTAGACGCTAGGCGTCAGGCCTGTATCTGTGTCAATAATCGCCCGTGTTGTTGAGCGTACTGACCCCGCGTATAGTTCGAGCTGCGAGTAGTTCGAAGTATATGTCGCACCTCTGGGCTGGAGGCGAGCATTGTGGTCCCCAGTGGCGTAAAACATGCCTTTTGGTTGCCATGCATTTCGTTTTAACGTGTGGTGGTATTCATTTTTCTGCTTCATGGTCGTTTTTTGGACTCATGAAGCATGTTGTTAGATGGAGAAGCAATAATAATATAATATTACTATTAATAATAACAATGCTACTGCTCCTCCTCCTCCTCCTCCTCTTCCTCCTCCTACTACTAGTCATGATAATAATAATAATAACAACAACAACAACAGCAACAACAACAACAATAATAATAATGATAATAATAGTAATAATAATAATGATAATAATAATAATAATAATAATAATAATAATAATGATAATAATAATAATAATGATAATAATAATAATGATAATAATAATGATGATAATAATAATAATATTAATAATAATAATAATAATATTAATAGTATTAGTAATAGTAATGGTAATAGTAATAGTAATAGTAATAGTAATAGTAATAGTAATAGTAATAGTAATGGTAATAGTAATAGTAATAGTAATAGTAATAGTAAAAGTAATAGTAATAGTAATAGTAATAGTAATAGTAATAGTAATAGTAAAAGTAATAGTAATACTATAACAATAAGGTGTCTACCCTTTCTCCCCGATGCTTGTCGTTCGCTTTATGTCGGCCCGACGCTTCACTTCCATCGCTTTCTGTCGTTCTTCAGGCTGGCTCGGCAGACTAACACCAAGGACTGCGACGCTAGCACCAGGGGAAAGTTCATGAGCTTCTAACGAAGTTAATGACGCCTTGTTTGTCCGTGGTTTGGTGTCGTTATGTTGTGGTGCATTTTATTGGTGCTGTTGTTGTAGAATGCCCTACCCGCTAGCCTGCTTGTTGTGCTGCAGTCCTTCATGGTTGTGATTCACTAGACATGAAACAATGATGACGGAAATCGACGAGCAGCGAGAATGCTGAGCAGTCTGCGCGGTAAAATTGAGAAATCTCATCGGGGGAGGAGAAGGAATGATACCCGTGACCGCGGCTTGTTCAGAAGGCCGCTGGAGGTAATCACCTCCTACGCGTCGAGCTCGAAAGCCAAAGCGAAAAATAAGGAGTAGAACCGAATACATTGTTTGGCAAAATGTAATGAACTAAACTGTACAGTAGTCCATCCAATACTCTGTCGCCCTTCTGGCGCCTGCGGTGGTTTTCAAACGCGGTCGGTGGGTGCTGATACCAAAAAGTTGCGAGAGAGTCCGAGTTGGAAAAATACGATCAAAGTCGACATTTCTACTGCTTATTATCCCTATTCTATACGCGATACAACCGGGGTGGAAAGGGACGATTGATTGCTCGGACAACGGCATGCTCAGAAGGTCACTTGCCGACGGTGAAAAACTCTCGCGAGTTGGGCTGTGGCATTGCGATTTCCTTTTTGAACGAACAAATAAACCACCGCTCCGTTGTAGGCTACTACTACTACATACAGCAGATTGTAACTTTATTGCAATCGGTCGGTGAGCTGTCGACCATCCAAGGGTTGGTGAGCACGTTGGCGCTTTTTTGGCGTGCTGTAATGTCTACCACACTATGGTCCACTTGTATGATGCCTTCGGAAACTTGACAAGTTCTGGCCGACCGATTGGTTATTGACCCTTGAAACTACTTCGGAAGTTTATTTTATTGCAATAGGAGGGGGGTAGACAAACATCGTGGACCTGCAAGAAGGCCTGAAGGCACTATGCGGAAAGGCAGGGGTGATTAACGCTGACAAGTTCCTTTTACCTGTTTTAGTGGGATCGGGTTATGTTGGGGGAGGGAGAGACAGACCCATCGGGGCCCGGCAATGCGCGAGGGCATGATGAGCGCGCGCGCGCGGGGGGGGGGGGGGGTGTACTACTGGGGTGATTTGCTTGGGGTCGCTTTTGGGTGGGGTTGCAAATTCTCTCGATTGTGTGCGTTGACGCTTGCCGTGACCCGTAGAGGAAGGCTTGTGTCGCACTATTAGAATGCTCCTAGGGGCTGTACTTGCAAGGCGGAATTCGGTCTCTGCAATTGTAAAAGAAACGCGATAACCATGTGGGGTGGAGCCGTACGTAGTGATCCTCAGGCAACATGTGTTGGGGGAAGGGCGAGGGGGCAAGGGTATGTCCGGTGCAAAAATTATACCTAGGGTGTGTATATAAGCCATGCACCCTTGCCCAAGGTGTTATACAAACGCTGATCCCACCCCGTGTGATATTGGGGGCCTAGGTTAGGGCTTAGGTTTCTGGTCGGGCTTGGACCTGATACAAGGTATATCGGTACACTACTACTAGTAGTATACTACGTAGGGGGTCATGGCTTGTATACACCGCTAGCGGTACATGTATTGTTTGGGTTTGTCCAGTGACAGTAGCTTCATTGATGGTCCGTTAAACGTCCGAAAAGGGCACACGCACACACACGCTGTTTTATGTTGGGCAGAAAAGGCTGGCGGAAATGAGTTACATTATACCGTTTTTGAACTGCACCCATGTCTTCGGCTGAACTCGACTTCGGATTCCTCTCGCGCGAGGGTTGTTTTGCGGCAGTTCTAAACGGATTGATGGTGACTATAGTATTTTTTTTAAAATTATTTTTACTTAGTATTAATAGTTCGGTAGGGGTGTAGAGACGCACGCTGTTGGGCGACGACGACTTTATGTGTCGATCCAAGGCTATCACAAACGCTTGCAACAAGCTGGACCTCTACTTTTGATAGTAGTGGCTGTAAACGCTGATTGCTGTTGTGTGTGGAGTACGGATGGTCCGGTCGGAGGTATACCTTCCAAAGCGGTTGGTGTTGTGCTCTTGGGGGCTATACAACGTCAACGATTACGTCCGTCCACGATTTGTGTTGTTTTTTTTTGCTCTGCGGGACAGATAGATGTCGCACATCTTGGTTCCTGCAGCTGTCTTGACTAGGTTGAGGTTGGGAGGGTGGTCATGGTTTGTTCGTTTCCAAACTATGGCTACTTTTGGCCCGTAATTGCAAGACCAGGTTTACTACACCTTCACAGACGCCGGAGCGAGGGGTTGAGGGAAAGGACTCAAATCCGGTCGTATACATCACAGAGTGTGCCATTTTGGACTGAAATATAAGGAACGTTGGTATATGAACATGAATGTCTAACGTTTTTTGTATTTCCGTCCAGATTGGTATGGCGTTTTGCAGCCAGTGGAGTTAACGCCTTGTCCTTGATGTGATTTTGCGGGTATGGTCCGGTGGAGGCGTGATTTGGTTGGGGTGTGCGGAGAAGGCACCCCTCGGTTTGAAGGTTTCCGAACCGTGATACTTTCCGTGTTCATCCATAGAAATCTCGACAGCAGCTTGTCATAGGAATCTATGGGTCTTCACATTTATTTGTTGTTTTGACAATTGTCATGGAACCATGGATAGGAAACTGGTCCAGGAGATGGCGGTGGTGGTGACAGAATAGGAACAGGTCCTGCGACCGTCAGAGACACACCACAACCGCTGAGCTATAGCAGTCGACGCCGACTGCTAGCCCATTGGTTGTCCACTTAACAACAGCGATGTGCTGACATTGAAGTTGGGGTTGACACCGGCTGACATTGCATCTCTAACAACGGCGGACTAATGTTGATGCTGGGGTCGAAGCCGACTGGAGTTTGCTTTTGCAGGTAAAAAATAATGCCAGGCATGCTGTATGGTGGGCGTGGTCAGAATGCGGCGCTATTATAGTGGTTGCGATTAGGAGGGCCGAAAGGTTAGCCGGTGTCGCCCCTTTAGCTGTGGAGGAGGAGGATGGGACAGGGAGGAGCAAGGGGCAGCAGTGTGCTAGTCTGTTCGGACTTGTGGGTTCCTGCTTTGCAGCCTGTCGATGTTGACTTGTGGAGTGGCGTGTGCGATGTCTGTGCGTCTTTTTTTTTTCCCTGTTGTCTTTCCCTGTTTTTTCACTCTTTTTTTGTGCTCGCCGTGGCAGATCGATGAGTGATGCCAACACATATACTCATAAATGGCGGGGTTCCGTCTATCAGGGATGCTTTATAGGGGTACTAAATGTTATAGATGTGGGCGGTGTTTTTGCTGTCAATCTTGGTGGTGTGGAAACCCTCTGATGGCGGTGCCTGTACTTCCGTGTTTGAAGTAACGCTTCTGTGATTTCGCGGGGGGCGGCGGTGCGGGGTGAGAGAGTCCGTCGGAGGTAGTTTGACCGAAGTGGTGCTGGCTGTCGGTTGCCCCAAGAAGTTTGGGATAGGAGTTTGGGGGGGCGTGGATGACCCCGTTTTTTTGACGTTGTGCGCCAGTGGTGCGCGCATTGGGGAGGGAATGCTAAGGTGGACTGAGAACGAACCCGTTTTCTTTGTTGGGCGGTGGCGGTGATGGAGGAAGAACGGCGGCTTCAAGTAAATAATATACGATGTATACATATCACGCGAAAGCGTTTCGCTTGTTGCACAAACGCTATCCTTGTAATTGTGATGGTATACGGGTATCGCTGTGTGCTGTTTGCGCGTCGCGAAATTCCTTGCACTATTATTACGGTTCGGGCGCATACCCTTCTTCAGCAGGTCGGGCTGCTTCGTGTGGCTGATGCTGCAATCTAGTCATTTTCCACGTGTTTTATCTTAAGTCCCGAAAGGGGTAATCATGTTAATATTTTCATCGCGTTTTTTGCGAGGTGGGGTGATCGAGGTAGAATACGCCGTTCACCTGGTCGAGCTCCCGTTTTCTTTTTTTTTCTGTCGCTGGGGGTGAGAAAATGGCGAAATAATCACTCGTACACGCATTTTATGACGAGCGACAAAACGCCTGTGAATAATGGAAATCCAGCCAAGAAATGCCCGTCTCCTCTTGCACCACAATCACCACCACCACCACCACCACTACTACGCTTCAAACTCGACCATCCCGCCAACGTTGTTCGCACAATCATCATCCCCCCAACAACAGGTATCTCACGCAAATGTACCTCGTTGATTGTCCGGAACTACAGCACGCAATGCTGATGGCTTCCAATACTGAGTGAGGTGTTCATTTGATTCCCGCGTGCCCTCGCTTGCCTGTACAATCCGAATGCAGTAGCAGTACTGCTTCTTGAACGTAAAAACGCCATATTTCTACCACAACCACTCCCTATTAAAAACCCTTTTAGAACCCCTATGCTACTTAAACAAGTATTTTTTCTTCTAATCTTAAATGGGTTTCCAGTAGTAATGGCGTTACCGTACTACTTTCTTCCAACAAAACCCTAGCGTGGTACAGGTATTGTTCGAACGAAACGAAACGCATTTCCTCGCGGGCCAAAATCACTTGTGCACGGTATTGCTATTTTGGAACCGGACGCACATCTGATTTTTTTCTGGACTTTTCGTTAGAGTACACTGCACAGTAGACTACTACCACTGTTGTAGCACTCTTCGTAGCCTTACAGGAAAAGTGTAGGCCCTTTCGGCCTGTCAAAACGAGCGTGCCAATACCCGCTGTGTGGGTTTCCTACCAGGTGGTATGCCACACGCGTGCAGTAGCTGTGAGTAGCTTCAACCCCTGTTGGAACTGCGCAACAAGCTGCTTGGGATTAGTGCAGGAGGGCTTTGCTGTACTATTCATACGTAGAAGGATAAACTGCCGCTGGGTTTGAACTCTGCGGGGCTCAAAAACAAAAACAAAGCGCACCCGGTCTGTGCTCTTTTTTTGCACATCGCTTGCATCGCGGGCGTACGTAGTGAGCAAATTCGAAAAAAAAAAAACGAGCAGCGGGAATAGCGAACACTGCAAATTGCACGATAAAAGGGAGGCATGTATCGGGCGAGGGGGGGGGGGGGGGAGAGCCGCCTGTGACCATTTCCCCAGAAGGTCGTTAGGCGTATCAGCCCCTGCCTGTCGAGTTGGAAAGCAAACCTTTGAGCGGGGAAAATAAAATTGGTACCAGGTAGCGCTGTGAGTCGGTAGTATTTTTACCACTGAAAACTAAAGTCGGTAGGTGCCGTCAGCCAACTAACTAACTTTAGCCGGCAAAGTCGGCCGGCGAATCCAGCTGGTGGCCAGCCGACTTGCCGACTTCAGTCAGGCGAGAGAGCCGACCCACAGCTCTAAAAAATGGTGTCCACCCTGACAGCATCCGTAGGACAAACGAGCCGCCCGTGTATCACGCAGCTTGCAAAGATGAGAGTACCGACCCTAAATTTATCGAACTCACAGCTGACGCGTTTAGAAGAATTTCATGTGAAAAAAAAAACAGAGAGCAATGGCAGTTTTCGGCATATCCGACATGAAGAGATACCGCGGCTCTCAGGTATTTGGCACTCTGGCAAATGCGAAGTGTAGCAGTTCAATTTCTCTAGTCCATGTTTTGGTACTGTCGTTCACTTATCTGCGACTTTTTTTTTTTCTTCTGTATTTCAATCATTGACCGAAGCACAAACAGCTTGCAGCGTCTACAAGCTCAACACGCCCGACAGATGCATTCCGCTACATGGCATACTATTCGTAACTTTGCCTTAAATTCACATGGGGAACACAGAACAACGCCGGCTAGCGCCGGATTGCAAATACACCGGAGATAAATTGACGCAACATGCATTCAAATACTACGTGGAAGTGTAGTGAGATCATTTTTTTCCCTCCCCCCATCCGCCGGAGGATAAAAACAAAACAAAAAAACAACAACAAAGAATACAGGACACGCCCGGCCGACGCATCACGAAGCTTGAAAAAGCAAGAGCATCGACCACTCAATCGTTTGGACTCACAACTGAGTTTTAACTTCAACTCATTTTTTTTGTTTTGATCCTCCGGCGGATGGGGAAGAATAAAGCTTAAGCTCATCACACTTCCACGTATTGTCATGCATGTCGTCCAACTGAGGTATTTTAAATCGCGTGATAAACGCTGAGCATCAACTACTCAATCGATCGAACTCACAGCTCACGAATTCAGAAAAAACTTCATTAAAAAAAGGCAACCCCGTCGACGCGCGCCGCTCGTTGAAAGCTCGACGCCACGCGCAGCCCCTCTTACCAAAACAAAAAAAATATCTCTGGCTCTGGTTCACATTGAACTACAGTAGTAGCTTCGTTCACTGCTCGTCTCTTCGCACACCCCACTCACCGTTGGCACCTCATTCCACTGACATCGTTCGTACCGGACATGCCGCTGATACATCATTCCACTGACACATACGCCTCTCTAACTTCGTACTCCGTCACCATCTTCCCGCTTCCCTACCCTGCAGCCACACTCTCAGCTTCACAAGCAAACGCCAAAACCAACACACCCGTGCCACCGCGCAGCGCACAAGGCCAGCGCCCCTTCTTGTCCCCCCCCCCCCCCAACTACCTGTAGGTCTCGGCGCTGCTCGTGTCACCTCGGACCAGGCGCGAACCAGGCGTCAAGCAACAATTCCAAATTGCCACCGAGAGCAATAACAAGTGCCCCATACGTAAGGAAAAGTGCTCGCATGAGGGAAGCTATTAACAGTCGGATAAAACGACTTGTGCGCCCAAAAACGCCTGCAAATGACAGCGGGCTTTCGACACCAGCGAGAGCGCGGATTCCCGGTTTCACCTTTTCGTAGCTGCAAAACTTATCCCAGACAAAATTCAACTCGTTCAAAAACGCGGAGTGTATTTCTAAAACGGAAGGTTTACTCGAAAAAGAAAAACACAAAACCAAGGGATGGACGTCAACTGCTGACCTGTACTTGGGAACGTCTTGGCTCTCATTTCTATTTTTCCCATGCCGGACCGAGCTGCCGGTACTCAGAGCACCCCCCCCCCCCCCCCCCCTCCCCTTCATGCATCTCGCCGAACACCTCATGGCGCTTCGGGCTTGGTGCAAGCAATGTCTGCCTGGTTGGTGAGAACCCGACGTGTTCCGTCCTGGCATTGCAGGGATGCGAGGGTCTATGGTCATACGATTATGGCCATTCACAAACAGAGCACACACCCCCCGCCCCCTGGCTACTCCCCTTTCCGTCCCGGCTTTGCGAGGTTGCGAGGGTCTACGACACGGTCTAACGACTGCGCGTACGGCCATGCATGTTAAGCAGTACACCCCCCGTCCCCCGTCCCCTCCCCACTTCCCCCTGAAGCTTTTACGAACGGTAGTCGCTATTTTGTGTGAGAAAATACTTCAGAAAAGCGAGGGATAGTGCTCGCAGAAAAAAAACGGTCATACCTGATCCTTATACCGCTGCAAAACGCATCCCAAACTATGTCCAAGTAGCCCTTCCCCCCTCCTGCAACGGACGGGTACTATTAATACTGAAAACAAAAATTCACACTAATCCAAGTAACCTGTCCACAAAATGACGCCGAAAAGGGCTGAAAAAAAAAAACGCCTCAATTAAAGGCCGTCCCACAGTATGAGTCACGCCGATTCCACGCAGTCTTTTCGCTAAGCGGGGGCTTGCACTTTGGAAAAGAGCAGAAAAAACCCGCCACAAAAGGTACCTTGCGGGATAATTTCACCACCTGCAAAACGTATGCTACACTGTTTCCAAGTGGTTTGTCCCCAAAACAAGGGCGCAGACGGAAGAGGGGTTAAAAAAAGCCGCCGCAAAAGCCGCCGCCCTACGGGATGATCGTCGGAGCCGACGCCTCTGCCGCCGCTGTCGCAGAGCCCCCCTCCTCGCCCCCCCCCGCTGCACCACCCTCGCCTCCACCCCCACCATCGTTAGCATCTCCTTCCCCCGAGGAGGAGGACACTGCTTGTTCCTCTTCAGCAGGCGGAGCCACCACGGGAGCAGCCTTCTTGATGCTCTTGATCATGCCGTACTGCATCAGGCCCTTAGTGAACGCCTGGTGCATGCGCTCGATGCACCACGCGTCGCGCACGGTCTTGTAGTACGACCGAGGCACGCGTAGCCAGGGCCACGGGTTCACCACGCCCACCCAGACTGACCCGTAAGATTTCATGGTTTTTATCGCCGGAGTTTGTGGAGATACCGAGGGGCCGCGGACGGGAAGGGGGGCGGACGGGAGGGTGGGGTGGGGTATTAAATATCATGGTTTTGATCACTGTGATTAGAGGAGAGGTCGAGGGGGCGGGGAGGAGGGGAGGGGAGTCCTTTCATAACATTAAACAACGGGTTTGGTGGAGATGTCGAGGGGGCGGGCATGGGGCGGGGGCTGTAGGGGGCGCGGTAAGGGGGTTGAGTGTTCCATTAATATATAATTAAATCATGGTTTTGATCTCCGGGCTTGTTGTTTGTTGGAGACGCCGAGAGGGCACGGAGCGGGCTGATGGGGTGGGGGGACAGGTCGGAGCGGTTTGTAAGTGATGGGTAAAGAGGAGTGACTGTCCCACTATTTAAAAACACGACATGGTTTTGATCATCGGCTTCATTGGCGACATCGAGGGGGCACAGGGAGGGGGGCGAGGGGAGGGGGGGGTACTCAGTTGTGCATGGCCGTAGTCGTATGATCATAGACCCTCGCATCCTTACTATGCCGGGACGGAGCACGTCGGGTTTTCACCAACCAGGCGGACATTGCTTTCACCAAGCGCGAAGCGCCGTGACATGTCCGGCGAGTCGTATGAAGGGTGAACCGCATCCTTCCCAGAACCGGTCGTAACAACGGACTTCGGCACCTTGTGCCTACTTTCTTGCTTATGGACGACAGCGACAACGAGTTACTTTGTTTTCTGGTGTGGCCACTCCAGAGACAGCAATGGGTGTTACTATGTAACTGCCTCGTGGGTGCCTTACCATCTTCACCCTACGCGTGATGCGACCATTCCCTTTGTGCGCAGTTAGGGTTCCCCGCCACGCACAATATGATCTACTCGATAACCACTCACGGTGACCGTAAAAAAACAAACAAAAAAAACGGTACCCTAGTTGTCTAGCTTACGCAGTGATTGCCATGTTATACAGCGTCGTTGCCAACCAACGCCAACCCCAATATACATACAATGTTTTACAGCGTCGGTGCCAACCGAGGCCAACTATCTTATGTATATTTTAATATGGGGGGGGAAAGAAGGGAGCCTTCATCGAGGACTGTTATCGTCCTGGCCATGCCTCAAACCAACGTGGTCGAGATATACACTTGACTTCAACCTTAACGCTGACTCCGACCACCTGGGAAATTTCTCGGAAAGGGTATCTACAGCACTTAGTGTGGGCTATCAACCATGTTGTCCAAGCTGGGCCAAGTCGTGAACACCATGGTGTTTTTTGGGAGCAAGAGACCGCTGTGTCACGCGGGGAAAAAGCTTGAACGACGCTGCTGCCTGCACAAGAGCCCAGCCCCCCCCCCCCCCCCCCCGAGACCGCTTGGCGGAGCGGGACATAGACCATTCAGCGCTCCTCCGCCACAGCATCGGCAGGGGCTGTGAGGTACCGTCTTGATTCTTTTAGAACTCCAAAAAGGTTGCTACTAATTTCAAGTAGTTTGTGCCCAAAAACGTGGCTGCGATTATAAAGGGGTTTCCTTGTAAACGGCGAATACTTTTCTCCTATACCAGATATATGCACGGACATTAAATCCCGCATACCGCACGTGTGGCCGATCGACTGGGTTCTGCCGCAAACACCCGGTTTTACGGGTCGGTCAGGTTCCGCTGATTCCCGAATCGAAAAAAATCTCGTCTCAGACAGACGCACTCCAGGATTGCCTCGAGTTCGATAAAAGTCCCCTCCGCTCAACCCACAAGTAAGCACAAGGTGCCGAAGTCCGTCTGAGCTGTTCTCGGAAGGATGCAGCTAACTCTTCACGCGGCTCGCCGATCACCTCACGGCGCTCCGCGCTTGGAGCAAGCAATGTCTGCCTGGTTGGTAAAAACCCGACGTGCTCCGTCCCGGCAAAGTAGGGATGCGAGGGTCTATGGCCATACGACTACGGCCATGCACGAACTGAGTACACCCCCCTCCCCGCCCCCCCAACCCACGCCCGCGACAATGCGAATAGCATCCATCTGTGTCTTGCTCAGTGAAAAAATAAATACAGGCACCTCAGTCGAGCCGTGGGAAGGCTGAACCCTCCGCACGATGGAAAAGGATGGCACGCGCCGCGGAGGAGAAAGGGTGACACCATTGACACACGCTTGTCTTGTCTAGAAGGTGGTTCGAAGGTAAAACATCTTATTGTAAGTATTGACCTGAAATTCGTCGAACTCACGGCGGACGTCCTTGAAAATTATTTATAAAATAATCTATACGAGTAGTATGAGTTGAGCTGGCAAGAAAAAGCGAGGATAAAAAAAGGTCGTCTTTAAGTGAAGAAATAGTCTGGAGAACTGTCGTGAAAAAATTAAACTCACTTGATAACCTCCACGTTGGCGTCGTCTGCTCCGCCCAGTCCGCTGTCTCCACCTGCTCCAGCTCACCAGTCCCCTCCATTAGCTTCGCGTAGTCCTATCACAACCAGCAGCATCGCCAAAAACAAGGGAGGGGACCAGCGAGCAAGAGCGAACACAGTGAGAATGAGCAAGAGGGAGCGAGAATGAGCCAGAAAAAGCGAGAATGGGCGAGAACGAGCAAGATCGAGGGAAAAAAAGCGATACTGAGTGAGAACGGGCGATAACGAGCAATATCTATCAACAGCGACATTGAAGGAGAAACAAGTGAGAACGAGCGAGGAACGAAGCGAAAACGAGCGATCAAGACCAAGAACAAGCGAGAACAAAACGAGAACGAGGAAAAACGAGAGAGTACACAAACACGAGACACACGACGAGAGGGTGGACTCTACAGACACAAGAAACGCCGCCTCCTAGCAAAAGCAAGTGAAACAGAAACACACGAAGAACAAACCCATGCCCGAGGTGTGTAACAACGACATCTTTGTCGGCTGACGGTCTACCAGTAGTTTTGACTCGTCAAGGCGTCTTTGGGCTTATCATACTAGCTTTGGTGGGTAGAATTCCTTGACGGCTGATCGCCAAGTCAGTCAAGGGGCAAGAGTACCGTCAACCGACATCTTTGATGTTCCGACGATATTGCATAGTTCGTTAGTCAATTGACAAGTTCAGTCAGTCAGAAATACTTTGGCCAAAACGTGCTACGATACCTCTATCGTAGTACGCGCCGTACAAATGACCCCCCCCCCTCCTCCCCGCTCCCCCTCTCCCTCCCCCCTGACATCTTTGGTGTTCCGACGATATTGCATAGTTTGTTAGTCGATTAACGACTTCAGTCAGTCAGAAATACTTTGTCCAAAATACTTCGTCCAAAACGTGCTATGATACCTCTATCGTAGTACGCGTCGTACAACTGACCCCCCCCCCTCCCTTCCCCCCCCCCTCCTTCCCCTCCCTCCCCCCCTCCCTCTCCCCCTCCCCCCCCCTGCCCGCCCTGCCCCCCCCCCCCCCCCCCCCCCAATTACCACGGACATACGTTGATGGAGATGAAGTGGGGGTGTGTCCACTCGCTGTAGAGGAAGTCAAGCTTCTGCTCCTCGGCAGGTGTGAAGGGCTGCGTGGAGTTGTCCCTCTGACACCAGGTCGCGACCACCAGGTTCCTGTACGCAATGACGTCGACGCGTGCGCGCAGAAATACATGACTGAAAACATCGCGTCATCGAATCGACACCCGACAGAGACCAGGACGACGGTGTTCAAGGCCTGCCCTAGGTAACGGCTGATGTGACAGTCCAAACTAACTCTTCATGAACCTCGTTTGCAAGATTTTTGTTAGTGTAGGCGGCCGGGGGATAGAGGTAAGACCACCACTCAAAAAGTCAAGGTTATTTTAACATTTTTCTAGGAAGCTGCGACAGCGTATATACAGCCCTCCTATTAATACACACTCACTCACCAATCGATCGGCGCGCAAACCGAAGGGGAATGGAGACAAGAGAGCAGCACATCATGGGGGGCAAAAAAAAAACATACCACGACACGATGGCCTCCAGCGTGGCGGCGCTCCAACTATCGCCCCCGTCCTCACTCCCCTTCCTCCCTTCCCCCGCCCCAACCCGTGCTCATACCGCCGTGTACATCTATTGCCCCCGCTCCCATCGGACCAGCCGATCTGCAATATATGGTGTGTTCATATCCGCGAGGCTGTCCTTGCTTGATCGGTAACAACTCCGCTAATTCTTAACACACTTTTTCAATGTGTTTATTTCATCCCTCGGGCTTGAGCACGCCTCCTATTTCCTCGATAACTATACCAACGACACGATGCCCGCCGCTGCCCCCTTCTCCCCCCCCGCTCTCCATTCTGAGTCCGCAATCCCACCCAGCTGCATCTATCCCCGTTCCCAGCGGATCAGTCAATCGGTCCGTCAGTCGGTTAAACATGAGTTGTCAGAGCCTGTCCTGTGATTGGTTGCGAACTACTTTATGGCAACGAGCTAATGTGAGACCAACATCAGCAACAACAGCAGCAGCAGCAACAACAACAACAACAACAACAACAACAACAACAGCAACAACAACAGCAACAACAACAACAACAACAACAACAACAACAACAACAACAACAACAGCAACAACAACAACAACAACAACAACAACAACAACAACAACAACAACAACAACAACACTGATCAACACCAACACCAACACCAACAAAACAGCCACAACACCAACAGTCGCTCACCCCCCCGGCTTGAGCACCCTCGTCATCTCCTCGATGTATTTTCCCTTGTCGGGCATGTGCTCGCCGCTCTCGCAGGCCCAGACCAGGTCGAAGGAGTTGTCTTCGAAGCTCATGTCCAAGGCGTTGGTCACCTGGAACTTGGCGTTCGGCACGCCCTGCTCTGAAGCCAGCTGCGTCGCGCGCTTCACCTGTTTACCACCGAAGGGTTTTGGGAAGAAAAGCAGGCCATAGAAGAGGGGGGGGGGGGGGGGGTTGACGGAACACAAGATGGAAGTATAGACTATATATATACTACTTGCAGTAAAAACACAGGCAACAGAAGCTACGAACAAAACAAACATCACCTGCATGGGCACGGCAGCACTCTCTTCTGGGCAGAGTGTTCAGTATAGAGTGCAGAATACAGCATATACTCTCTCCGTTACAATAAAAAGCCTTAGAACATATTCGTAGACTACCCAGACAGCGTGGACTGACTATTATAACACACTAGGTTATCCTCTCTAATCAGCATGGTCTCAAGAATAGCCGACTGAGCAGCATACAGCTATTAATGGTAGTGGGTTAGCTTTTCCAATCAACGGAGTCGGAGTAGCACGCAAGCAGTGTATAAGCTATCCCTACTTTTGGTTTCGTTCTGTATGGTTTTGGTTCTAGTTTTTCGGGCTTCTGGTGAGGTTCGGTTTGGGTTGTATCAATTCTTCTGTCTAGAGGGAGTCTTACGAATACAGCGGCCTATCCCGATTTAAGAGTCCCTCGGAACAGGCCAGTGATCCCGCTGGCCCGCTCTCATCTCCATGCCGCTCTTACCTCAGATTGGGTATCATGTAGCTTTTGGTATAGGCGTCTCAAACATGTCGGTTGACGGCACTCTTGACTTTTGACCGACAACCGTCAAGGACCGCTCCATACTAAAATCAGTATATTTACGTCTAAAGAAGCCCTGACGTGACAAAATTATCATTTAGACCGTCAACATACACCTTTGGTCACAAGGCGTGACAAGCCGATTTGACTGCTCTTAACCCCTTCAGAGACCCCAACACCCCTCCTTATACTAAATTCAAGCGATTTTGCTCCCGAAACCGGGTTTTCCGTTGTGAAGGCGTTACGCCCGTTCTCTCTTATTATGGATGCTCTTAAATCGAGTACCCCGTACCTGCTTCGGGCTGAGCGTGATACCGGTAACGCTAGTCTCCGGCCCGAGCTTCTTGGCAAGGTAGCGCGATGTACCCCCCACGCCGCAGCCAACGTCTAGCACCGTCTTCGGGCTCTTGTCCGTCCCAGCCTCGACACCCCCCCACTTGGCCATCTCGTCGATGAAGTCGTACTTTGCTTGGATGAAGTTCTTGCGGAAGGCCCCCTGTTTTCGTGGGGAGTTGCAGGGGGAGGGAGGGATCGGGGCGGGGGGGGGGGGGGGGGGGGAGGACGGAGGGAGGGAGGGAGGGAGGGAGGAAGATTGCCTACCTCACCACAGCACCGTAACCTTTTGAGCTTGAAGCTCGCCCCCCCCAACTTCTTTTGAAGGAGAGTCACGCTCGAAATATAGAGCATCAGACAGACGAGACACAAAAGAGAAAAAGAGAGCAAAACACATAAATTCGTTCAACTTGTTTCAGCGGGGTAGCTCGCCCCTCGACGAAAAAGCCACACCAATGACACGAACGCCGAAAATTCGAAAACTACGTGGGTAAGACACGGTGCGCGGTGCCACAAATACCTTCTTCCTCTCCTCATCGTTGTAGTAACCAAGGTGGATGTGCTCTCCCCAGTAGCTCTCCAAAATACCGTCCTGGGGCGTCACGAGATGAAACAAGAAAAACACAAGACACTTTAATTGATGGAGAACGTTTTACGCTTCTACCACTGCAAAAAAAAAAAAGATCCCACACTAACTTCAAGCTGTTTTCCAGCGAAACAAATGGGTGCAATTTCACAGGGGTTAAGAACAACAATAACAAGACGAAAAAAAAAAAACACGCGGGTTGATGCTGACGGTGGCGGCGATAGGGTTTGATACACAGGCATGCCTACAACAATTAACGCCGCAGACCATGATCATCGGTCGAATCCCTCGTCCAAAGCACGACCGTCCCTCTTCCGCCTACGGAGCAACCCCCCCCCTTCCCCCGTCCCATCTTAAATACTCCAAAATTTTCTCACACCAAAGAGATTTTTGTCCCCTCTCCCCCTCCCGCCGAAAATAATCGATTTTTTCCCCCGGTTGTCGGGCTCTCACGACTCTGATTTTTCCACGAAATCGGGCCACGCCTTACCTCAACATACCATTAACCATACCCATCCACCCTCCACGACAAACACGCCCAAACAGCTTTACGAATCACAGGCTTCATTCAGCCTTCTTTCGCCCCCCTCTTGGATGCATGCCGCCAACCGAACATCCTTCCACCCCTCCCCCCTCCGCCCTAATCTGACCCTTATCCCCTTTCCCCTTCCCTTCACCCCCCTCCCCCCCCTCCATTCCCCCCTCATATCCCCCATCTAAACCCTGACACCCACCTCCGTCCAAGCGTCGTACTCGTTGCCTACGGTGTTGGCCTCGGCGTCGTACGGCCTCGAGGGCGTGTCGAGGACTTTCAGCGCGACGGCCGCCAGAACCCCGACCGCCGCCACCGCCACCCCTACAACGGCAGTCCGCCGAGTAAGAATGCCTCCCTGCAAACAAGCCAGGGAACGAGTGACCAGAGGTGGGGGAGAGGAGCGGTTGGGTTGGGTTGGGCTGGGCTGGATTGGGTTGGTAGGGGGTGGGGTTACGAAGAAATATACCCATTTCATATACATATGTGAAACCACGGGCTAGATGAAGAGGCAGTCCGCCGAGTAAGAAAGCCTCCCCCCAATAAGCCAGGGGAACGGGTGACCAGAGTTAGGGCGTGTGTATCTCATGTGACGCATGGCCGTTATTCTTAGGGCCATATACATGCGACGCATGGCCGTTGTCCTTAGGGCCATATACTCACTTTTCGTTCCCCCTGCCGCCTCGGTAAGGCATGCCGCGAAGCATGCCCTAGCAGGCTTGTAGCGAGTGGGGGGGGGTCTTTAAGGCGGGTGTAAGGCCGGACTCACCCTCAAGGAATGATACCTTCTTGCTGCTGCGTGTCGCCGCGAGGCTTAGGCGTGGCGGTAGAGTTGGGTCGTACGTGGTGCGTTAGGCATGGTCACCTACAATTCGCGCGTCTTTTTAGGCAGCAGCGGCGGAGCAGCAACGCTTAATCGGGATTCTCGTACGCGGAGGCAGGCGCCACCACGAGCCACGCTACGGCGCAGTCTCGGTTTGCGTGGAGGGAACTGCGCCGGCAGGAGGCTGGATTCGACGACAAAGGAGGAGGGCGACTGGCCGTCGACGGGCGGGGAAGGGACGGATTAAACTCTCCCTGAACGATAATTCTTGTTTTTCAGATCAGCACCGCGAGCTGCGTGGAGCATTTTGTTTTTCTTGGGACGGGGGAAAAGGGGAACCGATTGGTATTGAGTGTGGACGAGAGCAAGTGCGAAGGAGCGGGCCGAGTGAGCTAAGGCGACGAGGCGGCCACGGAGAACCACAGCAGGAGGATGGCACACGGAGACCCACGACCCGCACGCACATCATCATCATGAGAGCAGCGATCGTCTTTTTTTCAGGGATATTTCAACGAGGCAGTAGTACAACATGTTACTTACGTCCCTGATTTTTCAAGAGTTTGTAGAAGAGTTGTATACCCTTCATGGGGAACGACCCGCCGCAAATTTCAATTTTCAGGCACGGGCGTCGCAGCTGCGCTGCAAGCTGTCAAATAACTCGGGAAGGAGGGGCGATCATTGATATTTGTATCGTGGTTTTTGGTTCGATTGCTCTTGTTTCACTGCATGCCCGCGGGTCGTCACTCTTACAGCACGCCAGGCAGCAGGCGCGTTCGTCTATACTCACGATTACCGTGCGGTTCGTGCGGTGAAGGCAGCCCAACCGCTGTAGTTTGTAGCCGCGAGTTGGTTAGTTGTGGGAACGGGGTAACTCTATGCTGTAGTTGAGTGGATACCCGCGGCCATGTGAGTTCAGATTGCACATTGGACCTTTTCACTTGTGCGCCTTCTTCCGTATCGTGCGTTTTTAGGCGGGAAAGCGTGGTATTTCCCGGACGAATTTTGATTTCATTTGGTTTTTCGGATCTTCCTAGGACTCTAGCACCTTGGTGTGACCACGGACTCTAGATTTTTGACAAGAGTTAACGTGAGAAAACAACAACAACAACAACAACAACAACTCTCGCATCCCTGTCGTGTCGGGACGGAGCACGTCGGATTTTCACCGACCAAGTCAAGGATAGAGGGGATATTCGTTCGCTTGCGGCGCGAGTGGTCAGGAAGAAAATAACCCAAAACATTCACGCCTGGTGTACGTATACAACGCCATGTGCGGAATGACAAGGATCTGCGGACCTACAAAAAAGGGCCCAGTGAGTAGCCGAACTTGCTGCGGCTGTGGCTGTTGCTGCTGCAATTTGCGTGCTGCACGTACGAGTCCCTGCGTTTAAAATTCGGACACCTGCGTTTGAAATTCGGACACCAAATTTATGATTCCCCAACCGAGCAATTGCCTAGCTGTAATAGTAACAATTCGTTGCCACCCCTCACTCCTTCCATCTGGAAAGGGGTAAATGCATCCCGCTGGCGAATCTCTCCCCCCCCCCCCCCCCCCCCACCCCCCCACCGGGGTTAGAGCTTCCCCCGAAGGAAAACTTAAACTCACCGTAGCGATCGCCGCCCCGACCACCCCGCTTCCAATCTTCCTCCCGACCCCGGCCCCGATCCCCACAATGCCCATCCTGGTGGATTCAGTGCAACTCCCGACGGCGGCAGCTTGGTTAGATAATCGCCCCCCTCCTGCCACCGCGAGCGAAGATGGCCGCAGCCCCACGACTGACCGACCCGCCGCGAAATCCGTGCGTCTGATGCCCGCCGCGGCTCCGGGCGCCGCTAGTAGTTAAACAAAACGAAACAATTACCGGCAGACGGTCGCCAGTAGACAGCAGTCGACACACGATGAGCCGGTACAACAATGCATCGGTAAGCGCAATGTTAAAAGGTTTACAATTTCATACGTACAGCCATTGGTACTGTGTATCAATCACAACGGATCTATTACGACGAGTGCTGTGAGATGGGTGAGCTGCTGCTGTACACGGGTACAATAGTATTACTTAATACCTATTTACTCGCATGGAGGGTAAGAAGCCAACGAACTGACTTTCCAGGTACTCTTACCAGGAATAAATTCCGGGGAGTGTTTTCTATGTCGAGACCCAAACGCGAAGGCAGTCAGATGTAAAGGCGCAGACCTCCCACATTACCGCACGCGACTAAACGACTATCTGCTGTAAAACCTAGCACCGCTTTGAGTAGCCAGCCAATTACTTGTCGGCGGCGCATGGTATAGTCAGGGAACTCAAAACCTTGTTCATCATACTTCGAAGCGCAAAATATATTATAAAAATAAAAATACACTCCAGCTGTGAGATCGAAGATTTTGTCGAAACTCATCTTTGCAAGCTGTGTGTGATACTCCGATCGCACGTATTACGGGTTGTGTGTCCTCATTAGGGATATAGGGTATACCTGGCACAGTCAGTGCAATGTTTACAGTGTGTCTGTCTTAGTAGTTCGAGACAGCAGATCTCGTCGCTCTCTCTAGGAGGCGCCGACACGGACACTGGCTGTGCTGGATGTAGATGGGTCACTGGTTGTGCTGGATGTAGATGGGTCACTGGTTGTGCTGGATGTAGATGGGTCACTGGTTGTGCTGGATGTAGATGGGTGGAAACACCAGCGCAATATGAAGAACACACAGAACAGATCAGCACTAAATATTGCAACAAGAAACAGGGTAATGAGAAGGGGAGGCCGGTATTTACAGGAGAACCATAAATCCGGGAGCCGCAATACTGAATTTAGTGTAGCACGCATCTCCTTAACAAATACGAAACCCAGCCTGGGTCAGTTATTCACGTTTCTTATTAGCTGCCTTGTACCGCACTCGTGCATACCTGATACATAATATCAAGGTTGTGTTCTGTAGGGTACTCACAAACCATACCCGGGGTATCTACCCCGGGTATTACCCTACAAAGAACTTCTGTAACTTCTGTGAGGCATTTATATTTGTACGCGGAACTTCTGTAAGTTCTGTATGATGGTCATACCCGTACCCGGGACTTCTGTGAGTTCTGTACGCCCGTGTCACAATACCCGGGGTACGGGTACAACATTTTCATACCTGCCGGGAAGTTCTGTGAGTTCTGTACGCCCATGCCACAATAACCGAAACTTCTGTGAGCTATGTAACACTTCCGTACCCGTACCCGGAACTTCTGTAAGTTCTTGAAGAACCCCATACCCTTACCCCAAACTTCTGTGACTTCTGTAAGACTGTAGCACACCCGGGGTACGGGTATACCCTTCACACAATACCCGAGTGCTGGTGAGGACTAGGGCCGATGGCGTTGCAATGTTGATGGTATGCATTATGACGTCATGTCTGGTCCGCTACACTCAACCACACACCACACCAACACAAAATTATGAATTACAATGCACACACAAACGAACACCCTTGGTATAATAGCAGTTGTACTGTCTGACTATTAGTACTCGCCTGTTCCCATTCGGTATATGATACTCGTAGTCCAACACAGCAGTTGGAACTGACTTCTACCCGTCATGCGTCACTTCGTACGTACGTATGATATGACACACTTCACATACTCACACTCGTGCTCTTGGGCCAATTCTTCCGTACGTACATTTTTTTTTGGGGGGGGGAGTAGCCGACTTTTATTCTCGAATGCCGTATTAATATTAACATAGTAGACTACTAGTAATACTCTGTATTCGTACTCCTCCCGACACCAAAGCGGAGAAAAAACAAAATAAACCACTTACCACATATGCGCTTCCTCTCGCTTAAACGCCCCACCTAATATCGAAATCCGCCAGAGTAATAAACACTTGCCACGCCCTGGATACCGCTTCGTTATCTTTTTAGAGCCGTCCATGCCGCTGCTGCAATTCCCACCCACCCCCACCCCCAACGCCCCCTCCTTTCCCACCACGCGCACTATCGCCTAGACCTAGCACCACGCGTATAGCAAACCCCTACATCTATGCGACCTAAAGCCCTCCCCCCCCGCCCCCCGCTTCCCCCGCCACATTCCCCCCCCCTCCCCCACAAGAAGGATTTATAGTTTCCACGCACAAATTGACCTGCCCCACCCGTCCCCTCCCCCCCCTCCCCCCCTCCCGCCCCCCTTTTGATCAAAATCAGGCCCCCACGTCCTTAAAAACTCCGCCCTCTCCTCACCGGGTATTCGGCGTACAGGATTCGCTTGATAAACTGATGCATTTCCTTTCACAGCTGTCAGATTTTGTCCCCCTCAGAAACGGGTTTTATAGTTTCCGCGCACAGACTGCCTAACATCACCCTGTTCACCCTGATAGCTACACTGTAGTTGAAAGGGGGGTCGCCGACCTATATCCTTAATGAGGACACACAACCCGTAATACGCGCGATCGGAGTATCACACACAGCTTGCAAAGATGAGTTTCGACAAAATCTTCGATCTCACAGCTGGAGTGTATTTTTATTTTTATAATATGATAGAGCAGTATAAGTGGAAACTGCAGCAGTAATACATTTAGAAAACATATGTGGCGTGAGATCTAGCTCAAAATTCCCCACTCGAAGTAAAAATACCAACACCAACCATTAGTGGAGAAAAACAAAACATATACGTAGACTACATATATATATATATATTTAAAAAACAAAAGAATAGGCCCCCTCCCATTAAAAAACTCACGCACATAGTATATTACAAGTAAGTACCAACAACGCAGCATGCATATATGAGTATTGACCCGAAATTCGTCGAACTCACTGATGACGTCATATATTTATAAAATACCAACACCAACCATTATAGTGGAGAAAAACAAAAACATATACCTGGTATAGACTAGATATTATAAAAATTAAAATACACTCCAGCTGTGAGATCGAATATTTTGCCGAAACTCAAAACTCGTCTTTGCAAGCTGTGTGTGATACTCCGATACACCTGGTATATATTGAACAAAAGAATAGGACCTCTGCCATTAAGAGAAAACTCACTCACATAGTATAATACAAGTACCAACAACGCAGCTTGCAAATATGAGTATTGACCCGAAATTCATCGAACTCACGGATGACGTCCTAAAAACATTTTTGTAAAACTCATATTTTCCCGTATCGCTGCGCTCCCCATGGAAATATTATTATTATAAAAATTAAAATACACTCCAGCTGTGAGATCGAAGATTTCGTCGAAACTCATCTTTGCAAGCTGTGTGTGATACTCCGATCGCGCGCATTACGAGTTGTGTGTCCTCATTAAGGATATAGGTCGGCGACTCCCCTTACAGCTACAGTGTAGCTATCAGGGTCAACAGGATGATTTTAGTCAGTCTGTGCGCGGAAACTATAAAACCCGTTTCTGAGGGGGACAAAATCTGACAGCTGTGAAGGCAAAGGGGGGGCCTGGTTTTGATCAAAAGCGAGCGGGTTTGGAGGGGGGCGGGGGGGGGGGGGGGGGGGGAAAGGGCAATTTGTGCATGTAAACTATAAATCCTTTTGAGGGGATAAATCTGACGGTTTTGGCACCAGTATATTATTGGGGGCGGGGGGGGGGGGGGGGGGGGGTTGGCGCGGGGGGGGGGGGGGGGGGCAGCTCGATATGTGCCTGGAAACTATACATTATTTTGAGGGGATAAATGTGACATTTTTGGAAATAATACATCAGTTTATCGTGTATATTCTGGGGTAAGTCGTACAATCAGTGAGTAAAGAGAGGGTGGAGTGTTCGAGGGGGTGGGGTTGGGATGGGTTGGGGGGGGAGGGTGGGGGGTGGGGGCGGGGGCGGGGGGCGGGGGGGGGGGGGGAAAGGGCTTTAGGTGAGGGGTTTGTTATACGTGTGGTGCTAGGTCTAGGCGAAGGTGCGGGTATTATTATATACCACGTACCAGGTATGTATTATATTAGTGGTGATCATTGATTTCTCTTTACGAGTACATGTTTTTTTTCTCGGTTGGAAGGATTTCGGGCTTGCCATATTTCTTTATACTATTGAACAAGGGCTCCGCTTCGCGGGCGGCTGACGCCGTCCGCTACGCTCGCGGAAGGAAGAACACAACTAAACGTGAAGGCGGCAGAAAGAAGAGGCCCATGACTTGGTGCATCCAATTATTTGATCATGCCAAGAGCTGCTTCATACGCAGAGCTGATTTCCCTGTGCTTTGTTGTGTGTGCTTGTTGGCGATGTCACGTTCTGATCGCTAGTACGGGTGTATTTGTCGAATAAAACAAAAGGGGGACTGAGCAAGGACTGAGAGAGGACAAATAACTAAAAGCGAAAAAAAATACGAGTACACACGCACATACATACATACCGGTCGGTACCGGCTGGGCGGAGCTGAGCTGATGATGATTTAGAACCAGCCTGGAATAATCAGGATGGGACCTCTTCTGGTACAATGAACGCTTCGTGCAACTAAATAAAAAAAACGGGGAGGAAGAAATCAAACAAAAGCTGGGCCGTTCCGCAACCAACGAGAGGAGGCGGTGTCCAGGTAGTAGGCTGCTGGGCTATAGCTGGGCTGGGTTGAGCTGTGCGAGCAACTTCTTGTGATTGAACATATAGTGCCTGGTACGTACAGCAGTAGTACCGGTGGTATGACACTTCGAATAACAACACCGAACAGCATCGCACAGCAGTACCGCACTGCACGGCATGGCACACCAGGGCACGCCAGGGACCGTCACTGCACGGCGCTGCGCTGCTGGGCGCTGCTGGGCGGAGCTGAGCTGATGATGTTTAGAGCCAACCAAAAATCATAAGGATGGGGTCTCTTCTGGTATAATGAACGCTTCGTGCAACTAACTACTCGTACAAAAAAACGGGAAGGAAGAAATCAAAGAAAAGCTGGGCCGTTCCGCAAGTAACAAGAGGAGGCGGTGTCCAGGTAGTATGTGGTATTCTCAAAAAAGGAGATTGAAAATTCAAATTCCATTTTTTTTTCTTTTCCAAACTCGATTTTTGTAAAAACTTGAATTTTCAAAAAAAAAAATAAAGCGCTGAGAAGGGCTGTTTGAGGCATCCGAGTCCGCTCAGCCGTCCGGAGAGGAGAATGTCTTAAAGTTAGTGTGGAAAGCGAAAAAAATGGAGGCCTCTCAGGGCTTTCGAAATAAGTAAGTATTTATATTACTATGCAATGCAGTACTTTTAGCATTATTGCAAGTTTTTGTTTTTATACAACAGTACCATACCAGGTATTAATTTGGGAGGTGAAGCGATGACTGTGGAGAAGTCGTTTTTCCAATAAGTTTAAACGGTTCTTATCGTCAAAATTGTGGAAGACAGCGACAACAAAACACATTGCCTACAGCGGTGCGTACGTGATATCATACCAGTACGAGGGTGTTATTCATTACCGGTATTAGGGCCCACATAAACGAGGAACTTGCCCAGTCGAAATTCGATTTTTTTTTTTAGAATTGAATTTAATTTGCATCTGATTGGTCAAAAAATGAAATACCGAGCAGGCATTCTCAGAATTATTACGAACAATCAAATTCAACAAAGAAGTGAAGAAAATACTTGTTTGGTCGAATTTGGTCGAAAATCGAATTTAATTTGGGGAGTTTACGCACCTAGGCATGGCATGTTCTATGTAACCGAAGCCGGGCAACGCGAATCGGTGCCATGTCGTCGGCTAATTGACAGGCGAGAAGCCACCATTGCGAGAGGTAGGACCACCGGAGCAGCCGCATCGCGGCCTCCGAAAGCCCTTAGCACAGCCTAGACCGCCTGCGAAGCTTCGCAAGCAATCGATACCGCCGCAAATCCAGTTTTTCGTCGCCCTGCGCCTCGAAAGTTGCACGACCAACTACCACACCACGACTTGGCTCAGAAGATCGACCGCTATATCCCCGTCGCTGCTGCCCGTGTGGCGCGGCGGGGTGGCGCCAGCCCATCCAAGAGACGCCTGGAGCCATAGCCTCCTAGCCGCTGCCGGCAAAAACAATCTGGCGCTAGCCGCGGCGCTCCGGGGAGGACGCGAGCCATCGCTCGCCTCTGTCGTTGCCCACGGGTGTTCGTCGACCCTTTTGCGTGTTTTGAATTCTAGAACGCACTACGCCGTTCCTTGATAAGAAACAGAGTTGAATTTTTCGTATACTTTTCATGAAAAGAAAAAACGAACGAATTACGATTTTCCGTGTTCCTCGTTAATCTGGGCCCTTACCTTATGTGTTTGCGCTCTTGAGGTTGATATTTACCCGGGTATTACCCGTACCCGAAACTTTCGGGAGTTTAGTACGACATTCATAACCGTACCCGAAACTTTTTTACAATGTTGTTGTGTTCGGTAGGGTACATACAGAACCATACCCGGGGTATTTTTTCCGGGTATTACCCTACAAAGAACTTCTGTAATTTTTTTTACGCCCGTGCCACAATACCGGGGATACGGGCACAGCATTCTCATACCTACCCGGAACTTCTGTTAGTTCTATACGCTCTTGCCACAATACCCTAAACTTCTGTGAGTTCTGTAACACTTCCGTACCCGTACTCGGAACTTCTGTAAGTTCTGCATGACGTTCATACTCGTACCTGGATCTTCTGTGAGTTCTGTACGGCTGTGCAACAATACCCGAGGTACGGGTACAACCTTTCTATAATGTGCCCGGAAACTTCTGTGAGTTCTGTACGCCTGTGCCGCAATACATGGAACTTCTGTGAGTGCTGTCACACTTTCATACCCGTACCCGGAACTTCTGTAAGTTCTGTAAGACTCCCAGACCCTTACCCGGAATCCGCAAACCCTACAGAACACAACCTTGCAAAACATCATATATCATATCATACATAGTAGAGCACGTCTTGGGGTCTCACCAGCAGGGACGACGAAAGCCTGCGTGTTGTGCTCGACCAGCAAAAGCCCCACCAGCGTCGCTCGCGCCAGCTTCTGCGCTCGTTGTTTTCCAAGCGCGAGAACACGAAACCGCAACAAAAAAACGACGAGGAACGGGGAAGGGGAGGGAGCGAGGCAATCACCTACTGCGGTAAAGATAGCGCAGATATTCTGCCGCCGGAAACTCGCGAAAAAGGATATTCCTAGCTACGACTGCCTTCAAGTTGGGTGCGTCGCTGGTCGGTGACGCTTTGGGTACAGTAGCGGCCCCGATATAGCGGCACCCTGAATAGCGAAATGCCCTAAATAGCGGCACGAAAATCTCTTGACACCATCTTGACCCGATATAGCGGCAAATGCCCGCTATTCAGGATCGGGCCCTCATCAGCGGCAATTTGAGGTATTTCGCCACCGCGACAGCGGCAATCTGCTGTCCACAGGACCCCCTACAGCAGTAGGATACAGGATCCATACAGCAGTACAGTTGCAGTACAGTACAGTACAGCAGTACAGCAGCAGTACGCACCTCGACGGTGGTGGGCGCCACAAGCACCTGCTCGCAAGCATCATGCCGGCATGCGCCGATCAAGAACTATGTAAACTCCCCAACAACCCGCCGCTGGGCGAGGGACAAGGGCACCCCTGCCGCGCTGGTTGCCTTTCTTTTCGACTGTTTCTTTTTTCATCCTTTGTACATCAGGTTACACTCGTAGGCTGCACAAGAGTAGGAGGCCTCGACAGCAGTACGAGTACAAGTACAGTACGGGGAGTGGTGGGTAGGAGATGGAGAGACCGTCTGCATGGATTCACGAGCAATACACGAGCAATACACGAGCAGTGAAGGCAATAACAATGACACAGCATCATACCTTGTCAGTAGAACACATGCCACTAACTTACAGCGCGCAGAGGCGAAGATTCCGTGAGAATCAATCTGGCGTTGTAAACACAAGTACGAAGCTGTTTTCCCCCATAGCGGCAAATATACCGCTATTGAGGACTCATTTGCGGCTAAATCACCGCTATATGGGTATAGCGGAGTTGCCCTGAATAACGGCAATTTTGCCGCCTGGCACTACATGCCGCTATATCGGGGCCGCTACTGTACATAACTCCACACGTTGAGACAGATCACCGATGCCCACTTGAAAATATAGATATTTCAGGGATTTATCTGTACGGTTTAGCTCAAGTTTCCGGGTGGGAGTTGTACGATCTGCATGATCTAGCAAATGTTTGCAGGGTTGGACTCTCTTCTGTACAGCAAAAAGCAAACGTTTCCAGGGTTGGATATGGAAACCAAAAGCGGGGGGAAGGTGTCCTTCACAATCAATGCAGCCGGCCAGGTATACAAACAAACAATCGAGTTTGTGTACTTGGGCGTGGCTATCATCGCAGACAGAGAACTTAGCATTGAAATAACGCGGCGTCTTCAGAGGGCCTGGGCGTGCTTCCAGCGGTACAAGATGGAAATCTATGATCGCCCGGGTGTGCGCTTACGGTTGAAGGTGCGGTTGCTGAAAGCTGAGGTGGTCGAGACACTGCTTTACGGTTGTATGACGTGGAGCCCGAACAAGCCTGACTATGACAGGCTACGACGGGTTCACCACTCCATGCTCGTCCGATGCCTCGGATGGTGGAAACGGAAGAGCGACGACCACACTCTATCATACGCCGACGCGCTTGCCAAGACAGCTTCCGAGAGCACAGAGGCGATAGTGCGCAAACGGAGGATATTGTTTGCGGGATTCGTAGCACGTACGGGGGATGAGCGTCTGCCACAGAGGGTGATGTTTGGGGAGCTTGTTGGGGGTGAGGGCTACTCAGGGGGGCAAGAGAAGGACTGGATCGTTCATCTGAAGGAGGATGTGTCGGTCTTTGGAATGGAATTTGAAAGGTGGCGAAAGGCTGCTCAGAAGGCCGGCAGATGGTTTCGACGAGTAGAGGAGGGAGCCGAGTTGTTCATGCGGAATTGGCATGAAAAGGAGAAACGCATAGAAAGCTGCAGAGCGACGCGCAAAGACTGCGGCAGCGCCATCCACCGTCGGCATCTCTGAGCGGCCGGGGGGAGGGGGGAGGGGGGGAGGGGGGGAAGGGGGGAGGGGGGAGGGGGGGAGGGGGAGGGGGGAAGGGGGCGGGGCGGGGAAGGGGGGGCGTCATGCCCAAGAGACTGAAGTCTGGGTCTGGCCATCATCGTCTTGAATTTTGTGGGCCTTCCAATGGCCGTCACAAGATAGCGTACGACCGCCCTGACTTCTTCGCTATGTTGCGTTCTCTCCCCAGTGCCATTGATGATGCACTTGATACCCTCTATGAGCCCAATGCCGTCTTTAGTCAGTTCCTAGGGTCTGCTAGTATGACATTCTTTTTCTCTCTTTTCTTTTCCTTGCTTCCTCTTCTCGTCTTATCTCTCCTTGCTTTTCTTGTCTTTTCTCTTCTTTCCTTTCCTTTTTCGTTTTTTTGCTTCCTTGTCTTTTCTTTCCTTTCCTTTCCTTTCTTTGTTTCTTTTTTTCAATTGACTTTTGTCTGTCGTGCGTATGCGTAGTGATAGGTACTACGTGCAATATATACATGGTACAACTAGTCTTTCTTGGGTGGCAAGCGGTATAGTCGGTTTTTCCAGGCGCGAGTAGTGAGACGTATGCACCAGTATGGACCTGGCACATCGTAGGCTGACTCGCTATTTCACTTTTATATGTTTCTGGTGGAGGCATGGATTGCGTCAGCTGTGATAAATGCGTGTACCACCTTTGGTTTGTTTGTGCTTTCTTCCTGAGGTATTCCTCAGCTCCAGAGTGACTGCAGCCTGTCCTGTGACCAGGCGCGAGTAGTGAGACGTATGCACCAGTATGGACCTGGCACATCGTAGGCTGACTCGCTATTTCACTTTTATATGTTTCTGGTGGAGGCATGGATTGCGTCAGCTGTGATATATGCGTGTACCACCTTTGGTTTGTTTGTGTTTTCTTCCTGAGGTATTCCTCAGCTCCAGAGTGACTGCAGCCTGTCTTGTGACCACGGACTTGATTATGCGAGTTAATGTGAGAACAACAACATGATACTCTATTACATGCAGATCCTGCACAACGTCTTGTAATGTCAGGTACAGGGTCTACTATGTATATCTAGATGATCTAGATCGTGATCTGTGCGAGGTGTGCATAACTATAATAATAACATGAAAGGGATCCCTGTTTTTTAGGCGCGGCCATGCAACAAGAAACTTGCATTTCCTCGTGACAAAAGATGAGGAGTGAGACATCTGCTGGTATACCAGACATCAGAATAAGATATCGGTACTCTTATCATAGTTTTATCGCTTGAGAAGGACAAGGGAGACAGGAAGCAGCGAGTGCCAGTAGTGAGAGTTGCAGGGTCAGCCGCACACGACGATTGCAACATGATGGCATCTGGAACATCAAACAAGGCAGTGCATACGGTCTAATGCTCGGACTCGTGTTCGTAGCAGTGGCAGGCACACGCCATTCTATCATACGTACGTCCTCTCAAAGATTCCAGCTGTGTGCCGGTGCCGAGGAGACACCCGCAACATGTGCTCTGATAAATAAGGGAAGTTGAGCGTCGGCATGGCTGCTGCAATTGGGTGCATACCGGCACTCGGGCACGTATCATGTCATGCAGACGGAGGTACGCTGCAGACCGAGTGCTCTTCAGAGGGAAAACACAAAACATGTCGAAAAATCCAGCTGGAAAAATCGACCAAGCAGCCAGGCGACTGCTGGGGGAGGGGCGACTGGGTAGGGGATGCGTCCGACCGGAAACGTAAGGGCCTATACTACACGCGTACAGCATGGTTATACTCGTGCTGCTGCAAGCTCCTCCTAGGCGCTTGTGAAGATCGCACTCGCTGGGTTGTTTTGTCGCCATGCACGACTCCCCAAAGGTTTTGGCGATGTACCCAGGTATCATATCACCAGCATTAACTGACCCGACTGACTGACGGATTGACTGACCTACTGAAAAAAAGGTGACAACCTTTCTTTGCAACAGTTCGTGAAGGAAACATGAACATTTTCATCTCGTTCGACAAAGCCCGCGGTGTTCTTTTCCGACCTTGACCGGCTTCAACACCACAAGGCATGCTCCTCACTCACCTGCATCTTTGCGTTGCTATCTTGAGCCGCCAGAAAGACTCCGGGTACTACACCTCTTGGCTCTTGGCAGCATGGAAAACCTCAGAGTTGATGATGCACGGGAGTTATAACGATAAGTAGGCCGCATGCTTTCGGGAAGGTCAAGTATGCCAATAGGCTGGCCCACCACCCACGATCACAATGCACTCGAGGAGCCAGCAGCCGGAGTACTCCGCTCAAGTTGTTATATAGAGTAGCCTTAGGATCTCTGAAACGTGGCAATGGGCAAGCCTGGTGGCCGCGGCAGGGGAGATCAGACTAAGAATTCCGAAGGACCAAAACATTCCACAAAGACAAGCAAGGCGGATCGCCGTAAGATCACACCACGATTGCCTGGCGGAGCAGCTGCAGCGCCGGCGCCAACAGCAGCGGCAGCAGCAGCGGCAACAACATCAGCAACACATCCATCTCGCCCTTCTTCCAACAAGCACAAGGAAAAAAAGAAGAGGAAACGCAACCGCCAAGACGCTTCCAGCAACGCTTCCAGCAATACATTGCACTCGCCTTCCCCCGCTCGGCAATCCCGAGCCAACCCGATAGCCCCACCGAAGCGAACAAAGGACAGGCCGGCTCGCTTCACGCACCCGCAGCTCCAAGCCGACCTACGCCTGCAGCGCCGCCCATGGCTCTCCCCAGGTGACCCCCTGTTTCAGGCCGCTCTTGATCACAGCTACCGAGGGATGAGGCATGTGCCGAGGGACTCGCTGCCAAAGGCGGTGCACAGCAAGTTCAGGAGGTCCTTCGACGACCTGCACGAGGCCGGTCTGTTCCTGTACGACACCGTGCAGGCTGGGGGTAAGCGACTGAGCAGGACGTTTGTCACGAGGACGCTGCTCGGGGATCCGGGCATCACGTATAAGGTGAAAGTGAGAGCGAGGCGTTCGAAATAATGTTGTGGCGAGGGAAGGGGCACCGGAGCGCTGCGACTGCCCGTGCTCTGGCTGCTGTACTTTTGCGGTATGTATTGTGTACGGCCTGTTTCAACTGGAAGCTGGATGGGAGTCGAGGGTCTGTTCTGATGTGTTGCCCCATCAGCCATGGGCCCGATAGGAAGAGCTGAGGGGTCCGTGCTCTGCACAAAGCCACTCCACGTCGGTCGGCGGATGATGGGCATATACTTTGTGGACGCTAGAAAATTATAGTTCACCTAACGCACATGCGAGCTACGAAATACCGGGTTGCAGTAGGTCTTCAGTCGGAAAATTGTGGACTCTTGTCGCACACGTACAGACGCATCTACTGATACCGATGTTGTACTGCTTGTAGCCAAGAATCTCCGATACACGCTCTTACTACAGCTGTATTTCGCACATATACGCGTATTCCGCGTCACGCTTCTGAAGTTTCCTCTTTTTCACCGCCGTTTCCACCCTCGTCAGTACCTCGGGCTTCGACTCTTCGCACACCCTTGGGATATGGTGGGCGACTTCAAGACGGGACCCGGCGACGGCTTGGCAGACGCGCTGAATGATCCGTGCCTGGCGAACCTTTTTCGAAGCGAAGGCGGGGATGGTGCAGGGGAGGGGGTGGGG
Source organism: Undaria pinnatifida (assembly GCA_012845835.1). Classification (NCBI taxonomy): domain Eukaryota; class Phaeophyceae; order Laminariales; family Alariaceae; genus Undaria; species Undaria pinnatifida. The sequence continues at coordinate 8,557,904 of JABAKD010000011.1, forward strand.
CTGAAGGACAGCGACCTCGAAAAAGTACGAGATACCCTGCGAATAGTGGGCTCTCTCAGCGAGTGGATGCGTGTCAAGGCCGTCGCGCTCCTTGAAGACGAGAGCAAAGGCGGTGGTGGTGATGGCGGTGGTGGCGGTGGTGGTGATGGGGAAGACGTTTTATCCGCGGGGGGGAGCTGCGCGTTCAACCTGACGCTGATCAATCGGATGGAGTGCTCCTCGGCGAAGCGGGACCTGAAGCCCGAGCCCATGTTCGACATGGGCAAATGCTCCGTCAGCTGGCACGCCGACAGCTGTCTGCAAGACTTCTCCACAATAGGTGATGTAGTACGTCTGTTATTCATACTGCTGTACGGCCAAACTGTCGCTGTGTATCCACGTAACGTTTATGATGATGAAGCCAAGGCGTGGTGTTGCTTTGCTAAAGTCGGGGAGAAACATGTGTATGATATGATGCGATCGATGATTCTCTCCTCTTCCCCGGGCTCCCGTCGGGCGTCTCGGTCAGGACGCGAATAAGGTATTGACGGCGCAAGATAACGCACAACAGCAGACAAAGTCGGTTGCTTTCTGCCAGGATGCGCACGCACGCCCGCGCTGGCATCGTTTGCGTGGCCCCTGAGCTGTTAGCTTGACAGATTCCACGCAACGCGTGCTACTTGCCCACCGTGAACTCGTAAGATTCCTACGAGGTATGTCTTAAGGCCTATCGCCCCCCGCTCATGACAGCGTTCTCCGATTCGCCGAGGATGTGAGCTTGGTTCGAAGTATTTGGCGTTTTTCTTGTGGGTCGTCCAAACCAAAAGTTTTCTTGGTGTGTGTGCGAACGAAGTCGTAGTCGTCCAATAAGGAGACCTCCCGTCGTTGCTGGCCAATCTCACCGCTCGTCATTCGCTTTTGCATATCGCAGGCGTGTACCACTGCACCGATCCAGTCCCTTCAAAGCCTGATTGGGGCATTGCGCTTCGGGTTTCCGAAGAGGCCGAAGGTGGCGGTGGTGGTGGTGGGGAGAGAGGCACCGCCACCGCCAAAAAGGGAAGGCGAGAAGGAGGCGAATCAAAATCGGCGCCTGCGGCGGTGGTTTCATTAGCAGGAGCATCGGAGGCGGAGGCGGAACGGGAAGAAGTAGTGACGCCTCCATTGTTGGTGCCTTTAGAGAGTGGAGACGCCTACTTCCTGTTGGACGACTTTAAGTGAGATAACTCAGCGTGCCGATATTATTCCTGCATATGAGCACGTGTTCGAACCAGCGGTTCCGCGGGGATTGTTGCGCTGCGCCGTAATAACCGCCCTTACATGATGTTTTTTCGCGAACGGCGGGCCTCTACTACCCGTTTTTAAGGCCCAGATATCATGCGTATGGTCTCGCGACCAATAATATTTCAAGTGCGGTCTTACCGAACGGCTAGTTGGAGCGCGCAGCAGTACGAGTATCATGCTGTGCAAAGCTCGTGTCAGAGATGTCAGTAGTTCGGACACATCCCCTGCCTCAGCAGGCCGATGCTGTAATCAAGCCATACCACCATTTCGACCCTGTTTCTGCTTTACGTTCCAAAGGAGCTTGTGGTTACCGCCGAAAACGGTAGAGTGAGGGTGTCAACCGCTCATCAGATTAGTCCAACGCTGTACGAAGGATGGTATGCCATCCCAAACCCATCTCTAGCGCGCCGCGTTGTCCCCCTGCGCCCTTTGGAGCCTTTATGTAGCGTTGATGTATTTTTTTTGGGGGAATCTTGCGGGAATGTCGCGTGCAACCATGTTACCCACTTTGGTTTGGCTCGCCGAAAGCTCCAGCTCCTCCCCCCCCAACACACCACAGCATCCTGGCATTCCGTTGTTGCTGTTGTTGTTGCTGTTGTTGTTGTTGTTGTTGTTTATCCCCCGGTGGATGGGTAAATAAGAATCTTTCCCTTTTCCCGATACTAGTTCCAAAAAGTTGCCCCCAAAACTTGGGTGGAACGAGTTCTACAAGAGTTACGAGCTCACCCATACTTCCTCGTTTGTGACGCATGTCAACTTATTTCGGTTGCATGTTTTTCATTCGCGTTTTTCAGCCACTTCCACGAGCACGCGGTGGTGTCCGGGTCGTCTACCCTTCGATACTCGTCGACGCACCGCGTTGCGGCTACCGACGGAAACACCTTCGCGCACGTGCAGAGGCGCTGCGTGGAGGTTCTTTCTGGTGGCGCTAACAACGGCATCGCTGGAGGCGTGAGGAGACCCGGTCACTACTTGGATCTTGTACAGGTACGGTAGAATGTTTTTCGCCCTCTAAAAAGCGGTATCGCAGTTCTAAAAGGGTTAGGAGGCCCTGCAACCGAGTCCCCAGCATCGTTAGAGGAGGGATGCGAGTGCCGTACGAGTAGTATTTTCCGGTTTTCTCCCTGCTTGACCGGGTTCCCGCTGAGTTTTTCCAGGGCTTTCCTCGGTACCGGTTTTGCACGGTACGGGCGGGAGCGGGATATGTACATACTTTTAGCGGAACTACGACATTTTCCCGTATCCCGTGGAATCTAGAATACCCCCACCTAAAATCAAAACCTTCCTGAGAGTAGTAAACACTACCAGCCAGCTGATATCACCTCATTATCTTTCTAGCCATCCATATCGTAGCTCCAATTCCTTCCCCCCCCCCCCTTTTTTTTCCCCGCCCTTTTGTTTAAACGTCCCACCTACAATCGAATTTGCCAGAGTAAGACACTTCTACGCAATTGATATCACGTAATTATCTTTCTAGCCATTCATGACGTAGCTTTCATTTCTTTAACCCCCCCCCCCCCCCCCAACGCCCTCTCCTTCCCCACCACCCGCACCATCGCCTAGACCTAGTACCACGCGTATAGCAAACCCCTACATCTATGCGACCGAAAGATGTTAGTTGAGAAACCCTTTCTGCACTCCCCCCCCCCCACCCCCTCGAACGGTACGACGTACAGGATAGGATTTATAGTTTCCACGCACAGATTGAGCTGCCCCGCCCGTCCCCCACCCCCCCCTCTTGATCAAACCCAGGCACCCACGTCCTTGAAAGCTCCGCCCTCCCCTCACCGGTTATTCGACTTACAGGATTCACTTGATAAACTGATGCATTTCCTTCCACAGCTGTCAGATTTTGTCCCCCTCAAAAATGGGTTTTATAATTTGCGCGCACTGACTGACTAACATCACCCTGTTGACCCTGATATCTACACTGTAGTCGCAAGGGGAGTCGCCGACCTATATCCTTAATGAGAACACACAACCCGTAATACGCGCGATCGGAGTATCATACACAGCTTGCAAATATGGGTTTCAACAAAATCCTCGATCTCACAGCTGGAGTATATTTTTATTTTTATAATATGATATTTGTTGCCTCGTTCGCTTGGTGCGGCTTTCTTACAATTCGATGCGAGAGGTCACTGCCTATGGTCGCGCTGCCTTCAGCGGAGATCGTTCGTCTCCTTCCTACCCCCCCTCCCCCCCCCCCCGAATAGAGACGTGGTCAAGTTGAAATGGCCATACCAGGGTATACGATAGGGGGCATACCTAAAAAGAGGTTGCCGGCAATTACCGATAGGGACTGTTTGGGAGACAGTAGCACCAGGACGAGCAGGAATTTGGTGGGATAGCGTGGGCAAAAACGTATAGAAGGACCTAGGAGGAAACCAAGAAGAGCTACTGTCCATAGACAAGTTACGGGGTACAAGGCAGAGAAGTAATATATAGGAGGGAGCTGAGGGACAGGCTAGCTCTAAGAAAAAATATGGTAAATGGGGAAGAGCATGTAGAGTTATCCGGGGGTTTGAAATGCGAGTTAGGAATGAACGTGCATTTGCACGGCCCATTAGACTACGCGCGAAAACGCTAAAGTTCGTTTTCGTGTACGGGACTTTTGACCTGCCAGAAAGAAGAATATATATTATAAAAAATGAAAATACACTCCAGCTGTGAGATCGAAGATTTCGTCGAAACTCATCTTTGCAAGCTGTGTGTGATACTCCGATCGCGCGTATTACGAGTTGTGTGTCCTCATTAAGGATATAGGTCGGCGACTCCCCTTACAACTACAGTGTAGCTATCAGGGTCAACAGGGTGATTTTAGTCAGTCTGTGCGCGGAAACTATAAAATATACCGGCAGCTGGGTGGAGGAGGAAGAAGGTGCACAGAGCTGCCTTTGTGCCAACGCATATGAGTAAAACCGACATAGTGGGAGAATGTAAACAGTACAAGGAGGAGCGTAATGTGTTAAGAGGTGACGAAAGTTGACGGATGTTACATGGGAAATTTGGTACATTAGATATTAGCGAAAAAACGATCGCTATCCTAGGGGATAGATGGCGGCCTCAGACGGCCAATCAGGAAGGAGATAATCTGTACAAAGGCAATTTAATGTATTGGATGAAAGAAACGTAGCGAGCGTCCAAATGTTGGAGGTGTCTCTATTATGAGTGGGAACGGTGCTCCGTCTCGAAAGGGATGCGTGGTCAATGGTCAAATTACTAAGGCAAGCAACAAATGAGCACCCTTCCCCCCACGCGCTCCGGTCGCTTGCGCGTGGAAACCTACAGGTCAGGGCCGAGCAGGCGCTGCTGACGGAGCTGGAATCAGAATGGTTGAACCAGTTTTGGGTGCAAGGGCGAAGGCACGCCCTCCTCCATCCCTGGTGGAGGGGACCAATGGCTTTGGTCCTGGCCACGTGGCGGGAGCTTGAGGGGAGGACTGCTGCCACGGTGCAGCGCCTGCTCGCCCTTGGAGAACGCTTACCTGTATTGAAATCATCCCCTTCCCCCCGGTCTATCGATGAGGAAAGAGGCGGCGCTGGTGTTGGGGCAGGCAGGGGGGGGGGGGTGGGGCTCGAGCCTGCAGAGATATCGAAGGCTTTTGATACGGTTCTGCGCGCGTTAGAGGAGAGGCGCGAGTCGAGGGCTAGATGGGGGGCTAGGTTCTCGGACCCCGCCTACCGCTCTCTCCCTCGGGATTGCAGGCCGGTGGTGCCGGCCGCCCTCTGGGCTACCGGAGGGGAAAACGCCGGTGGTGCTTCGGCCGTCGCGGGCGCACCGCGCAAGTGGGACGGCAAGTGCCCCCTGCCGCAGTCGCTTGAGGGAGTCATGTCGCGACTGAGAGAGTGCTACACGGCGTCGTACCGAGCGGCGTGCTGCGGAAAGAAGGCGGGGTCCGCGAAGGCTATCGCCGCCGGGGCTGCGTCCAACTGGGAGCTTTATCGGGCTGCCTCGGGTAATAAGCAGAGCGGGGCGCTCCAGCAGCGGGGTGCAACTGCTTGTGGAGGGGGTGGGGGTGGGAAGAAAAGGGCTAACGTCCGGGGGGATAGAGATGCTTTTCAAAACTGGAACGATGAACGCGGTAGTGGTGTGGGGGCAGGTGTTAGCGGCGGCGGCGGCGGTGGCGGTGGCGGGGGAAGGCAAGGTCCGAAACGCAAAGGGTCCAAGAAGCGTCGAAGATAGCACAGCAGTGATAGGGTTAGGGTGACTTGAGGAGTGCACGGACGTATATAGGTCTGACGGAATGCTTCAACGAGTTAGTGCTGCTGTAAAATTGTGCTTGGGACAGTAAACAGTATGCCGGCTGAGCTGTTAGCTGTGGAGATAACCCAATGATGGGCGCGGGGATCAAAAGCCGCGAAGTTTGTGACCTGACTCGGATATCGCACTGATCCCTCGTGTCGACGCACTCCTTCCTAAGCGCTATCGATTTACCTAATCATATTGCTTTAGTACTGAGTCCGTGGTAAGTTCTTCCTGTGGGTTTAATTCGTTGCAATTATCTCGACCTGCTCGTTTCTGAGAAGCCTTCAGCTCGCGCATGTTGTCTCGTCACGCACCTTGTACTCACGTGTACACGGCAGCAGGTTCTGAGGTCTCAGTATCAGGACATTATTACATGAAAACGGACAAAATAAGAAATACTACAAAACTTCGACTCCGTAAGTTGCTGACCAGGTACCAGGTATGTTGTAGTAGCAGGCATGCGGTTTAGGTAGGTGTATGTGAGACGCATAATAACCAGAGCATTTCACGGTGCCGAAACGCAGCGCGATTATTTCCCTTTTCCTTGCTGACCTACCATCCGAGCTTACCCTAGGATCCGCGCGGCCAGAAAGCTAGGTCTGCTGCACCATCCGGTTCGGAACTCTTTCAAAATCCGACGAGTCGTTTCGGCCCGGGTCGCGCAAAAATCGAAACATTTTACGATTGGTTCCGATTGGTCTCGACGGAATCGAGCAGAGCCGAACCGAGAAGCGCAGAAAAGTCCTTGCGGTGGTTGCGTAACTCCTTGAATTGAGTGCACGGCATGGAGATGTTTTCACGGTTGGAGGGTTGGTTCGGTTCCAAACCGCATGTGCTGTATGTGCAACAACGTTCAAAATTCCTGAGGTTCGGTTTGGTTCGGTTCGGTTTTGGGTCCATCAACGAGAATCCTACGCTTCGGCGCCAAACCGAACCGTAAGGAGGAAACCGAGCCGAATTGCAGCGAAACACCGCGACCATTCCTATGTGTCTGGTGTATAACGAAACAGAGAGGTCAGGGTACACAGGAGGATGAAGGATGGGTCAGGATCAGCGGTAATCCGGCGCCAAGCTCGTACATGCAAGTTAGTGCCCGCACGCACCATTTTCTGTTGATTTTCGTTTTTTTCGTTCACTCTTGCAGGTCCGTGTCCCCTCCCCTAAACGCCTCGCAGGTCTATAGCCTACCGGGTGATTATGTTTTAAAACAGTTTTTTGGCCGCGTCATGTAGCATTGCACAGCAGGGAAGGGAGGACAAGCACTGACTGCTTTCGCTGCACTCCCGAACCGCTGCCATGCGCTGCGTTGTTGCCGCCCTGTGCGCTGCTGCTCTGCCCATCGCAGTCTCTTTCTCGGTAGGCCCCGCTGCACATTCTTTTGTGACGACACCAGCGTCATGTTGCAGATGGAACGAGCCCTGTCAGACAGAGAGCTACAACATCAAAAGCAGGCACTTCGGAAGCGGCAGAGTGGGTGTCATCAGACGGAGCGCAACGGAGGGTGGGGGAGGGGATGGGCCGGTGAACATGGACGACTCGGATGACCCTGGGGACGCCGAGATATACGCCTCGCTTCGAAAGCGGCTGGAGGAGCTCGAGAAAAGTGCACCTGCCGTCGACACTGGAAATGGAAGTGGACTCCAACCTGCAACACCAACAACGCCGGATACAACGTTAGTGTCATTGTCCTGAGTCCTGATTCCTGTGATGAGCGTTGCTTCCCGCGGTATGGTATTCATAGTAGAGCGAGAACAAAGTACGAGCATGAGCAGGGCGCAAAATGGCTCTTGTGAGAGGGGGGGGATCGGGGGGGTCGTGTCGGTGTCACGCGCGTTGCAAGGTCGTTGAGAAAAAACGAGATGCGGCGTAATAAGAAAAGACGTATCTTCAAAGAGTAAAAACGCGCGACTGGGCTATCACACAGCAGTATCACGCGACTCGCAAAGATGTGTATCCATCGATCTAATCACAGCTGACTGAAAAAAAGACAGTCATTTCGGCTACGTCTCGCCCACACACAGCAGCAACACTAAGTATTGGTAAGCAACCAAATAAAAAGTTTGCTCTGGTCACTGCTTAATAATGCCAGTTTTTATTTGCATGTTTTTGTTGCTTTATTGGTTCGCATGACGTATAGTCTAGTGTGGCATTCTATAATATATAGACTAAAGTCTATATATAAAAAATATGTTGAATTTTAGTACGTTCACACTGAAACCCATAATATTGATTTTATTTGGTACACCAAAAATCATACGCATTTCGCTTGTGTAGATTTTGCGCTGGTCATGCTAAAACCAATGCACTATATTTATATGGTGTTTAGTATACCGTACTAAAATCCATACGGCAAAAATAAACATACACAAAATCATTCCTTGAATATGGAGCCATCCCTTGGTGTCATGGACTTTGGTCCGGAGTTTTTTGTCTCGGCCTAAGTATGCGATTCGCGGAACTAGATTTCTCGGTCGAATATGGCTTGGTTCGAGCGCCGCCTTCGGGGGGCGGCTCCAACGCCCCTCGCCCTGCTGTGAAATTATTAGGTGGGGGACACAGAGTGCCCCCTGCAGGTCTGCCAATTGAGCAGGTCCTCGGAGTACTCACTTTCGTTCCTTCGTAGAGATGTAGCTTTATTCGTTTCCACCAGAGCCCGGGATAGCTTCTGAGATCGGAGGCGCGTGCCTCCGATCTAATTCCTAACTTTCCCGAATATAAACCGCCAACCTTATCATACGAAACCCATCCAAATGATCTCAAATTCGGATACCTACAGGCCTTTCGAGGCCGTATCTTAACACTAGCCCACCCTGATGAGTCGCATATGCAGAAATATGGGAGATTCGGGGAAACTCCGGTTCTACGAACTAGACCATGAGTCGAAGATGCGGCTCCTCAAAACCCACTCCCACACCTCTAACCGTCTGGCTACGGAACCAGGAACACGCGTCCTGCCGACGACGCCACTTGTGAAATTAATAGGTGGGGGACACAGAGTGCCCCCTGCAGGTCTGCCAATTGAGCAGGTCCTCGGAGTACTCACTTTCGTTCCTTCGTAGAGATGTAGCTTTATTCGTTTCCACCAGAGCCCGGGATAGCTTCTGAGATCGGAGGCGCGTGCCTCCGATCTAATTCCTAACTTTCCCGAATATAAACCGCCAACCTTATCATACGAAACCCATCCAAATGATCTCAAATTCGGATACCTACAGGCCTTTCGAGGCCGTATCTTAACACTGCCGTGTCCGTTCCGCACATCGACGTGAACGCGGACGGGTGCCGAGCGAGACGAGCGAGTGTCGAGGAGGAATTTTGGAAAAATTGTTGAATCTTAATCGGCTGCAACGCCTGAATGATTTACAAAATTGGAATCATTTCCAAACGGTACGTGATAATGTTTGGAATTTTGCGGTGGCATACTCTCGAGCGTTTGTTTCTTTGCTGTACTTTTTTACTATAGTAGTTAGTTTGGTTTCTTGCTCGGCATTTTATTGCTTTTGTTTCTGCTCGTGTTGCCAGCTGGAAATTCAATTTTTTAGTGTGGGTTCACCTAAAACGTGACGCAACTTACCGACGATATCCAACAACTTCGTGACACAAATTACCGACGGCAAGAAGACGTTTCGTGACAAAATAACTCCCAAATCATTATACTTTCACGTAACAGAATTTTGAGACCAAACCAAGCAGATAGAGCCGTCTCTTCGGCCTTTGGCCCTGGCTTTAGCACGGCCGCTGACACTCCAGGCATCCTCTGCTGTAGGCATGAACGAATGCGGTTGATTCGCAGCGAACTATCCCGCTGTGCTCGCTTCTATGAGACCATTGTCCATGCCATTTCATGTCACCTCCCTTCTGTTTTGAGCTCGTCGTCGTACGGTTGAGGTACGAGGAAACCCGTACGTACTCGGTGAAAACAGCAGTATGTACGACGAGCATGAACGCCAATTGACGACATTGGCAAGCACAAAACAGCAGGTGTAGCAGCAGTAGCCGAAGGGCGAAACGTCTAGCACATAATGCAGCAACTAGTAGAAACCAGAACTACAGCAGATAGCTCAAAGTGCAGTGCGAGTGCCGTTGGCAAGTTTAGTCGTACACGCATCACTCTGTCCAATATATATAACAGAATCTCAAGACAAAACCAAGCAGACAGAAAAGCCGTCTCTTCGGCCTTTGGCCCTGGCTTAAGCACGGCCGCTGACACTCCAGCCAGCCTCTGCTGTAGGCATGAACGAGTGCGGTTGATTCGCAGCGAACTATCCCGCTGTGCTCGCTTCTATGTGGCCATTGTCCATGCCATTTCATGTCACCTCCCTTCTGTTTTGCTCGTCGTCGTACGTACGGTTGAGGTACGAGGAAACCCGCACGTACTCGGTGAGAACAGCAGTATGTACGACGAGCATGAACGCCAACTGACGACATTGGCAAACACACAACAGCAGGTGTACAGCAGTAGTTGAAGGGCGAAACGTCTAGCACATAATGCAGCAACAAGTAGCAACCAGAACTACAGCAGATGGCTCAAAGTGCAGTGCTAGTGCCGTTCGTTGGCAAGTTTAGTCGTACACGCATCACTCTCAAGAGCCAATAAGAGGCAGGGCAGAGGCCCAACACAGAGACACGTGACAACCACGGCCAGCTGTCGATCGCGTAACTGGCCGGTAGTCCGTGCTTCGGTGGGTGTATCGGAAGTCGTTCGTAGTACTACTGCTGTAGACCGTGGAAAGAACCCGTGACATGTGACATCCCGTTCTGGTGGCAGCCTCGCCAGTAGACCCCCCAATTTTTTTTTTCTCTTCTTTTTCTTGGCCCCATGCACCCATTTCCTTTCCTTTCTCTTCTTTGTTCCTTGTTTATTTTTTCCAATTGACTTGCGCCTGTTGTGTGTATGCGTAGTGATAGATACTACGTGTGATATATACGTGGTAGTCTTTCTTGGGTGGGAAGCGGTATAGTCGGTTTTCCCAGGCGCGAGTAATGAGACGTATGCACCGGTATGGACCTGGCACATCGTAGGGTGACTCCCGATTTCACTTTTATATGTTTCTGGTGGAGGCATGAATTGCGTCAGCTGTGATTTATGCGTGTACCACCTTGGGTTGTTTGTGTTTCTCCCTAGGGTATTCCTCTGCTCCAGAGTGACTGGAACCAGTCCTGTGACCACGAAATGGATTGTGCGAGTTAATGTGAGAACAACATTAACTGAAATATTGCCTGTTTCTTGACCTTTCAGCTGCTTCCTGCAAATTTGGTTTTTCTGCCAACACGATTTTGAACCCTATGCAAAGATCCTGTTTTGTTTTAATCAATTGTCAGCCGGCCGCCCCGGTGGTCCAGTGGTTTTACCCTCGAATACCTCCAACGTTTGGTTGTCCTTGAGTTCGACACCCACCACGATGAATATGACCTAATTTGCAAAAATGCAATCAAAAAAAGAGATCAACTGCTGAGAGCGCCTGCTAGGTACAATTCGACGCGAGTCGACGAGGGAAGAAAATGCTCGATTCTCCTCGCGGTAAAAATGAAGGCACGTGCCGAAGTGGGGAGGGAGGAGGAGGGCCCGCTATGTGACCCCGGATCTGAGTTACTACTGGGAGGGAGCGCGAGAATGGTGCGGGGATGATAAATGGGATGAAGAAAAACAATGTTGCAAAGAAAGGTATATGATTATTTCTACCAGTAAATAATATGTCAGTCTCTGGGAAATGCGCACGGCACCATCAGCAGTCGTCATGGTAGAGACACTCCGGATATTATGTATTGAGGGGACGCGTCCGATTTCGACAACGTGAAAGCACCCACGAAGCAAAGATAGCAACCACACATATCCCGCCTTCTCGAGAAAAAACAGAGAAGAAGCGCTACGCCAACCTCCCGTACGAGCAAAGCCACCCCCGCACCTATCTTAGACAACGCCGACGCAACGAGAGATCGCCCTCCTCTTCTTCGTTTTTCTCCTCGCCCGCAACCGCGCAGACCAATCAATGCGACAGCCTTCACGTAACAAACAAAGCAATCTTCTTCCAAAACCTCGCCGGCTGACATGGCCCCATGCCGACGTTTGATGCAAACCGACTTTGCATCCTGTCGACTTCGAACCTCCATTGCCACGGGGACAGCAGTGCAGCCTCTTCATTAATGCCAAGGCCTCTTTCGTTTCGCCTAGAGGCGACGCAGGTTCTCAATAATACTATTTTCGGTATTTTGTTTGATAGACGCCAACTTTTACTTGACGGCGCATTTAACATAGTGTGTTTCGCCTATCCTTGCCTTCTTTGTTGTATAATATTACGTTTTTTTTCTGTCAAATCATGACTTTCATAATCCCATGTTCCTATTAAACTCTTGGCATTACATGAAAGTTCAATTCATGCCAAATCGGACAGCTACACCTCAAGTTGTCGAAGTGCTGCCCTGCCCTACCCGAAGCATGGGCGCCGGCGAATGCCGGCGCCCATGCGGAGCCCTTGTAAGCAAGTAAAACAAGGTTCAGTTGGTTTGATTACGTTTTCAATTGGCAAGCCAATATTTTTTATTCAGCTTGATTTTTTAGGTTGCTTGCCAACATTAAGCAACACGTTCGTCTCGTATCTCGTGTATACAGCAGTGGTATACCTACTTCAAGACCATCCGGTCTAAAACTTTCCGATGGGTAAGACCAGGGAATTCGGCTTGTCCTTTTATGATATTAATAGAAATATTTACATTGAATTAGTGGGGGATCTTGTTTTTAGTAGTGTAAGATTGAACGTAGGTATTGTGGGGTACCAGGGTATGTGGAGCGGGAATTAATCTTGAAATACATTTGGAAAGCATGTTTTTATGAGGGGATGAGGGGATATTCTAGTACGAGATAGCGATTTGGTTGAGGCGAGCTCTATCATTCAGGAGAGAAGAGAGGATGCGAAGGGTAGCACAAAAGCAAAGCGGATACAGCAGGGTACAAGAAATTCGTGGGTGTAAGCGACAGCCTGTAATTTGGGAAGAATTGGAGGATGGAATGTATTAAGAGTTTCGTTTCCGTGTCTCCGCGGGTTTTGCAAGTGAACAAAAACGGGTGCAGTATGGCCGAAATCGGGTAGTTGATAAAATCGAAGCACAGGGCGGGGTATACCCGGTGTGTTCCTGAACAAAATCGGGTTGTCCGTCGAGAGCACTTTTTGGGGGCCGTCATTGGCGCCGTTTTGAGGGTTCGAACGCCGGAAAAACGGTTTGGGGTGCTGCGCGTACACAAGGCGCAGTGAGTTCAGGCGCCAGAAGGCGATTTGGAGGCGTTTTGCAGGCGTACGTAAGCGCGCCCCGTCGCGGAAAAAAAGGTACCCGATTTTGTTCAGAAACCACCCGGGTGTACCCGATTTTGTCAATTTCCCTATTAAGAGTGTAGAAGATTATATTAATAGTATGGTACTGTGATTGGATGTAGAGCAAAGGATCAACATTCAATCAATAATTCCAGATTCATGAAGCATAACAATGTCAAAAATAAGACCAAACATTGAGATAAGATATACCAGGTATTATATAAGACAACTCAAATTGCCTGTTCTGTTGGTTTATGCCTGTGGACTAAGTCTGATGTATGATGTGCATGACTGCATATAACCTACGGAGATAGTAGAGTAGAACTATTGATAAATTGGCTGTCCCAATCTTCGTAAGTTCGAGTTGAGCCCCCTTTGGCTCAGTACATATTGAGTGCATATTGAGTACATATTGAGTGCAAATTCTGTGCATGTTCAGGGTGGTCTCCGGGACTCCGGTACTTTTATATAGTGTCTACTTCTTCTCTCCTACCAGCCAGATGGCTCCCCGGATTTCGTGACTTCTGTTTCCGTGAGTGAGCCAGCCATGTGTCTAACACCCGTGTACGCGGATGGTCAAACATACTGGTATGTTTGTCCATCTGCATAGATCCCATCATCCGTTTTTCCCCATCACGCGCCATCACACTTCCAATCTCAACCATCATGTTCTCAGATACCACCACCTCTTCGTGCGCATCTCCGCCAACTTCCTCCGGTGGCGACAGCAGGGGAAGCTGCTGCGCTTCTACCGACTGCTGCGGCGGCAGCGCCGCCTGTCGGGATGGATGGCCATCGGGTTGGGGCGGCAGCACCAGGTAGCTGTAGCTGCTGCGGCTGCTGCTGCGGCTGCTGCTGCGGCTGCTGCAGCCCTTCAACTAGTGACTGCGCCAAGACCAGCTGGTTCCACCACTGCTGTTCGTTTCCGTCATTTTTGTCCCGAAAATCAACTCGTCCTTCTTCCTCCTTTGCTCCGTCCCCGCAATCTGACACCTCATCCACCAAAACCAAAATATCCCCACCTCTCTTTGCCTTTTGCTGGTTTCCTCGCACCTCGACTTGCTCAAGCGGAAGCTGTTTCGCTTCCTTCGCGGGCGGGAGCAGCAGCGGCGGCGGTGTCGATTGAGGCGGTGGCGGCGGTGGCCCCGGCGGCAGACGCTCCTGTTTCTACCACCTCCGCCTCCTTTTTATCACCCTTCGTCACCTCATTATCCAAACAACCCATAGGAAAAGCAATATTTCTCGCCTCCAGAATGTCGCCCTCTATTTCATCAAGTAATCCGGCAGTCCAAACGTCTGTTTTGTGAGCTGCTGCTCGTGCCACCATGCAGCAAGACTCCAGAGCGCCTCCATGCTCTCAAGGCATTCCTATGTCTGGAACGCGCGGTTCCTAGGTCTTTCCTGGCCCGGCGCTGATCCTTGGGCATCATGGGAGCTTGCCTTGTTGTGTTTTGCGTCCCTGTGGGCTTTCCAAGCCCTCAAGGTTCTTGCTGCTGTTGCGCGGAATTTGGATATTTAGATCTCTGAAGGGCTTCCACGGTAGCTTTCCTGATGTAGCCCATATGCTCCTCCAACGTGAGGTCGACGAATGGCGTCTCCATCCTTGCGCTCGCCCTGTGCACGGGTATCTGGATCGATCCTTATATTGTACGCGTTTACGTGGATGGTCAAACATAGTGGTCAAACATAGTAGTATAAGTATCGATCCAGATACTCGTTCACAGGGTGAGCGCAAGGATGGAGACGCCATTCGTCGACCTCACGTTGGAGGAGCATATGGGCTACACCAGGAAAGCTACCGCGGAGGCCCCTTCAGAAATCTAAATATCCAAATTCCGCGCAACAGCAGCAAGAACCTTGAGGACTTGGAAAGCCCACAGGGACGCAAAACACAACAAGGCAAGCTCCCATGATGTCCAAGGATCAGCGCCGGGCCAGGAAAGACCTAGGACCCGCGCGTTCCAGACACAGGGACGCCTTGAGAGCATGGAGGCGCTCTGGAATCTTGCTGCATGGTGGCACGAGCAGCCGCTCACAAAACAGACGTTTTGGACTGCCGGATTACTTGATGAAATAGAGGGCGACATTCTGGAGGCGAGAAATATTGCTTTTCCTATGGGTTGTTTGGATGATGAGGTGACGAAGGGTGATGAAAAGGAGGCGGAGGTGGTAGAAACAGGAGCGTCTGCCGCCGGGGCTACTGCCGCCACCGCCTCAATCGACACCGCCGCCGCTGCTGCTCCCGCCCGCAAAGGAAGCGAAACAGCTTCCGCTTGAGCAAGTCAAGGTGCGAGGAAACCAGCAAAAGGCAAAGAGATGTGGGGATATTTTGGTTTTGGTGGATGAGGTGTCAGATTGCGGGGACGGAGCAAAGGAGGAAGAAGGACGAGTTGATTTTCGGGACAAAAATGACGGAAACGAACAGCAGTGGTGGAACCAGCTGGTCTTGGCGCAGTCACTAGTTGAAGGGCTGCAGCAGCCGCAGCAGCAGCCGCAGCAGCTACAGCTACCTGGTGCTGCCGCCCCAACCCGATGGCTATCCATCCCGACAGGCGGCGCTACCGCCGCAGCAGTCGGTGGAAGCGCCGCAGCTTCCCCTGCTGTCGCCACCGGAGGAAGTTGGCGGAGATGAGCTCGAAGAGGTGGTGGTATCTGAGAACATGATGGTTGAGATTGGAAGTGTGATGGCGCGTGATGGGGGTAAAACGGATGATGGGATCTATGCAGATGGGCAAGGAGAAAGAGCTGCTACAGCAGCAGCCGCACCAGCAGCAGCCACAGCTACCTGGTGCTGCCGCCTCAGACCCGTGGCCACCCCCAATGTCATCAGATCTTGATGAGAGCAACAGCGAGCGGGAGATCGGAAGGCATGATTTTGTGGTTTTTGTTTTGGGAGGCAGAGCAACTGCAGGGTCGTTGGCGTTGGGAAAATGCATAGCGAAGGGAGATCGGAGCGATCGCGAGCAGGATGGAAGCGATTGGGAGCGAGAAGGCATTGACGCTGGTTGGTCCTTCAGCATCTTCGGGGGTTGGGAGCACGAGACGCCTGCTCGGCGCCTTACTCGTCCGCGGCGAACACGTGTACGCGAAAATAGGTGACCTCCTACGAGGTTCGAGATCGAAGAGGCTTCGTATCAATGTCCGACAATCGAACTCGTGTCTGCGTTGATACTACCAGGTGATAGTTATACTATATTTCTTTTTGCCTGGGGCATGTTGAAAACGAGAGTATCTACCACCAGAATTTTGGTTGATCGAAGATTTGGAAGTATAGTAATTTGGAGGAACAATATTGGGATTGGCTTTGAGTATTGGATGACGAAATTTGACCTATATCTTGATTTCAGAATTGAGTTTTGCTTGACCGAAGTCTTGGGAGTATGATGTTTTGAGGTGAAATATTGGTTGTTTTGGGGTTATGTAAGGCTTGATTTATTGAACCACAATCAAGAGTTTTTCTTTCTGGTCTTAGCCCGGTGACAATGGAAGGCCAAAATTTTGAAATTCCCGCAGATCCCAGCCAAACTTTGCCTGAACGGTCGTCCATGGACCCAGTTTGGTAGAATTAGTTTTTGAAACTCTCCAGAATTACGGGCAAAAACGATTTCTCGCGGCGATCTTGGCCAACGTCGGCCTGAGAAATGGTCTAGCAGATCTTGGATTAGACGCGGCGCAATTTCGTGTTCTCCACACACGCTGTTCGACGAAACGACAGCGTCGTGAACTCTGAACGTGGCGAGCTCATTAGGGGCTCCGACCCCCCCTTGGTGTAGAGCGCTCACTCTACGGCCGGTGATTTGTGGCGGGCGCCGATTAGGCTTCTGTTAAAAACACACTTGGCGGCTGGTGTGTAGAAAACTGAGACAAAAACTCTCTATTGTCTCCCAACGGCCGAAAAACAATTTTTTGAGAGGATATGACGGAAGACCACAGGACAACACAAGCAACCTCTCACGCCCTAGGGCATGGATCGAGACACACTCTTCAGCGCTGTCACCTACTCTTGTGTGACCTTGTTCGGAACAAAGAGGAGTGGCCATAGGTTGTCTCTATCTCGAGATCGAAGGTCAATCGTGTTTGGTGGGCAGTGTTGATCAAGGCTTGATGAAAAATGGACAAATTGACCTGTTGGACCGCATGACCCAACAAAAAGCCAGAAAAAAAACATTTTAGTAATATTTTCCCCATAGCGACGTTACCCGGAATCTTTCAGCAAATAGCCCCCCAAAAAAGTTTTCATACTTCTAGGTCAAACTATCGGCTTTCCATTGTTATAGGCCTTACACGGATTAATCCTACTGCGCTCTTTTTATCGCCCATGTTCTTATCGGCGATTTACGTCACGATATCTGCGGTTCAATTCCGCAAGCTACGGCGTTGGGTACCAATATTCGGGTTTCTGGAGCAGAGGCAGTATTGTTTTGAAATTGACATTGGGTTTGAGGCATGTACTTTGTTTGAATAAGCAGAATTTTGGATGGTGCGCTTTGGTTGAACATTATCATGGCATGCACACAGGCAGGGGGAATGTTGGTTTATGCCTGTGCACAAGTCTGATGTATGATGCGTACGGCTGCATAGAATATACGGAGATGTAGAAGTATTGATATGATTGGCGGTCCCAGTCTTCGATATGTTTGAGTTGAGCCCCCTTTGGCTCATTACATATTGAGTGCATATTGAGTGCTTATTAAGTGCATATTGAGAGCAAATTCTGTGCATGTTCGGAGTGGTCTCCGGGAGTCCGGTACTTTAATATATATAGTGTTTACTTCTTCTCTCTCTCCAGCCAGATGGCTCTCCGGATTTAGTGACTTCTGTCTCCGTGAGTGAGCCAGCCATGCGTTTAACACCCGTGTACGTGGATGGTCAAACATGTCCCGCGGTGGTCTTGAAGAGGATATGCCACTGTAGACTACCCCGGAGTACCAGAATGCATCAACGCGACCCCAACAGTGGTTATGCGAAGTGTGAGAGTGTTGCGATTGTACTGCACGGCGATTACAGCGAGCCCACGTCATCAGTGGTTGCTCTTGGAGGTTCCGTGCTGCCGAATCGCTGCTCTGCTTCAAGAACAATTGCTACGGAAATTGCGTCAGCTGTAGAGCGAGCGCCTCAATTCTTACGCACTCGAAACAGTGAAACGTGGATCCATTTTCTGTTCGATTCTCGATCGGAGACGCACTCGAGCTTTTCTTAGGCCAGTTCTTATGCAGTCGGATCCGTGAGTCGAAAAATGCCTTTCTCGACTGGACTTTTTTTTTGCTGAATTTTTCCGGGCCAAGTCGATTTAGTAGTTGTGTGGTCTTTTTGGAGGCGGTTGGCGGGAGGGAGTACTGCTGTATGACAGTCGGAACTCGGAAGCTCTGTGCTTCGTGCGTTCTCGGCGAGCAACACGTGCTTCACTTGCGACGAGCCCTCGTTCAGGCGGGTTGGGGGGGTTGGGCATAGCCGAAAGGCAACAAACCTGCGTTCGTAGTGTTGCACTCAACTGATAGCCGCCAAAACTACAGCAAGCGTAGCCGTTGTTTGCACAATGCCATTGATGCCGCGCGCTGCTACCATTGTATGATGCACGCTGCTACCGGAAGGAGCTAGGAAGGTGACACGCTGACTTGCAGCGAGAAGCAGCAGCGAAGATAGCTGCCAAACCAGCGGTTGTAGTTTATTGCTCTGTGGTACCTGGTGTGGGTGGGTGGGTGGGCGTGCGTGTGTTGGTAGTGGGATGAACGATGCGATCGCTTGAAACACGTTTCGACCGATCAATCCGACTCGTACATCCAGTCGAAAAGCTGTTTTTTTCGACTGCATGTGCGAGTCGGATTGCTCAGTCGAAAAAATCTGAGTCGAAATAGCTCTTTTTCGACTGTGTAAGAAAACCCGATATGGTTTCAGTCGAAAATGATTTTTTCCTTTCTTCGTCAGACGGATTCGACTGTGCAATAATTTGTCCTTATGCTACGGTCGAAAACGAGTCTCTTCGGTCCCATCTTTTCGGAGGTGTTTTTGGATGGAGCCAAACAGTCGAAAATGCAATCCACGCCAGTAGGGTTCATCTCGATCGAACAAGTTTTCTAGATCCGTTCCATCCCTCCTCATCGCATTGCAAAGCACG
The DNA here is from genome assembly GCA_012845835.1 of Undaria pinnatifida. Taxonomy (NCBI): domain Eukaryota; class Phaeophyceae; order Laminariales; family Alariaceae; genus Undaria; species Undaria pinnatifida. The sequence goes on from JABAKD010000011.1 coordinate 8,576,831, forward strand.
CACGCCCACTCACCCACTCCATGCCACGTCCTGCCATGACCGGCGACGCTGGCATGGCTGTTATCACTGCTGCTGCTCCTGCTGCTGCTGCTGCTGCTCGCCACGAGTGCGCGTGACACGTATTCTTTACTTCCGCCCGCCAGCAGCGTATATCATCATTCGATAACAAGAGCACGCAATATCGATGGCCTTTTGCCAGCAACAGCTACGCTTTTTGTAACTTTGGCGACGCTCGGCGAAGTCCAACGCCCAAACTCCGACGACGATTTGGGCGAGGAGTAATCCCCGCGCTCGAAGGGCATACATTGCTTGAGGAAATAATACAACGAAGCGGTTTGCGACTGACTGTCGCTTGCCTTATTCCACATTAAACGCCTCCTGAAGAGCTCAAACTGGGTGGAATTAATGCGAGATCGGGACACCTTTCCCTTATGATTGCGGACGAAGGACAAGGGATCGATCCTTTCTGTCCCTCTACGGCTCCGCCTACTTGTACGAGCACGACACCGGCTGCCGCTTGACCCCCCCCCCTCCCGCGAATGCAATTTGTCACCATGATGGTTATCGAGTTACTCTAGATCATATTGTACGGGGTGGAGAACCCTAGTTCCGCATAAGAGGAATTATCGCGTCACGTAGTGTGAGTACGGTCAGGCACCCACGAGGCAGTTACATAGTAATACCCATTGCTGTCTGTGGAGTGGCCACACAATAAAACAAAGTAACTCATTGGCGCTGTTATCCATGCGCAAGAAAGTAGGCATAAGGTGCCGAAGTCCGTCTTACGACCGGTTCTGGGAAGGATGCGGTTCACCCTTCATGCGACTCGTTGGACACCTCACGGCGCTTCGCGCTTGGTGCAAGCAATATCAGCCTGGTTGGTGAATACCCGACGTGCTCTGTCCCGGCATAGTAGGGATGCGACGGTCTATGGTCATACGACTACGACCATGCACAAATTGAGTACACCCCCCCACCACCCCCCCCACCCGTCCCCCAATGCCCCCCCCACCTTCCTTTCTCCCCGTAACGCACATGCTTTGCGTATCTCTGCGGTTTCTCCCCAAAAGTCACGCAATATCGCTATTAAAATAAGCTGTCGTGAACCCTAACCCCGGCCCTATGACCCCAACCCCAACCCATGCGAACAACAAAAATCACAGGCCGCGAGCGAGGGAGTTCACTGTCGGGGATAACGCCTTCAAGGCCGAAAGCGGTCCGGTGTCAGCCGAAGACAAGAAGAGGTCTCTCGCCTGGCTGACCGTGAAAAGCGTGGGCGTAATCTCTGCAGCGCTATCCTTCGGAACTGCCGCTCTCTACTGGTTGGCCGGCGAGTATTTCGTGCACTTGGGTCCGCGCGAGTACCCCGGGTCGGCGTCGCGAAGTGCGGGCATCGAGCGGCAGGTGGATGGGGGGGAGGGTGGAGGTGAAGCGGCGGCAGCGCCTCGACGTACAATCGGAGGTAGCACTGCGAGGGACGCGTTTAGCTTCGAAGGCTTTCCCGACGCGGGGGGTAACAATGCCGTGCCCCCAGACTTTTGAGATAATTTGACCAACAGGTGCCACGCCACCACATGCCGAAGTATTTGTGTTATGAAAGTGGGGTTAGATTCGTGTGGGGTTTACCGATAAGGCGTGGCATTTTGGGTAGGGGAAGGGATAATGACGTCCTAACCCCTGGGGAGATTGCCTTCAATATTGCCATGGAATGCGAACACGTTCGTAACATTTGGCCGTGCAAGGGTGCCATCTGTTGCGCGGCAGCCGGGGAAACGGTGCGATGGTGGTCGGGTCACGTGTTGTCTGTTGCGCGATGTCGGCGGGAGGAACGCTGCGATGGTTATTTATAGCGAACAGGGCGGATGTAACATTTTTTTTCTCGGAACCGAGTTGCTTCGTGGGTGCACGACGTAGAACTGCTTCCATTTTTTTAAACATATAGAGAAAATCCCGAGATTTTTGCTACGATAGGGGAACCATTTTTGCTTGGCGAAAACATGACCAGGTATTTTTGACTGAAGGGGCACCCAATATATATGCAGAATTCCATTTGTGTTTTTCAACCCTATTGACTGTATAACGTAGTTAAAGTAGGCCATGGGATTGTCCATCGGGCTGTGCTTTAATCTTTTGTAGGAGGGTGAGGTGTAGAGCTCAAGACTCAAGTGCCGAGCCTCAGATATTGTTTGGTTTAACCTTATGGTAGCACTATTTCATCCCTATCACAGGAGGAGCTCTTTAGTCTTGTCTCAACGTCAGTTGTTGCATGAGGTATAGTACTCGCCAAGTGTGGAGCCCTCAGGTTGCTTTTGGGGCACTCCTGCGGTAGCGCCCGTCTCGAGCTTTCGAAACGAACCGGGCGATGATGGGGGGATCTCGGCAAGGCCTCTCGCCAGGCCGGCTGGGGGTTGGGGCCGTGGGTCAGTCAGTTCCTACCTTTTGCCCCGTTGCCGTGGGGATAAAATCATGGATATTTTCAGAGTTTCTATGCTTGTTAGATGGTAAGAGTGGGATTCGGAGGTGGAAACGACGCCCGAGGTACCGGTAGAAGGTGAGGTTATTGCTGGGGTGGAGAGACTCGGAAAGTAGTATGGCACAGGAACAAGGTGTTATCTGAATCAGAAGGCGTTGTGGCTCCCGTGTTTTTTTTTCACTTTAATCGTCATGGTTGGCGCGAGGTTTTGTAGCTTATGAGGCGTATCATGCACCCCCACGGTGGTAGGTATATATGATGAACGAGACTACATCATTAGAATCAGTTTTGTTGCCAAATAGACGGGTTTCACAGGGGCCGACGATGTATGTGCTGCTGGTGTGACTTCGAGCGTCATGAGTGAGGCCCATCGAACTTGTTCGAGTTGAAAACAAAACTTTTTCAAGAGATGAGCTTTGGTCGACTAACTTCTTGGAGGAGGTCAGTTTTGGTAGACCACATTTTTTTGACGTCAGCTTTAGTAAACCACTTTTTTTGTAGATATCAGTTTTGGGGTACGTTGGCACGCGTGAACGCGTTGCCAGTTGGCCAGCACATTATCATATATCTCTTCACCCGTGGTTCTCCACAACACAGAGCTGCTGCCGCCGTTGATCGGCCGAAAGAGCAGCGGCACGCGGCAGTCATTATCCTGCGGCGCAATGGCGTGCCCTTGCGGAAAGACGCATATTGACACCGCAACCAACCCACCACAAGTCAAGCGATTCTGATTTGTAAATGCGAACTTTTGTGTTCCGCACTGTCAACCTGGGAGTCTGAAACGACACCATTTCTGAAACGGAGATTACAATTTTTGTCGTCCTGCCTGTTAGAGACCCTCCTATCTTACACCAGGCGTGACTCTCGCCCCTCCCCCGTCAAAGTATGACCCCGGATCACTTAGCGAATGCGACGGAATTCAATAGCTGACCCACACTGACGGCCTCCGCCGACTCTCAGCTTGTCCTATCACTACTGCCCATTTGCAGACACATATTGAAGTTGTTTCTGAAGCTCCTCACTACCTCCGCCGACTCAGGTTGTCCTATCACCACTTCCCGCCTGTGCAGACGCATATTTAATTTATTTCTGGAGCTCCTCACTTGATCTCCCATACCAAAAACAAAAGCCCCCATGTTTAACGGAGGTCAAATTCCAATCCGGTAATCAATCTTATGACCTACGAGTACCGTATATGACGGTGTTAGTTTTCGTGTTAGTGTATAACACGCCCCCCTGGCATGAAATGCTGAGCGGGTTTCCTCCGAAACCAGCGCGGCACGAATAACAACGGTGGCGTCTTTGGGAGGATGTCGTCCAGACCGTTCCATAGACGTGTCGCTCGGCGTTTACGCTCTACCGGCCGTCGTGAAATCGGCGTACGATTCTCGTCCGAGGGGGTGTGCTATACACCGTCACATACGGTAGGGGTACGAAAAAACACGTTTCAAAAACAAAAACGACATTCCGACGACTTTAGGGCTAAGGAGCCCCGTCATTCAGAAACTGTTTTGGCCGAAACGTGCTACAGTAATACCTTTATCGTAAGGCGCTTCTGCAGTGAGCGCTGCCCTACCTGATACCTGTCCGGGACACCCAGCTCGCTCGTGTGTGTATGGCAGTCCGCAATTTCTGTTGGTCATAACGCACACTAGAAGGCCAGCGAGACTACTGCTGCAATTTATGCTGGCCATAGCGCACACTAGATATTCAATCGATATCATGGTTGAGATTACCATATTGCGAAGGCCGGCGAGACGAGTGTACGAATACATACAAAAACGGCACACGCTACGGTAGAGGCGAACACAATATTTTCTGAGGCTCCTAACCTCTTGGGGAGGTTTTCTATACTCTATGCCTTACACCCAAAGAACTGGTTTTGAGCAAACTTAAAATGCAAGCCGATCAACGAACCCATGGCCTAGGTATACAAATAAATAATATTGCAACACAATGATGACATTCCGACGATTTTATGAATAGGTTAAGAAGTCCCATCATTCAGAAAATGTTCCAGCCAAAAAGTGCTACCTCTGTCGTAGGACGCGTTAAACGCCCCACGACTTCGGCTGGAAAATTAGCTTTGTGATATGGAGTTGCCACGGCATCTCCATTGATTGCGGGGTTTCAAGCCCATCTCTGGTCTGCCAGCGGAACTTTGAGCACGTTCTATAAACCAACCAAGGCTCTACGCGCTACCTGCGACCGAAATTTTGACGAACTACGGGTAATGTGAAACCTCGAGTATGTCCTAATTTAATCAAGGCTCAAGGCGCTGCACACGACAACCGAGTTTAAGGCTCAAGGCGGTGAAACCGGCAACCCAGCCGTATTTTCGACGAACTACCGGCAATCGCCTACGGCACCCCAGGTCCACGTCAACCAACCCATCTCTGTTTTTATCAGCGACGAGACCTGACTGGGCCGGGGCAACGCCGCCGTTGACGGCTCCGGTTGACTGTCTGGCGTATCATGTCCAGTGTTGCCTATACCATGATCGTTGATGTCCGTATCACGTCCACTGGCGTTTATATCGTGCCCATGGATGTCTATGGGAGCTGACCCACCAAGACTGTCCCCGGCCGGGGCCTCGCTTCCCCCAACATGGTGGTCTTTATCCCCAATCTGAGTACTCGCAAGGGGGGTTCTCTGCATGCCCCAGGGATCTCCACGGCTGTCCCCGGCCGGGGCCTCGCTTCCCCCAACATGGTGGTCTTTATCCCCAATCTGAGTACTCGCAAGGGGGGTTCTCTGCATGCCCCAGGGAACTCCGTACTCGATAGCAGCATCAGGCACATATGGGGTGGCAGTGGTTGTGACGGCCCGCGCAGTATTCGCCTTGTGCTCTTGCGTGGTTTTGAAGCCAGTGGCACGGCTCTCTATCATAATGTTATCGTTTTCAGAACCTAAGATTGCTCTATCCCTGCAAGTGCCCGTTTTCACCTTCTCCGTAAATGTGTCTCGCACTGTCGTCATGTTGTCCGTGATGGCGTGGGTTGCACGGCTCTCGGCGAGAACGTTGTCGTCGAGCATGTCATTGCCGAGGCTGACGGTACCCCCACCCCCGTCCATGGGATAAGTTGGAAGCTTCTTGTCTTTTGGGCTCGTCAGACAATGTGCGCTATTGTTTTCGGAACAGTTGATGCAAGGACAGCGCACACAGTCCGCAGTACCGACCCCCTCGCCGACATACGTGTGGTATGCGCCACGGTGATAACTTCTCTCCACCCCGAACCTTACCCGCTGATTGCCACACTCGCGTCTAAAGCTGGAGTAACTGCTATCACAAACCCTGCCGCCTTCCATGCCGCTCAGCAGTGCACGCGATCGCCCGACGTTGCGTGGGGCATGTTGGGGATAGGTGCTTCTCTTGCTGTTTACATTCACCATACCTTCTCGCGAATGCCTCGCACAGAATTCCCGTTTTCGGGTACCGATGGCGCCGTATGTGGCCCGCTTTTGGCACCCCTCGCGCCCGCACCTCTTACCCCCCAGGGACACCATACCCTCCGTCGCGTGCGTGGCGCAAAATCTCACCGCTCTCCCCCCTCGTTCGCCATACGACGCCGATACGAGGCACCCTGGATACGGACAGATGGCCCTCTGTCTGCTGAGCTTCACCATCCCCGCCTTTGCGTGTTCAGCGCAGAGTGACTGTCTCTCGTCTCCGGGGAATCCGTGGGAGGGTGATGCTAAGCAGTCCTCGCGGACGCATCTCTTGCGGTCGAGGTTGACCATTCCTTTTAGAGCGTGCCTGCTGCAGAACTCACGGCGTCTGCTGGATATGGTTCCGAAGATCGCTCGTAGTCGGCAGGTTTCTTGGGCGCACCTACGTGGGAGGAGGAGGGAGACGAGGAGGCGGCTTCTTGTGTTAGTTGCCGCAGAGTTTAAGCAGGACCAGGCGTGCATGCTACGGAAAAAAAAGGTGTAGTCTACACCTATTATTCTGAGGGTGCTAACTAACCTAAAAGAGCTCATAACCTCCCAAAACCATGTCTTTCACGAAAACTCAACGAGTATGTCGATGAGCAATCGCATGGTCTAGGCGACTAACGAACATTGTTGCAGTTCTAACACTCATGGTATTCTATAGTTATCGAGGCGTGTTCCTCAGTGGTGGACAGCAATTAGTTTGACAAATAAACGCTACCTCTATTGTAGCACATGACGCGTATGCCATTAATAAGGTGGAAGAGGCGCACCACTTTTTTTCTGGGGAACCTCACGTGAGAAGCTTTACTACGTATACCCCCACCCAAACATGCTTTAGGGTAATCAGAACGTGCAATGCGATGAACAGATCCATGGGCTACACACGCACATAATCAAATACTGCCAAAACCAAAAATCGATTTCGACGATTTTGAGTTAACCGGCCCCGTCGTTCAGATAACGTTTTAGCCAAAAATGCTACCTCTATCATAGCACGCTTCACCAAGTCTACGGTGCGGTAGCTTTGACACTTTTCGGGCTACGATATTTCGTAGCGGGATCTCCGCCCTGGCATGTGGCATGCGGCTCCTGAGTTAGGTCAGGCGGCCCACAGGAGAGAGGCAAATAACTCAATCGGGGATAAACAACTGGTTGGTGTGCAAGCTCAAGTTCCGAAGAGCATGTTGCGAAAGAAAGGGGCTCAGGCCTGTTGTATTGATTATCGATCTTCTCCAAGAGGAGAGGTGGAGGAGGGAGGAGAATGCGCGAGTTTGCGGGAGGCACGATTGCTTGCCTCAGTTCGACAAACATGTGATCAACAAAAACATAGCTCCAATACCCCGGCCCCTGACCGTCAGTTGGTATAATTGTCCGTTTGAACAGTTGGTGTCCTTTCCTATTGAATCTACTAAGTGACAGTTTTTATGCCGCATATCTACGTAATCGGCATAGCGCACTGCTTGTGCTGACTAAGCGCTTTGTGACGCCGTGGCCTACTCGCTTCAGGTGACTATGTACCCATCCGCGACTCAGTATAGATTACTGGCTAATGCTGGTTAGCGTGACAGCTATCCGTAATACGACCCCTCGATGAAGCTGACATAGTTAAACTTGTTACATAATTCAACTATTATATCAAATTGGATTGCCCAATCACTAGGTTGTGATGTACTGGGCCATCCCACAGTAGGGATGCAGCGGAAGGTTCTGAGCTCCGAATGTGAGGAGCTCAATATCTCACCCGAAGGATGAATTCGAAGGCATCAATGGCGCAACCCGTCCAACACTTCCATGCGCTAGTCCTGAAAAAAATTACTCGGAAAAGAAGCTGACTAACCTGTACTTACTGACGTGAGGAGCTCAATCGGCCAGAAAGATTGAGCTCCAAAAATGCAACCCCTACTACTGTGGGATGGCTCTACTCTTGGTTGATTCTTACAGCAGATGTTATAGCCTTCGTTACATGTTCTCGGAAAGTTCTCTCAAACTCTCGTCTTTGGCCAGTGTACTTGTCCGTACTACTTATCTGCATATTTTACGTGAGCATCCGTTGCTACCTTGCGACAAAGTTTCATTACTCCTTCGCGGCTGCGCACAACACCAACCTTTCCTGCTTCGCTTATGATGGGTGACCAACCCCTGTACAGCTAATGAAACAACACAGATATAATGGCAACCTAAAACACAGCTGTTGTGTCAGGTTTGAAGCATGGGCGATCATGCAAACCGTACATGTATCACACAAAGACCTTGGAACCCGTGAACTGTTTATTACACACATATCAGACAGACATACGTCGTACCAGCACGTTATATCTCCGTACGTTGAACACTACGACGCCGTTACTGGCCGTAGGTTATACTTCGGAGGTGGTATCACATGAGTTCGGCAGTATCATCTACCAGTATATAGTTTGTTGCAAACACAAAGCGGAAACTCGTACTCTTACGGCGCAGGAACTTCTTCTCAATAATTATCAACCACAGGGGAACCCCCCCCCCCAACATATTTCAGTATTCAGTTCGTTGATCAAGCAATTGAAATCACTACTTACTGTAGCGGCGAATTCTGTCCGGCCCCCCGTGCAAAGAAGGCGCATGTGGTGCTGCTACATACAATAAATCTTAGAGTCATCCCACTGTAGCGGTTGCACTTTTTGAGCCACAAAAAGGTATGTACCTGACCGGTTGAGCTCCTCAAGTGCGGAGCTATCGGTTAATACGGTTAGCATGACAATTTTTCAAGCTTATTTGCTGTAAGACAAGGGCATAAAATGTGTTGGCCGGGTTGCGCGAACAGATGTCCTCGAAGTCCTGTTTCGGGCGAAGAAAGATCTTGAGCTTCTCATGGTAGGAGCTCAGAAATTTCTTAGGATCTGCTGCACCCCTAGCGTGGGATGGTCCCTCCGCAAAAATATAGTCAAGCGCCCTTCTGCAATAAAAATGTGTGGGGTGCTACGTACTACGGAGCAAACATATCTTGCCGGTAAGTGGCTGCTACCGGGGGCAATGCAGATGTCTTCCTGGTGGTCCAGATGATGATGGTGTTCAGCGCCTCCAGAAGTGACGTTCCGGCGCAGTCCTGACAAGATGAAGATGGCCAGCGGCCCTGGAAGCGATGTTCCAGCAGCCCCAAAAGTTGTGATGCCCAGCGACCCCAGAAGCGATGTCCCAGCAGCCCCAAATAATCGATCATGATGTGCTGATTTCAGAAGACGTTCTACCCCGATAATCCCCATGAACTTTGTGGCCCGATCCAGAAAAGACACGTTGTCGATCCCAAGTTTCTGTTGATAATGGGACAACCCCGGAAGCTCCGGCATTCCCATCGAACAGGGCTGTAGCGATTTTCGAAATATGTTTTTTCCGCAATCCCAAGCGCTTTTGTTTGCATCGATCCCGTGAGACGTCTTTCCGGCGACCCCACGTGTTGATACGTGAAGAGACCCTTGATGTTTATCACGGGGCGGTCCTTGTTGATAAGATGAGGCGACCCCTGGTGTTGATCGCCGGGCGGCCCCTGTTGACAAGACAAGTCGACCCCTGGCGTTGATGACCGGACGATCCCTGCCGTATGTTCAACAGCTACCGTAAAATGTGAAGCCCCCGTCGAAGTCGTCGCCGAAGTTAACGACCGGCTTGTTGTCGGTGTCATTGGAGCGGGTTTGGCTCCCACCGCAGCCGCCGTGTGCGCACTACTCGTCTCTGAGCGCGGAGCCCCTTGCACGTATCACTCGGTGTCGTTGTGCGTGGTCGTGCGATGAACGGCGCACCACTTCTGCCCAGAATTGCCCCATGATCCAGATTTCTTCTTCTGGCCAAGACCCGTGCTATGACAGAGGTAGCACTTTCGACCAAAATACTTTCTGAGCGACTAGGCTCCTTCACCCAAATTCGTCGAAAGTTCATTCTTATTTTGCACAACTGTTGTTTTGCATACCTAGATCACAGTTTCATCGAGATGCACATTCAGTTTGCTCACAATCGGTGTTTAGGTGAGGTTTAGAGCTCCTCATGTGAGGAGCTCTAGAAAGAAAGTGGTGCACCGATACCGTAACATGTGTCCCAATCGGCTTGTAACTTTTTCCGTAGGTGTTAGAAGGCACAGCGCAGCCGTTCCTGTACTGCCCCACCTTGCCGCAGTTGTGGCAGACAATGCAAGTGGGATCAGATGATGCTGATGTTGCTTTCATGGCCGTACCACGACCAACAATCTTCTCTGTCGTGTTCCGCGACAACCCGTCCAGGTAGAGGCGACGTGATACAGACCGAATATTCGGCAGATCGAAGTCTGGGTCCTACAGGTCCTCGGATTGACGTCCCGGTACTCCTTCGTTAGACCTTGGATAAGGATGTCGGTGAAGTTCCTGTCCGGAATAGGTTTCTTATTCTCTGTCGGCAGATTGCGCGGGCGCGTGAGCTCGTTGATGTAGGTTGTCATTGTTTTTTCCCGGTGTCATGCTCATAGTCGCGAGTGTCTCCTGTGTGGCTCGTATCGTCTAGCCTGTGACCTCCAATTACTTCGACTCTAGCTCCTCCACCGCCTTCTGCCCGTTGCAACGGAATCCGCGTGTACTGTCGGCGTGCTTCGTCACCAGAAAAGACGCTTGTTTCTCCATGATCAAGTAGAGGATGGCAAAATATCCCGGCTGGCTCGGTCACACGCGGCTTGACGATGCTCGAGATCTTCTGGCGCTATAGTCGCCACCCCCGACGTCGCGACGCTGGGCCTGGCTTGCCCTTTCAGCATGAGAAAACATCTGGACTGGCGATGCTCAGCGTAAAGCAGCCCTTTTTGTGGCAATCGTCCAACTGCTCGGGGTCCGTGCCGCTGAAAGTATTCATATCCCTCAGTGCGTTGGAAAGGGTGCCATTCGTGTTGACAATACCCATGTTTCAGCTGGGTTGTTGATAATCTTGTATGTAACAGCAGCAGCGAAGTAGCCACACTCAATTGTAGGACCCCCGATACGTTTTATGCGCAGTGCAGCAGCAATGGTATTAGTGTCGGGCCAATCCGTCACTTACCCCCGAAAGCAATCAGGCGGCCCCGTTTATCTCGACCAGGTGGATATGTCCGGAATAGAGTAGTTGCACCGCTTTGTACTCAAAACAAAACATACTCAAAATATAGCCACATTGAATGTACAGAGTTAACAGCAGCAGCAGTACTCACCAGTACGAACTTACTTTCCCCAAGGCTCCGCAGGAGGTAGTGGTAGTCACAACAGTGGCCTAAATTAACGCTCGTGGTAGCTATGTGTAGTCCTTCACAAATCTTGATTACTCGCAGTGCCTATGTATATCGAGGCTCATAACCTCATAGCGGGATCTCCGCACTAGTGCGCGGTGCGCTGCTTCTGAGTTAGGTCAGGCATCCCACAGGAGAGAGGCAAATTCTCTAGTCTGGCACAACCAACTGGTTGGCGTGTAAGCTTAAGTTCCGAAGAGCATATTACGAAAGAAACGCGCTCAGGTCTGTTGTATTGGTTACTGGTCGTCTCCAAGAGGAGAGGTGGAGGAGGGAGGAGAGTGTGCGAGTGTGGGGGAAGCACGATTGCTTGTCTCAGCTGGACCACCCTGGGTCAACAAAAAAACAGCTCCAATACCTCGGACCCTGACCGCCAGCTTGCACTGATGTCAATTTGAACAGTTGGCGTCCATCCCAATTGAATATACTAAACGAAATTGATTATGCCACGTATCTACGTAATCCGCATTGGACATACTGCACTGCTTGTGCTGCCTAGGCGCTTTGTGTTGCTGTGGCCCATTCGCTACAAGCGATTATGTGCCGATCAGCGACTCAGTATAGACTGCTGGCTACTGCTATCAATAGATAGCATGATAGCGACCCTTAAATATATTTATTAAAACTTTATTACTAAATACGCCAGCTGTGACCTCGATCAATGGCCGACACTCATCTTTGCAAGCTGCACGCTACCCCGACTGTGCGTTTTCACACATTTACTCCTCTTTGAAGTTGTAGGTCAATCAGTTCTCTGGATGTTGCCAGGGCCAACAGGAAATTTCTATCAAGGACGATTTCGGTCCATACTTACTCTGCGCACTGATGAAATAGAACCGTAATTCTTTACAATCTGAAGACTATAGAGCTTGCCTTTCGGTTTTTCGACATGCACCGCCGCCACATGTGGTCCCTTGTTGTGCCGCGCCAACTAAAGAGTTATGTAGTCCAGTTGTAAGCGAGGTACAGAACCCCGTGCACGAGTGGCTTATACTACGTATGCATAGTGAAAACGCGGGCATGTACCACCCGACCATACCCTTAGTCCCAATACGCCTGGACGCATTCCTTCTGGTGGTTTATTAGTATTCGACACGTCGGACAGATCATCACCGATCCCCACATGATAATCTAGATATCCCAGGAAGATCTGTATGGTCTATTAATGTTGCCGGGTGGGAGCCGTACGGTCTGCATGATCTAGCACATGCCTCCGTTGTTGGATCTGTACTCTCTACGCATACAAATCCTGCACAACATATCATAACGGCAACTGTCGGATCTACCGCAGGTGATCTAAATGATCTAGATGATCTAGATGATCTAGATAGTGATCTGTCAGAGGTGTGGAACATACTATTTCGAGCTTGAGCTGTAGCCCCGGACGCACTCCAGGCACACTGGGCGAACCTTGGATGCGGCCGGCCGCTGATGCGGTTGCTTTTACAATTGTATCAAAGAGACGTACATACTTGAGGATGTACCAGGTAGGAGGCGCACTGTTTTATAGAAACCTGGTCCTACAAAGCGCTTTCATACGTAGGTGACCATGTTCAGGTAGGAAAGGTAAAGGATGGTTTTAATCCATCGGAAACTGCTACAAGAAGAGCTATTTGAGTATAACTATTACGTGGTGTGCAGAATGAGACGCCATTGCCGGGGTACTAGCCTCGCCACTCCCCCCGCCCCCCCGCTAGTCTCAGCTTAATCAGGGATGACTAGGCAAACACCGCGTTGATTATATATTAGGGACCACCAGGAATCGATTTCAAAGTTAACCCATCACGGAAAATGTTACGACCTTACCTTGGTCCTTGGTCTATACCTACAAGAAGCAATATATACTTCCTCCCCGCGACCTGACAACACTTATTTTTTCAATAGAATCTTGATCTTTGCGATGGACCCTCCGCCATTGCGCTGAAGGGCTCGGCTTCAATCCCTAATACTACCGGGGGGGCATACTGAGCAGAACCCACGATGCACCCAAATACCTGCGTGGATAAAACTTTACGCTCGTTTGGGCTGGTCAGTGATGCAGACTCGGTTGCTCGCGCGGTGGCTGATTGTCTTTTCTTCTAGTTTTCAAGAGCTTGTTCTTCGATACCCTCGGTTAAAGTTCCTAGGAACGCCTGTGTTTGTGTTTCTCCTTTTCAACGTTGCGACACTCCCGCGACTTGACGCCAAAACCATACCCTCCTGCAGGGGAACCCGTATCACCCACTCCCCTAGTCACTACCAGGTAGTACAACCATGTTTGGTTCTGATAGCTATGTGCCCATAAACAATACATTGACATCCTGGGACTAATAAGCCGCACGTTCGCATTTGGCGTGACGGCTTAGTTTTTAGGTCAATACGCACGAAGCATCAATTTTGTAGGGACAAAGGTTTGAGTTTTGAAATAAGGTATAAGTGCTTCTCAACCCAGGAGCGCCAAAAACATTAGGTGCACCTCTGCCGTAGCACGGGTCGGAAACGAAGAACACGCAACAAGGGTAGCAAAAGCACAAAACACGAAACACGCAGATGACACTACGAGTAGGGAGCGGAGGGAGGCTCTACCCTTGCTAATGGTCGTGACCATTAGAGGTACACGTCACGGCGATTCTCGCCAGAGCCAACACTCAGTGCTTTCGATGGGAGCCACTTCCTGGGGCATCTTTCGCAGGCTCTCCACACCTGCCGCCCCCTTCCGTTCTCCACCTCCCTATCTCCCCCCCCACCCCCTCCTACGCCGTCCCTCGATGCTCCGTCTCTAAAGGGATTCGCAGGCAACGGTAAAATGACTGAGGCCAGCAAAATGAGTACGCCCCCCCCCCCCCCTCCTTCTCTCTATTACTACCACATTGTGAATGTGTGACGCACCTTTTGTGGTCAACGTTGACCATCTCTGGCTCAGCGTGCTGCGCACAAAACTCCCGTATCTTGCTGCCTGCGACGCCGTACGTCGGCCGCTTGGAGCAACCCACACGCCAGCATGACACGGAAACAGCTTCCATCACTTCACGTGCTGACTTGGTGCTTTATATAGCAAGATACTGCAGCCGACGACTCCCTCCCCGAACGCCAGAAGGCACAGGCTACCCGCGTATTCGCCCTTTTCGTACGGCAGGCGTAGTATTTCGTCTGTATTTACTGCCGGACAGCCTGTGGTGCGTTGGAGGTGCATTGGGCAAGAAGGGGGGGGGGGGGTGTGTAAACACACATTATCAGTGCGCCAGCCGAAGTATTCCGTGAGTAACTACTATATGCTAGCAGCCGAAAGCCTGCTGCTGCCTTCTTAAATCGCTGACACGGCCTATCTAATCTGTGCTGTGTTGGAGGTGCGATGAAGAAAATGGAGAGGGGGTAAAGGGTGCACCCATTTCATGGGCGTGTATGTAATCATTACCATGCATGGCCGCAGTCGTATGGCCATAGTCTCTCGCACCCTGCAATGCCGAGACGGAGCACGTCGGGGTTTCACCGGCCAGGCAGGAGGGGGGGCGGGGGGATCGAGATCACTCGAGTAATACTATATGTATCGGTGCGTGTACGTATGCATAAGCACGGCAACAGCGCTCAGATGGGGCTCATGACTTACAACGGTATCGCCGGTGACGTGTTCCACCACCCATGGTTGGTACGGTACGCATAAAAGAGACGCCTCAATTAATTGTTACTGGTATGTTACTTGTTGATCTACTGGTGCCCGCAGCCGCACAGCCTCTTGATCGGGTTGACCATGTGCCTAGTGCATTGTACCAATGCATTTTCCACGACATTAAGCAGCACGGGTTTCAACGTCGATCACTCGTACCAACGCTCCCGGAAATAGCGTTACAAACCACGACGGAATGGAGCTGAAGTAGTATGCTGGCGTCTGTCTCGCGTTTTCTTGAGACTTGCGGTCGGCGCTGTGACGAGAGAGCCGCGCGGGAAAACGTCTATTAATAATAGTAAATGAGTACCGGAAAGCTTTGAGCTCGAACCGACTTTGTGCAGAACGGCGAGCGTTGGGGCGGATACTTCACCCATTATGTGAAATGTAAATGATATTATATATTATGGCACAATGTGCATACACAATTTGGCGCGAGTCCACGACGGAAGATTCTTATGTAAACGTTCTCGAGATGAAAACGAAGGCATACGGCGTAGTGTTGGGGGGATGGGGGGGGGCTAAAGCCTGTCACGCGACCCCGGATCCGAGTTGCAGAAAAAAGGTGGGAAGCTAGCTGGAAAAAAGTACCCTAACGTAATACCTGGCAGATAAATTAAAAAGAACAGTAACTAAATGGATCAAGGGGCGGGGAGGACGCGAAGGGGAGGGGGGAGGAAGTGTGTGCGATTGGAACATGGGATGGACTGGAAAGCCACAGGGTATTACGGTGTACCTTGTTCTGTCCGTGAATCTCCGGACCGTCTTACTCGAGGGTGTTGGCGACTTCCAACCTCTGACGCATGCCACGATAAAGGTGTATAATCAGCACTTTTGGGCAAAAATGTCCTGATGAACGACGGGGCTCGATGCATGCTACGATGAAGGTACTTCTTTTCGGCTGATTTTTTTCTGAATGACGGGGCTTTCTTAACCCAAAATCGTCGGAAATCGGTATTTTTTTCTCTTTTTTCATGATTCTCGTCGTGTACCCAAGTCATGGGATGTTTCATCTCCGGTGTACGTACCAGCTATATTTTTCTCCAAAGCAGTTTTTGGGAGAGGTCTTAAGCTCCCAAATTGAGGGGTAGTATTAGAAAAAAAAAAGTGGCGCTGCACCTCTGTGTTAGCACGCGTTGCTCCCTCAACCCAAAAAAGTTTAGCATTTTTTTTTTTTTTTCAACCTAGGTAGAGGCCATAGGTTTGGCCATCATAGTTTCCTTAAAAAAGTTTTTTTGTCTCAGAAGAAGGGAAATAGAGCTCCTCAAGCAACCACCCGCAGAAGGCAAAAACAATGGTCGGTGTACCTCTACCGCCCTAATAGTACTATTAGTTTTGGCATGTCTCGAAACATGTAGAAAATAGTATAGAAAACGGCGAATATATAATGAATGACAGTTGACCCAAGGCCAACCAACCCAAGAAAAAACTGGGTTTAAAAGAAAAAACAAGCAAAATGGCACGTCGTAGGAAAAAATATTTTCCAAACTTAAGTAAGCATTCGCTAAACTTTCGTAGGGTTGCGTCGGCCTTGGATTGTGAGGCTGGGCGGTTTCAATACTATTTTGGCATATTTCCCGACACCCAACTTCCGCCCAACCGAAGTCTGGTAGTCCGCTGTCACCGGTTTTAGACGCGAAGTAAACGGTCCTTACTTTGACGGCCGCGGTGGTAGAGATGACCATACAAGCACAAACTAGCCTCGACACTAAGATACTACACGGACGCGTGCCACTGTGTAAGATAGCTAGATATATATGGCACTTTTTGGGTTAGACATTATTTAAATTTTTCCGAATGATGGGGCTCCTTACCTTAAAACCCAACATCGTCGGAATGCATGTACTTATGTATTAGAAAAATGTATGTATAATAACCCTTGTACGATATTGTTATGTGGTTATCTGTTGTTGTGTATGCTTAATAAGCCACGCTTTTTTGTTCTTATACAGGGTCAGGGCCATTTGTTGTTAAAGTTTATTCAACATATATATTTATATTATATCAGCTCAGCTACATATCAGCTGTAGGGTTCTTAGATAGGGTTAGGGCCATTTATTTCTAAAGTTTACTCAGTATCAGTTGTAGGGGTGTGGCATGTCATAGAAAGTTCCTCAAGTAGCGAGTCTCAGAAACTGGTTGGTACCAGGTACATACACACCTTCACGGTCGTCGCGTGTGGCAAATCTTTGTATATATGTACATGCGTCAGAGAATGATAATAAACAAGTAAGTGGTGTGTCTGGGTGTCTCTTTTCACCATGATGACTGATTCCACGATACCCCCCACCCCACACCAGCGATTTTCTCTAACGAACGTTTCATGGCTGCTCGACGCAAAGAAAGAAGGATACAATTGAAGACAAAGTGAGGCGTTCTACAGTAGCCCCCACCCCAACTTTTCTTTAACGAAATAGCCGGTTTTGAAACCAGCTCCCGGCCGTACTTCCTGAAATAGGGTGCCCCTTGCCACCCCGACGTCACTGTTCTATAAACTCCTTTACAAGCAAGAAAATACATGGAGGCTTTTTTTTAATAGCACGCCCTGCCTCGTGTCGAGCAGCCATTATTAACGAAACGCTCGTTCGTTGAAGAAAACGCTGGTTTTGGGGGGTTGGCTATCGTAGAATCAGTCAAGTATAACATATTTTCTTGTACAATGTGTACAAAGGCCTATCGATCGATGACATTGAGGCTCCGTTCTCATTTTTCTGAAAACTCTGTTTAAATCGGGGTGTAGAGGGACACCGTGTTGCAGGAGATACGACACCGTGGTGAGTTGGTTTTGAAACCGGCGATTTCTCGTTAAAGAAAAGCTGGGGGGGGCTACCGCCGCAGAACGACTCCTATAGTATGTTTAATTGCGGTATCTCCGCGATCAGCTATCTTTCTTTCCGGTACAATCTTTGTCACTTAAGAAGAACACGACGGGGAGGGAACGATTGGAGGAAGAAAAATGCACCGCGCGACGTGCCCCCCCGCCCTCCTCGCCTGTCAGCGACTTTGCATGCGCCATTATTTCCGTTCTGCCTCTATTTTGTATCGAAGGGTCATCACGCGGTAGGGGTTACGAACGTTTCTGACCTGTTGAGCTCCCCAAACGTGGATTTATCGGTTAGTACGATGATTTTACAAGTATGATTGTTCTAGGATTAGCACATGCAGAGATGTTGCCCGGGTTGCACACGAACGACTGTCTTCGAAGTCATGCTTCGGGGGAGATGTTGAGATCCTCTCACGTTAAGGGCTAACAAAAAAACTTCTTCTGCTGCACCCCCTGTATGTAGCATGGAATGGCTCCGAAACAAAAGTCGTGGATGTTTGTGTTTGCACCCAAAGCCGCAGCAGTGTTGCTTGCCCTTGTGTGTCCACTCTCAGCCTTAGTGCGGCGGAATGGCTGCCGCTGTTGTTGGAAGGCCGTCAGACAAGCGCCTGAAAAATGAACAGGTCCATAGAGTTCCTCAGAGTGTCCGTCTGTATGAAAGAATAGAGGTTAATAGTGGTCCCTCTATACGCCGGTACATGCCAGCCGGAAATACCGGCACTACAGCGGCAACTGCCACTACTCTGCACACTGCCACGGCTGGCTGTTTTTATCGGTTTCAATCGACTTCGCATTGCCTAGACCTATAGTGAGCATCCGGCACTATTTTCAATCGGCGTTGCAGAGGGACTTCGAAGGATTAATGTTTCGCGCATGTAACTGAATATCAGACGTTTATGTATTCGACAAATAAATTCAAAGCTGATCGGTTGATGTGCTTTTGAGCGTTTTTACTCGTCAACAACAGGCTTGCAATATGTTGAGGAGATAAACTGTGGTGACTTTCCTTTCGTAGTCGGCCGTGGGCGCATTTGTCCGTTTTGCGTAGGTTCTTCGAGTGAGAGCTGAAAAATTGTCAACACTAACTTCATGGAAAATGTGTACCCACAAGCGATAATATTTATTTGTTGGCGACTGAGTTCTTGTGCATCCCAACCAGCTAGCAGCTCGAGCAACACGCCGAACACAACAACTAAACGCTGTAAGCACCCCATTACTAACTTGTGCGGCATCAACGCTCTGGCGCAGAAAGCGGAGTGTCGAAAAATTGTACTCCGGAGTACGTACTACTCAACTGTCCACGCGCTCGAGTATTTTATCCTGGAAAAACAGGAAATTCATAATACATACATACCACTTTTGATGTACTTTGTAATAGCCTATCTAAACCCTCGACCTATTGGCAATGGGTTATATGATAGCCGATCACCCACCGAGGTATAGAAGTTTTAACACTCTTCGCCCCCCTCTTGTTCGCGAAAGGCCATGATAGCCGGCGGCGATCTACCCGCACAGGGCATGAATCTTCTAACACTCACCTCGGGAACCCCTTAGAAGGTGAGGCTTGTTGAATACGCACCCACACTGCCGAATGTCCGTGCGCGGGGTCACACGTGCCAAAGCCTAGCTTCGTTGCAGTTGGGGAGTCTATTTACCAGATAAATGCTCGACACGGGGAGGTTCCCTTTGTCACGAAGAACCAGTAATTTATCGTGTGTGCATAGTCTAGTCTATGGACGAACATCCGATAAAATGCGGCAATTGGTTTTGACGCCCAGTCTCCCGGTCAGCGGCGACAAAAACATCGAAATGCGGGGAATATGCGTATCACTCCGCTAGGGTCCTCACCTTTTTTCTCCCAGCACGAAGTGGACGACGTCGCTACGGCCCACAGTTGTGTCTTGCACGTGGTGACGCCGCTGGCACGTATGACGGTGTCGACTACACTAACCTCTAGCCTACCACATCTAGAACAATAGACTATATGTACAAATATGTGGCTGTGGTGTTCAATAATCTATGCTCGCATCACGTCATCTTCTCCCTCACAGTACCCGTGGCATGCGAAAACGGGAAAAAGCGGTAGCTTGTCAGACTAGCAGGGAACACCCCACCTGCCGCTCGCATCCTTCGCTGACCGATCAGTATCCATACCCGTTGTTATCAATGTGTCCTCCTAAATCAGCGGTACCCCATTTCAAAAGTGTCTATCAGACATCCTGACTGAGGTGAGGTGCCTCATATTACCAGTGTTTTGGCACGGTACCCTGTGCTTCTGACCTTTGACCCTACCTGCACTGTTTTCTCTGAACCTTTTCACTATTGAAAAATACTACCACTATAATGCCACTGTACTTGCAAGTATGTTGTCCCAAATCGAGGACGCGGTTCTCATGCGGTTATTTAACGCCCTGCAGGTCATCGCGTGGTACCCCGACGGACTATCTGGTGACCTACAGCACAGCACAGCCTGCAGCAAACTGCGGTGGTCACGACACCCTGTGTGGCTTGTTGTTGTTACGTGCGACTTTCTTTGTCTCAGGACTTTTTTTTTGCTCCAGGTGTAGTCTAGACTAACACGTATAATCCTGCACATACATTAAATGTATATATATATGTAGACTTATATAATATATATATGTAGACTATCTGTACGTTCGTCGTAGCAGTTTTGAAATTTAATCGTTTCGTCGGAGCTAATATCGGTTATGAACGGCGACGGGGTACGTCTACCTGCTGCATAATGAATGCATTATTTTCCTTCCATTTTAGGGGTCGCATCGACGGACACCAAATATAGGTTTATATATACTACATTTGCGTTGGGCTGCGAAAGCAACTGAGTTAAATCGACACACGACGCGTATGAAAATACGTGGAAGTGTGGTGAGCTAAAAAAGCTTTATTTTTCCCCATCCGCCGGAGGATAAAAAAAATAAAAAAAAAAACTACATGTATATACTACATGATGTATATGATACCTACCTGCCGTTATGGACATTAAACCTGGTGCCCCAGTCCGCCTCGACAGGTACTACTTAAAGTAGTCAGTAAACAACTTTGCCAAAAAACACAACAGATTACTACTACTATAATAATCCATACGTCAAATAGTAGGGCTGTGATTTTTCTTTACCATCAGTAAGTTGTCAGGTAGGTATTACTAATAGTTGGATACATTACGTAGTGTGTGGGTATTATTATAAATAGTTGCGGCGGTGCTAACTATCATCCCACTTTTGATCGTATTTGGGTTTTCTTGCCTGTGTGCGTCAGCTGAACACAAACTTCAAAAACCGAGCAAAATAAAGCACGTCATTTTTCGTTTTTCACACTTATTAGACTAGACAGACTACATAATAAATAATCCAGAACGCGAAAATTTACGGTAAGCAGCCGAGACGATGCCACAGATGCGTCCAGAAATCGGAACCAATTCGGGAGAAATGAGAGAAAACCCGTCATACACCCCCGATCAAGGTACAGCGCCGATCCCCTCGAAAGCAGGATATGTTATATATATATCTTCGATCTCACAGCTGGAGTGTATTTTAATTTTTATAATATTATCGCCGACCTATATCCTTAATGAGGACACACACCCAGTAATACGCGCGATCGGATAATCACACATAGCTTGCAAAGATGAGTTTCGCCAAAATTTTCGATCTCACAGCTGGAGTGTATTTTTATTTTTATATCATCATAAGGATAGCTATCGTACCACATACATGCTACCCAGCAGTAGTAGCCAGTAGTCCATTATTGTTATTTTTGCCTTCCGACAATATAGTCTAGCGTAGATGCCTTTCCGATGTACATCGAACATCCTTCCATAAAGCAGCAGTATACAGTAGTAGTAGCACCTCAAATGAAGTCGAATGATCGCACCATATTGTTGTAAAGTTATTGGTGGGGACACAGAGTCCCCCTTCCAGGTCTGCCAATTGAGCAGATCCTCGGAGAGTACTCACTTTCTTTGCCTTCGTTGAGACGTAGCTTTATTCGTTTCCACCAGAGCCCCGGATAGCTTCTGAGATTGGAGGCACGTGCCTCCGATCTATTTCCTAACTTTCTCTAATATAAAACGCCAACCTTATAATACTAAACCCATCCAAATGGTCTCAAATTCGGATAATTACAGGCCTTTCGAGGCCGTATCTTAACACCAGCCCACCCTGATGAGTCGCATATGCAGAAATATGGGAGATTCGGGAAAACTCTGGTTCTTCTACGAACCAGACCATGAGTCGAAGATGCGGCTCCTCAAAACCCACTCCCACACCTCTAACGGTCTGGCTATGGAGCCAGGAACACGCGAAGAAAAGCAGTTGAAATAAACGCACTGAGTCGCTGATCGGTGCATAGTCGCCTTTAGCAGGTATAGGCCACAGCAGCACGAAGTGGTACGGCAGTATAATGAGCAGTATGGTATGACCAATCAATGACGACTGCGTAGATATGCGGCACAATCAATGTCGTTTAGTAGATTAATTTGGAAAGGACCCCAATTGTTTGAACTAAAATGCCTAAACTAAAGTAACAATATACGTTATTGATCGTAGTGACGTTGTAACAAAATCGTTCTTCCTACATTGTCTTCCTCTCTATTCGGATTGTAGTACAAGAACTAGTGCACAGAATGTTCAGTACGCAATAATGTACGCCTACATGTACAACGAATGATTACGTTTTACCTGTTGGCCATATCACGTACTAGTTAATACTCCGCCTTCTATGCGGAGTTTGTTGACCACATGCCATACAATAGAATTATGCGGGGTATTATAAAATAAGAATACACTCCAGCTGTGAGATCGAAGATTTTGTCGAAACTCATCTTTGCAAGCTGTGTGTGATACTCCAATCGCGGGTATTACTGTGTGTGTCCTCATTAAGGATATAGGTCGGCGACTCCCCTTGGAACTGCAGTGTTGTTGTTGTCTCACATTAACTCTTGTCAAACATCTAGAGTCCGTGGTCGCACCAAGGTGCTAGAGCCCTAGGAAGATCCGAAAAACCAAATGAAACCAAAATTCGCCCGGGAAATAAATACTACGCTTTCCCGCCTGAAAGCGCACGATAAGAAGAAGGCGCACAAGTGAAATGACCCAATGTGCAACCTGAACTCACATGGCCGCGAGTATCCACTCAACTACGGCATAGAGTTCCTCCGTTCCCACAACTAACCAACTCGCGGCTACAAACAACAGCGGTTGGGCTGCCTGCACCGTACGAACCGCATGGTAATCGTGAGCACAGACAAACGCGCCTGCTGCCTGGAGTGCTGTCAGAGTGACAAACCGCGGGCATGAAATGAAAAAGAGCAATCGAACCAAAACCCACCTTACAA
Organism: Undaria pinnatifida; assembly: GCA_012845835.1. Lineage (NCBI taxonomy): Eukaryota > Phaeophyceae > Laminariales > Alariaceae > Undaria > Undaria pinnatifida. The sequence goes on from JABAKD010000011.1 coordinate 8,599,810, forward strand.
AAATCAATGATTGCCTCGTCTTCCCGGGTTATCCGACTGGTTGCAGCGCAACAACGACGCCCGTACCTGAAAATTGAAAATTGCGGGGGGTCGTTCCCATGAAGGGTATACATCTCTACCAGCCCTACAAAAATCAGTGAAGTAAGTAACATGTTGTATTGCTGCTTCGTAAAAAACCCTGAAAAAAGACGATCGCTGCTCTCGTGATGATGGTGTGCGTGCAGGTCGCGGGTCTCCGTGTGCCATCCTCCTGCTGTGGTTCTCCATGGCCGCCTCATCGTCTTGCTCACTCGGCCCGCTCATTCGCACTTGCTCTCGTTGACTCTCAATTCCAATCGGTTCCCCTTCTCCCCCGTCCCAAAAACGAAATGCTCCGCACAGCTTGCGGTGCTCACCTGAAAAACAAAAGTTCTCGTTCAGGGAGAGTTCAATCCGTCTCTTCCCCGCCCATCGACGCTCAGTCGCCCTCCTCCTTTGTCGTCGAATCCAGCCTGCTGCCGGCGCAGTTCCGTCCACTCAAACCAAGACTGCGCCGTAGTGTGCCTCGTGGTGGCGCTTGCCTCCGCACAAGCATCCCGATTAAGCATTGCTGCTCCGCCGTGTTGCTGCCTAAAACGACGCGAGAATCGTAGGCGACCATGCCTAACGCACCACGCACGACCCAACTCTACCGCTACGCCTAAGCCTCGCGGCCACACGCAGCAGCAAGAAGGTATCACTTCTTGAGGGTGAGTCCGGCCTTACACCCGCCAGAAAGACCCCCCCACTCGCTACAAGCCTGCTAGGGCATGCCTCCCTGCATGCCTTACCGAGGCGGCAAGGGGAACGGAGGTACAACAGTGTAGCTTGTACCAGAGTCAACAGGGTGATGTTAGTCAGTCTGGGCGCGGAAACTAAAAAAGCCCGTTTTTGAGGGGGATAAAATCTGACAGCTGTGGAAGGAAATGCACATCAGTTTATCAAGTGTATGCTGTAAGTCGTACAACCAGTGAGGAGAGGGCGGCGTGTTCGAAGGGGTGGGGGAAGGTTTCGGGGGAGGGGGGGGGGGGGGGGGGGGAGGGGATTTCCAACAGCTTTATTTAGGTCACATAGATGTAGAGACTTGCTGTAGTCTACACGTGGTGCTAGGTCTAGGCGATGGTACGGGTGGTGGGGAAGGAGGGGGAGGGGGAGGGAGGGGAATGAATTGGAGCTACGGCATGGATGGCTAGAAATATAATGAGGTGATATCAATTGACGATCAGTGCAAACTGATGGCCAGGGTCCGGGGTATTGGAGTTGTTTTCGTTTGTTGATCTAAGGTGGTCCAGCTGAGACAAACAATCGTGCTCCTCGCACACTCTCCACTCTCCTCATTCCTCCTCTTCTCCTCTTGAACAAGATCGACAATTGATGCAAAACAGACCTGGAGTGCCATTCTTTCATAATATGATCTTCGGAGCTTGAGTTTACACGCCAACCTGTCGGTTAACTCCGACGGAGTGCTTTGCCTTTCTCCAGCGGGCTACCTGGCATAACTCAGGAGCCGCGCAGCACACGCCAGTGCGGATATCCCGCTATGAGGTTATGAGCCTCGATTTACGTCAGCACTGCAAAGCTACGAACCACCAAGATCACCGAGGAACGACTGGGGCTCGGGCTGCTGCGCGCTGTTGGCTAGCTTCTTCCAAAAAGAGTTGCCAAGAACTGGAGCTGCTTTGGCAAGAAGACCGACAAGAACGACCAGAACAACGGACTATTTTCACACAGAGCTGCCACAACCATCGTCATCAAGGAGCTGCTGCTGTAGACCAAAGGACTACACATAGCTACCACGAGCATCGCTATCTGGGGCTATTGCTGTGAACTACGATTACGTGAGTACGTACTGCTGACTACTGGTGCTGCTGTAACCTCTGTACATGCCGCCGGACTGTCATCTTTGGTACCTTTCGTTTCGAGTACAAGCGGTGCAAATACTCTCTTCCGAGCACATCCACATGGTCGAGATAAGCGGAGTCCCCTGATTTATTTTGACGGTACGTCACGGATTGGCCCGACACTGCTACCACTGCTGCTGTACTGCTGTTGCTGGTAGAGAAAGGGCGACTACGCGTAAGACCTGTCGAGGATCCTGCGAATTGAGTGTGGATGCTTCGCTACTGCTATTACGTACGAGAAGAACAACAACTCTGCTGAAAAGAGCGCGGCTGGCACCGTTTTCAACTCGCTGAGGGGTATAAAGACTTTCAGCGGTACGAACTCCGACCAGCCAGAAGAAGAAATGTGGATCCAGGCGCAGTGCTCTTGGGCGGAAGTGGTGCACCGTGTGCACCCAACCACACACAACGACACCGAGTGCTATGCGCAAGGGGCTCCTCGCTCACAGACGATTATTGCGCACACGGCGGCTGCGTTGGGCGCCCAAATCCGCACCACTGACACCGACAATAAGCCGGTCGTTAGTTTTGACGACGCCTTCGACAGGGGCTTCACAGTTTAGCTCTTGAACATACAGCAGGAACCGCCTGGTTATCTACACCACCAGGCGTCGCGTCATCTAGTCAACAGGGACCGCCCGGTCATCAACACCAGCGGGGTCGCCTCAAGTTATCAACATGGACTGCCAGGTCATCAACACCAGGAGTCTCCTCATCTTATTAACAGGGACCGCCCAGTCATCAACACCAGGATCCTCCTAATCGTGTGAACGCGGAGTTGCCGGAAGTACGTTTCACGAGAACGCTGCAAACAAAAGCGCTTGGGATTGCGGAAGAGACAACTTCCAAAAATCCCTGAAGTCCTGTTCGACGGTACTGCCGGAGCTTCCGGAGTCGCCGCCTTAACAACAGCAACGTGGGGTCGCCGAAGTATTTTTCCGGGATCGTGCCACAGAATCTATGGGGATTACCGGGGGAGAACGTCTTCTGGAATCACCATATCATGATCGATCGTTTGGGGTCGCTGAGACATCGCTCCTGGAGTCGCTGGACATCAAATGTTTCTGGGCTGCTGGAACATCGCTTCCGGGGTCGCTGGACATCTTCATCATCTCGTTTAGGACTGCGCCGGAACATCACGTCTGGATTCGCTGAACCCCATCACTATCTGGATCGCCAGGAGGACATCTGCATCACCTGGGGTCGCACCCACGTAACCCCTCTTGGACTAGGCTCTTCGCAGCCCGCTAGTCGAGAAGCCCCCGCGCGCGCCGAAACTGTCACAAAAAAGTTGGGTCCGCACAGCAGACGCGGCGCGTTTCTTCGCCCAACAAGAGACTTCTTCTTGTGTAGAAGTGCAGCCCTCAGCTAAACTCGCACCGCGGCCGTGTCGCCTCCCAGTAACACGCTGGGGACGTCTGTCCTTACACTAGAAAGCTCCCTCGGCCCTCAGAACATCACTGCTATTGCTCACTCGATGAAATTTTCACCCTGGTCGGGTGGTCCCACGCCCTGAGAGCAGTCAAAATTCAGTATGCAAAAATGACCACAAAAAATGATACCGAATCGGCGCCGAAGTGCCCTGCGGGAATGGCGTACTTCTGCGCTTCTCTGAAAATGCCTCAGACAGCCGCGGGCTTGGGAAGGCGTAAGATCTCACAGCTGAGGACCCCACGCGGCGTGCAGGCTTCATGCGCCTACCGGCGTACCCCTGTATGCTGAGTCCAGGCGTGTTGCCAGGTGTGCGTGTATGCGTGCGTGGCTGTGCTACACAACGCCCTGCGTTCAAGTTCGGGGATGCCTTCTTTCATCCCCGGGCTGAACAGACCGGTCTGTCCGGTGAAAAATACGAGAATTGATCATTTTTTATGATCACAGAAACCGCCTTGGAGTCACAGAAGGGTTAACGACAATACTTCGAAGTATTTATTTTGATTTGTAGTACGTAGTTCCACACGTTTTCTTTGTACGGGAGGGCGGACAGAAACGTGGTTCGGCTGCTAGACTGTTCGTGCTAAGATTTTTTGTTTGTTGGCAGTAGCACACCACACATGTCTTCTTTGTAAGGGGGGCGGACAGAAACAAACGTGGTCGGCAGCTACAGTAAGTAGTAATTTCAATTTCTTGATCACGAGCTGATTACTGAGATATTTTTTTGTAGTTGAGAGTCGTTGAGAACACGCAGTTTATGCGCTGTACCAATATGAGTTTCTTTTTTGTGTTTGGAACAAATCATATACTGGTAGCACTGCCGAATTCATCTGATACTGTTCCAGAAGTATAATGTATGGCCAGTAACGGCTTCGTAATATTCCACGTGCGGAGTAGTAATTTCGCACGAAGTATGTCTGTCTGGTACATGTATAGTGAAACCCTCGTGGGTTCCAATGCCTGTGTGTGATGCATTTACGGGTTGCATGCTCGTCCATTCTTTAAACCTGTCACAGCAGTAGTGTGCCATTTTAGGTTGCCAGGTTATACGTGTTGTTACTGTAGCTGCACAAGGGTTGGTGACCCATCATATGCGAAGTAGGAACGGTTGGCGTTGTGCGACGCCGCAAAGGAGTATTGAAACTTTGTTGCGACATAGCAACGGAAGCACAGGTAAAGTATGCAGATAGGTAGGACAAGCACGTACACTGACCAAATGATGAGAGTTGAAAACGTTCGAGAACATGTGCTGGTAGGTTATAGCACTTGCCGTAAGAACCAAGCAAGAGTACATTAGAACCTTATGATTGGGCAATCCCATTTGAGAGCTTGTCAATGTGGTAGAAACTTTGACTATGGCACTTCCATTGAGGGGTCGTGTTAAGGATAGCTACCATGCTACCCAGCAGTAGCCAGTAGTCTGTACTGAGTCTCTGATCGGCCCATACTTGCTTTTAGCGAGTAGGTCACAGCAACACGAAGTGCTACGGCAATATAAGCAGTACGGTATGACCAATGACGACTGCGTAGATGCGGCACAATTAATGTCGTTTATTTTAATAGTAGATTAATTCGGGAAGGACCCCAATTGTTTAAATTGACGATCAGTGCAAACTGACGGCCAGGGTCCGGGGTATTGGTGTTGCTTTTGTTTGCTGATCTAAGGTGGTCCAGCTGAGACAAGCAATCATTCTTCCCGCACACTCTCCACTCTCCTCACTTCCGGCCTCTTCTCCTCTTGCACAAGATCGATAATAAATAGAGCAGTATAGTGGAAACTACAGTAATAAATTTATAAAATAGATGTGATGTTTTACCTAGCTCAAAATTCCTCACCTAAAGTATAAATACCAACACTTACCATTATAGTGGACAAAAAATAGGACACCTCCCAATAAAAACTCACTCATATTGTATAGTACGAGTACCAACAACGCAGCTTGCAAAGATGAGTACTGACCTGAAATTCGTCGAACTCACGGCTGACGTCCTTGAAAATTAGTTATAAAATAAAAAACAGGCCTGAAATGCCTTTCTTTCATAATATGATCTTCGGAGCTTGAGCTTACACGCCAACCGGTCGGTTAACTCCGACGGAGTGTTTGCGTCTCTCCTGCGGGCTGCCTGGCATAACTCAGGAGCCGCGCAGCACACACCAGTGCGGAGATCCCGCTATGACCATATACTTCCAAGTATCTACTTCGAAGTATATATATTACAAGAACACATATATATACGAAAAAACGAAAAGAACAACAGATATCAAAACCAACGAAGACCGGGAACCTGTTCTCCGTGCTAACCCCCCCCCTCCCTACCGACATTTTTGAGAACATGTACGTACGTACGTGCCATGACGTCGGTTGTAATCTCCTCATCATGCGTGATTGAACTGGACAAAGCCTTTGAAAAGAGAGCAAAAACGAAAACACACACATGAGCTTCCCAACCAAGCACACACGACAAAAGCCGGGACTCTGGATAACAAAAAAACATATCTATATATATAACGATTCTTTTTTTTGAGGGGACAGGGATTTGGTCAGCAGTTATTATCGTCTCGGTCTCAGTATGGGATTCTCGAAACTGGAGTTTCTCGGTCTAATCGCTTTGTTCGAGCGCCGTCTTCGGGGGGCGGCTCCAATGCCCCTCGCCCTGCCTTATTCGTGCCGCACCTCGACGTGAACGCGGACGGGGGCTGAGCGAGACAAGCGAGAAGTGCGCAGTTTTTTTAATTTCGAACGTTCCTCTAGAGTCATTCTTTTGATATTGATGTATGAAGAGGTTGATGAAATAAAACTTGGCACGAAAATATTTCCAAATTGGCGTCATATTTTGTCCCAAAACGAATAATATTTACTGTAAAAAAAAATCCCATGGTACCGCGGTAGGTATCATAGTAGTGCATTTATTTATTGAATTTCGGTAGGTACGTACGTACATGGATAGACGTGGCAAGAGCACGCACGACTAAAACGAGGAGGTAGTGACTACGACTACTGTGCCAGAAAATGCCACATAGCAGCATTGTGAGTGGCTGCGTCCCCGTGTAATTGATGGCTCTCCGTAGAATGGGTAGTGTATAGATTCGACGTGATACCATGTCATGGTTGGGGTGAAACTAGAATGTCGCGGTCACATGATGGGCGATAATGTAGGTGACGGAGTGGTCCATCAGGACTTCCCCCATCGTTCACTACCCAACCCTACCCTGCCTTGCCTTGTTCTGTCTGTCTTTTAGCGTTCTATTTAGAGAACTAATTTATAAGCTTTGAGCCTAGCCATCGAGCTTATGGAGAGCTCATAAAGACACCGGAACCCACGAGGGGCACGCTTCCCAACACCGACCAACCACGCATCCCTCACTCGGACTACCATCACATATGGCGACGTCAGGCAAGGGTTGCGTTGGCGTTGGGCTTGTGTGACCTCTTTTTCTCCCGGTGCACTTCTCTCCCCAAGACAAGCTCTTTTTGCCTATGCATCGCTTTACGTTTTTCTGTTTTCTTTTGCAGGTAGTCAAATTTTGTTTTGTCTTTTTCTACAGACTTGCTTTCTTCCAGTTGTGAGCTTGATTATCCTTATTTCCTATCCGTAGAAACCCACAGGCCCCGCCGGGCCTATGCTTTGTGACCAGCACGCTGAGTCTGAAGCTAGCACGGATTTTCGGCGGCAGCTCTTTGATATATTGTCTCCCCGTGCTCTCGCTTCGCGGGACACTGCTATGACAATCGAATACAAAGAAAGTGTTCCCCTATATTGCTTTGGTGCTATTTTAATGATGTTTTTTTTTGTCCATCTCCAAAAGTGTTCCTAGTCCAATTCCAAGTGGTTTGTGCACATGTTGGGAGTGCGGTGCTAAAAGGGTCGTGTTGCTTAGAATACCCCGCGAGTTTAATAACATCTTGTTGGAAAAATTGACCGTTGGAACCCTGTGAGCTGTTTGCTCTCGAGTAATTGGAGTGGCCGGCTCCATTGCACCAAACCTCACTACTACTACTGTAGCGTGTCGCCACGGAATAGGGGTACATTCAATAGTTTGCCCCACCCCGACTGATTCTACCATAGCCCCCCTCAAAAACAGCGGCTTTCTTTAATGAAGCTTTCGTGGCTGCTCGACACGACGAAGGATGCTAATAACAAAAGTTCGCCATATATGTTTTCGCGTGCAAAGGTCCTTCAACGATGGCGTCGGGGTTGCAAGGGACGCCGTATTTCAGGAGATACGATCGGGAGTTGGTTGAAAAAAAGCCGGCGATTTCGTTAAAGAAAAGTTGGGGGGGGGGGCTACCGTAGAACGACTCCCCTCGCCCCGCGTACGAGTTGCGCGCTTTGGATGAATGCAATAACTCATCCTTTGGGTCTCTCCTACGGGTACTCTTGGTCATTCTGTTCCCTTTTGCACATACTCAGTGAAGTATAAATTATGCTGTTTGTGTGCCTCGTTCTCTTTCCCATTGTGTGGCCATTGCTAAAAAGGAGCTGTATCTGTTCTTCCGTGAGGGGTCAAAACAATCTTACGGCGACACACACTACTGCTATTCAACCTATGCCCGATTTTACGGTATGTCATGTAGTATGTACCAAGGGCACACGCTTCTAAGCATGTTCGCGCTGTGTACGACTGACCTACTCGTATAGGCCCACCTTGGCTTGCGAGCATTCACGACAACCAGCAATGTTGTCTTCACATTAAACCACTATTTCTACCCAACGACATAATCTAGAGAGACACAAATTGTGTGGTCACAAACTAGAGCAAATAGCACGTACTCTTATAGTCTAGTCTTGTTTCAGGCAGCAGTAGTGGCTCGAGCGAAGACCAACCCGTGTGTATTCTGACCATCTGCTGCAGTAGTATCGTGATTTAATAAACATTTTGACACATTTCTTGTGTCGGAAAGTGCCTCATGCCACACCCGTACTTACGACTCTCGCGACTGAACCTTAGTGCCAGGTGTTGTTGTTGTGTACTATAACACCCTCTCTATCGGGCACCACATACCGGTATGTTTTTGTTCAACAATTCCTTCTTTTAAATATCGTAGCGGCGTACTGGGGTCACACAATGGTATCGAGTACGGCACAACACTTCCCTCATAGATAGTGTGTTTTTTGGCGGTTTATGGACGTATGCTATGGTACCTATTACCATTGGAACTTTCTCGATCTCCGGAAGGTTTCTAGGCTATCCGATCCCAGGGGAACCAGGAAGAACACACCCTTTATCAAAATCCTGACTCAGCTGTGTCTTATTACTAAACCGAAACGTGGGGACCGTAAACCCGGCGTCATCACCCGGCAATAGCCCGCGACAACCGGTGCCGCTCGTTATAAATGCCGTGGCAATTATTTCTTGAGACGAACGCGCCATGATCGCGTTCTTCCTCGGCCAACTGCTGCGACAACGACGACAGTGTCGACAACAACAGCGTGGTCGGCCGACAATCACTACGGCACGAAACCTTTGACGCTACACGCTTATCATGCCGGTACTGTACCACCAGCTTCAGGCCATCTATTTGCGGGACGAGGGACCAGCTGCACATTTTGAAAGGACTAGCTTCTTCCCCCCCCCCCGCTCCCCCCCAACAATCCACCCCCCCCCAACCCAGCCCCATACAAGTGAATTACTTGTCCAAGACTGATGCCCTTGTTCTAGCGATGGTCTTAAGGTGTGGGTGCGAGGAGGCCAAGACGCCGAGTCCAACTCCACTCGACGTCTTTCACCGATGAGCAACGCTACTTGCCGAACACTACAGCTACCTTCAGCCCGCCATGAATTGTTTCAGTAAACGATACCGCCTTTGTCGTATTAACAGCACCCGTCGTGCGTATCTAACCTTGTGTATACCACTTGTACCTTCCTACTCAGCGAGTTCGCTGGCCAACTCTTTCGCATGGACAGTGGTGCTGGAGTATTCCTCGACTTGGGGCTGCTGTCCGAGGTGCTCAACCCCATCGTGGACCGCAAGCTTCCGAACAGGATTTTCACGACGCACGCGTTAAACGCGTCGAAACACCGGCTCCTCACCACGGGCGTTCTCTGCCCCAGCTTTGCACGCCATCTTTGAAGAAACCTTTCCCTCGTGCATGCACCGCAGCCCGTCTACAGACCAGCTGGATACCGCCTTTTTTGATGTCCTGATCAAGCTCGCTCTGGCTTTCCCTCTTGGCCGGGTACATTCGCCAGAAGAAGCACGTGATCGAAGCGCTTCAGTGGGTTTACACAACGGGGGCAGCCAGGGCGCATATTCTGGGCCTGGCGCTTCCTCTTCGCCAATAACCCTTGCCAGCCAATGACCGTAGCAGCGCCTCTGTGACCTCTGCCAACTACTGCAGCCAGCGACGTGTGGAGCAACGCGATAGGCTTGTGTGGAGGTGGTTGCCCGAGCATTTGGGGCAATATGGGGAGACTGAGTTCAATGCCCTTCTAGACAAGCTGAAAGACGGCGGTAGGGAGGTGGTCTTGTACTGGGAGTTTGAATCTGCAGGGGCTCCTCACGGGCTGATGGAGCGCTTGATAGCGCTATGCCATAGCGCTATGCCATGTTACAGGCGAGGTGGAAGAAGCGCTGAGCTGGCGATCAGGAGCAGTTTTCAGGAGTCCCCAGGTAGCAGGATAAGCCGCGTTGAAATCCGCTACAGCAATACGGAGTGGGGTGCTGTCTGTGAAGATGTTTGGAACCATACAGAGCGAGAGGGTTTGGGCGGCGTTGAGATTTGTCGCGTCGTTAATGGTTGACGTTTCCCACAACTGGCCTGGTGCTCTCTGGGCGGGGTGGGTGAAGCGCGCTACCCACCCCCTGAAGCGGCTTCAGCTAGAAACACCCACCGAGGTACGGCCTACATTGATGTGTTGGGATGGGGGTACCCAATAGGCTCGCCTGCTTTACACCTATGACCACGCACTGACCATAGCCGCTTCAGGGCTAAATAAGGGAAACAGTTCCGAATGCAATTGTTGATTCCAGCATCGACCACACATAGGAACAACCCGAGCTGCCGGGATATACGGGTGTGTGCCAAAGCTGCCATGTAAGGAGCTGAACCACACGCGGGCAACATCGTAGGGCTTGTGACCAAGGCTAAGGTAGGGAGGTAACCCCATTTCACTCCCGGGCTTCCACCACTCGCACGAGTGGCTCTGCACCTCACGGACAAAAACACCTCCTTAGGTTACTTTTGAGGCGCAGCGTAGCTTCCCGTTCCATTGCGGGTTCGAGTCGCGAGTTTTAGCCACACGAGTGCTTAAGACCGCATAAAAGGAACGATGGGCATCATTTGCGCGAACGACACCGAGCCACTGAAAAATAAGCCCCAAACGTGACCCACTTACCTTGGCCTGGGTCTTGCACTACTGTACAATCTGCACTCGCCACGAACACCTAATCTCGGAGCTTCTCTGCCCACTCCGTATGCCATGACAGGGGATGCTCGGAACCCACTGATTCCGACACCAGGCATCGGCTGTGCCTGCCGCAAGGATAAGACAACTGTGATAGGACAGGCGGTCGAGCGGCTTGGCAACGTAATCAACACAAGGACAGGTGCGTTGCAGAGACCTTCGATTCGCCTGGTATATGACCTATCACTCTGTCAGGAGATGTAAGTACGGCATCCATATTTATATGAACACCCACACGGCCCTTTACATTTCAGGGCAGAGCGATACATTTTACTTGATGCCTAAAACGTGACGCCCACCTTCCTTAATCACGGCGGACATTCCGTTATGTACATGATCCATGCTACCTACGGGAGGGGGGAGTTCTGAGCCCAACGAGTTTGGTCTGCAAGGGGATCCTCGGCTACGGAGTCGTCCAGTACCGTAGGGATGGCAATACGGCAGTGTTGTTTTTCATTGTGTCCATCGGGTTGCGCATGCGCAAACCTTCGGAAAGTCGGCTTCCGGGTGAGGGATGTAGAACTCCTGACTTCATGAGATGGTCCTCAGACAAATGGGGTACCTCCACTACCGCCGCATGGCGCATCAAGTGTACGTTTCGTCGATAATAAGATTTCACAGCCAGCTTCGTAGCCGACCAGGTTTGCTACTCGCTTTAAACGTACCTGATAATGTATTTTTGACATTGGTATATGACGGCCGTTGTTGCAATCCTAGGCCAGGCCACCCGTTACAACTACGCGAAGAGATGCACGAGGAAAAGAGTGAACAAGAGCAGGGCGGGGAGGGAGGCGAGCCGTGGTACGCCTGCTGTGGCGATGCTCTCTCCGTGTGGGAACCGCACGCGTGGGAAACGGCTGCATTCTGTCGGACGTCTGCCTTTTCTCTGCTGTTGACGCTTGTCGTCGAGGAATTGTCACCGCCGAGAACGCACGCCTTGATTGGGTCAATTGTTCTCATGGAGACCGGAGCTAGTGCAGCATCGTTCTTCGCCTTTCGGAAAGACAGGGGCAACCAGCAACACCACAGTGGCAGTGAACCTGCTACTTACGATAGGGCACGAGGGACGTTTCGGTCATTTCTTTCTTTTGGGTGCCAGGGCTCCTGAACTGGGGCGGCACACGGCACCCAATATCGTTGGGGAAAGCACCATTTGCGATGTACATTTTTGTTCTCCTTAAGTAAGAGTGTATTTGTGATACGCCTAGGCTACGATAATGTAGAAATTCTTCCGCGGGCTGCTCTTTTAGTTTTTCCCAAGAAAGTCAATTTCTGGGGTTCGGAGTATACCATCTAATAGTATCTTCCCCTCAAAGGAAGAGCCTTAGCAAATATGGGCGAACCCCTATCATAGCATACGTCGTTCTCTTATCTGGGTGTTCCACTGTAGAGGCTTCCCTGCCTACTACGACACACCATCACTGAGCAACACATTTATTTGCCCGCAGTTGTTGTGTGATCGGACATATTTTTTTAGGAATATGTGGCTCGAGTGTTCATCCCGCAAAACCAAGCTGTGTGATATTCTGCGGGATCCAGTATCGGCCCTCCGGTAAGAAACCGATACAAAATTGGTTTTGGATTATTTGTAGATTTCATAAAAAATTGAAAAACGTTAGCTGTGAATGCGGCCGATTGAATGGTTAAAACTCAACTTTGCAAGCTGCGTGGTACATTATTAGATCTGTGTTTCATTTATGATATGATGTTTGTGAATTAAACCTGGTTGTTAATACACAGTTTCACATTTTTTTCACGGAAGGTCGTTCGCGCGTGTTCTATATTTTGTCCTCATGGACGATATAGGTCGATGACTCCCATTATTTTGTAGGTTTCTTATTCGGGACTACTGGAGGGTGGGATCAGGGCGCCAAGCGCAAAATTGTGTTGACCAATGAAAGGTCCTGAAACATCGGTGGTTAACCGATCAAGGCATTTATCGAATAGACGGTGTGAGCTCTGCTTGTGGCCCGCGGGGAAGTTTCTTATGACTGTTGGGTTTTGATGTGTTGGTGTCGATCGGGCATCTACCACTGCACACAATGCTGTACGGCCGCCTGGCCCTGTCCTCCCCCCGGCTGACCACTCGCACGGTGACACATACAACAAATCAGCTATCCCGCGACGAACGATGGATTGCACAGGGCCATTCAGGGGGGTATCTTCCCCCCGTCTTATAACGTGTTCGAACACAAACCGTCATTACTACAAACTACATCTCTGTTTGTGATTAACATAACCACCATGTTTGGTGTCATGGCAACAGGGGACAACACGGCGAATGATGCCTCCGTATTGTCGTTCCTTGTAGCAAACCACATGTCGCAACCCTATATTACATGCTCACCACCACCAGGTTTTAGATCCCTTGTTGATTTCCCCCCTGCTGCTTCGATCCGAACTAATAACTCACGCAGGCTGACGCCTATACGCTATACCAGGTACGCAACTATCGACTGCGCGATGACGGCCCGCACGTTCGTTTGATTAGATGTTCAAGCGTCGCGTTCTTCGCACATGGCAGTCAAGTCTCGCTTGTCCGATCGATGGACAATTGCAGAAAAAGGCCACTATGCTCATCGTGTCTCACAGCTTGCAGCCCATCAATCAGTAGTAGCAGTAGTAGTAGCAGTAGAAGTAGTACAGTAGGTGTTCGCTTCGTTCCGTCGAGCGGTGGAAAATAATGATAACCTCAACTATATAAAGCTGAGTATCTGGTACTACTTGTTGTATTTCGATTTTTTTGTCACGGCTATGTGTATGAGAAAACGAGCGCCGCCGCCCCTGTTCTTGTAGTGCCAGCATTGACATTGTGAGTGGAATATATGTCCATGCCTCCAACTTTTGGACTTCAGACGGGCAAAACGTCGAAATGAACGGATGACCACGTCGTCGACCACACGAAGCAACAAAAACAGCTGGGTTTCTGGGTTAGGGTATGCATCCGACAGCAATACGAGGAGCTGCGCGACATGCGTGCAGAATGGCGATACTGAATGGTACTGCTGCACGCCATTTCCTACTACTACTGTGTACAGTAGTAGACACAGGATAAGATCGCAACCACCATTTATTAATGAAAAATGCACACGACCACTGCCGATATATAGTCTAGTCAACTAACTACAATTAAGGAGGTTCGCCGATCGCCCCCAAAATAAAGACCACCAGAAGATCTCTGGCGGGGATACAAAGATCCGGCATCAGAACCAACGCAAACAAAATCACGGGTACGACGGTATACCAGGTGCCAGGTACATTTGACAACTGTTGATATTCAGAAAAATGAAACCCGTGTTATAATGAACAACGTAGTCTAGACTAAAGCATTATTTATAGCATCATCAGCCATCGACGCATCGTCAAATGAGGGATTAATCAAATATATTACAAGGGCTCCGCATGGGCGCCGGCATTCGTCGGCGCCCATGCTTCGGGTAGGGCAGGGCAGCACTTCGACAACTTAAGGTGTAGCTGTCCGATTTGGCATGAATTGAACTTTACAGTAATGCCAAGAGTTCAATACGAACATGGGATTATGAAAGTCATGATTTGACAGCAAAAAAAACGTAATATTATACAACAAAGAAGGCAAGGATAGGCGAAACACACTATGTTAAATGCGCCGTCAAGTATAAGTTGGCGTCTATCAAACAAAAATACCGAAAATAGTATTATTGAGAACCTGCGTCGCCTCTAGGCGAAACGAAAGAGGACTTGGCATTAATGAAGAGACTGCACTGCTGTCCCCGTGGCAATGGAGGTTCGAAGTCGACAGGATGCAAAGTCGGTTTGCATCAAACGTCGGCATGGGGCCATCTCAGCCGGCGAGGTTTTGGAAGAAGATTGCTTTGTTTGTTACGTGAAGGCTGTCGCATTGATTGGTCTGCGTGGTTGCGGGCGAGGAGAAAAACGAAGAAGAGGAGGGCGATCTCTCGTTGCGTCGGCGTTGTCTACGACAGGTGCGGGGGCGGCTTTGCTCGTACGGGAGGTTGGCGTAGCGCTTCTTCTCTGTTTTTTCTCGAGAAGGCGGGATATGTGTGTCTGCTATCTTTTCTTCGTGAATGCTTTCACGTTGTCGAAATCGGACGCGTCCCCTGAATACATAATATCCGGAGTGTCTCTACCATGACGACTGCTGATGGTGCCGTGCGTATTTCCCAGAGACTGACATATTATTTACTGGTAGAAATAATCAAATATACCTTTCTTTGCAACATTTTTTTTTCTTCATCCCATTTATCATCCCCGCACCATTCTCGCGCTCCCTCCCAGTAGTAACTCAGATCCGGGGTCAAATAGCGGGCCCTCCTCCTCCCTCCCCACTTCGGCACGTGCCTTCATTTTTACCGCGAGGAGAATCCAGCATTTTCTTCCCTCGTCGACTCGCGTCGAATTGTACCTAGCAGGCGCTCTCAGCAGTTGGTTTCTTCTTTTAATTGCATTTTTGAAAATAAAGTCAAATTTCATTATGGTGGGTGTCGAACTCAAGGACAACTAAACGTTGGGGCAGAGGTATTCAAGGGTAAAACCACTAGACCACCGGGGCGGCCGGCTGACAATTGATTAAAACAAAACAGGATCTTTGCATAGGGTTCAAAATCGTGTTGGCAGAAAAACCAAATTTGCAGGAAGCAGCTGAAAGGTCGAGAAACAGGCAATATTTCAGTTGTTGTTGTTCTCACATTAACTCGCACAATCCAGTCCGTGGTCACACGACTGGTTCCAGTAACTCTGGAGCAGAGGAATACCCTAGGGGAAAACACAAACAACCCAAGGTGGTACACGAATAAATCACAGCTGACGCAATTCATGCCTTCACCAGAAACATATAAAAGTGATATCGGGAGTGAGTATACGATGTGCCAGGTCCATACCGGTGCATACGTCTCATTACTCGCGCCTGGGAAAACCGACTATACCGCTTGCCACCCAAGAAAGACTACCACGTATATATCACACGTAGTATCTATCACTACGCACACGCACAACAGACGCAAGTCAATTGGAAAAAAGAAACAAAGAACAAAGAAGAGAAAGGGAAGGAAATGGGTGCATGGGGCCAAGAAAAAGAAAAGAAAAATAAATTTTGGGGGGTCTACTGGCGAGGCTGCCACCAGAACGGGATGTCACATGTCACGTGGTCTTTCGACGGTCTACAGCAGTAGTACTACGAACGACTTCCGATACACCCACCGAAGCACGGACTACCGGCCAATTACGCAATCGACAGCTGGCCGTGGTTGTCTTGTATGTGTCTCTGTGTTGGGGGCCCCTGCCCTGCCTCTTGTTGGCTCTTGAGAGTGATGCGTGTACGACTAAACTTGCCAACGAACGGCACTCGCACTGCATTTTGAGCTATCTGCTGTAGTTCTGGTTGCTACTCGTTGCTGCATTATGTGCTAGACGTTTCGCCCTTTGACTACTGCTGCTACACCTGCTGTTGCGTGTTTGCCAATGTCGTCAGTTGGCGTTCATGCTCGTCGTACATACTGCTGTTCTAACCGAGTACGTGCGGGTTTCCTCGTACCTCAACCGTACGACGACGAGCTCAAAACAGAAGGGAGGTGACATAAAATGGCATGGACAATGGCCACATAGAAGCGAGCACAGCGGGATAGTTCGCTGCGAATCAACCGCACTCGTTCATGCCTACAGCAGAGGCTGGCTGAAGTGTCAGCGGCCGTGCTAAAGCCAGGGCCAAAGGCCGAAGAGACGGCTCTACCTGCTTTGTTTTGTCTCGAGATTCTGTTATATATATTGGACAAAGTGATGCGTGTACGACTAAACTTGCCAACGGCACTCGCACTGCACTTTGAGCTGTCTGCTGTAGTTCTGGTTGCTACTAGTTGCTGCATTATGTGCTAGACGTTTCGCCCTTCGGCCACTGCTGCTACACCTGCTGTTTTGTGCTTGCCAATGTCGTCAATTGGCGTTCATGCTCGTCGTACATACTGCTGTTCTCACCGAGTACGTACGGGTTTCCTCGTACCTCAACCGTACGACGACGAGCTCAAAACAGAAGGGAGGTGACATGAAATGGCATGGACAATGGCCACATAGAAGCGAGCACAGCGGGATAGTTCGCTGCGAATCAACCGCATTCGTTCATGCCTACAGC
The DNA here is from genome assembly GCA_012845835.1 of Undaria pinnatifida. Taxonomy (NCBI): domain Eukaryota; class Phaeophyceae; order Laminariales; family Alariaceae; genus Undaria; species Undaria pinnatifida. The sequence continues at coordinate 8,616,689 of JABAKD010000011.1, forward strand.
AGAGGCTGGCTGGAGTGTCAGCGGCCGTGCTAAAGCCAGGGCCAAAGGCCGAAGAGACGGCTCTACCTGCTTCGTTTTGTCTCGAAATTCTGTTACGTGAAAGTATCATGATTTGGGAGTTATTTGGTCATCATGATTTGGTAGTTATTTTGTCACGAAACGTCTTGCCTTCGGTAATTTGTGTCACGAAGTTGTTGGATATCGTCGGTAAGTTGTGTCACGTTTTAGTAGGTGAACCCACACTAAAAAATTGAGTTTCTAGCTGGCAAAACGAGCAAGAACAAAAGCAATAAAATGCTGAGCAAGAAACCAAACGAACTAGTAAAAAAGTACAGCAAATAATCTAACGCTCGAGAGTATGCCACCGCAAAATTCCAAACATTATCATCACGTACCGTTTGGAAATGATGCCAATTTTGTAAATCATTCAGGCGTTGCAGCCATTAAGATTCAACAATATTTCCGAAATTCCTCCCTCGACACTCGCTCGTCTCGCTCGGCACCCGTCCGCGTTCACGTCGATGTGCGGAACGGACACGGCAGGGCGAGGGGCGTTGAAGCCGCCCCCCGAAGGCGGCGCTCGAACCAAGCCATATTCGACCGAGAATTTCAGTTCCGCGAATCGCATACTTAGGCCGAGACAAAAAACTCCTGACCAAAGTCCATGACACCAAGGAATGGCTCGATATTCAAGGAATGATTTTATATATATTTATGTTAATGTTATGTATCGCCATACACAGTTACATGGGGCCCACGTGGATGCTGTTGATACGACAAGCGGTTATCAGCAAATACAGCAGTTCCACAGCGCTGGTCCGCTACGACCATCCGTTGGTCCCCATGGGTGGCTGCGAACGCGGCTTGAAAACGTGTTTTCACCGTGTAGCTTTGGAGCCTCTGGCACTCGACAGTAGTACAGGATACACTACTAAGGCAATACCCGGCGTACCTACATCGCGCCGATAAACATTTACCTGCGCCAACCCCCACCTAGTGTTGTGCTGCCCGCCTATCGAAACAGTGCCAACTGTGCTGCTAGCTGCATATGTGGCAGCAGTAACACACTTGTGTTAGCCCCGAGGCAAATCAGCTGTAAGATCGCGAGGATCTCGTCGGAATTCACTTTTATTTGATGCGCTTGTAGGTTTCTGCAGTTACGCTACTTTACCTATAGTCTCGTAGTCTAGTGCTGTAGCGAAACGGCACAAGTTACGCCGCGTTGGCGTAAAAAAATGCAAATCCAACAACCACGCCCAGACCAGCTAGCCCAGACAGCAGACAGCCCAAACAGCCCAGACTCCAGATCGCCGGCGGGTTGATCAGACATCTTTTCGATTTTGATCGAACGACCGGCCAGAGGTTGACTCCCATCCGCACCCCCCACATCCGCAGGCGACCTCCTTCGCGCAAAGGTCGTGATAACTACGTCGTCGGACCCCCGCCACAGTCACCAGCAGCCTCGTCGCAGTCAACGCTTCGTATCCTTTACCTGGTATATATTTTTCCAGCAGGACGCGGGGACTCGACAAGAAGAGCACCCCGGTTCTCATTCATCCCCTACGGCCCTTGATATCGAGGTCTCGCACATTCTCCACATCCAAGCCAGTGACAGGTGACCTCAACACGCGCACTTTGGTGGCCGCTTGCGAGTACAACGTTTCGATAGACGCTAGCCACGGTACCTGGTGCCTGGGAATCGCATCAAACGTGTATGATGTCTGTTTTCGTTTCTATTGTACCAAGCGCAATAGGAGGGTCAACGAAGCTCGTTGCCGGGCGGGGTGGGGGTGTGGGTATTTGCACCGTGCACGTGACCTTGTGAGGGACAGCACGTCGTTGGCTTCAAGAGGAGTAGTTCATAAGCCGCAGGCTGCCGACGAGGCCAATCCAATATCACCATGCATATCCACATAGGCGTCATTTCGTTATTTCTAGCTAGGTATTCCCGTACGTTTTTTGCCCAGTCGCATACAGGTAAAAAAATGTCAAAAAGTAGGTTGGGTTCGGAATGGGTACTACTGGTGTACTGGTATCATAGCTCGAGCCAGGAAAAGGATTCCTGGGCCCGTCCCCAGCTAGGAACCTGGACCCAAGCAAGATCTTGGAACCAAACGGGATCCTGGATTCGAACAGGATCCTGGAACCGAGTGTATCCGAGCCTGATCCAGGATCCTGGTTTTGCACTGGGTCGAGAACCGTGACCAAGTCGAGGTCGCTTCTCGAGGCGCCTTTACCGGCTTTGTCCCACAAATCGTACCAGATAACGTACCAAATATATTTCAATTTTTAGAGGTTTTTAAGCTGTTTTTCGTGTTTTTTTTGTGTTGTTTTTTTTTGTCAAATCGCGAAAGGGGGTCGGCTCACCCTAGCCCTAGCCCTAACCCTAACCCTGACCCCAACCCAGGCTAGGGCTCCGACCCGAGCGCGGTTTCGCCGCGCGTTTTGGAAAAACTGATAAAAAATGCGCGGACTACCTCAAAAACATCGAAATATATTTGGTACTTTTATCTGGTACGATTTGCGGGATGAGAAAATCGCGAAGGCTACTGCGCTTCTATGTTATTGAGGAGGCCCCGCCGAAGGCACCCGAGGGCACCCGCTAAGAGCCACTCGAGAGCACCCTGCCGGAGGCTCGTTTTGACTCGATTTGGGGATTAGAAGGTTGACTCCAAGATGGTCCACTCGTAATTATAATGACGTGTGGTGCCGAATATATGCTGCTGGTAACGGATCGAGGCTTCGCGGTCAAGTTTAACACTGCTGTGAGATAACTGATTTCGTTAGTACCACAAAATGCTCCCCTGACATACCCTAAACACACTATGTTTGCCCAGAGAAGGCGCATGATATAATAGAGTCACAGTACCTATATCAATGCCTATATCTAAGTAATACATTGACTGGGGATTATTTGTTTAATTATTATCTTCGATGTTAAAGGGAGACGAAAGCTTGATGATTATTTTCGATGTTAGAGGGAGACGATATTGGAGCTCTACTGTAGAGACTGTTGATATCGCATACCAAAAATCCACCCTCAAAGCTCAAACGGAAAATAAATGGTCAACCGCAAGGAAGGCAGGTAAATAACACAAGGCAACAGAAAATACAACACCTCCCCCTAGTAAATCCGAGATTAATTATCGCCCTACATGGCTGACTTCGGTAAGCTGTAAACCGCCTGAGACGAACTATATATCGCAGAAGTACTGAAGAAATCCAGTATACTGGCGGCCGAATCTACCACATATTTTGTACTGGCTGCACCAGCCAGTCCCCAGCCCAAGTAACAGAAATAAGTTGTCAGTACGAGTGCGTTTCGTATGGCGGCCGGAATCTCTCGCATTGGTCGATTGTTGCAAAACCGAGCGGCGTGGTCCGTTTTATCTCCGCCGATGATTTCAAAAATAAAAGAACGAAACTATCTGTTGGTTTCTGAGGAAGGGATTCACAGGGCGTTTTGAAGCCGTGGTGCCATGCAAGGAAACACCCATCCGCGGCATGTCAACGTGCATGTATGACCTACTGGTATATTGGACTTTGCCGGTACTGCCCAAGAACCAGTACGTGGCGCCTCATTATGTTGACGTCAAAAACGAGACTCACAGCTTGGTCGTACCCTGTGTGCCCGAAACTGTTCCCACGCTCGCGTCCAAAACAACTGCTGAGCCAGCGATCATTTTTATTTTGTCTTTGGGCCATACCCACTCTACAGGCAATGACAACGTACAACCACATACCAACGGACCAGGACGTCAAGCGGTACAACGTAGCTTTCCAGGAGTGGTCCGATGCTGACAAAGCGCAGCTCCTAGCCGACACCGAGAGCTCCAAGCGTTGCAAGGAGAGGAAAGCGCTCGAAGCAGTCGTCCATTCCTTCCAGCAGGAGGCGCAGCGTACCAGGACCGAGGCGGACGAAGCGAGAGCTTCACTACAGAACCGCGAAATAGCCATACAGAAGTGTGGCCATTTGGTGGAGGGAGCCCGAGCTGTCTGCGACAAGGCAGTCGCGTGTCACGGAGAGAAGGTTGCAGCGTTCGACGAAGCATGCTCACGGCACAAAACGGGCATGCAGACAACTTCACCGCTGGACACCAGCACCGATAATCGTAAGCGGTCAGCCCCCGTTGACGACGGTCTCCTCGCCACCAAGTCGGCAAAGGCCGGGGCATTGTCGGCTGGCAAGGCGGCCCGCTCGTTGAACAAGGGCAAGAGGCCCGCCTCTGCCGTGCGCGGGCTGGACACGGCTCGGGTAAGATTGTTCAAGAACCTTGAAGAGAAGGTCAACCAGGCCAAGCTGGACGTTATGGAGGCCAAGGCCAGCCTTGCCGGCATGCAACAAATGCGCAGTGAATATCGAGCGGTTGCGGCGGCCGAGAACGCGCGAGTGGTCGAGCTCGAACGCGTCGCAGTCGAAGACCTAGAAGCATGGGAGGAGATGAGAGATTCCTCCGAGTACATTGCGGCGTGTGTTGCTTGTTCCGCCGCGAGCGTCGTGGCGGAAGAGAAGACGGCTGCGGTTTCCCTCGCTGAGAGCAACCTGCGGGAGGCCGAGGGTGTGTTCCGCGCGGCGCTAGCCTCCGGGGATAAGAAGATGGTTCCTAATGAACGGGTGGCAGATGTCCTTAGGGCCGTCTACATTAAGATGAGGCAGGAAAACATGGAAAGGGAGATTGAGCTGAGTCGAGAACCCGTCATCCTGCCGAAGTGTAAGGGGATTGAATTCCTATCATCGGGGAGCTCGTTTGGAGTGGCAATGTTGTTGGCGGAGAGGAAGAGGGAGGAGAATGAAAAGGCGGGCATCAAGGGGAGAGGGGCAGCGGCGAGGAGTCGTGCACGTGGTGCGTCAGGTGCGGCACCTCGACGGTCTAGTCGGTCAACTCGTGGGAGGCCGGCTGCTGTTCTCGAGTAATAGGAGCTCCAGGTGGAAGAGGAGGGGGCGCGGAGGGGCGGGGGGACACTGCGACGCAATTTATTCGATCGTGAGAAACTGGCAAGATGATCGAGGTGTATTTCTTTCGGATTGACACAGCTGTAATCGATTGTTCGATTATACTCTTGTTCTCCAAAATGATGACGTAGGACGGTATCATCGAGACATCTACTCGATTGGGTTCACATTGGACAGACAAAGAAGGGTTGTCTGGTTCGTGCCGAAAAAAGAAAAAAGACAGCGCACTGCCACAACGCGCACACCTGCTGTCATACCGGTTGATGTGACGGTCTCCAGTACGGTCAGCGTTCCTCCCAGGGGTGCTGACGTCTATGTGTAGCCGACACGCATACAGCGGTGGTTGCAGCAACCGGAAAAAGGGCGCCAAACAAATATCAGCCCACAGGTGAAGCCGGAAGGAGAGTAACGATGCGACGGTTCACTTATTCATCGCGTGAGACACTGGCTGCGAGCTTTGAGGCATAAGGGCCGCGGGAGTTAGCGAGTGGTATGAGACCACTGGTGTTCTTGTTCACCAGAAGCTAGTTTTTCTCCAAGACCGTATCATCGGGAAGCCCTATGCAAGAGGATACAGCTGACCGGTAAGGACTGATTATTCACGGTTTCATATAGAGTAAAGAAGAAGAGAGTACCATAACAAAACTGAAGTACGCTTGACTGCTAAGGTTTTGGCTGTTCTCCGTTTCGTCCTTTCGCCAATCGCGTGACTCACTTGTGCCGATGCCGCCTGTCCAAGCGCAAACGCTTCGCATGGCGATGCTGCTTCCTATACCTAGAGGTATCATCTCTTTCTTTGGTCGTCAACAGTTTCCCTCCTCGCAACAAATTGTCGTTGGAATGAAACAAGGACGTCGCCAACCTTCTCCCCTAGTCATAACGACGATTTCGTGCTGAATCATATCATTTTGTCTACAGACGCCAGCTGCAAGGTGATACGGCACCCCACGTCGGGTTCAAGAGCTGGTCTGAGGGAGAATCTGGACTGAGGGTGTTCAAGATTTCTCCTTTACCCCCAACTGACGACCTGCTGCGCTGATGGCGCCGGTTATACCGTGCGAGTCGCAGTTGGAATCCGGTCTGTATTGCGCAAATGTTATGACGTTACGTCGATTACGATGTTTTGACGTGATTTCGTGTGTGGCTGCGGTGTCTAATCGCTCTCTGTGGTGGGTTGACAAGAGCGATATTTCGCGGTAGATTGGTTATGCTGTTCAGTCTACAATTGAGAACCTTATGGCAAACATCGTGGACCCGGCATGGTCCCGAGGTTTTTCAGCGACTACAGCGGCAGAGTAGCATGCTTTATCGATAGAACGCATGCTTTGAGAGAACGGCACAACGGCAAAATGGAATATGACACTCGGATGTTGACAGAGCGCGAGGGCAGGGACTAGTAATGGTGTGGAGGCCTGTAGAGAACGGAGAGGTGCACTGTTAGCAAGAGAAAGGTACCGGTCGTCTCCGCAGTGGTTGAACTCTGGTGAGGGGACCCCGAGGGCACCCCGGGACGGCCGACGTAGTAGTATACTGTACGCCGAAGCACGCTCACGAGTACGCGTGGTTTTGGCGAAATCAGATATGGGAGAGGGGGGCGTTTCCCTCATTGCAGTACGCGACACGGCTTATGAAGCTCTGATTTGGCGCTGAGCTGAAGCAAATATGTAAGCAAGGGTGTGTCCTACACTACTGTACATATTTCAGAGTAAAAACGAATTCCCATGTGTCGCGCAAGAGTTGAGCCAAAACCGCTCAACTCCTAGTTTATTACGTATGATCGCGCTCTATATATGCTGCCCATTAGGAAATGTCTGAGGGGGAAAAACTCCCACTAGTGGTGGGTGCCATTAGTGAAGCACGAGGGAGGAGAAAAATGCCCTGCATTGCTTAGATATTCTTGCTTTGTAGAATTAATAACGGAAAATGCTATCTTTGGCAGAGGGTAGACACGGGTTCAATCATTGCAAAAACACGGGGACGGGTTTATCGGTAGACCCAGTTACGGCCTGCGCAAAAGCAATGACCTATAACACGCGCTTTATTGGTAAATGTATATTTGTGTGTCTCTGTCTGCGATCTGCCTCAGATGTTGAAAAGACGATACAGCCGGTAATCGGCGGGAAGAATTCACGTGTAGGTCAGCAAACTTACGCTGCACGCGAGCGAGTCGGGGATTTTCGCTGAGAACGTGACCAGGCATAAGCTGGTCGTTGGGTTGGTCAACCAAGCCAAACGATGTTATCGGCGATGCGAAAGGCGTCTTACGGGTGCCTTTTGCTCGAGTAATTCAACCAAAATCGTAGCGAGGTTTGTCCGTGGACTTAGCTACGGTCTCCGCAAGCGCATTAAGCGACAGAACGCGGTGCATTGGTAAATATTATTTGGCGTGCCTCTGTCGGAGGTCTGGGCCATATATATTGAGAAGATGACACGGCCGGTGCTAGGGGAGAAACTTCACGTGTAGGGCGGCAGCCCCACGTTGAACGCGGGCGCGAGTCGGGGCTTCTCCCTGAGACCGTGAGTAGACGCAGGCTAGTCGTTGGATTGGTCAACTAAGCTAGACGTCTGTCCATTTTCGAGGTATGTGAAAGTTTCGATTGGTGCGGCGGAAGAGGGGTGCGGGTGCCTTTTCTCAAGCATTGCTACAAAAATCATCAGGAAAAGCAGTGAATATGACGATCTGTATATCTCCCCCGTCCGGGTGTCCAGCATGTAGTTGTTTATGCTGTGTCCAGGAGTTTTAGGCTGACATTCCTTTCCCCTGCGTGCTCGTCTACAGGTATCACACATGCGATGATTAGACTCTACGGCATGGCAATATATTATGCGTTCGTCAACTATCCCGGCAGCTGGTGCAACGACACATATCTGGTACTACACAACATGCCGGCTCATTAGGGTCATGACACAACAATTTACGAAATAACAATGATATAACAAGTTGGTGGCGTTCTGAGGGAATCCATACCGAAGGACAGTAACATGCCAAAAGACAAAGCCACCCCGACGTGCTTCGATCTCCCTCCGGCCTTAACTCCGCCCCGACACAAGATACCACGGCGACAACACCATCACGCACAGCACACGAGCACATACACATGTGCATATACCTCTATCTCCGCGCCTCCTGGCTGCCATGATGTATGCTCGTACAGCGTATAGTTATTAATAATTCTGCACGGAAGACCGTCGTCTCAATTTACCCACATTTCCTATGGTCTCTTGCAGCAGCACTGCCAGACAAAACACTAGCATAACCCCATCCGTGTAACTGCAAACTGCGACGACTTATATCTGCGACGCCGGGAGTGCTAACCCCCCGCCCCCCGCCCCCCGCCCCCCCCCGCCCCCCGCTATACAACCACCTATAGTTTCTAGAAATGCCTAGCGACCAGTGTCCATGGTTCTGCGTCTAGGTAAAGTCAGTGAAACTATGTGCATCTAGGCAAGGGGAGGAAGGAGCCCTCAGATTGCAGGGGCTACTTTGCAGACATTCAACAACCTCACTCTTAATTGAGTGTGAACTCCTGCGCGACGAACAAAACACGTAGTAGCCAATCTCGCCCGGACCCGGGCATGACCGTGTGTATGCTTTATCATTCTCAGAGCTTCCCTCCGCTTGGCCGACTATATAAACACAATGCAGCCACCCGTATCCCGTCTTGTCCTTGTCTGACTAAACGATGTTGGATTTACAGCAAGCTACACACCTGCACTCCCATGGACTCGTCGCTCATAGCCCACCACGACGACTCCGCGCCAGCCGACACCTGCAACCCAACCGCGAACGCTTCGTCTTCCGGGCCCTCTACCCCCACCACCAAGCTTCCCTCCAGCGCATACCTGCCACGATCCTTCCCGCCCCCGCCCCAGCTGTCATTGTCGAAGACATCGGGTTCGCTGCGACCAACACCCTCACGCGGGGTCCTCGGAGTCGTCCGACATCACCCCTACCCCACCCGCCGCACCTCCCGCCTCCCGTCTGGCGCAGCTCCATGGGCTGGCTTACCCGAGCCGGAGGCAATCGTACCGCGGCTCGCTGGATGAGCCGCTGACAACACTCGACTCCACGTCGCTGTCCGCGGCCGCTGCTGCTGCTGTCGCTGCCGGTGCCATCACTACTGGTGGACTATTGTTGTTGCGAGTTCGCGCCGAGGATGGGGAAGGGAGCGGCGGAGAGGCAACCTCAGTGTTATCGCTGCCGCTTCCGTACACACCGGTGCGGCCCGTCTCGTGCCGGCTTGAATGGGTTGATAAAAACTCCGACGGCGGCCGTTGCTGTTGCTGGCGTTTTCGATGCTGTCGCAGTTTTCAGGTTCTGCGGGTGCTGCCGCTGTTAATGACGAAGGCTATACGGTGTAGGTGGGGTTCAATTTGGGGCCTGTTTTTACAGTGTCTCGGAATCACTCGAGCGAGTGACACCCCCTTGTTATTTGTTGGTCTTAAGGTTGCCGTTTTCGTTTTGCTATATGAACACGCGCAATGGAATGGGTAGGTACGCTGCGCCAACTAACCACCTAAATATATTTTGTCAGTGACGCGTACGCAGTCACTCGCTCGTGCGAGCGGCCCAAACGCGGTAGTGGATAAGCGGGTACCTCCGCTGCGGTAGCCATGGTCTGCCGCTGCTGTTGCTGATGATGCTGATGTTGGAGCAGCTGCTGCTGTTGGTGTTGCTACCTCGATGCGCCACCTTCGAAGGCATCGTTTGAAGCGCCTCCTCTATCCGGGGAGGAGAATGCCACCGTCGACACAGTGCTAGCTAGAGCATCGAAGGCATCAGCCACCCCCCATCTATTGCTGTAGCCCGTGCGCATGACTACAGGCTGGTTCACGTTAAAAACCCCAAATTCATTCCCCGGCGAATGTCCACGCCGTTTTTTCGATTCAGACCGTGAAATTTTGCACATATATAGACTATATATAGACTATGTCTTCTATGTGTGCCCTTGGGAAGACCCCACCCGATGTTTTGTTTGTTTTGTTTTTGCCTGATTTTTCGTCAGTTAAGATTTTTGGAAATAGGTGGACAACCCTTAGCCCAAACATTCTCAGTGAAGAAGAAAAAAAAACGCCCGGAGGTCAAACCTCGGGATGGGCACGTAAAACACGTGTGCAAAAAAATTTCAGATTCCATCTCAAAAACGGCGTGGACATTTTTGACTGTTGTGCGAAAACATGAGATTACCAGGTAAGATACGTTTTTTCCTTCAAATGGCTTAATTTTAGTCTAGGACCCATTTTTTCTCTACTGCTGTAGACTGTAAGGTTCATGAACACATATCTAGGCAGATCAGATCTTCGATTTTTTCGCGAAAAAATCTGCAGGCATGTCTTGGAGTACCTCCAACCGGTTCGTGCAAAATGCGGCGCAACTCATTTTCTCGCCTCTCCGCTTGGAAAAAGCATGGACATATTATTATTACCGAGTATTATTATTTTTGCCCTCCGACAATGTAGCGTAGATGCCTTTCCGATATAAATCGAATATCCTTCCTTAAAGCAGCAGTAGCACCTAATATGAAGTCGAATGATCGCACCATAATGCAGTGGTATCTTCCGCCAACCATTCGCCCATTTCCTTTCCCCACATCTTCTCCTTTTATCTACTATTCCCTTTCCCTATATATTGTTGAAGAATTTGAAGGCCTGTGTATCATTAGTCGGTACGTGTTTTGCTCCTAAGGGACAGCCCGAGGCCGTTGAAAACAAAAAAACAGTCAAGGTGGCCCTGTCACCCTCTTCCATTGGTCATGGGGGCCCAGTAGTATGATACTGTACCAAATACTCACTCTTTGACTACTCGTGGAGATATCACGAGCGGCATTCGCGGGGGAGAGAATCTGTTTTTTTTACTTAAACCAGCTTGTTGAGAGGTACTACAAACTCGTAGTAGTGGTGTCGTGTGTAGCGGTCGCTAGCTTGGTCGCTTGTTGAGTGTTTTTGCCCCTAGCTGCAGCCAGCTGTTGTATCTGGGCCTGCATTGTACCCCAAGCTGGAAGACCTGGAGGTGTGCTGATGCAGGAGGAGAGGGGCTCGTTAGGCCAGGTCTTCGCCCATCGGGCACACCCCGACTTCCCCACGGAACACGGAGCACGGAGTCGTCGCCGGTGTTTCTGCAGTTCTGCATTCTGCAGCCATGGTTCGCGTTGCGGCGCAAATAACGAGCCAATCCCTTTGTTCTTTTCCCTTCTGCTGTCCAACGTCGGACCAATATTATTCGTTGTCTAAACCTTTGCGGTCTAATAAAGAGTCAATCAGATTGCGACATAGCTCTATGTTCCAGGCCGAAACCGTCATCTGGACGGAAGTCGAGAATCGGTTATCACAGGCTATACAGGCTGCACAGGAGGCAGGAGGGAACAAGACGTTTTTCGGTCTGCGAAGCCTTGGGACGCGAAGCAGATACACAGCCTAGGGGCATCGAGAAGCACGATGGGAAACCTATTCGTGAAGGAGAAGGACTGCTCGGAGATCAAGCCGACCGTCAAACGTCCGCAGGGGGTTGGGTGGAAGCCGCCCGGTGAGAGGTCGGGGGCTAAAGGGTACGAGCACGAGTACGAGTACGAGCACGAGTACGAGTACGAACACGAGTACGAGTACGAATGAGTACGTGTTTGTCTTTGGTTCAATTTACCGTTCGTTGCTGCTGCTGTACATGTTTGTGATATCCACATACCACCGTGCGCCGTGAGTTGATGATTTGGGTACAAACCCCGAAACGCCATCGATGCTGTCTTGTGTTGTGCTGGCTTGGTAATAGCCGCGCTGACTGTGGCTAGTGCCCTCGTCGCCGATACCATGGGTTGTTCGTACCTGCTGAAAGAGAGCCGTGAAAAATCGCACGTAGCATGCACTCGTCTGTGATAGACAACTACTGTATGATACCAGGTATATGGTCTACACAACGTGAGTGTGTCAGCTACTCGACGTCATGGTGTGGTGTATCATGAGATCGAAAACTTCGCACGAGATACTTTTTGTCGTTGCAAGCTGCGTGCGAGAGTAACTTCGATCGCATTTGCTACACGAACGGGGTTTATGACCTCGTGGAGGACGTGCAGCCGCTGGTAGTTCGTATTGACACACTACTATAGTCTATATATTTTTATATAGACTAGTCTAGACTATATATTTACCTGTGGGCCCGACGTCGTAAGTTTTGTACGAGTAGTGCTCGGTATATGTGCAAGTTGAGCATCGACGTTCTTAGTACAAATCACTAATCGGTCGAACTCATAGCTGGCTGGCGTACGGTGCCTATGTTGCACTTGGTACCTGCTAGTAGTCGTGAGAAAAATATGAAAACTGGGGTATCCGATTTAAGAGCGTCCATACAAAGAGAAAACAATCTCAAGAGCGGTCAAATCGACTTGCTACCGGTACCTCGCAGCTTGCAAAATTTTTGTATCGACTACCCATCGAGCGAACTCTTGGCTGACGTCACAGGCGAGGCGTCTTCGGGCACCGGAGCAGCACCCGCCGCGAGCTCGAAAGGGAAGCTCAACCCCAAGGACTTCATTTTCTCGGGGAAACAGAAGGAGGTATGATATCACACCCACGAGCACAAGGTTTTCGGGCTGTTTTCGCTGATGCTATAGTCTACACTCATAGTCTAGACTCTATATCAGTAGATCTGTGAGTCGGCACGTCTTTAGTCACCAACAATAGTTGTACCTGGTAGTTATTAGTCGGACTACACTATACGACGTAATAGTTAGTCGTTGCCTGGAGGTGCCAACTATTCGACTTATTGGGTGTACATGGTTGAACATAGATAGGAAGGTTTGTTTATTGTAGAGTGTACCGGTATTTTTCTTTCTTGGGGGCGCGCCTCCCTCGGCCGGAGACAGCTAGTTTGGCTTGCTTCGCTCGCTTGATTCAAGCCGGCAAGCCGGCTGGTCCTCGGCTGAGATCGCCAGTCGACTCGCGGACTAAAGCTAACTGTTGGCTAACGACACCTACCGAATAGGGAAATTGGGAAATGGTTGGCAGAGAGTCATACCTTGTACTGGTAGGAGAGATACTGCTGCTTTACGGAATGATCGTCGATTTATATCGGAACGGCATCTACGCTACATTGTCGAAGGGCAAAATAATAACAGTTATTACTTGTGATTCCGACGCGCCGCTACATGTTTCCTGAATGATGGGGATGATGGGGATGATGGGGGTGATGGGGATGATGGGGATGGGGATGATGGGGATGATGGGGATGATGGGGGTGATGGGGATGATGGGGGTGATGGGGATGATGGGGATGATGGGGATGATGGGGATGATGGAGATGATGGGATGATGGGGGTGATGGGGATGATGGGGATGATGGGGATGATGGGGATGATGGGGATGATGGGGGTGATGGGGATGATGGGGGTGATGGGGATGATGGGGATGATGGGGATGATGGGGATGATGGGGATGCTCAACCCCCCGGAATCGTCGCAATTTCACTAGTCTACTAGTCTATGTTACTTTTTAGTAAAAGTTCGTTGTATCGAGACGCGAACCGTCGAGGTAAGAAAAGGCTGAGTTATTCTCGCGATAAAAACGAAGGCACGTGGTCTAGACTATATATATATACCGTAGTGGGGGAGGGGGGAGAAGGGCCCGCTATGTTTGTGACCGCGCGGATCTGAGTTACTACTGGGAGGGAGAGGGCGAGAGTAGTGCGAGGGAAATAAATTAGATGGGAAGAAAAAGGTGCATGACTTGGCCATGGGATTGTTTCGTCGAGTAAAACGTTTTTTGTTAATGTTTTAGTCTATATGGCTTAGTTTGGGTAAGCTATTGATTGGTCAACCTTTTGCAAGTAAGTGGTCAAACGGACTGGTCTAATACCACACCAATAACCTTGACAAATAGCATCGTCGACGGGACATGGGTTTTTTGGGTCGTGGCTTCGAATCCCACCATCCACAATATATACGTATGTGATCTTTTTCAGACTTTCCCCATGTCGAACTTGAAAATACTCTTCCCGTTTTAGTCTACCCAGGAAATGAAACCGTTATATCCAGGAAATGAAACCGTTTGGATATTGACAGGTTCGCCCATATATCCGGCCGACCTGCTATCCCGCCGTTTCAGGGGGGGAGAGTGTTTTAAGGCTTAGTTTGGGTAAACTGTTGGATAACCTTTTGCAAATGGTCAAACGGACTAATACCCCAATAATACTTCAACACCAACCCCAAACCAGCTGTAGGGAGAGGTATATATATATCTATATATATATCAAAGTGAGGACGGAGCCTCAGGGAAAAAAAAAGGTTCAACTTTAACGCGGCGTGCGTCGGTCAAATTAAAGTGCAGTCGCCTAATAGCGTCATTTGGAGAAAGCAGCCTTTTGGGGGGGCTTCACAGGTGGAAAGGGACGAAAACGCGTGACCAATGCGGCAGCCTCGCGGCCTTCAATAGGCATAAAACAGCAACCCGGAAAATTGCCGCGTTTATTGGGGAGGAGCGCGATGTTTTTAGTTCTGGAACTGCTCTTCAAATGTTCCTACAGCAGTCGTTGTTAAACAGCATGCTCGCAGACACACACAGAGGGACCGCTGAGTCTAGACGGCCGCCGTCATCGCCGTGCGTCCCTGGCATACTGCTGCTGTCGTCGGTACGCGTCCTACGAGAAGGTACACAGTATTACCTCTTTTTGGCTAAGGTGCTCTGACCGACGGGGCTCCTAGATTTGATCAGTTACACCAACGCACTACGCAACTCAATTTGGAAACCCTTTGTGTCGTCCATAGGGTGTTTGAGATGTACCAACTATTGTGGGGTAGTTGGGTAGAAGTAGGTTATATAGGAAAATATATACCGGGTACCGGGGAAAATAATATGGGTATTGAAAACCGCCAGACGTCGCAATGCAAGGCCAACCCAACCCACGGTAAAAAAAAAAACAGCAAAAAAAATGGCGGGAGAACACACGTTTTCGTACATTTTTTCTTGTTTTCGTTTTTTTCTAACCCGATTTTGTTTCGTGGGTTGGCTGTCCTCGGGTTGTGACATTGGTGGGGTTCACTATTACTTTCGCATGTTTTCCAACCCAACAGAGGACATGCACATGCTACGGGGGGTAGAGGCCGGGGCTGGCCAATCAGATGGCGTCCTGGAGCCATTGATTGCGGTCACTGAAATAGAAGAAGTACCCCGAGGTCGACCACAAAGGCGCCGGGTATACCCGATTTTGGCCACTAGTGTTGTTTTTAATGTTTCCCAAAGTGTTGCACACCCTCTATCGCTGTTTAATGTGTTCGTGTGAGGGTACGATAATAGTCATCGGGTTGTATTTCACTTTTTTTCATCAAAATGCGTTTTTTTTTGAGGAGGGGGGTGAGGGATGGAGCGCTCTCTTCGCGCAATAAACCTCTACGGAAACGAGGTGCGCTAATAATACCGCACTATTAGCACATAGAACGCATAGTTTTGCTGGTGACTCGTCTCTCTATAACTATGCGACTTGCAAACTGATGGGAATATGGATTGCGCATGTATATACCGTTGCCTCTGTTTTCCTTTTATGTGTGTGTCCCTCCCGTCAAGGTGTTCGTAAAGGAGCCCGGAAGCATCGGAGGACAGCAGTTCATCGTGGAGGAATGCTCCGAATGCGACGTGTATCTGCTGGACCACACGGCGGCTCTCGCCATTGACATGTGTGTCGACTGCCGAATCTTCGCAGGGCCGTGCGAATCGAGGTATATACATGATACGAGCAAGGTCTTGCGGCCTTGGCTCATTGCGCTGCCGTTGCCTCACGGTAGTACCGGTCTTTCGCCCATCGGGCGAATCCTTTCACATATTACCACAAAAATTATCCCCAAGCTAACTGCAAATGGAATGGTAGTGGTCCCGCTATACGAGCAGTGTCGGTGTGTGCCAGCCGGAAACACCGGCACTACAGCGGCAACCGGCACTACTCTGCATACTCCCACTGCTTGCTGTTCCCATATGTGCCAAGCGATTTCACAGGCACTATATCGGGCAACCGGCACTGCTCAACCGGCACTATAGAGGGACATGTACTGTGATGTATCACCAAGAACGTCGATGCAGTTGCAAAGGGGTCAGAGACTACACACGACACAGACATGGAAGTGTGCGGGTCTCGAGTAAGCTTCGTGCGTACCCGCCCTCCGGAGGACTAAAAGCAGTGTTCGACATCCTGACCCGCTGTATGTACGTACGATAGCTTCCGATTCGCGCTGTGTATGAGTACCACTTTGTTGTTGGCCTCGAAGAGGCG
Organism: Undaria pinnatifida; assembly: GCA_012845835.1. Classification (NCBI taxonomy): domain Eukaryota; class Phaeophyceae; order Laminariales; family Alariaceae; genus Undaria; species Undaria pinnatifida. The sequence continues at coordinate 8,632,888 of JABAKD010000011.1, forward strand.
TGCACAGCAAGGTATTGAGGGGGTGGTTTCCACATGTTCTCCGGTTTGACCGATGGATTGGGACTCCAGGTGGTTGATTGCTGTCATCGGCGTCTGTTCACGGGACATTTTGTTTTCGGGCGAGAGCGGCTGAACAAAAAGTTTTGTTCAGTTCGTTGATGTTACCTAGACCGCAGACGCTAATTTGAATAAATAGCATCAGAGAATGTCCTGCCGTTGCGCGGAGAAGACCAACTTACGTATCGCACGGTCGACAGGCGCACGACAGACACAGTGTTTATTATTACCTTCCTCCCATGTCTCGCTCTCTTCCCCCCCCTCCCTCCCTCCCTCCCTCCCTCCCTCGGCAAACCTCCTCCTTTGCAAACACCGTACACAGCGTATTCATTCGGGACTGCAAAAATTGCACAATAGTGGTGGCTTGCCAGCAGTTCCGCACTCGAGACTGCTCGGGCTGCACCTTTTTCCTGTTCAGCGCAACGCAGCCTGTCATTGAATCGTCGGTAGACCTTCGCTTCGCGTGCTACACCCTCGATTACTTCAGGTACGGGGGTGGTTGCGGTCGTGAACGTACAGGTTACGAAGAGAGTGCACGTAGCGTTTATGACCTCCCTCGCTTAAACCCTCTAGAGTAGCAAACTGCAGAAACGATTGTATCGAAAACGATTTTATACTTCGTATGATAGTAAATAAAACTTCGACGCGCCCGTTTCCAAGTAGTTAGGGCCGTTCCCTCTACGAACGCAAAGACGTCACGAATATTGACAAAATGTCACGATTCCTGACGTTTTGAAATTATGATAATTCATGTTTTGAAAAGAAAAAAGAAAAAAGAAGGTCGCGAATTTTTGTTGAAAGCCCTGACATCATATTATTGTGGGATATGTCAAAACGATTCAAAGTTTGGATTTTTGGATTCCTTGACAAAAAATGCGACGTTTCGCGAAAAAGTCGCGTTTTTATATATCACGATTCTTCCTGACATTTTTTTCTAATGGTGTTCGTTAGGATCGGCCCTCGGTAGTCCCCCCCCCAAAAAAACGTTGGTGGGAATTAACTACTGCAAGAATCTCCCCCTCCCCCAAAAAAAAATCCTAAACATTTATTCCAAGTAGTTAGTCCCCCGGAAAATAAGCTGGTGCACATCCACCCCCTGCCACTTGATATTGAGAATATTTATACAACACAGACGTTCACCCCGGCTAGAACCATTCCATGGTCTATATGGGTACGTAACAACGAGTATATCGATTGAAAAAAAAACAGTAATGAGATTCCAATGGCATTGACTTTGGGCCGTAGATTCTCAGTTAAAGAGCCCCGCCAATCCTTCCAAAATTGCTTTGGTAACAAAAAAAATGTTACGCTTGTCGTAACACGCTTGTTTACGCTTCTGACCCCCCCCCCCCCCCCGTCCCCTCCAACTCCAACCGCTGTGGCTCATACGCAGCTTCACAAGGAAGCTCTCCCCCCCCCCCCCCCCCCCCCCCTCTCAACTCCAGCCGCTGTGGTTCATGCGCAGCTTCCCAAGGACGCACGCTAGGTTACCTATGTATCGTTTTTTTTTTATGGGGTTCTTCAGTTGAGGAGGTCTTTGGCTTCGAAGGGAAACCTTGATTAATTCCACAAAAAAACTAAAAGGAGCAATCCGATGAACACACCCGTCCGTGGCCCCAGCTATAAAAAAAAAAGAAAACGTTCTAAGAAAACGCTCTTTTTTTGTTTTTTGCGAAACAAGAATAACCAGCACCATTCCCACGATCGGGCCAAGAGGCGTTCTACGGTATCCCCCCCCCCCAACACTTTTCTTTAACGAAGTCGCCGGTTTCAAAACCAGCTCCCGGGCGTATTTCCTGCAATACGGCGTCCCTTGACACCCCGACGCCGTCATCTTTCGACAGCCCTTTGCCAAAAAGAAAGTATGTGACAGATGTTTTTCGAATAACATCCTTCCTCGTGTGAAGCAGCCATGAAACGGTCGTAAAAAAGAAAATCGCTGGTTTTTCAGGGGGGGGGGGCTATCGTAGAATCAGTCCTAAGGAGCCCCTTGGCCTTTTCAGAAAAATGTGCTATGCCAAAAAGTGGTATAGCTTAGAGCCTCGATCGTAGCACACGCGTCCATACATCCCATCCCATCACACCCCACCCATCCCATCCACTCCATCCATCCCATCCACCCCATCCATCCATTCATCCATCCATTCACGCGCGGCTTTCCGATTGTGCATTCATACTGCATACACCCTTGCCGTTCAACCTCACGGCCAAACTGATATTAGGATGAAAAATAAATCGAGCTTGAGCTTGTCGTCCGAGTCGGGTTTTTCGTGTAAGCGCCGCGGTCTCGAATCAAGCCAGCTGCCCTATCGTCTTCCACCCCCGATGCCGCGCGCGCAGCCTTGCAGGGCAGTTTGCTGCGGCCAACCTCTCGGTGTGGAACAACAAGTGGAGCCAGATCTTCAACTTTACTGGAGGCGAAGGGGACTGGTCGTGCCTACCGCAAGGATCGCACCACAGGTCACAAGCCAAACCGCCACCCGTACCAAACCGCACCCAACCGCACCTAACCAAACGGCACCAAACGGCACCGCATCGAACCGCACGAAACCGCACCGCACCACATCGCACCGCACCGTAACAAACCGCAACAAACCGCGCCAAACCGCGTCACACCGCACCGCCTAAAAAACACAACAAACCGCACAAGCCGCACCGCACCGAACCGCACCAAACCGCACGACACCGCACCACACCGTACCAACCCGCATCAAATCGCAGCGCATCGGACCGTGCCAGTAACGAACCACAACAAACCGCACCAACCCGTATCACACCGCACCGCAACAAGCCACAACAGACCGCACACACCGCGCCATGCCAAACCGCACCAAATCAAACCGCACCACACCGCACCAACCGGCACCAACCCGCGACAAAACCGCAGCGAGCCTTACCAAACCGCGCCAAACCGCAACAAATCGCACCGCATCACACCGGAACAAGCCGCAACCAAACGCAACGAACCACAACGAACCACAACAAACCGCACCGAACCGCTCCAAACCGCTCCAAACCGCGTCAAACCTCAAGTAAAACCGCAACAATAGACCCTTCACCAGGCTGCGCCGAACCTAACCGATTCTCGGCTGACGTGCCCGAACCAACCATTCTCAATTGTGACCGCCGTGAATACTCGTGCTGCTGAGCTGCAGGTGTTTTCTTGACGCCGAGGATATATTTTTCTCTGTTGATGTCGGTAGTAGACTTTGCCGGAAGCAGTCGTTCTTAAAGCAACCGTGAGAGCGAACATAATGGCCGCAGGAATTCCATTGCTACAGACCGAGGACGAAGTTGGACATTCACAGTGTCTAGGAGACGACGTACACGCCACCACTGAAGGAGTTCTTGCTTTGGACCAGGCAGGGGTTTCCTTGCGCTGTGTCCAGCACATGAAATTATGTTTTTCTTGTGCCTAGTATATGTGTTGTGCAATTGTCGAGAGCCAAGATAAGTCAACTCTACTATGTTGTTTTCTTGAGCTTTGTCGCGTTCTGTGTAATACGTGGTTTCTTTCTTGGATCCGAGCAGGGATTTCGCGAAGAACTGCTTGCCGGAAGCCGCGAGGCAACGAGTGGGGTACACCGAAAACACAAACGGAGCTGTTGTGCCCCTCACTGGTGAGACGTGAAAGCCTTCAGGGTGTCCTGTATTCCTGGAAAAAGGGAACACTTGAAAATATTTGAGGCGTGTATATAATGAGGATGTTCTCGTTTGGATCAAATATCGGTCAATCTACTGTAACGTCGGCGGTTTGTGTCCTCGAGCAATTTGACACCAACGGAGCAGTTGCCTCCCTCCACGGTGAGGAGCGGACGCCTTCATGCTTTTGTACGCGCCTGGCAGGGATTACTGGAAGATTCGTGGCATGCACGAGATTGGACACATGGGTAAAAGATCGCGGAAATGACCTCCGGTATCCTTGGAAAACATTTGTCGTATTTTGCTTTCCTGCGAGGTGTGCGCGTGGCTCTGAGAGCATCTCTGACAGCAAGTCTGCGAGAGGCGCAACTACGAGAGAAACGCAGTCGGCAAGCCCGCCAACACTCGTGCTTGAATGTACACCAACAGTCATGAGATAAGCGTCTGCTTCAAATACGCGTTCCGGGCAGGCATGAGGTACCTGTTCTAAGAAGCACACGTTGTCGACGAAAAAAAAAAAAAAAGAGCGCACGCTCATGGGTAAATGCGTGAACAACTAACAAAATGTCGCCATCTAGAAACTCGGCACAATTTTTTCCGCAATGGTGATATTTTCACGCTTCTTGTTTCAAATGTTATTTTCAAGACCCTTTTGACATTATCGCATTCGTCTTTGTTTTGATCGCTATATACTCATTCGTGACGCATGTTTTAGACCTTCCCACCTGTATCTCCTGTTTCCTCATTCCGTTCGGGTGTAACCTCTCGTCTCCACGCCTGCACGATTATCGACCAGCCGGCGTTCGAGGCCTGGCGTCGTCGGAAGAGACATGTTTCGTGGTGATTATGCCCAAGCACGTCGACTCCGTCTTGGGAAAACTCTTGGCTCGGGGGGGCGGGGACGGTGGAGGTGATTCCCCGCAACCTTCGAAGGCGGTGGCGCCTAGGCTGCTGAGAACGAAGCTCTTCCGCCCTCAACTGGTGGGTCTCATGGGAAATGTTCGGAAATGGTTTTGGACGGGGTGGGGGTCAGGGAGAGGGGGAGGGCTACGGGAGGGGGGTGGGGGGGTAGGGGGAGAGTAGGGGTGGATGGGCGGTGGCGGCGCCTTAGCTTCTCAGAACGAAGTTCTTCCGCCCCCAACTGGTGGGTTGGACGTGCGGAAGACGTGGTGGGGCGGCAAGGGGGAGACGCGGGGTGTACGGGGCGGAGTGCACTCGATATTCATGCATGGCCGTAGTCGTATGACCATAGACCCTCGCACTCCTATTATGCCGGGACGGAGATGTCGCATGTCGGGGTTTTCACCCACCAGGTTCACCAGCCGCGAAGCGTCGTGAGGTGTGGGGGGCAGAGGGGGGGATCGGGCCAGCAATGGGCGGGGGGGGCGGGGGCGGGGGCGGGCGGGAGAGGTAGGGCGTGGGTGGGCGCTACAGAGCCGAGAACGGGGGAGGGGGGGGGGGGCGCAAGGCCAACCTGTTCTTCCGCCTAGATCGCAAGTTTTTGCTGCAGTGTCGTCGCCGCCGATACCAACACACATCTCTCGCATTTTTTTTCAATTTCTCACGCGGCTCCACTATCGATAGGTTTATCCGGAGACGCCGCTTCAGTCTCCGCGCATGTGGTGACGGACAAAACGTGATTTTATGCAACATGTCATTTAGAGTGGGAGAGTACCTATTTGAGGAACCCAGCCTTCGTAAGAAAGACATCGTGTGTTAGGACATTAAAAATAAACCATGCAAACGCGAGCGAGTCGCTCGAGGGGGGGGGGGTCCGCTGAGAACGAGTGCAGACCAAAGGTGATCGTCGGGCTGGTCAACCAAAGCCAGAAGGTTGTGCGTTTTCTTGCCCCTCACCGCCCTTGATTTCCTCACATTTCTCACACACACGGGCATGCACACGCACAACGACCTTGCTGAGAAGGATGACAAACACAGGATAGTGGCTGGGTTGGTCAACCAAGTCAAGACGCTTGTGCCTTTTCGTTCTAACCCCCCCCAACTTTTCCGTTGTCCAAATAACCCACACACGCATCCGCACCACACACTCAAAAACATGCAGGCCCAGAGCAAGCCTTTCTTCGCAGGAGCTCCGGACGCCCTGATCGCTCTCGCCTCGTCCTCCCCCGTCCTGGGCATGCAGTGGGCCGGACAAGGGAGCAAGGAGGCCGCGTTTGACTTGCTTGTGGCCTCCGGTGTTGTTGCTGCCGCCGCGACCGCCGCCCCCACCCCCCCTTCCAACACGGCCGCCGCCCCCGCCGCCGCCTCCGCTGCCGCCGACGCTTCGGCCGAACAAACGGATGGGGGTACGGAGGGGGGAAACAGCGAGACGGCAGTGGTAGCCGACGTGAAGGGGCAGGGTGGGGGGTCAACGACGGAGTTTTACATGGCGGTTGACGCGAAGGCGTCGTCGGCCAAGGCTAAGGTTTTCTTCGACCAGTGGGGGGAGGACAAGGGCACCTCATTAGCCGGCTAAAATGCCACCCAATGATGTAGCAGGGGGAGCGGGGGCGGATATTCGGTGTATAAGAGGGCAAGGGGGGTTCTCATTAGCCGGTTAAAACGCCACCCAATGATGTAAGCGGGGGGGGGGGGGGGGGGTCTATTGAAGGAAAAGGGGACCTCGTTAGCCGGCAAAATCGCCACCCAATACTGCCTCCCAATGATGTAGGAGGGGGGGAGGGGGGGTCTATTGACTGGTGTGCGACCACTGTTTGGCCAATAGGCGATCTACTGGGTGGGGTGCGACCAATTGGCTAGTGTGCGACCTATTGGCCAACGTGCGGCCCATTGAATGATGTACGGTCCATATACAAGGCGGAAAATGAATGTTTATGTACATATGCTGCTGTGCGGCCGGAGTATTTATGTTGGCGTTATCCGAGAGTTGCTTGCAGTTACCGCGTTGTTGATTTTTTTTTGTGGCGGGCGCCGGATTCCGACGTGTAGAGGAAGATAAACATACACGCCTCACGGAATTTTGCATGCTTGCGGCGCTCGGAAACCAATCACAGCTGCTGCGGGAAAAACGCTAAAAAAGTACATTCTGTCACGTACATGTTTCGAGGCTGCTGAAATGGTATTGACCTTTTTTGGGACTAAAAAATTGATATCGATCAATCACCCCGAGTAGCCCGTGCGCGCAGCTGTAGGAGGGCTAGGATCGTGATTTGTCTGTGCCGGACGCCACCTTATTTGAGTTTCTTGTTCACACGGCGTACCGGTCTTTACCGTTCAAGTCCAAACGGTTGCTTGCCCTGTGATCCTCTTTTGGTTGCTGTGTCACCTCTCCAACCGAAATATCACACGGGGGTCAAGATGAGATGCGCACGTTCATAAGAAAAAGAATACTAAAAACACGTTCACAGCAGCAGCAGCAGCAGCGGCAGCGGCAGCAGCGGCAGCGGCAGCAGCAGCAGCAGCGGCAGCATCGGCGGCATCAGCACCAGCGACGCGGGGTACACCACACGCCGTTGGGGAGACGAGAACGGGCGGGGGCGGTGCACGCGCGCGGCACCGACCATAATTTTCACGGGGGGAAAACAGATGTCGAAGAATGAGGACAATAGGCGCCGCCACTCGCCACGAAATCGAAACCGCTCGCTCGTTGACGGCCTTCGATGCGATCGTCCGTCGTTGATGTCCTTCGATGCAAGACAATCATGCATTATATCCTTCTTTCTCTTTCTCCGTGCCTAGACGTGACTCAGGTCCGGGGTCACTGCGCACACTCTTCTTCCCCCCTCCCCACTACGCTACGTGGCTTCATTTTATTCACTGCAAGAGGTATACCGTTTTGTGGCGTTGACCCGGGAGTGAAATTGGAGGTACCCCCCTACCGTAGCCTTGATCTAAGAGGTATACCGTTTTTTGGCGTTGACTTGGCAGTGAAATCGGGGGTACCTCCCTACCGTAGCCTTGATCTAAGAGGTATACCGTTTTTTGGCGTTGACTCGGGAGTGAAATCGGGGGTACCCCCCTACCGTAGCCTTGATCTGGCGGGAAGACTGTGGACAGCCCTTTCTTCACTCAACGACGAGTATCGAATGAATTACTTCGACCAGCTGAGGAGGTGAAACGTTTTCCGCAAGGAAGACGTTATTCCTGCCGCTGGAGTATACTCGTACATACTTCGTGCATATTAGAAGCAGTACAAGGGTCGTTCCTGATGAACGCAACAATTGTCACGGGAATCCCGAAAAAAAAAAACGTGACATTTTCGCGAATCGTGATACTAATAAGATTTGTCCGGAATCCAGACTTTGAACCGTTTTTGACATGTCTGTTCCGTAAAGATTGATGACATGCGAGGAAATCTTCCTGCTGGCATACAAAACGTGTGTTTTTTTTCTTCTACGCACGTGACTTTTCAGAATTTCAAAAAGTCAGGAATCGCGACATATTATCAAAGCATTCGTGACATTTTTGCGTGACCCTTTTTTTTTTCACACACATCTACTTTCCAGTTTCTGGACAAGCCGCGGTCACAGGTGTCGTCCCTTCTCCCCCCCGGTTCTTGCCTTTCAATTTTATCACGCATAGGGTTCAGCAATCCCACTGCTCGTCGATTTTGCATCAAGTGTTGCTAACTCACGCTCTCGCGCTCTCCGCAAGTCAACTTGTGCACATGAAAAAGTCCCCACGAATTCATACGAGTATGCACTCGGGGGGATTCGAACTCACGAAACTGACCTATACCAGGGTCGAGGATAACCTGATACGCCACCGAGGTGACGCTTAGCTCTGTTGAAAGAATCTGATAGTGTACTATAGATATTTTTGCGCGAACATCAACAAAACACACATGAAAAAAAGTAGTTTTGAGTGGCTATATATTCACGTGTTTGGGGGCGAGCTGCTCAGAATTCGTGAGCAACAACTTCTTTCTGCAGCTGTATAAGGAGGGCTACAATTTACAATCCATTGACTCTTTCCGATCTACATCCAGTCTCTTTACCACTCCCCACCCCCCATGCGTTGGGGGGAAAACACGCTTGGAGCATTATTAATAGAGTAAGGGATGTTTTTTTACTTTGACAAAAAGTGCACACAACATCTCAGACAGCTATTAATAGCTGCCGATCTATCTAATAATACCTATATCAGATACATTGGTTCCTAAACACATTCATTCGTACTACTAGTACTAGCATTCTATAGGACTACGTACTCGATATAACCGCAGAAGGTTTCGTCCTGGAACTAGACTATATCACTAATTATTATTTTTGATGTTGGAGGGAGACGACATCATCATCCACATTCGATCCTGTACTTTGATGTGCAGATATGTATTGGTATCAGAGAGCGCATATTCAATCCTCGAGAAATTTTGATAGATAGAAAGTGCAGATGGTACGGCTCCCACCAGAAATCATATACTCAGTATAATATGAGCTACCTGTAGACCATGCAGATTCTCCCTGAAACATCTATATTATAGATCACTAAGTGGGGGTCGGTGATCTATCTGTCCTTCCTTCGTGTCAATAACGTGTTAACCAGCATGTGTATATGTTGTCTTGGTCAGGAAATAACCAATTCCAGGATAGCAGCGTGTCGCCCGTCTCGCCTCGGGCACCCACACCACCGTGTCGCCAACATCGACGAAGGACAGCTGACTTTTTATTTTTTTCCGGCATCTTACGACCGCATCGCTGTAAAAAAAGGGTAGCGTACACAAACAACATATGATATGCTACCTGGTATACCTGGTGGCACTGGTACTCATATCTGGTGTACATGATATGATACGCACGCATGATGAATTAGGAAAAAACAATCACTCACGCGATGGCCTACAAAATAAGGTATGATTTGCCCATGCATGACGAAATCAATCGCTCTCCGCCAAGCGTCAACCAAAAAGCGGCCGGCTCAGCCGCGAACACGCCCAAATGCACCCCTCGGAAAGAATAAAAGCAACAAGGACGGTTGAGCACGCGACGCACACAATACGGCCGCTCATGGCCAAGAGCGACTCGCATACCTCCACCCAGCCACGCAGGTCACGCCCCGCACCTGCCCCACCGCACCCTCTCAGAGCACCCCCCTTCCCCAACCCGCCACGCCATGTCAAGGATCGATTCCCGGTATCCTACATACACACACGGAAGCATTATTTGTGTTCCAAGAAACCAGTACGGCCGAATAAAAAGGACCAAAGACAATATCATACTGCACGCTCCCTCCCTCTCTCTCGTACCAAGAAAAAACACATAGATACCCCGATGGTTGCGACCTCGAACAAAAATCGACACCGTACCACCCACAGGCGGCGGGCAAAACCACACACACCGTTTGTTTGCTGCGAGTACTATTATACTCGTGAGCTACACACTCGAATTACCGCCCCCTTCAATCGAACGCCCCCCCCCGTCTTCCAACCCTCTTTTGCTACGAGTAGTCGTGAGCTACACGCTCGAGTTACCGCCTTTCAAACGAACCCTCTCTCCTTCGCCCACAACCCCTGTTTGCTTGCTGAACTACACGCTCGGGGTCATCAACCCTGTCCCATCCTCCGCCCCCCCCACTCTCCACCCGCCCGACTTTTTCACCTCTCTTTGACTCCAGCCGCATCTACAGCCGTATTTTCGGTGACAAATTTCTTGAAATTGATGTAGGATATTTGCGGTAAGTATAGTATGGGTGCCCCAGCAACACGGACGGTGTGGTGAGCCAGAAAAATATGGCAACGTTATTGGGGGAAGTCCGCGTTACATTGTCACTGCAGGTTAAGAGCGGAATCCCCCAGTCGCGCCAAGCGATTTTGACCGCCTTATATGGGGACACAGCCTTAAATGGGAATACCGCCTTATATGGGGATACGGCCTTGTATGGGGATACCGCCTTACATGGGGATACCACCTTATATGGGAATACCGCCTTATATAGGGATACCGCCTTATATAGCGATACCACCTTATATGGGGATATCGCCTTATTGGGGGACTCCTACTACTTTGGTAGCAAAGAGTTCACAGCAAGAACCAACTTTAGGACAAAAAAGACGGTATTAGGAGGGGGGTGGGGGTGGGGGGAGATGATTCCTTGTGCGTTAAATGGGTCCTTTTCAACAGACCCGCGTTTTGGGTGCAAACCACCCCTGGGTGGAGCAATAAGACTGCCTAATTTTTCGCAACTTCAAAACGGGGAATTTGCTAAGGTCGACGCAAAAATAAACGAAAAAAAAATAGGAACAAACGCCGCCGAACCGCAGCATATACCGTACGTAAATCAGATCAAAAGCCTCATCCCCAAGCAGCTCCCCAGCAGAGTGGATACTCTATCGACCCCCCTCCCCCGCCCTCTCAGTTCGCTTCACCGATCCCCCCCCCCCCCTTCTTTTTGTACGCCCTCCCCCCTTCGGTCGTCAATACACTCACGCTACAAAACCAATGATGCGGTCAAAAAAAAAAAGAACACAGAAACAAAAAAAACAGGGGAGCAAAAAAAACGTCGACCCAAATTGAACAAAAAAAAGATCGTACAACAATATCACGGTCTTGTTCATCCACCATGTTCAAGCAAGTTTAGAAAACAAGCAGCGGAACACAGCATGCCAACCAAAAACAACGAGACTTAACCTTCTACCAATCCAACGAACAAAACAGACCATCTAACGGAGGGAGGGGGGGGGGGGGGGGGGGGGTTTCACACCGTTCAGCGACGGCTCTCATGCATGCGCCCCGGACATCTAAAACGTCGATCTGTCTCTTTCGTCACGAACTTATGTTGTATCCCTTACCCTCGTCGCGTAACAAAGCAGTACACAAAAAAACACACCCCTGGTAGTAGCAGCAAATATGCAATTAGGAGACCGCTCGTTTCGGGCGCGTGTGGGCTCTTTTCGCCATATCCAGCAAATACGCTACTACTAGAAGACCCCTCGTTTTGGGCTCGTTTAGCCATATTATACTGTTGTTAACGTACGGGACGGTCAGTCAAGGAGGTCAAACCGCCGTCTCCTACACTTTCATTCTTGACGGTGATACGTGTCATAGCGTCGGGGGCGGCCATGCTGGGTTTCATAACCTCGGGTCTCACGAGCATCCCCGTCACAAGCAACAAGAAACATCCTGAAAGAAGCGCGCATACATCTCCGTTCCCCTGTGGGTTGGCCGAAACACGCCTTCCATCCAACACATACCCCGTGGGAAGGAAAGTCGGTGTAACATCCTCTATTGATTGAGCAGCCAGCCAAGTAAACAATGGGACATTCTGGAATGTCGGAATGTACCCAGTCGTTGCTGGCGCTTTAGAAAAAAACACAAACGACAGCGTTCATTTATGTCTTCTGGGTAAAAAATGATGTTGTTGTTCTCACATTAACTCATCGGCATAATCTAGTCCGTGATCACATGACAGGCTTCAATAGCTCTGGAGTCTCAAGAACATCTCTGAGAACAACAAAAAAAACGCACGGTATCCACGCGATAAAAAAGAAACCTGGTACGTGGCGGAACCGCAAAAAGAAAGCTCGAAATCAATGGAAACGTGGGAAAAATGACAAAAAACAAACAAGCGAGGAAAAAAGAAAAAAATGGCTGCTTGTATGTCCACCCTACCTATGCCCGCTCAACCATCCTTCATACCTTTTGGCACAATCACAAAAAAATAGCCCGCAACAGAAGGCATTTACACAAGAAGAAAAAACTCGCACGACAACCATACCTCTCGTCGTCCCCCATCTCCTCCAAAAAACACCCCAACTCATAAAAATAATGCGACATTAAGAGACACCCCGAAAGATAAAAAACACGAGAAGGACCGTTGTACGTTCGAAAGAAAAAAAAACGAAAATACACTATCGATAAGAAAAAAAAAACAGTCCGTCTCCAGATGACAAAAGTAGTGCCAGGTAACGGAAAAATCACTATCGCCATGGTTATTTCCCGTCGTTGTCACTATCGCCATCCCACTTCTTCGCCTTCCCATCTGACTGCTGCCGCCACCCACCTGGTTTCAAAGACAACAATCTCTGGGTGCTTAAGTCTAAGCCACAACCAAACCCACCCGCTTGGTACCTTAGCCACTCTCCAAGCATCTGGATACTTGACCCGCCCTAAGAGCCACCTGCCTTCAGCTACCCTCCGCTACCCGCTGGGTATTTAAGCCACCAGTCTAAGCCACAACCAAAGCCACCCCCGCTTGGTACTTGAGCCACTCTCCATGCGTCTGGATACTTGACCCGCCCTAAGAGCCACCCGCCTTCAGCTACCCTCCGCTACCCGCTGGGTATTTGAGCCACCACCCCTGCTGGGTGCCAATGCCACGCGATGGATGCCTCATTTAAGCCGCCATCTACTGGCTACACATGCCACCCGCTGAAAGCCTGACCTAAGCAACTCGGGTGCCTAAACCACCCCCGCCGCGTGCCTACGCCACCCACTGCATGCTTGTGCCACCCGTTGGGTGCCCAGCGTAAGTCGCCACCGAACTCTCAAAACCGACTACAATGAGCTAGCTCTTGGCCACGACGTCCATATCCTCTTGTGCGGTAGTCAAGGTCACGTAACCTGTCAGAAGGCCATAAGGAGGGGGGTGGGGGGGGGGGGGGGGGGGGGGAGGAGAAAGTGGCGGCGTGTTAAGATCAGGGGAATGATACAATATCATTGGTAAACCCGAGTGAGCTATACGCATGAAGACAAAAATAAAAAACAAAGTCACCGGCGTTTTCGAAAGAACAAAAATAGCACAATCGGTGTTGTTGTCAAGTCAAGCACAACGAGCTTAACCCCTTTACAACTGGAAACCCGTTTTTGGGGACAAATTTACTTGGATTTAGTATAGGGAGGGGTTCGGGGGCTTTAAAGGGTTTAACAGGGGGAGGGGGTTAGGTAAAACAATCTTGGTTTCTGCTCTATATTCAGAAAGTACAAAACAAAACAAAAAACAGCGAAAAAGAGCAAAACAGATACAGTATTATGCCTACTGTAGATAGACTACAACGAAAAAAACAAAACAGAAACGTTCTCGGATTGAAGTAAACCTAGATAAAAGAAAGACTAAAAACACACAGAAACAGTGTTTGTGCAGAAACACAGAAACAGCGTTGTAGAAGAGCTGCACATCGGTAGGCTCCACTCTTTCCGGGAGTGAACCGTTCTCTCACCGGACAAGAACAGATCGATGGGGACCAGGGCCTTCTGCGACAGATCCACGGGGGCTTCGTACATCTCCATGCTCACCTCCTGAAAAATATTAACGTTGTCACGACGGAAAAAGGCAACAACACAGAGGACGGGAAAAACAATCAACAAAAAGGAGGTTACTTCGCTGGTTACACAAACGAATGACGCGATTAGAGCAGCGGCGGTGTGGGGGGGGGGGAAGGGGGGAAACATGTCCGTGGTGATACACATAGAAAATATGTCACGAACAAAACAAAAACAAAAAAACATGAAAAGACTCGATGGGACGAAATACGACACAAAGAGACGCACGCAAGGTCAGCCACGCAACTCGAACAACTCGATCAAGCGGCGTGGGGGAGGGATAAACCGTGGTAAAATCAACCTCTTTACTTTGCATGAAAAAAGCAAGGCAAGGCAAGGCAAGCCAAATCGAAACAGAACAAAGTAACCCAAAGGAGACCATACTGACGCAAACCCAAGCCACCCAAACCAAACAATGAACAGAACGCAAGTCTCGCAAGCTAGGGAGCGTGGCAGGACGGGAAAATACCGTCACCAACGCCCTTTCAACACCCCTTCCCTCCCCCTCCTACCAAAAATGGCTATGCATGACATCATTACCCTCTGCCCCCCACCGAACCTGAGAGTTCATGGTGCTCTTGTTGACATGGATCATGCCCCATCCCAGCTCCCTCACGCTACCCCCGCCGCTCCCATTCACCGCCTCCGCGCTCTGGTCCTTTACCATGAACACCAAGCGCGTTCCAGGCTCGAGGTTTTCTACTGGGTTTTGCATGTGGTAAGCAGCCGACCACCAGAGGTAGTTCGGGCGGCGCACCACGGGTGCGCTCGCGTCTTGAGCGGCCTCCACCTGGTTAAACGTGGGTTGGGTTGGGTTGGGTTGGGTTGGGTTGGGGTCGGGTTGGGCTGGCTTGGTTTTGGATTATAAGGTTTAGTAGGCTGGGGAGGGTTGGAAGTGGGATAACCTGGAGCGGGGTGGGGGGATTATGTCGTGCGGGTAGCGTTGAGTTGGGCAGGGGTTGGGTTGTGTCTGAGCGTAGTGTTGGGGTAAAGGTTGAAATCGGACGAAACAGGGTAGTACACGTCGTGCCATCTTGTGTCATATCACCCGACCTGAAACGTTACCGTATGGTGTGGCATCATACATATATATATA
Organism: Undaria pinnatifida; assembly: GCA_012845835.1. NCBI lineage: Eukaryota > Phaeophyceae > Laminariales > Alariaceae > Undaria > Undaria pinnatifida. The sequence continues at coordinate 8,647,900 of JABAKD010000011.1, forward strand.
TATATATATATGACCATTACGGGCACAGCTAATCTAGACTGAACAAAACGCCTAGAAAAAAAACAAACATGATACGTCCCGATCGTTCAGCAAGGCCCATCTTTCATCGTTCTCTCCACCGAACTTACCCTTCGCCCCCTGGAGTCATGTACGGAGATAGTGATGAACGGCGAGTGCAGCCCGACGGTGCTGTGCATGACAAGCCTCTCCAGGTGGAAGGAAAGGTACGTCAGCGTCGATAGCTTCACCGGAGGAACCTGGAGAGAGAGAGAGAGCCACACCAACACCAACGAACGAATATAGAGAGAAACCAAACCAACCAGTCAGAAAGGAGTTCGTTTGGTTGTGTCGAAGGAAACGCAAAGCGTTTTGGGACACCCAAACACCGACCACGACTCTCTCTCCCTCAACCCCACCCACCCACAAAACCGTTCACACCTCAGACAAACATCGCCGATACCTACCTTGACGATCTAGATATCTTTCAGAAAGATCCGCACGGTACAGTTACCCGGTGGCAACCGTGCGATCTGCATCATCTAGCACATGTTTCCTGGCTTGGATCTGCACCCGATACGCCCAGATCCAGCAGGACATATCCCAACGGTAGATGCGGAATGTACCGCAGATGATCTACGAGATCATAGATCTCGTGTGAAACCTATGGCCTACACCAGCTGCACAGCAAACATGCCAGCACCCCCCCACAACAAGCAAAACCCAGTCAAACAACGACAAACCAACCGCTCACCAACATAGGACTCCTCTCCGCAGCCTTAAAGTGCCCGACGGCAATGTCCTCCACATCTTGCTCGCGCTTTACTAGGTCTAGCGGGCTGCGCCCATGCCTATCCGCGAGAGTGATGTCCCCGCCGCGCCTCACCAGCGCGGCGGCAAGCGGAACGTGACCCCTCTTGACAGCCAAGTGCATCGGAGTCGAACCACCGCGGTCGGCCGCGTTCACGTTCGATCCGTTTTCCACCTGGCATCGAGGGCGTGGACGTCGACGAGGACCAGGTCGGGAGGGGGACGGGATAGGGGGCAATCGAACAAAATACAGTTGAGTACGTCGATCACGGTCGAGTGAGGTTTTGAATGTATTTGCCAAAATGCAAAAAGAAGATCAACTGCCGAAAACGTCTAGCAGGGTGGGTAGGTACAATTCGACGCGAGTCGACAAGGGAAGAAAATGCTGAATTGTTTTCGCGATAAAAATGTAGGCATGTACCGTAGTGGGGAGAGGGGAGAAGGGCCCGCTATGTGACCCCGGATCTGAGTTACTACTGGGAGGGAGGGCGATAGTAGTGCAAGGATAATAATAGGATGGCCTATAATAAAAGAAATGACAACAAATAATGATATAAACGTTAAAAGTCGTGAATCCAAAAGATGGAGGACCGTGAGCGCGGGGGGGGAGGGGGACAACTAAACAGCAAATACGTGGAGATAAACGCCTCCTTCGCGAAGTCTGGAGGTGAGAGGAAACCGGGGGCGCAGGGGCGGGGAGGATCGAACAAAAAATTGCAAGGTCGTCAAAGTACCAGTACCAGTCATTGGTACTCAGTCAAGTACTCACGAGTAACAGTCATTTTGAATGACTCAGTGCCTCCTAGAGTACTTCGAGCTGAAATGACCGAGTACTCAAGCCAGTACCTGGAGTACTTTGACCTTAAATGGCTGAGAACTCAAGCCAGTACCTGGAGTACTTCGAGCTGAAATGACTGAGAACTCAAGCCAGTACCTGGCGTACTTCGACCTTAAATGACCGAGTTCCCGCCAGTACCTGGAATACCTCGACCTGAAACGACTCGTACTGGGTGGTACTGGAACTCCGCCGAGCTTTGAAAAATTGGAAAACAAATACACATTTCGGTACGCCATTCCCGCCTGAACCCATCTCAACCCCTCTCTACCTCGGCCTTCGACCTCGTGCGATTATTACTATTTTAAAACTAAACAGTACAAATTCAAGGCGTTCGCTTCGAAAACACAGGAGCACCTCCGTGCAATGAGGTAAAACCAATAAAACCCCAAAGGGTACGGCAGGAAAGGACGGAAGGGGGGGGGGGGGGGGGGAGGGGGCAGGGCATCAGATAAATATACCCATCGATGCATACAAAACATAACCACAGTATAAGCAAAAAAATAGGCCAGCCACCGCCTGCACCAAGTACGACTCACCAGCCAAGCGGCTATCTGCACCCTGCCGATAGCGTCCCGTTCCGCGCGGCCCTCGCCCTTCGCTGAGTAGTGAAGAGGAGTCTCGCCAGCCCTGTGCCGAGCAAAACACACAGCGAAAGTCAAAAACAACCCTTGACCCCTGTAGAGCCCCTTACCCCTCCCTATGCTAACTTCATATAATTTTGTCCCAAACAAAACGGCTTTCCAGTTCTGGAGGCGTTAAACTTCGTGCCCGGTGCATAACATCCGCAGCCATTACCAACACACGCAAAGGTAGGCCGTGATAAAGGTGGTAAAATGGCGTGCTAAGGCGGAGGCCAGCGCCTGTAATTTGCCCTGCCGAGGAAAAAATATAATGATGAAAAAAAAATCGAAAGTGCGGTCTAATTAAACCGCCTGGCGAGGCCACACAAAATAAAAAACGAGCGGGTTTGAGAATGCACGCGTGCTGTACCACCAAACAAATTTACCACTACTAATAGATAACATTGAAAACCAACCTAATGAACACACACGAAAAAAGGACAAACTAACCAAACCCACAGAAAATACTGAAAAACACAACCAACCATCCGATCACCACTACATGGGTCAACCATTCCACAACATTGATCCCCCCCCCAAATACATATATACCAGGTATTAAAACCAATCTGCTGTAACCGACCCTCAAAACGAAATAAATGATGAATTACCCAATTATCCCATCGATAAGACGCGAATGAAAATCGGACCAACAAGCCAAAAATAACCCCCAGCCAAATGCACCCACTTGTTACGCCAGTTGACGAGCTCGGTCCTGCGCGCGACGTCGACGTAGCACATTGCCCCGGCGGCGCCGGTGCGCACGAGGTTGTGGCTCCCGACCAGGACGCGGAGGGGCACCAGCCACAAATACAACTCCTCTTCGCTCGATGCCTGAAAGGTAGGTAGAATATTCACGGTACAACAAAAGCAGGCGCGATTGACATTGACAGACAACGACGCAACAACACAAAAAGTGAAATCGCGATTAAAACACAACGGCGGAAAGCGGAAAAAGAGCCATCACGGCAAAAACATAACGAAAAGAAAAAGAAAAAATTCAGCATATACACATGTCAAACTTAAGTGACGAACTTCGCAGACGAGACGCAGAACGGTTGGGGTTCAACGACAAGGAGGGAATAAAAAGCACCGTCAATATGTCAACATTTCAAACTCAACTTTTCCACGTTTTCCCGGAAACAATCAACAAACGAGAAGCATCGTCAGCACAAACAACGCTATCACTTCGATAAAAAAAGAAGAAAAACAAAAAGAAAACGGGGCCGATCTCAACTCACCCAGCACCGAAGTTGAACAGCCCTGAAACCAAAATCCCAAAACAAACCTTAAAGTATAGCCGGCCCTCGCGGTTCTTCTTGTCTCCCAACAGCTTCCCGGAGTGCAGTTCAAAGCAGTGCACCAGGTCAGGCACCTTACCCTTCCCCTTTCCCTTACCGCCTGCCGCGGTGCCGTTCGAAGGATACGCCGGGCCGCTCACCCCGCCACCTCCCCGTCCGGCCCTAGGACTCATTGGGTTACCCCGGCTGCCGTTGCTGCCGAATCCGCCAGTCCCGCTGCTGCCGTTACTTCCGAAACCGCCGCGGAGGCTAGTCGGACCGAGCCCGAGCGAACCGACACCTACTCCACCGCTTTCGGCTCCGGGCCGCGGGGGGAGTGTGGGCGGGGGGCCGCTCTTCTTGAGGAGGGCTGAGGTGAGGGAAACCGACTTAGCCGGCCGTTTTCCCTTGACGTGGTCCTGCAGAAAATGTGTAGACGAGATAAGTTTCGTTTGGTATCCTACTATATAGTACAGGGGATTTACCGAGCTGTATCCTTCACGAGGGTATACACAACCCGTAGGACGCGAGATCGCAGTATCACACGCAGCTCACAAAGCTGAGTTTTGATCAAAAATTCCTCTTTGGCCGATCTTACACACACAGCCAAAGTGTATTTTTTCATTTTTTTTCAACACACAACAGGTATTTTTTGAAGGGATTTGCGCGGTTCCGAGCGGCGGCTAGGTTTCGGTTTTTGCTTCGTATTAAAACCAGTCCTGTACCATCAACATGTACTACTGTGCGGCTAACACCCACCGTACCATAGACCTGTACGGCGTTACCTGTCAGGGTGGAAATATTACATCTTGTTCTTCTTCGTTAGCCTACTTAGCACGCAAGCGCCCAACACTACACCGTAGACCTATGCCATGCCACTACCCTATAAAGTACCACACACCTCATACCGCACCATAAACCTCTTTTTCCACCCCAACAGCGTTTACCATACCCCACCATGAAACTGGACCGCACCTGTCGCGAGTGGTAGTATTCCATATTCCTCTCGGTCAACACGCACCACCGTTTCTGCCAGTTGCCCGTCTCGCGTCGCTTCAGCAAGAACCCCTGTGTCAAAATCGATGAAAAGCCCAGCCAACAGACATGTACAAACGAAACGTTAGAGTTGGCAATACACAAAGGCGTGTCCAGCATCACTTGCAGCGGCTTGGTACGAACACTGTAATTGAAACCGACAACAGCACCACCATCACCACCAACACTGACTCCGGAGGCCGGTCGCAAAAACACCCGACACCGCCACAGAGCCAACGCCACGCAGCAAAAAACAAGCAATAAGCATCGCTCGCAGTCTGAAACAACAAACACAGCAGCAGTCCCCTCCCAACTCTACCCCCTGTACGACCAAACCGAGTCAATACAGCAAAACGAAAAAAAACAAACACAATCTAAGTAACCCCCTCCGCTACGGCGAAAACAGAACCCACAACAGCAGTTCCCCGTCCCACCCCGCCGCCCCCGCTCCACATACCTGGAAAACCGGCTTGCTTGCGGTCATGGCCGGCGTAATATCACCCCCCGTCTTCGACGCCAACCCTCGTACCGCCGACACCCCTCCGGTCAGCTTGCCGATCACGCCCCCCGTTCTGACCTCGTCCCGACCGTTCTTCTGTCGCGCTTCCTGAGACACAGCAGCACCGTAAAACAGCAGCAGTCACTAGCGGAACGCAAGGAACTCGCGGAGCAAGAAACATGTTACTACGATCAACTCGTGTGCGATGGTAGGCGATGGACGCTGCAGGCAACTCGACCGGGGTCGTTTTGGGCCACCGCGAATATTAGACGCTTTCCATTCGTGAGTACAGTAAGGGTCCCCCAACAAGGCGGTCTGAATAAGAAGATACCCTCTATAAGGCGGTCAACAACAACGCGCAAGCGCGACTAGGAAATTCAACTCAAAGTAGGATGTTCGCATTCATGAGTGCGGTCGGGGTCACCCATATAAGGCGGTCTGAATATGGCGGTATCCTTTTATAAGGCGGTCAATATCGCTTGGCGAGTCTGGGAAATTGCACTCATAACTTGGAATAAATAAGGGGACTTCCCTCTACAAGGCGGTCATACTGCTCTCGCACGTCACCCGCCTGACTGGGCGACCCCTATAGCGCTATAAGGAAAAACGCAACAGCCGCAGACGGCAATGCACGTCGGAGAGGTGATGGAACACAAGCCGGTCAAGGGTTTTAACCTGAGGAAACGACTCAAGGCAAGTGTAATAGGGCAGCAAGGCTTATCTCGTCCGTGCCACTTGCAACCGCAGGTATATCGCAAAATGCACCCAACTCAAAAACTCTGAGCAGTTTTCCCAAGGTCACTCACTGCTCAGCAGTTTGTCCGACTCAAATTCTATGTACAGTAGATAATACACAGAAAAACTTGGGGTGCAACTACTCAAGCCACCACGGATTGAACCTTGCAGCGAAAGCGACGAGCACGACAAACAAAAAAAACCAAAAAAAAACAAAAAAAACCCCACCAGAATCAACGAAACAGCACACCAGCACACGTATTTATGTCATTATCACAACCGCCACCACGAAAAAAAAACAAAAAAACACCACCATAATCAACGAAACAGCACACCAGCACACGTATTTATGTCATTATCACAACCGCCACCACCGCCACCACTACAACACAAATGCAACCAACAAAAATAACTACCAGACATCACTAGAAAACCAAGCAAGCGTCTCGGCGTCCGAGCGAAGGCGAAGGGGGGCCAACATACCTGGATGATTCGCATGCTGATGCGCTTCGTTGCTCGGGTCTCGAGCATGAAGGCGTCGACCGAGTCCGTCTTGATGCGAGCCGGAGCGTGAACCTGCCGGAAAAAAGCGACGGGCGCAGGGGCTGAGCTTACACCGGTTAGGCAAGGGCGACTACCACGGTGGTGGAAACAGTACAGAGCCAAAAACAAACTCCTCGACAAAACAACAGGCGAAACGTCCTTTGGAAACGGATACAACCCCGTAACCATGAAAAAATGTTGGTTCTCCAGCGATATGCTTGCTTCGATAATAGTCCAAGAGAGGACCGGACCAAGTCAACATAACAAGTTGGCTGATACCTTACGAAAAACACACAAAACGAAATATGGCCGTGGTTGCAGCCGCGAAAAAAACGAAAAAAAAACGACACCCATTGCTTACCATGACCGCTACATAAAAAAAAACAAGGAAAAAAAACAACGCAGCTCACCCGCCCATTCGCCCTGGAAGCCAAGAACTTGACGACGTCGTACTTGCACGACGCCGCGGCGTGGTGGAGCGGCGTACACCCATCGGCGTCGAGCGCGATAACGTCTTCCGGGAGAGGGTCAAGCATCGAAACTAACGAGGTGCTCCCGCTCATGGCGGCGAGGTGCAGCAGCGTCTTGAAACGATCGTGTCTGAAAAAAATGGCACATGACGGTCACGCACGCATGCGACGGATACGCATGAAGGCCAATATAAACTTGACGGTTAAATGCGACCGCTACAACCGACGGGTTGCATGCGACAGATTACGTACATCCGATGGATAGACTTCATGGACACACTCGACAGTTATACCCGGCGACCGAAAACCCGACGGACACACGCGATGACGCATGCGCACCACTGGTACACGAGACAGGCTACCCCCGACTAACAGTTACACGTGGTGGCCAAATTTGGTGCCGCATGGTAACACACGCTAACATTACGCACAACGGTTACACGTGATGGCTACAATATACACGACCGTCAACCAAGGCTGAAAAACAACTGCGGTCTCCCCTTATAAAAAATACCAAGGGCAAAATCTGTGCTCTCTACCCCGGTCCAAACAACTGCTTGCGCCCACCCCCGCTCTCTCGTTCTGCTTCTGCCCTTACCGGTCGCGCATGAACAAAACGTCCGGGTTAGCCCTCAGCTCTCTCATCATTGAATCCACGTCCCCCGCCCGAGCTATCGCGAACACACGACCGACGCGCTGCTCCAGCCAGCGGTTGCGGGCGCGGCGGAGCCAGGCCCTCTGGATGCGAGCTACCGCCACACGTTGCGCCTTAACACCGAATTTCGCAATCATTCGGCGCACCCAGGTGCGGATCATTGCGGCAGCCCTGGAAATGAAAACAAAAACAAAGAAACAGGACACGGGGAGAGAGCATGCAAAAAGCAAGCCAAGCATGCCGGAAAATTAAAACCAGGTGCAATCATGACGGCAGCTGTGGAACGAGAATTTGAGAAAGAGGGGACAACGGAAGCCGTGGAACAAAAATTTGAGAGAGAGGGGAAAGGATGGAGAGAAAAGCCCAACGTAAGAAAAAGAAGATGGGGCAAAAAAAGAACTGCCCAGGGCACATTTTGCTGTCTGGATTAAATGCCAGAAGATATACAGATAATACAAATATGAACGGTGAAAATAAAAGGCAAAAGACGCACACGCTACGCTAAGGGTGCAACACATGATGGGAAATTATAGGTTCAGGGCATATTTTCATTCTGGGCGCCACAAGGCACACACTGAGTACTAGTTAGTAACACAAAAAAATACAACAAGGCCACCATTAGCGTATCACAGCACACGTCTCAGGGCGCTTGTGTATTCCTGGCCGCGACAAGATCTAAACCTCGAAAGCGAAGAAAAGTGGAAAACGTGTTTGCGGGATGTATTTTAGTATATTCGGCAGCACACTTCCACCCCTACCCCCCCCCGCCAACACAACGAAAATGCTTGCCTCCTCATTTGGAATTCCCGTTCCTTTCTCCGAATCTCCTCCTCCTCCATCCAGAACTCCATGAGCATCAACCCCGCCCGCCTACGGCCCTCCATTCCGCGGACTTGCCTGAACAGGGCGACGCGTGACGAAATATGCGCACGGGAGTTAGCGGCGAAGCAGATAAATACAAACATGCCTACAGCGTTTGCCTACAGTGTACTGCGCCACGGGACAATGTGGGAACAAACTTCTTGCGTGGACTTGAGCGACTACGGTACTTGCTCTGCTTCGCGCTTGCTATTAGCGGCAGACACATACATCATTGCTTACATTAGTGACTTGTACCACCACTACAATTGCTACATTTGTGCTACTATGATCGCTACATGGTATATGGTTCACAATATTATTACTACAAGTACTTCTACTTATCTTATACCATCCTAAATAATACTAATAATACGTGACGTTTACTATAACCACCACTGCTGCTATGTCAACAATCTGCTGTTTCTCTAACCACAATCACTACTACAGCAGCAACAACACGGATTTGCCCACGTACGTACATATCCCAATTGTTGCCGCCTCCTGCGGCAGGCGGAACTCCCGCGCCAGCACACCCCGTGCTTGTTCATGGATAATCCCCGTCACTGCAACCACACCATCAATTCTCTGCTGCTACCATGACGACCTCCACCACTACCATGACTATAAAATCACGGCCTATACCACTACCCCTACCGGTGGTAGTACATAGATTCACCCATCCCGCGTCCGGATGATAATGCCGCTACCTCCTGCAGCAAGTGGAATTCCTACTCTCACCCCCCCCCCATCCGCACACGCTTCTGGATAATTACCGCCCTCTAGCCGCCACAAGCAGCAGCAGCAGCAGCAGCACCACCACTGCCATAGCTACGGTAAGTCCAAGAATACTGCTACCACCATTGCGAGCGCTGTCACTACAACTGTTGAAACAAAAACAGTAAACTTAGCCTACCTCTGGATGATGATCGCCGCAACCTCCTGCAGCAGGCGGAACTCCCGCGCCTGCATCCCCCGCACCCGCTTCTGGATCAGCACCGCCGAGGCAATACAGTCCTGGTACTTGTGCCGCACGGAACGGGCACGGTACCACCGCTGCACCAGCAGGACCTGCCGGGAAAAACACACGTATTCATATAACGAGTGCATACCATATAGGATAATTTCTGTTCAAAAGGGAAATATACAGAGTTCACACCTGAAATCGAGAATTTCGTCGAAACTCATATTTGCAAGCTTTATACATCGAATTGCGTCAAATTTTTCTAGGTTTTTAGGTTTCATATCTGGTATAATTTACATTCTGGTTACCCTTTCGTCCTTGTGTCACATTTTTAGAGCTATTTTTGGCGTAATTGGAAACACGTATTGTATGATATGAAATAACTTCGTGCTTGTTTCTTCCCAACGGGTCGGTTTTCAGGCCGTTTCCCTCTCGAAAGGACATTTTTCAGTTTTTCAGCCATTGGTCCTTCATATTTTCGGAGCTTTTCCAAGTTACATGCTGATTCTTTTCCCAACGGTTCGCTTTATATATATTATTAAGAGCTTGATGCTTTTCGTGAGCACGGGCTACACTTCACGCAAAATGAGCAAATACAATGACACAATCATCGCGATCCGTTTTTAATGCCGGCGGTAAAAAATTCAAGACCCTAAAAAAGGGAAATCCCAGCGTGTTTCTAACGGGTTCCATTCGCTCGTTCGGGGTTGGATGATGTACACCCCACGGACATTCCACACCGATACCACCGATACAGCCATCGCATACGTACAAGAGCCAAACTAAAAGGTGAGGGTTTTTTCCGTACATTTCAATTCCAATGATCAATAGTCCTGCGAATTAATAGTGGATCTCGTACTCGTAGTAGTGTAGTTAATATATCGTTAACCCCTTCAGAACCCCCGAACCCCTCCCTATGCTAAATCCAAGTAACTATGTCCCCAAAAACGGGGTTCCAGTTGTAACGGGGCGTATCGTTTCTCTTCCAACGGGGCTCCTTTTCGCTCCTTTTTCTTCCCACGGGACTCTTTTTCGTCTGTTGTTTTCTTCAAACGTGACACTTCTCGCCTAATTTCTCTTTCAAGTGGACTCTTCGTATGTTTCTCTTCCAACCGGACTAGTTTTCGCCTGTTTTTTTTTTCTCTTCTGACGGGATGCTTGTTCTCATGCTTTTATTTTAGTCCAACGGGATACTTTTCGCCTGTTTTTCTTCTAATAAGAAACTTGTTGGGCCTGGTTTTCGTTCAACCGGACTCTTTTTCGACTGTACTTCTTCTAGCGAGGCAGTTTTCGCGCGTTCCATTCCAATGAGACAGTTTCTTCCAACGGGATGTATATATTAGGCCTATTTTCATCCAACAGGAAATTTTTTAGGCCTGCTTATTTCCCACTATGATTCTATCTTCGCCTGTTTTTCCTACAATCGGACTTTTTTGCATGCGTTCTTCCAATGGGACATTTTTTCGCCTGCTTTCGTTCAAACGATAACATTTTTGTACCGTTCGTTCGTCTAACGGGACTCGATTTCGCTCGTTTATTTCCAACAGGATACTGTTTCGAACGTTTTCTTCCAACAGGCCATTTTCAGCCTGTTGTTGGCGACGACGAGCCAATGTTCAGGTAAATGCGCCAATCGGGTGCATATGATGATTATCACCATCAGACAACAAGGGCTACATAAGAGGGCTACATTAGGCTACAGATAAATTACGTCACGTTATATCATGATCATAATCACCCCATGAACGTAAGTACTACGGAAGTTGGCTACCAAAGCCGGGGCCTGAACCATTGCCCATACCCTATCCTACCTTCGCGAGGACGCCCTGGAACCTGTGCCGAAGTAAGAACATGCGCGCGGCGGCGTGAATGACGATCGCGGCAGCCTTCTTCTCCTTCAAAGCCATCGACCCTTGCATCGCGCGCACGCAGGCCTGCCGGGGGAGCACACGTGGACGACATAAGCAGCCACAAAATTGACCCGATTAGAGCTGCACCCATGTGTTGGGGGATGTTACTGCGAACGAAGGAGGGACAACATTTGCACCTGGTCAAAGGTTAGACTAAACGCTCATATAACCACTGCGAACATCGTGTGTTTTTTTTTTCTTCAACTTTTGGTTCACGAACCCTCTACACGTTCATTCAATTTCGTGCTGGTACTGCACTGATATGATAGTATGGTTTGCGGGTATAAACAAAACAAACGTAAACAATAGGTACCCGCCAACCACGAGGCATATATATATATCATATATCGACTTGTCAAAATGGTCGTCAAACATCGACTATCGATAGCCACAAGGTATCGTGTTATCGGTACTACCCCAAGGAATCTATTTATCCCGTACTGATATGATAACATGGTTTGCGGGTATAAATAAAACAAACGTAAAAAATAGGTACCCGTTAACCACGAGGCATATATATATGATATATATATATATATCATATATCGACTTGTCAAAATGGTCATCAAACAGCGACTATCGATAGCCACAAGGTATCGTGTTATCGGAACTACCCCGAGGAATCTGTTCATCCCTCAAAAGCACATTACGATTTGCTCAGATATGTATCACCTTACTACAAATAATATGTTTTTTCCTGGCGTATTTCCCACTGCAGAGATTTTGGGGCCTGTCTTGTGACAATGGACGAAAATGCGGCCATGATGGAGTGCGACAAAAAAACTGACACAACCACCAAAGGAAATATGGTTTACCTCACATATGTTAGAACAAACGAGCACGTATGGGCAGCTATGGCCATGAAGCCCGCGAAACCGATTCGTTAGGAACAGGACAATAGCACAACGATACCCCAACGCCGCACACCTGAATGAGAGCCGCCTTACGGTGATACACTCCTCGCATCGCACCGCGGAGCATGTCCTGACCTTGCTCCTTCAAGAACACCTACAAAAAAAAAAAAAAACATTTATGGTGAAACAATCATGGAACAGGGTCAATAAAACAAAGGCGAAAAACCAAGCAAGTATTCTCGCGGTGCATTGGTTAAAAAAAAGCGCATAGAAATCCCTATACCTAAAAAAACGAAAAAACACCACAGCATCATGCCGCAAAAACACCTCTCCGCCCCCCCCCCGTCTCGAAAGGGATGCGTGGTCAAAAGTCAAAAGCTTAACCCCCTTCCAGCTCCTGTTTTTTGTCGCTAGTCTAACTCCAAGTGTTTTGCCCCATGCAGGGACTGCGGTGCTAAAAGGGTTACGGCAAGCGACAAACGAACACGCCTCCACCTCCAACCCACCCTCCAACTCCAACTCTACGTACCCCTCCACACGCCTGCCCCTCCCCTTCTTTCCACAGCAACCGCTAAAAAAATCGACCCCCAAGAAACTGCTCACAAATCATGTCACACCCGCCATCACGGTCCTCTCTCGTCACCTTTGACACCCACCAACCATCGGCGATAACGCCAACAGCCGCTTGCTCTACGCCAACGAATCAACTATTAATCGACAACCCTCGAACTCAATCATCGATCGCTTACCCTCGTGTGCCCGATCTGGAAGAACTTGTTAGGCAAAAACGCCTCCAGGATGCTCTGGCAACCCTGCTTCGCTTGCGCCTCCGTGGCGTGGGCGGGTGGGGGAAGGGCCAACGTCTCGCGGCCAGCGGTGGAGGCTTGTACGAGCTGCCTTTGAAGAAGCTCGAATCGCTCGAAGAATTCGAGGAACGGGATGCGTCCGGGATATGCCTGAAAATAAAGTCCAGGGAAAAAAAGGAAAAAGTTCAGAGAATGAACAAAACAAATGGAGCTTGGGACGAACGGACGAAGGGGAGGGGGGGGGGGGGGGGGGGGGGGCGGGAATTGTGTTTGAAAGAACACCGACAACGCAAAAACCGAAGAAAAAAAAAAGAAAAAAATGGCACATCGTTCCGTTGCTTATTCAACGTGATTCGTGTCGAGATGCAATACAGCAGTGTATACTTTCACGTGCATACTTAGTACCTTGTACGGGAACGAAACCGAAGCAAAACCAGCATACACTGCGACGGTACAAAACAAGCACAAACGGGCGACAAAACCCAAGCCAAGCCAACAGTCCAGGGCAGGCAACAACAACTACGAAGGCACTTGATTTCGAACAGACCTGGCATTCCTCTGGCAATGGATGGCCTGCTGGGGAAAAAACAGCCGCGCGTGGCGGCGACACGACTCTACAGCAATACATCATCCAAACGAACCCACAATTTCTCACCTCCCGGCGGATACGGACGACCTCCAACACGCCCGAGTAGTTGAGCTGCTGGTGCACGAGGTGTGAGCTGGAGACGCGGCAACCAGGTCCGAGGAATAGGTGTACAGCATCCGGTGACGTATCGCAGTCCACGGAGGCAGGGGGGACGAGTCGGAAATTGTGAGACCAGTCATTCCTAAGATAGCGAAAAGTTGATTAGTACGGCCACAGCCAAACATACCAGGGTATCCCAAAACACAGGGGTGGTTCCAAGGAGAAGGAGCGTGAAACAGCAGTCCAGGTTTCATCGTGGTGCACGCGTGCCGGGCGTCTCTTTACGTAGAACTCCGGGAAAACCCAACTACCTCAACAGCCCGTGTTGGTTCGTGTGCCCCAAGCTGTGTATTCGTCGCTGCGAAACCCCAAAACCGGTCAAAAAAAGCAAAAGAACGCGATCGCACCTGAATCCTCCAGGAGCCTTAACATTGTTCGGCTTGATGCACTTGATGTAGTGCGGTTCCGTGGCGCGGAGCGTGGACATGAGCTTCTGCAGCTGCCCTCGGAACGCTTTCGAGACCGTAAGCGTCGACGACATCTGCGAAACCCTGTCCCGCGCACCCGTACCGCCGTTGCGGCCCTTACGGTTGTCCTAAAAAAAAACACCAGCGAAAAACAGAAACGAATAAAAAGAGAGTCAGCGAGGTCAGGAGAACGTGATGGTGATACAAAATAAGACCACTCGTAACCCATTCAAGAATTGCGCCCCCACTCTTCGCGAAAAATCACTCCGACTATTCGCGAAAATCACTCCGAATTTGTCGGAGGTTCATTTTTTGCAGTGGTTAAGCTTAGGGGTTAACCCCTTTAGAGGCCCCGAACCCCTCCCTATACTAAACCCAAGTAATTTTGTCCTAAAAAACGGGTTTCCAGTTGTAAAGGGGCTAAGACACCGGGTTACGAAATTTCGACCCCTCACGCTTGAGCCAAAAACCACCCCATCCCCAATCTATCATCGAGACGACTCATTCCGCCTAAACCAAACACCAATACGTCTTTCATCTGACATTCAAACGCCTTCAGTACTCCGAGAAAACAACAACCCCCCCCTCATCGAACACACAAACGCCTCCAAATGCCTCCGAGGCATAAATTGAACAAGCCCACCAGCCCCAAGCCAATTTCTACCCCTGTGTACTAAAACCAAACAATGCAAACCATCCGTCCCCCCCCCATGTGCGTCGACTTAGTATTGCACAGCTCCCGCAAATAACTCGAACGTGTACCTCCTTTCCCTTCATCTAAAACCAAAACTCCTGCAAGTACACGAAAACCCCCTCCAACGCCGGCCCCGCCTTTGGCAATCCAAGCACTGCAGCACTCGTTGCAAGCCACCCAATTACGATTTGCGCGTACGCACTTAGGCCCTCCGGGGGAGATCAGACGCCAACCCAACCAAAAGTCGAACCCTTAACCTAGTCCAAAACAAGTCCCAACATAAACGAGGACGGGATCGGGGTGTGGGGGGATTTGGGTTCGTCAATCAAAATGGCGGCGAGGTCTATTCGGGTTGGTCCGACCACGCAATCCACCGCCAGACCTCAAGCACTACATACAAGCTTTCAAAAATATGATGTGGCTTCCAATTTAGTGCTGCTGTTTTAGATTCGCAAGGAGGTCTGTCTCGCACTCAAAAGCAACTTCCGAACCGCGACCCCCACCTGCCAATTGCCACCCCAGTGCGGCGATTTGGAAGGAGAAACTCCTGCGCCCGTCCTCCCGGGCGACCCCCTTCGGTCGTCGAAAGAAAACGTGTTCACGTTCCCACCACCACCGTTCCTCGAGGGGAGGTGGGAGGAGTTCCCGCCTCCCGGAGGCGTTCGGTTCGGGGACTGTGTTGCGGACCGGACGGGGGACACTGCGGGAGACAAAGGGTTCCCAAACGGCGTGTTCCCCAGATTGGCGGATTCCACTGCGGGTAGAAAAAAATCGGGGGGTGGCAGAGGTAGGTTCGAGCGAGAAAGGGGGGGGAGGAGGGTGGGTGGGAAACGCGCAGGTAGGAGCGGTGTCGCGGTGCCCGAGGTTGAACACGGAGGTTTTGACAACACGATATGGCAGACAACAGCCGTGTCAAGCATTATTCATCGGAGCACCAGCGTTTAAGCAAGGTACATACAAGGCACTGACGCATATATATTACGGTTTAACACAACCGCACGCAGCAGTGGGCCACTCGCAAAAAATAGAGGCGTCCAAAGCAGTCGCCAAATACACAGGACAGACGAAGGTTGTACAACAATGGCAACATGAAACGAAAATACAAGAAAAAATTAAAACTAAAAACAAGGTTCTCGTACTGTAATAACAAAAACGTGTTTTCCTGTTCAAACACGTCGTGTGACCTACCGGTACAACGCTGGACCGTACGGGCGGACACGCGATTAAACCTTCACTCACTTCCAGCCTCGGGATCGACGAAATCAATGACGCCCCTCAGGAACGGGTCGTTCGTGGCGTCGAGCAGGTCGAGCAGGTTGTCGTGAAGCGAGTCGTTGTTCTTCTCCAGGAAACCCTCGATATCGTACACCACCTGTCGCATGACAATATTGCCCACCATCCGTCAACAAACGCAACAATAACGGCGGGTTACGGCTCGGGGTCAGAGCGGATGGGCGACACAAAATTTCCTCATGAAAACAAAAACCGTAAATCTTGTAGGCATGCGAGGGTCTAAGGTCATATAATACGAGCACGGACACGAGTGAAATGAGTACACACCCCGCTCCCCCCACCCCAACTAAAAAAACAGCATCACCAGAAATAAAAATGCGCAACAACGGCAATACAGCATCAAGAGCGAGAAAGAAAACAAACCCAAGAAAAAAGCTTAGCGAAAACTAGCAGGAACAAGAGGAAACAAGAAAACTGCTCGGTTCTCACCTCGCCGGCGAAGTGAAGAACGATGAACTCCGTGGAGTCGAAGCGAGGCTTGGAGTAGCACCCGCTTTTTCCAAGGTGTGTGTTGTGGTAAAGCTGACAAACGAATAGGTAGGGAGGCATAGCAGCAGTTGATGGCGCTGGAGGTCATATGTGAGTCATAGCGGAGATTGCTTTTCTTAGATAGATGTCGGGTGCCTACAAAAACAAATCAAAGGACAGAAACAAAACAACAGAAGTACATACGAACTACATATGTAGATATATAACAGGTAAAAGCCAACGCGGAGACAACTCTTTCTGAGAACCAAAATAGTCGAAAAGATTTTCGAAAGGAAGAACAGGAGAAGAGGCAGAGAGGGGTCCGCCCTCCCCCACTCGCCTGCAACAGCGCCTTGTTGTTGGCCCTGCGACCCAGTAGCCCCTGTTCCTCCAGCTGCATGAGGAGACCTCTGGGCTTCTTCGAGACGAGGTCGATGACCGGCTGGTTGTCCTTAAACTCGATCATCGTCCAGTCCAATCTATCACGCCAAAATCGAGCAACAAACGGCAGTCGAAACCAGACATCCCATAGATGACCACGATGCAATATGGGCATCGTCTCGCCACCTATACTACGAACATACGAGATATCCCTCAGAACTTGAATAAAAACGAGCAAAAACTCCACCATCTTTATGGTCTAGTTTGGTTTCCACCAGTACTTCCTACATATGTCACAGCATTCATTCCCTCGGAGACAATTTGGACAAGCCGTGGTCACGCGGGCCTTCAATTTGGTATTTTCACTCCCGTGTCGTACGTGTGCCTGGAATAGGGTAGCACAACAAGCGGCTGACAAATACCGTTGAGAAACGCTACCGATCGCCGCCGCTACCAGAACTGCAAGCGTAGACTATTCGTGGGGCTTGTGCTCATCTCACCCTTCCTTTTCGTACTCCGCCTGCTCCAGCACGAAGACGTGGCTGTTGAACTGCTGCTGCAGGACCTCGTTCGCAAAGTTGATGCACAGCTGCTCGAAGCTGTTGCGTACCATGATCTCAAACCCTGCACTCCGCCGTTTCCAAAGGCGCACGCGCATAAACACACAACAAAGCCGGGTGAAGAAAAAAAAAAAAGGTGGGCGCAGCAGCAGTCAATAAATATTGCTGAAGGCCACGCAACGACGACCGCTGGTAGGGACAGCTCGCGCCATCGCCATAGTGGGAACCGAAGGACGCGCCAGCTAGCGTTGGGTTGCGGAAGCAACTGCGTTAAATCGACACACGACGCGTATGGAAATACGTGGAAGTGTGGTGAGCTTGAGCTTTATTTTTCCCCATCCGCTGGAGGATAATGAAAAAAAAAAAGCCACGGGGGACCCAAGAGTCCCCTGGTACCCGGTTTTCCGGTAACTCAAACATCTAGATGTTTTATCGGAACAGAAAAACACATGGCTAGGTTAACACGCTGCGTTTAGAACTTCGGCTGGTTCGTGGTTAAGGGTTAACAAATACCAAGGTCCAGAGTGCTTCATCCGCAGGTGCTGTGAGTCTCATGAAATCGGTTTCCCTCTGGTTCTCGGCAGAGTTCCACACATCAGGATCACGAAACCAAACCAAAAAGGAACCAAATCAACATGCCCAGCCACACCATAAATCCCACGAAACAAGAAAGAAAAAAAAAAGAGACATCAAGCCACGAACCCAAACGAGGGAGTCGTGTCTCACCGAAGATGTCAAGGATGCCGACAAATGCCACGGTGCTGGCGACAGTGCTCCCAGCGCCCGCTCCGTGGGCCTCGTTAATCTTGCCCACAAGCCAGTTGAAAACCTTCAAACAGAGTCAGGTGAGGTGGAATAGAGTGAAGGCAAGCCGAGACACGTCAAGTCCAGTCCAGCCCAGTCAAGTCAAGCCAAGTCGAGTCATGCTGAATAAATTCAGGTAGAGTCAAGGCATCACACCGCGGTTTGCCAACCAATTCGCTCACAGAACCCCATGAGTGTCATGGCAAGGTACACTTAACCAACGAAAAAAAACACCGACACTATTGTCAGCGTTTATTCGGATGTATACGTGGTTCACCTGTCCGTAAATGTGCTTGACAAGGCCGTTCCTGTTGTCTTTGGCCTGAGTAGGGTCGAGGGGGATTTCCAAAAAGCTTCCCCTGCCCGTCATCGCCACCTTGAAAGAAAAAAAACGTGAAACGTGCAAGAGGCCAGCAAATGGACAAGCGGGCATAGCGCACGGAAGGAGAGGAACAGGCCAGCGAGAAAAACATGAAGGGAGACAACAAAGCAGAATAGTTTATTAAAGCATTGGCGGGTCCTAAGGTCAGGGCAAGATGGGCAGATAACGGGGAAAATTTGTCCAATGAAACTGTTGGCTGGCGAACTAAAAAGTCTTCCTCCAAGAAGAGTATGATAACAAACGTTCCCCTCAAAAATTACCGCTGCAGATATGCAGCCATGATCACCAAACACCTGAAATCAACAAAAATATAACTGAGTGATACAAGATGTACTCGCCCAACCCGAACGAAGCGTCTGCTCAAAAACGGGAACTCTGAAAAAAAGGAGATAGGATCACCCACTCAGGCACGGCCACCGTGGACAAGACATACTGTGCGCTATATACTTCACCTTGGATTACGATTTACCGCGTCCAAAACCGGTTACAGTATGCAAGGGGACACAAACACACAGTCAACCGAACCCCCACCCGAGCCCGCCACACCTTCTTGCGCAGCGAGGACGTCAGGCGGTCAGCGGGCAGGCCGGCCATCTTCGCCACCTCCTCCACCTCCACAAGAGGGCTCTCCAGGCACAGCAGCTGCGGCCCATGGCCGCGGGACTCGTGCCCCCCCTCGTCGTCCAAGAAGCGGATGTTGCCGAGGTGAAGCAAGGCCGACAGCAGGCGCCAGAGCCCCTTTTGCTCCTCGCCGGTAACACCCAGCGTCGACAACGCCGAGGCCAAACCATGAAACTCCTCGGCGTCGTCCACCTAAGTGCGTGAGGTGTGAGGTAGGACTCGAGAGTAAGTCACGTTGAAACATGACGAAATATTGCGGACTTGGAAATACCTCCAACGTTACATGAACCCACCGTTCTGTGTTTCGACTTTCCCCCGATGTCTAAAAAACAACAGCTCAGAAGGTCGCCCGAGAGGGTGTTTTATCCTGGGTGTTGTACGTTGCACACACGGCTTACGCACAAAAAACGGCCCACAATCGACGCAAGAAGAGTAAGCAAAACAAACCAAGGCGGGCAGTGTCCACTCACCCACGTCAACACAAAAAACTGCCCATATAAAAAGCACCGCAGCAACGGTAACGGCAAAATCAGCACACGATACAGACACTACAGAACCGCATCAACAGCATTGGCCGATCATATCGCGGGCAGACACAGAACCGCTTTCACACCCACTCACCTCGTCGCTCTGCATAAACACGCCTCCCATCCGAAGCATTTCGAACTCCGGCGCGTCGCCCACGCGCAAGTCCTCGCGAATGCCGTCCGGCACCTGTTACATATCCAAACCGTGACGTCGCCACTGAATTAACACTCCATCGACTTCAACGTAACACACCATTCTTCTCTCAGAAACCACCCCACCCAAAAAACACCGCCCATGGTGATGAAAAACTTGAAGAAAAAAAAAAGCATGATCACACGGAGTGGTTTTGTTGCATTCATTGCGGCATCCAAAATCAAACGTCTTCCCTTTCTATAAATAGACACCAGAAAAAAGGAGACATCACATGAGGCTCAACGGCGAAAAAAAAATAAAACCACGACCATCTGACGTAGACGGCCTCCAGCCTCTACCGGGAGGCAACAGCGGCGTTTGTGAATATTCACCGCTTCGACAAAAAGGGTTGATCAAACAAACACATAACAAACAAAAAGAGGGGGCGGCACTGCCGACAACTGCTCACCAAGGTATACAACATGATGTGGGCACGATCCGTACAATGTCAACTAGATGAATTTTCGGTTCGACGTGGTCGCGGGTGTCGTGCCGTCTTCTTCTTTTGCCGAGTGCCCCTGGCATCCCAAACTATATACCTGGCACCAGGAAAATTTTTTATACAGACTTAAACTTGATAGCGACCGAGCCGACGCACCCCCTTGCAGAGCTGGTAGAAGACGTGGTAGTTACGCTCGTTGTGCTCCTGGTGAACCAGGCGGCTCTTCTCGAGCAAGAACGGCAGAGTTCTCGCGCCACGGAGTCTCCAGTCTTGGCCGTACTGTAGCTTGATGTACTTGCCTGCGTGCGTTTGGAAGCAGGGGGAAACAGGGTGGTGTCGGGGGGTACGCGTTTGGAAGCAGGGGGAAACGGGGTGGTGTTGGGGGGTACGCTGTGCGCATACGCTCGTGTAACTCTGAAACCAAAATCCAAACGATCTGGTCAGGCATTCACGATAGCAAAAAAAAGTCAAGCATGCCGAGAAAAACAACAATAAAAAAAAAAAAACGCTGAACTCACGAACGTTTGCTTACGATAAAAAGAATAAGTCGAACAGCTCTACAAACATTCTGGATAACTGTGGTCCACCCCACCCCACCCCCCCCAGACTACCACCATATAATCAGAGCTATATTGGCTCCTCCCAAAACAACATTCTCGCAATGTCGGTAAATACCCCCCGGTTATTTTTGGTGCAAGCAATGCCTCCCTGGTCGGTAAAAACTCGACATGCTCCGTCAGGACATTGTGGGGATGCGAGGGTCTGTAGTCATATTACAGTCGACCCCGCTTTAAAGACGCACATGGGTTTTTTTTTTCAGGGCGTCTTTAACCCGGGGAATCGTCTTTAACTTTCCGGGGACAATAACTCCCCTTCCCCGGGGTCAACGGAGACGTAACCTACGTCAAACGACGCGCCATTTCAGCAGGAATACTGGCATGACAGGCAAACGCCGAAAAAGAATCACCACGCCGTTGTAGGTATGTAGAATTTAAGTTTTCGCGGACATCACCTCCACCCGCGCCAACCTGAGAAACTACAACCTTGGCGCTGCACATAGACTACTTGCGTGTGTGGACTGCGCGTGCTTTGCGTTCGTATTTACAAACAAGGGAACCTGTATTCGAGTACATTTAGTCTCTCGTTGGCCCACTTGAAAATCACTCCTCTGAAGCCTACGCTTGATGTAGTCACCACATGAAAAATATGCGTACTGCCGTTTCAACGTCACGTACCAACCAGACAGCCACCTGCGCCCGGAACCACACAGCTCGAGTACAGGGGGAAAATAACACCATGAAGCACGAAACACGCACAACCCTGAAACAAAGAGAGCTCACTCCACTGCAGTTTTAAAAACCGGATCCACACAGAGCATGAAACATGTTTGCCGAGCGGAGCAAAATCACAGATCGCACCAGCGACCTTAGCCCAAAGAACGGCATTCCCAAACTACGACTTCCATGCATCACGAAGGGTGGACTGCACCTCACCCCTCCCCTTCGCTCTACGCTTGACTTGAGTTTCATGTGTAAACGAATGAACGGTTCTCGAAAGAAGGAATAGCGATTCGCGACCGCAATACGCGTGCATGGGTCGCCCGCAAGGGCACTCATGAATCGATGACACAAGCATAGACTTTGTCGTGCACGTTGGTTCACCACACGGCCTCAAGCCGGCGGCAGACGACCCGCCAGTAGACGGGAGGAATCCATACCCACAGGTAGCAGCGTCGAAAGCAGCAGACCGCTGTTTGAGCAGCTTCGCGAGATGAATTTTGGGGGGGCCGTGGAATGGAATTGGAGAAAAAACGACACCCCCCTACTGTATGTCCTATCTGCGGGCCACCATGGTTCTGTAAAAAATGTCGTCTTTATAGCGGGGAGTTGACTTAAGCCGAGCGTCTTTAAAGCGGGGACGACTGTATACGACAACGGCTATGCGAGAAAAGGGGAAACCCTTCCCACGCTGCCCCAAAATCAGCCGCACAGTCAACAAGGACACTCCCACGTCCACCGTTCCCGGGTGCCTCCCGAGGCGTTTATCTCTCACCGAACCGCGATGAGTTGTCGTTCCTAACCGTCTTCGCGTTACCGAACGCCTCCAGCACGACCGTGGACTCAAGCAGACACCTTTCCATGCCAGCGGCGCCATCAGCCGCTAAGGCACACGCGCCCCCGCCCCCGCTCCCGGACCTCTTGCCGGCGTCAACGTCAACGCTGACAGCCTTCGAGGCGGCGATAAGGTACTTCATCACGTACCTAACAAATATGAGTATTGTGCGGGGTGGAGGTGGTGGTGAGACGAAGGGATTTGAGAAAAATCGAGTCATGCTCGAAGAAAGGCGAACACACACAAAGAAAAAATACCAAATATATATATATATATATATGACGCATAAAACCGACCACACAAGCCAAAGATACAACCCTCCCCCGCCCCCCTGCCGACGCATTCCTGAGCAAATACTTAAAAGAGACACCGCTCGCCCAACCTCGCGTGCGTATCGGGGGGCGGGGGGGAGGCTTACTTGGCAGCCTCTGTCTTTCCGGCGCCGCTCTCTCCCGTAATGATGATGCTCTGGTCACGCTTACGCCTACCCGCAACGCCGCCCGACAGTCGCCCCGCCGTCGGGTCTGTCATGAAGCGATGCGCCTTGTCAGCTACCGCGTAAACGTGGGGGTGGTCAAGCACCTACAGTAGGGGGAAGAAAGGGGGGAGCGGGCGGGTTATTGAACGCTATAAAAAAGCTGCAAATAAGATGCCGAAGAGAGCTGGAATCTGGTCCGGGGAAGATAAGAAAGAAGGGAATTGGGCCCATCCACGAAGGAGACGAACACTAAAAAAATGCGTCGGGCGTATCATTAGTGCCACGTATGTAGGCCGTCGACGAGGTAGAAGAACTACTCATATCGCAAAGACGACCATTCCACCTATACAAAATTCTGACATACTTCCATAGTCAGCCAAGGCGGCAACGATACGCGAACCCCCCCAAAAAAAGTGATCCCCTTCGCCCAAAGCTAACCCTGCCAAACAAAAAAAACACGAACACATTCAATGTCCTATACAACGCGATGCGCAAACCTACACCCCCAATGCCTGCCCAAGGCGGAGCTACAACTCACCGAGTCGCCCTTGGCCCGGCTACCACCTCCTCCGCTACCCTTTCTTCCCTCTCCGGCACCGTCAGTGCCAGCCCCCCCATCCTTCCAGCCGACGCGCGCGCCTCCGCCACCAGTACCATCGCTAAAGGTAACGCTGGCTCCCCCTCCGCTGCCGCGGCCGTCCCGCAACGGCGCGCCCCCAGCGCCCGCTCCTGGGACACCCACAGATCCGCCACTACTGCTTTGGCGCTGGTTTTGTTGATGTTTGGTGGCGTTTTCCTCGTCAGGGTGTTCATCGCAGTCGCTTTCACCGTCACCGTCGTGGTACATGATGTCCATCTCCGAGAGCCGGCCGGCGCCCGAGGTGATCCTGCAAAAAAAAATAATAATAACAGGGGGGTTAAATCTAGAATACGACAGAAAAAAGGGGAAAACACAACACCTTCATACATAATTCAGGCATTTTTTATAACCTCAACACTGCTGCTGCCACGTCGGATGTTCACGTTATGATGGTTCGTCCTTCAAGCTAGCTTGTACTTGGTACAATATTTGCGACTACCCGCACGTGCTTAATTCAGAGGCGTGGTGCCCGAAATAGAGTTTGCTACCCGAAGATAGAGTTTGTAGTGATTTTTCGAGGCAGAGAAGGGCTACAATTGAAAACATACCTGAACAACGGAAAGGGGGGGGGGGGGGGGGGGGGGCATGTCTTTCTGATTTAGAACCTGGTGGCGAAGCAAAAATATTTAGATAGCAAGCAACAACTAGGCTCCAGCCCCACTCAAGTTAGGGCCCAGACCACCCGGTCTTACAGAGATGTCGAGCCAAATTGTATGATATGGTCCTGTCACTGTCACTCGCAGCTGGGACTATCCTCTAAAGCCATTACCGTACCGGCAGGTTTTCGGCGATGTGCACATCGCTGTAGGTTGCCGGTCGACACTGGGGTGAGCATCAGACGCGAGTAACCTTCTTGGGACTTGAAAGAAACAAATTAACACTACGCGTAGTTCCAAGTAACTTGTGGCCACATTGAGGTTTCCATTATGAGCGGGATTCCTCCGGTAAGGACAACGCACCCTCCCCCCCATCACCCGACTTCGCGATGGTTCCCGTTCGCCTCGCCCCAAACTTTCACAACAGCAAACCCTCGCTACCTTTGAACCACCTCCGTCACCCCCCCCCCCTCTACTTTGCAATATAGCTACCCCCCCTATCCATTGTGGGGATTCTAGGGTCTACGGTTTTCAGACTATGGCCAGGCAAGACAATGAGTACACCCCGCCCCCCCAACGCCCTCCCGCCAACCCCGTCACCTGCGGTTGATGGTGTCCGTATTGTCGTGCGGCATGCTGTACAAGAGCGGGATAGTCTTGTACGGGTTGACGGAGATGAGGACGTCTCCCGTGTATGTGTAAATGTCGTCGTTCGCAAAGCGGGTGTGCAGCAGGCTCAGCAGCGCTGCCTCGTGGAGGCTGTTTAGCTTGGCCGCATCCTGGTGAGAGTGATACAGGGGAGCATTAGGTGGAAGGTGACGCGTGAGGATAACGAGCGAGGCTGTTTAGCTTGGCCGCATCCTGGTGAGAGTGATACAGGGGAGCATTAGGTGGAAGGTGACGCGTGAGGATAACGAGCGGCGGCAACCAAACAATAAAAAAACCCCATCGTGACCTAACATGCTGGCAGACGGTCATTTTGGTGGAGCCAAGGCCTGCTCGAACCAAACCCACTGCTGACCAGATGCCGAGCACAAAACAAGAGGGCAGAAGAGACCCCCCTCAATGAAAAGCCCTGACCCCATTGAGAAACCCTGCGGGCGCAACTTGTGAGCCCCCGTTTTCGTCTACCCAAGAACATTCCCTCAACGTGGACCACCTCATCCCGGCCTTTCCTTGACCCTGCCTCTCTCTCCCGCCACGCGCAGCAAACGCCGGACCCCCCCATTCCCTCCCTGCTGCCCTCCACCCCCCCCCCGCATTTCAAAAGCCTGTGAATCCCCATCGTAGTACTCCCTCACCTCAAGGTAAAGCGAGTGAGAAGGGTCCCACGCCCTGGTGTTGGCGCGAGGAACCTCGAACGATTCGTCGCAGATGCCGGGGATGCTGACGGTGGCGTACTCTTTCGTCAGCCGGCCGAGCCGTGCCAGTCGCCACACATCCTGACGGTCGGGTATCCAAACCTGACGACGACGCCAAAAATAGGATGCGTCGCCGCAGACAGCACGCGTCAGCACACCATAATAAACATGTCAACACAAATAGTAGGGCTCCCCCGCAATAAGCCGGTGGCGCGCGAGAGCAACATCACCGCCTTCATGGGAGAAGCCCGCCTCATGCATTCCAGGTCACGAGTGCAATTCGCGAGTGGCGCCAAGCGATAATGACCGCGCCTTATGCAGGGAGTATCGCCTTGCTTAGACCGCACTATTGGGGGACCCGTTCCGCAGTGTATTCATGTATTACACAAAGAAAATCACCCCACACTTATTGTCAGACGTTTTGCCCCGTAAACGCGGATGGATGCAGTTCTAAAGCGGGTAATAAAGGCGATATGGTAGAACAACGGCAGTGTACGGCAAAAACAAGCAAACAGGGAGGCAAGGTAGCATTCGTTACCCCATTGTTTCGACGAGCATTACCGGAGGCACAAAAGCACACACATATCAGATTTTATGAAAAGAAAAAAAAAAAATTGTCAAGGATATGCCGCAGCGGTATGATACGCATCAACAAGATAATAAAACATTGAAGAGCCGGATCGTATAGCCTACGGTAGCGTATGAGCGAAAGCAGGCGATGAGCCGCCGCCTCAGCACTCGTCGACGCAAGACGAAAACTTTTACAAGGATGGATGGGATTCTCGCCGAGCAACCCTGATTGATTTGCCCCGGAAACAGCAGCACGCACGATGCTGCTGGCAGGTTTGCCATCGAAGGACGGGATGGAGGGTAAGAGATGTGCTATACAGCAGCGTTCAGACTATGCAGCGAGCTAACTTGGTACGCAGCATTATCGTAGCTGCGGCGAACACAGCTCCCTTACCCCAACCCGGGGGTGTGCGTGCTCATGTTACGGATATTCATTGTTCTCAAGGAGGGGAGAATACCAATACGAACGTTCACGGCGCGAGGTAATGACGCCCTACAGGGGACAATAGCAAACAGGCCTGAGTCATCGACGCACGTAACACAGAGCTTGCAGAGCTGTACATAGATCAATATTCATATACACCAGACAAAGACTACTTGTACCACTTGGTAAGAGATAACGCCGGCGAGCGACCGTTGAACCCCCCCCCGAAACAGTGCAACAAAGAACAATGGTTGGCCCCATACTTCCTGTTAGGTACCTGGTACCCGGTATACTGCTGAACCATGTACCTGGCAATGAATTCCTGTAGGTTAATGCAATGTCTGGGTTAACTCTTCGGAGATGCTGATCGTGCATCTTGAACGAAAGCAAGCAGCTGCATATACCAGGTATACGTGCAAAAAAAAACATATATCAACGACAACGTCTTGTCGGAGGCCTGGTATAAAACCCACCTGACTTTTGCCTGAGAGAGTGGTTTACGTACCAAGGTAGATGCCGCTTCTGTGTCCGAAAAATTTAGAGATCATGAGTGATCTTGGGACGAGAAGCAAACCCACAATAAGAAACTAATTTTTTCCTTTCACGAATATTCTTGCGCTGCACTACTGCTGTGTACTTCAAATACGAATACCAGGAATTACATTGCACGCGCTTGCGGCATTCGGGAGGATCAATACTTCATCTGCCCTTTGACTGGCCGGGACTGATATCCCAGTCCGTTGTTGCGTTCATACGCTTTAGACGAGATACGAGCAAAGGGTTCGCACGGAGAGACAGACGACTATTCGTCCAGCACCACCAACAATTATCGCCAACGTGCGTACCTGGCGGGAACATTGATTGAGTTCTTTGTTATTCATGCAATATCATATCATAGCATTTCAAACGATCATACGATGTGGTACATGATAGCCTGCTGCAGCTCAGCAGCACCTGGTAAACCGGTACCGTACAACAGGAAGCCTGATTGTTAACAACGTGTATCAGGTCACAGATGCAGTGCTTCGCACTCGCACTGATAACCAGGCGAGAGGTGTAAACGAATACAGCAATGTGGTAGTCTCTTACCCGAGGGTACGAAATATGACGTGCCTTGTACCAGGGCTACTGCTGTGGACCAGAAGACACTGATTTGACTATCGGATTATCGGTGTGCATTCGCATCACGCACCTTGCCGAGCTCCATCTATACTACTTTTAGAGTGCCACTGCTGCTGCCGTTGTTCCACAAAAGACATCGTGTGTATTGCTCGTGCTGCAACGAACGATGGAAAAAAAACGCCACATTTGTACCTAAAGCTGTCATCGTGGATAGACGGGCGCCTCGTGCTTATCGTGAACCAGGTGTGCGGCGGCGCCGGCACGATTATACCAGCGTTACACCGCTGCAACCGCCCACGCCCGTGTTCCATACCACTACTGCTGCAATCGCACCACACAACCTCAAAGTGCCCCGCGTCTTCAATCACAGCAGTACTACTGCTGTTGTGCATCAAACGTAGGGCAGGAAACCGCCCTCACTCACGTGCGAGACAGCTTCGGGGTCCATGTCCAGAGTACGCTGCCTATCAGCCCCGCTGTTGTTGCTCGAAAACTCGCTCATGCCGCCCCCGCTCGCGTAAGGCGCAATCAAAGACTGCCGATGCTGTTGCTGTAGCTGTAGCTGCTGCTGTTCCTGCTGCTGCTGCTGCTGAGCAGCGGTCAGCAATGCCGTGGCGCCATCCTTACCCTTCGCCCGTTTAGCGAAGGTCATCCTAAATATTTAAAATTCCTTTCACTATTGCGGTCGTACCGGTAGTTGCCCGGGCCTGACCGGCGGGTTCGGTTTGCTTTCGGGAGTGAATGTGAAAGCCCAGGGGCTAGCAAAACGAACTGAGTGAAAAAAAGCCGCGAACCTCACGATTGAGAGTCTGCCCAGCAAGAGGGCTGGCTCTTCGTAACCTGCTCGGCGCAAGCGAAGCGGGTCCCGAAGTAGAGCAGGGAGGTGGGTGCGCTGTACGTTAATCGTGCCAAGGTGGGAGGAGGCGCTAGCTTGCACAAGAAATACACACAGCAGAGGGCAGCATCGTTGCCGTTCGTAAGGAACATAAGAGTGCTGGGAAATAAAGAGCCATACCATGGATGCGTAGGATAATAGAAGGAACGGACATACCTTGCGAACCGCAGGACTCTGTTTAACGGAGCGCCCGGATGAAGCTATCGGGACGAGCTTGAACCGCGTCTCTCGTGCTGTGACTGCTGTCAGGCGGGTTGCCCGTTTGTCCGGGGTTGCAGGAGGTGGCCCCTTCCAAAAAGTGTTGCGAGAAAAAGGTCAACGGTTTGCTTCCAGGGGAAAAAAAAAGGTTTTTTAGAGATAAAAAGGCAGCCCCTGAATAGGGGCTAACTGGCTAGCATGTAGCCCCAAAGCCCTCAAACACGCGGATACCAGCCTTGCGCCTGTTCCCTACCTGCCTAGTTATAGCACAGCTGTATTATGGTTCTGCGAGAACAGTAGAAGCAGAGGACGACCCAATGCTGCATGCTGTAGACGGAGAATACGTGCACCAACCTCGTCGAGGAGTACTGGTGATACCAACTTGAAGGTGCCCTTGTTTACACTAACCGTCATTTTGTTTTTTTGAAACTCTATTTCGGAGACGGGAGAGGGTCTATCGTTTATCACAACGAGCAGCTCCTTCTCCATCGGGCGGGCAGGTCGGATTGCCATGGACAGAACGCCGCCGCGTTCGCCCTTACGAGACAGATCCAACGACGAATTCGCGGCCAAGTCACTTGTCCGCGGATTCGTTGACCAGCGAGGGGGAGGAGATGAGTTCGCTTCACCATCAGCGTCAGCATCGTCTTGGAAAGACTCCATCGGCGACTCAGCACCTGCGGCTGCTGCTGCTGCGGCTGCTGCTTGCGCCGATGCTGCTGCTACGAGTACAGCTGCTGCTGGTTCTGCTTCACGCGATTCGCCTGTTTATGACGAAGCTTCGACCGCTGCCTCCATCGCTGCGGCTACATTCGCTGCCCCCCCGCCAACGAGCTTCTGCGCTCCTGATGTTGGTCGGTTACGACGGCAGCAGCAACAGCTACCATTGCATGGGGCTTCTCCAGGTGAGTCTTCCTGGCACGACCACCGCCGCGAGGTTGACCACGTCGCCGCAGGCAGCAGCAGCAGCAGTAACGTCAACAACGGTGGCGGTGCAACAGCAACCGCTTGGTGGGCAGGACACGGATCGCGCCAAGGCAACCGCAACGGCGACAGCAACGGCAACAGCAGCAACGACTCCATCAACAACAACAACGGCGTCGCCAACACCAACACCACCGCCAGTCCCAACACCATCAACATCAACACCACCCCGACCCTCAATTCCACTCCAACATCCACCACCTACACAAAGCCCAACACCACCGACGGCGCTAAGCAAGCTCCGCGCCCTCCCTTCCGAGGCCGGTTACCTTCTCCAGTAGCCTGCACCCTAGTAGCGTTCGAGCCCGGGTCGCTCGGCCTCGAGCTCGAACCCGTTGTGGACGGAGAAGCAGCAGCAGCAAGGAAGGGCGGGAGCAGCAGCGGACGGGGGCGGAGCCGCCCCCCCAGGCGGCTGGGGTGTAGGGTGTTCCGCGTCACACCGGAAGGGCAGGCGGCGCGGCACGGGTCCGTACACCCCGGGGATGCGCTCGTGGTGTTGGATGGGTGAGTCGAAACTCCCGAGACTTGTCTTTGTTAGGAAAGTTGCAAGACGGGGTTATGGTACTCGTAGTTGTGGCAAATGCCTTCTGCACCAACAAAAGTTTGAAGCTGGCTATCATACTCTGTTCTGTTTGGTCTACAAGTAGGCAAATAGGCGAGGTTGGCGTAATGCTTTGTATCCGTGAGCGTGGCACTGTCTTGTTCCGTGGTGTTGCGATCATAAGCAATTGGTGCCGCTGCTGCTGCTGCTGCTGCTGCTGCTGCCGCCGCCGCCGCCGCCGCCGCTGTTGCTGCCAATCTCGATCCCGGTTTGAACCCACTCGAACATAACCGTTAAGGCCCGTAAGGCTGGATTTTACGCAGTAAACTTTGCCGTGTTATTTTCCGTCTTTAGGGGGGCTTCGGGGTGTTTGGGCTCCTTTCTGATCACTTCGACACTTTCTGCACTTTAGTCGATACAGGGGGGGCTCCCCCAATACGGCGGTCTGAGTAAGGCGGTATCCCGACATAAGGCGGTCCAAACCGCTTGGCGCGACTGGAGCACGGCGCTCGTAACCTAGAATGAACAAGGCGGCTTTCCTCAATAAGGCGGTTATGTTGCTCTGAAACACCACCGCCTTCTTGGGGGGCCCTTATATAGTGCTGTATCGCAGTTCGATACCAGCTCTTCCCATCTGTGTGGATTTTTCTGTACCCCCCCCCACCCCCGACCCTCCATCCCTTGTCCTTGTATTGATGTCTCGAGATTGTCTGGGAATTTATGTATTTCCGTTTCCCTCTTTCGTGCGAGTTCAATCCTTGTGATGCTGTCTTTACACCTCCCGCCGTTGCTCCTCATGTGTCACTAATGCACTCGACTACAGCTGTGTGTTGCAAACGGAAAATATGTAGAAGCGCTGGTGACCTGCACATGTGTTTATGTTCGCTCTGCGTTTCTCTTTAGTTGTCTGATGATGTGCGTGTCTGATTTCGCTGTGTGCTCACTTTCAGTCGTCTAATGATCTGCGTGTTTGTTTCTGTTCGCTCTGTGTTTGTCGTTTGATTGTCTGATGATCTGCATGTATGATTATCTTCGCTGTGTGCTTCTTTTAGTTGTCTGATCATCTGCGTGTTCGTTTCTCTTCCCTCCGTGTTTCTTCGTTTCGGTTGTCGCTACAAGGGTCGATGTCCTGGCGGAGCCATTCGATGCGATAACCCAAGCCCTACTGCAGCGACAGGGGCTGCGCAGACTGATCGGGTTCATGGGCGCCGCCGCCGTCGCCGCCGCCTCTGGTGGTAAGCTAAATAGAGGATTTGCCGACGCTACCGCTGCGGTAGATTTATCGCACCCGGTCAGCGCTGCGCACAGACGGCTGCAGCGACGGGGCCGGGTTGAAAGGAGCAGGCGAGCGCAGGGAGTGAGCGAGGGAGAAGGCGGTGTGTTGTCTGCCGCAGACAGTGGCCTTGCCGGCGATGGCGACGATGACACCAGGGGGGGTGATCGCGGAACGAGGGGCGGAGATGCCCAAGGAAACGGCTCGAGGAATGAGGTCGACCAGGAAGGCGATGGGGAGGGGAGGGGGAGAAAGGGGGGCGAACAGGTTTCCGACCACCGCAGCCACCGCAGCTGCTTCGGCCGCCACGCTGCCAGCCACTCCAGTCGCTCCGCTTGCTCCGCCCGCTCCCACCTCTCTGCCGCGTTGGCGTCGCTGTCCTCTGTGGAAGGCGGGCACCACCACGCGGTGGACCCTCAACGGCGAGCGGCCGAGGGGGTTGTCGAGAAGGCTGCACCCTCCCGACGTCACCTACATACCACGGCTCTCTCCGCCACAGCCGCCGCGGATGAAAATGCTGGCAGAGGAACCGTTGCCGGAGGCGACGGTGGTAAAACTTGCGACGGTAGAATCGACGGCGGCAGAGGAATGAGTGGCGACAGCGTAGTGTCCTTGGACCGGGGGTGGAGGGGTGAAGAGGAACCGTCGCGGAGAAGTAGAGGGGGTAGCTTTTCTGCAAGCACCGGTACAGGCGCAGGCCTGGGCGCAGGCACGGGCGTTGGCGTGGGTGTGAGCGACACCGGACCAGGGCATGAGGGCGCGAGGGGGGGTGGAGGAGGTGGTAGAAGGCGCGGTGGAGAAACGGTCCTCGCGAGCAGCTGGGGCTCGTCAGCGTCGATGGGACGCATGGGAATGGAAGCGGGCGCGGCTGCTGCTGCTGGCACGAGCTACCGGCGGTCCGCCCGGCCTTTGGAGAGGTCGAGGGGGGAGTCTCTCCAGCGGAGCTTAGAAGAGGCGATGGAGGTAAGGGAGTATGTTTTTGGGCGCTGTGTATTGCAGGTTAAGTCGGGTGCTGTGTAATGCAGGTTTGGCTTTCGCTGGACTTGCACGGCGAAGAGGACGAGGCAGACAGCAGTCGAGATGAAGAGAGTTGGGTCGAGAGAGATAGTTAGAGAACGAACGGGAGCGATAAAGAGGGAGAGAGGTAGAGGGAGAGGTGTTAATTATTTGGACCTGCGCCCCCGCTCCTGTCTGCTATCGCGCTCTAAATGTCATTTTCCCTATCATGGTTGAGCAGGAGAAAAGTGCCTTGGTGGCGGAGAGGACTTGGCTCCTGGAAGAGCTGCAGCGCGCGCGTGAGGTGGGTTTTCGGGAGAATCAAGAGGCATTTTTCATTTGTTTCGCTTGGTTTGGCTTGGTTTGGTTTGGTTTGGTTGGGTTGGGTTCGGATTAGTTTCGGGCCGTTTAGTTTGGTTGGCGTCGCTCCGTGTAGTTTCGTGTCGTGCCGTCACGTTGTTACGTTTTCGATACGTTTCGTTCTTAATGCACTTACTCTATCATTTTTGTGGTCGCACTATCGGGGTCTCAAAAATGTTGATATCGTGGGTAAAGGGGTAACAGCTTGTGCACACGTCTCTGCAAACGTTACTAAAACCCTCTGTGACAGGCGACGTTGGAGCGAGACGGAGCCCTCGCGGGGAACGAGGTCCGGGTCGACGTGCTGAGAATGGAAGTCGGTGCGTTGGAGGGAGAGCTGCGCCGTGCGCGGCAGGAGCTGGGGGCGTGCGAGGCCGGGCGTCGGGAGGTGTGCATTGGGTATACGGTACAGGGTATAGGGCGGGACAAGGTGGAGGTCTGCGAAGAGCCGCGGTGTTATTGGAGCGTTTGAGATTTCCTGTTTGTGTTGGGTCGGAAAACATGTACTCGGAGTATTAATAGTATTCAAACCGGTGAACGTCATAACCCAAGGACAACTAACCCACAAAAAGTTACTTTAGAAAATAACATAAAATGGTAAGTAGAAATATTTCTGACCTAATTTTGCGCTGTTTTTTTTGTGGATTGGGTTGGCCTTGGATTGAGACGTGCGATAGCTTCAATAGTAGTATTATGTGTTTTCTTGCCCAATCCCACATCCTACCCAACCGAAGTTGGTATCTAACAAGCACCCTACTGTTATTGCTGCTGCTGCTGCTTTTGTTGTTGCTGTGATTGTTGCTGTCATGGTTATTGCCGTTTATTTGTTGAAGTTGCTGTCGTGCAACCCCCACCCCACTCCACCCACAACCCCGCCACCACCCCGACCCTAACCCCCGCCGCTCTAACCCCTCCCCTGCTACAGCTGAACGACGCCGCCGAGCGAGACCTCGCCAGGAAAGACCGGGAGACCGCGGACATATCCTCGGCGCTGCGGCGGGAGCGCGCCGCCCGCGAACGTGACGCGGAATCGGCAGCGAAAGCGGCCGACAAGGCCGCGGCGAAGGCGGCCACGGAAGCAGCCGCGGGTCGGGCGGCGACGGCAGCGGCGGCCGAAGCCAGGCGACGGGCCGACGTGGCCGAGGCACGCGCGAGGGAGGCGGAGCAGAGGAGGGCGGCGGAGGCCGAGGCAGCTGCGGAGGCGGCGGTGGAGGCGGCAGCGGCGGCGCGGAGGGGGCGGGAAAGGAGGGAGCTAGAGGTGACAACGTCGTTGGGGGAGGCGGGAGGGGGCGGGGGGGGGGGGGCTGATTTCATGCATAGCCGTAGTCGTAAGACCATAGACCCTCGCATCCATTCAAGACCAGGCGGACATCGCGTGCACCAAGCACGAAGCGCCGTGAAATGTACGGCGGGTCGCATGAAGGGTGAGCAGGGGGTGGCAGGAGAAGCGGGACAGACATACAACCGAGCTGCATGAGCAGGCACCGATTTCGTCGGCCTGATTTACAGACAAGGCCACGACGAGATACACCTTGCAGCACCAACGGCACGTTGTGTTATGTGTTTTGTTTCGCTCGTTCTGTGCTGACGCTGTTCTTTGCTTTTTTGTGCAGAGCTCTTTTTTGTTTTGTTTTGTTTTGTTGTTTTGTTTTGTATGACTGAGTGTTGTTGTGCTTTGCTTTGCTTCACTTTGTTTTGCTTTGTTGGTGTTGCGTTGTGTTGTGTTGTGTTGTGTTGTGTTGTGTTGTGTTGTGTTGTGTTGTGTTGTGTTGTGTTGTGTTGTAGTGTGTTGTGTTGTGTTGTGTTGTGTTGTGTTGTGTTGTGTTGTGTTGTGTTGTGTTGTGTTGTGTTGTGTTGTGTTGTGTTGTGTTGTGTTGTGTTGTGTTGTGTTGTGTTGTGTTGTGTTGTGTTGTGTTGTGTTGTGTTGTATTGTGTTGTGTTGTGTTGTGTTGTGTTGTGTTGTGTCGTGTCGTGTCGTGTCGTGTCGTGTCGTGTTGTGTTTCTGCTTTCCTTTCTTGCTTTGCGTTGCCTTTTTGTTTTCTGTTTTTGTGCTTTGGTTTGCTTAATGGTTCTGTCTTTTTTTTAGACCAAACCCTATCCCGCCTTTCAGCAGGTTCGCGAGCGCGACGAGGAGATGTCCGCGCTGATGCTGAGGGTCGAAGCCTCCGAGGGTCGATCGAGGAGGATCGCCGAGGATAAGGAACAGCAGCTCAGGTGACCATCATTTTTAGCAGCAGTAGTAGCAGTTGTTGTAGCAGTTGCACCAGTAGTAGTGGCAGTAGCAGCAGTTGTTGTATCAGAAGCAGCAGCAGCAATTGTTGTGGCAGTAGTGTAGTAACAGTAGCCGTTTTGTATAGCAGGAGTATCAAAACTGTAGCAGTAGCAGTAGCAGTAGTAGTTATAGTATCAGTAGCATTATTAGCAGTAATATGGTAGGAGTAATAGTAGTACTATTGTTGTGAAACCGTTCTGGCACGCTGTTTTGGGTTGATTTGCTGCAAGTTGGCGCCTGTAGCATGGTCGCCCCCGGAGACGAATGCCTACTCACAAACAACACCCCCCCCTACCACCACTACGGTAGGGAGCTGGAGAAGGCAGCGATGCAATCCCTGGAAGTTGCCGAGCAGCGGCGGTCGGAGTGGGAGGACAAGGCCTCTAAGACGGCTGCGCGGCTCAGGGAGCGAGATGCCGAGGTGGGTACAGGCGTTTTGCGCTGTCTTTCTCTACAATGTGCGACACCAGTTAATAATCTCTTGTTTCTGGCAGGTCTGGAATTCTTCGGATGTGTCGTGCACTGTTTTCAGTACGATATAGGCCGTGTTATCATTTTCTTCTAAAAGTCGAGCCTGAAATTCTTGGCTGCCAAATTATCAAGTGCTGCCGTATACACATTTGTGTAATATACTACCGCTACTACTAGTGTACTTGTATTACTCTGGTACCTGTTGAAGCCAATCCTGATACGCCTGCTGCTACTATTTTTAATACAACTACCGCTGCTGTTGGTGCTGCTGTTGCTACTGCTGTTGCTGCTACCATTGCTGCCGCGAATACTACGATTGATGCTGTATGTTCTGCTTATAGTAGTGCTGCCATTAGCACTACTACGAGGTACTTATTGTAGTCGTTCAGTCGATGCTGTAAGGGCTGGAAGAGAAAAATGAGGCCCTGTTTTATTGCTTTACTTTGGATTTTGTGTATTTTAACGCACTTGGCTGGACAGCGACCCTGGGCATCGCGAGCAACAGAGACGACGGCATGCGCTTGGATTCGTCGTCGCCATCTGCCATGGCCCTTGTGCGGATGAGCGCATGGCCATGGCGGGGGCAGTCGATCATGGCTTCTTGTGCAGCGGTGGCGAACTTGGACGTGCGTAAAAAAATAGCCAAAATGCACGATTGTTTGCATGGAAGCCCCGGCTGTTTTAAGGCAGACTCGGTATGATGTAAGCTACTGCTTTTGCTGTGAGCTTGGTACACGCGGTATGAGGTCCGACGATGTGGTGTGATTGTGGCATGGGACGTGAAAATGATGTTGCGATTCGATCTCCTGCTGTGCACCATCCACATAACACACCGTGACTGCTGGCGCAAAGGCAAGAGCTCGAAGCACGGCTGCCGTTGCACCGCCGCTGCTGCTGTCACTACTACTCTGACACTACTGTTATAACTATACTTCGTATACTTTTATTTACCATGTAAATGATTACCCGGTGCTATTAATGCTGTTGCTGCTACTGCCGCTGATACGGCCGCCGCTACCGTCGCCCCACCTACCATACCTTCTCAGCTGCTACGACGGGACCGCCGATGTAAGGAGGTGGAGTCGCAGCTCGGACGGGCAGAAGCCCGCACGCTGGAGCTGGAACGAGAGGAAGGGGAGAACGTGGTGCGACTGACACGAGAGCTGAGGGAAGCGGAAAAGGCGCTCAGCGATGGGCAGGTGCAGTGTAGCGCCGGACACCTGGGGAGGAGGAAGGGGATTGTCGGGGGTGGGAGTAGTGAAATATCTGTCCACCCCATCGCCCCCCCCCCGGCCATCCCCGCCCCGACACGCCCCCCTATCCGTCCACCTCCCACCCCCATTACGCATTCCCTCCACCCTCCCTACCCACCCACTCACTCCCCAACCCCAACCCTACCCCACCCACCCCAACCCTATCCCGCTGCCCCCTAAAGGCTCGCGCTAAGGTGGAAGCGAATCAGTTGTCCCAGCGCCTCCGCGAGGCGGAGCACCAGCTGTCCTCGGCGGTGGCCGGGCTGCGCGCGGCGAAAAACCGCGAGCGCATGCTGGAGACGGGGACGATGGCGGCGAGGCGGAGGGCTGAAGCGGGAACAAGAAAGGTTTGTAGAGAGAGGGAAAGCGGGAGGAGGCGGGGGGCTGTTGATTGGTTGTGACATGTGAGAGGGAGAGGAGCGGAGTGGGGGTTGAGTGGGTGGGGAGGGAGGGGAGAAGCATACGTAAGAAAGCAGTCAGGCAGGCAGGCGGACAGACAGACAGATAGACAGAGCAAGAGGCGGAAGCACGGACAGACAGACAGACAGACAGAGCAAGAGGCGGAAGCACATGTGTTTTAGGATTCCTTTCAACCAACCAACCTGTTTTTGTTTGTAGAGGGAGGGAAGGCAGGAGGGGGCGGGGGGCTGTTGATTGGTTGTGACATGTGACTGAGGGAGAGTAGCGGAATGGGGGGTGAGTGGGTGGGGAGGGCGGGGAGAAGCACACATAAAAAAGCAGTCAGTCAGGCAGGCAGACAGACAGACAGACAGACAGACAGAGCAAGAGGTGGAAGCACATATCTTTTTGGCTTCATTTCAACCAGCCAACCAACCTGTTTTTGTGTTTTTTTGCTTCCTCTCCTTCCTGCGGTAGCTCGGTTACTGCGTGCACCGCGACCTTGTGGGAAGACGGGAGCATCGTTGTCTGCAGTAACTCGCCTCCGGTGTGATACACGTCGCACAGATGATATGCCCATCTCGCGGTCTAGATCCTTCCGGGCTGATTCGTCGGACTCAATCGGACGGATTGAATCGACGTAGGGTTTCCCAAAAAATGGAACCGATTTCATTGTTTATTTCCAAAGTCTTATCAACGGCTATGAGTGATTCCCTCGCCCGGCCGGAGGAGGCTCGCTTCGCTCGCCCCGCAAAGTCTCGGCAACTCAAATTTGTCGTTGAGCCGATGTAAAGGGAGGGGATTGAAGGATTTTCTGCTTTTCGCCGAAGATGATTGTTGTTCTATCGTTTTTTTGCTCCGATTCTCAGCCCTATAGTGTATATACGAACGTTTTTGTGTGTGTGCGGTCAACCCGTGTGGGGGCCCATGTACAGCGACAGCACAAAATATCAGCGGGTGTTTATCATGGTGCGAGCATGCAACACGCGGCGACGTTAGCTGTGCGCGTGTCGCCCATGTGCTTGCATTGGAGTTCGACTGGAAAGTGGTCTACACCTAGTCTAGCAGCCCGGGTCGCTTGGTGTGAAGGATGCTGATTCGTCATTTTTTTTCGCCAATTATTTCCCTGTACTATACAAGTCAATATATATTCAAGTAATACCCATAAGGGTTAATGAGCCACCTCCGACATTTTTTTTGGTGTGTGTGTTTTTTTGAACGACACAGGTGCTAAGATAGAGGTGCGCTAGTCGGTTTGCGAGACCTCTTGGCTTTTGAGGAGCTGTGTACGTTTCTTGGCCCAAAACCTGATAATTGTGTGAAAAATGAAATTGCGATTTGGATGAACAATCTCGTGCCCTATGCTAGGTATGCAAAATGATACATTTTGCACAACACAATGGCCAATTTCCGGCGATTTTGGGTCAAGGAGCCCCGTCATTCAGAAAAACTTTTAGCACAAAAGCGCTACCTGTGTATCGTCGCACGCGTTTTTTTTTTTCTTTGTGTGTGTTTGGCCGCGGTTATATTGTGTAAACAGGGAGAGGAAGTTTCCTTAAAGCTTGCCGAAGCCGACAAAGAACGGGCTCGGCAGGACGTCGCCATCACCATGCTCAAAGCGCAGGTAGGTGCACACGCGGTGGCTGACTTGGGTGCCTTCGTTTTGTGTACCAAGTGTGCTTTGTTTTCGTATGGTCTATGTTTTTTTGTGTGTGTCTGTTTTTTGGGTGTGTGTTTCATGGTTGTTTTTTGTCGGTTTTGTCGGTTTGTTTGTTTTGAGATCCTCGTTTTTTTTTTCAATGCGTTTTGCATGCTTATTTTTTATTATTGGCTTGATATATGTGTTTTGCGCATGTTTATTTTTTTATTATTGGCTTGATATACAAGTATGTGTTTTGTCTAATTTTTGTGATTAATATTCTGCATATTTGTTTTTGTTGGCTGCCGTATGATATAACAACCACCACCACCACCACCATAGTAACCCCCGCCACAATAACGACAAGTTCAGCAACCAACACCAACACCACAGCCACGACCACAACCACATCTACAAGTACAGCGGCCATAAGCACAACAACAACAACAACTGCGATCACAACACAACCGCAACACCCGCAACGACAACCGCCGCGACCAGGTGTACGAGCTACGGCAGGGGGCAGTCGCTGGAGATGCCGCCTTGAGGGAAGCTGCCAAACTCAGGCATTTTCTCCTCAACGGAGCACCTCCCCCCCCCCCCCCTTCTCTTTGCTCGGGTCTCTCGACCGACGATGCCAAGAACGATGGCGGGGGTGGTGGTGGTGGTGGCGGTGCTGGTGGTGGCGGTGATGGTGATGGTGGTGGTGACCTGGAAGGCGGTGCGGAGGAAGGCGGGACGGGGTTGGTGGAGCTCATGGAAGGGCTGCACCGGCGCGTGGAATCCGCGGAGCGAGAAACTGTGTCTGCCAGGGAGTCCTTACACGTTGCCAGGTGCTTGGTCGGCTGACGCCGCGTTGGTTGGGGATCTTTGCCTGGCGTATTACTTCGCCTATGGGCGGCTGTTGACATGTTTCGGGCCAGTTGTTGATGCCTTTGAAAGTGATGGTTGTCTTGAGCTGGCTTGTTACGTCGCCCGTTGATAGCTGTTGGCATGTGTTGGCTGTTCGATGATGCTTCCGAACAAGTGCAGGTTTGAATGAAGTTACAGGTTTGGCTTTTTTTTGTATTGCGAAGAGCGTTTTATAAGTAAACAACAGCCCAAGGAAATTTCGCGGAAGAATCGGATTTTTTTTTTTCGACTTTGTATGCTGTGTGTTTCTACACGTATTGCGCGCGCGAGCTTCTGTGTGCACCGCGCGATTTATATGCTGCTGTCGTGGACTGGTGTAACGTACCACGCAGGTTGCAAAGTTGAGTATCTACCATTCAATCGGCCGAACTCACATGTTACGTATTTTTTAAACAAATTGACAAAATAGGGGGGAAATCGAGGTGCTGCGAGGGAGGGAGCAAGATGCGGCGGAACTTCAATCTTTGCTGGAGGAGAAGCGGGGGGTTTATAGTGAGGTGGCGAGGCGGGCGGAGGCGGCGAGGGCGAGGGCCGAGCGTGCCGAGGGGGAGATGGAAAGGCTCCGCGCCGAGTGTTCCACGCTTGGGTAAGGATAGGATTTTACTTGAAGTACACGAATGTCGATGCTTTTCATGGGAATCAGAGTGGGGAGAGCGGGGGAGGGGGGCGTGCGTGGTGGGGGAGTGATGGAGGAGGGACCGTTGGAAGGCGAGAGGGCGGAGGAAGGCGGAGGAGAGGGGTGGGCGAGTGGCAGGACAGGAGGCAGAGGGGGAGGAATAGGGGCATAACTACGTCTACCCGAAGATTGTTTGCCGAAGAAAATTCGGTAATTCTGCAACACACACCGCTGTCGGACATGTTCCACGTCATGCAGGCTGCAGCCAGGCACCTTGTGCGACCGATTTATCAAGCGCATGTAAAGACGCGACCACGACGCCGAATCCCTTTGTACCCCCCCCGCCCCCCCACTTAAAATATATACCGGTACATAAGAATTGGCCTCGGTTGGCACCGACGCTGAAAAACATTTTGTGTATGTTGGGGTTGACGTTGGTTGGCAACGACGCTGTGAAGCATGGCAATCACTGCGTGAGCTAGACAACCAGGGTACCGTTTTTTGTTTTTTTCGGTGGTCACCATGATGGTTATCGAGTCAGATCATATTGTGCGGGGTGGAGAACCCTACATCGCTCAAGGAGAATGATGGCATCACGTAGTGTGAATATGGTAAGGCACCCACGAGGCAGTTACATAGTTATACTCATTGCTGTCTCTGGAGTGGCCACACCAGAAAACATAGTGTAATTCATTGGCGCTGTCATCCATAAGCAAGAAAGTAGGCACAAGGTGCCGAAGTCCGTCTCACGAGCGGTTCTTGGAAGGATGCGGGTCACTCTTCATACGACTCGCCGAACACCTCACGGCCCTTCGCGCTTGGTGCAAGCGATGTCTGCCTGGTTGGTGAAAACCCGACGTGCTCCGTCCCGGCATAGTAGGGATGCGAGGGTCTATGGCCATACGACTACGGCCATGCACAAACTGAGTACATTCTGCCCCCCGCCGCCGCCCCTCGTCGTTCGCTGTGTGGCTGGTGCAGGACCAAGCTAGAAGCGGCACGAAAGAGCGCGGGAGATCACGGGGCAGAGACGGGCCGCGCCCTCTCCCAAGTCGCAGAACTGGAGAAGTCCCTGGCTTGCCTAAGGTACGTCGTACTGCTGCGCACGCCTCAGGTTGTTGTTCTTGTTCTTGTTCTTGTTCTTGTTCTTGTTCTTGTTCTTGTTCTTGTTCTTGTTGTTGTGCTGCTGCTGTTGTTCTCACGTTCGTTGTTGTTTTTGGGGATGTTTATGTTGCTTTTGCTGCGCATTTCGTTCATGTAGAAGCGAAAAAGAAGCCTTGTCGACGAGAGTGATCGACGTGGAGGCGGCGGCGGCCAAGGCGGATAGCGATCTCCAGGTCGCCAACAAGAGGTGATTTGTTTTTCGTGTTTTTGTTATTTTTG
Organism: Undaria pinnatifida; assembly: GCA_012845835.1. Classification (NCBI taxonomy): domain Eukaryota; class Phaeophyceae; order Laminariales; family Alariaceae; genus Undaria; species Undaria pinnatifida. The sequence goes on from JABAKD010000011.1 coordinate 8,689,789, forward strand.
TGCGTGGTGCTTTTTGTTATTTTTTGCGCAGTGCAGGATGACCATACTTATATCTAGTGCTGTACACTCTTCCTATTAATAGACAGTTGGTAACATCGCGCCTCTAGACTCTTAGGCCGCTTCACGTTAGTCAAGCTGTAGTTTGCCGGTCGCCCCGGTGGCGTATCAGGTTATCCTCGAGCCTGGTATAGGTCGGTTTCGTGAGTTCGAGCCCCGCCGAGTGCATACTCGTATCAATTTGTGGGGACTTTTTCTTGTGCACAAATTGACTTGCGGAAAGCGCGAGAGCGTGAGTTAGCAACACTCGATGAAAAATCGACGAGCAGTGGGGTGCTGAACCCTGTGCGCGATAAAAATTGAAGGCAAGATCCGGGGGGAAGAAGGGACGACACCTGTGACCACGGCTTGTCCAGAAGCTGGAAAGTAAAAGTGTGAGGAAAAAAAAAAGCTATGAACAGGTATGTTCTTGCGCCTATCCCGCCTTCTCTCGTTTTCTGTTTTTTTTGTGTTCTGTTGACGGGTGGCTGGTGCGCGTGCCTAGAAGGTCGACATATTCAGGTCACTACAGGATTATAACCTTTTCACAAGTACAACATAAAAACCCTACACCGAACCAACTCATAGAAACATGTCTGCAGTTACTTCTAAAGTGGGTTGAGCTCTGCTGAATGCACGTACGAGTCGAGATATTCTTGCATCCACCCGCTCCTTCACTCCTGTTTCCTTTTGTTTCATGCTTGGTTGGTGTGTGCCGATATGCGCAGGCTCACCCCTTTGGAAAAGGCGCTTGCGGCGGCGGAGGAGGACAGGCTGGAGGCCGTGAGGAGGCTTACCCGCAAGGACGGCGACTGTGTCGCGGTGAGAGTGATGCGTCCATCGTTTGCTGATTAGCGCGTGTATGGTGACGAGGACTGTCACGGGGAGGGTCGTGAGTCCATCATTTGCTGATTAGCGCGTGTTGGCAGTGGTAGTGTGGGTGGTGGTGGTGTTTAGTCGAGGCTGGGGCAGATCTTCATTACCGCTTGCCCCTCCCCACGACCTAACCCCTCCCTCTCCTCCTCCTCCTCCTCCTCCTCCTCCTCCGCCGCCGCCGCCGCCGCCGCTACCGTCGCCGTGTGCGCCTGTGCTTCGATGTGTACTTGCCGTTCTACCTGTGGCTGTAAAATTTACGGTGTGCGCGTTTTGGCTTGCCTTGCGCAGGTGCAGTCAAGCCTGGAGGGAGCGCTGGCCGAATTGGAGGCCCTGAAAATGGCTCTCTTTGAGGTGCGTGTCATACGGGCTTGCTTGGTATCACAGAAGCGCGTGGGCTGCACAAAAGCTTGTAGTACATTGGTGCAGGGGTAGCCCACGCGATAGGGTTTGCTCTGTGTTGGGATCCATCATCGTGCAGGAGCGAGTAGAGTTGACCCTATATCATATCTGCTGAAATAGTGGAATTCTACACTGATTCCATCTCCAGAAGCATGAGTGGGTGCGTGGGTGCAGGTCTGAAGGGGAAAAGGTGAAACCTCCAGCGGTAACTATTTGATGGTGGTGGGTGGATTCGTGTGCGTCAGTGACTCTGCTTCTATCCGTCGCTTGCCTGGACACATGATCGCATCAGTGAAGATTTCTGTCCGCGTTGCCCCCAAGCCGTGCTACCGCAACCACATCGACCGGACCGGACCAACACCCTCACATCCTTTTGTTTCCACCGCACGAAGTTTTTCTTTCGTGACCCATCCCCCGATCGTGTTTGCATCTTAACGCTCGTTTTTGATGGCTTCAGGGACCCGACGAACGGGTTTCACGCCAGAGGAAGGCGTGCACGAGAATGATAACCGCGCTAGCTCGAGGCCGGGCACGAGCCGCCGACCAAAATATCGCCTTTCTTCGATGGAGGCGGGCCACCGCTGCCGCCGTTGTCGTTGCCGCGCCCCACCCCCCGAAGGAAAAGTGTGCAGACGACAATACCGGTGGTATGGGGAGTGGGGGTAGTGGGGGCGGCGGCGGCGGCGACTTGTGCACTGTAAGCCCCGGCTGGACGGTTGGAGCAACGGGGACGGGCACAGGAGTAGTGGAGGCGCTTAAAGGAGAGCTGGAAATGGCGCGCTTGGGGACCGAGACGTTGGCGAAGCAGCACGCTGCGGTGTTGGAAGATAGCAGGTGCCTTGGCGCGCGCGGACGGGGCGGAGGGGGGGTGGTAGGCAAGGGGTAGTAGAGGGGGGGGGGGGGAGGGGGGGGGAGGGGGGGCTATTTGGTTTGCCAAGGGGAAGGGTTTTGTTTCGCCAAGGTATGGAACGTGAATGCCTGCGGACCTCTTACAGTTGGGATGGGGCAAAGGACGGAAACGTTGAGCTAGGCGATGGTTATGTGACGTGCGTTTGACGCTGCCGCGGAGTACCTTGAGCAGATTTTACCTCAATTTTCCCATCTGCCTTCTTTTTTCAGTTACTCGTTTTTGTTTCTCGCCGTTTAAGGATGCACTATGAAACTGAAACCCCACAGCTCCAGAAAGTCGCAACCTGCACCCCAAACGTTCAAGTTGGCGATAGTACCGCTCAGTTGGGTTAACTCTATGATATTCCGGCCGCTCCCGCCCCATGTCTTGCCCTCGTTCGCTACCGTATGCAACAACCCCTTCACTCGCCGAAAAACATTGGCCTTAAGGTCGGCGCGTTCCGAGCTGGCGTGTCTCCACCTGCGCACACGCATGTGTGGCGCGAGGGTCCTGTCAGGTGTGCTGCAGAAGTGGACGTCGCGGCAGTCGGCGAGAGCGTTCTGGCGGCTAAGGGTGAGGGATGGGGGTGATGGCGGGAGGGAGGAATGGGGGGGTGGGGGTAGGGCGGTACTGATCTTGTGCGCTCGTGTCTCCTATTTTTTTCAACTGTTTGGGTATGGCAGTTGTGGCGACATGATGTACACGCGTCCACACCCCACTTGCGGCTAAGGGTGACGGTAGGGATGAGGAGGAGGTTGGGGGGCAGGGCGGTTTTATTCTTGTGCGCTCTTGTGTCGTTATTTTTGCGCCTGTTGTGTCTATGGGGTATTTCCGTCTTGGTTTTCGTGGTGCGCGCTTCTATCGGGTACACGTTTGCCGGGATAAAGGCTTGTCGGTGCCCTGTCACTATGCTGTCTGATACGCTGTCAGTACAGGGTGCTTTACACACTGAGGCACGCATATTTCGCCGCGACGAGTCTTGCTGGGGGAGGGAGGGAACCTCGGTGGGTCACAGCTGCGTAGCTAGATGTCTCGTCGTGTTGGTGCACAACTGACTGACGGTGGTTTGTTTCGAAAAGTGCCAAGTGCTGCTACTCATTTAACCCCCCCCCTCGTATGGCCCTCTTGTGTTTGTGGCTGCCTAGCTTCTGCCCCACCCCCCCTCATTCGCCTGCCGTCGTGTTATCGTTTCGCCTCCGACTCCATCCCGCCACCTTTCGACACGGCCTTGTTTTGTTCCCTTCCCTGATCTCCCTTCCTCCCTCCCTCCCTCCCTCGCTCCCTCCCCACCTCCCTTCACAGTCAACGGCCCATTCTTCCCACAGCCTTGCCCCATCCTGCGCTAGGTGCGACACTGCAGCGGACGACCACGCGATAGTCGATAACAACGCTTATTCGCCGCGCGGAGTCAGCGACGACGTAGCCTTTCTCACGATTCAAGCACCCACGCTAACTGCCCAAGCTGGGGAAGGTGGCGGCGGTATCAGCGGTGACGGCGGTGGTGGTGACGGTGGTGGCTGCGCGTCGTGGGGTTCCCCTCTGAGCGGCAGCGGTGCTGGCGGCGACGGCGGCGGTGGTGATGGCTGCGGCGGTTGGGAGCAACGGTCACAAGCTGTTCGAGTCGAGGCGAGGCCTCACTGTGGTAGCCCTTCTTCTCGACGGTGGTGGCGACGGCAGAGGCAAAAGAGTGACGGGGGTCTCCCCTCATCGGCGACTACTGTGGCCACTGTGACAACGGCGATACTCACCTCCCCGGATAGTGGAGAGGTTTGGAACGATGCCTTCGAAGGTGGCGCACCGAGGCAGCAGCACCAACAGCAGCAACAGCAGCAGAAGCTGCAACAGCTTCAACAGCAGCAGCAGCCTTCGGAGTTGTTATCAACCCATTCAAGCCAGCGCGAGAGAGACCGAACTCGTGGGTACGGGAGCGGCAGCGGTAACACTGGGGTTGCCTCTCCGCCGCCCCCTTCCCCGTCCCCGGCGCGGACTCGCAGCAAAAATAGTCCACCAGTAGTGACGGCACCGGCAGCGGCAGCAGCTGCCGCGGCCACGGACGGCGACGCGGAGTCGAGTTTTGTCAGCGGCGCATCCAGCGAGCCGCGGTACGATTGCCTCCGGCCCGGGTTAGCCAGCCCCACGTGGAGCTGCGCCAGTGGCGTAGGGGGAGGGGCATCGGGTGCCGTGGGGGTGATGGCGGGAGATGCGGAGGCCCCGGCGCGGGAGGGCGTCGGTTGCAGCGAGCCTAATGTCTTCGGCAGTGACGGCTGGGGCGGGAGCGGGGGGGAGGGTGGCGGATATTCGCTGGAGGGAAGCTTAGTGGTGGGGGTAGAGGACCCGGGAGAGGAAGCGTTCGCGGTTGGGTTGCAGGTGTCGACTGGCGCGGATTCATCGTGGTGGGCTATGAGCGACGAGTCCATGGGAGTGTAGGTGTGTAGTTTGCTGTATAGCCAGGACCGTTCAGTCAGGTATGACGGAAGGAAGGCAGCTGTATTTTTGTTTATATAGTCGGGCACGCGGAGGGAAGCTCCGGGGATGATAAGGCATGCACACGGTCATGCCCAAGACCGGGCGGGATTGGCTGTGTTTTTTGTTGGTAGTGCAGGAGGTTATACCCAATGAAGATTGAGGTTGTTGGTTGTCTGCAAAGTAGCCCCTGCCATCTCAAGACTGCTTCCTCTCCTTGCCTAGATGTTTATTTTCACTGCCTGACCCAGAATCGTGGAAAATAATCACGTCCTATTTCTAAGGGATAACCGGCGGTGGTAGAGCGGGGCGCGGGGGGTTAGCACTCCGGGCGTCGCGGTTCGTTCGACTCGTCGCAGTTTGCAGTTACGCAATCGGGGTTATACTAGTGTTTCGTCTGGCGACGCTGCTGCACGAAATTAGAGGAAATGTGGATGAATTGAGGCGACGGCCTTCCGTGCAGAATAATGAATATCGATATGTTGTACGAGCACGCGTCATGGCAGCCAGGAGGCATGGAGATATAGATGTATGCATATATGTGTTCGGGTGCTGTGCGTAGTGGCATTTCGCCGTGAAATATTGTGTGAGGGCTAGGGTTGGGTCGGGGGGAGACCGAAGCACGTCGGGTTGGCTTCGCTTGTCGGTATGTTACTATCGGTATTGATTCCCTCAGACCACCAATTTTTTTATTGTTATTTCAGAAATTGTTTCGTACATCATGGCCCGAATCAGCCGGCATGTTGTGTAGTACCAGATATGTGTCGTTGCACCCGCTGCAGGGATAATTGACGAACGCATAAAAATATATGTCAGTGCCACGAAGTCCGATCGACGCTTTAGACGAGCACGCGCGGGAGAGGAATGGCAGCCTATTAACTCCTGGACGCGACATAAGCAACTTGATGCTCGACAGCCGGAGAGAGATGCAGATCGTCATATTCATTGCTTTCCTGGCGATTTGTCTTGCAACGCGTGAGAGATGCAGATCGTCATATTCATTGCTTTCCTGGCGATTTTTCTTGCAACGCGTGAGAAAAGGCACCGTACCCACCTTCCCCCCTACCGACAGCATGTTCACAGCAAGTTCCGCACTCCGGGCGAAGGGACAGACATCTACCTTGGTTGACCAACCCAACGACTAGCCTGCGTCTGTTCACGTTCTCAGGGAGAAGCCCCGACTCGCCCGTGCTCAACGCGGGGCTGCCGCCCTACACGTCATGTTTCCCATTAACACTGGCCGTCCTTGTCTCAATTTATCTGACCCAGATCTCCGACAGAGACGCCAACTTTTATTTACCCATGCACCACGTTTTGTCGCTTTCTGCTTTTGCGGACAAAGCTACCTGGTATACGTTTTTGGTTGAAATACTTGAACCAAAGGCACCCGTACAAGACGCCTTCCGCATCGCCGATGACAACGTCTGGCTTGGTTGATCAACCCAGCGACCAGCTTATGTCTGGTCACGTTCTCAGCGAAAACCCCCGACTCGCTCGGGTGCAGCGTAAGTTTGCAGGCCTACACGTAAAGTCTCTCCGCCGAACACTGGCTGCTCTCGTTTCTACATCTAACGCGGATCACAGAGATACCCAAAAGCGTTTTTACCGATAAAGCGCGTTTTGGGGTCATTGCGTTTGCAGAGGCCGTGACTGGGTCTACTGACAAACCTGTCCCCTTGCTTCTGCAGTGATTGAACCCGTATCTACCTTCAGCCAGAATAGCATTTTTCGTAAACACCTCTCCACAAAGGAAGCATACCTATAACCAACGCAGGGTATTTTAACTTACCTCGCGGTTCACTGGTAGCACCCACCATTAGTGGGAGCTTACCCCCCCCCCCCCAGCGAATTCCTTATGGGCAGCATGTGTAGAGCGTAATAATACGTAATACACTAGGAGTTGAGTGGGCTTGGCTCGACTCTTGCGCGACACGTGGGAACACGATATTTACACTAAAAACATGTACAGTAGTGTAGGATACACCCTTGCTTACATATTATCTTGATCTGGGGCCTAAATCAGAGCTTCACAAGTGGTGTCTCGCGTACTACAATAAGGACAACGCCTCCCCCTCCCATATCTGATTTCGCCTAAACCACTGGTACTCGTATGCCTGCTTCAGCGTTGCGTAGACCACTATATCTGCTCTCCCGGGATGCCCTCACGGTTCCCTCACCAAAACCCAACCACTGCGGAGACAACCCGTACTTTTCTCTTGCTAAATGTGTACCCCTCCTTTTCCTAGAGACTAAACCATTCCTTGTCCCTGCCCTCGCGCTCTTTCAACATCCGAGTGGCGTTTGACATGTGGTCGTTGTATCGTTCTCTTAAATCACGTTTTTTCTATCGGTGCAGTATGCTACACTGCCGCCGTAGTCGTGGAAATAACACGGGACCATACCGGGTGCACGACTTCTGCCACAAGGTTCTCCGTTGTAGACTGAACAACATCACCAATCTACCGCGAAGTATCGCTCTTGTCAACCCAGATCAGACGCCACGATCATACATGAAATCACGTCATAGCATCGCGATACAGACAACGTCATAACACTCGCACAAATACGGAACGGGTTCCATCTGTGACTCATACTTTATGACCGGCGCCATCAGCGCAGCAGGTCGTCGGTCGGGGCTAGAGGAGAAAACATCTTGAACACCCTCAGTCCAGATTCTCCCCCAGACCAGCTCTTGAACCCGATGCGGGGTGCCGTATCACCTTACAGCTGGCATCTGTAGACAAAATGCGATGATTCAGCGCGAGATCGTCGTTGGGACAAGGGGAGAATGTTGCCGACGTCGTTTGTTGCGAGGAGGGGAACTGTTGGCGACGAAAAAATGCGGTGATGTCTCTACGTATAGGAGGCGGTATCGCCATGTGAAGGGTTTACGCTTGACCAGGCGGCACCGACACAATACAAGCACTTCATGCGTTTGGCGTAAGGCGAAACCTGAGAGCAGCCAACACCTTAGCAGTCAAGCGCACTACAGTTTTGTTATGGTACTCTGTTCGTATTTACCCTACGAAACCGCGAACAATCAGTCCTTACCGGTCCGACGTATCCTCTCGCGTAGGGCTTCCCGATGGCACCATCTTAGAGGAAACATAGCTTATGATGAACAAGAACGCCGGTGGTCACATATCGCTCCCTCACTCTGCGGCCCTGATGCCTCAGATTTCGCACCCAGTTTCTCACGCGATGAATAAGTAGACCGCCGAATCGTTTACCCTCCTTCCGGCTTTGCCTGTGGGCTGATATTTGTTTGGCGCCCTTTTTCCAGCTGCTGCAACCACCGCTGTATACGTGTCGGCTACACATAGACGCCATCACGCCTGGGAGGAGCGCTGACCGAGCTGGAGACCGTCACATCAACCGGTATGACAGCAGGTGTGCACACTGTCGTAGTACGCTGTATTTTTCTTTTTTCGGCACGAAACCAGACAACCCTTGTCTGTCCAATGTGAACCGTCTCGTGTAGATGTCTCGATGATACCGCCCCACGTCACTGTTTTGGAGAACAAGAGAACGATCGATTAATCGATCACAGCTTTGTAAATCCTAAAGAAATACACCTCGATCATCTCAGCCCGTATCCCATGCGATGATCAAATAAACTGTATCGCAGTGCCCCCCCCCCCCCCCTCCCGCGCCTCCTCCTCTTCCACGAGGAGCTCCTATTACTCGAGAACAGCAGCCGGCCTCCCACGAGTTGACCGACTAGACCGCCGAGGTGCCGTACCTGTCGCACCACGCGCACGACTCCTCGCCGCTGCCCCTCTCCCCTTGTTGCCCGCCTTTTCATTCTCCTCCCTCTTCCTCTCCGCCAACAACATTGCCACTCCAAACGAGCTCCCCGATGATAGGAATTCAATCCCCTTACACTTCGGCAGGATGACGGGTTCTCGACTCAGCTCAATCTCCCTTTCCATGTTTTCCTGCCTCATCTTAATGTAGACGGCCCTAAGGACATCTGCCACCCGTTCATTAGGAGCCATCTTCTTATCCCCGGAGGCTAGCGCCGCGCGGAACACACCCTCGGCCTCCCGCAGGTTGCTCTCAGCGACGGAAACCGCAGCCATCTTCTCCTCCGCCACGACGCTTGCGGCGGAACAAGCATCACACGCGGCAATGTACTCGGAGGAATCCCTCAACTCCTCCCATGCTTCTAGGTCTTCGACTGCGACGCGTTCGAGCTCGACCACTCGCGCGTTCTCGGCCGCCGCAACCGCCCGATATTCGCTACACATTTTTTGCATGCCGGCAAGGCTGGCCTTGGCCTCCATAACGTCCAGCTTGGCCTGGTTGACCTTCTCTTCAAGGTTCTTGAACAATCTTACCCGAGCCGTGTCCAGCCCGCGCACGGCAGAGGCGGGCCTCTTGCCCTTGTTCAACGAGCGGGCCGCCTTGCCAGCCGACAATGCCCCGGCCTTTGCCGACTTGGTGGCGAGGAGACCGTCGTCAACGGGGGCTGACCGCTTACGATTATCGGTGCTGGTGTCCAGCGGTGAAGTTGTCTGCATGCCCGTTTTGTGCCGTGAGCATGCTTCGTCGAACGCTGCAACCTTCTCTCCGTGAAACGCGACTGCCTTGTCGCGGACAGCTCGGGCTCCCTCCACCAAATGGTCACATTTTTGAATGGCTATTTCGCGGTTCTGTAGTGAAGCTCTCGCCTCGTCTGCCTCGTTCTTGGTGCGCTGCGCCTCCTGCTGGAAAGAGTGGACAACGGCTTCGAGGGTTTTCCTCTCCTTGCAGCGCTTCGAGCTCTCGGTTTCGGCTAGGAGCTGCGCTTTGTCAGCATCGGACCACTCCTGGAAAGCTACGTTGTACCGCTTGACGTCCTGGTCCGTTGGTGTCTGGTTGTACGTTGTCATTGCCTGTAGAGTGGGTATGGCACAAAGACAAAATAGAAATGATCGCTGGCTCAGCAGTCGTTTTGGACCCGAGCGTGGAAACAGTTTCGGGCACACAAGGTACGACCAAGCTGTGAGTCTTGTTTTTGACGGCAACATAATGACGTGCCACGTACTGGTTCTTGTGCAGTACCGGCGAAAGCCAATGTACCAGCAGGTCATACGTGCACGTTGACATGCTGCGGGTGGGCGTTGCCATGCATGGCGCTAGGACTTGAAAACGCACTATGCATCCTTTCCTCAGAGACGAACAGTCAGCTTCGATTTTTTTTTTAAATCGCCGAGGAAGTTAAACGGGCCATGCCTCGGTTTTACAAGGATCGACCAATGCGAGAGATTCCGGCCGCCATACGAAACGCACTCGTACTGACAACTTATTTCTGTTCCTTGGGCTGGGGACTGGCTGGCGCAGCCTGTACAAAATATGCGGTAGATTGGGCCGCCAGTATACTGGATTTCTTCAGTACTTCTGCGATATATAGTTCGTACCAGGCGGTTTACAGCTTACCGGAATCAGTCATTCTGGGCGATGATTTATCTCGGGTTTACTGGCGGTGAGTTTGTTATGTTGCTTTGTATTGTTTAACTGCCTTCCTTGCGGTTGACATTTTCCTCAGCGTTTGAGCCAGGACGTTGACCTTTTGGTATGCGATACCAACATAATCTACCGTAGTAGAGCTCAAAAATTTGTTTTCTGGGCGTTTTAGCGGAGAATGTTCTGCTAAGAACGAATAAAAAGTGGCAGTTATCTTGCAGCAGCATTGAACTTCATCGCGAAGCCGCGATCCGTTTCCAGCAACATAATTTCGGCACCACGCGTCATTATAATTTTGAATGGATCATGTTCGCGTCAATAGTCTAATATACCCAAATCGCGTCAAAACGAGCCTCCGACAGGGCGCTCTAGCGGAGCCCTCCGGGCCCTCTGGGGGTCCCTCGGCGGGGCCTCCACACTAACCCAGAAGGGAGGGGTGACCTTAATTTGTCAGATAATTCACCCTGTCTGTGTAAAACAGGGTCCTGAATTTGGTTTGGATACACTAGGTTCCAGGATCCTGTTCGGATCCAGGATCTTGCTTCTGGATCCAGGTTCCTGGCTGTGGGCGTGGCCGGGAAGCCCTGTCCAGGGTCGAGCTACCACCCAGCCCGGACCCGGCTCTACTTTTCGAGTTTCTTTCTAAACTTGTATGCGACCGGGCAAACAACGTACGGAAATGACGCCTGTGTTGGTATAGTCTACATATTGATATCGATGCCTGTGTGGATCTACATACATGCTGATATTGGGTTGGCCTCGTCGCCTCGGCAGGCTGCGGCTTAGAACTATTCCTCTTGACGAAGTGAATCCCGTGCTGTTCCTTGTCACGTGCACGGCGCAAATACTCACACCCCCACCCCGCCCGGCAACGGGTTTCGTTGAGCCTAATACTGTGCTTGGTACAATATAAACGAAAACAGACAACATACTCGCACACGAACGAAATGCGATTCCCAAGCACCAGGTGCCGTGGCTAGCGTCTATCGAAACGTGGTACTCGCAAGCGACCACCAAAGTTCGCGAGTTGAGGTCACCTGTCACTGGCTTGGACTCGGAGAATGTGCGAGACCTCGATGTCAGGGGGCGTTGGGGACAAAGGAGAACCGGGGTGCTCTTCTTGGCGAGTCCCCGCTTCCTGCTGGAAAAACAGATACCAGGTATAGGATACGACGAAGCGTTGACTACGACGAGGCTGCTGGTGACTGTGGCTGGGGTCCGGCGACGTAGATACCACGACCTTTGCGCTAAGGAGGTCGCCTGCGGATGTTGGGGGTGCGGATGGGAGTCAACCTCTTGTCGGTCGTCCGATCAATAGCCAAAAGATTTCTGATCAACCCGCCGGCGATCTGGAGTCTGGGCTGTCTGGGCTGTCTGCTGTCTGGGCTAGCTGGTCTGGGCGTGGTTGTTAGATTCTTGCAGTTTTCGACGCCAACGCGGCGTAACTTGTGCCGTTTCGCTACAGTACTAGACTATACATTAGGTATAAAGTAGTGGAACTCCAGAAGCCTACAAGCGCATCAAATATAAATTACGACGAAATCCTCGCGATCTCACAGCTGATTTGCCTCCGGGCTAACACAAGCAAGTGTGTTACTGCTGCCACACATGCAGCTAGCACCACAGTTGGCACACTGTAACGATAGACGGGCAACACAACTGTACTACGCGGAGGTTGGAGGCGGAGGTTGGTTCAGGCAAAGGTTTATCAGCGCGATGTAGGTACGTCGCCTGTAGCCTATTCTACTCGAGTGCCAGAGAAGCTCAAAAGCTACACGGCGATGAAACGTTTTCAAGCCGCGTTCGCAGCCACCCTTGGGAACCAATGAATGTTCGTAGCGGACCAGTGCTGTGTAACTGCTGTATTTGCTGAACACCGTTGTTTGTCGTATCAACAGCGTCCACGTGGGACCGATGTAAATATGTATGGCGATACATAACATAACATGTTAAACCCCCAGTTGACGATGAGTCGACGGCTGATGATGCTTATCATATAGTCTAGTCTGGACTACATTGTTCATTATAAAACGGGTTTAATTTTTCTGAATACTGTATCACAAAAAGTTGCCAACGTACCTGGTATACCGTAATACCCGTGCCTCCAATAATTGTAATAAAAACATTTCAAGGACGTCAGCCGTGAGTTCGACGAATTTCGGGTCAATCCTCATCTTTGTTTAATTTTGTTCGCGTTAGTTTTGATGCTGGATCTTAGTTCACAAAAAATTGAAAAACGTAAGCTGTGAGTACCACCGATCGAATGATTGAAACTCGACCTTGCGAGCTGCGTGGTACATTAGATCTGTGTTTTTCATTCATGATATGGTGTTCGTGAATTAATCCTGGTTGTTAATACACAGCTTCACCATTTTTAAGGAAGGTTATGTGCATCCCCGCCAGAGATTTCCAGGTGGTCTTTATATTGCAGGCGATCGGCGGTGCAACCTTCAGTCATTATTTCGTCAAGCCAGTATTTCTACTTCGACGTATTCTTATAGTATAGTCTAGACTATTATTACAAAAAATGAAAATACACTCCAGCTGTGAGATCGAATATTTTGTCGAAACTCATCTTTGCAAGCTGTGTGTGATACTCCGATCGCGCGTATTACGGGTTGTGTGTCCTCATTAAGGATATAGGTCGGCGACTCCCCTTGCAACTGCAGTGTAGCTATCAGGGTCAACAGGGTGATGTTAGTCAGTCTGTGCGCGGAGACTATAAAACCCGTTTCTGAAGGTGACAAATCTGACAGCTGTGGAGGGAAAGGCATCCGTTTATCAAGTGAATTCTGTAAGTCGAATACCCGGTGAGGGGAGGGCGGAGTTTTGAAGGACGTGGGGGCCTGGTGTTGATCAAAAGGGAGCGGGGTTGGAGGGGGGGGGAAAGGGGGGGGGGCGGACGGGCGAGCAATTTGTGCGTGGATGCTATAAACCCTTCAAGGGGATAAATCTGACGGCTTTGGAAAGAAAAAGGAGTATACTAGGCTAGCTAGTTGACTAGTCTATACCTGGTATATCGGCAGTGTGGTCGTTTACGTTTTCATAAATAAATGATGGTTGCGATCTTATCCTCTGTGTCTACTACAGTAGTAGTAGGAAATTGCGTGCAGCAGTGCCATTCAGTATCGCCATTCTGCACGCATGTCGCGCGGCTCCTCATATTGCTGTCGGATGCATGCCCTAACCCAGAGACCCAGCTGTTGTTGCTTCATGCCGTCGAAGGCGTGGTCATCCGTCCATTTCGACGATTTGTCCGTCTGAAGTCTCAAAGTTAGAGGCATAGTCTAGACCTATAGTCTATTCCACTCGCAATGTCAATTTGGCTTTTCGAGAACAGGGGCGGCGGTGCTTGTTTTGTACACGACAAGCAGCTATGTAAAAACACGTTTTAGTAGTGCTAACCTTTCGAATTGCGTTGTCATTATCGTTTTCAGGGCCGTGGGAGAGAGATAACTGTCTCCTTGGCCAAATACACCCATCGCAGCCTTCTGCAACCTACTATCTCGCCCACATATCGCGTGCCTCGAAGGTGAAAACTAATTGATGTAGTCTATGCATTAATAAAAAAAAGTAAATATATCTTCTATCTCCAAAAAATGATACCAGCCGGGTTCCCAACTGTTACCGCCTACAGTCGTCTCGGGTAACCAAGCCTCCGAATGGTACTGTACCATCCGACTCCCCCGATCTAAGTCAAAACGTGGTACAAAACAATAACATATATATAGATGTATATAACTTTACGGAATCCCGACTACCCGTACCCCCCCCCCCTCTTCCCCATTCGAAAGAAGAAATAGGGACGGGCGGGTGGGAAACAAAATACTCAAATGCCTGGCTTAGCTGGCCAATCCATAGACCACCTCATGTCTGCCCACGTTATCAGCAAGGGTCCCAACTCGATTGCGCTCGGCGTGCCCTTGCCAGCCTGCACGCGACAAGCTGCATCCAAGACTAGTCTTGGGTTACTCGGTTGCTTTTTCTACAATCTCCTGCGACCCCGACTCCTCACACAGACATGCTTCAATCCCCCTATCTAAGCACAGCAGACCTCACCTTGTCTGTTACGTTGTCTTCTCGCGTTGGCAGACAAAGCTATCCTTTATTTTGTTTATCTTTCGAACTTCGTTGTCATTATCGTTTTCAGGGCCGTGGGAGATATATATATATATAGTCTAGACTACATATATAAATATATTCTTCCCTTATGTGGCCAGATACACACACCGCAGCCTCCTGCAATCTTCTATGTATCTCACACATATACCATCTCTCTCATAAAAATGATACCAGACGGGTTCCCAGCCATTACCGCCTACCAGGTACAATCGTTTCGTGTAACCAAGCCCCCGAACGGTACCGTACCATTCGATTCCTCCAATTCCGAGGTAGTCTGAGACTACTGTTGCCGTACACTCGTGATCATTTTGTTTACCCCGGCTGTACGTTCCCCCAGTTGCCCATCCTTCCCTAAACTGACCACGACTAGCTTACATGATACCCTTATAGCACAGTTTACGAATGGTGCGTGTACGCCGTGTACGTGTTGGGCCTCCATCACCCTTCTCTCTGAAACACTCGATTTGATATGCCTCCTCGGGCTGCAGGCGCTGTCGATCCCCTGATGATTCGCAACGAGAGCAGGGGTGCTCTTATCGCGATTACGACCAGACTTCGCGACTAGCTCCATAATAGCTCGAAGAGCATTACCGTACCCCACCGCTCTTACATATTTGCTCTAACACACGAGGAGAGGGGGGGGGTGGTTGGGAAGACCAGAAAAGCATGACACCAACTCCACCATACGAGGGACGGTACCACACCGTCGGTCCTAACGGACGACCTCGAACCGTCAACCTCGTTCCGTATCCGCACGCGTACGCTTTCAACCTGTAACTGGTCGCCCTTGTGTCCCTCTGAACGGGCGTCTAGTATCTCGACCCGTTGCGGTGACATGTATTCCTACTGTGTGCTGTTGCCGGAAAACAAACGCGGCCCCGCTCCGTATCATGTCATGCACGGGGTGCGCCACCCCCGAGTCGGCGGCAAACTTCTCGTCCGATGGCATAACTCAGAAATAAACCCAGCCACCACACTTTCATGTCCAGATCCCATTGGGAGATGACATCTCCCCCCCAACTAAAAGCATAGCGAACAAGACAGGCAGGCGAGCACGGCGGGGAGTTCCCGCCGTCTCGTGGGACCGTAGACACGCACACCCACACGTCCACACAACCCCCCCCCCCCCCCCTCTCCTTCACGCCTTCCTTCACAACAAATTCTGCGGTAGGGGTTCGCCGTTGTTTTATTTTTCCGGAAAGTCCTCACACATGAGGAGCTCTACAACCGACCCAAACCCAGAGCCAAGAATACCAAAGAATGAAAGTTCAGCCCAACAATATCAAGGTATGCCACATACTATGTTGTGAAATAATCATGTCATTCCGACGCTATTGGGTGAAGGAGCTCCATCATTTAGGACAAATAGCCCCAAAGGGAAAAAATTGCTACCGCCATGGTAGTACCTCCATGGCAGCACCCCTCCCCCCCCCCCCCCCCCACAGTGACACCCATGTTGAGCGCACACCGGACCAAGGGGGCCGTGGCCAGTAGCTCCACTCGAACATTCGGATGGATGTACAGTAAGGAAGCGAATTTCTGGAATGCATACCGATATATCTTCGCCAGGTCCCCTGGCGAGCGACACCGAAGCAAAATTTTCATTGCGCAGACTTTGCGACTGTCTGAATCGCTCAATTTCGACACGCGCGGTAAACCACCAACCTGCGAAATGTTCTCCAAGACTGGCGGAGAGATTCGTACGCGCGCCTAGTGTTGCTCTCGTCACTGAAATTGTCGGGGTCTCTCCATTGGCCTCGGCCGCTGATGGGGGCGCTCCTCGGCTCGTAGCAAGACCACCGCCGTCGCCACGCGCGGTTTCCGTATCTATTCCCCCTCCCAATGTTGCATTGCCCCCACGACCGGTCGTTGTCTTCGGGCCCCGCCAGACCGTACTACCCTCCCATTTCTTGTTGTCGATGGCATCTCGTCGCACGAATGGATGCGTGTCCGAAAATATCAGACGGAAGAGCGGGGGGGGGGGGGGGGGGGTTGGGGGGGAGGGGGGTGAATACCGTGTTCCAAGGGTGAAAGAGGGGGGGGCCTCTTCCCCCCGCGCCCCCGGAACGTTGATGGTGACGTGTTCTCCACACACGCAATCGACGCCAAAAATATGGAAGAAACCAACAACAAAGAGCAAGACAGGGTGAAGCGACGTAGCAGCGTCGTGCCTCCACTCGTACAGCCAACTTGCGTGTTATTGTGATGATTACCATCGGATCGGTACTGCCCTGTCCCGAATGTGTTAATCAGACGGGCCAATCAAGCCCACGATACTGTGTGTGACGGAGCAGGCGAATCACCCCCCCCGCACAACACTGATTCAGGAAGCAGGGGGTGAAGTAGGATAGAGTCATCACGAAGCACTACACGTACGACATATATTTGACTCCGCTATCCTGTATCAATATAATGCGCTTCTTTGTTTGTTTGGCTTTCTCTATTGGGATCAATTCCTACCGCCCACTTCTAAGGACAGAAGCATAGCCACACGCCTACACGAGGCGACTGTCTCTTTCGAATAATATGCAGAAGTTGGCACCCAAGGAACTCGTGTCATCCGCCAGATTTGACACGACAGGAGCTTGAATGTCACAGACGGCTCCAAAACTGACAGCCTATAAGTAGCTGTCTTCAGTGTGAGGCCCTCGCTAACCGTGAACAGCAACGTGGCTCTGCGTCGATGACGGACAGCGCAACGACGCACTATTGTTTTGCTAATCGCTATCTGGCCGCCGCGGTGCGCATGAGATGCGTCTGTCTTCAGTGTGAGGCCCTCGCTAACCCTGAACAGCAACGTGGCTCTGCGTCGATGACGGACAGCGCAACGACGCACTATTGTTTTGCTAATCGCTATCTGGCCGCCGCGGTGCGCATGAGATGCGTCGCTCAAACCCAAACCGGCAGTGTAAGCTACGTTTTCTCTCGTGTGCTTGCCTCAATCGACCCTGACAAAGAACTTGTTCGTGGGAGCCCTGTTCAAGATAGAGGGTTTACTCGACTTTCGCCCCGCGACTCCGCGGGGGTGTCACCTGTGAAGAGGATGTACGTTGTACTCGCATTTACTTGTTCGTTGCTTCTCGTTTTCGTGTTTCTGTCTTTATCCCATGCTCCTAACCTGAACTTACACTCCAATCTCAAATCAGAAACCGATTTAGAGCCTAAAACCAATTTTGTATCGGTTTCTTACCGGAGGGCTGACACTGGATCCCGCAGAATATCACAGCTTGATTTTGCAGGATGAACACTCGGGCCAGATATTCCTACAAAAAAAAGTTCCAGAAAAAACTTCGGGTACAAAATATGTTTCTCAGCGCGGTGTTTTCGTAGACAGCGTGAAGCTTCTACTTGAATTAGAACACAGATAAGAGGAAGACGCATGCTATGGAAGAGGTACACCCAATATTTCTAAGACTTTCTTTTTTACGAGAAGATTCTGGCATATATATTCCGAACCAAAAATGGACCTTCTCAAATTGGGAAAGTTTGAAACGCGCAACCCGCTGAACAATCCCTAGACTATCTCGTAGCCTAGGCGTATAACAAATACTTTTTATGTACACCACCAAGGGCTTTACAACGATGTCGGTTGGGTGCCGTGTGCCCTCCCAGTTCAGGAGCGCTGGCACCCAGGAAAAAGAAACGACCGAAACGTACCACGTGCCCTATCGTAAAAAGCAGGCGTCCACATCAACTTCAAGTACACGGTATCAGACTATATGAGCTGCCTGTTCACCGCCACTGCTGTGGTGCTGCTGGTTGCCCCTATGTTGCCGAAAGGCGACGTACGATGCTGCGCTGGCTCCGATCGCCATGACAACAAATAACCCAATCAAGGCGTGCGTTCTCGGCTGTGACAATTCCTCGACGACAAGTGTCAACAGCATCGAAAAGGCAGACGTCCAACATAATGCGGCCGTTTTCCAGGCGTGCGGTTGCCACATAGAGAAAGCATCGACACAACAGGCATACCACGGCTCGCCTCCCTCCCCGCCTTGCTCTTGTCCACTTTGGTCCTCGACGTATATCTCTTCGTGTTGTTGGAACGGGTCGCCTGGCCAAGGATTGCAACAACGGCCGACATATATCAATGTCAAAAACACATTACGTTTGGAGCGGGTAGCAAACCTAGTCGGCTACGAAGCTGGCTGTGAAATCTTATTATCGACAAACCGTACACTTGATGCGTCAAGCGGCGGTAGTGGAGGTACCCCATTTGTCTGAGGACCATCTCATGAAGTCAGGAGTTCTACATCCCTCACCCGGAGGCCGACTTTCCGAAGGCTTGCGCAAGCGCAACCCGATGGACACAATGAAAAACAACACTGCCGTATTGGCATCCCTACGGTACTGGATGGCTCTTTAGCCTGGGAGCCCCTTGCAGACCAAAATCGTTGGGCTCAGAACTCTCCCCCTCCCGTAGGTAGCATGGATCATGTACATAACGGGGTGTCCGCCGTGATTAAAGAAGGTGGGCGTCACGTTTTAGGCATCAAGTAAAATGTAACGCTGACCGCGTGGGTGTTCATATAAATATGGACGCCGTACTTACGTCTCCAGACGGAGTGATAGGTCATATAACAGGCATTTCGGAGGTCTCTGCAACGCACCTGTCTTTGTGTTGATTACGTTGCCAAGCCGCTCGACCGCCTGTCCTATCACGGTTGTCTTATCCTGGCAGCAGGCACAGCCGATGCCTGGTGTCGGAATCAGTGGGTTCCCGAGCATCGCCTGTCATGGCATACGGAGTCGGCAGAGAAGCTCCGAGATTAGGTGTTCGTTGCCAGTGCAGATTGTACAGTAGTGCAAGACCCAGGCCAAGGTAAGCGGGTCACGTTTGGGGGCCTTCTTTTGCCTTATTTTTCAGTGGCTCGGTGTCGTTCGCGCAAATGATGCCCTTTGCTCCTTTTTTGCGGTATTAAGCACTCGTGTGGCTAAAACTTGCGATTCGAACCCGCAATGGAACGGGAAGCTACCCTGCGCCTTGAAAGTAACCTAAGGAGGTGTTTTTGTCCGTGAGGTGCAGAGCCACTCGTGCGAGTGGTGGAAGCCCGGTAGTGAAATGGGGTTACCTCCCTACCTTAGCCTTGGTCACAAGCCCTACGATGTTGCCCGCGTGTGGTTCAGCTCATTACACGGCAGTTCTGACACACACCCCTATATCCCGGCAGCTCGGGTTCCTATGTGTGGTCGATGTTGGAATCAACAATTGCATTCGGAATTGTTTCCCTTATTTAGCCCTGAAGCGGCTATGTTCAGTGCGTGGTCATAGGTGTAAAGAAGGCGAGCCTATTGGGCATCCCCTTCCAAACACATCAATGTAGGCCGTACCTCGGTGGGTGTTTCTAGCTGAAGCCGCTTCAGGGGGTGGGTAGCGCACTTCACCCACCCTGCCCAGAGAGCACCAGGCCAGTCGTGAGAAATGTCAACCATTAGCGACGCGACAAATCTCAGCGCCGCCCAAACCCTCTCGATCCGTAGGGTTCCGAACATCTTCACAGACATCACCCGCTCCGTATTGCTGTAGCGGATTTCAACGACATACAGCGGATCGGCATATCTTGCTACCCGGGGACTCCTGAAAACTGCTCCTGATCGCCAGCACAGCGCTTCTTCCGCCTCGCCTACAACATGGCATAGCGCTATCAAGCGCTCCATCAGCCCGTGAGGAGCCCCTGCAGAGTCAAACTCCCAGTTTAAGACCACCTCCCTACCACCGTCTTTCAGCTTGTCGAGAAGGGCATTGAACGTAGTCTCCCCATATTGCCCCAAATGCTCGGGCAACCACCTCCATACAAGCATATCGCGTTGCTCCACATGCCGCTGGCTGCAGTAGTTGGCAGAGGTCACAGAGGCGTTGCTATGGTCATTGGCTGGCAAGGGTTCCTGGCGAAGAGGGAGCGCCAGGCCTA
The DNA here is from genome assembly GCA_012845835.1 of Undaria pinnatifida. NCBI lineage: Eukaryota > Phaeophyceae > Laminariales > Alariaceae > Undaria > Undaria pinnatifida. Next base: position 8,709,934 of record JABAKD010000011.1, read on the forward strand.
GATTATCGCGGCTGCCCCCGTTGTGCGAGCCCACTGAAGCGCTTCGGTCATGTGCTTCTTCTGGCGAAGGTACCCGGCCGAGAGGGAAAGCCAGGCCGAGCTTGATCAGCACATCGAAAAAGGCGGTCTCCAGCTGGTCCGTAGACGGCTGCGGTGCATGCGCGAGGGAAAGGTTTCTCCAAAGATGGCGTGCAAAGCTCGGGCAGAGAACACCCGTGGTGAGGAGCCGATTCTTCGATGCGTTTAACGCGTGCGTCGTGAAAATCCTGTTCGGAAGCTTGTGGTCCACGATGGGGTTGAGCACCTCGGACAGCAGCCCCACGTCGAGGAATATACCAGCACCACCATCCACGCGAAGGAGTTGGCCAGCGAACTCGCTGAGTAGGAAGGTACAAGTGGCATACACAAGGTTAGATACGCACGACGGGTGCTATACGACAAAGGAGGTATCGTTTACTGAAATAATCTATGGCTGGGTGAAGGTGCTTGTCAACTGCGTAACTAATTCCCAACGTTGTTGGAACCCCGTTGCGCGGTATAACACATAGCCTTGGCCATGTTTTTTTTCATGGGGAGAAGCGTATAATGTTTGCCCAAATACGTTTTTGGGGCGAGACATCGACCCCACCAGGTGACGAGCCTCAAACACACTACGCGCTAGCGCTTTACAATGGCAACCCTCGGGCAGCAGCCCCAGGTCGAGGAAATCCCGCCAGCGCCGTCTACGTGTAGTTCACTAGATAACTCGTCGGATAAGGGATCGCAATCGGCACAAGGTCAGGTTAGATACATGCGGTCTAAGAAAATCGACAGAAACTGAAGTAAAAAACGATGTGATGTTAGTTGTGTACACATAGATATGGATCTTTAACTCTAGGCGTCCGTTTATAGTTCCTATGCAACGGAGCTGGCATGAACATACGCAGAAACTGGACGAAACTGACGCCACAAGAGTGCACAGTGGTCAGCTTTACAGGCCATACCAGCGTTCCAACTTGCACGTTTTGTGTCAACGTCTAGCCTTCGGTTGGCAAGCTCTCAAGCCTTCAGGGCTTCCGGAATATCTGTCCCTCAACAGCACAGTTTTTACTTTGTGCAACGGTAGTCTATTAATAGCTAAACGCTAGAATGGTGTGATATACCAGGAGGTAGAACTGGGTCTAGTTCCACTCGCGGCTACAAGTCTTAAAGACACGTATCCTAGTATCAAAAGGATATATGCTGGGGGCGCCGCACCGACAGTCACACCCGCCCTACCGCTGACACCGTTCACTCGTGTGGCCTACTCTATGTGCAGGAATCCTTCGCCTCACTTTATCCACAGCGCACCCTCCAAAGCACTGCCGGGGTTCAAAACCACGGCCCTTCCCGCTGCCGACTGCAATTCGCCAGTTTCGGTCAACGTTCGCAATATTCCATGCCACTGCCGGGCTAAGGCCGCCTTTGGAATGTACAAATCCGACGGTGCAACTTCGTTTTCACGGGCGCCCGAAGGTAAGCTGAGGTGCTCCCGGGCAGCTTGTTGCGGCGATTTTTTGTCTCGCAGGGCGTCTATCACAACCAACGCCAGATCCCACGACGGTGGAACGCTTATTAAAGTGCTGCTCTGGGCCATAACCGTATCGATCAGCTCCGCGAGACCCATATTGTCCCGGCAGCTTATCTTGCTTGTTTCGGCCAGCACGTTTAGGGTCGACGTGTGGTTTGTGTCGTGGCTGGTGAAGCCGCGGCTGTCGTTCCATAGGTCTAGGAGCTCGCTTACACGCGTCGTGACGGTGTTGATGGTGTCGGATACGTTCTGGATTGTACTGTCGCATTTGTTGGCCACTAAGATAACGGTAGAGTCGGGCGCGCGAAGGTGAAGAGCGTACAGCCACCGCATCACATCTTCTTCGATGACCTGTTTCGTCACGGACGCCGGAAATACCGTTTGGCGGAAAATATGTTTTTCAGACACGAACGAAGTCCACCACCGAGAGTCAATGGAGAGAGGATCATAATCTACATGTGCACGATCAAAGCAGAATGCCAGCTCCTCTAAACGCGTCATGACCGTTTGAATCGCTTGCGAAAAATTGTCGAAAAAATCGCAAAAGCGAGTGATTGCGCAACAGGCGCCATCTTCTAGGTGTAACCTATCGAACAAGGGATCGAGCTTTATCGCGCGGTAAACCTCTGAGTATGATGCATCACGCCAATCCGACACAGTATCCTTCCAGCGGTCATGCTACGTCATGGTGGGTACTTGGATGGGAAGATAATTGTTGCCATGAGAAGCCGTATATCCCACGAAAATAACACGACTATATCCAAGAAACAGTGTTCGTTCACCCCGCAAACAACGACCCAAATAGTTCAAAACATACGTATGCGATTGCAAATGTACCGGGTGGTTCCCCAGCGGGGCATAGAGCCCACCCTCTACCTTCTAAAGTTTCCACGCATCAGAAAGATCGTGATATGCTCGACGTAGATCTCGCACATCAGTGGGTTTGGAACATACGTTCAGGTAATACATATCCTACCGATCACCACGTGCGGAAACATGTATATGCAGATCATGCAGATCCTGCGCACCAGTCCCGTAGAAACTTACAAAGACGATAATTACATGTCTACGACAGGTGAAAATCATCTGTGCGGTTGGTATGGTGACATGGTGTCTGTCTGACATGTGTAGTTCCCGAGGCGCCGACCTGATCAAGGGTGTTGCCTGCCCTTCCAAGGCAATTCTGTACATCCCACACCAGCAGATACAGGGCTCGTCGACTAAGGAATATCTGATGCATTCCGGCGTAGTCGATCTGCCCCGCACAGTCGTAAAACTCGACCCTCACGTTCTGCAGCGGGTGCCGTTGCAGCTGAATTCCGATAGTGCTGACCTCCTCTGGGGTGCCCACCGTTGGCCTGGCACCACCGTGAACTATGCTGTTCATTAAGCTGTCAGCAATCAGTGCGTTAAGAGGACATACGTGCACGGTGGATGGGATACCACGTCGGTGGGAATGCCTGGATGGGAAAACAAGAAAACATTGCACGGGCTCACAACCATGTTGTTCTATCGTAACACCCCAGAGCAGCACGAAAACCACTCTGCAGGGGAAGCAACCACGAAAGGTGTTTCAGACAGGGACTTTCAAGAGCACAAGCGTAACCCAGCGGTACTCCAGTACGACGAGAGGAAATACTCGCCCCCGTCCGCGAATAGTAAATGTCGTAGTCGTATGAATGTGTTTCCTTCGTTGCTCGTTGAAACACTGCGAGCATGCAGTTCGACCCCGTTGCCTGACTACCCCTGCGCTGCATACACTGTTGGTGCCTATACAAAGTCGTTTGGGCCTTTTTGCCGCAGCCGGGGCCTGTAAAGCACCATCGGCGCAGATGCCAGTTAGAATGCCTAAATAACAGTGTGTTGTAAACCCCGAATGGTGTTGTAACAATATCGAAGTACTTAACTCAGTTCGGGAGCTCCCAGGCATCAGCAAAACCCCCAGCAAAACAGAGCTATTGTAGTACGCGTCTCATACCAGGTATTTTTTTTTTTGTGAAAGTTGCAAGACATCTGCCGCTGAATTGCAGCCACAACCAACTTGAGATTTTTCTCCGGTCGATCGCCCCCTTAATAAGGCAAATTTCTGGTAGAGCTTGACCACGTATTATTCAAGAAATGTTGGATGCACACTGCTGTGTACCATGGAACCAGACGAAGAGGGTTGACCCTGCATTGGTTTATTGTGCTTGATTGACTGTACGGTTAGGGCTAGGGTATAATAGATGCAATCCGAAGCGTGCTGACAACCACTTTCTCGAAAAAATGGCAAATAAAAGTTACCCCTCTAAATGACCAACTCTCGATGTTGCAAGCACTTCTTTGGCAATCGACCCACCGTCGAGAGGATACGTTTTCACAATGGCGTCCGATTAAATGCCGCGTGCTGAAATGAAACTACATCTCTTGTCATGAGTATATATCACGGTGCCGGAAGAGCTTACCTCGTTTTTCCCGCTTGCGAAGACCCCACCAAGACCACCTTCAACGCCTGTATTGTTTTGATCCCCACCCCGGCAACTGAGGCTGCAAGCACGTCTTCGAGGTAGGTCTCGACGGCAGATAACCCTTCTTCCACGACAGCTTCCGGTGGCATGACCCAAGGGTTTCCCCTGATCCGAAAAAATTTCCCACCCATCCAGCGAGGCGTTCCGTTCGAGTCGAGCCTTTTGACAATATCCAACGCGTCTTGAACTTCCCCAAGACCTGACGCGCAAAAACAAAATATTTCTGAGAGACGCATGCTACGCTGGAGGCGCACTACATTTTTTTTTCCTGAAGGTTCCTCAGTTTGAGAGCTCAAGACCTCTCCCAAAAACGTATTTAGGGAGAAAAAAAAACTGCCACCATAGTACCGGATGAAAAATCTCACGTGGCCTACCTCTTAGGTACACAACGAGAATCATGAGAAAAAACAAAAAAAAATTACCTATAATTTCCGACGATTTTTTTGGGGGGTTAAGGAAAAAAAAAAAAAAAAAAAAAAATCCGACGAAAATCGCTGCCTCTATCGTGCGTCGGTACAGGTGCATCAACCATTGTTTTTTTTTTTTTCTGAGGCTCTTCACTTAAGAAGCTCTCTATTTTTTCCTTCTATTTCCTTCCGAGGCCCAAAAACTAATTTGAGGGAGGGGGGGGGAGAATGCACAAAACCGAATAACAATCCCACGGGCTAGGTATACAACGAGCATTATTCCACAACAAAAACAGTGAAATTCCGGCGGTTTTTGAGCTATATGCCCTTTTTTTCACGGCAGTCCCGATATGGGGACAGAGCAGTTGGAATTAAACTGTGAAAATATCAGGAGTTGGAAAGCCCCGGCATTCAAAACGCGTCTGGCTGACTCTACGATAGCCCCTCCCCCCCAACCCCCCCCGCCCCAGCGATTTCCTTTAACGAACGTTTCGTGGCTGCTCGACACGAGCGAGGATGCTACGAAAGAAATCATTTTCGTTCGTTTATTTTTGTTTTTTTATTCAATAAAGGCTATCGAATGATGACGTCGGGGTGGCAAGGGGCACCGAATTTCAGGAGAGGATACAGCCGGGAGCTGGTTTCAAAACAAAAACGGCGATGTCGTTGAACAGAGTGGAGGGGGGCAGCTACCGTACGTAGAGTGACTCTCGTTTCAGCATAATAATGGCACCGTTGTCCTATTAATAGCATGCGCGGAGGAGTATACTATTTGTAGTGGCGGCAGACGCATGACGCGGGGTAGGGACGCCCCTGCTTTCTCTGAGGGCCTGCCCTCGAGGCGGCCTATGTCTCGCTCAACCATTGACGTTGGGAAAATCGAAAGTGCAACCCGATGCGCACCATGTTGCGCAGAGTACACTCCGGATATTTTTATGGCATTGAAACGCCATGATGATTGGTTTTCGACGAGGGGGGAGTTCCTCGTTTAAGTTGGGAGACGCAGTATTCGTCTCAGCCCAAGCTTCAGCCGCACACTGCAGCCCTTGCCACAAGGAAGGGCTACACTTCTCCCGGCCCTCTCATAAGAAGGCGCTACACTACTTCTTTATTATAACGTCTGTCTTATTGAGTGAAAGCGCAGGCTTCACATCGTGGGGATGGCAAGAATGGTGAACAATTTTAACTCACTGGTGAGCTTGTTGAAGGAGATATCAAGATATCGCAACCCCGTCGTCGCGAGCTCAGAAGGAACCGAACCTGAAGGCGGCACGCACAAACAGCAAAATTGGGTGAATGCGCGTCCGAAACTCTGAATGAGCAAGTGAAACGAGTGTCTCGGAGCGCGAATAGGTTCGGAGCTATTTCGTGAGACACAGCAGCAGCAGCTACTATTCCGCGGGACGCATCCACGCGTAAAACAACAGGGGGTCAAAATGTGTGTGCTTGGCTCCCTTAGATTGTCCGCAATATTCACGCCGTGAGAAGACCATCCTCTCCCACGTGCTCAGCTTTATACCTAAACGTGATTAATGATGCATTCGCGTGACGCAAACGTCGATCGGAAAGGCAGCAGGCACAGCGGTGATGTCATTGCAATTGGCCCTTCGACAAAGTCCAGTTCTAATTGCGATCTCTTGTGGCCAGCAGGAGAAAGAAACCGTCACGGAAAATCATACCCGGCGTGTCACAAAGACACTTTTCTATTACCATGCGCAAGATTGACTTTTACCTGATTTACATTAATTTACCGCATTTCTACCTGCCTCCAGCTTTAACCAACATGGTTTCAAGCAGTTATTTAAAGATAGGTCGTAAAAACAAACAAAACATGAAGTACACATACAAGTATTAGCAGATTAATTCCATTGTAACTTCACTTGAGGTTATTTTCAGTGACGTCCTCCTCGTGCCTCCAGCCAACATCAGCTACATATGGTTTAGACTATCCTGCAAAGCAACAGTTTCACCGTACACGCACCGGTCAATCGGTTGTTCTGGAGATCGACCTCCTCCAAAGACGCCATGTCGCCGAGAGTGGAAGGGATCGACCCTGCACTCGAGACAAAAAACAGACAAAACAAAATGCGAAAACGGAGCTGCTTGTGTTATCCGGTTGCTTGGTACTACTGGTCTGCGGAGGTATTGGGTTTGCGCTGTGTGTTGAGGGACTATTGTTGTGGGTGATATATGTCGCCGATTGCTGCATCATCAGCTGGGTGGCTCGACTGACGGGATCAGTCGGTAACAGCACGGTGCGACTCGTGTCGGTCGAATTACCGTACGACTTATGGCCGTGATGCAATGATGTCGGGTGGGCTCTGTAATACAACAACAGAGGACCCTTGATCGCGCTGGTATGTGCCAGCCAAAAACGCATAAAGCGGCTACCAGTACTACTCCCCGGATATTTCCTCTATTGGCCGTTTCCATCTGCGCCAAGCGACTACAAAGGCACCACAGCGGGCAATCGACATCATATACACTATATACACTCTACCGGCGTTATTGAGAGACGATTGCAGCAACAAGACAAGGATGACACAGTGTGTTCGCTTCGCTTACAGCATCGTGGAGGGCTGCGTGATCAGGAACACGACGCGTCAAAAACAGCGATTTATTTTATCAGGTGCCATGTACTCGTCGCCGAGCACATGAAGAGTTCACTGTCACTGTTCTCGAGTGTGGGCAGATATTTGTTTGGGGGGGCAACACAAACCCTTACGTATGAATAGGCCGGATGTCTGTCACTTCCTCCCACCAACCCTACCCGTAAGCGATTGAGAGCGCTCTACAGAGTAGTAGACTCAACGCACAGTGAGCAGACGAGAACGACGCGCATGGTGACCGCAAATGCAGCCATCGTTCGATGCCAATACTCCAAACGTTGTCGGACAGATAATGGACTTCCACGTATTTGATGAGCTAGATCTCTCAGGGGAGGTCTGTATGCCCTAGCCCGTGTTGCCGGGTGGGAGCCGTGCCATCTGCATAATCTCGGACATGTGTAATGTGGTGGGTGGGTAATCTACATATACAGGTCCTCCACAACACATTACACCGGCAGAGCTACAAGATATTTCGTAGATGGTCTACTGTAGATTGCGATATGTCCGATGAATGCAATATTCCACTGAAAAAGCTCGCCTGTGAGGAGGTTGTGGTGGATGGAGAGCTTGCGCAGGGCCACCATCTTGCCGAGCTCAGACGGAATGGACCCTGCACATTCGAAATAAACCGGTGAAAATGCTGGAACGGCGTCATGTAAGGCGACGCCACTGCGGGGTGGAGAGCGTACTACCAGGCACGGTGCCGCGAAACCGACTAGAATCGTCAACCGAGGAACCGCCGAATAGGTTTGAGACCCCTTTCGGCCGCATGCTACAGCAGGGGTGCACAACCAAAAAAATCTTAAGTTCTTCGATTGCTTACGTAGCTCTACATCTCACCCACCCTACGACTTCGAGAAACACTAAGTTTTACGTGTAACCCCCACGAACAATTCAACGTCCTAGGAATATATCCGACGTTATGATCGACGTAAATGCACAAAGACCGACGCCCTATCCGTTGCCACAGCGGCCGGCGGTCGCCCCCGCTCGCGCTGTCATTGCCACGCCAGCACTGCTGGTTCGACAACCGAGTTAAACGGACACACGTCACATTCATACCATGGTGATCTTAACGCTTAGGGCTCAATGTCCCCCATCTGGCTGGGAATACACAATAAATGAAAAAACACACGGGATGAGAAAGCAGTTTCAAGAGTTGGCGTCATATGGACGTGGTACGTTTTGCGGACGCAGCTCCAAAACGAGCGGGTTCACGTTAAGACGGGGGAACTGGATACACGTCACCGCAAGCGTACCCGCGCGTACCGCTCGACGCCCTCTGACGGCTGAGGAGCGCACGGTAAGATTACGACGATGCCATGTCACAAGGACTCATTTCCCTGACGTCCAGCCCGCGTCGAAAACACAAAAAAACGGCCTAAGCAAGCGCTACCGATTGCAGAAAACAATGCGTGCACCTCAGTATCTATATGAGACTGAACGATACCACAGGTTGCCCCCCCCCCCCCCCCCCCCGGCTCCCTCTTGTTCAAGCCCAGGCCCCCATGCCCTTAAAACCTCTGCCCTCCCTTCACCGGTTATACGACTTACAGGATACACTTGATAAACTGATGCATTTCCTTCCACAGCTGTCAGATTATGTCCCCCTCAAAAACGGGTTTTACAGTTTCCGCGCACAGACTGACTAACATCACCCCGTTGGCCCTGGTACAAGATACACAGTAGTTCCAAGGGGCGTCGCTGACTTATATCCTTAACGAGGACACACACCCAATAATACGCGAGATCTGAGTATCGCACACAGCTTGCAAAAATGAGTTTGAGTTTCGACAAAATCTTCGACCTCACAGCTGGAGGAGTGTATTTTTATTTTTAAAATATCACCTCATATCGCTTGCACCTAAATACTGTGCTGTGAAAGAATTCATGGTACGTACACCCATGTGAACGAAGAAAAAAAGGAGATCGAAGGCAACCGAATGAATATTTTGAAGCTCTTAGACGTCAAAGAGAGGAACCCGGCACGTAACCACAACAAGAGAGTCACTTCTCGACAAGAACTTGCCTGTCAACTGGTTGTGATGTAGAGAAAGCTTTTTCAAAGCCACTAGCCTGGCCAACTCTGGAGGAATCGACCCTGCACGTAAGACGACAACCAAGCACGTTAGGGTTAGGGTTAGGATTAGCGTTAGGGCTAGAATTAGCCTTAGGGAAGCGTCCTATACAATGGCTACTAAGGAGTTCCTAAGCTTAGGAGGCCGGCAGCATTGTGACATCTCGACGAAAGAAAAGCACCCCCATGAAAAGTAGGGTGGCACACACTAGGACATGCCTGGTATTAAATAACTCACCTTTTAAGTGGTTGTGGTGCAGAGATAGCTTCAGCAAGCCCACCATATCCCCGAGCTCAGGAGGAATTGACCCTGCATTGTTTGTTTAATTAATACGAATATTACCATGTGGGAATGGGACCATAAAGCAGTCGTTTAAGAAAATTCGGATCCATTGCGGCCGCCCGCTCGGGTAGTGAGTTTGACTATCCGTCGGTCATATCGGGCACTGGCACATATCATGCGTGCAGCAGCAAAAGAAGCAGCAGCAGCAGCAGCGGCGGCGGCGGCCGTGGTGATGATCGTACGGTAGTGGATGAGCACCCGAGGTATTTACAATATCTCGTATCACGGCGCCAAAAACGCAGTGTTGTATATACGTATGCATGGAAGTATTTACACACTTGGTTTCGAACCCACAGGCGTTAAAAGGCACCAAAATCTTGAGCAACATTGTTAAAATTATAAATACACTCTACATATATGTGAGGTCGTGAATTTCGCCGAAACTCATTTTGGCAAGTTGTGTGTGATACTCCGATCGCGCGTGCTACGGGGTGCGTGATCGGTATTCGGTTGGTATACCCTTGGCAGATGGTAGCACAGGCTTGCGCTGGTGGTGGTCAAACTACCTTGTTGGCGTGCGAAATCGAAGACGTTTCATGGTGGAAAGCTACAGTTTGTGGGCAAGAAAGGCAGGAGGTCAAGGGAGAGACAAAAGGGTGGAAAAAGGAGAGAGTAAGGGGGGTGTGCGTTTGCACGACGATCCTCCATCAACTCAGCTCCACGACTACGTAGATCGCATTCTCTGGGTTGCTGTAGTGATCTACTGTGCCTACAGCAAGAACCGCCGAGGCTTGCCCGTGGTAGAGTACCTACGGCAAAGTCCCCTGAGGTTTGCTCGTGGAAGCTTAGATACGTGAACGTCCCGATAGTCAACCAAACATCCTATTCCCTGAACATTGTTTGTACGTATAAATTAATATTAATCTGAAATTCGTCGAACTCACGGCTGACGTCCTTGAAATATGTTTATAAATATGTACATACTCGTATATATATCTGTTTTTAACAAAACAATATGAACCCTCCCATTATGAAAAACTCACCCACAGAGTAAACTACAAGTACCAACAACGCAGCTTGCAAAGATGAGTATTGACCCGAAATTCGTCGAGCGCACGGCTGACGTCCTTGAAATATTTTTATAAAATACGTTCTTGCATCGCGTTAATACTCGTGTCTAATTACACCGCATTGTTCGTGCGTGCTATTGCATATCAGTAGGTAGACCGATCGCATAACGCTTATTACGATACGTCTTCTTACTTAGCAGTACTCTATGCTACTGAGCATTCAATAGGTGTACTGCTGTACTGCTGTAGTCGCTGCTGAACATTTATCACGAGAATAGGCCGCTGTTGCCTATTGTTAAAACTCGCCCTGAAAGGAAACCACGTATGCAAATAATGCAAATGTCGCAAACAAATGCCTTGTTACGTGGAAATCTTACCATGGGTTTATTCGCTTAACTTGAAGCTTTTGCACTGAAATGTCGTCGCAACTGGTGCTCTCCTCCGCTATTGAGCTTGCCAAGTCAATGAATGTTAATGCATGTGTACGCCGTCAACTTGAAGCTTGATACTCGGAAAATCAAAAGGCCAAAGAACAACGCATTCAGGTCCGTGCGTTGACGGCGGCAATGTTGATATAAACAAGTCCTTAATGCGTTTCAAACTGTGACTACCAGTGAGATATTTAAATTACAAAACCACGACAATGATTGATTTCCACATTGTAGGTACGTCGCAACGACTGCCGTTCAAACGTCAAACGCAAGGGTTCGAAGCCTACCGTGTGTGTTGCACTGAATTCGAAAGCTAGTGAAATAACTCCCATAATAATGCCACGCAAAATGTGCACGTTACAGCGTTCCGCGTATTAATAACCGTCCCCCACGAATACGTTTTATGCTCCAATTTTTGGCCTAAGAAGCCACTGATGAAGCTGGTGAAGTTAATGTAGCTGAACTGATTTGAAATGGCCAAGCTGGAGCAGCTAATGAAAATGCTGTTGAAAATGGTATATCCACCGCTAGATCTGCTATAATCCCTGTTGCAGAAAGAAGCCTTTGCTGTATCCGCCTAAGAACATATCCGTGACGCTGCCAAATCGTCCCGTTCGAGCCGGTGATTTTTGTTCAGGCCCTGAAATCCTTGATCAGCCTGATGAGGTAACGATGACGATGCGTGTTGAGGAATTTCATCCCTAAATCTGAGAAGCTGTCCGCCGTCGGCACGTAGCGATTGCTGACCTCGAGTTTCTCAAACGCCCACTGGTTCGCTGAACTTCATCATAGTGCACGATGGCATCGACTTGCCGTTGCCCGTGTTGTTGCCCGGGTCATCCCACGCCAGGGATGCAGCAAAAGTTTCTGAGCTCCTAACACGAGGAGCCCAATATCCCACCTGAAACATAACTTCGGAGACATTCGTTCGCGCCACCAGACCAACAGTGCCATTCGCTAGCCCTATAAAACAAATATACCGTGAATGACCATACTAACCGATAGATTCACACTTCAGGAACTCAGCCAGTCAGAAAGACAGAAAAGCATGGCCCAAAACGTGCAACCCTTACCGTGGGATGTCTCGCCCCAGTTATCGTTCGAGAACCAACCCCGTGCTAGGGTAACACCCCCGCTCATGTAGGTGATGTCGTAGTTGATCGTGCCGTCAAGGTAGCGGACAACGTGCTTTGCCGCCCCCACGTATACGTTGGATGGCTTTGACATGGCCCTCGCAAGATGGTTGGCGCTACGGAAGATGTCGTTGCGAGTCACTTGAGCCAGGTACATTCATGCCTGCGGTTGCCTGATGTCGTTGCTTCTGTAAGTCGTTAGGAACATTCTCTTCTGGCTGGTCAAGTGACTCGCTTCGGGCGCGTTCACGGGATTGCACTCCCCCGTTCCTTACGTTTCGGGCACGGACTTGGTGTTGTCTGGCTGAGAGATGATGAGTATCCCACTTTCACGGTTGCGGGTGATCTATCAGCGAGATGTCCGTAGTACCCGTTGTACAAATCGGATCATTGGCTTCTCCTTTAGAATCTTGGGTACCGCCTTGTCGCCCCCAGCAAGCACCAATTCATCCACAAAGAAGGTGAGGATGGCGTCCGGCTTCTTGCTCGTGTTCGCTGTGTTGTTGATGGAGTCGTCGTACGTGCAGAAGACGTATACGATGAGCCGGTTGTATTTGACAAAGCTCATGAAACTGAAGCAGCCGATGAAGCTGAACCTTGTGGTGAAGCAAAGGCAGCCATGAGACTGATGTAGTAGCTGCCGCCAGTCCTACTGGAGCCGACTTTGCTGCATTTAATAGTGATGAGAATGATGTAGCTTTCGCCAGGTTTCTGCAGTTGCTGATGATGATGACAATGATAATGATAATGCTGTCAAAGATGTTTGTTCCTATTGTTATGCTGAAGGCCTCTTGTCTATTTTGCCGTTAAGACGTTGATGTTCGTGGCAATGGCGGTACTGTCATGGATAACGGGTAGCCGATGGGAGAGGTAGTCATTGAGAAGCTGACTGGCGTGATGATGACGCTGCAGCAATGGATGTGTAGCTGGTGTGATCATAAAGGAGTAGGAGTATAATAAGTAGAACACGTAATAGCTGTGGTTGTCTCAGAAGGAATTTCGGTTGGAGAAAGTATAGCTAGGCTGTAGGCGTCGCTGCTCCACGCTTGCATTCCTTTGTCGACGCGTCTCTCTAATGAGCCGTGCCCGGTAGTTCCACGACATAAAAAAGGTGTTCGAAATTTATGGTCATTTTCTCCCCCTGTGAACGGCTTTTTTTGTTCAGTCGCCTGGGGTTGCCCAAACAGCCCAAACGTTGCGAACGAGGGCCCGTTGAGGTCTTTCTCGCGCTCGCTCAACAATATCCCGAGTATTCTGGGCTCTTTTGTAGAGTGATCGATGGTCTTGGCTTCCTGCGTGGCTGTGGTAGCTAGAAACGAAAATTCTCCCTGGAAATAAAACGAGCCCCGGCGCTGTAGACTGCCCGTTGCTGGAAGTCCATTGCGAAGGTGGCATTGCCGTTGTAGGCCTGCCTCGTTTGGAATTTGCGCTCGTCGCTGGAATGGGGAGTAGTAGCTAGATGCACCGAGCACCCTTTGGTCCTGCTCTTCCTAGCTCCTTCGCCTTGCTTCGTTTGTGTATTGTGTCGTAGATGGAAGGGGTGGATGCGTTGATGTGGACCTTTACCGTGCCGCCCAGTCGCGATCAGTGTGTCGTGCTCCCCGTCGAATCGCGGGGGGTGGCTTTTCCATGTGGTTGCTACGTTGTTATTGTTGTTGTGTTGTCATCCAACAGCTGTATAGAGCTGTTGTTGTATTGCGCCGCATTTCACTGTTGCACCATTCAACCGGTCGCACTTACAGATGACGTTCAATTTTTTATAAAAAGTATGATGATCAAACCGTATCCTCGGAAAATTCATGTATCATTTCACGTAAATTTCTTTGCGGTACGAGTTCAGGTAAGGTACGAGCGTGAGCACACCCTGCTAGGGTCCTGTCGAACACGTTTCAGATAACCCTTCTTGTACTACTACTATGCCGCACCAGGTCGGCTGCATCTCTGCGAGCTTCACGTTTGCCGCATTTGGTTCGAGCATACATTAGCTCGCTTGTTGTTGTCTCGTCCTCGTGCACGCGTTCAACCGCAAGATGTGTGGGCTTTTGATACCGTAAAACTTTAAAGATCGGCTCATAACCTATTCGGTATTCTGATGTTGAACACTTGGCAGGTGGGAGCACAAGCTTGCGCTTGTAGCGGTCAAACTACCTTGCAGACGTTTGGAAAAAAAAAAAGATTTTCCAAGTGGGAAGTTGCAGCTTGCGGGTAAGAAATGCGGAAGGAACAGGGAGAAACAAGAGGGAGAACATAGGAGAGACAAAACAGAAGAGAGTGAAGGGGGTGTACGCTGGCACGACCATCCTCGATCAACTCAACTCTACCACTACGTAGATCGCATTCTACGGGTCGTTGTAGTGATCTACCTACACACCAAAGTTCCCCAAGGTTTGCTCGTGGAAGCTTTACGTCAACGAGATATCCTATTCCCTGAACATTGCTCATACACACGTTATTGCACCGCATTATTACTCGTATCTATTTACACCGCATTGCTCGTACGTACTACTGCTAAGAAGTAGTAGTAGACCGATCGCATAACGCTGACTTTGATACTCCTGCTAATTTCGCGGTACTCTATGCTACTGAGCATCGACTAGGTATACTGCTGTAGTCGCTACTGAACATTTATCACGAGAAGGCTGCTGTCGCCTATTTTTTTACAGTGTGCATGTTCTCATGAAGGATATAGGTAGGCGACTCACCTTAACGCCAGGGAGTACCAGGTTCAACAGCGTGATACTATGATGTACCGGTGCATAATAGTATTGACACATTCTAGAAAATAGGAACTTCTCAAGGAAATAACACTCAGAACAACGACGGCAGACAGGAGGCTTTTCCGACGTCGGAATCCTAAATATTAAGGAAAACGGAGCTCTCTCCGAAGTCATGGGACTTTGGGTAGACTATACGCTTATATTATAGAGATTTTTTTGACGCTACTGCCCTTATATACCGTTGTCGATGACCTCTCCACAGGCAGGTGGTAGATTAGTGAGGGGGTTATGACATGGAATTTGTTCATAAGCTGGTACGACACCTGTACTAACTACTGAAACTCTTCACTCCGTTCATGTGCAGTGTGCACTCCATTCTAACCTCAAAAAGCTGACACAGAACACCGAATACCACCACTCACATTCAAGCCATTATCCCTCAACTTATTCCTTGCGTTTACTCACTTGAATTGTACAACGGCCACCGCCATTGAGTTCTACACATGGTACCGTACTAGTCTAATTCAATACCAGGTACATGGTACATAAATCAATTTCCACGTTCGAGGGAAACAATTATTACACCCACCCACCCCCCTATGTCTTATGGCGCATTTCAGGAATCCTGACAGTTACGGTTAGTGTTATGGTATTCCCCTGGGAGCCTAACAAGGCGCAATATGTGGGATAGGGCTGT
Source organism: Undaria pinnatifida (assembly GCA_012845835.1). NCBI lineage: Eukaryota > Phaeophyceae > Laminariales > Alariaceae > Undaria > Undaria pinnatifida. The sequence goes on from JABAKD010000011.1 coordinate 8,725,414, forward strand.
ATACAAAAAGGGTTTGACATGCCTTTGAAGGCATGTGCGTATAGGAAAAAGGGGATGATGCTTTTGCCTCGCTGAATTGAACGCTATTCATTTCGTCCGTGGCGTGCGTGGAACTAATACAAGAGCTTATGTAGTACAAGTGAGTGACCCACGTGAAATCTGCCTAGTAGAGAAACCTGCAAAGGGTGGCGTGTGTCTGTAAAATTTCTGTAACAGACCCTTAATCTTATTATACATGGCGTCGTCGGTCAGCCTGTGGGGCACGATGTCCATTCCGCGCGCGAGTTGGGTGTCGTACGTAACGCGTTCTGGTATGTTTTTGCCACCGCTTGCGGTTTTGCTCGCGAGTTCTTTTACTCTTCCGCCTTCGACCCCAGCGCTTTCGTATTTTGTTATTATTTCTATCTTTCTGCATAGTTCCCGTTCTCCCTTTTCTCTGCCACCGTGGAACCGGTGCTTCCCCGAATCTTCCATATTTCTGCAGATACGGCTCATCAGGGTGGGCTAGTAATATAATCTTTCCCTGGGAGCCTAACGAGGCGTAATACATGGGATACGGCTGGTTTCACATGCCTTCGAAGGCACGTGCGTATAGGAAAAAGGCGATGATGCTTTTGACCCGCGCAATTGAACGCTATTCAGTTCGTCCGTGGCGTGTGTGGAACTAAGACAAGAGCTTAAGTAGTACAAGTGAGTGACCAACGTGGAACCTGCCTAGTAGGGAAACCTGCAAAGGGTGGTTTGTGTCTGTAACAGCCCCTTGATATTATTGTATATTAGTCACAGGTATGGGAGGTGGCGAAAATTGAAAACAAATGAATTTACGAAGTACACCATAAAATATTTCAATGCATTGCGTATGAATAATCGTTCGATTGAAACGATTATGAATATTCACGGCGGGAGTGAAGTATGGTGGATCCATGCTGACTCAAGGCGTTACATAGTTTCCATGTTGCAGGCATCCCTTGTGGAGTAGTAGGTGAATCTCGTCCCGACTAATAACAGTAAAGTCAACGATGCGAGTTCAAATCCTCCCAGTTAATATTAATATTAATAGTGGATACTCGTGCTCGTACGTAGGGACTTTTTCAGTTGAAAAAAACAAGAACTAATCGTAGCGAAAAGCGCGAGAGCGTGAGCTATTAATAGCAATTTTGATAAAAAACGACGAGCATAATAACAGCTGAAAAGTGGGTATGCTGAACTCTTTGCGCGATAAAAATGAAGGCACGTATCGAGGGGGAGAAGGGAAGAAACCTGTGGCCACGGCTCGTCCGGAAGGTCGTTGAGGGTAAAACCTCTAACGAGTTGAGCTGGAAAGTAAAAGTGATGACTAAAAAAGCAGTTCGAAGGAGACGATATCAACACATTGGCCAATTATTTGCAACGCTTGCCTGTAAACTGGTTGTGGTGCAGAGAAAGCTCCTGCAATGCCACCAACTTGGTGAGCTCAGAAGGAATCGACCCTGCATTCGAAGCAAAGTTCGGGAACGAACGACAATTAGGGACAGGGTTAATCGTGTTTCTGCAACACAAGAACCGGCCCCGATTGCAGTGCTTGCAGTATCGTTGGGTGAGATAGCTTCGTCGATGTTTAGACTAATGGACAAACGATCCGACGCGTATTTCAAGTAGGTTGTCCACATCAAAGTGGGTGCAATTCTTTAAGGTGTTAGCCTAAACACGCGCACGTATATGTTGTTAATGTCCAGACACCATTATCACCTTGCACCAAATCTTGTCCAATATACAGTGGGAGCAACCATTATAGTGGCCGACTGAAAAACAAGGGAGACAGGTGTAGAAAACCGAGCAGCAAACCCGGAAACTACTACTCTTCGGCACTCCCTTGCGTGTCAGGATTAGCCAGTCAGGATGCACACAACCAGCTTCGGTATTGGCTGCGCAGTATGATAGATACTGGAAATAAATACATAAGCAATGATGCCTTGCTATTAGTGGGATATGACCGAATAAACAAACAAAACCAGTCCATTCGACACGAATGAGTTCTGCGACATTTTCATGGTGAACCACAGGCGTTCTGCGACAGGGATAGCACTCATTGGTCAAGGTATTACGGACACCCGGAGCTCAACTGAGGAACTCGCCAGTATTGTTGTAATGATATTGTCAATATAGTGTTAAACAACACCATCCAATATACACCTAAGCCATGGGCTTGTTATGTTCTACTCTAAAGTGTATTATATTTATCGTTGCGCTCAGCCTAACTCGTAGGTTTAACCCTCAGCGACCTTCTGGACCAACCGCGTGGGCACGGGCAAGGTGTGTTCCCTTCCCCCCAGTACGTGCTTTCGTTTTTATCGCACCTAGGTTTCAGTTTTCCCACTTTTCAGCTTGTTACTATGCTCGCAGATTTGTTTGATGTTCCTCAAAGACATGTTTTGGGTTAGGTATGCTCAAGTTATAGGATGATCATAAAGAATTGGCTTAGCACCCTCCCTTACCGCAGCATGGGACCAAAACAAAAAATATCACTCACTCCATATTGACATATTGCTAACCATGGGTCGAAACGGGCATTTAAGCACTCTTACCGGTGAGTTGCGTCGACACAATGAATAGCTCCCTCAGGGCCGTCAGGCTGCAGAGCGCAGAAGGAAAAGGACCTGCACATGGGAGATAGTCACAATCATGCGCCGGAATTTGCAAAATGCCGCGTTCAAAGAGTTATTATCAAGCTATCGTTGGGTGCTCGGGTGACAAGGCATTTATCGCTGTCGTCATGCTCTGTGCATGGGTGGTCAGCGGACGATCCAGGCGACATGGAAAAGGCCCTCGTCCTTCCGGTCGTCAAATAAATAACATCGAACTTCCAATACCCCCGTATTCCGTTATATAAGTGCCCTTGGTGAAATAATTCGACAGAAGCAGCAAGACTCCGTAGATTGCTATTCTCGCGCCTCCAAGGGCCACGTGTATGAACGCACCGTTTGGAGCTTCCGTAATGTTCGGACCGGAACAAATTCAACTGTACAAACGCAAGCGTTGAACCTCGTTGTTGCTGTTGCTGAGCCGCACGATAACTAGTGCGGCATGTTCGACCGAAGACAAGCATGCCGCCTAAAATATCCAATGCGGTGCGATGTATAGTTTAACGAGCATACACCGGCCATGGTCGCTTGCTTGCTGCCGACGCGTGCTAGGATAGAGGAACACAAAGACAATAATTCGCGAAGGTCTTGGCTAAAAATCTATCTATACATACCTCGTGCAAAACCCGACTAGCTCAGACAAAAAGGAATTGACAACCCGATGTTGAACAGCCCGGTGTGGGATAGGCACGATGTGTTACGAACGAGCTAACATAGCAAGAGAGCAATGCATAGGAAAAAAATATCACGCAACATAGCATAGCCGCCGCTACGAAACACGCACGTCTCGGGAATGATTGAACTACTCCATCATCACCTTGTGTGTGTTGTGTGCGTTGTGTAAGTATCGATATAATCGCATACCGTAAAATGAATGTCGGCCGGTGGCACACCAACAAGACGAAGGCTACAGTGGGGGGGGCTCCTCCGTATTTCACCATCGGACTTGACCCACTCACACGAGCGGCCCTGTACCTCACCGACCAAAATCTGTCGGTGAGGGTTTTTGGCGCAGCGTAGCTCACTGTTCCATTGCGGATTCATATCGCAAACATATAAGAGCACGAAAGTTCAAGGCCGCAAACAGGAAGGCCACTCGCGCGAGTGACCCGGAGCCACGGCGAAAAATCCTTCAAAAGTGACACACCCCTACGCCGTAGCCTTTGATCAAAACTTATATAATATCAGGCTTCACACGGTCCCTGTTGTTGTCGCGGTGCAAAGGCGCATGCCACGATATAGGTAGCACTTTTCGACTGACATGGCTTCTGAATGACGGGGCTCCTCAACCGAAGATCGTCGGAAATCTAAGTAATTTTGTTTTTTGCATGATTCTCGTCGTGTACCTAGTTCATGGGATTATTCATCCGGTAGCAGTTTTATTTTCCTCCGCAAATCAGTTTATGGGAGAGAAGTCTTGAACTCCCAAATTGAAGAGTAGTATTAGAAAAAAAAGTGGTGCACTTCTATCGTAGCACGCGGCCAAACGAGAAACTCTCATTAGCTCGACCGTGGCTACGGCAGAGGGGTCATGTTGGGGGCCTCTTACTGCAGTGGCTTGCGGTCGCTCGCGCGAGTCACCTCCCTGCTACATACCTTTTGCGGTCTTAAGCTTTGGGGCTTTTTTTTTTGTTTTGACATACGAAACCGCCATAGAGTGGTTAGCTATTTAATAGGCTGCGCCAAAGATTCACCGATGACTTTCGTTAAGATACACAGAGTCATTCGGACGAGTAGCGAAACCTCGTAGCGAGCAAAGGGGTACCCGTGTAGCAAATGGTCTATCGCAGAAACATTTTGGTCCAAACAGTACCATCCCCAACGTGGCATGGCTGCGCGTACCACGAAGGGTATAGCCAACAGGAACACCATGGGCGTGTTTCATTTCCTGCGACCGTATGGCCAGAACTCGGTTGTTTTCGACCCTCGTGACCCCGAACCAGGAAGTAATCCCGAACAAGGAATTGACCCCGAACCAGGCGGTGAAATCATCCGCATCCTGCCTCCAGCCCCCGTGATGCGCCCAGGACTGCCCGTGTGTCGTCCGGTACACTTCCAGAAGGGCGTCACGGTCCGATTGTGCCGAGCCTGTGAAAAAAGGCGACATTTCGACACCAGTTTACATATACGTACTCGCATGCGATATGACAGTTACTAACATGGACCGAAATCATATCGACATCGTGCCTACCAGTATCGTATCGTTCAGCCGACCCTGATAGCATTCAGGGGAGTCCCTGTCCTGTATGTTTCACGAGGCTTGCGGGAAACGCTCAACCAATACATCACGAACCGCTCACTGAAAATCATCCAAACGGGAGATCTCACAAGAGACGTGACCTTTTTATTTTTGCAAAGTGGAAAGGCGTTGTGAAGCAAGGTGTCGTGAAACGAACATGTCACCATCCACGGTACTGCGGGGTTTCATAATGGCACCGGAAGCCAAGCGCGAGCGCGACTTACGGAAAGATATTACCTCAATATGGCGAGGCGGAAGACTGAACCACTTCTACACCAGCGAAATTCCTCTTTATATAAGCGCAACTTACGGAACGATATTACCTCAATACGGCGAGGCGGAAGACTGAACCACTTTTACACCAGCAAAATTCCTCTTTATACTAATTCCAAGTAATTTGTTCCCAAAAACAGGTTTCCAGTTGCACAGAAGTTAAGGGACCTCTTTCTTCCTCTAAGAACCGTGACCTCGAGAACAATAGCAAAAATTCGACGCGAGACATGTGCCACGATCGAGGTGGGGGGTTTGGTCTTGGTGGAAAGATTTGCAGGATGGCGGGGGTCCTCAACCCAAAAATCGCTGGGTTTTAATTATTTTTAGGCCGTATGTTTCGTTGTAATACATGACCTAGGCCATGGGATTGTTCGTTCAGGAAGCACCATTAACGTTGTCCCAAAATCAGGTTTTGCATGAGGTGTAGGACTCCTCTTCAGGACGCGTGCTACAATGGATGTAGCACTTTTTGGCTAAAATATCTTCTGAGCGACGGGGGCTTCTTAACCCACAATTGTCGGAGATCGTAGGTCATCGTATTTTTTTGGTCAATGTTGATTTATGGGTACCTAGTCCATGGGGTCTTGCCCAGATCCATTCAGTTTTACTTTCATTTTACTCGAAAGCGTTTTTTTGAGGGGTAAAGGTATAGAGTAATTTATCAAGCCACCATCCTCAAAAGGCGAAAAAGAGCCGGTGCACTCTCTACTGAAGCATGCGTGGCACGTGCAACGATAGCGGTATACTTTTTTTTGGCGAAAATGGTTTCTGAATGACGGGGCTGACCAAGGCTACGGTGGGGGGGTCCCTTTTTGGGCCTTGAATTTCAGTGGCTAGGGGTCACTCGCGCGAGTAACCCCTTTGTTATTTTGCTATCTTACGTTTTCTTCATATTTTATATTGACGAAGTCAATCCGCGATGCAAAGGTAATCTAAGCTGATCCAAAACAACTGCCTAAATCATTTTCATCCGTGAGGTACAGAGCCACTCGTGCGAGTGGCTCAAACACACTAGTGAAAACGGGGATACCCCCCCTACCGTAGCCTTGGTCGGCTCCTCAACCCCAAATCGTCGGAAACAGGACATTTTATTTTGCATGATTCTCGTTGTGTACCTAGGCCATGTGGGATATTTCGTCCGGTAGCATGTTTATTTCTTCTCCAAATCATATTTTTGGAAGAAGCCCCATATGAGGAAACCTCAGAAAAAAAGTGTGTGCACCTCTGTCATAGCACGCGTCAGAAGCATGCGTTGCGCTGAAAAAATCCATGGCCCAGATGTGCAACGAGAAATATATATTTGAAGCATGAATAACATTCCAACGATTTTGCGAACTTCCCGAGTTAAAGAGTTCCATCACCCACGAAACGTTTCGACCCTAAACGGTGCTAACTCTGCCGCCGAACGCGTTACCAAGAACTTCCCGAGTTAAAGAGTTCCATCAACCACGAAACGTTTTGACCCTAAACGGTGCTAACTCTGCCGTCAAACGCGTTACCGACAGCGTCGCTGCCTGACGTCAGCACTCAAGCTACAGCACACTTGTGCTACTCGGCATGTATTCCGCAGAAGATGTCTTCATATACCCACTATTCCCATGCCTGGTGCCAGTCGATATATAAATCAATGGCCGAGGCTCATAACCTCAAACAATGACACGCCTCAAGGCTCTGTCTCTGTGAGATAAGAGCTGCAAGGGTGGCACCGAAGTGTCTGTGAAGATCGCTCATTCGTCAATAACAGAAAGAGAGTTTGAAAGGAGGCGCTTGAGGTCAAAATATGGAAAAGACAGCGACATAGGTGGGCGATGCCTTCCCTCACTGTCACGGCACAATGCCCATGCTGTGAGCAGATTTACTCGACGGATTGTTTTACCATCCGATGGTGCGACCCATAGCATTTTCCTGTTCTGTTCCCTGCACCATTCTCGGATACCTCTAGGCGGCAAATTAGTTATCCTACAATGTAATCAACGTCCAGGGTATATTGGATACAGTGCGTCGGAGAGAAGGAACAAACATATAGTCTCGCCGCATGTTGCATTTCGCCGTATCTACATTAATACACATAGCTTACTCGCGCAAAACGGCTGAACATCAACAGAGATATGGATCCTGATACCTATACAGTTTTTGAATCCTAGCATCCATAATTCGATATCCCATCCATCCAACCTCCAATCACCTGTTGTCGCTATTGCCGTCCTCATAGATGATGATTCGTGCCGACCAACCGATACGCGATAGGCTTCCTCTTGATAGTTTCTGAGTGTCCTCGGCTCAGCGTTGCAAAATTGACAACGTACTTAGTGAGGACAAAAAAATGGGACAACTAACTCGGCAAGGGCAGACCGAAATTTTCAATCCATACACGCAAACACAATAAAAAGTGGTATTTAGGTTTCACATGTTCTAGAACTACAGCCAGCCCCGGTTTATGGGGCATATCAGCTTGGAACTTAAGTAAACTGGGTTCAACCTCCTTAGAACCGCACCCAAGCTTTGGGGGAAACTACTTGCAATTTAATTGTGTGATCACGGCAGTTTTTCAGCAGAACAAGGTAGGCGTATTCGTTGAGAACATTGACGGGAGATTACGAGTTCCCAACTAGTTGGTGACTTAATTCACCACTGGAAACAAAAAAAACACACACAATATTAGTAAGTGGTTTGCTCCAAAAAACGTGGGGGCGACTCTAAAAGGGTTAAGTCGCGCTTGACCCACAGCTCTACCGGTGCAGGTATAACTCCAAATCTTACAAACTGGATCCCAGTGTAGCTAGTTTTTCTCACCTACTACATAAAACATTGCCAATACTACGAGTACTACGCTGGTTCTTAGGGCTGGGAGTTGGTTGGAGTTCCCGCCTAGCTACTAACTGACACACCAGCCAACAAGTCGACTAAAGTCAGGCGAGCGAAGCGAGCCCCCCCCCCCCCCCCCCCCCCCCCCCGCGCGCTCTGGAGGATTCTCCCGCTGAAGGCGAGGCATAACTTTAAACAAAAAAATAATAGAAACCGGCCAAGTTTTTTGTTCTGGGCTTGATCACGACACTGGTACATTTGGAAGTTCGTCTCAGTTTATCAGACTTTACAGGGATGCACCAGAAACATAGGCATGCCGTCCCCGTTGGAGGGTTTCTCACTGGCGTTACACTGTGTCGCAACGGTACGTACGTGTGCGGCGCGCAGTAGCAGTTAGTTGTTTTAAGCCTAAGTTTGGGTAAGCTATTGGTGAACCTTTTGCAAGTGGTAAAACGGATTAATACCCAACTAATACCTTAACAAATGGCGTCGTCGGCAGGACTCGAACCTGCGCGTGAAATCACGTTGTTTCCAATCCAATTTGAGTTTCCAATTCATTTTTTCAAGGAACTAGTGGGGTGTTAGTCCGTTTGACCTTGCAAAAGGTTAACCAATAGCTTACCCAAACTAAGCCTAATGGGGTTTCCAATCCAATTTGTTAGTTAGGGAATTAGTGGGGTAATAGTCCGTTTGACCACTTGTAGAAGTTTAACCAATTGCTTATACCCAAACTAAGCCCTAGAACACTCCCCCGCCCTGAAACGGCGGGATAGCAGGTCGGCCGGATATACGGGCGGAGGTTTCAACATCCAAGCGGTTTCGTTTCCTGGGGATACCGGGAAGAGTATTTTTCAAGTTCGACATGGGGAAAGCCTGAAAACGTTAACGTTTATTATTGTCTCTATGGATGGTGGGATTCGAACCCACGACCAAACAAAAGCATGGCCTGTCGACAACGCCATTTGTTAATAGAGGGGTATTAGTCCGTATGACCACTTGCAAGACTACGCCTTATAACACAGTAGTAGCACAGGGTAGCACACCACAAAAAGTAAAAAAGAAACACACAAAAATAGGAACCATTTCGATATGATAACCAATAAACAGCAAGAAATCACTTGTTCCAGTTTCCAAGCGTTCCAATCTCTTTCCAATGCATGTTGGGAGCTAAGACAGCCCCTGATCACCCGATGGCTAACGCTCAACATACTAAAACCAATGAAGATGGCACAGAAGGCAATATTCGATGGCGATGGTTGATGCGCCATGACTTCAGTACGCCCAGACACGACTTAGGCAAGGAATTTTTCTGCAAGGTTCAACCTTTTCCAGGAGATTAGCACTTACTATCAGTGAGGAGGACGCACAGTCGTGATACGCAGTTCGGATATATCGTAGTCCACAGACCGGAACAAATCAAAGATTGGAACGCGGCCCAGGCGTGTTTCTCGCCCGTCATAGATGGTTTTGGGTTGGGGTGAGGGTTATGCCTTCCTTAGGGTTACTTAGGGTTATAGGTTTCAAGGGTTAGGGGTTGGGTTGGGCCCACGCCCGTGCCTTGATGCCATCATCGGAGGCGATTTCTATTAACAACTACAAGACATACTACACTCTACTGACCACATATGTCATGTAGTATGGCAGCTCATGACCGACCCTACTCTAAGATTAACTACTCTGGGAGATATCCTCCCCACTACTCCAAGTTCACGGTCAGAGCGAGAACGCTAGGAATCTATTCGATTTGGCACCCGTAAAGAGGAAGCCGAAGTACGTTGCGTTCCAGGTTCCAAGCGTTCCAGTGCCTTTTGGGGGCAGCTAACACACCCCCTGGCCTGTGACCTATGGCCAACCATATTTTTTTGTCGTCGTGGGACAAGGGTGTTTGGTGGGTCTTGCCGGCGACTAATGATGTAGACTAGACTCTATACCCCCAGTATCCATTGTGAGGGCTCAGGTTGGGGTGGGATCAGCTCTGTGTCTGTGGGTGGAATCGTGTTGCCACGGGGGATCAGGGGCAGGGTGCAAATGTGGGAGAGTCTGGTGTCTGACGTAAACGTGCAAACTGCTGTGATAAACTGCAAAAAATACGAGTTTTTTTTTTTGCGGCTGACGCCTCCCGCTCAATGAAGCAAGCCCAAGGAGACCTTGATTTCGGCCGCCAGTGGCGTACAAAAACGCAGTGAACAAAATGAGGCATTATTACCTTATTTTTGTCATCGAATCGCTGGAGTAACCGAAAGGGCATATTAATTGTACTTTCTCCTGGGTATCAAAATAGCGTCTATACGGAGCTGAAGATTTGTAGCACCGCGTAAGGAGCTCGACATTATTTTCAAAAAAGGAATGGACAGGGGCATGTGGGAAGCGTATTTAATTCGTACCTGCAGTAATATAGCGGTAGTGGTAGCAGTAGTATTGCACTAAATCTATCATGCGTGTGACATCAGACGAAAACTTTTGATGCCGCTCGCTCAACGAAGAGAGCCGAATACATTGTAAGTGGCTGACGGTGGGGCAAGGAGGTGTCGTATACGGTAAACAAATAACACATCAGGTATATATATATATATATTTGAAACCGTATTTACAAACCGTCACATTTTTCCCCCTAAGGGATTTTGTAGTTTCCGTGCACAGATTATTGAGTTGCCCCCCCCCCCCCCCCCCCCCCCCAATTTGCTCACTCTTGTTCAACCCCCGCCCCCTACACCCTCAAAATCTCCGCCCTCCCCTCACCGGTTATACGACTTACAGGATATAATTTCTTGATAAACTGATGCATTTCCTTCCACTGCTGCTGTCAGATTTTGTCCCCTTCAAAAACGGATTTTATGGTTTCCGCGCACAGATTGATTGCCGTCACCCTGTTGACCGTTGTACGAGCTACACAGCAGCAGTAGTTCCAAGGGGAGTCGCCGACCTATGTCCTTAATAAGGACGCGCACCCAGTAATACGCGGGATCGGAGTATCACACACAGCTTGCAAAGATGAGTTTCGACAACATCTTCGATCTCACAGCTGGAGGAGTGTATTTATATAAATATAATACCAGGTACGTACCACTGATACATACAGCCCTAAGCAAAAATGGTGATATATCGTCGCCTCAAAACTTCCGAGGCGCTAATTGGTGCCGGTGCTCGCCGCGGCAGGCAATTTATTATGCGACGTGCCGACCGCAACTGGTACGCTCACTACGCACGAGTACTATCACAAGGCAATGTAATGTCTGTCGCCTTTTACCATTAGGCGCAGAACGGCGTGAAGGGTCTGTTGTTGTTGTTGTTGTTAATGTTAATGTTCGTCTTAGTGATAGTGTGATTGTTATTGTTATTGTTATCGTTATTGTTATTGTTATTGTTATTGTTATTGTTATTGTTATTGTTATTGTTATTGTTATTGTTATTGTTATTGTTATTGTTATTGTTATTGTTATTGTTATTGCCATTGTTATCGTTACTGTTGTTATTGTTGTTGTTGTTGTTGTTGTTGTTGTTGTTTGTTGTTGTTGTTGTTGTTGTTGTTGTTGTTGTTGTTGTTGTTGTTGTTGTTGTTGTTGTTGTGATTGTTGTTGTTGTCGTCGCATTAACTCTTGCGTCACCAAGTCCGTGGTCAGAGGACAGGCTCCAGTCACTGTGAACTCTGGAGTAGAACAATACCCAAAGGAAAAAACACAAGCAAACCAAAACCGTACAATCACACCTGAAAGGTTTCTTTGCCGCGGGACGAAAGCAGGCGGTAGCTATGCCGGGTGCTGTGTGAGCCACTGGTTGGTGTAGGCTCGCTTGAAGCAGCACACAGCAGGGTCTCGCCTTGTCGTCACTCTTCTACAGGAGTAAAACCGCACACGGCAGCGGGCTGCACAAACTGCTGATGAAATAGCGTGCTTCGGAGAATGAAAAAAAGAAAAAAATGAAATTGTCAGGGGAGGGGCATAAAATACGTTGACGGCTATTATTTTTTTGTTTTTTTTTCAGGGTGGGACGTTTACATCAGGAGCGGAGGAGCGGTTTCGTGACGCTGTTGGGGCGAAATTGGTACGAGTAGCAGTGTCCTACGATCAATCTCAGCAGGCAGGGATTTTTTATTACTCGTACAAGTATACTTGTAGCCCCTGGAGAAACAAGTATTATACATTACGTATATACGACTATTAATCGCAGCCTCTCAAGCTGGGTCGCGGCGAGGAGGGCAGCCCGGGCGGACGCCCACTCGCTGCCACCAAAGCGTCGTGTATCCGTGCAAGTCAGCTCCTCCAACCAGTCGCCGCTTGATGATACCGCTGTGGCGGCGAAAGCAGCACAGCAGGTTTAATCTAGTCAGCCAAAGTAAGAGGATGGGAGGTGGATGCTGTTATGTTCCCGACACGCAACGCAACGCAAATAGCTAGCAACGCAACCTCGAGCTGGGTGACGGCGAGGAGGACCGCGACATAATCTGGCCATTGTGACATTGGGTTAGAGAGGCGGAGGGAGCAGGTCGCGGCGACAGGTCGTGCGTGGTAGATCGGCAGGAAGCTCGAAGCTTGTTGCATATATCAGGCGCAGGTCTCACGTCCCTGAGCTCACTGCTGCTGTAGAGCACGCGGAGAGCCCCCCGCTCACATGAGCTGGGTATACTACAAGAATAAAAATACACTCCTCCAGCTGTGAGATCGAATATTTTGTCGAAACTCATCATTGCAAGCTGTATGTGATACTCCGATCGCGCGTATTTCGGGTTGTGTCTCCTCATTAAGGATATAGGTCGGCACCTCCCCTTGCAACTACAGTGTAGCTATCAGGGTCAACAGGGTGATGTTAGTCAGTCTGTGCGCATAGACTATTAGTCTATAGTCTAAAATTTTATGAAAAATATTTCAAGGACGTCAGCCGTGAGTTCGACGAATTTCAGGTCAATATTATCCAATCTGAAATGGGTGTGGTGTAGTGTGGTGGGAAAATGTTTTAGAAGGAAATAACTCGAGTAGCATTAGTTGCGCAACACTCTTGGTCTACTTCCCACCATAAATAACAAAATTGTGGCAGACAGGATGGTAGACAGCAGTGAAGTCGCTGGTTCGATTCTCACCGTCTTTCTTTTCCAGAAAAAAGAACAAATGAGGGATTTTCTCACTTTCAAGAACCTGAAACTCTCAACCACATAAAAACAACGATGGGAGCAACACAGGATTATCATCATTGCAAGTCACTTCAATACCGGAAAAGTCGCATTGGGTGTAGTCTACTGGGTATCTCATCGAGGTTCCTGGAATAATGTGGGAAATATGACAGGTTCAGTGGGGGAGAATGTGGTGGAATAACGAGTTTAAGAAGGAAACAACTCGAATAGCATTAGTTGCGTAACATTTTTGGTCGTACTTGCTCACATCAATGGTTGGAGTAGTGTTGTATTACTTGAACAGGGATTCCGTATACGTGGAACAATAGAAATTTGTGCCCTTGTGCCGTTGGTCAGAATTTTAGTTCTGGGTTTGATCACGAATCAGGTACATTTGAAAGTTCGTCTCAGTTCATCAGACGTTACAGGGATGCACCATCAGAAATATGGGCTTGCCGTCCCCGCTTGATGGTCTTTCACTCACTGGTGTTTTGGATAGCAGTGTCGTAACAACGGTAAGTACTTGTGCGAGGCACGTTTTAACTCACCGCAAGTAAAAAAACAATGTAAAAAAAAATGAAAAATAGACTCCTGGGATCTCTTTTACGACGGGATCATCTATCAAGTCTAGATAAATAAAGTAGAGTATTCGTCGTCGGCGATTATTCAAGAGCGCCCAAGAGTTAGGCTAGCCAACACCATGCCATACCCTCCGTGGTACTGGGTGAGTGATGAGTTACAAACTAACACGCAAAACCGATCTGTGTTCTAAGGGGTATAATTTCTGAGCCTTATTATGGTGTTCGCTGAAAAGACACGCAACTCAGTGCGGGCATATCGCCCAAACGCCCGAAGCCAGAGGTGCTCATCCACTAGACAGACACGAAGCGTGTTGAGACTGGGGCACATTACTACTACTACTACTACCAACCAAACAGTCGACGGCGGTGGGTTGAAGCGTCATGAGTTCCAGAAGACCTCTCCGTGTGCTCGAAGCGTGGCAGGGAGGGTGCACACGGATCTGAATCCTAGACACCCCCCTCCCCCCCCCCCGCTATATTGGAGCGCCGAAATCAAGTTTGTTTTTCATGTGTTTTTTGTTTGTCTTACACGCTTGCTTCTATGTACGTGTATTTGACGTCTACTACTGCTTGGCGTTCAACGTTGTGGGTGGTTTTTTTGTACATAGTCTAATATATTAGAAAATAAAAAATACACTCCAGCTGTGAGATCGAAGATTTCGTCGAAACCCATCTCTGCAACCTGTGTGTGATACTCCGCTCGCGTATTACGGGGTTGTGTGTCCTCGTGAAGGATATAGGTCGGCGACTCCCCTTGGAACTACAGTGAAGGTTATCAGGGTCAACAGGGTGATGTTAGTCTGTGCGCGGAAACTATAAAACCCGTTTTTGGGGGGTACAAAATCTGACAGCTGTGGTGGAAGGAAATGCACCAGTTTATCAAGTTTATCCTGTAACCGATGAGGGGAGGGCGGAGGTTTTAAGGGCGTGGGGCCTGGGTTTGAACAAGAGGGGGCGGAGGGGGGGGAGAGGCAACTTAATCTTTGCGTGGAAAATATAAACCCTTTTAAGAGGACAAATCTGGCGGTTTTGGAAGGAACGTACCAGTTTATCATGTGTATCCAGTAAGTTGTACACCAGTGAGGAGAGGGCGAAGTGTTCGAAGGGATGGGGGGGGGGGGGGTTGGGGCAAAATATTTTTCAACAGGTTTAGGTCGCATAGGTGTAGCGGCTTGCTATACGCGTGGTGCTAGGTCTAGGCGATGGTGCGAGTGGTGGGGAAGGAAAGGGCGTTGGAGGGTGGTGATGAATTGGAGCAACGGCATGGATGACTGGAAAGATAATGAGGTGATATCAACTGCGTGGAAGTGTTTATTACTATGGTAGATTTCGGTTTAAGGTGGGGCGTTTGAGCAAGAGGGAGCAGGGAAAAGAGGGCAAAAAGGAGGGGTTGGGGGGGGAGGATTTTAACAAGTTTAGGTCGCATAGATGTAGGGGCTTGCTATGCGCGTGGTGCTAGGTCTAGGCAATGGTGCGGGTGATGGGGAAGGAGGGGACGTTAAGGGGGGGGGGGGGGGGAGGGGCGTTGGGAGAGGGGGGGGGATGAATCAGAGCTACGTCATGAATGGCTAGAAAGATAATGAGGTGTGATATCCATTGCGTAGAAGTGCTTTTATTCTGGCCGATTTCGATTTTAGGCGGGGCTCTTGAACAAGAAGAATCGGGGGGAAAAGAGGGGAGGGGGGCGGAAATGAATTGGATCCACGGCATGGATGGCTAAAAAGATAATGAGGTGATATCAGCTGGCTGTTAGTGTTTACTACTCTGGCAGATTTTGATATTGGGTGGGTCTACATATACGCCGAGTGAATGTTTCGGAATGCAAGGTAAAAAAATCAGGAACTACAAAACACTTACTACAGTAGCCAAATCGACGTACCCAAATAAATCCAACTGACTCCACTGCTTCTTCGACGTACAGCTCCGCCCGGTTCTGCTAACAGCGTGAGGTATTGCTTCCCCTACACCCCGATCCCCACGCCCGCCATCCTTCCTCCCTGCCCCATCAACTCCCCGTCTGTCCTCGTTTTTCCTCCCCCCTCTATCCCTCCTCTCCCTCCTCATCTGCTTCTATGTTCTTTCCTTCTTTCCCCTTCTTCTCCTCTGTTTGTTGTCCTTCTCCTCTATTTGTTCGTCCTTCTCCTCTTTTTGTTCGTCCTTCTCCTCTTGTTGTCCGTCCTTCTCCTCATTCATCCCCTCTTCGTCTTCTTCCCCCTCGTCGTCGCCGTTCTCCTCCTCGTCGCCCCCCTCGTCCTCCTCATCGTCGCCCTCCTCCTCCTCTCCCTCCTCCTCCTCCCCGCCCCCCTCCTACTCCTCCTCTCCCTCCTCGTCGCGCCCGTCGTCCTGCTCGTCGTCGCCACCCTCCTCCTCTTCTTCCTCCTCCTCCTTTTCTTCCTTCTCCTCTTCGTCGAACTTTCGATGTCGATGGGAACGCCGCTTGGTTGCTGTCGGTTTCCCCTTCCCCCCCTTCCACTTGATCTCTTGCGTGGTCGAATCGTCACGCTGTTAATATTTTCTTTCTAGGGGCGCTTTCGTGGCCTCATTGGCTGTATCTTCTCCTTCACGGCTACTTTCTATGGCTTGGTCTCGTCGTACTTGGTTCGGAATGTCAAAGCCACGAGATCCTTGGACCTCACGGCGACGGCCACGGTGTGTTCCGTCTGCACGTGGTGGACCATAAAATACTTCCATATATCCAACGGTCATCTTTGCAAAACAGGCACTTGAGGGGCACGTAGTGCACGGCAAATGCTTGCTACCTTTCGACGCCGTTTTCGGGCTCAGCGTGACGGAGGCGTTTTGCTTGTCCCCCGTTGGAGCCAAAGTGCAGCTGGAGAACACGCTAGGCGCCATTTCGCCTTCGGGTGCACATATGCTCATGTTTTGCAGGCCCCCACACCCGCCACACCACAAAAGTCATATGTGTTGCTCTCCGGCAAGGCCTCTGGAGTAAACGCCGATTTTGTACACTCACGAACAACGGAGTTAATCAATCGGAAATCGAATCATAACCCGAATAGAGCAGACTTGCCATCGCTAGAGTTTTCGAGGCAGCGCGATTCGCCTCATGCAACAAAACTCTGCGCGTGAGTTTGCGTGGGCACATACATGTATGAAGAAGTCAGACAGGGCGTACTTTGGTTTCTTTGAGGTGGCCCCCCCAACGTGTTGCAGCAGTTCCCGTACAGTCACCTTCGTTTTGCAGGCCGGACACACGACCGCCCCAGCACCAGAGGATGCGGGTACTTCCTCTGATGTCCGAGTCGCATCCAAAGCGTAGATTTAGTCAGCGTGCAGAGGAAGAGGAGCGATGGTGTGGGGAACCGTTCGCATGACAGGAGTTTATCTAAACCCCCCAACGGGCCCCACCGTGTCAACCGGTACCTCCTGGGTGGACAGCAACTCGTCCACGCTGAACACGTACGCCATCTCATCCACGCCCGTGTCCGGGTCTACTACAGTAGTTCTATAATCACAACGTTTAGAAGGCAGATATAGAGGTGGTCTCTGTGCACAGCTTTCGCGCCTCCCACTCGAAGAAAGTGAACCAACTCCCCCCACTATTAATAGCAGCTTCATAAGGTGCCCCTTCACGACCTGTCCACCCACCGATCCGACCTTGTTATGCGTGCCTGGTGGTGCTGTAGCTAATGTAACCCCGACAGGGTACGTGGCGGGCTCATTGCGTTGAAAGGGAAGTTTGAAAATGTTGCAAATGGTGTTCCGACCTGCAACCGTGTACCGTAGTCGGTTTGGTCGGTGCCGGCAACTTGCACCGACACCTCGCCTGAAGGGTTTGTGAACCCCCGCACACGCGCAAGCCGGTCGCGCGAGGCGTAACGCAAGTGCTGTCCAGTGTATTCCTTCAGCGCCGATGCCTTATGGACCTGCCAGCAGACGATTATTTTGGGGGACAAGGAAAACAGACATGCCGCATTGATTGGTGGAAGTGGCTGATTCTATAGATTGAATCATAGTCGAAAATGGTGTCGGTGTATTATTGCATTTGGACAAGGTCGTGCCTTTTTGGAAGCACATTTTTTGTCGCCGAGATCAAGGTACTGCGAAACCCTTGATCGTTCGCCTCCAGCGCTTGATCCATGACGACGTCGTCTGGATCCCCGCCGGCTGCGTCTTGGCGTGGTGTAGAAGACGGAGGGTGTGAGCCACCAGTCGCGGGTCCCTAGCGAAGATCCCCAGAGACGCTCCAACCAACCCTGAGCAGTGAAGGGGGCTTCTGTGTCTGCTTCCTCGGCATCGACTGTGCTCATGCTCTCGGCCATGTCGATGCTCTTTCTTCGCGGTGTGCAGCTACAAAAACGAAACTCTGGGTGGTGTTGTAGTGTCTGGAAGGCTGTGTCCACCATTTGGTAATTCGGGGATGATTCACCAACATCCCCTGCTCTTTGTTTGTATAGGATTTAGTGTGGACTTAATTTATGTTGGAAATTATATGGTACTGCGGTTTGTGGATGGTCTGATTTGGTTTATATATTATTTAGTTTGGTATGTACCCACCTATACGCCGGAGGGTCCCCAAATCAAAATGTTGACACCCCCCCCCCCCTACATTTGGTTTCCCTTAGATAGCCTTTGGAGTGTGTTGTCGGAAGTGGTTTTTTTCGGAGACCCCTGGTGGCAGTACTATCGTTTTGGAGACGCCGGGAAATACATATATACTATATACTACTTCGTATATAGTACCCCGTACACGGGAACCAGTACAATTGTCAAGCTCCCATGTGGGACCCGTGGAATCTCCCGCGGAAAACTGCATGGACGTCCACCACCAAAATGAACGAGGAGGCGGGAGGTCCCGCAGAACGTAAACTAGGTACATATGTGTCGCGAATTTCGGTTAATTAACTACGTCAGCACTGAGATGTGAAAAGTGAGAATTTGGCAAAGCTGGGAGGGTCCAACGTATTGTCATGTACACGCCAACGTACGTGACCTGGTCTGTAATCCACTTTTTTCATGACGTTCGCAAGGATTCGTGTAAGCTGAGGTAAAGAAGGAAATCCGGGTGGACGCCGGCGAAAATTTTCTCAATGTTCACGCAGCTATCCCGTAGCCTTTTCTGGCGTTAGTCGGCCTACGCCGTGATGGGTGTGTCTTTGTTAAAGTTGAGTGTGAGTTGTCGATAACTTCGGCGTTGGGCGCGGCGAAGAACAAAAAAGGGCGAACCCCGGTCCTCCCGGTCTTCGGTCCTCTGTCCGTGCTCTGTACTATGTAAACCTTCAAATTCCATGGAGGCTTCCTACGTGGGAGAACGTCAAAGTAAGTCAATTGCATGCCTCCATCACGAGCAGATACAACTTTTAACGAGCAAACCAGTGTTTCCTCACCAACATTAACCGGTCGTGGAGGCGGAGGTGCAACGCCACCCCATCCCACCGTGCACGTGTCCGTACGCCCCCCCCCGACACCACAATACACCCATGTAAAAACTAGCGCTGGTGCTGGCGAGGCCTGCAGACATCAACATCGGACGAAGTCACCCAGTTCCCAACGAACAAGCAGCAGATTGCACGGACTCAGTAGAGGGTACAGGTCGGACGCGCCGACGCCATGACGCCAACCCCAGCGTCCACGACATATTTCATAACCGTAACCAATAACGCCGCACCGCAACAGCGTAAGCAACAGTCAGATCCGGCAGCGCGGGGTAGAGGAATGAGGCAAACAACACAATACCTTCCCAACGTGTATCACCTTCGATATTTATCCGCAACCTGCAACGAAGTCAATGCGCGCGAACAACAGACGCCAGCCCAAAGTACGGGGTGAAGAAGCGTCAAGGCCTTTAGCCCACCCGCAGCTTCCACCAGCCTTTTCTGCCCACAACCACGCATAGCCTCATACCCCGTATTACTATGTACCCCGAAACGTCCTTAATCGCTGTGGACGACTTCGCCACAAGGAAACTAACCACCCCCCCACCCCGCCCCAACCCACCCCTACGGCGACACCATGGTGTCGGCGAATGAACTACACAATCGCAACACACGCCGGTCATTTTCCACTGTTCGGCAACGGACAGCAAGAAGAGGACGGTACCTTTTCCAGGGAAAGCCACGCGCTCATGAGTATTGGCTCAAGACACCCATCCCTCCCCGCACACTCCCCCCCAAACCCGCGTCCAACACGACACCTGAGCAACGGCGACTAGACAATATTATACCAGCCGGCTATTTTCCACTCCTTCAAAGCAGCAACAACAACAAGATAGCATCCTATCTAGGGAACGCCACGCGCTCATAACGAGGACTTCCTTGCCCCCCCCCCCCCCGCCCCCCAAATCCCCCCCCGCTTGAAACGCTGACTCGCCCCCCGCCCCTCTCTCTCCATTCTCTTTCCGACGTGCGCGCAGATAGCACTGAAAGGTCTACCTCCCACCAATCGAACAACAGCGTTCCCCACAACCCACACAAATATCACCACATAACAAAACACGCCCAAACCCATACACCCAGCACTGTCCGTCGGCTCGCCCGCCAAGAACAGCGCGGGACATTCTTTCTTACTTTTGTTTTTCTTCATCCCAATTATTATCCTCGCATTACTCTCGCACCCCCTCCCAGTAGTAACTCAGATCCGGGGTCACATAGCGGTCCCTCCCCCCCCCCCCCAACTACGGTACGTGCCTTCATTTTTATCGCGAGAATAATTCAGTATTTTCTTCCCTCGTCGACTCGCGTCGAATCGTACCTACCCGCGCTGCTAGGCACTCTCAGCAGTTGATCCTTTTCTTTGTTTTGCATTTTTACGAAAAAAATCAAAATCTCACAACGGTGGGAATCGTACTCATGGACCAACGCTAGCAGTATTCGAACCTAACCACAAGACCACCGGGGCGACCGGCTCCAGAAAATGCGAACAAATATTACGTGCGCTAGGCGTGGATGCCTCAACATCAGCTATGAACCTCTTCCGCCGTTCTGTGACCGTAGGCTGCGGGGTTTCTTGGCCTCGGCCTCCACAGGGTCAGACGCCTTGCAACAAGCTTCGTCGTGACATGCGTCCAAGTCTTTCAACAAGTGAAGCCACCTGAACCACGGCAGCAAAGCGAGCAAGGCGTGCACGACGCAAGCATAGTTCGTGAGAAAATGTCCATCACACTTTGCATCGGCGTAGACGTGGTTAGCGCATGCGCGAATCCGGGTAGCCCTTGTCCGCCTCCCGCCCCCTTGTTACGAACAATACCCACTCCCACGCCGAGCCAAGCCAAGGGGTAGGCGACCTTTTGAGCGTCGTTTTCACTTCCACGCACACGGCTATGTGGTGTGTATTGCGGTGCAAACGTTGCCCTGCCAGGATCAATATTGGAGCTGTTTAAGTTAGAAAAAAAATAGTCGTACGAACGCACATCGACCTGGTTAACTTTGACCAGGTAATTGACAACGAAGTTACTCCAACCTGGTTACCTTTTACCACCTAAATTAACAAGTAAGTTACCCCCATCTCCCGAAGGTAACCCCACCTCCCGCCGATCACGCCGACGCGTACCAACTACATCTACCAAGTACCAGAAAGCGAACATCTTGCTCTTGTCAGTGTAGTGCTGTGAAGCGATGGAGGGGAACCTCGAAGTCACACCCTGGTCGCCGTGGGCATCGAGCACCCCGGGACGATCGGCGGGGTTCCTTGTTCCTGCTTTCCGTTTAGGATTCTGGTCATTCCCTTCCTGTTTCTCTCCTTACGCGAACCTTTACGCGCATAATAAGCCGCCCTCCAAGCCCTAAGCTTCCGTGCGGTTTTCCCGCTTGCCATGGCCTGCAGGCAGCGCCGGAATTCGTGCAGGGGTTCATCCTTGTCGTCGTCCACGTCAACATCGGTGGCGTCGGTATCCTCCGCGCCGAGAGACTTTCAGACAGGAGGACCATGACACGTGAACGCCCGTCGCGGGGAGGAGGGGCGGGAGTTATTAGAAACGAGTGATCGAGTCGCACCGTAATGACAAACGGGTGGACGACGACAAGTCCTTGACGCTTGGCACCAAGGGGTACCTGAAAATTCTTCCAGAACACAAAGCGCAGCAGAAGGAAAAAACAAGCGACTTTCATTGTAGCTTCGGCTTAGGCGATAGTCGTACTTGCGTGTGTTCGGGTCTGCACAACGTGGTGCCCCGGTGCCTCAGTGGGAAGGAAGCAGACCGAACGAATACTGTCTACACCACGCCTCGGGTGGCGATGCTTTTGACCACGGCCCGGTTCCAATGATATTGAGAGGAAAATACTGCTTTCTATCGTTCCCTTTTTAATGGGTTTTGCGGGCGGCGCAACGCGGGTGTCTATATCCGGTTGAAGGAAAACGCAGGACGACATGTAATGCATCTTGCTGACATGGCGCGTCTCTGGGAAACGCGCGAGTGCACATGGTCGAGGTGTGCCCGCCGAAATAGAGGTGCCTGTTGCGGCATGTGTTACGGCAATAGAGCCAATAATATTCAAATGTCCACCATGGAACACCGATCTCCGAACCACAACTTCCGGAGTACCCCGGAGAGAGGGTTTCCTTCCTTTCCGTCCGTACTTAGAGCCATCGCTGGTTGTCTTTATGACCCAATGTCGACGTTATAATCAACACTAGAACAACTCCTCATTTTCCAGGCAATAGGGTCACACCTGGTGCAACGTTTCTTCGTCAGTACCGGGCTTTCGTGGCAAGTTCAATGGCACCACGTACGTGGGCAGCACTACGGTTCCTCAAGGCAACCATCCAACAGCACATCATGGAGACAAGAGCTGCATCATTTTCATTGCCAACCCATCTTGGCCTCACCTGCCATGAACGCGGGCACCTCTGCACGCACCGTTCCCACGGCGTTGACCCCGCTGCTCGCGCGCTAACCCCCACTGACTATGCCGGGTCCACATCCATTGGCACCCGAAGCGGCCGCATGTGGCGTCGGAACATGGCACCCGTCATGGCCGACAGAAACACCGTGGCCGTGCTGATGGCCACGTTAATGTCCATCCATATCGTATCCGGCCCGGTTAACCCCGTGTCGGTTAAATCCGGCCCGGTTAAACCCGTCGCAGTCGTGCGAGTTCCGTGGGGGTTCCCGTAGGCATCATTCTTGAAAGTTTCCCCCAGGGGGAGGGGATGATGCCCCATGCCCCTTTCCCTAGGTTAAGGGAGAAATTGGTGGAAGGTGTGCCCGTTCGGGTTGCCCCTGCAGACCAAGGTAGAAACCCAGCCCCCGTCCCACTCTGCACGAAAAGCTCGCGGGCGTCGTTTCCCCGGGCAGCGTGGGAAGAGGAAGACCTTGCGAGCCGCGTCGGATTACCCCCGGCGTGAACGGCGACGTTTGCAGCCGACTCCCTCTCTTCCCGCCGAACTCGTTCCGCCATGGCAGCAAAGTCCGCCTCGGTGTACACCTGATGGTTAATATCTTGAAACGCCCAGAGCCGGCGTGAAGTGAAGCTTCTTCCACAGGATCGAATGAGATTTGTCACCGCCGGGGCCACTGTCCACGTCGAAATGGCCGTCACATGTTTCTAAAAAGAAAGTTCGCTGCCGTTTCACGCGACCGTGCGTTTAGTGTCACAAAGCGGGAATGTCTTCGTTTTTGTGTGCGACTACAAGGCTCCGGTCTGCAGACGAGGGATGGCTGACACACCCCGCCACGCTCGCGCAAGGGAGCTGTCAACTATATGTGAAGGGGGCAAAAACGAAAAGAGGCCCATGGTTTGGTGCAGCTAAGGATTTACTTTTAGAATGCTAAGATGTACTTGTGCGGAGGCGATTGCCCTGTGCTGTGCTGTATGATCAGCAGGGCGGGTGTAATATGCGAACAAAAAAACAAACGCGAGGTGGACCGAGGGTGAGGACGAGGACACACGTACATACCGGTACCTGGTACCTGACACTTCGCGTAATACCTGGTGCTGCATACTCGAAAGAAAGCACAGCACAGCGCAGCGCAGCGCAGCGCAGCGCAGCACGGCTCACCAACGCACCGCAGGGCAAAACACGGCACCGTGCGGCGCTGCGCTGCGCGCTGCTGCGCTAAGATGAACAGAGAGAATTTCACGAAATTCAAGAATTGAAAGATCGTACAAACCTGGTGTGGTGTACCTCGGTACTGACCAAGGCCACGGTACTGGTATACCCCCATTTTCAATACCGAGGTTTCACCGCTCGCAAGGGCGGCCCTATACTTTACGGACAGAAAAATATTTCAGGCAATTTTGTCGGCGCTGCGTAGCTGGCCACTCCAATGCGGATTCATATCGCAAAAACAACCCAGCACGAAAGCTTAAGACAGCAAAGAAACGGGGGATCGCTCGCGCGAGCGACCCCCCAGCCACTGCAACAACAGCCCCCTAAAGTTCACCCCTACCGCAGCCTTGGTGATACGTCGTCGAACCAGACGTGGCAGAAACGAAAGATTGAATACAGCATAGCACGCAGCACGGCACGGCACCGCACGGCACCGCACGGCCCTTCTCTCCAGAGTTAGCGCTGCCAGCCGTGAAATGCTGAGCCGAGCTCAGCTCAGCTGGGATCTGGTAACGTGATACTTGATAATAAAGCAACAGCACGGTAAAGCCAGCTTTCAACGTGGAAAAGATGGCGTTGTTCATGTGGGAACGCTCTCAGGACCTCTGATTCAGGCATCCGAGCCCGCTCAGCCGCCCGGAAAAATAATACGTTAACGTTAGTGTATGAAACGCAAAAACTGGAGGCAGCTCAGGAAATCAATATTTGTAAGTAGTTCTATGTACTTGCAGATTATACTCCGCCGTAGGAGCCAGCCAGGACGAAGACCAAACTCCCCACAATAACGGAGGGTGCATGGGTTTCTCACACCTTCAGGAAGGACAAGGCCATATTTGGTTGCTATTAATACCTATCAAAGACATTGGTACAAACCTTCCAAGCGTAAGGGTTTGCCCTGCATCGACACACAGACACCACAATTGCGCTAGAGACACGGTTCTTGCCTTCGGTGCCACGCTTCCGGCGCTCCGTCTCTCGAGCCGTTTGGAGCCCCTTCGCCTTCTGAAAATTCCAAAGGAGGGGCAACAAAGGCGAACATCGCAACAGCATCATGATTGGGCGAGGCAGGGGACGATGTGACCACTGCGGGGAGGCGTACAAACCTTCCTTACGGTGCAGCTACAAGCGATCGTCTGAAAGCGTAGACGAAGACATTAACGGGTTGAAGGGTAACGTTTAGCACACAACTAGCCCCCGGGGGGTGACGGTGCACAAGGGCAATGGTCTTTCATGTGGTGGACCGGGAGTTTACAACGACTCCACAGCCCATCCACGATCGAGTGAGTAAAAACAAAAAAGGTTCGGGAAACGTAGCGACAACTCCACCCCAAATGACAACAGCGGGGGAGGGGGGGGCAAAGGACGGCCCATTCATACCACCAATCCCATCACACGCCCCTGCGATTGGGCAACGTTGTTCTGTGCGCGCGTCCTGGCTTTGCCCTGGATTTTGACATATTTACTCGCCTTCGTCGCCTCCCAGGCGTGCTCAGCGTCTTCAAAGCACTCGGCGGCTGATTGTTCCAACATCGTTCTCAGCGCGGTCTTCGTACGTGTGAGGCGACTCCGAGGACGACATCGGCTCCGAACGTTCCGCGAAAGGCTGCTTGCGCACGTTTTCTCGAAGTTTAAAGCTTTGTTGTGAGTACAGCTGACTAAGCAACGGCTCTTTGTTCCTACTGTAGATTCGCGATTCTCAGTTGGTACCTCCCTGACTGCGTTCACACACTACGTGAAACGACATGACCATACGCCTCCACCGTTGCTGAGACACAGACGCGACGTTATTACCCGAATGACTTAACAAGCCATTGAAAAATGTGTGTCAAGATGACCGAGGACGTAATCTGCACTATGTATGTTACTCCCTTTTGTCAGGGTTTGGGCACATTGTCCGGCAGATGCCTCGGGTGCTGGCGGAGTTCTTGCTCTACCAGTGCGTTTTGGTGAGAAACCAGTGCCTCTTGGCTAGGACCTTGCTTGACAATAATCCAACCTTCGACGGTTAAGCAGGGGAGGCGGAAGACTTCTTCCTTCGAGTGTGTGGGCGGGGTAGGGGCCCAGTAACATTGATCGTAGGCAGCTGGCGAGTGCTATGATCAAGACACGACACGATCATGATCCCCCGGGGGGGGGGGGGGGTAGAGAACGGTTGGGGAGTGGGGCGGGGGGCGGGGAAGGACGGACGGGCGGACAGGGGTTGGATGCTGCTCTTTGGGGGTGGCGTACTTGGCACCTTATCAGTTTTTGCGATTGCGACGTAAACGGGTAGTATTCAATGTCCGGTCCAGCCCCCCGTTGGCGGTGTCCTACCCACGGACCCACCACTCGTCTCCGACAAGTCGCACGTCGGGTGTGATTTAAGAGTGGCACACAAGTCGCTTGTACTGGGTAGGTTTGAGCGCTCGGAGCGCCCATGCCTTCGCGGATAATGCGTACAACCTAAAGTAGAGCATGTATGCATAGCTCGCCGCACCGCTTCACCACGTTGAACGTTACTTTCCAGAGGAACCTGAGTCATCAACGGAGTGGGGACGTGGCAAACATGACCACTGATGTTCAACAAACAAGTTCCAAACTTGAAAAACAAATAGCGGAAAAACACCGTGGGCACATGTTGAGCCAAGTCGGCCTGGGAAACAATCGGCGAAATGGTAGTTCGAGACGGCGAGATTTCTCGTCTGCGACAGACACCGATGGACGAAACGAACAACTGCGCCATGGAATGTCAACGGGACGCGCTGGTGAGGCGCTCTGACCCACACTCTCGTCATAGTGTTCACAACAGGGCCGTGATATGTGGCTGGCGCGAGCCAGGCGTCTGATCGAAACAAATTTGAGCGCTGCTGTGTAGAAAAGAGACGACGAAAATCCCCTTCCGTTCCGTTTTCACGACAGGAGCGGCACGGGGGGGTCTTCCACCGATGTCTTCTCTGAAGTGTTTTTTGGAAAGACTTTGTAGCATCGCTTTTCCATTGTCATCGGTATTATGCCCTCTTTTCTGGTAAGGCGGCGTCGGTGGCAGGCTGGGGGCGTGAGGTTGGAGGCATGCCATACCCCCGATTTCGACGCTGGGGAACAAGGGGTTTCGTCCGGGCAGTACCCGCACTTACACACGGGTGAGGTCCCAGAGCCCAACATAACCCAAACGATCGAGCGCGCATTAAACATTAAATATATCCTCACCAAACCAGATATAACTAAGTACTAATTCGATGCGGCTGGCCGGTAAGGCTTCCGTGCCTGCTGGCGAGCCTTTCATAGTTTCTTGCCTGTTGGCGGGCCTCTCATTTCTTCGCCGCTGGCCCATAAGACTTACGTGCCTGCTCGTGAGCTTTTCGTATTGTATTCAACGTCGCAGCTGGCGTTTCGTTGCAAGTTTGGCCACAGCTACTATCCTTTTGTGCAACAGCGGACGTTGTAGATAGAGGTCGACAAGGTGCATCTTGCATTTGTTTTTATATATATATATATGCGTCAGACCTACCAACCTTCACCTTTTGCATGATCATTCGCAACTAACTCTGTCTGCCTCGAACCTCTGCGGCAGCCTGTAGAGAGAGCAGAGTGCAGTGTTCAGAAAAGTACTACAATAATGCTCCCGCCTCCTCGTGTGGCATCACCTAAAGACCCCTGTGCAGAACTCTGCCACCCATGGTCGACCCGTAAGTCTTTCTTTGTGTGCTGATGCTGAAATCCGGTTCGATTTGTGATTGTTGGTCGACCTCGCTCGTGCCAGAAGCATCGAAGCAGCCGGGAGCCTGCCAATGCACTACTGACTGGTAGAATTGTGGCCTCGGGCCAGACGTAACCTCGGCCGACTCCAACGGTACTCGTCGGGGCGAAGCTCCTCCGAGGATGAGATACATGCGCTCGTGGCTTGCTCTGCTGCCCCAGTTGTCTCTGCCTGGGATGCTTGTGTTGTGTCTGTTACAGCTCTGCTGCGTTGTCATTGCGCGAAATCGCATTGTTCGTTGTTCTGATGAGTTTTTTTGCTTTCCGCAAGAAAACGCTGCTAAACAAAATGGCAAAAAGGGTGCTGCTGCAGTTTGTGCAACATACATAGTACGCAGGCCGCGGGAGGATTTCCATCACTCTGCCGTGATTCTGTATTGTGCGGCGGTCGGGTTCGTTCCTCTCGAGCTGTTGCGGCCGCGCGAGGTGTACCCTCGCTCACACGATCACCTCAAGCACCCAACACAGCTGCAGCTTCGAGCAGTAATTCGTACATCGAAATATACCAGGCCGGCTACCCATTGGTTGGGGCGTTTTTTCCAAAAGATCTGGATATACATTCTATCGGTCGTACCAACAGCAGACGGTTTTCATTGTTTTTTTTTTAATACTTCAATCTTCATCAAAATGGCGAACGCCACGCGGAGTAACTTCAACATTTGAGCAAATTTCCGACAGACATCACCGCCGTGTTTAACGTGCACACTGTTTTTTTAAACCTCACACACCACCAGCAGTGAGCGGGATAATGCTGCTGCTGTAGACTGCTTGATGTGCATGGGCGTATATGTTGTTTTTGTTCTGGTTACAGCACAGCCTGTTAGTAGCAGTAAATAATGGGCTGTTGTACGCGCATCAAATGTGCTGAGCACAACAACAAACCGCAGTTCGAAGCTGCACCCGAATGTTTATTATACGCCGGAAACATGAACGTCGCAGCTACGCTAGCTTCGGTAACATATACGCGCAGAAAAGTAGTACCAGGTAGGCTACAACAGCAGTCATCGACATTTTTATCGGGACCTTCCCTACACAGCAGTAGTACCTTCATTTCCGATACACCCGAATACATTAAATTGCAGAATAGGTGCACACTCTACTGTTAGGATACGAGCGAACGCGTGGGGGTGCAAAATACAAAAGCATCAGCCTCTTGCATCACTGTTCCTCCGAAGGGGAACCTCGTAGAAAGTACGTTTTATGTTGCGATCAAATACAGTGCCTTCTTGTTTGGATACGGAGCGTTAGACTGAGCGTTAAGTTTAGTACCTTGCCCAGGTATACCATAGCCGCGGATACTACAAGCACGGCGTCGCCCTACTGCGCTTGGTCGGTTTAGGCTGCATTACATACGGTACTACCGATATGAAAGTTGCCGTGGAAGGACGTGCGCGTCGGGGTACTACCGTTATGAAAGTTGCCGTGGAAGGACGTGCGCGTCGGGCCGTGGGTGCGTTTTTGGCACTTGGTACCACGGGAGTACTCTCGCGAGATTCCTAGTACTTCCTCCATGGGCGTCGGCTAAGGATGATGAACTGCGGTACCTTCGGATAAAGGACCTTCCTCCCTCAAGGATGGCGATGGAGATTTGGTACGATAACCACGACTTCCACGGAAGCGTCCATAGAAGAAGTCTGCTACCATGGACGCATCCGCCAAAAGAAGATCGGGACCCATTTCCGCCGAATGTGCGCAAGTTTGAGCGACAGATTCGAAGAAAGCATCCGAAGCCTGGAAGATGTTTCAGAGGGAAGTTTTTGGGAGCTTTCATGGAATGTCCCATCCAAACGCTCATGAATATAGCTTCCATGAAAGTAGCTTCCGTGAGAGAAAGCTTCCACGAGCTTCCGGCCAAGCCCCCTTGGAAGTAACGTTGATAGAAATTGTCATGCAAGCTGCCATCGAAACGCTGATGACAGCTTTCGTGGAATAAAACGTGAAATCTTCCATGAAAAAAGCTTTCACGCCCGCTTTCGTGGAAGCTTGCGTGGAAGCTACTTCCAGGGAAGTGTGCTTTATTGTATATCTCTCGAATTGCATTGTCATTATCGTTTCCTGAGTCGTGGGAGAGAGAGGTTCCTCCCCTCGGCCAGATACCTGTATCGCAGCTTCCTGCGATACCCTGAGTATCTCGACCACCCTATTTTACTGTCTCTCTCCCTACTATGATACCGGCCGGGTTCCTAACTAGTACGGCCTACAGTTGTCTCGGATGACCAAGCCTCCGAATGGTACGGTACCATTCGACTCCTCCAATCTAACTCAAGTAAACCATAACGGAAAATAAAAAAAAACATCCATAACCCCAGCTACTCTTGCCTCCCCCCCCCCCCCTTCGAAAGAAAAAAAAATGGGAGGGTGGGGCGGCAGAAAAGAAGGCACAAATACCTGGCTTGGATGGCCAAACCAGCGACTACCTCACGTCTGCCCGTGCTCGTCACAGGACCTCGTGCTTGCTCGTGCCCGACGTGGGGATGCTGACCTACACGCGATGCCTTTCTCGAAAGGACTGCGTGCAGGCCCTTCCATCCCCAAACCAAACTTGCTCTATCCCAGTTCCCGATACAGACATGCCTCGGTATGTCTCCAATAAACCCTGCTTTGTCCGTTACTTCGTTTGCGGAGGCCGTTACTTCGTCTACGGACAAAACTACCCTTTTTGATTCCATGACAACATGACATAGAAGTAAAAGGTAAACCGCTTTCGTGGATGTATTACATCTTAGATGATAATTTGTTCCACGACAGCTTCCATGGGAGTGGGTTTCCGTGGAAGCTGTCGTGGAAGCCGCCGAGCTTCCGTGGAAGCTACGGAAGCTTCCAGCGAAGTAAAACGTAACCTTCCGTGGAGGCGTTTGTGGAAGTAGAGTCGGTAGTCTCCACGGAAGCTCCATTGAAGTTTCGTGGAAGCTTTCGTGGAAGTTTTCGTGGAAGCGTTCGAAGCAGATTTCGTGGAAGCTTCCATGGAAGTGTCTTCCGCGGCAGCTTCCACTACTTCCATGGAAGCTTCCACGGAAGCTTTTGAAAAACCTGTTTCCATGGAGGCTTATGCGAAAGGTTCCGTGGAAGCTTCCGGAATATGTTTTTCCATCGAAGCTTCCGTATCTTCCATGAGAGCTTTCACGGTCTTCCACGGAATCTTCCATTGAAGTTTCCATTGCTGAAAAGGAGGCAGTTCGTGTACAATCGGTATCTCTTTCCTCCCGACGAGTTCCTTAAGAACGTAGTGCTGTACGTCGATGTGCTCGGAGTTGGAGTTGGAAATGCTGTTCTGGGCAAGCTGCACAATAACGCCGATTATCCTCGGATACACGCATACAGGGCATGCCGACAGCGATCAGCTTTAAGCGCTAAATCCAGCAATTCCTCCATGCCGTGCCGGCGCCATGTACTCTGTCTCGGGTGTAGAGAGCGTGGCGCCATTCTGTGTCATAGGGAACCAAGATCCACAAGCACCCACCTGACCACCGCTACTTGTAGCCTTCCCGAAACTGAACTCCTACTACTGCAGCTGCCGCACTACTCGCATAGTTCCCCTTAGCAATAACCTGCATGCTCAAACCTAACTACCTCACCTCTCCATTACCAAATTCAAAAAGAACTGGTGCGTCTCACATATTCAACACTGTCCAGTGCTGCCCTTCAGTGCACAACATAAGCAGTACCTACCGTAGCCACTGCTCTCAATGCCGTTTGGGATGTCTTGCCTGTTGATAAATCCGTGACTTCTGGAGGAAGAGATTTTGTAATAATGAGACCTTGGTCTGGAGAGACAGGTCGGGAAGTGGAGTGAACGAGTGGGGCGAGCACAAAGGCTACAAGCTCCCACGCCACTTGGGAAAGATGCACACCATCGGACCAATACAACGTACCGATCACGGCAATAAGCCGTTAATCCGACCTCTAGCAACAATACGGGAGTATTTTACCTGACAATTGTCCGACATACCACTCATACTCCTACAGCCCAATGTATAACCCTTAGGTGTGTACAATCTACCGAACTACCGCAGCACCACAAAGTGTATTCCTATGTGCTAACTCGGCAACCTCAGATCGACAGTTCCGCTATTCAAATCATCCAAGCAGATGTTCTACCGTAACTCAGTCGATACACACGGCCGCCATCACGAACACCCTCCCTAGGGGCTGTTTTGTCTACCAGACCGAAAATATATATCAAAGAAAACAAGCAACAACCAAGCAAAATACGACTCAGACTTCTTCTTCTCATCCCTCGAGCCAAGTGCAAAGTCGCGATGAACTTCAAAATGATCTCTCGGCAGACCCTTCGTGAAGATGTCCGCATGTTCTTTTTCGCTTGGAACATGCGTGACCTCGATCACACCCTCCTCGGTCAAATTCCTAAGAAAGTGGTGCCTCACGTCGATGTGCTTACTCCTACTCGAGCCAAGCGGATTCTCTGAAAACGCAATCGCTCCTTCGTTGTCCTCAAGGACGTCGATCTTACAAGGCTTCCTACTAGGCCTCAGGAACTGAAGCATTCCGTTCACAAACAGAGCCTTCTTCACACCATCGCCCATCGCAAGATACTCTGCTTCAGGAGTCGACTGTGAAACGCATTTCTGCGTCCTAGAAATCCCAACCACAAACATCGCAGCCACAAACACCATCGCTCCCGAAACTGACCTACGGTCAATGGCCCTGCTCGCAAAGTCGGCATCTACGTACACCAACGTGCCTACGTCTACCGAACTGTCCTGCTTGAACTTCAGAGTTAGATGCGCCGTTTCCAGAAGATAATTCAGGATCTTCTGGGCTGCCTTCCGGTGGCTTCTCTTTGGCTCGTGAGAGTCCCTTGTCACAGCCCGCACAGCATTCGAGATGTCGGGCCTCGTCTGGCTGGCAATCCACATCAGGCTCCCACCTCTCGGAACGGCTCCTGCCCCCTCATCCTCCTCCAAGGACCTGTTATCGTTGTCAAGGGAAGCAAGGATCGAGTAGGTGCGACAAATATTGAATCTCTCGAGAACACTCCTGATGTAACTCTCTTGGGAAATCTCAATCGTGCCAGCCTCGCGGTCGCGAATTCGCGACCAAGAAAGAACTTGACCTCACCCAAATTCTTCGTAGGAAGAGAGTCACCTAGTACTTCCACAACCACCTTAGCCAGACTCTTAGTACCTGCATACAGAATATTATCCACGTGAATCGCGACCATCCCCACCACCTCGTCTCCCATCATGAAACGCAGGACACAGGGGTCAGACATAGACTGCTCGAAACCAATCCTCTTCAGGTCGGACACTAGCCTCTTGTAGAATGTTCTAGATGCCTGCTTCAATCCGTACAAATTCTTGTTCAAACGGGCAACCTTTTCTGACATCGAACCGCAGCCAGGAGGCAACTTCATAAACACCTCGTGATCCAATTCCGAATGAACAAACGCTTGCTCAATATCTCAGTAGAGTAATTCCAAGTTGTACTTGCACGCCAACGCTACTAACAATCGCTGAAATGCAGCATTTGCGGTAGGCGAGAAAGTCTCAAGATAGTCCACACCATACTTCTGCTTGAAGCCCTTCGCTACAAGCCTAGCCTTGGCCTTTACTGTATTCCCTGTTTCGTCTGCTTTCCATTTGAAAACCCATTTAGCATCAATCTCATTACATCCTACTGGGACCTTTACTGCTAACGTGAACGTTCCTGCTCTTATCAAGCCTTCAATTTCGGCAGACCTGGCTACCTCCCAAATCTTGGCGTACGTTGATTGCTGGGCTTCTTGATAGCTACCAGGCTTTGGCTCAACATCCTGAACCAGTTCTTTTGGCAATTCGATTTGGTCACCTGCTCTCTGCTCCGCTATAAGTGCATATACAATCTCTGGTGCGGAGATGGGTCCTAGGGTGATCACAAGGCCGGGTATGCTCTGCTGGTTAACTGCACGGGTTTGCGCGCGAGTTCTACCGTCTCTTACTTCATTATTCTCACGCGCAGGAGTATTAAAGTCAGCAAGCTCAGCGACATGCCGCGGACGGCCAGCGGCTGGAGGGAGTGCCTCCGCCTCTACCGACCCTCCCGACCCAATCGACTCTACATCATCATCCCCTCCCGGATTCCCCATCTCTACCTCCCCTGCCTCCTGCCCTGCCTGCCCCTCCCCATCAGTTTCAGGCGCTGGAGAAGACACAGAGGGAGCTGCTTTATCAGAGGAATTGTTCACGGGCGAAGACGGTTCAGAGGGGGAAGATGGAACAGAGGGGGATTGGCCTACAATGCCTTCATCAACACCGACAATCTCATCGATTCCTGCACCAGAAGCCGTCACATCACGTCTTAAAAGTGTGTGGGCAACTCCTCTCCCAACAATCGGCCATACCTGGGCCTCTACATCGTCGTCACTTTCCTCCCCTCCCTCCTCTGCGACCTCTATCGGCATGGAAGGTTGCAGTGGAGGGAGCTGTGACGGCAACACCCCCCACGTCACATCTCTTGTTTCCTGAATAGTCCCAGCCCTCGTAAGTACTCTATGACAGTCACGGGGGCTGTCTCTCGAAGGACCGACATGAAGCAACTCTCACCCTTCGGTAACACCTTTGACGGTCGCTGCCACCTACAGTAGGCGGGCTTCAAAAACGGATACGGTCTAGCGGGACGAGGTTCACCGTACCACATTTCATACGGCGATTTGGATTCAGGGTTAGCAGAACATGCGGTGTGGTTCATCGCTTGGCAAGCCCAGTGCATAGCTTTAGCCCAGCGTTTGTCAGTGTTAGGTAGCTGCACATGCCCAAAAAGAACTTTCGCCTGAATACAAGCCGCCATCGCGGCCTCCTCAATCAATCCCAACTCACGCTCTGCAACACCATTATATTGCGGACTATAAGCCGGAGTGAACTCTTGTTTGATCAAAAGCTCATTGCACACAGATGTGAATTCCCCCCCGAAAAACTCCCCTCCATTGTCAGATCTAACAATCTCAACCAATGATGGGATTCCATCAGCACGTACACTCGCGAGGAAACTTCGGAAAGCACTGCCAGCGTCTGATTCATATATCAGGAAATACATCCATGCACGCCTTGTGAAATCATCCTTCACAATCATGGGGTAACGTTTACCCCCTGCGATCGCAACGTCCTTCCTCCCTTCCAGGTCAACCAAAACCCTGCCCAACATTTTATCTGATCTACGTTTAGCTTCATGAGAAATTCCTTTTCTAATAGCCTTCGACATTGAACATCCCGTACAAGCATGCATGTCACCAACCAACTCGGTACCTAGTCGCTTTGCAGTAGTACGAAGCAATCCTCGTGGGAATGATCATAAATGTTTTGGAACTCGTTCACATCCTTCGTGGTTTCATGCTTGGGGTTTGAAGGGGTGAGGGCAGCCAACACCGTACCAATAGAGGCTTCTCCTAGACGATACACAGTCGCAATAAGAATGCCATCGAAGTTCTGAAAAGTGACTTGTCCTTGAAAAGCAGTCATAACACCATCAGGACCACCAAGACCATGCCATTTCTCGCCATCAAACTCGCTCTCATCCTCGTCGGCCTCGGATGTCCCAGTCTGTGTGGGATGAGCGATGATGCGAGCCAGGCATTCCTTCCTCAAGAGACCCTTCTCCCCACACTTGAAACACTTCCCGTGAAAAGTCTATTTCTTGGACGAATCAGACTCGGAGTTAGACTTCGGCTTGTTGTTGTGCTTCTCGCTACTCTTCCTCTCAGTCCTAGACACCAGATCAACACTACTGTGCTTCTTCGAAACACCCTGTGCCTGCAAGTCTAGGAAGCGCTCACGCACTTTAGTCTCGATGAGCGATGGGTCATTCGGACAGAACACCACGAGAGTCTGACGCAAAGTCTTGTACTCGTGCGACAGCCCTTCAAGTATTAGATTGCACACCTCCCTGTCATCGTTCTTGACTTCAAGCATTTGAAGAACACCAAGCGTCCCTCTCATGGATGCTAAGAAGGTTGCGGGATTTTCGTTCTAACGCATGCGCAGTGACTGCAGTTTCTCCTCCTGCACACGAATCTGACTCTGGCTGAACGGCAGAAAATGATCCTTTAGCACACGAAACGCCTTGCTGGGGGAACCAGCGTGCCTAGCCATGGTTTTCAGACTATCCTTCTTCAAGCAGTCGAACAGAAACCACCAGGCCATCTCCGCCTGGCGAATCACACCCACATTGAAACCCTTCTCTACCCAGGGGTTCATATCAAAACCAATGTCAGCAGTCGGAATCTCAATCTCGGAAACAAACGCCTCATACAGGTTGTTGTGTCGGGCACTCAGCAGAAAGTTCTGCGACCATGAGGGGTACGACACGTCGCTGCCGTCAAAAACAGGAGCTTTCGGAACTTTAAAGGGATCCCTACCCAACTTCTCTCCTGTGTCAGTAATATCAGCCCCAGGAATGAGTGTGTTTCCACTGGCGACGTTTTCCCACCACTCACTCGACAGAGGATGAGCGGGCGGAACACCGGACTGGCTACCTACAGCAGCCCTACCGACAGTCCCGCGTCTAGTGGATAGTACTATATAACCAACGGAAGGGTTCATTAATGTTATCGGATACTATGTTTCTCGAGCAGCCCCCTCCACCCCCCACCCCACCCCCCGGTGTCTAGTCGTCAACTTCATAACTTCGAAAAACGTTATTTTTTTTAGCCCCCAAAAGGAAATTTTGTTGTGCAAACATTGACACACAGAAAAGCGCCACCGTAGACAGCTTACCGTGTGTACACAAGATTCGGCGTGAGTTCACGCGGGGCGAATATGTCGACCTCTACTTTTGCGCGAACACGGTCGGCATGAGAGGGGGGAGGAGCGCCTGTAGCCTGACCCTAGATCTGAGGTACGAAAAGGAAGGAGCCCGAGAAGAAAAACGGCGATAGTACCGTAGATCGGAATGAAAACGAAAGGGAAGAAAATACTTACAGTAAGACGCATACAGTACGCTAGTTGAAAATTCGACAGCTTCAAGTCAATGCCCAGCTTTGCACGCTGTGTGAGTCAGCCACGCGTGTTTGCTGATATATATTTCCCCCCACCACATGGGTTAGATTCACGCCCTTGGCTCAAACGCGTTGTCCCACAAAAAAGAGTTTCCAAAAAGCTAGGTCAGATAGGTCTTTTTTTCGTCCAAACCTCCCCACGGCGACGGTATTTTTCATTCCTTGGTAGGGATGAATCCGATGTCTTCCACATAACAACACCACGGAAACCTTGCACAACAACGTAGCTGAATATCCGTACACGCATAAACCTCTCAGCTCTGTTGCGTACCTCATGGTTCGGGTGTTGCTGCAGGAAAGGTTGCGCCGTGGCTCGAGCGGCCTCTCGATCGACGACGGTGGCTTGGGTTCATCTCGAGGAATACGGCTGGCCGGCGTTCGACCCCGGTCCGGCAGAAGTGAAGGCGCCGATATGGGCTCG
Source organism: Undaria pinnatifida (assembly GCA_012845835.1). NCBI lineage: Eukaryota > Phaeophyceae > Laminariales > Alariaceae > Undaria > Undaria pinnatifida. The sequence goes on from JABAKD010000011.1 coordinate 8,762,190, forward strand.
GACTTGGGCGCACAGGGTCCGGCACCGGGGCTCTGCTGGGCGTATCGTGTGTAGGTAGGTGAGGCATTGTTTGCTATTCTCTGTATTTTCCTTTGCTTTCCCTGTTCTCGTGGGGTTTGGCAGGCTTCGACGGAAGTGGTGGCTTGGGGGAAGTGATGATCACGTCTCTGCCCGAATAAGTTTCAGAGACAGTCGAACCAAACGCTGTAGAAGTAACGATCCCCGACCCTGAATGTCTTTTGACATGGTCACGATGTTACTGGAAACATGGAATGCGTTATAGTAGTGGATGCAAGAAAATATCTCCGAAATCCACGACTGGCTATCATGCCATCCATCGGTCGGGTTCAGCACCGACATCCAATCAAAACAACCAATCAAAACAACAGATAGAACAAACTTCGAGAAGCCTTCGTAAGACGATAAAATGCCTTATGGGTATATGATACGTCTATCGTCACTGAAGTTTATTAATCTGTCTCCACCAGCTCTCGCCCCAAAACTTCAACTCCCTCATCTGCTTAGAAGGCGAGGCTCAGCTGCTACTGGGAGAACTGTTGAAATGGCAACAGCAACGACGTCTCAAGTATGCCGAGCATTTTGCTTGTTGTCCACACGCTTTTTTGGTCAAACCTGAACTTTGGCTGTCGATTGGTGGTTTCTCAGAGGGCTTGGTCAGCCGATAGAATACTCAAAAGCACTTCATCATTGATATATGAAAGACCTGACTGAGTAAACATTGTTGATCGCGGATACCGTATATTTTTTTCTGGCTCTTGTTGTCTCCCTTATGATATGTATACATGTATACCATATTACAATGAAGGCTACACACTATACAGGTCCTAACACGAACATCTGATATAGTTCACCCTTCCGAAACACAAAGGAAAGCCTCAAAAACTACAAAAGTCATGCCTTCATGCTCAGACGCTTATACAACTGTTGACCGAGGGTGTGTTTTGAAGGTTATATACTCTCGGATACCCGGGTGCCAAACCAACAGAAACGTAAGCTATCCTAGGGGAGCTCCCAGGATGCATGACATAGCGTATTGATAGTAGAGTACAAGCTTCCGCTTTGGGATGTGGTTCGCTTGAAATCCCGGGGGTGTCGCAAGTTGAAAGGGCGAGGGGGAACGCTTAAAAACTAAAAAGCAAAATAATCCGCGAAAGTAACCCAGCGCAAGTAACACCGGCCAGTTCAGACGAGTTTATGAACATAACCTATGAACTCTGCGTTACCCCGGTACGAAGCCTAGACATTGTGACGCATGCTCGGGTAGGTGCCCGAGCGCCCTGGGAGATGCGTGCTATACGACAGGGATTCTCTACCTCTTTCTAGCTAACCTCGATTCCGACATGATGACCGGCGTCTCCTCTAATCTCCTCAGCTGCCCAATAACCCAGTACCATCAGTAAAACGCATAATTTGACCTTTCTAACCACTTTACCCCAATGATGTCATCAAGGGGCACTTTGACCGGTACTTTGTAGTATGGGTTAGGGTTACGGTTAGCATTAGGGTTAGGTTAGGGTTAGCTAGCATGGTTCAAAAGCACAATATTGTGTCCGTTTTTGTGTTGTATTTTAAACCAGTATTTGTTAGATGTCTAGGACATGGGCTGGTTCATCGGACTGTGCTCTTTCATTGTGTTTCCGTAACAGGATGAGGTGTTGCAAAGCTTCTCGAGACAGGGACCTGAGGGAGGACAAAGGTACCAGGTACCTGGTACACCCCTACGGGTGGCATGCGCCCAGAATACTCCGCGCTGCATGGGTATACCATACCTAGATATGTTTGGAGCGAATGCTGCAAGTACTCACAAGCACGGCTGTTTTTCGCCGAAATAGCACAGTTGGCGCGGTCTGGATACGTACCAGTAGTCAGTGTTGCACAGCGTTACTACAGCACTGCACTGCCATGTGATACTGTCCACGACGACGAGTGTTCGCGAATACATACGTGGTGGATGTCCGCGATCGCTGTGACGGTGGTGGTGTATGTGTTTCTCAATACATGTACGTTTTATATCACAAGCAAGAGGGGGAGAATGGGGAGGAGGAGGAGCAGGAGGATAAAAAGTGGGCTGTGCATTCGTGGCGTACACTTATTTGGGGACACGTGTATAGGCTGATCGTGCTTCCGCAATGAAAGCTCAGAATAGCATTGGTGCGCGTGTTGCATGATCTTCTTGCGTTGAACAGACGTAAGCCTTAAATCTCAAGGCGGAAAACTCTTGTTCAGGTGAGACGAACCAAGCGCCTCAACAACCTGCCGTTGTAACCGTCGATTAAGCAGGTTCCCACCGTTTCATAAACTGCCATGTACATTTCCTGTTCTAGGCGGATGCCGCTACCCCTAACGCTTCTCAAGATGTTCACAGAAAACTAATTAGCAGATGCTTGTGCTGCTACCAACGGCTTTCCCCCGTGAGAGAGTTATACCAGTAGTAGCTCTGCCCACCCTCATCCCACTCTTGGGACCAACCATCCGTCTCCCCTACTTCCAGCTGCGTCTCCCCTCCCCATTCTACCATCTCCCCTCCGTATCCCCCCCCACCACCACCCCGACTACTCCAACCGCCTGCCCAGGTTTCTGGATCGTTCGGCTCTCCTGCCAGCTGCACGTCTGGCTGCTGTTGAGCGTAATCCCCATAGTACCCGTTGGTGCCGCCACCCCATCCATTTCTAGCTCCGTTAGCACCGTCATCCCACCAAGCCGATGCCCCCGCCCCCGCTTCTCCGCCGTCCACCGCAGCAGCAGTGATCGCCTCCGAATACGCAAGGTATTCGTCTGCCCCCCCCTTCACTCCTCCCGCCTCCGGCACCGGTATCTCCCAGGCGCTCTCTCCGGTGATGCCGTTGACGTAGTACGTGTTTCCTTCTTCGTCTTCGCACGGCGACCAATCGTCTGTCGACAGGGTCGCCACTTCAAGGCTGCTGTCGACGCTTTGCTTGTTGTCGCCGGACCCCGGGAGGTTATGAGCGGTCGATGGGTGCAGGTCCCATCTGACGACGGGGGGGGGGGGGGGGGGCAGCGTGGGGGGAACAGGGGAAGGGGGGGGAGGGAGTTGGAATGGGTCCTGCCGGCATCGCTGGGGGTGCCAGCCGTCATACGTCGTGCAATGATAACGCCACGCCGCGTTTCACAGAGGGCATGGAGTCTGTAGACTGCGCGTACTATATCTATCTAAGCGGGCCTCGACCAGCCTCCTCTTCTGAAACACACATGAAGGGATTATTACTGGCAGAAATTGCTATCGAGCACACCCTGTTTTCGATCACCCCCCGCCATTGTACAGTACAGCGCAGAAGGCTTAATGCGTGTACCCCAATGGACTGGCAGCCGCTCACCCCGCCCTCCGTTTCTATAGTACAAAAAACCAACGTGTTGAGCATCACGTGATGCCTTGAACGCCCACGTTGTCAAGCAGAACACATCTTAACGCCACGGCAGCCCAATCTTAGACTTTGTGTGCGCTTGAAAACAGGCTGTGACAAGTTTCAGCAGAAACAAAATCTCCCTCGATGTATGGTACTGTTTAAGAATGATGTAGGTTCCGTGCCCGGCCGGGAGGGCGCAGAGTCTGTCCAGATCAGTGCCTCTTTTCCCGCCCTTCCCTTCCTGTGCCGACGCATGCTTGCGGTAGGCGTCTAGGTAACAAATCTGAGAGTCTTGAATAGCAGGAGCTATATACTGTGCGTCACTCCCAAAATGTGATATTGATAATCATGTCATAAGGTTACGGTCTAAGGGGGTCACTTTTGTGGGAACTTTTGACTGCGGTGGCTCGGAGTCACTCGCGCGAGTAGACCCCAATTGCTCCTGTACGGTCTTACAAGCTTTTGCTCTGTTTTTAATTCTAGATCATGAATCCGCAACGGGATGGCAGGCCTTGCTGGGCAAAAACGAAACGACTGAAACGGTTTTAGTCCTAGAGGTAGATAGTCACTCGTGCGTGTGGCTCAAAACCCAACACCCCCGCTACCAGTACCATGGCGTAGTCTTCAAACCCGACGGCAACCACTCGGGCAACGAAACGAAAACACATCGTAACCAACACACGGCACACAGGGTATATAATAACGCACAGAGAACAATGGAACCCCGACGATGACGCGTGCTACGACAGAGAGGTGCACCGCTTTTTTGTTCTGAGACTCCCCACTTTCGGAGCCAAGACCTTTCTTAAGCCCAAAACCTGATCGAGATAGAACAACTTTACAAAAAAACTGCGCTTGCCGGATGAAAAATCCCATGGCCTGGCCTAGATATACATATACACAACAACAACAAAATATGCACAAATATGCGAAAAAACAAAAAAAAAGTGTTTTCCGACGATGTTTTAGGGTTAAGGCGCCCAACCACGCACAGAAAATCGTTTCACACAAAAAAAGAGGTACCAGGTATACCGTATACCTCTATCGTAGCACGCGTCTGATATTCAGCAAAACACATGCCACTACGGCTGCAGTATAGGTGCACGGAGTTTTATCCTGAGGTTCGTCATTTGAGAAAGGCTGTACCGTACACACTACCGTACACGCTACCGTACACACTACCGTACACACTATCGTACACACCCAGACTCTGATGCTTTCCGGACGAGAAGGAAAGTGCAACGCGAACTAAGGCTACGGTGGGGGTGGGGGGGGTGGGGGGTGGCGGGTGGGGGTGGCGGTGGGGCGGGGGGTGGGGGGGGGGAATATACCTTGTTTCGCTACCGGGGTTGAGTCACTCGCACGAGTGACTCTGTACCTGCACCGACAGCCAATACTGTAGGCGACTTTTTCGGGCGCAGCGTCTATTCCATTGCGGATTTATCTCGCAGAAGCAAACAACATCGCGAAAGCTTAATACCGCGAAACGAACAGGGGGGCACCCGCGCGCGTGACCCAGAGCCACCGCAACAAAAATCCCGCATAAAGTGACCCCTCCTATGTGAAGTCACGGTCTCCGATGAACAACCCCACGGCTGAGTTATACAACCAGACAACATGTTGCAAAACCAGAAGGGCAATCCGACCATATTATTAATAGGTTACGAGCCCCGTCGTGTCCTGCAAAACAAAGTGCCAGGCGCGTGCTACGATAGAGGTACTAAGGTATACCGTTTTTTGGCGAAAATTATTTCTGAGTGACGGGGCTCCTTAACCCAACAGTACACTCGTCGGAAATTACACGAGTAGGCCGTTGTTTTTTCATGATTTCTCGTGTTGTGTACCTACGGGCAAATTGATTTTTCATCCTGTATGTATCAGTTTTATTTTTCTCCATGAATCTGTTTTTGCCTTAGGGAGGTCTTGACCTCCAAAATTGAGGTGTAGTATTAGAAAAAAAGTGGTCTCTCGTTCTATGCCTAGGCTAACTTATGGTATTCTTTTTTTTCATTCGGTATATAGCAGTTTTATTTTCTCCAGGAATCAGTTTTCGCCTTAGAGAGGTCTTAAGCTCCCAAATTGAGGGGTAGTACTAAGAAAAAAAGTGCTGCAGCACCTCTATCGTAGCACGCGTCGCCGAAAACTGCCACCTCAAAGGTAGGGTGCGCCGAACCTAGTCAACAAGAATATTACGCATGTGTGGCGAAAACGTGTTGTCCTTATCGTAGAGCTTATGTGCCCCATCCCCCTTGCAGCCAGCCGCTCACCCCCGCTTGACGCCCCTCAGCACGATCTCCCGGCCGCTCTTGCGCAAGCTTTCGATCGTCACGGCTCGCAGCCTGGGGGGCGGAGCGAGCCCGCCCCACCTCTCCGCCCTCGCCGTCCACTTCATGCTTTCGCCCGAAGTCGGGTAGCCCTTTTTCGCCGCTGCGCGCAAAAGAGTCCTCAGCTTACCGTGGCGGTGTTCCCAGGTGACCTTTCGATTGAGATGGTTTGCGCGGATTGTTCTGGGGTTAGGGCATCGTTGCGCAATGCAAACCTCCCCCCTCCGTCAATATTTTTGCGAGTGTAGTAAAAACTAGTTTTTTATTACTGCAGAGACATGACTCCGCGCCGGTTCCGGTTCCAAGTAGTTTGTCTGTTACCGGAGACAACACTGTGTTGTTTCACGTCGGATACGTCCGCTAGTGTTGAATGGTGTGATGTCGTTCGGTTAAGAAATCGACGAGGAGTGGGTGTTCATGTTACCGGGCGGGAAAAGTTATTAATACACCTGAAACCCCGTCTTCATAACCCATCTAGATCTGTACCCACGCCTTTGGGGACACACTACTTGGAATTGGAGTATGGGAGGGGGGGGGCATGTTCGTACCATCTTCACGTTGACGGGTATGTTCTCACCCTACTACACCCAGCACAACCAGTGCCCGTGCCGGTGCCTTCCCCCAGCGATGCAGGCTCTCTCTGTCGTAACAGGTTACATTAGACAGAGACACACATCCCCAACTGACAGTGAAGGGTTACTCGGCCAACCGACGCCAAACGCAACGAGCACACCACACACAACCTTGCCAGCAAACGAAAGACAATTAAGTGTTGGGTTTCTTCTTGCAGTTATAGTGGAACTAACCGAGATACCGATAACAAGTGCACCCGTCTTCAAGGGAAAATTTGCGTTCAGTTTAAAGTTGGACGGTTTATTTGCAGCATTGATGGGGTGGCGCCTAATTGCTTTGCTCGGTCTTGGTACACCATTGGCGGGATGGAATCCCCCCCCCCCGGGACCGCGCCGCGATAAGGGGGTAGCTATCACGAAATGGTTCTCCGGCAACACACTCGAGGAGCTCTACACCCCACCCACCAGATTTTTTACTTTTGACAAAAACAAAAAATTGGCCCTTGACCCCGGTGAAACATGTCACACCCATGGCGTACTAGGCACAAGACGCCTGGTACGATACGGTTAGCACATTTTGGCCGAATATTCTGGTGCCTGGTACGACGTTCTTCAACTAAGGCAACTGGCGATTACGCTACCCGACATCATGGGAACAGGATTCATTCATGGTTTGACCGTACCATTGGTTCGTTATTTTATGTACAGCAGAAGGCCATGCGAGGGCTAGTTTACTGGGTTGCTTTTTGCTTTCATATTTTATGAAAGGCAAAAAAAATCGGTGACAGTACACTGGGTTCTCCACGCAAGGAGGCGCGGGATACATGTGCCACAAACACCGGCAGTGGCGGGGCGGGGGGTGGGTTACACTGCCCGACCAAAACAATGATACGATTATTAAGTAAACAATCAACCGCCTTCGAGTAGCGCAGCAGCGCGCGCAGCAATACGAGCAGGGTCATGCTGCTCACGTGCCGATTGACTCACGACATTCAAGGTGTTCTTGGATGTGTATAACTATTTTTTCTGGACCACTCGGTCAACACGACTGAGCGGTTTCTAGTGTAAATAGTATAACGCTACCGATAAAACGCATGTACTCCGAAGCTCATGACACCACATGTCGTCAGCTTTGATCTCCGGGGACCTCCCCCTGCCACGGGCTGTGGAGTACCTCGGGAGATCAAGAACTATCGATCATTTTTCAACCTAGCAGGCATACGAGGTCAGGCTGGGACTTGGACCCACGCGCACTACGTTCAGAAAGGGGCTCTTTGTTCAACATCCCACAGTCGCGTAACTAAGATGCTGATTAATTTATTATTAATGATAGTGGATAGTGAACAATATACGCTCCAGGCCTCAAATCGATGCTGTCTGAAATCGTCACTTCTCGTGGTCAATATTTCCCTCTCGAGTTCCAGCATATTATTTTTGGGAACGGCATGCGAGGGAAGCGTCACACATCCCCTGTTATTCCTCTCTGAGCAAAGCCTCTCAAGGTGTACGAAACCCATCCACTTATCGTTGTATTTCTGTTGTGTCGCCGACCCTTAGGGGGCAATACCATAATCTACCCCTCCTCCACCTTTTTTTTTCACACTCCTACTTTCCAGCTTCTGGACAAGCCGTGGTCCCAGGTGTCGTCCCTTCTCCCCCCCGGTTCTTGCCTTCCATTTTTATCGCGCATAGGGTTCAGCAATACCACTGCTAGTCGATTTTTCATCGAGTGTTGCTAACTCACGCTCTCGCGCTTTCCGCGAGTCAATTTGTGCACAAGAAAAGGTTCCCATGAAGTTATACGAGTATGCACTCGGGGGGATTCGAACTCACGAAACTGACCTATACCAAACTCGGAGATAACCTGATACGCCACCGGGGCGACCGAGTTACACCCCCCTAGCTGCCCTGTCCCGAAAGGGGTACATGGTCAATTGTCGTCGAAATATCAAGACAAGCATCAATCCAGTACGCTCCCCTCCTCCGCCCTTGACAATGAATACACCCCCCTCCCTCCTCTTACAACTTCTGCCTCTCTCTCTTTCTCACCGTAGCGGCGTACAGTCTCTCCGGGGCGCACACAGAGTGGGCCCTCCCCCTTTTACCCCGCTCTTTCATCGACAGCACGTCAGGATCAACCGAGCCCGGTCCGAAGCCACGCAGGAACTTGTGAAGAGCGCGCGCGCCGCGACGCCACCGGAGCTGCCGCGGGTCCACTAGCTTACGACACTGTTCCGATCGTGTGCGGTTAGGGCATGGCGTGAGGGGGGACGAGGGAGGGAGGGAGGGGGGGGGGGGTTGGTTGTTCGAGGTAAAATAAACAGCTTGGATCAGGTCTGAGATTGGGGGGAATAGCCCCATTTTCGCTATCGAGTAGAGGTAAATTGCGCAGACGACCTACTCCCTCGCGTCAAACACACCGAATAAGGTTTCGTTTTGACGCAGCAGAGTAGCAAACGATTCCATGGGGCGAGATCCATGTCGCGAAGACACCGACACGGTTATCGGCGGCCAGTCGAGCGCTAGTGGCCCTGGGCCGGTGAAAAGAAGAGGCCTCAAATGTGGATTCCCCTACCGTACCTTCGGTCCTTGGTGTGTTCTATCAGCGTGTGCGGGTTTCGACATAAATCAAGGCCGGCGGGGCGGCCGGGGGAGGGGGGGGGGGTTGGTTTGTGCCAAATCAAAGTAGCTCTGATTAATGGGAGGGTCGGGAGTACGCAACGGAAACCGTACGCAAGACGTACCGCAGTAGAGGATCACGTGGTGGTTTCGGAGGATTCTCGTTTGATGAACTCTACACTTCGCCTCAAAGCTGGTGCTACGGATGGTAGCGTAGAAAATTTCTACGAGCCCGACGGGTGCTACCATAGAAGCAGCACGTTTTGGCGTTATCGGTTCGGTAGTGACGACGCCCCGCAACCCCTTACCTCGTCTGAAGGCTGTTATTGTTCTGAACCATGATTTTTTTCGTATTATACTCGAGCGGTCTATGGCGCGGCTGGGTAGCTTGACGGCGTATTGAGGAAGCGACTGGCTCCGGCGGCGAGCACCAGGCCTTCAACATACGCCCAGGCTATCAATTCCATGGATTCACTTGGCTGAACGCCATGGTACTATGCAAATACGCCGTCGCACATATTGCCCAATCAACTCCGCTACCCGTATATGCAGTAGAAAAACACGTCGGCTGAAACGAATGCGCAACTGGCTTTCGCTCGCCCCTCCCCCCCCCTCCGCGGCGGTGGTGCTGTTCGATACCTTTCTGTCGCCGATTTGGAGGTACCGCGTAGCCGCCAGGGAGTTGTCCACCCCCACCCAGTACCTTCAAAGTTGATCGATTTTCAGACGGGGTGAGCAAATGTTGTAAGATTTAGTGAGAAATGGGACCGTGTCGATTAAAACTCGTCCGCACGTTTTTGTCCGGCCGGCCTGCATCCTCCCCTTCCAGGAGGCGGGGGGCGTGGTCGGGGGTAGAAATCTCAGCTTGGGTAGGTGATTGGATAATCTTTTTCCAGCAGTTGAAAGGAACGTAACACCTTCTAGTACAGTTACCAAAGCCCGAGGAGTGCGTGTAGGGGCCAGGAGAAAACAAAAAACGTCAAGCCATTATCTCTCGGCGTGGTTTATTAATGCTAAATAAAGGGAACTTATGCTGTGCTTCCTTGCCAACTACCAGAGCACAAATAGACTGATTCCACGATAGCCCCCCTTCCAAAAAACAGCGATTTTTCTTTAACAAGTGTTTCATGGCTGCTCGACACGAGGACGTGTGCTACGAAACCAAACATCATATTCATGTACATTTTCTTGTTTGCAAAGAGCCATCGAAGGAATGATGTCGGGGTCGGGAGAACCTTCGTATTTCAGGAGAAACGGCCGGGAGCTGTTGGTTTCAAAACCGGCGATTTCGTCAGGGACAAGTTGCGGGGGTTACCGTAGAATGACTCAATATCGGGATGTCTGGTGACGCCGATGAATTAGACGATACCAGGTAGTGTCAGATGTTAATCAATAGCGATAGGGGAGGGTAGTACCTTTTTAGCTGCGGGGTTTGGAGTCCCTCGCACGAGTTACTCTGCACCCTCACGGAGACAGTAACTTATACATGACATTTTGGCGCCGCGTAGCTTACCACTCACTCCATTGCGGACATCATGTCGCAACAACAAAAATCAGCCCGAGAGCTTAAGGTCGTAAAGGAAAAAGGGCGGGTCACTTGCGCGGGCGACCCCCCCTGAGCCACTGCATCAAAATGCCCCAGGACACGTGCCACGACAGAGGAAATTAGGTATACCGTTTTTTGGCTTGAAATATTTTATGAATGATGAGGCTTCTTAACCCACCATCGTCGGAATCATGCTATCCTTGTTTTTCGCCAAGTTATTTGTTTGTACGCCTAGGCCATACATGCATGGGTTTCGCTCGTCGGGGCGTTTTTTTTTCGGTTGGGCTTCTCTGGTGAATATTTTCGGAAAATTCTTGTGTTCACTCCTGCCGTAGCCTTCGTCGGCGCCATAACGCAACTTCGGTACGAAAGCCCGGAGCAGACAGGGAGCGCGCGGGAAGAGGAACCGGGTTGATCAACCTTCCGCTGGATCGGGAGAACGGGTCGAATTCTACCTTCCGCGCTGTCTCCGGGCAGTCTTCCGAACGTATACTTCGTACATCATGCTCAGACTTGTTGCAAGGTGCCAATGATGTTGTGCCACAGCACCTAGTAGTAGCTTACGACCTCCCCCCCCCCCCCCCCCCCCCCCCCCCCGCCCGCCTCAACCCTAGTGGCAGTCCGTTCATCTTCGAAGAGCGAGGGGGGTCACAGTTGTAACCGCAACGAACGTCGGGTTCACTTCATTTGCGACATCATTAGACGCAGGCTACGGGAAAAGTTTGCTGTTTGATAGACTCATCCCAAGGCAGGGGTGCAGCAGAAGTTTCTAAGAATTTTCTTGGAGCTCCTAACACGAGGAGAGAGCTCAAGATTATTCTTCAACCTGAAACACGCCTTCGAAGACATTGGTTCGCGCACCCCGGGACCTATATTCAGGTTTCGTTTTTAGTTTACCCAAAAGCGGGTGTTTGGGTCAGATATAGAGAGTCCCTTGACGAAAAAAAGGCTCCTGCTACGATAGAGGCGAACCATGATTTTTTTTTCTGAGCTTTCTGAGGTTTCCTCATTTTAGGAGGAGGTTAAGACATGTCCTTCCTATAAAAAAAAAGGATTTCTGAGAAAAATCAAAACTGCTATATGATCCCGGATGAAAAATCCCATGGCCTAGGTATACAACGAAAATCATGCCCCAAAAAAAAGATGGCCGTTCTTTTCCCGACGATTTTGGGTTAAGGAGCCCCGTCGTTCGGGAACCGTTTGTCAGCCAAAAAGAGGTATACCTTAATGTCTCTATCGTATCATAGCACGCGTCGCCCTCAGAAGGCGAAAAAGAGCCGGTGCATCTCTACCGCGGCGTGTGTGATTGGTGTGTGCCACAACGCCTGGACGCGACGTGGGACAGTGAGGCGTCGTACACTTACACTTATATACATGTATGTATGTATCGGTCGGTTTGTTGTTGTTGTTGTTGTTGTTGTTGTTGTTGTTTTTGTTGCTGTTGTTGGTGTTGTTGTTGTTGTTGCTGTTGTTGTTGCTGCTGTTGTTGTTTTTGTTGCTGTTGTTGTTGCTGTTGTTGTTGGTGTAATTGTTGTTGTTGTTGTTGCTGTTGTTGTTGCTGTGGTTGTTGCGCTTTCGAGTCGATCCTGCTCGAGTATAGACATCAAAACAGTGTAGCAGTAGCTTGAGTCGACGGCGAGAGCAAACTTTCGACGAGGCGCAAACCCTTGGCCTGCCGCTAACCCCGTTCTAGCAGGACCAGCGCCTTCTGTTTAATCTTTTCTCATGCATAGCAAGAGAAGCAGTAAGACCTAGTTGTTGCAAAACCTCTTCACGTATCAATACGGCCGACAAAATGTCCACGCCCAAGTCGGTGACGCCAACCACATCGTATCGGCTTGACTGGCCCCCGTTTTGACTTTTCATACACCACTTTCGGTCGCATTTGTTTTTTGTTTGACCTCACCTCCCCGACATCTGCGCCCACTTGATATCCGCTGGCGAACGGTGCTTGTCGACAGCCACTGAGCGATCCCCCTCCGAAAAGCTCGCCCGTCGCCGGCTAGTTAATCGCTGCAGCTGCGCGGCTCGCATGCGGGTGACTCTCCTGTACAGCCTCTCTGGCCCAGCGAGTTCGGCAGGGCACCTTTTTCGGGCGCGCAAAAGCAAAATATTGCATTTTTTTTTTATTTTAGCTCTAATTCGAGCGAATTATGTACGGTTTTCGTGTTTACACTGCACCCGAAACACTTGGGACCCCTTTCGACATCGCTGATGCCGGACTATGTATACACTAATCGCGCCGCCCACCGAGATAAGCGCACAAAACTTGACGACAGAAGATACAATAAAAAGAAATCCTACTGGCGGAGCTCCTAAGTGGTCACGGCTACACCCTTTATGCTTTAATATCTAGTGGCAGTTAATACGGCGTGCAGAACAAGTGGAGAAGGGGGGGAGGGGTGGCGGGGGGGGGGGGGGGGGGGGGGGGGAGCATGCTCGTTGACGTGAGACAGGTCCTCCGTCCAATGTTTTTGTGACGCCCTGTGATGACAGTCGAGCTTCTGAATGCACTCTCCAGATGTTCGAGATTGCGGCTTTTAGGGCCTCCAGCAGGGGGATGCCTCTAGGTTAGCCCTTTCGGACAGGGTACCCACGGTTTCGGTGGTAGCTATTACTTGGCATTAACGTGGGGAGTTGGCACGGTTGTTTTGTTTTCCTCAAAAGATGTGGGGGCGCCTTAGGGCCAAAATCTGTCGATTTTTTTTCTTGTTTAGCAAGACACCATTATTTAGTTTGTATACCTCCATCGGGTTGTACTTTCGTTTATCTCAAGATCCTTCTGCTTTTGGGGGGGGGGCATATGGAGCTTCTCAAGCCAAGAACCTTGCAGGTGTGAAAAAACCCAAATGGTGCCTCTCGACCGACTCGTCCTACGATAAAATATATATATATATAAATATAAATATATGTATATATAATAATAACACTTTTTGTCTGAAATGTTTTCCGAATGACCGGCGCTCGTTAACCCAAAAATCGTCGGAAATAAAGGTATACCGTTTTTCGGCAAAAATGTTTTCTGAATGACCGGGGCTCCTTAACCCAAAAATCATGGGAAATAGAGGTATACCGTTTTTTATCGAAAATGGTTTCTGAATGACGGGGCCCAAAATCGTCGAAAACAGAGGTATACCTTTTTTTGGCGGTTTTTTTTTTCTGAATGACCGGGCTCCTCAACCCAAAAATCGTCGGAAAAAAAATAAATAATTTAGGTAATGTTTTTTTTTCATCATGATTCTCGTTGTATTATCCCTAGTACTAGGCCATGTGGGATTTTGTTTGTCATCCAGCAGTGCATACTTGCAGCAGTTTTGTTTTTCTCCATAATCAGTTTTTGGGGTTAAGAAGGACATTTATTTCTTACCGCCTTTGCAACTGGAAACCCTTATGTTGTGACAAAATTACTTGAAATTAGTGTAGGGAGGGGTTTGAGGACGCTAACGCTCCGAGAGTGAGGAACCTCAGAAAAAAAATAAATAACTGCACCTCTATCATAACACGGGTCAACCATTGCACGCATCTGGGGTTGTTACATGGAAGGATCAAAAGGGGTTTCAGGATAAAAGGAAATACCCAAATCAATCGGGGAGCAAAATTGTAGGCGTGTTCTTCGTTTCGGTCAGAGTGACGTTGAGAGTCGTCGAAAACAGGCCAGCTGGAGAAATAACGCTTATTCCTTTCGATAACCTGTACATGACATTGTGTTCGCTGCAAGGGACCACCTCCACAAAAGGACTACAGGGGAAGGCCAATAACGGTGTGGGCTACAAAATGAAACCCGTGCACGCCACATGAGGCACAGCTAAACGGTTGTTCTTTTTTTTTTGCGCTTTTCTCCACAGCCCGCGACGAGAGCATGCCCCCTTATTCTTTCTTCCTGGGAACCTGGACGTGCCTGGCAGAAGAAAGAGTAATGCTAATTGTCGGGAGGAGGAAGAAGATAAACAGGTGTGCCCTTGTGGCTCAGCTGAACAGAGTTGAGCTCACATTGTGGAATAATGTGGAACGTACAAGGAGGAACGGGGTGTGTTGGGAGCGAGCTGAAAAGAATAGGAAAATGTGCCATGCAGAAGGTCGGTACATTACACACTGGGAAGACCAACTATCGTTGTCCTAGGAGATAGATGGTGGCCACAAAGAACCGAAACAGGAAGAGGGGATACAAGATAAGAAAAAAAAAGGTTTTAACGTAAGATATAGATGGAGAAAAACGTAATGAATGGGCTCCCAAAATTCTAGAGGCGTTTCTATTTTGGAGTAGAAACGGTGCTCCACCGTGTGGACAATATGGTCGAGTGACTACGGCCAAGCAATGAATGAGTAAACTCCGCGCGGCAACCCCAACTCCCACTCTTGCAGTGGCGTATGCTCTTACACCCCAATCCCTTCTCACCGTCTCCTCAGTGGCTGGGAAGACCTCAGCAGAGCGTCAACGTCCGGGTCAGCAACGCCCCCAAGCAGCCGTGAACTTGTCACATCCCCGCCGCGCTTGGGTTTCCCGCCTTTTCCTGGAGGACTTCCGCCCGCGGGGAGTCGGGCGGTCATCCTAACCAAGAGGTCTTCCGGCAGGCGAAGTCCCGGCGGAAGCTGTCGCTGGAACTGCCTGGCCGCGCGGCGGCTCCAGACCGTGATGATCTCGCGGGGGACACGGCCCCGAGCAACGCGTGGGTTAAGGCGCGAGGCAAGAGTCTCGAAGGAAACCCCCTCTCTGGAAAAATTGATTCAGGGGTGGCCACAGAAAGGGGTTTGGTGGTAGGGGAATGGAAGCCGGAGGAAAGAAGGGGGGGCGGGGGGCGGGGAAGCCGGGGGGGGGGGGGGGGGTTGGGGATTCAAGGAAGTAACGTGGGTTCGTTTTTTTTATGTCAACAATTGCGCTCTTTTCCTCATCTATCTGTTGCGTTTTTTTTTAAATGCCGGATAAGGAGCAAGCACACAGTTACTAGTGAATTAATGCATTTTAACCCAATTTCTTTCGTTGTGCTCGAGAAAAGCCCGATTTTTCTTCTGTTTTTATGCTCTATAAAACGGCCAGTTACGCTGAAATGAATCGCGGAGTAGTGGATTGTAACCCTAATCGCGAGTGCCTCCATGGGAACGGAAAACGGGAGACGATGTCGCATGCACCGGGGCTTGTAGCAGTTAGTTGTGCTTTTTTCGAATGAGTGCGAGAGCTTTTCGAAGTATTTTTCAAGGAGTTGTCGGGAGTTAGTATGGTCGCACCCTTGCCACATACATGCGGGTGTTCAAACCCTCGTATAGCTTTATATTAGAGAACTCCACGCTAGTTTGCAAGTCTTTTGTCCTCCGAATGGTTGGTCCAGTTCTGAATTTTCTCTCACTGACGACAAGGCTGGGTTCATAGCTTAGCACTGACACTAACATGATGCACGTGTTGGTTACATAGCACTACCCACTGAGCTACTGAATCACGTGACTCAGTAGCTTGGTGGGTTGTGGTGACCAACAAAGGTCATCTCGTGGGTTCAATTCTAGCCGACTTCACATTTGGTATTTTCGAGCGCGCGCGGTGGACGCATTGTGAACGATCACATCACAGCGTGCTCCTGAATACTCCAGTAATATCGTCATCCAATCAGATGAGTCCAAACTGTGGAACAGAGGTTGGAACCACACCTTTGGTGATATTTGCTTGAAAACTGTATCGAGTGCAGTCGTCTGCATCGCAGCCCCTGCAAAACGCCGGTAAGACGCGAGGAACGAGACAAACACTTAAGACCACCCACCCCACCCTACCTCGAGTATTATTGTACAGGTTGCGGTCATTTCCGGAAAATGCCGCAGCGCTGAAGGTGCCTCAGCCGAGGGCACCGCAGCGCGCGTAGTAGTATATCCACGGGCGAGCACCTCCTGCCGGCGCAGGAGGCCTCATCCAATCCAATACATACATCAAGTGATCCGCGAAGGACTGCTTACTTTAATAATATTATTTCTCTCCGTTACGGATCACTTAATGTGAGTGTTGGACTGAAATATGACTCCTGCGCCGGGCGGTGGTCCCACCCAAACTTCGTCAACCCTTACACTGACCACTGTGGATCCCACCTCACACAAAGTTACGCAACTGACAGCCTTACTCCCGTGTGCGGACGGCAAAGTCTTCCGCGAAACCCGGTGCCAACAGCAGAGGTCTTACGCGTTGCCCCAGGCCTGGTCCCGTCAACGCTTGGTCCCTACCCGTGATAGACCCCACGTTGTCTCGCGCCATCTTCCCCGTCCTCTGGCCACCAATTTTCATGGTCTCGTCGTATCAATCTGCAGTTTCAAGACGCCCCAATGAACACTACAGTAGTAGGTGGCGAGGGGGGAGCCACGGAGATCCCTGTTGTGATCTGGGCGATGATCCAAACAGCGAACTCGAAGCACACATAACATGTGTTTGGTTACTTAGCACGCCCCACCAAGCTACTTAGCCTGCTCCGTGTGGTTAGTGCTATTGAACCAACATTACGTTGCCATGACGCGTAGAAACTCTGCTGATTTGCGTGCGGGTAAACCTTCGACAGATAGGCAAACGCTGAAAGGACAAGATATCCACACTTGATAACTCTCGGATGGCAAACCCCTCCCCGGCGCCCATGGTGTTAAATGTTTTTGTTCACACCCAAGTCACCTCACTCGTGGAAACAAGGCAAACATGTTAAAACGCAAAAACAAATTGTTTTGGAGCACTCACCGGGTAGAGAATTCCCTGAGGGCGTCTCGCTGCTGGTTCATTGCCTGAATCACCGGCTGAAGCTTGCTGTAGTAGCGGTAGAACGCGGATTCCAGGTCGGCCGCGGCCATTCCGTCCCGGTTGCGCTCTCGCTCCTCGTCCTTTTACAAACAGGAACGTCAAGCAAGGTTATGGTCTGTAATGTCGGAGGTACGCATCCTGGCTAGCTCCGGCTGATCGAGTACGCTCTTTTCGATACTGGCCTTGCGCGTAGTTTTTGCCAGATGAGCATCAAGGTACGAAACTTCGATAAAAAAGGGTCATGTTCTCCGCAGATGGAACGCGCTTGCTGGGTAAGGAAATCACATTCTTATAGTCTTCTCGAGTATTGTATTGACCTGTTCGAACTTTCCTGCGTGTTCGTTTGTCAAGTGTTTTAACCGCAGCCACAGCCAATGATACAACCTGCTAACATTTTGGTCACAAATCATGTCCGCAAAGAATGGCTCGGTGTACCAGAGCATACTCTTTCTCGTGGTTCGACGCTCAGCTTTGTTTCAAACATCCTTGAATTCTCCGATAATAAAGCTGAAGTGTGTAGCAGCGGCGCTAAAACGGTCCCGAAGCATCGCAGCGTGACGAAAACCGCACGTGGAAATATGTGCGTCTGGGGCAGCACGCCAGCGTCATTTTAACGTTTATCTTTTCTTTGTCAGTTACCGCTAGCCACAAGGACGCCAATTCCACCTGCGGGCCACGTAGAAATCGCCTCACACACAACGTAATGCTACATTAATTACCGTGCGTCCTTCGCATTTTTTTCGCTAAAGCTGCGGGGTTAGACCCGGAAAATAAATCTGCACGAATCGTTGATTTAACGTACAAATAAACAGTACCAAAAAAAGTCAGGTTGGCCCGTCCACATGCCCACAGCATTCACATACTCCCTCCTCTGCAGCTGCCATGCTGGCGGATACTTCGCACGAAAGTGCAACTGGTTGGGTTTGGTCACCTTTTCGAATCTTGCGATGCTCTTCTCCATCGCCCCCAGCACGGTGACATACCACACGGCCTCCATCGCCTCGCGCCTCCGTCGTACCCTCTCCTCCCTCCGGCGCCGTACAGTCCGCCTCCCGAGCCACCCCCTCACTACCTGCCGTGCCCCGTCCAGCATATTGGTGGAAGGGTTGCCGGGAACTTCATTGAGATATCTTCACGATAACGTCACATCAAGCACTGTTGTTGATGCTGTTTTTTCACGTAATCAGGTCTTAGTATTGATTAGCCTGTCTAAATGTCAACCGTTTTCGAACAGTCCATCGTAGACAGGATTGATCGTTAAAGCTGTTGGGCGCGCATATCTCTATCTCTCGCATGCAGAGTACAAGCGACAACATTGACGAAAAACAATCGAGAGATTGAAGACGACGGTAGAGGGTATCGACCGCATCGCATCCATTCCACGAGCTCACCCGCTGACACTCCACAGCGTTTTGATGCAACCACTCCACCGACGCTCCTCCGTCCTCGTCCTCGACAGTCGCCAGCAACCGGCAAGGAGACGGCTTCCGCGTCCGAACCCCGTTCCCCGCCCACATGCCGCCTCGCTTGCTGTTTCCGACGTGGCCGTCGCCGTAGCCAACGACCCCGATCCCCCCACAAGGGCTCATGCCGCACTCACACAGAACGCGCAGCCTGTGAGACAAGAATGACGAAAGATGTGTTGGCTCGGCACGTGAATGAGAGACGATTCTGATTGAAGGAAAAGAGCGACCAGGGTTGAGGCTCGGGGCGACTTGAGCGAGAGGAAGGTCCAGATGGGACGCATCCCACGCTAAGGGGGTGCAGCAGGGGCTTTCCTAGCTCCTAACCCTAAGGAGATCAATATAATATCTCACCATCACCCGAAGCATGACTTCAAACACACTCGTTCGCGCGATGCGACCGACGCTTCTGCGCACGGTATCAATAGTCCTCAAGCCGTTTGTCTCGTGAATCGTATCAGAATGACCGATCGTTCTACATTGAGGGTCTCAACCCCCGGTCAGAAACGCAAGGCCGAAAAGTGTAAACCCTGCCATGGGATGACTCAAGACGACCTATGGGCGCCGACGCGGTTGTCCATCGTCGGTCACCGTCGGGAATGTCTCCCTGAAGCCTATAGGTCTTGGTTCGTCGCCCGCAAATTCGCATTCGAAAAAGAGACGGCGGACAAACCTCTTGCCGGTGCGGGCAAGTTCAGATTCGCGGATTCACCATTCACTTCGAAAAACGCCTCTCTTCCACGTGATCCTCTTACCGTGCGCGCCGACAGTTTCCGCTCTCGAACGACGTCCCAGGCAAAGGGCGGAAAAACTGCAATCGGATCTGAGAGCTACACCGCACACCTGGCACGATGGAAGCTACTACTACTACATCCTCCGGGGAGACGGGACACAGGTAGAGGCATGCCCAGCGTTTTGTTTCTGAGGGCCTCGTCACTTAAGATATATACAATTATATTATATATATATCTATGTTGAGGAAACACAACCCGTAATACGCGTGATCGGAGTATCACACACAGCTTGCAAAGATGAGTTTCGACAAAATCTTCGATCTCAAAGCAGCTGGAGGGTATTTTTTTGTTTTCATAGTACATATGTGTATTCTATACCCCTCCGAGGCAAAAGCTACATTTTTTTTTTTTCGGGACTCTTGTTTCAGAGGGGGGGGGGTTGTCGTCCGTGTTGTTTGTTTGTACCGCCGTTACTCACTTTCTGGAACACGGTTGTATGTCGTGCCCCTGATGGCAGGAACGCGCGCACTTTCGGCACACGCACGACAGACCGCAGGTGGCGCACATGAACAGGGGTTCGGGGTTGAGACCCGCCTGGCCCCAGGGGGGTCGGCGAGGACAGCGCCACAGCTGGAGAAGGGTCGATTCCCATTTCTTCATTCCCACGTGCCTTTTGTTTTTGTGGCAGGCGACGACGACACGAGGAAGAGAGCAGACAAAAAAACGGGTTTCGCGTTTCATGTGCTTGTTTGTTTACAGATCGATCGCGTTATCGGCGCATGCTCTCCTGTAAAGGGTTGCTCCGAATTTTCCCCAACCTAGTCACTCGGGAGGGGGGGGGGGGGGGGTCAGTATTTTTTACCCCAGACTGTCTTTGACGAAATCGTGGACGGCTCATCCGACTAACCATCCCAAGGCCTAGGTGCACAACAACAAAAAACAATATATATACATACATATATTGGGCCAATGCGACGGTGGGGGCGTCACTTTTTTTTTTTTTTTTCGGGGTGGCTTGGGGTTACCGACGCGAGCGACCCACCTGTTCCTTCGCGACGCCACTCTTGTTGAACGTTCGCGCTGTTCCTGTTTTTTTCGATCAGAATCCGCTACTTGGGATGGTAAGCTACGCTGCGTGAAGAAAAAACACTCCTGTGTTTTTTCGTCCGTGAGGTACAGAGTCATTCGTGGGAGTGGTGGAAACCCGGTAGTGGAAGTCGGGGTGGGCTAGTGTTAAGATGCGGCCTTGAAGGGCCGATAATTGCCTGATTCGATAGATAATTGGCCGTTTCATATGGTGATAGGTTGGGCGTTTTCTTTTCGGCAAAGTAAGGAAACGAAATATACGAAACCGAGGCATGAACCTCGGTCTTCAAAGATGCGATCCGGGGCTCTGGTGCAAAATATATTACGGCTAAGAAAGCGAGTACTCACCGAGGACCTGAGGACCTGCTTAATAGGCAGACCTGCAGGAGACACTCTGTGTCCCAGCCCCCATTACCTTAACTGTACCCTGGTCGATTGTGTGCAGCACCTCAATTGAGGACTCGTCAGTCGAAAGTGACTGATACTCTCGCATGTCCGCTTCGCTTCGCGATACTCCGACCACCAGTGGTATTTTGTATTTGGCACGCTTGTTTTTAGTCTCGTGCAACTTTTTTCTAGCGCAAAGCCGCCTTCTGTGTGTGGGAGAAGTATTCATTTTTCTTATTTTCTTCCAGGTTGTTTTGTTCTACACAAACGCGGTGGGTTCAATGTTTTTTTTTCAGGGATGGACATAAGACATTGTTTTAAAAATATCCCACCACACAGTCGAACCACCGTGGTAATATATGGCGACCTTCTTTTTCGCGACCGTCTTGGTGGGTATCGTGGCTCACCAAAACGAATAGAAAAATACCGGATGGCGGGGGGATGGAGAAATTATTTCCATCCGCACTGATTCAACACGTGCAATGTTAAAAGTAATTTCCAACTTCGAAGTATACACGTGTAGGGGGAGGGGGGCGGGGAAGGGGGAAGAGGTGGAGACGCCTGTTACGACAGCGGTCCCCATCCCTTTTTTTTGGCCAATTTTTTTTTTATTAAATGACGGGAGCGGGCTCCTAAACCAAATGTAACGTCATCCTTGTGTTTTTTATATATATATATATTTGATTTGCGAGTTGACGAAGGAAGAAATAGCTGGAGTCTTCCTCTCGCGATAGAAATGGGAGGCGAATAGCGTAGTGGGGGAGGGGTGTGGGGGGGTGGGTGGGGGGGGGGCATGCTTAGTAACCCCGGATCGGAGCTACCCCTAGGGAGAAAGATAAAAAGGAAAGTTCGAAGACATTAGAAGGGATGAGCAAAAAACAAAACAAAACTGTAATTCAAGGCAAATACTTACGTCTATGTCCGAGGGAGACGCTATCGATTGCACAGAGTGTACTCCCCCCCCCCCCGCCCTTTCCCCCCCGTCTTCCTCACCTCTCAGCCACCTTGCGCCACTGCTTATCCTTATCCCACCCTTTGGGGGGAGGGGAGTTCGACAGAGCCAGCGCGGAAGCGTGTCGCTCTCCTGCTGTGAGCGCCACAACCAAGCGCCTTCCTGCACCCGGAAACTCGACCCTAGTGGGTGCCACCTTAGGAGGCGAGCGGGCGAGACAAACGCTGTCAATCAAATAACAAACTCTTACGTATGTCTGGTGTTGATAGAGGAATGGGGGGGAAACCCACCACCGTTGCGTAATGAGGAGTTTTCCCCCCCCTTCTGACGAGTGAGTACCCGGGGATGGTATGTTTCCCCTTCTGAAGAAAACGGACGACAAGCCTTGACGGCGTGAAGGGAACGGGCGGGGCGTGCTTCTCCGCGTAGTGCTTCACAGGTATCGTTTGGGGGGGGGGGGGGGGGGGGAGGTGCTGCCAGCACGACGGAACAGTTGCATCGATGAAAACCTGTGTCGTTCCTATCGAATACGAAAAGCACACATGGTGTGGACCACGTCGGACTCACGATCGCAACCGCCTGCATCGGGGCACTGGGTTTTCCCGGTATTGGGAGAGAGTCGCTCGGCAGACGCAGTGACGCTAGACCAGGTAAAACGCACGTAACCGTAGAGCAGACCGTGGTTTGGTGCTTCCAGGGAGACCAAGGCGACAGAGTAGGAGGGGATCCCTCCAATTTCGATATTGAGCTTACTCCACTCGAGCGAATTGGCTCAATACGTCGCTCGTACACTCTACATGACATTTTTGCAGGTGCATCGAGACAAAACAAAACAAAAAATGGTGCTAAACATCACGCAACCGAACGTTATATACTGCAAAGTAGAGAGGTAGCTACTCCCGCGGGCGGCTCTATCCCTACGAAAAAGCGCCCCCCCCCCCCCCCCACTGTGGTCTTCGTCCGTCTGAGATATCACACAGCCACCTCCGCGCACTTTGATCAAGACCTCTCACCCGCGTATCCTTGATCTTGCCAAGCCCAAGCTGCCCCTCCCACCCTTTCCCCCATGCCAAGAGCTGCCCTTGCACGTTGGTGGCCAGGCTGTAAGACTTTCCGGCGGAAACCCTCGTGATGAGCTCCTTCCTGGGTTTGTAGTGAAGGTGTCGATGCAATTTATTAATATTAACAGTCAAAAGTGTTGGAATATGTCACGCGGGGGTTACATGGAGTTCGGAATATATGACAGGCAGGGGTTGTCCTGAGCGGCAACACCAAACTAGACGACAATATTTCCTTCGGCGGCGTGAATGGCCGATAAGGGTAATATTGCCGGTAGCGACAACACCGGAAGGGGCAGCTGAAGGCTTAGGTTTACGTATCCATTAGCCTCTGAGTGTATAAAGGTGGGCTGGCGGCGGGAAATGAACAATTCGACGAGGGGAAGAGATTACTCAGCACGAACCGGCAGCATGGGGCAGAGGAAAGCGTTCATTCATATTGACGCGCACGAGTTTCCGGTGGCAACAGCTTGGTTTCCGGTGCTGCTGGTCTGCGAATAAAACTAATGCCTTTGTGAAGCTTGAACCATACCTCGCACATATGCTTGTCCGGCATGCCAAGGCTGCGGTAACGTTCAAGTTGAGGCTCCTCTCTCGATTTCTCTCTACACCCCAAAAAAAAGAATGGAGATTGAGAAACTTGAACGTGGAAACCGAAACAACAACTAGATGGCCTAGCTATACATACAACAACTGCTGTCGGGTATATTAATAGTGAGTTAGTTGACCATCGGTCTCTCAGAAAAACTGTTTCTTCCAAAAACCGTCACTCCTAGAAGTGCGACCTCTAAAGTGCACCTCTAAAGTGCCACCTCTGAAGTGCCACCTCAGTAGTGCCGCCGTAAAAGTGTCACCTCTATCCTAGCACGCGTGTTTTAATAGATGCTCAAATTCGAACAGCATGCCAACTAACACCGTCGGCGCTGCACTGCATTTAACATTTGGTGTCATGATGCATCCAAAGAAGGACCCATTTCGATGAAGCTGTTCGTTCTCCTCACCTGTCGAAGGCGACCAAAGAGGGTGTCTTGACTTCGCCGACCTGAAAAGTCAGTTATTAGCAGTTGTTCGAGCAAACGTGAGAGGGGTCAAGGGGTTGTGGTCTGCGCATGCGAGTGTGCCAGGCTTATCGGCGAAGGCGACAAGGTCGGGAGGGAGACAAGGGGACAAGGGGATCGAAGAGCACAGGATTTTGTGGAATCTTTTTGACGAAACGATTAAAACGAGTGCGACGCACATAGCCGGCGAGGGCGACATGGACAAGGGGTCAATAGGATCGAATAACACCCACTCAGGTAGACTTTGCCGAAACGCTTATAATGAGTGTGACACGCTTAGCGGCGAAGGCAACATGGTCAGGGGGGCATTAGGACTGAAAACTCCGTTTTTAGACGGAAACCTCAGACTTAGCGCTCCTAACGAGTTTGAGGAGCTTGGCCACAAAGGCGATTCACGGCCGCCAGGGGGACGAAATACGCCAATTTACATGGAAAACCTCTGACTAAATGCTTGAAAAGAATGTGAAACTCTAAGCGGCAAAATTGACACAGTGAGGGGGACAAGGGGACTTAAAAACGCCGATTTATGATGGAAACCTCCAACGAAACGCTTGAAACGAACTTGACACGAATAGCGTCGAAGACGGTATAGTTGGAGAAGCGATAGGGTGAAAACTTCGGATTGATTTTGAAACCTCTAACCAAACGCTTGGAAGAAATGGACGGCGCTTAGCCGCGATAGTGACATAGTGACGAGGACAAGGGCATCGAAAAAAACGCCAAACGTTTAGCGGAAAACCTCTGACAAAATGCTTGGAATGAGGGTGACACCCTTAGCGGCGAGGGAGACATGGCCAATGGGACATGGGGATCGAAAAGTCCGATAAATGAATGGAAATCTCTGACGAAACACTTGCAGTGAATTGATATTGAATAGGAGCGATACGGCCTATCAAGGGGAGCAAGAGGTTGAAAAGCGCCGATATATTGTGGAACACTCTAACGAAACGCTTGGAATGAATGCTACACACCTAGCCGCAAAGTTGACATAGTGAGGGGAACAGGGGCGTCTAAAAACGCCCAAATCTTGTGGTACACCTCTGACAAAAATCCTTGTTATGAGCGTGATACGCTTGGCGGCGACGGCAAAATAGTCCGTGGGGAACTAAGACCAAAAGATGCCGATTTACGGCGGAAACTTCTCACGGAACGCTTGAAAATAAGTTGATGCACTCGGCGGCGACGAGAGCATGGCACGGAGACAAGGGGACCGAAAAGTACCCCATTACACAGGAAACTCTGACGACACGATTGGATTCACGAGGAAGCGGCGGACCAAATCAGTCGTTGATGTTCTTCTTGGCTTCCAGACGCGTAGAAACCAGACCCGCGAGCAACCACTTAGCTGGCACGACATTCTCCTTGGAGGAGGTTCTGCTCGGCGTGTTCTACGTCCACTCGCTATGCCAAGGTCGGCCTTCGAGCGTCAACATGATAGACATGTTGCGATAACACCAAGAGTCGAAAATGATCCCCCGGCCCTTGCTGCGGCGTGGGGTGCACCTCATTTTGATGACACTCCCCACGGTAAGGGTTGCAGTTGTTGGATTAACTAATAATGTATCTGTCCGATTGAGCTCCTCAGGTGAGGATCTGGCGGTTAGTCATTAGTCTAGTCATTTCACGAGTTTATTGTGTTTTATGACTAAGGCATAGAAGCTTGGTCGTTTTGTGCGAACGAATGCCTTCGAAGTCATGCAGTATGGGGTGATCGATATTGAGCTCCTCATGTGTGGAGCTCAGGGACTTTCTGCTGTAAACCCCCTCCGTCGGATGGCTCTATCTGAAACCTCAAATTTACATCAACGGGGAAAGTTGAACACGATTCCGCAGTAGTCCTGCCGCCGTCGCAGAATTCGAATAACAGTGAAAAGACAAACGCCGCGAACCCGGCTACACTGGGCATCTCTTCCGTTGAGGGGAGTCGGCAGCGCTCAGACACTCTTTGAGAAGAAAAAAGAGGTACTGTACTACAGTAGTACCTCCATCATAGCACTTGTCCATTACACTTCTTATTGTCGTATGGTGCGGAGAAATTGTGCGCTTGAACTCGCAGGTAAGCTTGTGGGTGAGGTGTAGAGCCCCGTCAGTCGGTTAAAAATATTTTGGCGAATAAAGGGTACTGTATCCCGATCTGTGCCCTGTCCGTCAATAATACCTTGTTGCCGAAAGGAGGTACTGTACCCCAGACAGAGCCGTGTCCGTCAGCAATACCTTGTTGCCGAAAGAATGCACTGTATTCCCCTATTAGAACCCTGTTAGTCACAAATATTTTGGACGAAGAGAGGTACTGTACCCCAATCAGAGCCGTGTCCGTCAATAATACCTTGTTGCCGAAAAGAGGTACTGTACCCCAGACAGAGCCGTGTCCGTCAGCAATACCTTGTTGCCGAAAGAATGCACTGTATACCCCTATCAGAACCCTGTTAGTCACAAATATTTTGGACGAAGAGAGGTGCTGTACCCCAATCAGAGCCGTGTCCGTCAGCAATACCTTGTTGCCGAAAGAATGCACTGTACACCCCTACCAGAAATAATTTGGACGAAAAGAGGTACGTACTGCACGCCTATATCGTCACACGCGCCTTCCCCTCGGTGACAGTAGGCGATGCATGGAGACATACTGCCAGGGTTAAACAAAGACGAAAACCGTCCGAATCATGGGGGACCCACGTAGGCTTCGGCCCAACCTGAGCGAAAAGGAATACATTTTTTCCCCACGGGTTTACAAGGGCAACCGGCGCATATCGATGAGCGGGGAAGATGTTGTGGGTCACTCCAAGTGCAACCCTTTTTTTGGACGACCTAGCCGCGTGGGGAGGGTATACTAACGTCAAGCAGTAAAAACCGACCAACGACCAACCCTAACTGTGTTACGCACAAGTTATTTCAGAAAGCGCTAACCCACAGCCGACGCATGCGACGACGTAGGGGTATTGATAACACCTTTTGAAAAGAAGAAAAAAATGGGATCTTAATAGAGTGTTTGCGAAAATACGTTTCTAAAAATTTACTTGCCTTCCGCTAAAAAAAGTAAATTGCCTTCCCACCGAGTTTTTGGTGTGTTTGCGCTAGCGGTAAACAAAATCCTGCAGGCGACGCCTCCGAAATTTAAAAGGGAAACGGGGATGTGCGCGATTGTAATATACGTACGAGTACATACAGCAGCAGCAGCAGTGCGAGTACTCGTAGTATTATACGATATACGAGTACTCGCTGTACGTACTCCAGTCTCGAGCCTCTCGTTCCAGGTGCAGCATACCAGGTACACAGTATAATACATGCAAGCACCCAACAGACTACAAATCAGAGGTATGGGGGTCTGTCTATACGTACAGCAGCAGCAGTACGAGTTACTGGTGTATAGTACTATACGATACGAGTACTCGTTGTACGTACTCCAGTCTCGAGCCTCTCGTTTCAGGTGCAGCAGTACCTGGAACACGGTACATGCAAGCACCCAACAGACTACAAATCAATGGTATGGCGGTCTGTCTCGCGCGTAAAAACTCCTTGTGAGCAGGGACTACCTCATTACACGTGCTACAAGCAGAGCAACGCCTTCCTCATGCGACGGAAGGGAAGGCGAAGCGCAGTTTCCCCATGGAACGTGGACCTGTTATTGCGAAGCACCACCCTGCGAAGAATCCGCAGTGCACGCAGCGGTTTAGTGCAGAGGAGTTTCCGCTCCTCTGCCCTAAACCAAAAAGTCATGCCACGCCTCAGTCGCGGTGATGTTGGAGAAGCGCGGTGGCTGCTGTCGCACAGATGGACCGATACGAGTCCTATCTTGCCAGATGCGGCACACGATAGCCGCAATCAAGGCGCGTGGTGTCGCTCTCTGCGTTGAGGCTCCTCTCCGCGTGCGTTCGACTCCGCCAGCTGCGAGAAGTTCACCACAGCTTGCAGCAAGCGCTGAACCCTTGGTCACGGACGCAGAGGGCAGCAACAGACGGTTCATCACCGGCCTGATGCATATCTCTGATGTTACGCCTGCGCGTCGTGCTCAGGGTACTACCCTCTCCATCCTCCGTGCGTTCGCTGCTTGTGCTGCTGCTGTGCAAACAGCGGTGCTTGTCCTGTTTGTCCCGTGGTTGGGGCACTATTAGGCCCTTGCAGAGGTGTTCTGCCTCGGACAAATGCTCGGTGCGTTGTAGGCCAATAAAACAGAGAGACAAAATTTACCGCAACTTTTGATCAAAACCTACCTTCGATGAAGTACATTTTGCCTTTTTTTCAGAAATTTACCGCAAATCTTACCTTCGGGACAATTTTTGAACAAGTAAATTTCTAAAAACGTACTTTCGCAAACACACAAATGGTTAGGCTTTTAAACCCCAAAATTTGTCGAAAATGAAGAAAAAAATCGCAGTGTTTTTTTTTTCGCATGCTTACTTCACGTAGGCCATGGGATTCATACTTAGTTTTTTTTTTGTAAAACCAGGTTTTGGATGAGACGTGCACGGCGACTCGAGCCTGGAGCTCCAGAAAACATGTCGGCGCACCTGTACCGCCGCGTGTGTCTACTGATGATAGTTTAATTTTGCATCCAACACGGTGATCGCCCAACGAGGCGGCCAGTACGGTGTCCGTTTTCCCTTTAGCCCCCCCCCCTCCCTCCCCCCACCTCCTGCGTCAAATCACCTTTCGCCCCAATCCGAGCTGTCCGCAGAACCCGTACCCCCAGGCGAAGGCAACACTTTCGGCGCCCCACGGGTTCGCCAGGGTTATCGGCACGTCTCGGTGGGCAAGCAAGATGCTGTGGGCCGCCCCAAGCGCCACCCCCTGGACAACACAACCGCGGAAACCCGGCGGCCACGACTTCAGACGGACTGGCTCGTGTCGGCACCTGTTGTCGCCGGTGCCGAGGCGACCGTGCGCTCTATCGGGTTTGGTTGGTAGCGGCGACCAGCGTAGGATAGATAGGGCGAGAGTGAGGGTGGGCTTAGGCTTAGGGGTTAGGGGTTAGGGAATCTTGGTGGCAGCGGTGCCATGCAGAGAAAGGGGGACGGTGGGGACGGTGCTGGCCAGTATTGATGGTAGCGGCGCCAAGCCTAAAGTGGAATAGGGTTAGGGTGGAGGTGGTGACCAAGGCCACGGGAGGGGAGCCATCCCACTGTTTCTGGTAATGTTACAGCTGAGCTCCCACAAGTGTGACACGGTTAAGGTTGGGGACCGGCGCCTGCAAACGCCGGTCGGGTTGCGCGCACGAACGAACGTCTCTTCTTCGAAAGGCGTGTTTTCGGGCGAAGAAAAAAAAACTTGAGCTCTTGTCGTGTTAGGAGCTCAGAAAGTTCTTAGAACCTTCTGCGGCTGCTGTATCCCTACCGTGGGATGGCTCACTCTTGTTTCGCAGTATGAACAGCATACCCTCGTGTATACCTGGTAGGTCTCATGGGGGCTTGGTTGCCGGGTTGCACGTTCAGGTTGCTGAAAGAAAAGGGGGTTTGGTGGGTCAGGTTGTAGATCTCGTCAGATGACTTCAGAAAGACAAGAGGGTCTACCTCTGCCACAGCGTGCGGCGAATGGTGGTGGCTGAGGCGAGCATGGGATCAAAGAACGAGGGCGACAACAAACATTCGTTTATAATGTTAGAGCTTCACTCGTTTTGTTTTTTTAAAACGTTTTTTGGACAAAACTCTTTGCAACAATGTGGCGGTATACTCGCATTAGCAAGCCGATTCAAACGCGCTCTAGCGTTCGGTGGTAGCGACGACAAAACAGGGAAAAATACTGGTCGCCGCTGGTGCTAGCGGAATCAACCACAGAACGGGCGGGAGTGGAGAGAGTGGCCGATGTTGGAAGTAGCCAAAGCCAACAAAGCAAATAATGAGAGGTGGAGGGGGTCGACGTTACCGTGGTAGCGGCGCCAAACATCTAAAAGGGCGAGGGGGGGTGAGGTGATCATTAATCCTGTTCGAAGTGCAGGCGCGTGTTTCGATAGAGGCTGCGCATTTTTTGGTTGAAAACATTTTCTGAATTGTGACGGGCGCTCCTTACCCCCGAATCGTCGGAATCTGACATTTCTTGATGTGTAATATAAGCCTTTAAGATACGTGGGTCGGCCGTCTGGTTGATTTTCGAGTTCACCCGAAATAATATGTTGGGCAACGAATAGAAGTCATCAAGCCACATCCCTCAGGAAAACAAAATGGAGCATCTACATACCGTAGCATGTCCCTGCAAGGCACATTGTTGGGGGAAAAACTACTTGAAATTAGTGCGGAATAGCTCTTTCGTAAAATGAACATAGAGGGAGGCGGGTTAGGGCAACGAAGGTTCTAGGCTATCACCTCAAACGTTGTATGGCGGCCGATCCTTCCAATTTCGCTAAAACGTTTTACTCTATTTCTTCTGTGGTATCCTAGACTCGCACACTCCGTGTGGTTGACGTGTTCCAACGAGAAGAAGGAAGTGTGTTGGTCAAAATTGCTTCAGAAGGTAAAGAGAGCGTTGTTGTATACGTAGTTTGGTTCTGTTCTCGACAACCACGGCGGAGCACGCCCCTGCGACACATGGACAAAGCTTCCGGGAGCATTGTGGGAGTCGGAGTATTGGCACACGTTGCGGCAGAGGAGTGAGCACCATCTTTTTTTTGTTTCTGAGCGTCCTCAGTTGAGGATCTCGATACCATTCTTGAGTCCCAACACTGATTTTGGAGAAGGACAACAAAACACGATGAAAATATCTCATTTCGTAGGTATAAAAGAAACAAAATAGCAAAATGCAAACAAAAACATCCCCGCAACGCTGGGGTGAAACAGCCCTGAAATCGAGGAAATAGTCCAAAAAAGCGCTTCCTGCCTCTAACGTAGCTGGCCCTCTAGTAACAAACGGCACTCACTATTTTCACTATTATGCATAGCCTGATTCAGGTGGTTTTCGAATTGTGTGGTCAATACTTTTGCATCACCCCTCGCTCGAAGACGGGGGGTGGGGGTGGCGTACTTATTTGTTGCTGCCATCCTGAGAAAATCTAGCATTGCATTGACTACGCGCCCCTTTTTAGATGGAGCGCCGTTTCCTACTCTATTACTTCCAACATTTCGGTAACCATTTCGCTTTGCCCATATATTGCACAAATACATCTGCTTATCTTATGTCCTTTCTTGTTGTGCGCTTTGTGGCCACCGTCCATCTCCTGGCACGGAGGGAAAAACGCGTGCGGAACAGGGTCTTACCAAACGGCACTCACCCCCTTCCCCATGCGTGAACCGATTGAGGTGGGGAAACCGCCATCGAATGAGCCGCACCAGCCGCCACGAAAGCTACCGGTTCCGGGCCCAGGCCTTCAACTCGACAAGGCTCCCATCGATTCGCGTAGTCTCCATGACCGAGACGTCCGTCCTGTCCCCGGCCCCAACTGTACACCTTTCAATCAGAAACACATATTAATAGCATCGACGCCGACGCGGCGGCATATATCAATGCTCCCCGCTTTGTTCCCTTGGTGCTCTTCATTTGTTCTAAAGACTCGTTTTTTTATTAGTTTTTTTTGTATTTTATCGTGATGATATGCAACCCTCATAGTCTCTTTCATCGGGCCGAGCGCATGGAATAACGCGTCAACAAAAACGATGTACAATAGGCAGTCAGTTTCACTCACTCAATGTAGATAAATCTCTCGGATCAGACAGTTCAATCTTTTAGAGCACGCCCGCCTTTTTGGAAAATGGCCTTTGTTTTGGATTTATGTTCACTGATTGTTTTTAGTTTTGAAAGGGTCAGTAGAGCCACTCTTTTTTCTACCAACCCCCCCCCGCCCCTCCCCCCCCCCCAATATACAGGGAGGAACGGGATGCGTTAGACGAAGATATGAGGAAATTAGACGCATGTGACATGGCAGATTTTGTAGTGGAGATTAGCGAGAAAACGATCGCTATCCTAGGAGATGGATGGTGACCGCAGACGGCGAAGCAGGACGGGGATAGGATACTCAAACAGTTTCTATGTAATATATGGAAGAAGCGCACTGAGCGCCTAAATGTTGGAGGTGCCTCTATTAGGAGTAGGAACGGTGCTCCGTCTCGAAAGGGATGTATGGTCAATGGTCAAAAGACAAAGGCAAGCAACCAATGAGTACGCCCCCCCCCCCCCCCCCCCCCTGCCCGCCCCCTTGACTTCGGTAGCCCACCTTGCCGCCCAATGTGACGCAGAGGGCATGTGCAGCGCCCACCACCACGCTTCTAACCGGCGTCCCTCGAAGCGAGGGAATAACGCACGGTGTCTTTCGTACGTCCACGTCCTGACCCAGGCCAAGCTGGCCGCTTCTTCCCGTGCCCCACGAGAGCAAGCGCCCCTGTATCCGACAAAACGTTGGCTATGGAGCTCAAGCAAGATCGTAAATGGCGAATACGAAGATCAGAGAAAGTCGCCCAGAGTACACGGGGAGGTCAGGCAAAAATACGAAATTAAAAATACGGGGAACACGTGTTCCGGAGGTATCCGTCCCGTGTTGCACTGGAGAGGAAAAATAATCCGTGACATGTATCACGATGGCGGAGGCTGTGTTCTGACATTGTACACGTTCAGAAATTTATCTTGGGGGCCGTAGGAAATCAATAGACGTCGAGGGCGGTGGCTTGGCTGTGTTCTGACATTGTACACGTTCAGAAATTTATCTTGGGGGCCGTAGGAAATCAATAGGCGTCGAGGGCGGTGGCTTGGCACTTTTGGGTACTGGGTGAGCGCGACCAAGATTCTCCAACGCGAGGACAACCCCTTCCTCTTGGGCATCGAAGTAAATAATTGATTATTAACCGTTTGGGGCTACCGGCGTTTTGCTAGGTACGGTGGGTGCGACCTCTATTTCCTAAGGTGGGAAAAGCAATCGTGTCCTAGACAAAAAACGCCTCGAGCTGATCTGTCACCATGTCCGGAAGCATAGGCATACCCTTGCTGGATGCGCTACTGGAGGGCGTACATGCTTTTCACATCCTGGTGGGTCCCCCCCCCCACAAAAAAACGTTCTTACCTCAAAACGCCTGTGCAGCGTACGCTCCTCCTCGAGGACGTGCTCCCATAGCTTTGACAGCGGCTTGCTCGACGGACACTGCTCCAGTAGCGTTTTCACGGACTGCTCTCGTTATTGAGGCACAAGTTTTGGGGTACAGAACGCACTTTTCTAGTTAGGCTTGGATGCGACATTTCAGGCGGAGGATAATGCCTCCGCCACACATACTTTGTACATCATTTTCGCATGTCTTCCCGTTTCACGGACTGCGCGTACTGTTTAGGGCACAAGGTTTGCGCACGGAACATGTTTTCGTTAGGTGTACAATCAGCGTCCCAAGCGGAGGATAGCGACTTCACTGCACATATCCGGACGTTCTTTTACACTTCTAGCATTTTCACGTACTGCCTCATCGTCACGGCACAGGGTTTTCACACAAAGACACGCCTCCACATTTTGTGCGAACTGGGCATGCTTTCTTTTTATCACTATTAGAAAAACGTTCATTCCTGGCGGAGAGTAAAGACGCCACCACATATACGTTTGTTTTCCATTTTTCGATTTTTTTTTCTGAGCATTCACAAAGCTACCGATACACGATATACTTTAGGGAGTTTTCTCGCGTGCAGATACGTTTTTCAACCCTTTATATGTTTTCATGATTTTTTCGCCGCCAAGTTCCTTGTCGATCGTGTGGAATGTGGTTTAGCAGCTCCAAAGGCGGGTCTTTAGAACTCATCCGAGGTTTTCGGGGGCAAAACGACTTGGAATTAGTGTTCGGTCATCTTCTCTGTGGCAAACATACCCACCGCCTTCATCCATAGAAATCCCTCCACCGCCCGTGCGGCATCGTCTCCGTTAGCCTCCCTCGTCACGGAGAAGGTGCCCCCCGCCGCCGCCTGGGCTACCCGGTAGTCCTTTCCCACCTTCAGCTGGCCGGAAGGGTGGACCTGAATTGCGTGCGTATCCATAGACAGGGTGTTTCCCCGCGACAGCACCAGGTTGGTATATGGTCTTAACCGGAGGACTTCCACTCCCCGGTTGAACGTTCAGGGGGTTGGGTCCCTTCGAAGCCATATTATGACAGCATTAGTAGTGTTCGTTCACCATCCGACGAACGCGCAACGTGAGGTTCGTCGTCGATCGCTCACAAGTAGTCCCAGAAAGTAGATATCGGTGGTGTACACAAAAGGCGCGCCAGCCAAAGGCTACGGTGCTAGGGGAGATGTTACGACGGTGTTATGATGATGTTATGATGATGTTATGATGATGTTATGATGATGTTATGATGATGCTATGATGATGTTATGGTGATGTTATGATGATGTTATAATCATGTTATGATGATGCTTTGATGATGTTATGATGCTGTTATTGTGATGTTATGATGTTATGATGATGTTATGATGATGTTATGATGATGTTATGATGATGTTATGATGATGTTATGATGATGTTATGATTATGTTATGGTGATGCTATGATGATGTTATGATGATGTTATGATGATGTTATGATGATGTTATGATGATGTTATGATAATGTTATGATGATGTTATGATTATGTTATGGTGATGCTATGATGATGTTATGATGATGTTATGATATCCCCTCTTTCTCACCGCCGGGTTTGTATCACTCGTCCGAGTGACTCTGTACATCTGTAT
Organism: Undaria pinnatifida; assembly: GCA_012845835.1. Classification (NCBI taxonomy): domain Eukaryota; class Phaeophyceae; order Laminariales; family Alariaceae; genus Undaria; species Undaria pinnatifida. The sequence goes on from JABAKD010000011.1 coordinate 8,796,752, forward strand.
ACCTCAATGAAAAAAATAGCTTCAGATAGTATTAAGGTATACTTCTTTTTGGTCAAAATGTTTTCTGACCAACGGGGCTCTTTAACACCAAAAATCGTCAGAAAAATATCGCCCATTTTCTTTTTTTGCATGTTTTGATTCTCATTTCATACCTAGGCCATGGGATCGTTCATCCGGTACGAAGCAGTTTTGTTTTGTTTTTCTCCAAAACAAAATCAGTTTTTGGGTTAAGAAGGGCATTTCTTAAGATGTCTCGAGCTCCCAAAGTGAGGAACCTCATAAAAGATCTGGTGCCCCTCTATCGTAGCACGTGTCTTCCGGCGAGGTTTTGGCGCAGCTTAGCCAGCCATTCCAGATGGCGGTCTTGTACCGCGAAAAAACAAAGGCGCGAAATATTAAGGCTGTCAAGGAACAGGGGGGTCACTCGCGCGAATGAGCCCGATCGACTTAAAAAAAAAAAACCCGAAAAAAGACCGTCCTTGCAGGAAGCCTTGGTCGCCAACGATGGTGTTTCGAACGTTTCGGACGGCGTGTTTCCCACAGCATTTCACTCGCCTGCTTTGGGAGTCTCTGGACCACCCGAGGCACTGGATGGTTTATGTATGCGCTGATCGTGCCGATCTGCCAGCACAGCCCCTCCCCCACCGAGAACACCAGACCGTCGTCGAAGACGAATAATGTGTGGCGCTTGCCAGCAGCAATGTCAACACATCGTCGCTCCTGAGGTAAGTTATTGCGCGCGTGCGGGGGCAAGGGATGAGTTGCCAGGGAGGTCTAACTAAAGGGTTTACTTCTCGCTGGTCATCTTATACGGAGCGATGACTCGAGCACGAGAGGTTGCTTGCGTTACGCCGAAATGGCACAACGCTGAATCTGAAATTCGAAGAGAGTGGACATCAACAGGGCGGGCCTCTTCTTTCAGGAGATAGTCATCCTCGGTCATGTACTTTTCGCCTTTCGACAATGTGTCGCGTGAGCTTCAGCGTCGAATATACCCAGAAAGAGGAAGAAACCAAAAATAAACGAAACAAATAATCGTTTCACGCTCTTGTAGAATATCCACGCGATGATCCAGGCTATCCTAGTAGAGGCCGTCTCCATCGTCTTCCTTCTCCTGCTATCGCAGAATACTGCTTTGCTTATCACGCGTGGGGCCTGTTTAGCCCTCTCTCCGTTCGTGGACCTTTGTTAAACACGTCTTCCTTATTCCGCGAAAATACCGCTCACGAATTTTAAGTGATTCGTCCTCTAGATGCGGGTGCACGGTTCTGAAGGGATTATAACCGTTCCGACTTGCGTTGCTTGTTTTGTTCGCGAAATTTATCGGCGTCAAGCCGTCTTCCATAAAATCTTGTCAAATCACCTTCTCTTACTGTGTGTCATCGATGTTTACGGCATAATCAGACCTGACCACAGTGCGCGAATATCCCTCACCCGCGCGGCGCATGCAATCGAGACCCAGCGGGGGGGATTGTTAGAGTGTTGATTTGTGTTTTTTTTTCGTCTGAAAAATCGGGCATGTTCGTTAGTATTGCGACTTTCTTTCTAAAGTAGTGTTGGAGACAAACAAAGCCGGGGAGGGGGGGGGGGGGGAGGGGGGGGTCACACAAAGCGATTATCGTGAAATCATTGACCTTCGCACCTGCAAGCATAGTTTATCGGTAGCAGGCTCATACGTGCACAACTCAAAGCATACTTTTGTTTTATGCTCAACTCCAGACCGCGTTACTATTACACTTCGAAGTAATTACGCAACTTACCACGGCTTACTACTTTCAGACAGCCCAAGTCCCCTTATTTTGTTTCATCAACAGCTCCAAGTGTCTGTCTTTTCTCACTCACAACTCAAAAAGGTCCTACCACCACACACCCCAACTCAAAACGCCTACCAGGTATTTTTGTTTCCCTACACAACTCTTACTGTATGTTGCTTTTTTACCTTGAAGTAGGGATGGAGAGATTTTGGTGTGACCTCGAAGCCGTCGCGTCCGGTTCCTATCCTGAACTCCCCACCCCAACCCCACCCCAAGGGTTCCAGTGTTCCCTCGGGAGGCACCGTTCTGCGATAGACTGCCTTCGGATGACGGATCTTCCGACCAAACCTATCCACTCTACATGCCAGGTCCCCGCAATCCGGGCCATCTGACTCTTCTTCTGTTTGTGCAGGCATACCAGTAGCGCTCGGGGTGGAGAGGACATCGCATCTAGGCGGTGTGTTGGTGGTGTTCTTGTGTTTACTCCCGCTACCGGATGGAGAGGGCTCCGACTTGACCGGTTGGCGTCGCTGTTGATGCTGTTGCTGCTGCTGCTGCTGCTGCTGCTGGCGCTTTTGCTGCTTCTGCTGCGGTTGCTGCTGCTGCTCCTGCTGCTGCGGCTGCTTCTGCTCCTGCTGCTGGTGCTGCTTCTGCTGTTGGTGCTGGTTCTGCTGCTTCTGCTTCTGCTGCTGCTGCTGCTTCTGCTGCTGCTGCCTCTGCTGCTGCTGGTGCTGCGGCTTTTGTTGCTGCTGTTCCTGCTGCCGCTGTTGATCTCGTCGGTGGCTGTCGTACTGCTGTTGAGAAGGCCATCGTGTAGGGAAGAGGGCGTCGTGGGTAATGACGGCATCCACCGCACCCTCCGCGGTCAGCTTCCAGAATTGGACTTGGTCGACGGGTGGGCGCTCGCTTCGCAGATCCCACTGACGAAGCGCAGCGGCCGCCAATATTTTTGCGTTCCTGCCCGTATCATAGTGACAAGAGTAAGGTAACAAAGGAGGGACTTAACTGTTTTGATCATTTTAGGAGACGGCATTGACGTTGGTAGCAAGTGCGGGTGGTGGCTTCATTCACTGAGAGCACTGTGGGCAGGTGCAGGCTGCAAACATTGATCGAAAAAAAGTGTCAACGACGAAGATCAAAGTGTCCCCCACCAGTTACCTGGTATGCTACACAACTGCGATGAAAGTGAATGTAAAAACCGTATGGTATTAGTATTATACTAGTGGTACTCCCGAAATATACCAGTTGCCGGCCGGTATGTCGGACAAAAACGAGTTGGTGCTGTATCTTCTGTATTAAGTACTAAAAGAACAAAATAATAACAGGGCAGTACGACAATGCCGCCGTACGTACGGTAGTAAAGGGATCATCCTCTGTATGTAAGTGTTGCCAAACAAAAATGATAGCACGGCAGCAGTACGGCAGTGCAGCAGTAGTACGTACGGTAGTAAAGGTATCATCCTCTGCATGTAAGTTTTGCAAAACAAAAATGATAACACGGCAGCAGTACGAAGTTTGCCAGTTGCCGGCCGGAATGGCGGAAAAAAAAAAATTGGTGCTGTATCCTACTGCAGTACGTACGGTAGTGAAGGACAGAGGAGTGCAGCAGTGGCGACGGTGGTACTCTTAAGCACGAGTGGGAGGCCAATATTTTATAAACAAAAATAGAGGTTAATTCCCACAGGATGAAAAAAGACTCCAACGTACGGAACGGCCCCCCCACCCACCACGGACGACGCAGTGCCACCACGGACGACGCAGTGCACCCTCCACCCACCCACCGACCAAACCTTTACCTCATACAGCAGTACAGCAGTGCAGCAGTACGTACAGCAGCGCAGCAGTACGTACGGCAGTGCAGCAGTACGTACAGCAGTGCACCTGCACCCAAGAAAAAAAAAACCGGTGCTGTATCATCCTCAGAGCTCTCTATGTAAGTACTAAGAAAACCAAAAAAATAACAGGCAACCCACCCACCACGGACGACGCAGTCAGTGCATCCTCCACCCACCCACCGACCAAACCTTTACTACACACAGCAGAACAGCAGTGCAGCAGTACGTACAGCAGCACACCTGGCACGCGGGGAGCAGTTAGTTGGTTGGTTCATGAGGAGCGATGGTACCCTTCTTACTGCTGTACTCCTTTTATACGGCAGACCTTGTATGAAACAGGAAACAAAAAGTGCAGCAGTACGTTCAGCAGTACACCTGGTACGCGAGGAGTAGTTAGTTGGTTGGTGCTTACACCTGACAGGCGAGCAGCAGCCGATTCGTTGGTTACAATGCTCTCGGGCTGGGCGGGATTTGCAATTGTTTACTATTCCCCGCCACGCCGGGGGCCAAGCGAGCCGTCCCCGGGAGGGCGATTTCCACGCTCCCCCCTCGCAGAGGTGGGGCACAGACGCCCGTTCTTTCGCCGGCATGTCGTAGTGCTGCTGTGCGGATGGGACGTGGCGGCACCGCGAGGCCGCCTAAGGCCGAGTGGAGCTCGGGAGTCGCCGCTTTTGTGGGGGGGGTGTTTTATCCAAGATATTTCAAAGGTCCAAAAGAACGTCACGACCACCTTAGCGTATTATATAATAAGGATTTATATCCAACCGGCTCATTATTTTCCGTACAGGGTGGTGCGAAATAGCTGCGCTCAGGTGGGCGTCGCTTATCACATTCACACGGGGGTAACACTGTAGGCCAACACGACATTGCTGGCATCGATACAGCAGTACGGCAGCATCGCTTCGTTGTACCCCAGCATGTACGTCGAGTCGTCGCCGAAAATTCTGTGTAACGTGAAGGAAGCATCAATTGAAAACGCTGCTATGGGAAAGTGTACAGCAGAGTACTGCTGTAGTACTCGTATCATGAGTACACTCCTCACATCGACCAGAAAGCGAAAGACCCGATTATGAAAGAATGCTTGGCTTTGTGACTACAGTAGTACGTATCGCCGCCATAACAATTCCGAAAACACTCGGACTAAGGCACATCCATGCAGCCAACAATGTACTCGTAGCCCAACACGATATGACTGCATCGGTACAGCAGTAGGAGGGCATCGCTTCATCGTATATACGCATGTACGTAGAGATGCTGCGGAAATTCAAGTGGTATTATGCATGAAGGGGGAGCACGTCGGATATTTGCTGTGTAGATGTAGTCTAGTCCAATCATTTAGTATTAATAGCGTAGTCTATGCTTATAGCAGCATGTATCCGGTACTCTGTAGACTATACTTGCACCATACCTACTCCGTACTCCCATCAGCGAAAACATCTAAACAAATTAAGATACACGGGACACGAGAGATTATTTTACGGCGCCGTGGTTAGGTGTTCTCGCCGCAACCAGCGCGGGTATTTGTGCCCCTGCAACACCAGCGGTATCGTATACGAGTACCTGTGCGACATATACCACAGGTACCGGTACTGGTATGTTACCCGTACGAGTAATAACTTGCTGTCGAAATAAGGTGTACAACATACAGTATCTTGCCTTTTTCGGTTGGTCGTGTAGGATAACCTAATGAACTCGTACTATGCTTCGTACTGTACCTGGTATTATGTTCATACTGCTCATACAGCGGATATATGACGTCACCAATATGTACCAGGTATGTCGGATTAATACGACGATCGTAGCGATTTTGTGTGTCTAAGCAGCAGCACCTATACAACGAAGGATACCATGTGTCCGACAACAACCAAAGTGGACAGTACTCGTATGGTGCATACCAGGTACCGGTATCCAAGATACCTGTACTCGTAGCATAGCGCTTGCCTGTACTCGTACGAATAGATTCTTGCCTTTTCGGTTGGTCGGATATGAAGCGGAATCCGGTCGTCTCCTGCAGCCCCCGCACGGCAAGATGGAACGGCTTCGCCTTCAATAGCAGACGGACACCGCGGGACGGCACGCCTTCACCGCCCTGTCTTGCTCGATCAGCGGCGGTCTTGACGAGCGACTGAAAGTCAAAGTGATACCCACCACCTACTACGCCTGCACCCAGGTACGCCGACCCTGGAGAGCTCGTCGGATATCCACCACCTGCCTTTGTCGACGCTTTGAGGTCTCGGTTGCAAGACGCTCGTAGCAGGATCGACGTCATCTCCCTCTGCTGCTGAGACCCCTCCCTGCGCGTCGCAGCGTTCGGCGTCTTGGACCTTGGGGCTATCCTGACCTCAACCCAGGATACTGGATCCAGCAGCAACACAGACACTAATTATACGACTTACATGGCATCTTAGATCATACCCAGGAGTACCTTATAATTGTACTCGTACGATTCCTTGTCATACCCTCTGGTACAGTTTAACTTGTACCTTATACCTTGTACCTTGTACCTTGTATCTCGTACCGTATTCTGGCAGTAAATGCGGCGAAATTTATATCGGTTGAGAAGGTCAGTTTCACTTTGTTTAGTTTACCTGTTTACCTGATACGAGTTTATGTGTTGTTACGTGCTCATGTCGTCCAGCTAGGATCCGGGATCGAGAGTGAGGACCAAGGGCCAATCAACCATCATTGGTCATCGATCAACGGCACACCTGCTCTACTGCTGTGGATACTGGTGGTGCATAGTGGCCCCGTGCACCTGGTGGTACTGCCGAGTGTTGTGTGCCACAGCAGGATACTTTTACCAATGAGCGGGTTTCGAGCCAGGTCTGTGACCCAATCACAGATACTCTGCGGCCTTGAGTCCCCGCCGGCTTTGGGTCGCACATTCATGGCATTCGAGTGGCCAGCTGGTGCGAGACGAGAGGCGCGAGACACCAGGGCAGCACGTTGGTAACTGCCGGAGCACGAAAAACGGACACACAAACCGAGAAATCATTGTGAAGCTGCACTGACCGATATCGCCCCCCGGCGCCGTCCTGTTGACCCTCCGTGCCTGGGGTAAATAACAAACCTCCCCGCGAAGTCACCGTCACCACGTCTCACGCTTTTCACGGGGCACGTACAGCATGCACGCACGATCAGTGTGTCCCGCAGCCTGCAAAACAAGACCAAAACAACTTCCAGCTTGCGTTCATCGAACTCCCATAAATGATGGCGTTTTTTTGTTTCTGTAGACTAGACTACGCACATACATACAAAACATTTTGAAAAAAGTGACAGGATTAGAAAAACCCACCAGTATAGTCTAGTCTATACGTACGTTAACATCAGGTACATTGCCCATTCTAAGAGACCCTCGTTGTGCGTTCGACATTATTGCGATAAGCCCCTTACATACCAACGTCGCTCCTTACCAGATTGGCCCCAGGTTCCATAAAGTAGGCTCGACGGTCTCCAGGGAACAAAACCTAACGCCTTTTTACCAATAGAAAGGGCCGATACGACGGCGTTCGGAATAGGAGACAGAAAGAAAGAGACGTCGGTTGCCTTGGTGGCTGAAGACTGGAGTTATTTATCACGAGCGGTAATGCAGGATGCATCAGCCCATTTGAAGCATTGGCCCATATGAAGGGAACTGAGGAGTCCCATATCGAACCCTAACGTCACTGCCCATCCATATTTTGTCTGTATACGTGTGCGTATGTATATGCATGTGTATGGTGAGCAAACTCCCGAGTTAGGTGCGCAGAAAATTGAGGTCCCTTATATTCTACGTGTACACCGTTTTTTCCCGCATCGCCGAGTTCCTTGACGTTTGTCCTTGTCGCGGGGTTCCTTGAGATGGGGTTATAATATCTTACCGCGTACTGCTGGTAGTTGTACACTGAACTGGCAGTCTCTCTCACGAATGCGCGAGGTGTATTGGAGGCTTGGTATTAATTGTTTTCCCTTCCGTGCCTGGTGCAATCTTCAGAAGAGTCGAGCGTATCATCTATCCAGAAGAGGACCAATATCCCCGCGGCTATATATAGGGGGCCAATACCGCCTCAACCCCGGAAGTGAGGGGGGGTGGGGTGGGGGGCATAATGCCTCAACGAGGGTGCACCGCAAGAAGCGTGGGCAGCAGTCCGCAGAGAGGGGACACCAAAAATGCACTATATGCTACAGTATACGTGTAGCACCCAGTCCTCAAAGACACCGCACACCAACACAACTGAGACAAAACCGGTAGAACTAAAAATCGCTTCCATTCGTGAAATTCGAAGAATTTATCGACGGTGTGGTGCGGTCAACGCTGGAGCCCACTCCCACAGCCTTGAGATTCGGAAGGCGAAACTGCGACTGAAACAACATACGTGCGTGCCGGTTTACAGAGCGAATGAAATGCAAATAAGTCCGAGCTTATTGGCACGAAGAAAAAGGACGCAAACCCTATACAATAAAAGTATAGCGGCACAATACCTATGAACGACAAACGCTAAACGCCATATAGTCTACACGATGTGAGAACACCGTGACACATGCGCGGGCGGTGTCGCTTTTGCGTCTACTCTCTGGTTGAAATGATCTCTGTGGTCACAAGAATATGGTGACGCGATGCACACTTTTCTCAAGACACAACGTCCTCGTAAAGGAGCACGATGTGGTACTGCCAACCTCAACCTTCGGCCACCGAACAAATCGTGGGGCACTCTCTAGAACAAGCGGGGGGACGGGGTCTTGACGGCTCGTCAATTTGGGGCTCCCACGTTGTAGAGGTCCGTGAGCTATGCTACATTTGGGGTAGTACGGCAAGGCTGGTACGTATACAGTGCAGCTCTTGGTGTGACATAGTCAACACTGTGCTGGAAAAACAAACACTAACAATACAACCAGGCCTAACGTTCGTTCTCACAGAAAAACGAAAGGGGTGTGCTCTGCATTCCGGCGTACATTGAGCGCCCAAGAACTACTACAGTAACCATAAAACAAGATAACACAAAAATATTGCCACAGCCTAATAGTACCTGCGTAACACGAGTCATTAAAAGCGGGGCAAGCTTTGTTTGCAGCCTGTAAATACCCACCTGACGCGTGTCATAAGCGCGCGGAAAACCCCTTCTTGGGCTTACCTCTGTCCAGCGCAGCAAGCTCTACCGGCCAAAGCGTTACACCAACAAGAAAGTCTTAGCAATACAGTGGCCAAACAATGTCCGCTTTCTCGCTCCAAGAAGAAAAATGACCGAAAGGAGGTATGCTCGGATTTCGGTCTATACCGGCCGCCCAAGAATTGACCATAAACTGCAGAAGGACAAGAAATCACCGCATGGACGATAAACACCCAAGTAACAACGCGCCATAACAGAGGGGCACCGGGCTACTTGTATGCGCACAGGCAGACAAACTCTCTCTGACAGACAAAACTGTATGGTTAGTACCCTGGAAGCAAGAAAAAAGGGCTAGGAAAACATGCACCAAGCCTTCGTCCTCGCAGCCAACGAGGAAAGAGAACCGGGAAGAAGAGCTGTGCGCCGGGTTTCGGCCTTCACTGGCTGACCCAACATAATTGACTACAACACGCAAAAATAGAAGGCATTGCCACGCCCTACAAAAATATTTCCTATGTATCACAACTCCTAGAAGGCGGGACACAATCGGAGTTGTATGTATACAGCGCAGCTCGATCTGATAGCCAACAACGTGCCGGGAACAAGACAAAAATAATAAAACAGCCATAAAAAGTCGCTCTCAGAACATCGTACTGAAAGGGTGTGCGCGGGATTCCGGCTTCCAATAACCACCCAAGAACAGACCGTACTGTTACATCTAAGTAAAACACGCGCCGTAAATGTCGGATGCAACCACCTGGACCGATGTACGCCACTCAAAGGGTGGCTGAGGAGCGAAACCCGTCTCACTCCCCCGGCTGATCCATGGTAGAATACAAGACGAATGGGGGTGGGTCACTGTAATATCATTCTTCGAAGTCCGCTACAACGGACGCGAAACGGCAGCGCGGCGACTGAACTGAAGTACGAGCCAAACCGTCGCGGGACGTGTGCTCAGCAGCATTCCACGTGCTAATGGTATCGGCGTACCACAAGCAGGGTGAAGGGAAGTCTATCGCTGCTCTTGCAAACAATTAAAGATAAGGCCGGTATTCAGCAGCTTTTCTCACAAGCTGGTGTTACTACGAGGAAACCCCATCACACCATACACATGGTACAAGGATACACCGTAAAGCAAAATCAGTTATTATCTCTGGCCTACGCTAGGCGGAGAGACGCCACACACGAGAGCGTTTACTTTTACCATGCCACTACGACTAGCCACCGTATCAGAACACCCATATAGTACTACACATAGAGGTTCATACAAAATAAAAGCTTCACTCTGTACGGCTCTCGCCGGTACACCATGTCCTCGCTTGAATCCCCTTTTACAGATGGTTGTGAAGCAGTTCGAAGTCCGTGCCCCACGCACCCGCGACACGGTACTCCCTAACGGTGCCGCGGATGGCATCGGGGCCTTCCATCACGATCTCGCCATCACTGTCCCGTACCGGGTACGCAGTCTCGCCCAGAATTCCAGACAGGTGGTTCTCGCGGTTCAGCCCTTGCACGCCAAGGTCCATCTGCCAGAACTCAAGCTCGGGCAGGATACGCCCGTCCCAGTTCAGTTGTGGCACGTCCTGGGACTGGGAGTTAATGCCGGCGTTAAGGCGAAGCGTGATGTACGGAGTTTCGATCTTGAAAACGGCGTGGCTGGACTGTACGTGAGAGAGACCCCTCTCTGCCACGTATTTGGCGCACCAGTCATGGGCTGCCATGTTTTGAGATTCCAAAATCCACTGCTCGAAGTCCTCAGCGAGCAGAGTCCGCTGGTCCTGCAGCATCTCTTCGTACATGTGCGCCCACACTTTGGCGCCCCCGAACTGCCGGCACTCAACGGGGAGGTTCGACGACGATAGGAAAGTGCCTCCCGGCAGGTTGCGGTCAATGCTCGGGGAGAGGAGGTCAGGTCTTTCCTTCCCATCTACCATCACTTGAAGACCCCCGTCGGCCAGGCACGTGTATACTTCATCGTCGCAGCCGTTGGTGTCGGCGTTGGACGGATCCTTAACCTGGATGACCGTGGAGTGACCCTGGAAGAGCACGGCCACACCGGTCACAAGCTGTCGGTCAGGAAATTCCTCTTCCAAGGGCGCGGTAACGCGGACGTTCACGTCGAGGCCAGCATCCACGTCCTTGAGGAAGCTGTACCAGGCACCGCTAACGCCGGAAAACTCGACACGCTGCCCGAGGAGCCCTTCCACGTGAGGGTCGTCGCAGATGGAAACGCCTCGCGGGCACGAAGGGTCAGCTGCAAATGGACACGGTAACCACAACACAAAGCACAAGAATGGGAGCAGCATGAATCAGCTTGTAGTGAACAGTGGGCGGACATGAAGGGTCAACACCAGACAGGAGTAGTGCAAACACGCATAGAATAAGTGGGAGGGTCACGAACCAGCCAGCAGTTAGTAGTGTATAGACATGAAGTGTTAACTGACGGTACAAAAAAAGAACACAGCGACAACACGTAGCACGAACGAGGAAGTGGGGGGCGCCATAGACCAGCTAAGAAAGGACAACTAAACATACATTCGTTGCAAAAACCACAGCTTCAAAAATGACGAAACGGGAGCACCACAAATCAGCTGGCAGCTCTCACAGCGCACCAAAGAACTGCGCCGACCAGTGCGGGGCTATATTAGCCCTTTTTGACCCTTTTCGGCTGAAACGGTTTCTGAATGACTGGTTTCCTTAACCCCTTCAGAGCCCCAAAATCCCCCCTATACTAACTTCAAGCAAATTTGTTCGCGAAAAAGGGTTTCTACTTGTAAAGGCGTTAACACAACTTCGTTAGAAGTTCGTTGTTGAGTTACAACACTACCGTGTAGGTACACACCTTTTAGGGTAAGGTATAGAGCTCACCCAGGTGAGAAGCGCCATTAAACAACTCTCTACAGTAGCACGCGTCGAGAACAGACAAAAAGCACGCATCTGTCGCATCGTCAGCAGCAACACAGTGGGCTATACCGAACCAGGTGCACAGCAACAGCAAAGAAGGACGACCGAGTGCCATCAATGACAGCAAAACGCTATAATATTTATGCTGATATTTATGCTAACGTCAAGTAAATTTGTCCCCGAAAAAGGATTTCCAGCTCTAAAGCGTTAATCCAAAATCGTTAAACGTTCGTTCTTGTGTTACAACGTCACCATCGTATATAAAGCTTTTTGAGTTAAATTGACTTGAGTGCGAAGCGCCATTAAACAAACAATTGGTACACCTCTCTACAGTAGCATGCGTCGATGACAGGCAAGAACCACACCTCTGTCGCATCGTCAGCAGCAACAGTGGGCTATACCGAACCAGGTAGCAAGAAAGGACGGTTGAGATCCACCAATAATAGCAAAACGCTATAAAATTGATCGGAAATTGTCTCACCACAGCTGGGCAACCCTTGCGCGTTTTTCCTGCAAACCCCGTCCTTGGTCACCTTGCCTGGTTTGTAATGGGTGCAGCTCTGCAAAGACCGGAGATGCACGTCCGATTCCAGAACCGATGAACACGGAAATTAGCAGCTGTTCAGGTAAGTGAACATCGTCTAGGGGTTGGAAGGAAATAGGAGATAGGACAAGCGAGGAAAAATAACATCGATGCAACTCTGCAAAGGATGCACGTCAAGTTATAACAACGTCGAACACATCGTTATTAAGAGCAACTGTTCACCAAGTGGAGGTCCTTCTTGAGCTTGTAATCAAACAACGACGAACAAGTTGGTACGTGCGTAGTTAAAGAATTGGAGGCGGTCAATGAGAGTATGTGCGAGCAACATGGAGCATTCTGGGCCTGCGTTTTGGATTGACAATCACGCGCTTGAGGGAAATATTTCCATTTTATGCCTGGGTTCTGAAATGGTAGAAGTTGGTTCGATGCTGGAGAGCACGCGCGCAGACACAGCACAGACAGGCGGTATTTTACCGTATGCACTGTTGAAGTGTACAACGAAAAATGATAGTAAGTGTCGGCCAAAAGTTTTTAATCGAATGGTACTCAGCAACGCTGAGAATCTAGCCTTTTGTCGAATTATCATTGGGATGTTATTTGAGATACACGACCACCAGGTACCAGGTACATTGCTATACGTAATAAACACCATCGGGTCAAGAAGCGAAGGATTTTCCCAGCAGCATCAGGTTTTGGGTGATATGGGAGGGGGTTCCTCGAACGAAAAGCCCCACAAAGGTTGGGATGTCTATAGCATACCACGTTCAACACGTGTCTATGGTGTACCGTGGTGGTCTCCCTATCTTCCATGGTGCCGGTGTGTGCCAGCCAACACACTACCGGCGTTCCGGTCGTGCCAAACAATTTAACTATACTGCCTCTAGACGCGCTTGCTACGGCGGTAGATTTTGTGTTTTGTGGACAAGTTTGTTTTCTGAATTTCGGGGCTGCTTAGCAAAATATCGCCGAAATCACAGCCTTATCTTGCAACACACGAATAATGCCTGGCGCGTCTTCTTTTTGCCTACAGGTAGGCCACATATGACTTTGGTCAGACCTGCTTGAATTTTTTTTACTCTAAATGACAAAAAATATATGGTTTTGGGGGGTGATGTGTGGGGCTGAGGGGCCTAACACACACAACAAAATTATGAACCTTAACACCATATACTATTAGCATTAGTATTGATAGTAGTACAACTATTAGTAACATGTGTCGTTGCAAGGAGCCCCTAAAATGTACCTGGAATGACGCGTGCCACGATAGAGGTTCAGCGCCACTTTTTTTTCCCAACACTACCCCTCAATTTGGGAGGTTAAGACAGACGCTCTCCCAAACAACGGATTTGGAGAAAAATAAAACTTCTCCTTGTACCCCAGGATGGATGAAAAATCCCATGGCCTCCGTGTACACGACGAGAACCATATTGCAAAAAAAAATGGCGTATTTTTTCCGACGATTTTGGGTTAAGGGAGCTCCGCCCCGTCATTCAGAAACCATGTTTTCAGATCAAAAGGGCTGCCTCCATCGTAGCATGCGCCTGGTTCCACTTACCGACCCCTGACTTTTGCCGCGGCATTCCTTCAGATTCTTGCGGTTGAAGGTTGGTATCCCTTGAGTTTGTTGCGCCTGAAGAACGGCGGCCGCCAGCAACCCAATCGTTGACCAAGAAGCCCGCATGCTGATGATGTGGTGGCGATGTTGAGGCTTGCTGCACGAAAAGAGGGAGGGGGAGACGTTGGATCGTATTTCAGGCAAACGGCGAGCTACTACTACTACTACTACTACTACAACAACAACAGCAGCAGCAGACACGGTGTAAAAGAACCGCGGTCAAGAAAAGCTAGTGGTGGCCTGAGGAGTAGTTCGAACGGGAAACAAACCCCTAAAGAAAGGGATTCAGATGACATGTATGTATGATAGACGGGTGGAGGAGTGAAAATATATATTATAAAGATAAAAATACACTCCAGCTGTGAGATCGAATATTTTGTCGAAACTCATCTTTGCAAGCTGTGTGTGTGACATACATCATTCATTGTGCACCAAGTCTGTAGACGACATTCTTTTATTTCCGTACGTTCGGGGGGGACGGGATCACAGGTAACTAAAACACTGCGTGTTGATGGGGGGGCTGAGCCAACATGTACCCACAACAAAGACAGTAAAACAACCCAAGGCAGAACGCGTTGTGTGTCAAAACGGCAAAAACACGGCCAAAAGAGATCGTGACAGGTGAGATACACGGGAGAGCACGGCCGACGAAAAGTGACAATACAACGCAATTAAACAACGACTGCATACTGTGTACAGTCAGTAGTAGCAGTAGCTCGTACTGTATTATTGAAGTGCGGAATAAAAAATATTGGATACTGTTGTGTTAAACAACACACACGGACGAATGTGGGGGGATTGACTTATAAGAGTATTCTCGGCGGTGATGCTCATCAAGCTAAAAATGTCACTGTCGGATGGCGTATTCATTTCTAAGGTGTAATGGCAGAGGTGCACGTTTTCGCAACAGCAGTAATACATAACGAATGTGTGCGCGCGGGGTTTTTATTTGCCGTGTAGGAAGCAGTATCCAGTGCGCCATCAATCGCAAAATACACAAAATTCAAACACAACACCACCACCACCAGCAAAAACCACCAACCGCGCAGCACATTGTAGCACATTTAATTCACCCCCCCCCCCCGCCCCCGCCCCCTCCCAGCGCCCCCTCCTTCCCCCCCACCCACACGATCGCCTAGACCTAGCACCACGCGTACAGCCAGACCCTACATATATGCGACCTAAACCCGTTAAAAGCCCCCCCCCCGAAAAAAAAAAAAACTTCTCCCCCCCCCCTTTTTTTCCCCGCTCCCTCTTGCTCAAACGCGCCATCAAACATCCAAATCACCTCATTATCTTTCTACAGCCATCCATACCGCTGCTCCAATTCATTCTCCCCTCCCCCAACGCCCCCTCCTTCCCCACCACCCGCACCATCTCGTAGACCTAGCGCCACTCGTACAGCAAACCCCTACATCTATGCGACCTAAAGCTGTTAAAAACCATTTCCCCCCCCCACCCCCTCGAACACTTCGCCCTCTCCTCACTGGTTGTACGACTTACAGGATAACATGATAAACTGGTGCGTTCCTTCCAAAACCGTCAGATTCATCCTTTTAAAGGATGAATAGTTTCCACGCACAGATAGAGTTGCCCCGCCCGCCCCCCCCCCCCCCTCCCCCCGCCCCCTCGTGTTCAAACCCATGCCCCCACGCCCTTCAAAACTCCCCCCTCCCCTCACTGGTTGTACGACTTAAAGGATTCACTTGATAAACTGATGCATTTCCTTACACAGCTGTCAGATTCTGTCCCCCTCAAAAACGGGTTTATAGTTTCCCCGCACAGACTGACTAACACCACCCTGTTGACCCTGGTACAAGCTACACGGTAGTTCCAAGGGGAGTCGCCGATCTATGTCCTTAATGAGGATGCACAGCCCGTAATACGCGCGATCGGAGTACCACATACAGCTTGCAAAGACGAGTTTCGACAAAATCTTCGATCTCACAGCTGCTAGCTGGAGTGTATTTGTATTTTTATAATATAACTAGCGATGCACTGCTACTACTGCTGCTCAACTTATTGACTGGTCTTGTAACCCACATTCAGACTTAGATATAGGGGCCGTTGCTTAATTAACGTGAATATCAAGCGATCCTTACATTACCGTCTATGTGCAACGGCATAAATATCCGCGCGCCCAAAAACTAGGCTCTTCTTGCACTAGACTAATGGACCAAGTATTATTAGTATTTCACTGTACTTGGTAGTGTAGTCTGCTGGATGAAGTTGTTGCACATGTTCTTGAAAACCACATGGAAATTGAAACTTTCGTAAGCACGCACACGAATGAACCTGGAGGTCGAATATGTGTCTGTTACGTTGTGTCTATATTAGACGGCGCTAATGACGCCCATTGGTTTTATTATGGGAATGAGACGAGAGAGAGTTTCGTACGTACAGCAGTAAGTAGGCAGTGTGCATGAAGATAAACACAACTCGTATATTATATATAGTAAACACAACTAAAGAAACGCCGTCACACACGGCCAAGACTGCAGCAGCAACACGGCGACCGCGGCCAATCCGAAACCCCGTGCAACGAGAACCAAGTGTGCCACGAGTTAGCGCCAACTCGTCCGCTCCTGTATGTAGACGTTAGATCTGCAGAGATCATCATCGTACATGCAGCTCTATCGCAATCACACAGTGATCTAAGTTGCCGACCGAAACTTCACAGCAGACAGACCGCCCGACCGGTCAGGCAGTCAGTCAGACAGACCGGCGGACATACAGACATGTAATGCACATGTCAATTAACGAATGGAAGCGCGGGCGCACGGGCGCACCCGCAATAAATTACAAGGGTTTCGAGGCAAAAAAAACGGCCTCACTCAGTCGCTTCGCTTCCTCGTTCTTGCCTCTATAGAATTCCTGAGATAGAAGCAGAACTAACTACGTGCTTTCCCGGGACCAGGGGATCAGCTCACGACTCCTGCTCTACTGCTGGAGGGGGTGCGCCTAGAAGCTGGTAGAGGTGCCTAGGCTCGCTTGAGACGCTCTTTACGTCTCACCCACACTGTGGCGCTGGCAGGGGTGATTTGCCAAGATCAAGGAGGGGTACCTTACCGCTTTTTCGACGATATGGCTGATATACCTGGTATTGTCTATACCCTAGCTCTCACCCTAACCCAATGAAACGCAGCTAACCAACCATTGTAGGGTGAAACCCCTTCCGTCTCGTACAGTGTCCGCCAACCATGTTGTCGAAAAAGTGGTAAGCTCTACCGAAATCAAGCTCGCACTTTGCTGGCGGAGTAAACGAAGAAGTGCAATGATATGGGCAACTGCTTCGATAGAGGTACTACAGCAGTAGTATTAATAGTAGTAGTAGTGCCTCTTTTTGCCCAAGATATTTGTGACCGACGGGGCTCCTGAATTAGGCTAATAATTGTTGGTAGACTAACAAAAGTCATGCCCAACATCTACGGAATACAGGCACAAATATGGATAGTATTATGTATGTACCTCTTTCTTCTTTTGGCCAAAAAATATTTGTGACTGGCGGAGCTCGTCAATTACTGTACTTTACAAGATTAATTCCAACGACGTCGTCAGCTGTGTGTGAGTTCGTCGAATTTAGGGTCGATCCTCACATTTGCAATCTGCGTGCTACATCTATAGCCCGTCTTTATTGATATTAATAGTAAATTTCATAAATCAAAACCTAATACAAGATGGCATAGTATTATGTCACCTGCCAGGTATCATGTAAAACCCACTAACATACCAATAATTATCTGTGAGCACTATGATATTGTTACTATTTAGTCTATAGACTATCTATTATTATATAATAATAACAACCTGCCCAATAATAGAATAAGGTACTATACACCGGTGTACCTTTACAAGCTTCCCTTTCGGGATGCGGTAGGCCTTAAATCCTGCGCGGGCGTCTCAAGTTGAATAGGCGGCGGGTAAATATCTTCAAAACTAACGGAAAAAAGTAGCCGCCCCCCGCAGAAATCCCGGCCAAGCAACATCGAGCAGCCCCCAGAAGCTTTTTACGCATAAATGCACGATGTTATTCGCAATTTCTCTACGAAATGGGGTTGTCCGTTGGCTTTCACTCTCTCGCAGAGTCTTGGGTTAGGTCGAGATCTACCAGGTGCTCGAGCGAAGTATTCCCAGGAAAACCAGGGGCACGCCTATCATCGTACAATAATAATACTAGTAAGCACGCCTATCATCGTACAATAATAATACTACAGTATTAGTATTTCTAGTAGTCTAATATTATTGGTTGCAAGCGTCCACTGAAATCTGCAGTATTATACATGGGTACACACCCACCCGGCGACGTGCGTGCAGTTTTTCGTTGTTTTTAGCTTTCTCGCGTTCTGTGCTCAGCGGGTTGTCACAACACGCAACGAACAAAATGTCGTGTTTTTACAAGATAGATCACACCTACCACTACACACACACTACCGCGCAAGGGTGTTGCATTTCGTTTTCAGATGAGGTTCCTCACTCACTCGCTTGATTGTCATCGAGGAGCTCCTGTGCCACGTAGAAGCCTCACGCCTACTTCTTCTGAATCAGGGGCTTTATACCCCACCCATACCCCACCCCTCAACTAACTTGCATTGGAACATAAAGTGGAACTAACGGAAACTGCAAACACCGATCCGATGAACAACAGTCCCGTGTCCTGTGTCCTGTGCATACAACAAGCCGAAAGACCACTCACTGACTGCATGGATGGATCGTATGGAAAACGAACGGTGTTCCAAACATAATTATTTAGCGGTTCCTGACTTCTTCAGGAGCCCTGTCAGTCTCAACCATATAGACTAGTCTATATAGTCTATATGTTGTTGCCAATGTTCCAACTCCGAAATATTCCTAGTCTATTTCCAAGTGTGTTGTACTCGTGTCGGGAGTGAGTGGTGCAATCCTAAAACTGATAACAACGTCTACTCCTACACCGTAACATACATGAGTGAATACACCCGTCCATGCATGTTCTACTCAACCAAGGTGCAACAAAACTTGACACCAACAGATGCGCGCGGCACAACCCACATCACGGAACAGCGCGAATCACGGAGACGCAAAAGAAGACACGCGCGTGTGTACTTTTTTTTTTTTTATAACAGTACGCCTACGAGTAGCCCTAGGGACTCCTGACATTCATGTATGTCCAGTGCGCTATAATAAGATGATTCTTCGGGTATTTTTTTTTTTTGCCACTCACCAACCTGTAGTGTGAGATTCACAACATTTTCATCGCTGTTATTAATAAACATTCCCCGAAAGAACAAACCCAACACAATACCGAAAAGGAAAAACCTGCTCACGACGCGCAAGCCCCTTCGTGTACACATAGCAATCTAACATACGGTTTTCTGCTATATAGACTATATTATAGTCCATATATATCGCCTGGGCAACTCACTCACCTGCGTCAGGTTCTGTTAGTTGCTTGGCGTTGAATGGGTGGTGTGGTGCGTCTGAAATTGTAAGCGTGTCAGCGCGAGGATGAGCTAATAGTATCCTCCTCCTGGGGTGCAATAACGCCTCCACACACACACTGTTTTAGACATCATAAGATTTTTTTTTCCCATCGAACACTCTTGTATGTATGATCCCACCTTGAAGAGCCGTTGAGATTGATGGTGATATCAGATGCACAATCCGCGTTAAAATGGTAACCACGCGTTCAAAGACACAATGAAATATGCGTGGAACAAGCGTGAGAGGGCTTTTCCGGTGGTTCATAAGGTTAAAGATACGAAGGACGTACCACCAGAACACTCTACATACTGCAGAGGCCCACCCCGAACGGCCGTTGAGATCTATGGGCTATACATGACAGAGTGCATCTTACACTATGTCACAGCCGATCGGTTGATATTGCAAGTAAGTGATGTACGCAAGAAAAGTCCGTGACGAAAAAAATCGCCCGGAGACTTCGCAGAACGGGCTAAAGATGCTTCAGAGGCAGTTAACGACCCGCTCTCCCTCCCTGGATTCTTCAAGTGGCGACAAGACGAAAACCAAGAAGCCGACTAGACTAATCATATTACCACACTGCAAAAACGATGCCCGCCACCTGCATAATAACTCTCAATTGTTTGTCCTGTATGTAGACGCGGGTGCAAATCTAACGGCTGAGCTAAAATAACGGAAAGTCACGAAGCCTTTATTATGCCTATTATATTAGTAGTGGATTTGCCCACCCCTCCTGAAGGGGCAGCGAGATTCCAGGTGATGCCGTTAAAAGGATTTATCCACTGGGCTAGTGGTAACTCCAACGTGTGGGCCAAACGAAATAATGTGTTAACCATGGATAGAACGTCCTCAAGCAAACAGACCTCTCCGGAGAGTTTTGAGCCCGAATTAAAGATGTGTGAGAGGTCACAGCAGCTTGCCCCCCCCCCCCCCCCCCCCCCCCTCCCCGTCAACTCTTCCACTGGAAAATAAACCATAAGCCAAATAGGATCAGAAGCAAAATCGAAAGACAAGAACACCTCCACGCTGAAAGGTCGTTGATCTTTCCGTTGATGCTTCTGCTAAGGTATCTAATCTGTCCGCTATTTAATAGGCTACCGGTGAAACTGAACAACAACAGATGACTTTCTTAACAATGCAGATAAAATTCAGAAGGTAACCGCTAATACCACATGCGGGGAACTCGACAGAACGGATTGAAGAGGTGCGCCACAGAGTCAGCTCGCAGCCTCCTCTCACACCCCTCCTCAACTTGAAGCCACGAAATAATATAGGTGTGCCACAGCAAAGTTCTGCGAGAGCTCCTGACGGGGCCGGTCCACACGCCAAGCCATCGACAGACTGGGAAAAAAACGGATACACGACGATATAGGAAACTATTTTGTTTTTGAGGGCTCATCGCTTGATGAGGAGCTCGAGCTACGGTATGCTATACTGGGGAAAGAGAAACTGATTAGGTGTAAACAAAAGTACTATTATTATTAATACCTGACCCGAGAGAGATGAACAATCCGACGGTGGTCTAGTTATTATGCAGCGGAAACAAAAAGTATATATATATATGTGTATGGCGTATTATTATTATATTTTCCGACGATTTTGGGTTTTAAGGAGCACCGTCATTTAGAAAACATTTCAGCCGAAAAGCGCTCTATCTGCCCCTATCTGAGCCTTGGTCAATGCAACCACAAATGGTACGTGCGTTCAAGAATAAAAGCAGGAGGAGGAGAGGGCGGGGGAATATGTAGTAGTGGGGAACGTATATTCCAGTGGGTAACCCGATTCAAGAGAGCGCCCCCCCAAAAAAGGGCATCTTCTATCTCTTCTTGGCGGGTCAGATTGGCATGTTTCGCTCGAACACTAAAAAGTTATGTACACTTTCCACTTAATTTCCATTGCAGGTGAGAGTAATATGAGTACCTGGTAGTTAAGATACATTTTTTGAGCTTGTCTGAATGCAAACACGATCCTGCACACGATCCTGGCCAGCTGACATCATTTTGTTTGTACCAAAGACTGGGCGCCATTCTAAATAAAGGGGTTAAGATAAGAGCGGAAAGTTACGAGAACAATTTGAACAGGAGTTAATATCCCACCCACCCTGCAGAACAAATGGCACTTCAGGTGATGATGCTGTTGAGATATGCGTCGGTTGGGCGAATAATAGCGGTAAACCCAGCGGACTAGACTAAGTAATATGTGAACAATGCACGGGACATCCTTTGGAAAAAAGACCCATCCGGAGAATTCTGAGACAGATTTAAAGATGCGTCAGGGCCGGCAGCTCGCAAACTCCCTCCCTTCCTTCCACTGGGAAATAAAGCAGAATCCTGAACCGAATCAGAATCCCACCTAAATGCAACCTACTATACAATAACATTCATTGTAACAACTCGCAGAGTCATCCCACGGTAGGGCTGCAGCAGCAAGTCCCGAAGCTCCTCAGATGAGGAACTCAATATCTCACCCGATACTCTATGACTGCGAAGAAGGCTTTTATTTGTTCGCACAACCCGACAAAGCTTCTACGCCTTAGCCCAAAAATATAACGTACTTTTTCTTGAAATATTCATTGACCGGCAGTTCCTCACACGAGGAACTCAATCGCCCAGCAGGGACTTTTTGGCGCAATCATACAACTGCAACCCCTACCGTGGGATGTGACTGAAAACCGTTGGTGCTTCAGGTGATGCTCATACTGATAAATAATCTACCCGCTATTAACTGGCTAATTTATCATGAAACCCAACAAACGAAGCCCTTCTTAACGATGCACAGAACGCCGGCAAGGAAACAAAAATACACCCGCGGACAATTTGAAGAGCGGAATTGCAGATGCATGCGTCTCAGAGTCAACTCGCAGCCTTCTATGACCCCCCCCCCCCCCCCCGTCAAATCTTCAACAACAGGCATGAAGTTGAAACCACGAACGTATATTTGCGCAGCAAGTTCCGCCACCATCATTCCCTGCCGGGGCCCGTGCACACGCAAAGAGATCGATAACAGAAGGCTGCTATCGCGTAGATTAAACTGATCCGATATCAGCAACAGGAGGGGGGGGGAGGCAAGTGATAGTGGGAAAGGCATGTCCCAACAGCGGACGCGTGCTACGGCAGGTGTAGCACTTTTCGTCTGAAAATGGTTTCTGAACGACTGAGCTCCTTAATAACCCGAAATCGCAGGGAAAAAAAAAAATAATAGACCATTTTATTTTTAGCACGTGGTTCTCGTTGTGCACCAAGGCCATGGGATTGTTTCATCCGGTGTGTATTATAATAGCAGTTTTTTTTTATTTCCAAATCGTTTTTTTTTGGGTTAAGAAGGGCATGTCTTAAGCCCCCAAATTGAGGGGTAGTATTAGAAAAAAAGTGGTGCACCTCTATCGTAGAACGCGTCAGTGGGTGTCCGCTTCAACAGAGCGCTAGACTGCGGTAAAAGTTTATGCCACTTTTTTTTGTGTGAATATGGCTCTCTCTGCACCTTTCTTGCAGAAAACGCGAGCGAGCGCGGCAACTATATCCCCCTATCATGGCGATTCTCGCGTCGGTAAGCAGTGGATATAATCCAAAACATTCCCCGATTAGAACAAGGGGCTAACAAAGAAAGGGCTACGGTATTATTTGCGTGTTATTCGCGTGATATACCCATTTATTTTTCGCTAATACTAACGCGTTTTCACAGCTCGCACGAATGAGTCTGTATACCTCAGAAGGCACGTGCTACAACAACAGGGGCAGCAGTTTTGGTCTCAAATGATTTCTGCATGACGTGGCTCCTTAACCCAAAATCGTCGAAAATACGACATTTTTTCTTCATGATTCTCGTTGTGTACCTGGGCCATGGGGTTATTCACCCGGTAGGTAGCAGTTTTATTATTATTCTCCAAATCAGTTTTTGGGAGAGGTCTTGAGCTCCCAAATAAATAGAGGAGTAGTATTAGAAACACAGTGGTGGTGCATCTCTATCGTAGCACTCGTCCTCACTGCTCAAACATTGAGTTTAGGCTGCGATTCTTGTGTGTCTTTTAGCTCGTAGCCTGCCATTCCACTGCGGATGGATGACGCCGCATGCAAAAGCTTATAAGATCGCACAAGAGACCGGGAGGTCCCTCTCGCGCGAGTGAGCCCGAGTGAGAGCAAAAACAAAACTTCCAAAACAGTGACCCCCCTGTCTACCGTGAGCCTGGTCACTGGCACATGTCTTGGGTGGTAGACACTCGCACGAAAGGCGCCTAGCCGATTAAATGTGAGGCCTTAAAGGTGTCCCCTTTACCGCGGCCTTGGCTCAGGATACGATACTACTATACGATACTATACGACACCAGATACGATACTATACGATATGATACGATACTATACGATACTACACGATACTATACGAACGTTTGCGACGTTAGAGCGTTCAAATCGGCATGCATGCCCCGCCTATCCTAAAACCGACACATTTCCCATAGACTACATACACGCACAAATTGCCCGCCCGTCCGCCCCCCCCCCCCCCTCCCCCCCCCCCTCCAACCCCGCTCGCTTTTGATCAAAACCAGGCCCCCACGTCCTTCAAAACTCCGCCCCCCCCCTCACCGGTTATTCGACTTACAGGATTCACTTGATAAACGGATACATTTCCCTCCACAGCTGTCAGATTTTGTCCCCCTCAGAAACGTGTTTTATAGTTTCCGCGCACAGACTGACTGACATCACCATGTTGACCCTGATAGCTACACTGTAGTTGTAAGGGGAGTCGCCGACCTATATCCTTAATGAGGACACTCAACTCGTAATACGCGCGATCGGAGTATCACACACAGCTTGCAAAGATGAGTTTCGACGAAATCTTCGATCTCACAGCGCTGGAGTGTATTTTCATTTTTTATAATATAATAAAAGCAACGGTAAAATCTGTTGTTTCGGCTTGTCCCGGGGTCCTCTTAAGTCGCGATACGACCAAAAACTACGGCACGGGGGCGGTTATTATCCCTATTTTTGATCGGGGGTTTCTTTCACCCCTCGGACGAGTGACTCTGCTCTCTATACCTCGCTGACAGTGACTCTGCTCTCTATACCTCGCTGACGCGAGAAGACACGCTCAGGTGACTCTTCTGGGCGGTTTCAAATCGCCAAAA
The DNA here is from genome assembly GCA_012845835.1 of Undaria pinnatifida. Lineage (NCBI taxonomy): Eukaryota > Phaeophyceae > Laminariales > Alariaceae > Undaria > Undaria pinnatifida. Next base: position 8,821,070 of record JABAKD010000011.1, read on the forward strand.
TAAATAAATAATCACAAAGGCTTAGTCTAGTACCGCATGGTGACGGGGGGGTCAATCGCTCGACCGATCCCGAGTCGCTGCAAGAACGGGCCCCAACAGCGACCCCCAACCGTAGCCTTGCTCGTACCCACACCACTTCTGCTGTAATGACCGACTACCTACTTGGAGAATATGTTTTGGTGTTCGGTTTCCATCTTTTTTTGGAGACGTTTGTGACCGATTGATCTTGTGAAGATGGTGGTGCAACTTCTGACTAACTGCACATGTGTCATTGTGAGATGCCAAAAATGAATATTCGATCGAACCCTCTACAAGTCTCTGTACTAACGTGCATCGAAGCTTGGATGGCGAAATTTAGGCATTGGTTGGTCTTCGTTGTTCAAATCTTAGCTTGGGGGGCGTGGCGTCTTAAACCTTGTGCGGCGAGGAGGAAATTGTTTCCGTTAAGGGTGTACACGTGTGGTGACGAATTGAAGACCAAAAAAAGAAGGAATAGGACAAATGCTACTACTGTGTGTGGGGGTGGAGGTGCATGAACGTGATTTTTCCTGAAGCTCTTCCTGGTACGCTTCAGGGGGGCGCTTCGTGTAGCAGTGGTAACCCGACTTGAAATATATCCAAGAGAAAAAAAATGAAAAAAAGTTGAATCTGAGACGCACAATCCCATGGCCTACCGTATACTGCAGGTAAGTGTAATAGAAACACTACGGTATCGTCCAACACACAAAATGGTATTCTGATGAATATAGGTTGATGAGGCCCTTCGATGACACATATATGGTGAAGCAGAAAGGTGACCTCGATCACAAGACGTACCAGGTGTACTCTATATCATTGCCAAACAGTCTTGTTTCTCCCGCTTTTATCTACAGGTTTTTTTGTCTGCGGCAATGCTGGCCCCGGTCCGTGCGTTGTCGGCGCGCGCTCCATCACTGTCTGTTTGGCTGGGCATGCAAGACGATGCCGCTTGCATACATGCGTATACGAAGGTTGATGGGGCATGGTAGCGTTCTAACCCCCTCCCGTTCTGAGAACAGCTTAGACCGATGTAGCTGGTAATATGGATCTCTTTACCTCGTACGCGTGGGTACGGAATTGCCGTTGGCTCATCCGTAGGGCTGCGAGTAACCTGCGCTACAGGGCTAGGTATTAATCAACAAGTAAATAACTTAGACTATAGTCATGGCGAAGAGACGCCACGCTCACCAACAACGGAAGAACAGTCACACGCAAAAAACGCAGAGCCCCGCGCAAAACCGGACCCAGCTTGCTTTAAAAGCTAGGCTAGCCAAATAAACGTAGTATCCAGTGAGATGCTTGCACTCAGCCAACTCCCAGCCCTAGGAATTTGTCGTTTGTCCATTATCTTTCCTGTACTCGTCGAATACTATATGTAGACACGATCAACACGTGTTCGTTTTTTCACGGTAGATAATACATAATAGTAGGTACCCGTTAAAGAGTTTTGCGGGAAGACGAAGGCTGGGAGCTGTTTTCAAGGTATCATATGAGCCCGCCGGGGGGCTACGGGTATCACACACGTCGTCGCCTCTTTAATGCGTTCTTCAAATTATCCGGATCCAGTTGATTTCTCCACCGTCTTTTAAACGTGGTATGTATGCGTTAAACCTCCACAGAGTCCTTAAGCGGGGTAGACTGTTAGTCTGTTCTAGAAGTGTTATTTTATCATCCATTTTGTTCGGTGGAGGCGTTTTTTGAAACCCCGACGATAAGAGAAGTCGTGCTCTGGATATCTTCGTCGCCCCACACGCTCAGAACTCACCATATCACCCTATCACCAAGGCCAAGCAACCTTCGGAGACCAAAAACACCTGTGAGTGCCTCGTGTTCGTTTTAGAGACATACAGTAGAATAATAGCACCACAAGAATCAATAAGTTATACCGTTTCAGTATAGAATATAAACACTGCAACAGTAGCATGTACATTCTGGTATAGCCGGCACCCTCTATCTAGGTGTTCAAGCTGTGACGCACAGGGGTGAACCGACACCCCATCCACATGCCATGTGGAATCTGTTAAAATATATTTGGGCGAGAAGACCTACACCTATCTATCTGCGATCAATTACCGCCATCACTGTGCGGTAGCTCAGCAGCTTGCGCAACCTCATGCACATGCATGGAGGCACTGGCTGCACAATGTGCACGTGCCACAACAAGCTGCCTCGACCTCCCGCCCCCGACACAGTCACACGCAAAGGACGCGACACTTCCATTATTTCTGCCCGCACACAGCGTTATATGCCACCCCCAATTTACGGGCACGCAGCGCTCCTCTCCGAGCAAAAAAACGCTTGACGAATCAATCGACGTACATTAATTAGATAGAAGGGTTGCTGTCGTGGCTCTCATGATCATCCCGCAAGTTGTCCGCGGCCTAGTTCTATTGGACCACTCTGCCCTTCAGGGGCCACGGCAGCTACGGTTTGGGCAGTCATTTTTGGGCGGGTGATTTTGCAGGGGGCTAAGAGTCACGAGCGCGATCAACTACACCACCCCGTGTGTGCGTTGCGCTAGGCCAACCAAGCAGCATGGTGAGATACTTCCGTTTTCGAACGAGGTACTGAGCCATCCGCGCGAGCGGTCTAGACGCGTCGGAGGTGAAAACCTGGCGAGCATAAGAATGCCTACCGTGGACTTGGTTAACTCTCAATACATATATAGACTAGACTATAGACTAGACTATTGGTTTTTGGAAGGAAGGGTGCATCTCCTATACGCTAGCTTCAGCGTAACGGCCGTCGAATTTCGTATTTCCCCCCGTATTTCTCAGGCTAACTTTCTTGTGGTGTGGTCTCTTTGGTATGAGAGAGATCGCCTGGGTTCGTTGCTACGAAAGGGCCGACCGTGTAGCTCTTTGTCATGAAAAGGCCGACAGCGTGGTAGGTCTTTCTCACGAAAATTCTGCTCAGCGTGTAGCCCTTTCTTACCACAGGACCGGCCGTGTGTAGCACAGTCTTGTGAAACGGCCGCCGTTACTAGTGTAGCTGTTTCTAGCGATACAGCGGACACGCTGCATTGGAACATGGACTCTGTGCAGTCCATTAGTATCTACTCTATTAGTAAGTCACTACCCTGAGCACACCAAGTACGTTTTGATCTACGAGAGATGCAGAGAAATACAATATTGACGTGTCGGCGTTCCAGTGTAGACTACACATGATACGTATATTTAGCTCTTTCATGCGAAAGGGCCGGCAGTGTACTTCCGCTCTCAGTTTAGATTTCACACATTTCACAGCGGCAACACGCCAAGCAACTTTACGACAGCAGTAGCGAGCGTGCGTCGCGCATTTGGATTTCAAACCCGTTTGTTTGGGGCTTCGAAGGCGCACACTGCTGTGTGCCGGCATGTATCACACCAGGCATGCATGTGTTTAGCCTGGTCCTCGGTATTTGCTTTGGGTTTAGTCTAGGTCTTCTTTAGGTTGAAGGTTAGGTTGTTTACAGTAAGTAGGTGCATGTTATATTTAGCATAATAATTAGGTTTTAAGTTTTATTTATTTTTTTGCTGTTATTTAGCACTTCCAAGCGTCAATTTTATTCTCCGCACGCACATACATTAATACGTACCAGTAACACCAGTCATTTTGATACAACAACTGTACATCAGAGTGTTTGCGTTAAAATAATTGAGTAAAAAATTCCGTTGAAAAAAAATTGCCGAGAGAACTTTAAATGGAAGCCAAAAAAAATATTACACTCCAGTTAGTTGTGACATCGAATATTTTGTCGAAGCTCATAATATTTGCACGATGCGTGTGATACTCCGATCGCGCGTGTTACGGGTTGTGTGTCCTCATTAAGGAGATAGGCATATTGTAGTAGGGTTTTTACGGGTAGGTAGACCCAAGGGTTTTCCTCTTCTATTCTAACGCGAAGTTCCGCATTCCGAAATCGGATAATTTAGCGAACGATTTTGGTGTAACTGCTTAATAGTAGGTATGATTGTGTCAAGTTACAATGAATGTCTTTCGCGTGTTAGAACCGGTCGCCACCGCCTCTACGTTGGGTCGACCACGGACGGTCGCCGCTTGTGGAGCGTGGGACTTCCTGGGGGGGGGGGGGAGGTTGTCGCGTTTATATCAGACTGGTTGATTGGCGTGCGTTGATCGTAGGATATACAAAATACGAACTGTGAAATCAATCTTCTTGCGGGATATGCCATGAATGGGGCTGTGGGTTATCCCCCGTCATTGACCTATGATATGCGATATCCCATTAGATATCTCATAGAGACCCCAAAAGGCATATACTACCGTAAGTAACAACACACGATTCGGCAGATCGTTGTTTCAGGCCGGCTGTGGTCCCCGTGGGATTGCCTTGACCATATATAAGCACGATGTCCAGCCTTCAACGTCCTACTGCCCGTCTGTGCACGTTCGTCGGATGCTGCCAACTATAACGTGGCGTATAAGAAATAACTTAACAGCAGCCGCTAGCGCGTGTCGATACGCCCAGCTGCGAGCAGTCGTCGTCATCGTTTCATCGGTGTGCTTGCCACCTGTTATTTACGCGGTGTGTTCTACATCCTGGGTTGTTACTCAACGCCGAAAAAAACGCCGGTAGTTTTTTCACCCGTTTATGTCTGAATATTGATTCGATCGCCCCCGTTCGTGCACCAGACAGCATCAACATGCGTACTTTCTCGACCAGCGTCAGGGTGGTGGTGATGGCCTCGAGCTGTCCCAATTGCGCTTGTACTAAATGCTTCTATACACCCGCTATGATGTACGTACAGTCTACTAGAATAGCTGCAGGCTAAGATTAATAATCTCGTCGACCGCATTTATTTACCTGATAATAAATATTTTGAATACACTGTAGTAGTACCAGTAGTAGTATCTGGTATGTATAGTCTAGACTATATTGTAAAAATAAAAATACGCTCCAGCGGTGAGATAGAAGATTTTGTCGAAACTCATCTTTGCAAGCTGTGTGTGATACTCCGATCACGCGAATTACGGGTTGTGTGTCCTCGTTAAGGATAGAGATCGGCGACTCCCCTTCCTTGCAGGGTGATGTTAGTCAGTCTGTGCGCGGAAACTATAAAACCCGTTTTTGAGGGGGACAAAATCTGACAGATGTGGAAGGAAATGCATCAGTTTATCAAGTGTATCCTGTAAGTCGTATAACCGGTGAGGGGAGGGCGGAGTTTTGAAGGACGTGGGGGCTTGGGTTTGATCAAGAGGGAGCGGGGGGGCGGCAGCTCAATCTGTGCGAGGAAACTATAAATCCTTTAAGGAGATAAATCTGACGGTTTTTGAAAGAATGCACCAGTGTATCATGTATATCCTGTAAGTCGTGCAACCAGTGAGTAGAGGGCGGAGCGTTCGAGGGGGGTGGGGGTTGGGGGACGAGGGGTACGGGGGGCGGGGGGGGGGTCAAAAGGGTTTTATAAAACATCCTATATATTACTTTGGAGTCGTTCTTCGTTTGCCCCCCCTCCAGCTTTTAGTTCACGAAATCGCCGGTTTTGAAACCATCTCCCGGTCTTACCTCTGTAATACGTTGCCCATTGCCACCCCGACGTCATCGTTCGATAATCCTTTGCGACCCAGGCTACGGTAGGGGGGTCCCTTTTTCGGCCTTGAATTTCAGTGGCTAGGGGTCACTCGCGCGAGTAACCCCTTCGTTCTTTTGCGATCTCACGTTTTCTTCATGTTTTATGTTGACGAAATCAATCCGCAATGCAAAGGCAATGTAAGCTTCTCCAAAACAAGTGCCTAAACCATTTCCATCCGTGAGGTACAGAGTCACTCACGCGAGTGGCTCAAACACACCAGTGAAAACGGGGGTACCCCCCCTACCGTAGCCTTGGTCTTAAGCAAAACAAAATAGAAGATAGTTTTCATAGCACAGTTAGTTCCTCGTCTGCCGTGTCGAGCAGCCACGAAACGTATCGCTGTTTTCTTTGGGGGGGGGCATCGTAGAATCAGTCTTCGCCGCTTTTTTCCTGACACAAGGTTTGTTCCACACGCCTTGTTCCACTGTTCCTGTTCGCTTTTGTGTCTCCGTTCATACCTGTTGGTACCGCCCCAAACCTCTTTATCACGCAGCAAGCAGCATCCTCATCATGCGTACTTCCTGGGCAATGTTTGGGGTGGTGGCAGCCGCTATTGGCCAGGCCCACCAAGCAAACGGGATGAGCGCCAGGCGCAGGAATTTGGCCCAGTGCACGGGCCAGGACCCGGGATCTGTAAGTGTTCTACTCCGTACGACGCGATACCACCTTGCCTGGCTGCGTGTCTGTGTGTTTTCCGGTAAAACAACGTGTTTTGGGGGCATGTTGTAGTTTTTCATCTCAATATTCCGGTGGTCATGACATTCACGTTTATGTCGTACGCGGTGGCGTTCGTTCACCTTCTTCTGTTTTTTCTTCGTTTTCGGACTCATGTTGCACACAGTCGGGTTCGCGAATAAAATAGCAGTTACGTCTATCGTCTACTATGTAAGATAGCCAGCGTTTACCAGGTACCATACTATTAGTCTATATATCAATATTCGTGACACGCCACGGCGCTATCATGGAGACCTGCTCAAACCCATGATGTAAGATAACCAACGTATACCAGGTAACATACTACTATAGTCTATCTATGTCAATACTTGTGACACTTCACGGCGCTATGATCGAGACCTGTTCGAATCCATGAGGTACATGTTTTTAGCTTTCCGTTGTATACATATTAATAGTAGTGCACTATCCCCTATTATATAGACTTTGTAGGCTACATTTAACCTCCACGCGTCTGCTAGCGGGGAGTGCATTATAACCAACCAAAACCAGGCACATCACAAGACGGGCGGTGCTTGATACTCTTTTTCAGGCGTTTGGGCTGTTTATCGGGAAGAACGTTCATTGTTCTCCGGATACGTTTTGAGTGGGATTAACGGCTCCTCAAGCACGGGTTTCCTCCGAAAAAAAAAATTGTGCGCCTATATAGTGGGGTGCTTCTGTTGACAAACTCGCGACAGTGGTATTTCAACAATGATAACAGGAAGTTGCTTGGCTGGAGAGCCCAGTCTGTCCGAGGTATTTGTTACCAAAATGATTTGCTGCCCCTATCGACCCGTAAATCATGATGATGTGGAGTGCCAAATAAACAACCCATCGCGCTTCTTATTTTCTCGTTCTACATACCTGCATGGGTCTGGCCGTTCTCGCCGCATCGTAGCTGTCCCTCACGACCCACAGGTAGCAGTCAATAGCGTGCTATACGTAGCCATCAAAGCGCGGTTGCTCCACTCTTCTCCGCCAAGCGCGACACGTCCCGGAAGCAAAAGCCCGTGCTCAACGATCTTTACAGCGTCTATTTTGCTATCTCCACCACTGCCAATCGATCTCCACCGTCGCTGTACAGTTATATCTGCTGCTGCTGCTAAACGATCCCAACTGATTGCTACGGCTACCTCTGCTGTGGTGTTGTGTCGTGTTGTTTTCGTTGTTGTTGTCTGTTTCAAACGTGCTTCTTCTATCTCCCTCTCTCTCTCTGCAGAGCTGCACCCATTACATAACCACAACCAGCACTACCTACGGCATCTGCAGGAGAAATGATCGAGGATTGCCAACATGCGGTGAGAGACGCACGACGCTGCGATATAAAAATGTATCTTTGAGCAAGGCTACGGTAGAAGGTCCCCCCCCCAATTTTCACCACCTGGTCTTCAGCAGTCGTACGAGTGATTCTGTACCTCATTGACCAAAACACGTTAGGTCGTTAGCTTGGCGCAGCATAGTGTTAATAATAGCTAACCATCCCATTCAGGATTCATATCGAAAAAATAAAACCAGCACGGACGCCTATGACCGCAAGGAACAGGGGGCTGGGTGGCTGGTCACTCGCGCGAGCCACCATGAGCCACCGCAATAAAACTTGAAAAAAAAACCATAATACCCCTTCCACCGTAGGTTCGGTCCTTTAGTATACAGTTAGTATACACTGTATCCCAATAATGCCGGTTGAAAAGCGCCACTGCCCTCTATGGTGCAGGTGAAATCGCTTGGCCCGACTGGAGCTCTCCACAGTATAGTCCGTGGCATAAGGACCACTAGGTATATAGACTACAACCAAACATATGGTGTAAAAATGAAACTGCACTGGGTATTTCCTCGGCAGTGAAGGAATCCTGTGTCCCTCGAAAAATATGTGGCCAAACAGTGCTACGTCTATCGTAGCATTCATTGGGAGCATTGCAACATATGTCCCACGTCGGTAGTGCGCCATTCGTGCTTTAAATCACTGTTCGTTTGACGCCTAGGCCGTGAGACTGTTGGTGAGATGACATTTTCATATTGGCCTCAACCTCAGGTTTGCGGCGAGGTAGCCTCGTAAAAATTAGTGCACCCCTGCCGTGGCTTGCTTCTTCTGCTGCAACCGGTCCCTTGCTGCTGTTGCAGTACGCTGTTGTCCACGATACGCAAGCCAAGAGCGAGTCCATCTTGTTCCGTTTTGAATGCACGCGCGCGAGATGGTAGTTTTAAAAGGGGTAGTTAGAATGCCGCTGCACGGGTTATGGTCTCAAGCAGGCTCACGCTTAGTCGGGCACCTACTTCCGGTTGTATACCCGCAACAATGACGAAGTATGTCCCGCAGAGGTATTTATCTAAACCGTGCCGGCCATGAGGAAACTCAGAGGCTGGCGCCAAACACATACCAGTCCATACAGTAGATACCTGATTCACCGTACGGGACGCGTGGTACGATAGGAGTGGTACCGTATAGCCGTCGATTTAGGATTGCCTGGACTCCTCATCTGAAGGTCTGGCTAGTCTCTTTCGACCATCCCTTCTGTTAGGCCATACTATTCGTACCATAAGGCTATCAGAGCATGCAACTGTTCATGGGACTAAACATGTATTGTTTGTTATCAAGCGTAGTGTTCTGGGTGGCGCAGAGCCAGATCCCCAGATCCGCAGCAAGCAGCCTCATAATATGGGTTAGGTGCTGCCCGTACACTACCTTGCATCGCGTGCGCGTTTCACTGTAAGGAGGCGTAAGTAAGGTCATCGCGACATATCATGACCTACTACTGCACTTCACTGGTGGGCTGCACTGCACCATTGTGCGGGCGCAGCAGCATCAACTGATTCACTACGGCGTTTCCATGCCGCCTTTCGCGCTGTGATCGTGATCCTAATCCTTAGCCTAACTCCTACCCAAACCTAACCCCTACCCCGACCTTATCCCCAACCCCAACCCTAATCCTGTGCTCCAATGCAGAACTGTCGCCATGCCCGCAAGGGGTCGCCGTGTGCGACGACCCCCACGTCCAAGGTCTTCTCGGCCAGCGCCTAGAGTTTTCCGGAGTCAGCGGCGCCTGGTACAGCTTCCTGAAAGACGCATACACTGGCCTCGACGTCAACATTCGCCTTTCCGCACCGTTGGAGGAGGAGTTCCCCGACCGGCAGCTGGTAACCGGCGTGTCTGTCCTCTACCAGGACCACTCCGTGGTCATCCAGGTTTTGGATCCGTCTCACACTATCACCAACGGCTGCCCCGACGGAGTGTCGCCATGCTTGGCGGATGGCGGTCTTCAAGTGATTGTCGATGGGAAGGAACGGCCCGACCTCCTCTCCCCGAGCATGGACGTTTCCCTGCCTGGCGACACGTTCATCTCCTCCTCGAACCTACCCGTAGAGTGTCGGATGTTCGGAGGTGACAAGATGTGGGCGCAGATGTACGAAGAGATGCTGCAGAATCAACGCTCACTGCTAGCCCACAGCTTCGAGGAGTGGATCTTGGAATCCAAAAACATGGCGGCGCACGACTGGTGCACCAAATATGTGGCGGAAAAGGGTCTTGCTAACGTGCAGTCCAGCCACGCCGTTTTCAAGATCGAAACTCCGTACATCACGCTTCGCCTGAACGCCGGCATCAACTCCCAGTCCCAGGGCGAGCTCAACTGGGATGGGCGTGTTCTGCCCGAGCTCGAGTTCTGGCAGATGGATCTTGGTCTCGAAGGTTTCGACCGCCAGAACAGCTTGTCGGGTGTTTTGGGCGAGACCGCATACCCAGTTCTGGGCCATGACGGCAAGATGGTGATGGAAGGGCCTGACGCGATCCGTGGTAACGTTGCGGACTACCGTGTGGCGGGCGCCTTGGGCACGGACTTTGAGCTGCTGCACCATCTGTGAAATGGAACAAAAACGAAAAACGTGTGCGCATAACGGCGGATGTCACAGGTTAGCAACGCCTCTGTTTCGCTTCTTTACGCACCTTTGTGCGCTATTTTCTGTTTGGAGGTGCCCCGTCCTAGCGGCATGGTGAAAGTAACCCCTGTTGCGTGGCGTCGTAGCCCGATGCCTTTGCCTTTATGATTCATTCTTACGTGTGTTGTGGTGTTGAGGCGTTCCACCTTATAGCAGCATCGTTAGAGCTGTCCCTCCGGCGTGGCGCCACGTGGATTTTGATCTTTCAGAAAGAGGTTCTACTCGCTCCTTCCACACAAAAGGCGTCAAAACAGCAAGCTAAGCAACCAAGCTCGAGCTATGATCGTACCCCAAACCACACGTATTTTAGTGGTCCGAGAGTAGAGACAAGCCTGTGTAACACAGGCGTGACGTTCCCTGTTTTTGTACAACTAGCTATGTTCCTCCCTTTGTTCACTTAGGATAATGGCGGGTAGAGTACTAATAACATGTATATTGTCGTTGGGAACGTGTCTCGACGGTTTTCCCTTCACTTCGATTCAGCCACGGTGTGCTGTCTTATCGCGTCCCTCTTTTGCATTGTTTCTTGCTGCGGACCAACCGAGAGGATATAGTTCACTCTTCAGCCCAGCTCTTGAACGCTTTACAACGGCCCATTTGATTGGGCCATTGCGTCCCGCTTTTATTGCGCGTGCTACTTAGATATTTATAGGCCGTGGTGATGTCTGCTTTTTTTGTGTATTGTAGGCCAATTCTTGGGCGGTTAGTGAGTTCGGAATCATCCGACGCCTACCCTCGTTTCGACTCTCTTTGCTGCGAGAACGAACGTCTGCACTTGTATTCCTAAAAATAGAGCACATACTCTGGCGTAGCTACCACATCAAGCCGCACTGTGCGCGTAAAATGCCAATCAAGCACCGCCACTATCTTCACCCTATTTCTCCTCGAGGTACTTTGCACTGTGCAAGGGTGCTTTTAGTGCGGTAGGTACTGTGTGGTATTTGGTCAAAAGCTAAAAAGCTACCCGAATACCCGGGCGTAGTTAGAGTATCTCGATCCCAGTGTTAAGTATCGACACAACTAGTAGTATAATAGTGTTGGGGGGTGGTCAGGCGGGAACGTAATTACCCGTTGTGCAGGTTCTACGCTGTTCTAGCCTGATAGGACCCCGGGTAGGGACGTGTATGGTTGGCATTTGGCGCTATACCAAAGCGCCATCTGACTGCCTGGGTATGTATGTACGAGTATTTCGATCTTAGGTTATGTGACACTAAGACGGGGGTGGTAGTGGGGAGTGGTAACACAAACAACATCTGCCCCTTCGGTAGGTTGTGCCCGCGGGTAGGTTATGCCTGGGTACCCCAACGTACGTACCCTGCCAATCGTAACTTTGGTATCGTGTTTCCCTACCAGGACGTTGTTTTGGTCTACCTGCGATTTTTTCTCGCTATCACAGCAGGGCCCGCTGCTCCAGATAGTGGGAGAGGCACAAGTCCATCAAGCGTAGTGCCGGTCTTGCTATTTTGTTCTCTTAGGTAACTCTTAGGTTTTCCTTTGGCATTCTTATGTGTACGGGAAAGTCCTGATCTATGAGGTTTGATGCGCTATGTACACGTAAAAAAAACCCTTCAGAGCCGCATCCACGGCTTTTTGGAGACAGATTACGTCTCGGGTTAGTGTTTTCGGTAGCACAAGGGTTAAGAAGCCCACCCGCGTTTGAGGTCTCGAGGGTGGGGCAGTGGCTTACGACGGATGGAACTGCGGTATCGACGTTTTAGTTATACTCAGCGGATGTGGGTTTCTAGTTCATCTGCCGTTTTTTTGTTCCAGTTGCATTTGAGTTGTCCTATCGGGTGCGTGCTGATAGTAATGGTGTTTTTGGTGTGCCCTGTTGGTGGCATTATCACCCCTCCCGTGCACTGCCCCCTGGTCAAGCCACCATTGCCCCCCTCTCGTTGAGGGCCCACGATAGAGGATACACCCGCTTCTTCCGCTCTCGGTAGAGACACCGAGGCGCAAGGTAATCGAATAACCAATGCATCATGCGTGCAAGCGACCTGGATAACGCCTCCCTCGAAGATGAAACCAAAACCCGTGCCCTTGCGGACTTCGCCGCAAGCACGAACCCCTGACAGCTTGAATCATCCCGCGGTAGGGGTTTGCACGTTTTGGGCCAACGTTTCTGACCGATTCAGCTCCCCTCGAGTATGGAACTATTGGTTAGTATGGCAATTTCCCGATACTGTTTGCTTTAGAACTAGCGCATACCAATGTTGGTTGGGTTGCGCGAACGACCTTCGTTCGAAGTCATGCTTCGGATGATGTATTGTTAGGGGCTCAGAAACTCTTTTTGCACCCCCCTATCGTGGGATGATTCGCTTGTGCTATTGCTTAGGCAGAACTTGTGGAATATCACGAATTTGAAGTGGTCTGACAGTGTTGTCCGTGACGTGCGCGCGCCCATACCGTCGCGGATGTGAAGATAGGGAGTTGGCGGGCGCATGCGTTGTGTGCCGATCAATTTAGAAGCAGCCCACATGCATATCGATCGCCTTTTGAGGCCCATTCGGAATGCGGACGAACAGCACCGCGAAGCAAAAAACGTGGTACATACTCGTGTTTTGATTGTGTCGATCGCTTGGGTTCAGCAGGAGCACTCCAGTATTACGCTTCCCTTTGTCCGAAACTATGCGTATCAAATCGGCTGCGCTGCTGAGTGGCGAACGAAATAGTACAAAAATAAACGACCAACGCTACGGTAAAGGGGGTTGGTTACCTATGGAGGCTTTTTTTGCAGTGGCTTGGGGTGACTCGCACGAGTGACCCCCTTGTCCCTTGCGGTCAAAGGCTTTCGCGATGGTTCAAGTTTACGATACGAATCTTCAATCGGGTGGTTAGCTACGCTATGCCTAACAGATCACCCAACGTGTTTTCGTCAGTGAGGTACAGAGTCACTCGTGCGATTGGCTCAGACCAGGTAGTGAAAAAAGCGGTATATCACAACTTAATCATAACACCGTCGTAACATCCCCCCTAGTAATACCGTAGCCTTGATCAAACGTGGAAGCTTTATTGCAGCGAGACATGTAAAAACAATCAGAGGCTGAGGCTGGTGTTGTTGTGTTGACCAGTGTGGTGAAGGCTACACCGAGACTGTTCGAGTGCAGGGGACGGCGAGTACCCCGTCGATTGGTCACGCCATCAACGACATATGTAAGCACCTCAAAACCAGAATTCAACTGCTCACGGGCAAATAACTCACCACATGTTCTACCGTCGCCCGCTGCCAGTCCACCGCCGGCACAGCAGTAGGCCGCTTGTGCATGATCGAGAAATCTAAAATACTCAGCTCGCGACGCACGTACTTACCGTCATTTCTTCCCGCCGTGCGAGCGGTTTACCTCGTCGCTACACCTAATACTACTGCCGGGCACAAACCTCACCCGACAAAATACAACGTCCCCTTCTGGTGGCCACAGACGGCATACAAAAAATTTACCGGCTGTGCTGCAAAGCACCAAACAAGCTATACGAACTACTACAGGGCATGTCTTCACCGAACGCACATCGAATTACACGTTCAGCCGTCCCCCCCCCAATGCAATGATGAGTCATCCCACTGTAGGAGTTCAGCAGAAGATTCTAAGAAGTTTCTGGGCTCCTAACATGAGGAGCTCAAGATTCTTCACCCGAAACATGACTTCGAGGGCATTCGCTGCGAGCAACCCTCATTAACGCCCTGTGCGCTAGTCTCGAAACGAATACACTCGTGCCTAATATTATTATACTAACGGACGGTTCCACGCTTGAGGAGCTCAACCGGTAAGGTATACCTTTTTTGGGCTCAAAACCTGTAACCCCTAGCGTGGAATGACCCTGAGATGTGCCATGAACCGATCTGCTCAGCGACGCACACCGCCCCGACGGCTCCGTGGTGATTCCATGTGCATCTTGTCGAAGTCGGCCGCGAAGCTTAGCTCCGAGTCCTTCCATACGGAGAGATAGATTGTTCAGCGACACCTAGCTTTGAGGGCGATTTTTTCCAGCAAGCATTATCCGAACAGCGCATGGCACCTACGCCCACTCGTGCACGAGGCTGACGCGGTGCTGTACCACGGCACTCGAAGCGACCGAAATCCCAATTGGATGTAAAGCGTCGCCACTCGCTCAAGTGTCGAAGCTCCAGGCCTCAAGGATTCGGGTACAGAGCGGTCGCAAGAGTACTAAGGCACGGATGAAACGCATACCAGGTATACATCAAGTTTTATCAGCAGCGTCCGGCAGAGGAGTCAGACCCAGAGGCGGAGCACCTGCAGCCCCTTGCGTCGGGCCGGGTGCCCGACTACCTGACGCGGCTAAGACTGCCCCGACAAGGCAAAAGACAAGAAGAAGAACGAACCCAACCGCACCGACAGCTCCCGTTCGATACAACCACACAGCGCCCTGCATCTGCCAGAAAATATCGAAAAACGGAGCCGTCGACATGATCCGACGGCGGTATGCCCCCTTCAGTGCAGAGCAACAGTTATCGGTGCACCTGGCTGGCGAACCACACGAGAAAAACACACCAAACACGGACAACGTGAGCATTCCCGCACCGACCACGATCATGCACAACCCGGAGACCACAAGGTACATTATCAGCCCTGACCCTTCGGGCGCTCCGCACGACGAGAAACTGTCGACCTGGATGGTCACGTAGCTGCCAAAAATGTACATAACCCCCCATGAGAAAGGCGCTAAGAAATTCACGACAAACGCAGAACAACTATGGTTTCGAATATCAACCGGGGGAATCTTTCGCATGGACTTGATGTCCAAGGGCGACCGATACGTGAAATATAGCACAACGGCCGAAATAATCTCAGTTGCCAGGCCGAACACGAGCAGTGCGATCACTATGGGACGAATGGAGCCCTCGCCATAGAATTCAGGTTCAGCCGTGCCGTCTTGGCTCTCTTCCGTGACGAACTGGTACTCCTTTATCTCCCGGTGCTCGTCGAAGCAACCGTCTACCCGCGATATCTCGGAGATGACGACTGCGGCCGAGATCAGGTTTCCCCCTACAAACAAGAACCACCTATTCCGAAAAACTTCCGGCCAAATAATAGCACCGTTTCCGTCTCTCAGTCTGACCTCTGCGCCCCGAACCGAACCTTTAGGACCGAGGCCCAGCGTGTCACCGTCATTTGGAGCGCCATTGATGCAATGCTCGTTGTTTTGTGGGGCGGGATTACTACCGGTCCAAGTCTGACCAGCATCCTGCACCGCCGCGGAGCTGGGATTGGCGTCTGCATATCACAACAGCGAAGCCAAGCAGCAGACGATGATGGAATGCGCAAGGGATGCGAAGTGAAGCATTCTCTTTCACGATCGCGGGAACGAAGTCCGGCAGCAGGTCACGGTGACGACACGCATAACGAATTCGGGAACGATTTTTTCTAAGGGTGCAACAGGTCGTTGGCATCATTGGGACGGTCTACTAAGTGCTGACAACACCAGATGTACTACATTTGGAGCGTGCGCGTCTCCTTACCTTGCCCATCGTCAATGTCATCGTAAATAACTACCCACTGCCAAAACAAAATAAAGCACTCCTTCTGACTACTGACTAGACTGCGCTATCGATTCAGGGTGATCACCGCATCATACAACTGTCCCCCCCGATAGTCGCATGTCCGTACGCCCAAGCAACGGCAACAAGGTACATACAAACGCGGTTGTCAATTACAAGTGGCACATGAGTCTAAAAAGCAAGAATAACGAGTGTAGTTGATGGTGTTTTTTAAGTTTTGATGAACAGACGGGTTTCCCTTTTTCGAGCCGGAGGGCTGTCTGAATGCAGCAGGAACAACTAGCGTACTGCAGCAGTGTGCCGATCAAAGTTCAACGTAGGGCGGTTGGATAGCAAAGCAGTGGGGCATGATAGAGGAATATTTTGAAGAAGAGATGGCTGTCAAGGTATTGAATGTACGATGTCCGCCAGACTCCCAGCTGACAAACGTGCCCATCATTACCCATGTCTTGGAAGCAGGTAGGCTAGGTGTGGGACGAGGCAGACCAAGGCTACGTACGGCAGGGGGGGTAACTTTTCGGTGCGCTTTTTTTGCTGTGGCTCGGGTGCACCCGCGCCCCAGTGACCCCCCCCCTTGTTTTGTTTTTGCGGTATTAAGCTATCGCGTGCTGTTTTAAATTTCCGATTCGAATCTAAAATGGAATGTTTTACCGACGCCTGCGCCAAAAAAGGAAAGTCTCCTAAAGTTTGAAGTCAGTTTTGAGGCGCAGAGTTACTCTTGCGAGTGACCCAAACCCGATTGTGCAAAAAGGGGTGTGATACTACAATACCGTGGTCTTGATTGACGCTTTCAACATATTCTCTGACATAGTCTTCCCGCGCAATACGCCGCACCTATAACCAGGATGGCTCGATCTTCGCACAGCCTACGATCAAAGACTAGAACCCTCTAATGAAATAGTTCTCTCAGACGCAGATACTAATCAATGTTTACCGTGGAGTCTTTTTTCAAAGTTCAGGTACACAGTCCTCGAGAATTGGGTGCTCAGCGCTTTCGGCAAGATAGAGATGGCAAGGGAACGGTGGTTGGGGAACGGTACGGGACACTCCCTCGTTCTTGACGACACGGGTAGAGGCAACGGGGCTGTTTAGAATGACAAGAGGGGTGGGCGCGAGGCGGACGCGGCAGGAGCAGGTGGTACGGCAACAGGGTAGAACGGCAGCATGAGCAGCGTAGCTACGCCAGCAGCACGAACACCAGCAGAGGAAGCATCACCAGCATCAACAAAATCAACGGCACCACTAGAATCAACAAAAGCAACAGCCGCCGTCGCCACCGCAGCGGCAGCAGCCAGCGGTTGTGGGTTTTGGATCGGAACACTACAGAAGCGGGGCGCTGGAGGCAGAGGGCTAGGCGGGTGGGGAGGAAGGAGAGCGTATGCGGACATCCGTGTGTAAGCAATAGGGGGTAGGGGAGAGGTTGGCTTTCGTATCTTTAATCCCCCCGGCGGCTACGATTCTCCCCCGTGCCCGCCTATTCCCCCCCTTTTGTTTAGTAATCAGGCGCCGGTTCACACGGCCGATCCTACTAAGCATTGCCAGTCCGTGTGACCACTTGCAAAAGGTTAACCAATAGCTTACCCAAACTAAGCCTTATAACATCGGCTCTTGCTACCCAGACGGATGGTACAGGCACGGTGAGGGGTTAAGCAGGGCCACCAGACAGTGAGTTTGGGTGTCCGGCAACCAACCGTATCATCCGATTATGAGAGAAACGTGTCAGGTTGGGTAGTAGGGAACTCCCCGCGGAAAAAGAAACAGATTTTCATCGGCAATGACCCGGCCATTGGAATGATTGGTGCGGGCAGTTTAAAGGTAACCATACACTCTGGACCTTACACGAATGTCAAGCTGACGGGAATGCATGAAACAGAGGGCGTTGGAGCTTTCTTGGTTTCTTTCCACGAGGCCCAAGCAGGGCTAAAACATTGCCGTCGACACGGATGGCGTGCACCTGTTCGATACACTCCTAACGTTTCCCCACAGCGAGATCGATTCACGTGTGCATGCGATTCACATGGGCCCAATCCTAGCAAAAGGATCGACCGCTGACCAGGGCTACAGTATGGGGTGTCGACGGTACGAGGCGTACGAGACGGTTGTTAAACCGTCTGTCTGAGAGTTCGTGGAGATAACAGGTATGTTTCTCCCGAGACACATTATATCGACCTCGGTAGGTCCCCACTAATTAATCTCCATATCTTGGTGCTATACCTGTGTTCTTTAGTCTACTTCGTATCTACATGTGTACCCCTCCCGTGCGTCCACCATGAGAACTCACCCGCGGACCCATCCCGACCCGGGCACCTACCAGTGGGCGCGTTCGAGACGCCAGCGTTGTATCTAAGTACTTAGCAGAATCTGCTGGTTGGGGCCTGCAGGGAACGGTGTTTGGTTCGGGTATGGGTGGAAGCGGGACGTCCTCGTGCGCTACGAGCGTGGTTCGATAAATATAAGAGATGCCAGGTCTATGGTCATGCTCTAGCCTAATGCAGGGCGGTGGTGTAACCCAGGGAGGATCCGAAACATTGCTTCGTACCTATTTCGACGCTGGAAAACTGCCGCTCGGTTACCACTACATTGACTACAGCGAGTACGACGTTGGCACCGCTACCAATGCAACAATGGGTCGTTGAGCGGCAGAAGAGGCAGCGGCAGAAGTGGCTCGATCAAGAGCACCAGCAGCAGTGGCTCAACCAACTGCAGCTGCAGCGGCAGCAACAGCAGCAGCAGTGGTTCGATTAGGTGCAGCAATGTTAACAGCAGCAGCAGTAGCAGGAGCAGCAGGTTTGGAGCGGGGTGGTCCGGCGTGCGGAAAGTGGAGAGGTGAAACCAATACAACCGTTGGGTCACTACTGCACGTCGCGAGCAGGTATCAAGAATGCGCGACAGAAAAGCGACACCCTATGCGCGCAACAGTGCGGGACACTGCGCAGATACAGGTGATGTGCCAGAGAGTACTAACGAGCAGGCTGTCTGCACTAAGGCTCGAGCAGACAGCCTGCTCGTCAGTACCCTCTGGCACATTACCTGTCTCTCTTTATGCAATATCCCGTGTTCTTGCGCGCGTGGAGTGTCGCTTTTCGCTCGCGCAATCCTGATGTCTTTTCGCGGCCGTGCAGTAGTGACTCGACTGTTGTAGTGGTTTTACCTCACCGCTTTCCGCACACCCAACCATCCTGATCCAAAACTGCTGCTCCCGCTGCTGCTGCTGCTGCTGACGCTGCTGCGCCTGATCGAACCACTGCTGCAGCTGTTGGTACTTGGTTGATAAAAATGAAATGGAGACATTATATTTGAGTAGATTATGACACCGGTAGTGGGTATTCTAAACCACCTGAGTTTGAAGAGACTCTTGAAATGGGTTTCGATATTTGAGGTGACTATGATATTGGTATTTTTTATTATAGTCCACTGAGTTTAACAGACTCTTGGTTCGGGCTTTGGATATTGGAGACACTGCTGTGTTGAGGTCGAGGTTTGTGACTTTGTGTTGAGGTTGAGACTTGAGATTATATTCTTAAATTTGAGATCTGATGTCTGAATTTTGAAGTTTGTTGCAGGTTTTCATTAGACACACTTGTGTTAACCCTCTTTACCAGCTGATGACCGTTTGACTACTTGGGCACACGCTCCCAGTTACGGTAGCTGAGTGCCGAATAACGGATTGGTGTAGAAGTTATTGAATTGGAAGATTCTGGATTTCGCCATTTGTTCTGAATCTGAGTTTTGGTTTTAATATTTGGATTTTGGGTTATGATGACATGGATGTGAGTGCTTGGTGATCATGGTTTGAATCACCGGTATGTTTCGAGGTTTGCATTATCTCGTGCATCTAGTAGGAAGGCTGTCGGCGGCACGAGGCGTACGAGATGGTTATAATACCGTGTGGGAGTTCGTGGAGGCAACAGGGATGTTTCTCCCGAGTGACATTATATGGAACTCGGGACGTCCCCACTAATTCATCTCCACATCTTAGTATTATACATATGTTCTTATTCTACTTCGTTTCTACATGTACCCCTCCCGTGCGACCATCATGAGAACCCACACGTGAACCCATCCCAACCCGGGCAACTGCCGATGGACGCGCTCGACATGGGGGTCACATTTTGGGGGGGGGGGTTGCATTGAATCGGGGTCACTCACGTGATTGAACCTCCTCTTCCCTTGCGGTCTGAACCTTTGTGCTGTTACAATTTTGCGATGTGAATCTTCGATGGAATGGTAAGCTACCCTGCGCCAAAAAAATAGCCTACTGAGTTTTCGTCCATGCGGTACAGAAACCGTCGTGCGAGTGGCGCGGACCCGGAGGTCAAAATGGGGTTATGATACTACAATACCCTCGCCTCGGTTTGCTGCGCCTGCTTTGTCTGTCTTTCGCAGCTCCCCTCCCCCCGTTGACAGCCCGCCCCCCTCCCCATAACGTAGGCGGAGCAGACCCCTCGGGTTTTCCTCTCCATTCCCTTTTACACCCTGCGGCAGAAAAGTAGGTGAATGCGGCTGCGGCTTCCCGCCCACCGTTTCAGGCGTAGTGCCTTCGTAATCAGGCTGCCTCCCCTAAGCGTTAGGGAAAGCAAGGGTATAGGACCATCGTGTTGACGACGGGTGCTACCAGGAGAGAGTCGCATGTGATATCGAATTAACTTGTTAAATGGTGACCCTCCTCGATCGAGGTACCACGGAATATCACATCATTGGAAGACCATTAGCGCTAGTCGTTGCATACGTTGGCCATGGGATTGTGGTCTTTTTTGGTTGAACTTCCGCAGGTTACACACAAAATCGGTGTTGGGGATGAGATGCAGAGCTCTATCAGGTTAGCAGCCTCAAAAATCAGGAAGGTACACACCTCACGCGTGCTACGATAGAGGTAGCGCTTTCGTCTGGAACGGTTTCTGAATGACGGGGGTCCTTAACCCAAAACTGTCGGAAATAGGCGATTTTTTTGCATGATTTCTTGTTGTGTACCCAGGCCATGTTTTGTTTTCTATCCGGTAGCAGTTCATTTTTTCATCAAAAACAGTGTTTTGGGAGAGGCCTTAACCTCACAAATAGAAAAAAAAACTAAGAAAAGGAAGTGGCGCACCTCTATCGTATCACTCGTCACCTCGACCCTACCATGGGAAGGACGATAGAGCGATAGAGGTAGCGCTGTGAAGGAAGTAAACACGTAGGATATGTACTGTACATGACGGGGCTCCTTAACCCCAAATTGTCGGACAGACGTCGTTCTTGTTCTGCGATATATTCCATTTTTTTTGTATACCTAGGCCGTGGTCATACGGTAAGTTGTTGAACTTTCAGTTTCACCAAAATCAGTGTTTGGGTGACGTATTTGATGTAGACCGGTGAGGTATAGACTACTATTAATAACAATGGTATAGACCTCCTGCAATAGGTTAGGAGCCTCGGAACACACAAATAGTGCACCTGTACCGTTGTAAGTACCATGGCTCCGGAGTGCCCAGCTCGACACAATTCCTGCTTACTGTGTCACTCTCCAGAGCAGAGCAAGGAGAGATATTGAATGGACTCCTTGCTGAAGCCTCCGGCATGCAGGAGCCAAACATCAATGTGCGCTCATCAGATCGTCAGCTTATGAATGCTTATGATAACACTGCATATACATCGATGGTCGCTCTCCCCCCGATCGAGTTTACGGAAGAGCAAACCCTACAAGAGTAAAATTGACATTATGCCTCCGCGTTAGTGGCGTAGGCATGGCCGCTGTAGCTGTAGTTGGACCAGGAAAGCCTCAATTTCACAGTAGGAAAACCTGACCAAACCATCGATAGCACGAATAGTAGCTTCGGCGTGTCCTCCGACCACCCAAACGAACGTCTTCACAGGGAACCAGCTCGGCAGCACGGTATCACCGTAACCGGCGTGCTTCAGGCATGTAGGTAATGCTTAGAAGCGACGGGTATTCGCGCTGGGATGTAGCGAAATACGACGTCGAGCACTGGGAGGCCTGTAGAGACGGTGCACATCGATTTTTGTCCGGCCCCTGCGAAACGTCTATGAGAGGATCTGCCTATCCTATCACGTTAGTGTACAGCGTCTCGAGGCGGATGCGACCCTACGGAATGAAGAGCAAATCCGAGACGACCACCTACAGTACGTGCAGACCTATATCGCTGACAAACGAACGACACGGGGAGGCGAGGCGGCTTCCACAAGGGCAGCGGCGGGGAATTCACCACCTAGCTGCAGCGCTGTGCAGCTACTGCAACTCCAAAGGAATATGCGCCTTTCATGGCAGCGCGAGACTTCTGCGCGTTCATTGTCATCTCGGATGCCCTCCTCATCCCGTGGGGGGCGTAGCAAGGTCTAAATGCTGTGACGCGTGCTACGATAGAGGTAGACCTTTGCGCCTGAAATAGCTTCTGGATGACGGAGCTCGTCTACCCCAAATCGTCGGAAATAGGGAATATATTTGCATGGGGGGTTTTCATCCTTGGTCCTAGCAGTTTTTTATTTCTCCACAATCAGTTTTTGGGTTAACAAGGACATGTATTAGCCTCCTAGTAAAGCGAGGAAACACCAGAAACCTCAGAAAAAGCGTGGTGTACCTCTATCGTAGCACGCTTCCTGTCCATGAACATGAAAAAATAGACAGATCCGCCCGTGGACGCCTCGCAGAAACCGGACAAATCGATGTGCATCGTCTTAAGCCTATCCGCACGTGATATGACAAGCGTCTGAAGGTACTGCACCTTGTTCTATCACCGCATCCCGTTGCATTAGTTTTCTCCGGAATAGGCGCTGATTCGAGTCCCCCACCTGAGCAAGCCAAGTGCTCAGGGTTATTTAGCTCTTCACGTCTTTTCTGCGACGAAACTCCGGTAGCCCCACGCGCAACGCAACCCCCGAGCTAGATTTTCAATATCTTTTCATTTTTTCGAAACTCGCTACAATGTCTTAAACGTAGCGCAGGACAATGGAGCCCGTATACACCACGCCTGTGAACGGCGGGTGGCCGTGCGGGGAACCTAAATAAGCATTGAACAACACCTTCTGCGTTGTAAGCCTTCTTCACAAAAATGACAAAATGGGTGGGGGAGGAAACCCAGTGATCGTTGTGACTTAACGAAGATGCCGGGAATTGAACCCGGATCTGGTCGTGTACGTGTAGAAGTATATCGCTGACATGGACAGCATGGGGAGGCCGGGCTGCTTCCGAACGAACAACGACGGAGAGCTCATCAACTGCAGGTAGGTGAGACCGCCGAGATCCGTCGTGAGTATGCGGCACCGAGTAAACCACAACAGAACGCGGTTGCCAACCATACCAGATATGACATGAACCTACCTGGTACGGTAACGCTGAAGTAGTTAATCTGCCTTGTACTATTCATACGAGAAAACAGAGCTCATTTTTCAACAACTTCGTATGTTATGCAAAGAACCCCGTGATAAGGAAAAAAGCTGTAAGTCTGCAAAAAAAAAAGGATCTCCAATTCCTTCCCATTGCTTAGGGTTAGTCCCACCTCAAAGGACCTGGTCCCTTTACTAGGGATCCAACATTTTTTGTACTAGAGACCCGGCAGGTGCTTTCAAAGGTGGATTGCACACGTGTTCTCCCCGCCGAATACACTCACATAATCTGTTACATGTCTTCTACATATGTAGTTTAAACGTCCAATGTGCACCCCAAGTACCAGCAAAACCGTAGAGCCCACTTCAATGAATACGAAGGGGGCGATCTTGTCAAGGAACGTCGGTATGTAACAGGACTCTGGACCCAGGCTACGATAGCGGGGTTATGTCCCTTTACAAGGGACATTTTTTTTCAGTGACCCGGAGTAACTCGCGCGAGTGACCCCCCGGCTTCTTCGCGGTCTTAGGCTTGTTGGGTACTATAATCAATATAGCGGCGTCGATCCGCAACGCAATAGTTAGCCACGCTGCGCCAAACATGTGGCGTAAAGTATTTTCGTCAGCGAGGTACAGAGTCACTCGTGCGCCTGGCTCAAATCAATTAGGGAAAAACGGGGGTATTAACATGCCCCCTACCGCCGTCCCGAAGAGCCATAGTGCCATGATAGTCCTCAACAATGTGTACCACCGACTACGGTGTACGTGGGTACTGCACCATTTTTTTTCTCTTTCCAACAAAGTTATGGCATTGGGTACGGTATCGATGTACACAAGGTTCTGCGCTAACTCGCAACGCTGAATCAACGCGACCCTAGAACCATCGGACAATGGAAGGGTCGGTTGAAATGTCGTGTATAACAATATGGTAGTGCCCATGGCTGTACGAGCTGGACCAGCCTTGAAACTCATTTTCACTTAATAGGCGTTTTCTCAATCGTTTACAAGTATTTCGACGCCAGATTTTGCAGCTGTGCGTCTGGGTCTGTACCGCGTTTGTTGGCGTTGGAATTATTTTAATCCGAGTTTTTTTCGTCGAGAAATTACAAATCAAATTAATCCCATCATTCCCGAAGGTGTATCGATACTAAAGTCTATACGAAAGCCCGAAAACGTTGTACTGCGTATGCCGTTGATACTGGGTGTGAGTGTTTTTTGAGGCATCGGGAAACGATCGATACACGTCTCATCGTTTAATTCCTTTTCTGTCAAGAGATATGGCGCGCAGAAGATCCCAATCCAATTTCAAGATACTACGATGCGAGATACAAAATATGTTTTTTTGCGCAGCGCAGTTTTGCGATTTTTGACCTGAAATTTTGACGCGTGATTCGAAGCGCATTTGTCTAGGCCTTCAAGTGGGAACCCAAAAAAAAAAAGTTTTTTTCTAACGTACATTTCGGTCAATTTCTAGGTGGGCGTTTCACTCAAACGGTCATAATTTTACCTCCTCATTTTTTTTTTTTGAGTTCCAGCTTGAACGCCTCTACACATGCGCTGCGAATCACGTGTCAAAATTTCAGGTCAAAAATCGCAAAACTGCGCTTCGCAAATCCATTCAACTGTCCTGACTGGCTCTAAGCCAGACCAGCTCGTAGCGAAGAAATGTATGTGTGTCCCAGCCGCAAAACTACTCATCAGGCACTAGTCTACATGTATAGGAAGAGCGGCCAACAAATATCTGGTGTACGCAACATTCGATATATCATATTAGACTAACATCATTCACATAAAACGACAGCTTTTGAGGTATTCAAGTACACATTCGTAGTAACAGTGGAAGGAACAGAGAAAGTAAGCGAAGTCTAAACGTTTAAATGATGGCTGAATGAAAGAAAGTCGGCATACATACATAAGCGTATTGTGGGTCGGACCGCCCAAAAATGCAGTGATTCTCGGAGCCAATTTGAGCAGCATGTGTGCTGACTCCCAAATGGGAATAAAATGGGAATAACAACAGAGAGCGAAAACGACATCATGTCATCAGCAGAAAAAACGCACCACCGAATTTTGAAGACGGTTATCGCTCTGTGCCATCCTTGTACACAACGCAAGGCGATGCGAGTCGACGATGGAAGAAAGGGCTGAGAGTTATATGTGTGATTGCGCTAAAGGATTTCAACATGAAAATTTGAGCAAATAATCCCGCCGAGCGAACTTTGAAGGAAGAGTTTGCTAAAAACGGCATGAAAATTTCAATTTGAGGGAACGATTTATTAAATAGAGTGAACTTCCATCAACAACGACCAGATCATACGATTGGCTTACCAACACCAGGCACCACGGCACAACAATCAGAGGGGACGAGCGCACAACCCACATGGCAGCACACAGCACTGATCGCTGTGCTCTGTGCTTGGGAGCGCTAGACACAACCTAACATTGATTCGGAGGCACCAAAGAGTAGCTGGGGAAGCATGACGCGTACACGCAACCTCAGGGGTAGGTGCTAGTGAGCCGGCGCTCCCGCGCTCTCTACGATGTGACCTCGGTCTCTGCTGCTGCGTGATGTCGTATTCAGTGCTGATTTTGTCAACCACCGTCGCTATCCCACAAAACGCTGTCGCCGAAGCCTCCACCGCCACCCACGCCGAAGCCTCCACCGCCACCCACGCCGCACGGCCGCCGCCGCCGCTACTGCTGCTGCTGCTGCTGCTGTGCGGCGGCTGTTGTGCTGCGGCTGCGGTTGGTGTCTCCTGCGTTTGTTTCTACAAAAAATAATAAAAACTGGCTGTTCTGTTGTAGTGGTGATCGTGGTAATCGAGCCAGGCCGAGCTGCTGTGCCTGCCGCAACTCATCTGGCGGGGCCATCGCCACCGCCACCTCCGCCCCCGCCGCCGCCGCCGCCGCCGCCGCTGCTGCTGCTGCTGCTGCTGCTGCTGCTGCGTCTGCGGTGCTGCTACTGCGCTGCTGCTGCTGTGCTGCTGTTTGTCTGATGGTGTAGTGCTGGGCCTGCCCCTGTCGGTGAGTCTAGGTGCTACCGCACCATATAT
This sequence comes from Undaria pinnatifida, assembly GCA_012845835.1. Taxonomy (NCBI): domain Eukaryota; class Phaeophyceae; order Laminariales; family Alariaceae; genus Undaria; species Undaria pinnatifida. Next base: position 8,847,196 of record JABAKD010000011.1, read on the forward strand.
ATGTCTAAATTCAAAAAATGATGTTGCCTCCCCGCTCCCCGCCTGTAACATGGAGGCCGTGTACGCCTTTTCTGCGATTCGTTCACCGCAAACACAACCAAAAGCATGCTCGAGTGAATCTCCCATTTTTCTAGCACGATGGAAGAATTTTTAGTGAATTATGTTAACGCAATCATTCTCGTGCGATAAAAATGAAGGCGCGTACCATCTAGTATATTGAGGAAGGGAGGAGAAGAGCCTGCTTTGCAACCCCGGATCTGGGTTGCAACTAACTACGGAAGGAGAACACTAAGAAAACGTGAGAAGATATTAGAAGAGGCACGAGTACGAAAAACACATGATGACGTAGAGATACAATATCGTACATGGAACACCTGGATATATGATGGGTTTTGGGGAAGGCCGGTCAGGCATATAACTTACTCGTAGTCAGTGTGGGGCAGGGCGTGTCTCACGCACGCTTCAATCCAACGTTCAGCATCACAGATAATCTATAGTCACCATAATGTCATACGTTCGGGTACGAAAAGTTTGGGGCGGGGCGTGTCTCACGCACGCTTCAATTCAACATTCAGCATAGACTAAGCCATACTCATCATAATGCCATACGCTTGGTACGAAAAGTTCTCAAGTGGTGTCGAGCACACTAATAATGTGAATAACTACCTGGTAGCTGTATCATCGAGAAGCAATCCACCACAACGATCTCAATTCTCGAGACGCTGTCATCTCACCGGCACAAGAGGAATCCGCCATGTCGCCAGGAAACGTCCACTCGGAGGCCTAAATAGTGCAGTTCGGGCCCCAATAAAGCGGGGGCAGTCCGAAGGTTAGGTGCTTTCCCCCTTCTTGCCAAGGCGACGGCTGCCCTCGCTCTCCCTCCGTGCTCCTGACTCCAACGAGAGAAGAACGTATTGCTCGATGTTATACGCGCCAGTGACTCCTCGACTCGGGGTCACTCTACGCTACTACTTCTACTACTACTGCTGTAGTACTAGCACAGCTTTTACGCCCACGTGCCGTGCAGGCCTTCGACAGGTAATAATGAATGGATGGACGACTACAAATACAACACCAGCCAGACGCGAGGGGTCAATGGATATCAATGCAACAACAGTACGCACCAAAACCAGCGTGTATCGCGGCGTTAGTTGTGGTTGTGTAGGAGAGGTTGTGGAGATGTCTTACGATGAACGTCTCGCCAAGGATGCAGTCAACCGTCCTCTACGCTCCATTCCCTCAATGCCGAATACTTTCCTCATCACATCACCCAGAGTACGCAGCCAAGGGGCTAAAGTTTGCTTTGGCGTACGTTCTCGTATGGCACTCCACTTACATTGTTTAGGGTACAAAATACTTGGAATCAGTATGGGATCATCTCTGGAGTATTATTAGATGTGAAAATGACACATTTTGTGTGGCAATCGTTAGCCCACTGGGGCTGCACTCCCCTGTGATGTTATGCCCGATGTATTTATATGATGGGATGTAATGCATTTGGTATATTTAGATATTTAGTGCCAGGTATGGTCTGTGCGCGCTTTTGGCTCCTCCAGCTCACCAAGTAGTTTCGAAGCATGCAGCATATCCATGGCATGATTTACACTTACTCCTCTATATTATTAATCATGGTGCCCGGATGATGCAACACCAAACCAAACATACGTTCCGAGATAAAGAGAACATTCTTTGGTGTCATCCAATCGTCAAGTTGGCGCCAGTATTTCATAACAGTGAATGAACGTATGTACCACCCTATGGGTCTGTTTCATACGTGTACGCTGACTTCCATTTTCACTCATCTTTTTCTGGCGGATGCTGTTCCTGCAGCAATATGATATTGCCCCGCCAATACGAAAGAGCCCAACAAGAAAGTGATGCTCACTTTTCGGCGGACGATAAGAAAATTGGACGGGGAAATCGTGCTCAGCGGCGAACCCTATTCTAAATCGTATACAATTCGAAGCCTAATTTTGCCTAGTGTTGTTCAAGGGTAGTGTTGCCACAAAAAGAATCTGAGACTCACTCGAAGAAGGGGTTTCTTGTTATTAATAGCGGGGCCCGGTACTGACTGTACGACGTGCTTCAGCTGTGATATACTTAGTCTATATTTATATTAGTTTTTCATCATCCCATTCATTATATTGCTCACGCCCTCCCTTTAAGTAGTACTTAGTAGTAGTAGACGTAGTAGTAACTCAGATCCGGGGTCACAAATCGGGCCCTCCTCCCCCCTCCCCACTACGGTACGTGCCTACATTTTTATCACGAGAAGAATTCAGCATTTTCTTCCCTCGTCGACTCGCGTCGAATAGATATATATATCAGGTACCAGGTATGCTATTAGTACGTGTGTGTACCGCCTTCGTTTGGTCTGTTTTTTGTATCCTTGGGATAGTCTATACTTCCACACTCCAGAGTGACTGGAGCCTGCCCTGTGACCACGGACTTGATCATGGGAGTTAATGTGAGCATAACAACAACAAGAGCAACAGCAACAACAACAGTAACAACAACAACAACAACAACAACAACAACGACAACAACAACAACAACAGCAGCAGCGGTGTTCCCGATGGCCCAGTAGTAGCAAGCCGCTACTTGCCGTATGTAGTGAAAGGTCGATGTCGTAGGTTCAACTCTTACACGGGAATGCTTATTTCTTACAAATCGACAGGCCGAAAGCTCGAGAGCGCGAGCTGGTGAAATTCGATGCGAATCGACGAGCAGCATACAAAAGCTGAAAAGCGGGAACGTTGAACACTCTCTTATGATATATGATACGCGATAACACGATGTCGAGCACCGAGGGGGGCGGGGGGCGGGGGGGGGGGGGAAGAAACCTGTGACCACGGCTTGTCGAGAAGGCCGCGGAGGGCTGTGTATGAGTCTTTCACATTGGCTTGGGTAAAACCTCTATGACGCAGACGAGTTTACTGATTCTCCGATAGCCCCTTCCCCCAAAACCGGCGATTTTCTTCATCGGGCGTTTGATGGCTGCTCGACACGAGCAAGAAGGACATTCTTGAGAAAAAAGTATCCATATATTTTCTTGTGTGCAAAGGTCTAACGATCGACGACGTCGGGGAGGGTGTCGAGGGACGCCGTATTTCAGGTGATACGGCCGGGAGCTGGTTTTGAAACCGACGATTTTGTTGAAGACGAGTTGGGGGGGGGGGCTACCTTGTAGAACGACTCAGTTGTGAGCTGGATAGTAAAATCTAGATGGTTAGTCTAAGGTAATACTCAGTATATAATGAAAATTAAAACACACTCCAGCTGTGAGGTCGAATATTTTGTCGAAACTCATCTTTCTCTGCAAGCTGTGTGTGATACTCCGATCGCGCGTATTACGGGGTGTGTGTCCTCATTAAGGATATAGTCTAGGTCGGCGACTCCCCTTGGAACTACGGCTGTATGTAGCTATCGGGGTCAACAGGGTGATGTTAGTCAGTCACAGCTGTGGAAGGAAATGCATCAGTTTATCAAGTGTATCCTGTAAGTCGTATAACCGGTGAGGGGAGTGCGTAGGTTTTAAGGAAGTACATTGGACTAGATTGCAACGCTCAGAGACGAGAGTGTACAATCGCGTGCTCCGCATGCACTGTATGTGTGCAGTAGTAACGGCGTTCGTATTAGACTAGTCTAGACGTATTACGTATTATTGTAGGTTTTTTTTGTGCGTTCTTTATCGGGGTGCAAGATTTCTGCGCTGTCGCGCATCGCTTAGTGGAAGCGACCCCAAGACCATTGACTGGACAGTTGATGAAGGGTTGGCCGAACATGAATGAATGTGATTTTTAGACGCGTGCCATGATAGAGGTGAACCACTTTTTTTCTGAAGTTCCAGAAATTGGGAGCTTAAGACCTCTCCCAAAAGCTGATTTTGGAGGAAAAAATGAAGCTGCCACCAGATGTAAAATTCCATCTGGCCTGAGTGCACAACAAGGATCATCATGCAAAAAAAGTGGTCAATTTCCAACGAATTTGGGCTAACGAGCTCCGTGGTTCAGAAAAAAATATAGTAAAAAAATGCTACCTCCATCGTAGCATGAGTCTTTACTGCTGGTGAAGAGTCTAGACTACTCGTCATTTTGTAACTATCAGAGTGAAACGGACCTTAAATTGAGGAGGAGAATCCGAAGGGACGACGCGACCGCGGGTTCGACAACCTTTTTCTTCCATCACGGTTGCGCGCTCGCGTGTATGCGTGGGTGCACAGGTTGCCAGGTAGTGTTTATTGCTCTGGTCGGGAGTGGGGAAGCGGGGGCATTGGGGGGGGGATGGGGGGATGATTTGGGCTACAGTATGGATGGCTAGGAAGACAATGAGGTGATATCAGCTGCCTGGTACGAGGTGTTCATTACTCTGGCAGATTTTGATTTTAGGTGGAGCGTTTGAACACGTTTGTACAAGAGGGGTGTGGTATGCAACGTGTTATAGCTTCGTGGTGTGTTGTTGTACATGGATCGCACTATAGAGCATTTTATTCGATAGGTGCAACCACGTAGTTGTCATGATTTTACCGTGCCAATATGGGGCTCTGACGTCGCCCATTTTAAGACAGAGATACATGTTTGCAATATACGACAAGCGAGGTGATGTGGTCATGCAATGTCACCACCATTGAGCACGAGGCGGAGAAATGAAAATAGTCAGCGTTTTAGAGGATGGCTTGATGCACCCGCGCTCAATTACGTTACTTCGTTGGCACACTTCGTTTGCCACAGCATGGGAGGCGATCATGCAGACGTTAATATACAGTATTAAATACCGGTTCGTAGCCTCTTTATGTTCTTACTTCGTAGTACACACTCGATATCACGCGGCAAGGACCCAGGCCGGCTCGCGAACACGTGTGCCCCCCCTCGTGGGATGGGCAGAGCGGCCCACATCAATGCCACGACTAATCGGCCACGGCCCGATCCAGCCCTTCAATGTCCAGTAGATGGGCCGCGACTCGGCCCGGCCGGTCAAAGTTTGAGATGATGGGCGGCGGCGCGGCCCGTCCCGTCAATTTTTCAAATTATCGACCCAGCCCGCCCCGGCTTGGTCCGACCTATCACACCTTGGAATGTTCTCGGCCCGGCTCGGCTCGGTCAATGACAGTATTCAGATCGGCCCAGCCCGCGCCATCGGCCCACGAAAAGCCCACGGAAAAACGACGTACAGAAGACAGAATATATAACGGAGGAGTGGGGGCGATGTCGGCACAATCGACCTCGATAAACGCGGCAGAGTACAGATTCTACGGTTAGATAGACCTTACGAGAGTCATTGCACTGGCCGACCCACAACAACTATCCTGGGGACTTGTACAGCAGTTGCGTGGATTTCAGCATATCCGTGCTATTACCGGCGCTCCTGTATCAGCATTCATCTCGGCAGCACGTTCAATCGTAAGCGAAGCTTCTACGCGCGCAGCTGCTGCTGTGGGAAAGGATGTCCTCCGGTGAGATGGCTGCTTGTTGCCTAGTGCATACTGATCTCGGTGCGTCGAGCAGTGGTTGGGGTTCAAAGTAAAGACACGTGCACACTTTTCTCCTCTCTCGCCGGTCTTGTCACTTCCTGCAACGAAAGCAGCACCTGGCAGGAGGAGCTTTATTTGTGTGCGTCTCTGGAATCCGGCCGCAAATAAATCAGTGACGTGCACGCTTCGAACGGAATATGCCCTCTATTCTACGTCGAGGACAAGCTCGACGGCAGGATAAATACGACAAAGAGCAAGGAATCTACACTTTCACGGTTGTTTAGTGATCATTTCAATATCTTTCTGACCATCAATGAGCCATCCCACGAAAGGGTTGCAGCAGAACGTCTCTGAGCTCCTTACATGAGGAACTCAATATCTCACGCGAAAAATGACTTCGAAGGCATTCGTTCGCGCAACCCGACCAAACTTCTATGCCTTAGTCCTACAACAATATGTATTCGTGAAATTACTTCATTGACCAGCAGTTCCTCACATGAGGAACTCAATCGCCCAGGGACTTTTTGGCGCAAAAAGTGCAACCCCTATCGTTGGATGACTCCAATGCTGTATCTCCAATTTTTTCCTGCCCCCCCCCCCTCCCTCCGCCCTTTCCCCCCCCCGCTCTCTCTTGTTTAAACGCCCCACCTAAAAACGAAACCTGCCAGAGTAATAATCACTACCACGCAGTTGGTATAATCACATTATCTTTCTAGCAACCCATGCTAAAGCTCCAATTCACCCCCCCCCCACCCACCCACCCCAACGCCCCAGATCCTTCCCCAACACCCGCACCTTCGCCTAGACCTAGCACCACGTGTATAGCAAACCCCTACACATCTATGCGACATAAAGCTGTTGGAAATCCCTTTCCCTCTCGCCCCCCACCCCTTCGAACACTCCGCCTTCTCCTCACCGGCTATACGACTTACAGCATATACATATGATAAACGGATGCATTCCTTCCACAACCGTCAGACTTGGTCCCTTGAAGGATTTATAGCTTCCGTGCACATATTGAGTTGCCCCGCCCGTCCCCCCCCCCGCTCCCTCTTGTTCAAACCCAGGACCCCACGCCCTTAAAAATTCCGCACTCCCCTCACCGGTTACACGACTTACAGGATACACTTGATACACTGATGCGTTTCCTTCCAGAGCTGTCATATTTTGTCCCCTCAAAAACGGGTTTTATGGTTTCCGCGCACAGACTGACTAACATCACCCTGTTGACCGTGGTACAAGCTACACTGTAGTTTCAAGGGGAGTCGCCGACCTATATCCTTAATGAGGACACACAACCAGTAATACGCGCGATCGGAGTATCACACACAGCTTGCAAAGGTGAGTTTCGAAGGCATCTTCTCGATCTCAAAGCTGGAGTGTATTTTATTTTTATAATATCGCTGTGTAGTCTATGGTACATAGTCAGCTGAAAAAATTAAACGAAAAAAGTCAAATGTCATGGTGCACCTTGTAGTACACGGGGGAACACGTGAGCCGGCTCTCCAAATCCACGGGCCGGCCGTCAAGAGCAAGCCTAAAGAGATGAAGGGCCGCCCCTTGTAGAGCCCGTGAGTCAAAGGCCTCGAGCTGCGAATGTTATGGGCCGAGCCGGGCCGGGCCATGAAAAGCCCGGCTTTTCCCCTTACCGTCATGACCGGCAAGCATCACATTTCCATATACCAGGTATGAAAGATGCTCTTCACTTTTCACACGCCAGGCAGGTAGCGTAGCCAGCACGAAGAACAAGCCTGCAAAGCTGCGAAGAGATCCAGGCGAAGGTAGGGGGGATTCTGATACCCCTGTTTTGCACCAATGAATTTTGAGCTATCATATTAGTCTATACTATCATACCATACTCGCACTAGTGACTCTGTACCTCACGGACGCGAAAAGACTCTACGCGATATGACTGACGCAGCGTGGCTAACTATTGCATTGCGGATTCTTGCCGCTAGGTTAATGATGGTTCCCGACAAGCTTAAGACGGCAAAGGAACGGGGTGTCACTCGCGCGAGTGACTCCGAGCCACTGAAGAAAAATGCCCCAAAAAAAACACAAACAATATAAGATGAGCATAACCCATTTATAGTAGCATTTGCAGACCAAAATGACACCTCAATAGGTCGTGATTACAGCTTCAATAGGCGCGGTGAGCACATGAGCGTATCAGGGCAGACGGCTCAGAGGATCCCCCTGCGGCTGCTTACTACTGGCAGAAGGACTGGCTCATCAACAGACGAGACTTTCGGAGTTCAACGGAGACCGAGGTGAGAACATCAGGGTCAAAATCGGCTTAGCAAGAACATCAAGAGCGCCCTTCGTCTAGCTACAGCAAAGACAAACGTGTGGCCGAAACCAGCATGTGCGCCGCATACGAGACAGCATCTGCATCATCAATCGATCCATCACCGGTTCGAGGCGCTAGTATTTCTGTTTGCATATCGTCAGAACTGGTCGCGGTTGCGATGCGGCTATGTTTCTGGCAATTTTTTGGGAGCAGCGTGAAGTCCGAAACAAACAAGCACCACAACGTCGTGGCTGAAGCTTGTCCCAGCACTTACGCGCTCTACAGCTCTAAAGGGGCTCACGAAGGTGTGCAAGCACGCATTGAGTACAACTAATCATAAGAGAACGCGCAAAAGAAAGTTGCGCGAACCAAATACGAGATGAAAAGTTCCGTGAAGTGGATCTGTCTGTACAATTGCAACACGCTCGGACCATGTGGGGCAAATCAGAGCCCGAAGATTGCGGCATGTAGTATATGAGAACGTAGCAAGTGTCATAGAGTACGCGACGAGTTCTTCGCAACATATAGAACACCACGAACAACAAAATTTGCGACGGTGGCCGGGAGAGGCACCCGCGGTTTGACGGCAAGCGCGAGCACGCTTCTCGCGACTGGAAAACACACAAGTCAAGATCCACCTCAACGCCCACACCCTCCTATATATCGTATTCACAGGCCAGGAAAACCCTAACACTCAGCAGTCGAAATCAACCTCGCCAGGTAGCTGTTAGCTGTCCAGCAGCACCAACCTCAACTCTGCCCTCTTCCTAAGTGGAAACGGGAGAGTAACATCATGGCAGTTTTACGACGAACTTCGGGCAGTCGACCGGAAGACAAGAAGCTTGGATTTCGGTCGCTCGAGGGGAAGTATGATCTCGTCAGCAACATCGCTCGCGAGGCCAGAAGCGATGCCCCGATGATTTGACCTCATTTTGCCGGAGAGTTTGCGACGCTTGCGCTGTTTGGACAGACACCGAGCGGGCGGGAAGCCATTGGAGGCGGACAAGAAGGTGGCGTTTTCGATGATAGTGAAATCGACCCATCTCACGGCAGGGGTGCACAGCATCAGTCCCTGAGCTCCTCACGTGAGGATATCTGTCAATATCTCACCCGATACTACATGACTTCGAAGGCATTCGTTCGCACAACCCGACCAAGCTTATATATGCCTTGGTATTGGGAGTAATATGTTCTCGTGAAATTTCTACACTAACCGGTAGTTCCTCACATGAGGAGCTCAATTGGCCAGGGACGTTTTGCCGCAATCATACAACTGCAGCACCCACCGTGGGATGAGTCTATCCATAAACAATGGGACTGCCGGAGGAAGATCCTTCAATGGGAGCGCCGACCCGGACATGGGAGTCGGCAGAAGCGCCACGCCTTCAGCCCAGCCTCACATTCTTCAGGCTACAACTAACACTGCTTCGACTTCGACTACTGCAGCTACCTCGTCTTGTACATTGTATTGCAGATCCGTTTTTTTCTCATCGGTTGCTCGTCCAATACAGTGCCGTCATCACCTAGCCGTCCAACGTCTCAACGACCGCCAGAAAAAAGCGGCTCGGGCGGATGAATATGCGGAGCAACCACATCTGACAATATCGTCATCATCATCATCATCACCGTCTCCGGAAGGCATCAAACGATGGCAGCGACTGATGCACCCCCACGAATAGAGGAGTACGGCAGAGCTTTCACAGCAGCGACACATCGGTTTCATTTTGGCTACCATCAATCGCATCAACACTATCGCCTTCACCAAAGGCACCAGCTTCATCTGCTTCATCGTCACTGTCTGCAAGGCAGTCGTGGAAGCGATTGATAGTATGCGGGATGCTGTGAGTCGCGTGCGCATGAATGTCATCTTCGAGAAGCTGATCGATCTGTTTTTGAGTTCCGAGCAATACATGATACGAAGTACCGTTTAAACCTTTGCATTTATTTGACATCTGTTTTGACGTTCCGAGCAATACATTGATAGTCCAAACCTTTTGCGTTTGGCGGCAAATTGCACTCGTTACAACGTACAACGTGGTATCTCTAAGCCAATGATGCTGTTCGACTGAGGATTTTGGGGTTCAGAGTAACTTGACAGCATGTGGAAACATGCGCGTCCGACTGAGTTTACAAGCTCATCAACCCAAGAGGACACCGCTTGCAACGGCACCGCTTGCAACGGCGTTCTCTGTACAAGGTGTTTAGTCACGCGGGGGCTGCGTTCTGTCTTTTTCACGTGTCAAAAGTACAAGAGGGCACCGGTTTCAACGCCGTTCCACTCCACAATATTTAGCGTGGAGAGTAACCCAGTAAAGGGTTTCCGAGAAACGCTGGAAATTAATACTGTTTGAGACATGGCCAATATTTTGATATGCGACTTGAATTGAGAGAGGGGCGAAGAAATAGTCGAAGTCACCCTATTATCGCCATCGCTGACGCTGTTCAGCAGCAATAATGCCAAAGAGCAACGTATCTATAGACTAGTCAATGCTCAGCAGCATGGAGTACTGCTGATGAACACGCGAAACCACCAAGACAGCCGCGAGCATTATGCGATCGATCGGCCTACGTATTGCGCTCAAGTAAGACGACCTCATCGATAGTCATCAATAGTCAGGATGAGTGATAGTGGAGTACAAACACAAACAACACGCACTGACCAAACCTCCACGAACGAACACATCAAGGAGCATTGCTGTGGGTCGACAAGTACAATGGCCCATAGAGCACACACATCAGTAGAGCGGGCATTCTGCTGAGTTAGTCTACGTCGGTTTTGTATCCGTATCTCACACTCCTCCGTTTCTTCTTTCTCGCTCTTGTCGGTTCCGTTGCCCTTACGGCCCACCAGAGGAGGAGGTTTTCAACATGATGAGATGCCTTCCTCTCTTCCCAAACGCCAGCCAGGTACACCAGTAGTAGTAGTAGTCTATCCACTGCCAGTTCAAGCTTATGCCTCTGCCAAGGGTGTGCTGCACCAACACGATATAATACGCACACGCGACGCATCACGTCTCTCTGCGAGCGGAAACCGTTTCCAAGACCTCAGATGAAACAACAGGAGTGGGTACTCGTAGCGCTCGCTTTTTTTATGGGGTTAACTACTTTCACCTAAGAATGCATGTTGTTAACTCAAACCGTTACAACCGACATTGAACACTTCTGACTTTGGACCCTCACCGACAGAAAAAGTGAAAGAATGAAATGGTCAGGCAAGGTCAGGGGTAGCGTTGCTCGGGGTTTGTCGAAGTTCAGCCGCATACAAGACGTTGATGTCTTAAACAACACCCGAGCAACCTGCTTGCTCCGGGGGGAGGGGTTTAGAAAATAGCTCCCAACCCCGAGCAACAAACTGCAATCGGCCATCATCAGGGAACAACAACAGAGCACACACGGTATTAGGTTGCCTGCACCACTACAGAAACGAACTCTGAGTCGCCGATAATGCGTAGCATGGCAGGTCCTCGAACCAGGAGTGATTTTGTGACGACGCTGTGGGGACGAAATCAGTAGCAGTGTGGTGGTGGGGGTACTCGTAGCTGTTGTGTTCCCAACGCAACCCAACGCAAATAGCAAAAGCAAGCAACGCCACCTCGAGCTGAGTGACGGCAAGGAGGACGGTGACGATACCTGGCCGTGGTGGCATTGGGGTTAGAGAGGCGGAGGGAGCAGGTCGCGGCGAAAGGTGGTGGAGCGCCGTGTGTGGTAGACCGGCAGGAAGCTCGAAGCTCGTTGCATGTCAATCGCAGGTCGTGCGTTTTGAGCTCTCTGTAGACTGCTGTTGTGGAGCACGGCGAAGAGCTCCTGGTGGTGGAGCATTTTTTTGTTTTTCATATTTTCAAAAATAAAATCCTGGAAGCACGCGCGGGCCATGAGCAACAACCGCCCCTTAGCATTTTCACATTTTTTCTTCCTCTTTTTCCGAAACTCTGTATAAAATATGTTGCGCATATATATCACGTTGTAGTACCTTTGTTTTTCCCTCTCTGACGCAGGTTACTGTACGAAAGGCGGTCACTCTTTAGTGGGGCCTATTTTGCAGTAGTAAGTGGCTGGGGGTCACTCGCGCGAGTGACACCACCTGGGCTTTCCATTTTGCGACCCTGGGCTTTCGCTATGGCTGTTCTAATTTTGCCATGTGAATCCGCAATGGATTAGTGAGCTATGCGGTGACAAAAAAACACACGCCAAAGTACTATTGGCCGTGATGCACAGAGTCAGTCGTGCGAGTGGCTCAAACCCGGCAGCGGAAATGGGGCTACCTCCACCACCACACACAGCGTTGGTCCTCTCTGTTATTCTTGTTATTCTGCTGGATCCCTCTACCGAGCCGGGTGTTGCAGCGATGCCGGCCCCGTCTCCTGCCGAGTTCCGGGGTGTTATAGGAGGTAACCGGTGGCCTCGCCCCGGTGGTGTATCAGGTTATCCTCGAGCCTGGTATAGGTCAGTTTCGTGAGTTCGAGCCCCGCCGAGTGCATGCTTGTTGAGTATTAATTCGTTGGGACTCTTTTTCTTGTGCATAAATTGACTTGCGCAAAGCGCAAGAGCTTAAGTTAGCAACACCCGATGAAAAATCGACGAGCAGTGGGATTGCTGGACCCTATGCGCAATAAAATTGAAGGCAAGAACCGGGGGGGAAGAAGAGACGAGACCCGTGACCACGGCTTGTCCAGAAGCTGGAGAGTAGAAGTGTGAGAAAAAAAAACAAAAAAACCAAGGAGGTGTGTTGTGACTTGTGTTTTTGCGATGACGCCATATAGGACTCGCGCGCTGGTAGACAGTCGAAACTACCGCCAATTGGTTGGGAGCTGGTGGATGACATGGTTCGCCGTTTCGCACGTAACACACATCGGAGAACTTCTACCGGTCTCGATCTTCGGCTCAACTCTCCGGCTGCACCCACAGAAGTCAAACGGGCCACCAGCACTAATATTGACGAAGTTTTGGCGGGCGTGTTCATCAGCCATTCGTGTCCCCTCGAAAGATGTTTTTGTGATGCTGCGTGTAGCCGTAGAAGCAACGGAGGATAGAAACCTTTGACAGAAACCCCATCCGAACAACAATTGATATAGGAAGAACCGGGAGACAGGTTCGATCGCGCGTTGTCCTGCCGTAGACGCGTGGTAAGTGCTTTACGACAACGGCAACACATTTTCGGCCGAAAAGTTTTGTGAATAACGGGTCTCCTTATCAGCCCAAAATCGCCGGACTACAATTGATTCTTGTTTTCCCAAACGAAGTAGGTGGGATTATTCATTGGGGTTGCACGTACTTTCCCTTCGCTTTCTGCCAACTTTAGTTTGGCGACGTTGTGTTTAAAGTTTTCTATTATTAGGGTAGGGTAGACTACTACTAAAATAAGAATAAGTAAGTGAGGAAATGAGGGGAAAAAATATGACGTGTACCCCAACCGCACGAATAATAGTAGCATTTAATAGTAGTACCACGCGTCCTGAACCATTTTATTATTCAAAAACAAAATGTATCACCGTCAGATAGATGTAGATAGCTGCGTGCGAGTTCGGCAACTTTTATTTACGGTAAGCCAATAGAGGGTATATATATTACGTAGTCCGTTTGACCACTTGCGGAAGGTAATTGCCTACCCAAAGTAAGCCTCTCGCAACACTCTTCCCCCTGCCAGGTAGCAAAGTCGGCCGGATACATGGGCGGGCGTGTCAATATCCACCGACGACGCGGTTCCATTTCCTGGGATACCGGGGAGAGAGTTTGCCAAGCTCGACATGTATGTGGTCAACGTCGCACAAGTTTATTATCGTTGATGGATGGTGGGATTAGAACCCACGACCCAAAAACCCACGGACTGTCGACGACGCCATTCGTTAAGAAATTAGAGGGTATTAGCCCGTTTGACCACTTCCATAAGGTTAACCAATTGCTAACCCGAGCTAACCCTTATAGCAGTTTATTGTCAAGCTGTATGATACACCGGCCGCCCGCTTTTAGTTAGCTTTAGTTAGCTAGCACAAGCTGTCATGATTCAACATTTTTGGGGGCATATGATATTGTAAGAGAAGTGGTCAAAATCGGGTATATACCCCGGTGCATTTGTGGACAAAATCTTGTATCTTACTAATATTTCAGCGTTCGCCACGCCGCCAAGACGCCATCTGATTGGCCAACGCCGGCCTCCACCCGACGGTGGCCACATTTCCGCCGGGTAGAGACCCGTTTTGGCTACTCAACCCGGAAAAGGCACCCGATCAATCTACTCCCCTACCCTATAACATCCGGGCTGTTCGACCACGTCGGCGCAATCGCCCACCACGGACTATACATCTGAGTTCCACCGGACTCCATCCGTCTCTAATCGACAAAGACGCAAAAGAACCATGTGCTTGATATCCATGATTCTCCCGACCTCTCTCTCTCCCTCCACCTCAAAAACGCCACCTCACAACTGGGATCTCTCTCTCCTTCGACCCAAAAGCCATCTCAGTACAGCACCACTAGAGACAACCATGAGCGACGCTACGACCCTGCTCTCTAAGAAGATGATGTGATTTCCAACGCTGAAGACCCTGCGGAAGACCGTGAGCCCATCACTGGGGAGAATTTGCTCGTCGTGAAGGAGAGGCAGGGGTCGAGAGAGTGAAATCATGGACGTCAACAGATTGTTTTTGTGAGTCTTTGCCGGTAACAGAGAGGTGAAGTCCATTGTAACTCAGATGGTGCGTGGTGGGCCACTGGGCCATTGTCGTCGAACAGCCCAGCCATTATCGGGTAGGGGGACATAATAACTGGGTACCTAATGCGGGTTGAGTAGTCATATGTGTATGGGTCTACCCCCCGAAAATGTGGCCATAGTCGGGTGGAGGCCAGCGTGGCCAAGGCGTCCCGGGGGAGTGGCGAACACTGAAATTGAAAGGTACCCGATTTTGTTCACAAATGAACCGGGCATACCCGACCTTGGCCTCAGCTCGTAAAACGAAGCCGAGAACATTTTTTTGTCGGCAGCGCCCGACAAATAAATTTTCGGGCATTGAAAAACTGATGCACCTCTCCAAACTCTGTACACAATGGAAAGGCCCGGAAGTGCATAGGAAGGTACACGCGACCATCGTGTATCCTTGATAGGGACCGATCTTCGAGGCGTGCTACGATAGAGGTGAGATACCATTTTTTTCTGATGCTCGCCACAACTTCGGAGCATAAGACCTCCCCCAAAAACTGATTTTTTTGGAGGAAAAATAAGACTGGAGTACATAGTCGGATGAATAATCCGACGGCCGAGGTACGCGACGAGAGTCGACCCAAAAAAGATGTCCTATTTCCGACGATTTTGGGCTAAGGGGCCCCGTCGTTCAGAAAACGCTTCAGACAAAAAGAGCTACCTCTGTCGTAGCCCGTGTCGTCCGTTCGTTCTAACAGGCTCGACGACAGTCGACGGTGACACGGTTAAGCCTGCCCCGCAGCAGACCGTGTTGCTCGCAAACCTTTCTTTGTCGCTCTCGCACAACAACGTGTGCAAAACACTGCACATGAAACCCAAGGTGAGCACCATCTAGAAAGCCGTCCTCCTAAGTTTCTCGAAATTCGCACGTTTTATATTATTATCTGGTATTGTTATAGTTGTAGTCTAATCATGATAGCACGAACACACGTTTTGGATTTATCTTGTCTTTCATCCACATCCTCCAGCGCATGCGGCACCTACAAGTACAAAGGAGAAATTCGTTCTGCATACAGGAGACACAAGATCGCGTGACACGTGGTACATACATGTGGATATGTGAGACAAGAAGGAAGGGGTGGGGTTATTTTCGAGAGGACGCTCAAATTCTCACTGCCCAACCCTTTTCACTTTTTCTTCTCTTTAATCCTCACGTTTACTTTCCACCCTCAGCGACCTTCTGGACAAGTCATGGTGTGGTATACAAAAGGCAGCATGGACCAAGGGAGCGACAACTGCTTTGCGGGGGTGCCTCTGACTCTGAAATAATCAGTCACGCAAGGGTTACACCCACCTCCGGTATTGGTGGCTTCCTGTCCGTTCCTACAGAAGGGGGCGCGGGGCCGTTCGTTCAGGGAGGCGAGATAACGCCTGCCAGCTATATAGGGGACACCTACTATAAATCACAACTCAGCAACGGGAGAGGAGGGATACCACAACAACCGTGGTCACACACATACAGGTGTTTTTCCTTACTCCACCCTGGTACAAGCACCCTCATTTTTATTGCGCTTTTAATTCAGCACAAACCCCCCTTTTTTCATCTTTTTGCTCGTCGATTGGCGTCGAATTTCGCTGCGTTTAAAATTGCTCTCGCGCTTTCCGTTCCTTGTCAGTTTCACTTACGCGCAAGAAAAAGTCCCCCGACGAGCGCGCGTGTAAACTTGGTTGGGAAGGTCTTCGAACCTGCACATTTTTTACTTTGTTAGTAGGGACGAGGTTTACCTGTCTGAGGAGGATTCCATATAGATAGGGGAACGCCTGCTACCGAGGTACATTCTTTTTTTGCGTTTTTGGTCATCCCTTCTGTTTCCTTCGCAAATTTCCCTTTTTCCTTTTTCTTTCCCCAGACGTCACTCAGATCCGGGGTCACTGAACAGGCTCTTCTCCTCGTCCCTCCCCACTACGGCCCACACGACCAAGGCATATCTATAATAGAAGTTAGGGGGTTGGTTCACCATTGATTGATTGATTGGGGACTTTTTTTCACCATCAGTCAGCCCAGACTTACATGCGAGAAGAGAACGTCTCTCTTCTTTCTCCGCGGTCTTACATGTGCTTTAATGTTCTACCTGGTATTGTTTTATTGTTTCGGGCGATATGACACCCCGCCATGAAACGGTTACTTACATGTTACGCTGCGCCAAGCCGGTCGCGTGACGGCGTTTTTTGCAGGGAGGTGCGGAGTCACTCGGGCAAATGGCCCAATCCCGTCAGTGATATACCGGGTACCCCTCCTTCCAGGAAGGATTGGCCGCAGCTTTCACACCTTCGTTTTTATCACGGGAGAAATATTCCAGATTTTTCTTCCCTCGTCGAATCGCATCTCCGTTTGATCTAGCTACCATTTGATCTGTGCTTACCCATCCATGCTGCCAGGCGCTCTCAGCAGTTGATTCCTTAGACTCTTCTATAGACTATAGTCTATAGGTTTTGCAAATTAAATGGAGAGTCCGACGCGCGTGGTATTCGAGTCCCAGAAGAATCAGTATTTTCTTAGAATATTATTTAATTCAAGAGTAACAACTAGACATCCGGGGCGACGGTCACCTTGTGTTTTGTTTTTGTTCCCATCGCATTTGTTATCTTCGCACTTTTTCTTTCGCCTTTCTCCCTGCCTAGACGGAGCTCAGATCCTGGGTCACCAAAGGCGTGTTTCAACCCCCCCGCTAATAAGGCGTTGGGACGCGTGGAACCTAGAACGGAAAAATTATTGGGCTTGCCGCTGATTGGTTATCAAATCGAACGGATTCGTAACGTTCCCACGCTGACCGGGAATGTTGGAAGAGGAGGAAGGAGTCCCAAGGTCGTTAATATTGTGCAGCAAAACTTGACGGGCCACTTGGAACCATATTTACGGCAACTGGTTGGTGCTGGGAGTGTTGATACATACGCTGGAGATCCACGAGGGTGTGGGTGCACAGGGGGTGATATAGAACTCACGGAGTGTGGGGCATGTATGGACGCCGTAGAGCTCGCCCGAGGCCGGAGCCACGCGCCACACGGCCATGGTATGACCAGGAGGCTTACGGAGCAATATACCGGGTTGGGAACGAGGCTCTGGCAATATATTTTTTTCAATTTCCTGGTTTATAGTTTGGAACCGATGTTCGTTGACGTTTCCGCAGTCAGTCCGCGTTGGGCCACGACGGCAATATCGCAGCTATTAGATAATAAATAGCATGTCCCTAGGTATAGACTATAGTACCACTTGGATCGCTAGCGCCGTCTTCTGTGTGGCTTGCCTCGGGGTGTTACCGCGTGTATATATAACTGTTCTCTGTGTCAGGTGCACTCGCTGCCCACGTGATGCTATGCCCCTGCCCCAGAGTCGAGCGGCACGCTCCCGCCGCAAACGTTAGACGATACGCTGGCTGTTCGGGGGTCGGTTGCCAAGAATTCACCAGTTTGTTGACATCGGACACCAACACGTTGAAATGGAGCGAGCTCATACGAATAACCTCGTTTCATTCCACCGTTCCACCAAGGTCGAAATCGGATACGGCACTCCCTAACCTAACTAAGAGCGGGCTCTTCTTCCCCCCTCCACACCACGCCGGCACGCGCCTTCGTTTGAATTGGGAGGAAAAAACAGCATTCTTTCTCCTTCGCCGACTCGCGGTCAGTTTCAATTAATTGTGTTTACCCACGCTATAAGATCGATCTCGGTAAGTGAGTGGGTGTCTCTGGAAAATGCTCTCTCCTCGGCGGTGGGTGTCGAGCTCATAATTTTCCCGTAATACCGAGATTTGAAAAGCTCACTCCAGGATTATTAGTAGTGTTCGAGGTTCACTACTAGACTGCCAGGGCGACCGCTTACTCACCACAACAAGTATCTGCCTTGTATTATTTGCGCACAAATCTTTGAGATTCAACTACAAATATGGCTTTGTCAGCAAAGATCTTCGGGGCGCTGCCGCCGCCACGTACCGGGTACTACAATATTAGTACTCTTTAGTACAGATATTGTATTCCGGCGCATTTGCAACCATTGCTTGTCGTACAATACGTGTATTTTTATTGACGTTCTTGTGCATTGCGAAGAAACAGGGTCGCTGACAAGTATCGAACCCGCACACATTTTGTGTCGGTTTGAGAACAAAATAATATATACATAGTCTATATATGATGTATCTCACAAAAAATAAAGTATACTTGAAATGCGGCTGTGAGACCGAAGATCTCACCTAAACTCATTCATGTTTAGAAGCTACCCCGCGGGTATGTATGTAACACTCTGATCGCGCGTATCACTACTGGTTGTCGTGTGTCCTCGTTAATTAAGGATATATAGATTGTGGCGGCTCCCGTTATTAATAGAACAAGCTTGTGCCAGGGTCAAAGAAAGGGTGATGATGCTATCCAATCTGTGGTGCACGCGGAAACTATAAAACCCAGGGTTACAAATTTTGACGGTGGAATGCACCACTTTATTATGTAGATATATCATGTTGTTGTGTAGCGGTAGTAGTCGTATGACCCGTGAGGGTAGGTCAGGGTTCAAGGGGGAGGGGGCGGGGGGTTAACGTTTTTGCGTCGCATAAATGGATAGGGGCTTGGTGCACGTGGTGCTACGTCTTCTAGGCGGCGTTGGGGGCGGCGGGGAAGGGGGAGGGGGTTAACGAGAACTTGACGACCATCTAAATGAATTTGAGCCGCGCTGCATAGATGGCTCGCTGGATGCGTGTTCTCGTTAAGAACATCGTCGGTCTTTGACTCCCCTAATTAATATAAAAAGTTGATTGTACGACACAGCAGTAGTCAACAGGGTGCTGTTAATCACAATCTACGCGCGGAAACGATAAAACCTTTTTCGAGGGGGACAACATTTGACGGCTGGCTGTGGAAGGCACCAGTTAAAAAATGATATTCCGGATTCGTGTGACCTGACCAGCGAGGAGGCCGTCGGGGGGGGGGGGGGGGGGGGGGTCAACGCCATTAGTTATTATCACTATTATTGAGTAGGAGCTTATAACAAGTAGTGCGTAGCTGACGATAAAACGACGACGCAGAAATTTTGGATCCGAGACGCTTTTTCGTGGTGACATGTAACACACTGCTGCTGGCTGTGTCCTCGGCCGTCGGAAGTCGTTGGCACGAACAACAACCCGAAGAAAAATATGAGTGCCCGTACTTGGTTCTGTAGGCATATATATGGTTTTGTTCTCCCCAGCAAGAAACTGGTCTGAACCCTTCGCCAGTGCCCTCAGGATCGCGAGGTCCCGGCTTACACGCATCTCTCATGCACGGAGAGAGCCTCCGGGGAGAGACCGAGGAGACAGAGCAAATAATTTCCCAACCAAGCATTTCCTAGGAAAATGTGACTATTGCCTACCTGGTATATCTATGATGAATGGTAGATTATTTGTGTAGTCTATGCAAGATATGTTCCCAAAGACCATCCATCCATCCATTATCGTCGAGTTTTCTAGTCGAGGATCAATCTGGAGGACATGGGCAGTCGCAGACTAATCTACTAAATACACCTGGTTAAGCGCTAATAAACCTGTGACCTCAAGACCCTTGATGGCTCGATACCGGGGAGGGGTCCGTATGCATGTATAGTAGTAGATGCGGTTTCCCGTGTGGTGCTGGTGCTCTGACTCATTATTATTTGCCCAAAGTCAAATAATCTGACGTGGGTTGACGGCTTATATGATAGTTTCTTGTCCCGGCAAAAAAGGTCCTCCCTAGACAAAATATACTGGTTTTAGTTTGGAGCGTTGTTGGTCAAAAGTCAGGAGTGCCTCCAACAGACCCCTTGTCCAAATCGCGATTGACGTTTCCCAATCAATTCTTAACGTACCCTCTTAGCCTTAATCTTCACCCTATCCACCTGCGTATGTATGCATGATAACCCTTTATCACTGGTGCGTGTCAGGAACCACCCCACCCGTGGTCTAAAGTCGACCGCAGCCTATGCAATATCCAGCTGATAATATCGTGCGTATGTTGTCGTTATTATGTCGTCGGGGCCGAAAGTGAAGGATAGAGATTTGAACGAGGTTGAACTCATTCCGGCCGTGTGTGTTGTTAAAAAAATCTGTTATTTCCACCCATCTACATTCAGCGCAACAACAACAGCAACAACAACACCACCACCAGCAAAAACAACAACAACAACAACAACAACAACAACAACAACAACAACAACAACAACAACAACAACAACAACAACAACAACAACAACAGGTGTCCGTGCTGATGCCTTCTCAGGCAGAGAAACGTCGAGCTCTTGTTCTTCTTCTGTGGTACGGGATACGCGAGAAAAGTTAATACGGCAAGGTGAGTGCAGGTGAGCTGGCCCTGCGAAGACAACGGCACTGAGCACGCGGGCAAAACAGTAAAATGTACATGTACTTTGGAAATGAAAAAATGTACTCCGAGTATGATATTATACCTGTAGTCTAGTCTATAGCAAACCAGACCATTTGTACCTTTGCAGTTATAAAGTACTACTTCAGTACTTCGTATAAAATACACATGTAAACATATCATATAGACTACCTGAACAGCAAACCAGAATATTTGTAGATTTGCAGTTATGAAATACATAAATATATGTAGTCTATAGACTACATGTCATCAATATATCAGGAAAAAAAGTGTACCTGGTAGTTGGAGTTTTTGCACATATGATACCTGGTATATATTATCAGATATCATACAAAAGTTCCGATGAAACGAACGAAGTAAATAGACACAACATATATGCAAATGGGCAGTTGACACGACGGCCGGCCGTAGAGTAGAGCGGTTGGTTGGTTACATTCTTTTCTCCGATGGTTCCTTCGGTTCCTCACAGCCTGTAAGCACCACTAGGAGAGTACGACATCATCATTGGTTCACCACACGAGGTTGGCTGCAGCGCCCAAGGGAACAAGCGCGGCGCTGAGCCTTCACTGCTGTTTTCGGGAAGTCTTTGAATGAAACTATATTAGCAACACACACAGACAGGCGCATTCGCCATCGCGGCTTGACATTACCTCGGAAAACCTTCACAACCTCTCCAACACCAACAACACCACGCCTACCACACTTTTTCCAGACACAGGCACCGTAGCAGTGGTCCATACTCCAGGCCTCTACTGTAAACAACATAAAAAAGAGGCATATCTGCGGTTCGTTTAATTCTCGCGGAAATCCTTCCTGCAAGTGCACACAACCGCGCGAGGCAACAGGCAAAGGATATATCTTGCTTGGGAGAAGGAGCTGACTCCCGTGACGAGGCGGTACAATAATCGATTGTCGTCGTCAATATCCGTTCGAGCCGCGAGCTTGAACACCAACAACAAAGAAGGGGCCGAGCGTCAAGCAGTGGCAACACCTCTCTCAGCACTACTGCACCTCTGGGTGTGAGTGCGCCTCTCTGCGTGGGTCTGCTCGAGCGAACGTTTTGAAGTCACATACTAGACTACATGGAGGACTCCACGTTTGTCGGTGAGACTTGTTATCGCTGGCCACAGCTGGCAGTCTCGCTTGGCGGTGACTAATATTAATATTGATGTCGCCGCCGCGGGGTGGTGGGTGGTGATGCCTGATCAAAGGATCATTTAATTGCTTCTGTTAGACAACAGAGGAAGTCTACAACAACAGCAGTGCTGACAAGTGTAATACCAATGTTAGCTACGCCGCCGGTAGATTGTAGCAGTAAATCGATCATTGTACATAGTACTATAGGTAACAGCTAAAAATTAGCAGCATAGTTGTTCGCTAACATGCACCAGGTCGTCGGCATTGATTGGCTGTGACGGTGACGGGTTACAGGGAAATACATTTCATGACCGATCACTGAGCTATCATATGCATGACAGCCAGCGCTGATAGCCACCACCACAACCACTATACTGCTGTGATTGTTTTAGTCAGCCCTGACTGAGTTGAATAAGTGCGTATAATATGGACATCGCGGTGAGAAACAAACAGTTTTAGGGTGGCATGGCCTTTCGGTTTACCGGGGGGTGGGAGAGATCGATCGAGCTGTCGAATATCGCGAATGGTCGCCTTCTCAGTCCCTCGCGCGCACAGTGCATGATCAGGTGCGACCCCTGAAGCCAAACACGCGTACCACACGCCTATGCCCCCCTTCCGATCGAATACCCTTTTTTTTTTGCTAGACGTCAGTGCGGCGCCGTACTCCGAACACTCGCGCACTCGACGCGGCAGACTGAATTGTGCCGGGGTCAACACAATTAAATTAACACCACTCTGATGAAATACCAAATACTGCTGCTGACGTAGCAACTGGCAGCTGGCGTGGTATATAGTCTATACTAGGATATAGTACAGGTGGCTCAACCCGTCTTCTATCCGGTGGGTCTGTTACCAGGTACTTATTTTGAGTATGAAACCCGAATTTGAATGCTAGTTTTTATATAGACTAATGATAATGTTCATGTTTATTAACAGATGAAAAAAGTGAAATTGATCACTATTAGTAACGAATATCATATGTGTGCAGGTAAAATAGTGCGAGTAGCAGGTACAAATTGACGGATATTTTATAAAAATATATGTTAAGGACGTCAGCCGTGATTTGTTTTCGCGGCCTTGGTCCCGTCCCCATCGTCCAACGCGCTTGATTTGTTCTTACAACTTTTTCTTGTCGTTTTTCTGTGGTCCTTGTTCCCTTATTTCTTATTTCACGTCGCCACCACAGCCTTATTTATATGCTGGTATATCTTCTTCCGCTTCTTCGTGTTGTTTCGTTCGTGCAGCAGTTATTATTATATGGTCCTCGTCAGCACGTATTATACGTTTTGTTTTTGTTTTTGTTTATTTCGTATTCTCTCTTCCAATGTATTCCTGTTGCTGACGTATGTATGTTGTGCCTGTCGTACCCAGTACTGGGGCATGACATTGCGTTGTCGAATGCATTACGATGCATTATCTCTGTGTCGTAGCTTGTGACCACAGAGCTGATCTTTCTAGGGTGAAGAATCAGTACGGACACTGGGTGTGCTGGATGTCGACGAGTAGAAGAACGGTTTAATGTGAAGAACACACACACACATACAAGTATTATGTTGTTTTTTTTTTCTTGCAGGGCTTGCCTTCTGATGATGGTGTTACTCTTGCACCACGAACTGCTGTGCCGCTTTTTGTTTTGTCGTTATAGTTCTTGTTTTTCTTATTTATTTGGCCTGGCTTGTTTTTTGTTGCGTACTCTCGTACCCGGTACTTGCACGTTGAAAGCGTTTCACTTGCTTTACCT
Organism: Undaria pinnatifida; assembly: GCA_012845835.1. Classification (NCBI taxonomy): domain Eukaryota; class Phaeophyceae; order Laminariales; family Alariaceae; genus Undaria; species Undaria pinnatifida. The sequence goes on from JABAKD010000011.1 coordinate 8,870,864, forward strand.
TGATCAATTGCGGTTGTTGTTTTTGGTTTTCTCCGTCTCACAGCAGTCTGTTGACCACCTTTTGAATTTGTCTAGGATGAAGAATCAGTACACCCACTGCTGCATGCAGTGGGTGTACTGATGATATCGTTGGGTTCAGAAAGAACGGCTTGATGTGAAGACAGGAAACACGACGTAACGAAACAGTACCCAGTGTGTGTGTGGAATGTGATCTTCACAAATCCACCCACCAGCCTACACCCATCACAACCTACATACAGTATATGTCCTGCGCAACGAGTTCTTCGTCTAGCAAATAGCACGGAAACAAAAACAACCGCAATAATACGCGTCGGGTCTCGAATATATCGTACAGCATGTATTGTAACGTTTTAGGCCAGGCCATGCCAGACGCAAATGATATGACACGAAGCAGCGGAACGCAGTTAATTGTAAGCGAAGCAAGCACACAACAATATACTACTTGCGACAGAAGAAAAAAGAAAAGAAGAAAATAATGAAGAAACTCATCAATATTAAAAGGAAACATGGAAAAACACAACGCATGGTTGGGCGTGGGAGGGGTATAACGAATACATAACCCAAAAAGAGTGAGTGAGGCAATACAGCAAGGAACCAACAACGACAAAAGCCCAAGAAAAGCCACACAGACGGGACAGCCCGTATCCATGCTGTAGCACCACCCAGAAGCATACGCGTACTTCAATTGACCTAAGAAACAGAGAGCAACAAGAAATAAATGCAATCTGATATTTGCTGAAAAATAATGAAACGGGGAGAGACTGCTGCTGCTGAGGTTAGTGTAGAGATAGCACCCTCTTCGAAATAAGAAAACCCCGCCTCTGAGTCAGCATCTATATCTACTCCTTCATATTATTTTATTGATAAATAAATGTATGTTTATGATGGGCTCTTCCTACGTTTAGACTATACCAGGGCATTAATATCTATTGGTTCGGCTTTTGTTGCGCGCCACAGGGTCGTTTGTGGCGCGCAAGCCTCCCGCAGGAGGCTCCGGAGCGGCCCCCCGGAGGTTTGCCGGCAAAAAACAGTGCGGAATTTTATACGCGAAGTATCGCCTGAAAACCGAGTAACGGAAATTTCGCCTTCTACTATTACTGCGATTTAGAGAAGAAAAAAAAAGACCCCGAACAAAAAAACGCCTGCGGCGAACAAAAACGCGCAACAAAATTTTCGCCTGCTGCCGCGAAAAACGTTGGGCGCGCCCAAAATCGCATGTCGCGCTTCGCGCAACAAACCAGAGCCTCGCGTTGACTGTTGCGGAAGACGGCTATTGTGTTGACTCAAGTGTTGCTCCTGACATTCTTGTCCTCAATCAACTCGACGCACCCGTACGTACCGAACACAAGAACGAAAATAATCCGTCTCTCATCTCTCATCACAAACCTGAAAAAGATGCAGGATGTTAGGTGGTTGTTGGATCTGTGCGGACAATTGGGGTGTGGTCAAACGTATATGATGAAAGTAAGAGTATAAATGGGCGATCGTCTCGTTTCTCTTTACGCAGCAGCAGCAGAAGCAGCAGCAGCAGAAGCAGCAGGGTACTCGACTCTTAACCGCTGGGGTGGCCAGAGTGCAGGTTGGTTCCGCAATTGGCATTGCTCTCAACGCTGCGAACTATGATATTGTTTCCACCCGTCGGCATCCAGCACTTCCCGTGGTGGGTAAAGTTAAAAGTGCTGATCTTTCATCCTACTAAAGAGAGACCACACCCAGCTCTGTGGGTATTATAAAGAATGAAAATACACTCCAGCTGTGAGATCGAAGATTTCGTCTAAACTCATCTTTGCAAGCCGTGTGTGATACTCCGATCGCGCGCATTACGAGTTGTGTGTCCTCACTAAGGATATAGGTCGGCGACTCCCCTTACAACTACAGTGTAGCTATCAGGGTCAACAGGATGATTTTAGTCAGTCTGTGCGCGGAAACTATAAAACCCGTTTTTTGGGGGGACAAAATCTGACAGCTGTGAAGGGAAATGTATCCTTTTATCAAGTGAATCTTGTAAGTCGAATAACCGGTGTTTTATGATAACACGACACGGCGATATTCGTATCGGGTGTTTACATCAAGGGAGCACTATTATTACACAAGAAAGACAAAACGGAGCCGCACTCCTCTTATCAGGAAGGTAAAAACGAAAAAAAAAACGGATAGACGAGACTACACAGATAGCTTAAGAAACACACTGACTGACTACTTTGGGCACAAATCCTACATACGTACTCCCCCCAAAGATGAGTTTGGACAAAATCTTCGATCTCACAGCTGGATGGAGGAGTGCATTTTTATTTTCATAATATATAACCCCCGCCCTCCGACCCGCCAAAAATCAAAATCCACGAGAGAGAGTTATCAACACACTATCCCGACAGGCGGTATCATTTTGACATTTCGAGCCCCCCATGCAGCAGTAGCTCCATTTCATGTATAGACTAGATATGGTCTTCAAGTGTTATTTAACACCCCCTCCCCACTCCCCCGTTCCACGCCGCCCTCACCATCGCAGTAGTAGCATTACGCGTGCAGTAAGCTCGCTATTCACTTGTTATGCGACTTATCCCCCGATTACGTGCCTCTCTCTCATGTCCTCTCCCCCAGCGGTCATACGTCAGCATCAGGATAGTCCCTGGGGTATTCATTTTAAAAACTGGTGTATTTCGCAGCCATCAGGTTTTGTCCCCATCAAAATCGGGTTTTATACAACTTTTCCGTGCACAAAATTGATTTAATAATGTCACCCTGTTGACCCTTGTACAAGCTAGTTCTAAGTGAGGGGAATCGCCGACCTAGACTATATCCGTAACGAGGACTACCAGTAAATATCATATGAGCGACCGGAGTATCACACACAAGCTTGCAAATGTGAGGTTCGACCAAAATCTTCGATGTCACAGCTGGAGTGTTTTTAATTTTCTCATAGTATACCAGAGGGTAGATCGTTGTACAGACTAGATACGTGAAAATGCACCTTGTACTTAGTATGATATAGTTAGGCAGCCGATAAAATACGCCTTTATTTATTTGTTGTTGTGGGCTGACTCGTACGGTTGTAAGAATCGGGGCGCAGGACTGATTCTACGATACCCCCCCCCAAAAAAAAACTCAGCGATTTTCTTCAACGAACGTTTCATGACTGCTCGACGCAAGGAAGGATACTATCGAGAAAGAAGTATCCACATGCTTTTCTTTGTGTGCAAAGGTCTAACGATCGGCTAGGTCGGGGTCTAGAGGGACACCGTATGTCAGGAGATACGGCCGGTGGAGCTGATTTTGAAACCGGCGATTTCGATAAAGAAAAGTTGAGGGGGCTACCTTTGAACGACTCGCGGGCTCTGTAAAATCTTTGTGTCGCGCTTACCTGTTATTATTGTTTTTGTAGACTCGTTGTATGTATATACGGTATCTAGAGTCTAAACCCTTCCCTGGCTATCCTGTTGGAAATCAATGCCGCGCAGAGGGCAAGACAGCATGTTTTCAGTATCGTCACATACATTGGTGCTCGCAAATAAATGCAATGTATATACACACAACTCGTAATGCGCGCGATCGGAGTATCACACACAGCTTGCACAAAGATGAGTTTCGACGAAATCTTCGATCTCACAGCTGGAGTGTATTTTCATTTTTTATAATATATATACCGGTATATTTATGTGGGCGCTGTTGATATTATTAGTAGCAAAACGAATGTAATATCGTAAGATTTGTTATACTTTGGAGTCGTTCTGCGGCGGTAGCCCCCCCCAGCTTTTCTTTAACGAGAAATCGCCGGTTTCGAAACCAACTCACCACGGTGTCGTATCTCCTGAAATACGGTGTCCCTCGACACCCTCCCCGACCTAGTCGATCGATAGGCCTTTCTTTGTACACAACAAAATATGTGGAACTACATGTACTCTAGACTATATACTTTGTTTCTAAGAGTACCCTGCTTTGTGTCGACCAGCCATGATTGATGATGATGATGATGATGATGATGATGATGATGAAACAGTCGTTGAAGAAAATCGCTGGTGTGGGGGGGGCTATCGTAGAATCAGTCGCTCCTTCCTCGCTTGTCAGGAGCTGAACCGGTCAAAAGGACAGAAACCTTTCGCACGAAAGCTGCAACCCCTAGTTCGTGTGGGATGCCTCTGATCTGTGACTATCCCAAACCATGGTCCTCGGCCATTGGGGCTGAGGGATGGACCGTAGTCCCCCAGAGGAAAATACCTGGCATAGAGCAGCTTGGGTGCCAGTAAGCTTTTCATCCATCGTGTATGTCATGTGTGTAATACATGTGATGGCAGCAAGTGAAGCACGATATTATTTATTCACCTACGACATACTTCGGCATCTATTTGCTCGTTCGAGTAGGCCAAGAAGTTTCGCGGGGTCTTCCTTTTTTTGTTGTCGACGGGTGTGGCGGGTACCACTGTGTGACGAAGGTACCACCGTTTGACGGGCACCGTGTGACGGGTTCCATACCGTGTACCGAGTGTGGCGATTCACCCTATTTCCGCGTGGAATACAGCACAAAGCGGGATGAAGCACACGTTTCACGTTTTCATTGAGATACGACGAAATTGCTGGTGGACCTATTACATCGCTCTACCTACGGAACTACGGTATGATAGATAAGAGATACGAAATTTTTGAACGCGAAGACACGAAACATCGGGGAACATCTCCTCGGCGGGAGCTGATGGCCACCGTGGGGCTTTCAGCGTATACAAAAGTGTACGTTACAGCTGTTTCCCCTTACAATAGGGCAAGAGAGAGATTCACGAACGACAGAAGAGGCTGCGAAATGAGTAGCGTTGTTTGGGCCAGCCGTTACGGACTGTCGGGGATCCTCAACCGAGGAACGTACGCACACTATCTGTAGGAAAACCGTTAGCGTTTCACGGGGTAGTATTCGATGTATATCTTCAGCAGTAGAACCAAAGCTATGCTAAGGGGGTTATGTTGTTTTCGGGCTTTTTTTTGCACTGGCTCGGGGTCACCGACGCGAGACGAGCGCTACGATATAGAGGTGCACCGCTTTTTTCCTAAAACTACCCCTCAGTTCGGGAGCTGAATACCTCTCCCAAAAACTGTTTTTTTGGAGGAAAAGAAAACTGCTATGATGTGCCCGATGAAAACTTCCATGGCCTTTGTAGGTAAACAACGAAAATCTTGGCAAAACTTATCACCTATGATTTCCGGACGATTTGGAGTTAGGGAGCCCCGGTCATCCAGCAAAAAAAAAAACAGACGCAAATTGCTACCTCGATGGCAGCACGCGTCACGCCTCCTCCTGCGGTAGGTTTTTGGGATTAATTGTCGAGTTGACTTTCTGTTTGCTTCTCTCGGAGTCCCAATTTTGGGCGAGGTACATGTGACGCGTGCTACGCTAGAGGTGCACCGCTTAGTTTTCTAATACTACCCTTCAATTTGGGAGCTCAAGACAGACACTCTCCCAAAAATCTGATTTGGGGAAACATAAAACTGCTACGGGATGAAAAATCCCATATGATCCGAGGTACACAACGAGAATATCATGCTGGAGAAAAAGTTTTATTTCCCATGATTTTGGGTTAATTAAGGAGCGCCCGTCATTCAAAAAACTTTTCAGCCTAAAAACAGTATACCTCTTTCGTAGCCCACGCCATGTACAGCCCTTGCAGTGAAGAATGTCATAGAAAAAAGGTTTGATGCGCCCCCCGTCTTGAGCAATCGTCAAAGCTTGACGTTCGACCTGGCCCAGCGTTTTCCGACTTGCCGCAAAACCGTGGAGCGTGCAGCACAAAATCTTGCTTGTCCGAATATACGTCGTGCATATATATGCATATCGTCTCACCACGCTGAGTGCCGCCCGAATTCACCCCCCCCCCCCGTGTTGCGGCATGCAGACTTGAAACCTACGTTGTCCAGGCAAGTCAAAGCACCCCCTTCCTCACCCCTCCAACCAGCAACCACCAACATCGTGGAACAACAACCATCACCACCTCCATTCCACTACCAGGATTTCGCGCAACGCACTGCCTACCTGTCGGAGGAGGGGGCAACGTCCGCGCCAAAAGATGCCGAGGCTCAACCGTCCGGGGAATATGGTGCCGAGGCTCTGTCACCTTCCGCGGTGAAGTATGCGAAGGCTCTAAATTTCTTGGAAAGGGGTGCCGGGGTTCTGCCTTTCATGGCAGGTGATCCCGACGACGAGACCCCGGCGTCCGTGGAAAGCCCGACCGAGTATACAACTGCCATGGACAATCATGTCGAATTTCCGCCGTGTTCCGTGGTAGATGATTCCGGTCAGGCGGGGGGGTGTAGCGGCTGTCCCAACAGGCCAAGCTATGCGCAGTGCGTCGGAGGTGCTGCTGATGCCTTGGGGCAAACTCGTAGTGGTGAGATCGCTGCTTGTAGCACAAGGGCGCAGTACGGACGGGATGGCGACGCTGATGTTGTAAGACCGGGGATTCTTGGAAACGCAAGGGCGGTATTCGACGGGGGCTGTGATGCCTTGGGGCGATTTCGTAATAATGGTGCGGTCAGTGCTTCTAGCACTAGGGCGCAATACGGTTGGAGTCCCGACGCCAATGTCGTAAAGCCGAGGTTCCTTCGAAACAAATGGGCGTTAATCGGGGTGGGAAGTTATGTCTCGGGGCGAGCTTCAAGTGCTAGGACCATTGCTCCAATGAGTGCGATCAATGAGCAAGTCGGGCGGATGCACGACACGGATGTTGAGAAGGCGGGGTTTCTTCCACGCACATGGGCGTTTTTCGGGTGGGACATTAATGCCCTGGGGGGGACTTCTAGTGGTGTGACCAGTAAGCAGGTCGGACGGAGTAAGGACGCTGATGGTGCAAAGGCAGGGTTTCTACGAACCAAATGGGCGTTATTCAGGGGGGCTGCTGATGGCGTGGAACGATTCCCTGCTGGTACGATCGACAGGCCGGTTGGACGGAGTGGCGACGACGACCCTGGCGACGACCCTGATGATTCGAGGACGTTTTTTTTTTCAAAGTGGACTTTATTCGCAGTGGGAAACCTGATTTCTGCCGCGGTCGTTGTCTCCGAGATATCGCAAGCAAAGTTTATTTTTGACGAATACCTTAGGGAATCGGTTAACAACGTGGTGGAAGGGGGCGATCGTAGCGCGCGTGAAAACGAGTGTGATCACGCTGACCTTTTGCGTTTCTTGGTCATGTTCACTCTTGTGTTTGGCTTGTTGACCGAACTCTTTTTCGCCGTTGGCCTTTCCCTCATATATCGGTCGCCGCTGGATATCAAGTCCTCACGAAAGGTCCCCCGCGATGCCCAACCCTGTGGGAGTTTGCTGATGGTGAACGTATTTGCGCCGTTCTCGTGGGGTATCATATACGCGTCCGGCGGTATCGTGGGCTTAAGACTTGACGCGGTTTCGTCCTGCGTGATAGGAAGCGGAGAGCCAGCTCTAAAGATGTATCTATATTATTCTAGCTTGTACATGCTATTCGTCGGCCTTAAGATGCTCGGAATTTCCATATTTATGTTTTTCTTCTCTTGCGGCTCGCCCGCGAAGAGCACAGAACACTGTTGCGCCGCCGTGGGAGTGTTTTACGGTCATCGAATACTCTCGATCGCTGCGTTTCTTGACCTTTTCTGGCAGCTGCAGGGCTCCGTCTGGCTGTATCGAGTGGGCGGGGTTGACCTGGCTGCGTTCATTGTTTTATGTTCGTGTGGCGTCGTCGGGGGTGCATTGGCCGCGTTCGGCAGTAGGGAGCCAGACGTGGTGGAAGAAGTGGTAGGCCCTCTGCCGCTAGTCATAACTCGGCCCCCGACCACCTCTGGCACAAAATAACATGATGTGCGGCGTTTGGTTTCGGACGGGTCGATCGACGGACGGACTGACGGACGGTCGAACGGATGACAGGACGGACGGGCGGACGGACGGATGGACGGACGAATTGACGGAAGGACTCCGTTGTATCTTCATTTCTACGTTAGATGTCCTCTTGCTAGTAATACGCGGAATGCTTGCCCGATAGCTCGGGGTGTGGCGACGGCAGAAGAAGAGGCGAGGTACGGGGGAGGTAGCAATTATTGGACCAAAATATTTTCTGGTTGATGACGGGGGGAGGGGTTCATTAACCCAAATTCGTCGTAATTTAATTCTTGTTTCGCATTTTTTTCTTGCTTTCGAAACCATCGATTTTGTTTTACGACCGTTCCATGGCGGCTTGACACGAGGAAGGATGCTGTGTGAAAAAAAAAATCTTCGTATACCTTGTTGTTTGGAAAGGACCATCGAACGATCGATGGCGTCGGGGTGGCAAGGGGTAGTGTATTTCAGGATATCATCTGATACGCGCCAGGAAGAGCTGTGGGTTCCAAACCGGCGATTTCGTTAAAGAAAAGTAGTGGGAGCTACCGTAGCAGGCGCATGCAACGATAGATTAGGTAGCACTTTTCGTCTGATTTGTTTTCTTAACGACGGGGCTACTTGACCCAAAATCGTCGAAAAACATGGCCACCTTTTGGCATGATTCTCGCCATGTACCCAGGGCTCGGGGTTTTTCGTCAGGTAGGTGGCAGCTTTATTTTTCTCCAAAAATCGGTGTTTGGGAGAGGTCGTAAGCTCCCAAATTGAGGGGTAGCATTAGAAAAAAAGTGGTACACCTCTATCGTGGGACGTGCAGTAGAACGATTCTTTCTACCAGCGGTTAGGAGCCCCGGAAAGCAAAAAAAGGGTGCGCCCTCTACCGCAGCATGTGTTAAGAAGCACAAGATCACAGCCGGTGCCGACAAACTTGGCAAGGCTGTGTACGGAACTGCACCCGACGGCAGAGAGAGGTTGGGAAAAATCTGACATTTCTCAATTTTCAGTGGGACTGCAAGATCACCTTCTTCAGCTGAAAAGCTTCCCTACCTAACGTAGTAGGATTCGATGTGTTCTGTGCGAGAAACATTTTGTTTACTACATAATAATGTACATTTACGAAGATGACGGGTAGCCCGTGCGATTTTGTGCATCGGCGTTTTTTGCTAGATTCTATTTCATTTTTAAGTCGGATTTTCGGGTGCGGTGTGTACAGCTCTTCAATGGAGAGTGTATCTAAGGAGTAGCAAGTTCGTCTAGGAACAATAGTCGTCCTATCTATATTATTGGTAAAGGTTTTGGCATTTTTTAGGCCAGATATATGGCTGTTACGGGACTGCTCAACCGGGCAGCTAGCTATCATGAAACGTGTCGGCTACGAAGTGTGTTTTTTTTTCTCAATATGTTCGTTAGATCACTAGCTCATATATATGGAGTTATACAATGGGCTGTGGACGTATAGTCTATACTTTTTTTTTGTTTTTAGAGGCGGGTTGTTTGGGCAGGGGGAAATATCTAAAAAAATCAGCCGCAGAGGCGATTTTTTTAAAAAACGCCTAATTGATTGGAAGAGGCACCCCTACCATATATGATAGCAGGCGTGTACTGCTGGTGAAGCTGGATGTAGATGAGATCGGGACGCATGCTACGATAGAGGAAAGACTTTACGTCTGAAACGTTTTCTGAATGACGGGCCTCCTTAACCCAAAATCGTCGGAAAAAAAAAAATAATGGGCGATTTTTTTGCACTCGACTCTTGTTGTGTGCGTCTAGGCCGCGCGGGACGTTTCATCCGGTATGTCGTAGCAGTTTTGATTTTTCGAATCCAAAAAGGTTTTCGGGGCAGGTCTTAATCTCCAAAATTGAGGAAACCTCCGAAAAAAAAAAGTGGGACACCTAGCTCTATGTCGTAGCACGCGCAGGATGCTGCAGTGTCGGGGAGGAGGAAATGTCGAACTCCGACGATGGTTTGGTTGCTTCGCCGGTCGGTGTGATTGTCTTTTTGCAAAAGTTGTGAATCGGCACATCAGCAGCAGGTCACCCCCCCTGTTGAGCGCGTCGAAGCTACTATCTGTCCCCCTCGTTTTTTTTGCCATGCTGCTCGGAATTCGAGAGGCATGGATCTGGCAGCCTTGGTAACGGAGTTTTACTGTTACGCGCTTTTTTGCTGATGGTACATACACGATCGTCGAGGTTCCCCTCAACACCCATGCACTGTGCATGTTTAAACTTTTCATGGACGAAAAGGTTTATATTTACTGGAAGGATTATTAGCGGCAGGGAGTTGGGGGGCAAGCATCGAACACTCACGTACGGAAATTCAGGCGCGCCCTGCCAGATAGTTGAAGCCTCGGGCATCAGTGCCAGCTTTTCATTGTTGAGTCGCTGAAAAAAGTGCGATTGTTCCTGCGGTCGAACATAGCCTGAGCACCGGCGGTGTGGCACGTTAGCTAGAAGGAGTCAAAGCTGCACTTCAAGGTTGATGTGCTTCGGAGGGGAGACGTATGTTAAGGAATTAGTGGGGTATTAGTCCGTTTGACCACTTGCAAAAGGTTAACCAATAGCTTACCCAAACTAAGCCTTATAACACTCTCCCCCCCTGAAACGGCGGGATAGCAGGTCGGCCGGATATACGGCGGACCTCTGTCAATATCCAAGCCGTTTCATTTGCTGGGGACACCGGGGAGAGTATTTTTCAAGTTCGCCATGGGGAAATCTGAAAAAGTTTATTATGGTGGATGACATATGTGGGGATCGAACCCACGACCCAAAAACCCATGGTCTGTCGACGACGCCATTTGTTAAAAATTAGTGGGGTATTAGTCCGTTTGACCACTTGCAAAAGGTTAACCAATAGCTTTTACCCAAACTAAGCCTTATAACACGTACTTGAAGTCGCTTGCGCAGACGTCGTGTGCCACGCGGGCAAACAGCTTACTGCCACTCAAGAAGCGCTGCTAAACGTGCGATGCATTATTATGCGGTCAGTGGAGGGAGTTCGCCCAAACGATGACATAATCATGTCTGAAAGGGTCTTTTCTGCTGTGTGCTTCGGAGTCGACGTCACGAGGACGTACGCGCTGGGAAGGAATGGGGGCAGTGCGTGGTGTCGAGCCCATGCTTTCAATGGAGACTCGCTACAGAGTGCGTGGTTCTTCGTTCGTCCCGAGGATATTTATGGTCTTAGATATAGTGTGTTTTCGCGTGAGGGACGCGGTGTACTGTGTGGCGGCGCCTTGCTATATCCCGATCTATTTCGTCGGCGACTAACTGCATCCAACGTTTGGTTGGGATATTTCATTGGTTCTCGGGGGGCGAAAACGCGGCGAGCTCGCCACGTTGTCCGATTAATAATGTCATTTCAAGCCATGGCACGTGCGCTGTGTGTGGTAGAGTAGAGGTGTGCAACATTTTTTTTCCTGGGGCTCGAGCCACTTAAGCGCATCTTCACGTCGCCCAACAACCGATTCCTAGGAAACAGAAGGTGAACGAACCCGACCCAATGAAAAGGACTTGTCTAGTGTGTCGCCTTTTCACAGATAGGTTCATAGATAGGTAGGTATTATGTTGCACAACAATCACTTGGCCACGACGAAAGTGACATTCGACTCGTCATTCAAAAAGGTTTCGGCCGACAAGAGGTATATAATAGGTATATCATGAAAAATGAAAATACACTCCAGCTGTGAGATCGATATTTTGTCGAAACTCATCTTTGCAAGCTGTGGTATATAATACATTACATATATATACCTTAATACCTCTCTCTATCGTCGCACGCGCCGATTATTTTTTTGCTTGGATATGCAGTGCATATTTCGCACCGACCTTAAAAACAGCAAACAAACGCTGGTAGCGATGGGCAGGTCCGGACACATGCACCACACATCTCCTGTTCCACTTCGAGCCGGGCCTTGTGTGCTCGTGCGGCAACAACAATTGTTGACATTCTGCCTCCCTGGCATTTAGCAGTTACTACTGGCGCATGCTAGCTATGCTATGTATAGTACTGGCGCATGCTAGCTATGCTATGTATGGTACTGGCGCATGCTATCTATGCTACGTATGGTCGCTGGGTGATAGAGGCGCGCCGTTGTTACCCTTGGTGAGGGTCCACACTTGAGTGCTCGATCTGCGGGAAAACAACGTGCTACCCCGATGAACACTCACATAGCCTACTGCATACTACAGCAGTGTTAAGGGTAGAGGCATCCCACGGTAGGGTTGCAGCATCATCGATCAGTCCCGGAGTTCCTCACACATGAGGATATCTGCCAATATCTCGCCCGGAAAAAAACTTCCAGAAGAAGGCATTCGTTCGCACAACCCGACCAAGCTTCTACGCCTTAGTGCTAAAACATGTGCTTGTAAAATTACTTGATTTGTCTTATGACTAACCGGAAGTTTCTCGCTTGTGGAGCTCAACGGGACAGAAGGTATACCTTATTTTGGCTCAAAATGTGCAACCCCTACCGTCGGATGGCTCTGTTGGACGTACTCACTCCATTGTCAGATTGCTAACAAGAATCCGTCGAAAAGATGGATCGGAGAATTTTGGGGGTTTCGTATATGTGTGGGATGGATCTCCACAACGGGATTTTGTGTTGTGGGTTTTTATGTGCACGAATAATATCACTCCATTTTCGACTCTATATTTGCCTCTACCTTGTGTCTTCTCTGTGTCTCTTCTACGGCTACCACGCCAAGGGCTACCACGACCCATCTATATTGCAAGGGCTATCACGCCTTCACCACTGCACGGCTACCACGCCTGTGTATTTGCATCCCGGCTATCACGCCACAGCACCGAGTTCCATTTCCGGGTTATCACACCTGAGCTATCACGCTTCACCACACACGTACCGGGTAAATCGGGTTATCACACCCGCCTTAGTTAGTAGTTTGTAGTTTACCGATCACCGGCTATTACGCCACCTTTCTCCTCCACCTACACCACCACCGGGGCGCCACACGTACCAACCTACTCCACACGCTAGCGTCAACGATCTTCAACGAACGAGTGGGTTGTGCGTTGCTAAGCGCCAATGAGGAGAACCGACACAAGGCCTTCGTCGGGGGAAAGGTTGAGCACCCCTCCCGGCGGAGTAGGCAACGGGGGAGAGGGACGCGAGTCCTCCTCCGCCAATGCACAACACCATGAAGGAGACGGACGCGAGTCCTTCCCCGCCAATGAACACCATCAACAACATCATGACACAACAGCAGCGGCAGCTCCATCAGCAACTTCATCGAACATGATCGCGGACCTAACTAACGCCCTTCGCCAAGTACTACAGATGACCAACGAGAGTGGGCCAACCGCCCCAACAGCAGGCACGTACGAGTCTAGACCCATAGAAATCCGTCAAAAAAATGAAATGCTTGCTTGGTCTGGAAAGTTTGAGAGCGGGCAAAGTGTTGGATCAGCTTTCCGTGTTTTCCGTGGTTCTGTTCTTTCCTGGGTCTCGGCTGAAGGGTTGATGGACGTATTGAGGGGAGAATCGATACCAGTGGGGGTTCCGGATGTAGACCTGTCACGACTCAGGAGTTACTTTGGGAAGGAGAGAGTAGATAAGTCGCTCAAGCTATGGTCACAACTTATTGCAAAAATCACAGCCCAACCAGTCCAAGAAATGATTTTTGCTGCCGGGTCACCCCAAGAAGCGTGGAGGGTGTTTGAGTCTCACTACGCTGTCAAGAGTGAACATGAGAGGGAGATAGTAGAGGATGAATGGAACGAACTGAGGCAGAAGGAGGGAGAGAGCATCATGTCATTTTACGGTAGGGCAAAGGCCATTAGGATGAAGCTGGAATCATACGGAGATAAGCGACCAGACGCATCTATGTGCAAACATATTGCCCGTAGAATGCTACCATCTTTTAAGCTCTGTAGTGACCACGTGCTTCTCCTTCCCGATCTTTCGAGTCGTACCATGGAAGATTTGCTCAGGAGAGCTGCCCACGAGCTGGAGCGCAATGGGAGATCAGGAGAAGAGAGAGAGGAGACAAGGCATGCCCTCACCGCAGCCGGCGGAGGTCGGGGCGACCGGGGTGGGAGGAATGCTGGTGATCGGGGGTATGGGGAGCGCGACCGAACGTACACCTACTGCGCTCTCCACGGCGAGAGGCAAGGCCACAACACCCCCGAATGCATCGTCATGCGTCGAGAATTCGACAGATACTACGGTGATTTCCACGAATACCTGCAGTCGCGGGGACTCGGGCCGTACGCCGGACGCGGAGGAGGGCGCGGGGCGGAAGGTAAATATCGACAGCAATCGTACCCAAACGACTCGGGTGCGCGTTGGAGTCGGGGCCACCCGCCGGAGCAGCAGAGAACGCCGCCGCCAGGACACGGACCCGGGCCTGGGGGGTATGCGAACACCTACCATCAACCGTACCCCAACGACTCGGGTGCGCGTTGGAGTCGGGGCCACCCGCCGGAGCAGCAGAGAACGCCGCCGCCAGGACACGGACCCGGGCCTGGCGGATATGCGAACACCTACCCCGGAGGACGTGGACACGAGAACTGGCATCATCCTTCGGGCGGGCGCGGTCGAGGCAGGGGCGAGGGATTCGGGCAGGTGCCACCGCCTGGTTTTACGTCTAATTCGCCGCCGAATCTTTCGCCTAATTTGCCGCCTGGAAAATTTCCCAACGCACCGCGGCACGCTTTTGCAGCAGATTATCCCTACGAGAACGAATACATGGGGTACTCGGGGTGGGGGGCAGCAGCGGGGCACTGGTCACCACCACCGACGACGGAGTCGGGGACCCCCGAGCAGCAGCAGCAGCTCCAACAACAGCAAGAGGGCACGCCTCCTGCCACGTCTACCTCTGCTACTACAACTCTCTCTTCTCCGGCTCCCGGCGCAGCTCAAGCCAGCGGAGCTCCCCTGCAGCTCTTCGTCGCACGTAGCGTGAAAATAGGCGGGAAGGCTCCGCTTCATTCGGGGATCGGCGAACGACTCCCTCTACACCACCCGACTCAACGTTACATGGGCGCCGCTGCCACAGTCGGGGGGGGGGGATTCAGTGCTGCCCCTTCCGCGCCAGCACCGCCCACGCCGCCGGGGGTGTCATTCGAGATTGCCTCGACGCCGCCCGCCGCTGCCGGTCCGCTGCCCGCGCACTCACCCAGCGCTCACACCTCGCCGCCACCCGGACCGACTGCTATGCCGCCCGCCGCTGCCGGTCCGCTGCCCGCGCAATCACCCAGCGCTCACACCTCGCCGCCACCCGGACCGACTGCTATGCCGCCCGCCGCTGCCGGTCCGCCGCCCGCGCACTCACCCAGCGCTCACACTACTTGCTCGAACCCGCCTGCTACTGCTGGTACACCGCCTGCAGCAGCCACCTGGCCGCCACCACCGCTGCGATTGTCATCACCGCCGTCCGCGCACTCACCCAGCGCTCACACCTCGCCGCCGCCCGGACCGGCTGCTATTTCGCCCGCTGTTGCCAGTCCGCCGCCTGCGCACTCGCCCAGCGCTCTCACACCGCCTGCCGCATGTTCGCCGATGCCGGAGTGGTCTCCCTCTTCCATCGAGGACGCCGGCTCGACGGCATCGTCATCACCATCACCGGCGGCGACACCGGCCCCGCGGACGTACAGAAGGAGGCAGCCGCCGCCGGTCGCCGCAGGATATTCTTTGCCGCTCACCCCCCATGCAACGAGGATGCTGGGCGAGAGGGGCGACGAGCGCGTGCCGGGAAGGACCAGGTTGGAGGGCCGTCAGCTTTCAGGCGTGCCGGAAGAAGCGTTCACTACGCCGCTGCCGGAGGCGACGTCGTTCGACCACGGGGTGAGGCTCCTATCTCATGCGGGGGAGGATGTGCTGCTGTCGCTGCTGGCCAACCGGCGGGCCCTGAACGCGAAACGGGTGCTCCTGCAGGGGCATGGATCTGGTGAGCTGGGGGGCGGAGGCAAGCAGCATGCGGGGTCGGGGGGCGTGGAGGAGAGCAAAGGTGCACCGCCATATGATACCACGGGCGGGGAGGAGAGCGGGGGTAGCTATTGGTCGCTTGGGCCGTCGGGGCGGGGAGTGCCGCTTTCGTTCCAGTTAAGTCGTTGGGCGAGCTCAAGTAGTAATCGGGTTGCTATTACGAGAGAGACAGGGAGGCAAGGAGGTTGACTATTTCGCAACAGACGTACGCGGAAGAATTGGGAGAGAAGTATGGTGTGGAATGGGGCAACGCTATCCCGATTTCTTACAACTTGGAGGCTTTGGGATTTTGATGTTGACGAGCCGAATCTTCTGTTTCCTTTCCGAGAGTTGATCGGTGCGCTTTTGTGGATTGCCTTGTAGACCAGGCCGAATATCGCGAATTCAGTGAGGGCAGTAGTAAAGTATTGCAGTGCGCCGAAGCTGATCCACTGGAAAGCGGTACGTAGTATACTAGGGTATGCAATGAGGACGAGTTATTTTGGGATTTCCTTTCAGAAGGGGACGTTGACGGGGATTAGTTTGATTTCGTTCGCAGATGCCGACTATGCTTCGCGCAGTACGGACAGGAGAAGCGTGTCGGGGGGGGTAGTGATGTGTGCGGGGGGACCTATTTCGTGGTACTCCAAGACGCAGAAGTGTGTGACTCTCTCGACTACTCAGGCGGAGTATGTGGCTATGTCGGACATGGGGAAGGATATTCTATTTTGGAGGCAGGTTTGGTGTTTTATGTTGCCGAAGGCAAGGATGCCATGTATTGCCATGTATGAGGATAACGAGGGTGCCATCCAAATCGCAAAGCACCCGATTTCGAACTCGAACTCGAAGCACATTGACGCGAGGGATCACTTTTTGAGGGAACTGGTAGAAAGGAAGGAGGTCGAAATTATCCACGTAGCGTCGCAGTACCAGCATGCTGACTTCCTCACCACCATGGCGTTACCTGAGAGGGAGTTTGAATTTCACCGGGGGATTGTGATGAATTTGACGTGATTTCTCTCTCGGATAGTGTTTGATTTTCTGACTTTCTATTTCTTACTTGTTTCTTTGTTTTGTTTTCTGATGTATCTTTATGAGGGTTAAAGGACTTGCATTCAAATTGATCGATGGAAAATACTGAATAAGTGTTTGAGTTTTAATAATCATGGATGTGATGAGAACGGATCTGAGTGTTTTTGCATATGCAACATTTTTTTGTCTGGACATGAGTAAAGAAAAACTCTGCAGTATTTTAGTATCTGGGAATGTACGTTTTAAAAGGGTAGTCTGGATAAATCATGACAATGTTGCGAGTAGGGGGGCTGTTGGACGTACTCACTCCATTGTCAGATTGCTAACAAGAATCCGTCGAAAAGATGGATCGGAGAATTTTGGGGGTTTCGTATATGTGTGGGATGGATCTCCACAACGGGATTTTGTGTTGTGGGTTTTTATGTGCACGAATAATATCACTCCATTTTCGACTCTATATTTGCCTCTACCTTGTGTCTTCTCTGTGTCTCTTCTACGGCTACCACGCCAAGGGCTACCACGACCCATCTATATTGCAAGGGCTATCACGCCTTCACCACTGCACGGCTACCACGCCTGTGTATTTGCATCCCGGCTATCACGCCACAGCACCGAGTTCCATTTCCGGGTTATCACACCTGAGCTATCACGCTTCACCACACACGTACCGGGTAAATCGGGTTATCACACCCGCCTTAGTTAGTAGTTTGTAGTTTACCGATCACCGGCTATTACGCCACCTTTCTCCTCCACCTACACCACCACCGGGGCGCCACACGTACCAACCTACTCCACAGGCTCAGTACTGATACTACTAATAATACCAGATATACAATATCACATACCCATATATATGATACTCGTGCTACTACTACTGCTGTACGTATACATTTAGTCTATAGACTACCAGGTACAGTAGGGGTCCCGGTTTAGCGGTTCCCTGTTTAGCGGTTGGACCCGATTTAGCGGTTCAAAATTCTGCTGACACCGCGGTACCCGAATAGCGGTTGTGTACATACCCCGGGGAAC
Organism: Undaria pinnatifida; assembly: GCA_012845835.1. Lineage (NCBI taxonomy): Eukaryota > Phaeophyceae > Laminariales > Alariaceae > Undaria > Undaria pinnatifida. The sequence continues at coordinate 8,888,693 of JABAKD010000011.1, forward strand.
GACGGGTCACTTTCTGCTGCAAACCTCGCCGGCACTCACACACACTTTCACAGCAGTATACAAACGGCCTACCCACTGCGGTTCGCAGCTACCCGTTCAGAACCATGCCGTGCGCGGCGTTAGAATTCTGCAAGTTTCCGCACATGACACCGGGTGCAACCGATGGGCATCTGTGTCGCGGTGAGTGTGGAGGCCGCCTGCACGGCGCTTGCGGCGAGGTAGAGGATCCTGACGGAAACGAGATGAACCGCATTTGCCAGTCTTGCTCTGGAAACGTGGTGAACGACACCTGCGGCAAAGGACAAAGGTCCTTCTGAAGACGAGCTAGACGAGGGGTTCGAGAGTCCGGAAGAAGTTTCCTTGATGGCGCCACCGCCGTACTCGGAAATCTCGTCGCTTTTTGGGCAGCTAGAGCAGTACGCAGAGTCGTGTGGTATATCAGAGGCAGGGTGCTATCTTCGCAAGGCGAAGATGTCCTTTCTCGCAGCGCATGCCTCTAGGCCAGCAAGGCAGACGGATATCCGCGCCATGTTTTCTAAGACGTAGTCGAGTGTACAGCAGTACTCTCCGAGGTTCCTGTAGAGTACGAAGTGTGAAGTACGAGTACACCACACTTTTTTTGTTTTGTGTTTCCTTAGAGTGTTTCAAGTCCAAACTCCGGGGCACACGCTGCGGTTTGTAGCAAGACGAGCAGGAGCGTACAGCAGTAGAAGGGGGGTTCCAGCAGGTGTTATGTGCACGTACAGTATGTTACCCGGATGCGGGTACACACAGGTGGTGGTTCTCTTCGCGATGCTTGATACGTTTCACCTAAGTTTTAATGTCTATCCCGCACTACCGCTGCTGTATTCGTACTACTGGTCCCGCGGCAATCATGCTGTACTGCTATATTCAGCAGCCACATATGACGCTATCTAGTTTTGATCGCAATGGCAACGCTACTTTCATTCCCAGTATATGGGCTTTCACCCGGTTTAGCGGTTGTAAACCGCTAAATTGGGACCCAGAATAGCGGTTATTAACCGCTAAACCGGTTTGCCGGGCGGTCCCGGTTTAGCGGTTATTTCGCCCTTTGGCACTAGGGACCGCTAAACCTGGACCCCTACTGTAGACTATATTTCTTTCCGACACTTTAAATTCTGATGATTTGTTGATACAGAAACAGGCCCTGTCCGTTGTTCTTCCTTCCGAAAATATTTTGGCGAAAACATGCTGCATCTTCCTCTCTATCGTCGCGGCGCATATGAGTCTACAGAGTGAATGATAAAAATTTATAAGCTCTTCTCTTCTTGGCATTTGTTTCAAATGTTCTACATTGCTCATGTTTTGTGTCAGCGACATGATAGAAATCTTCGATCTCACAGCTGGAGTGTATTTTAATTTTTATAATATAATACGATATGAACATCGGTCGATGTGATCGTCAACAATGTGTCAGTTCACTGGCGGGACTGGATTGTTTTTACGAAACAATATTTCAAGGACGTCAGCCGTGAGTTCGACGAATTTCGGGTCAATACTCAAATTTGTAAGCTGCGTTGTTGGTGCTTGTGACATCGAAGATTTCGTCGAAACTCATCTTTGCAAGCTGTGTGTGATACTCCGATCGCGCGCATTACGAGTTGTGTGTCCTCATTAAGGATATAGGTCGGCGACTCCCCTTACAGCTACAGTGTAGCTATCAGGGTCAACAGGATGATTTTAGTCATTCTGTGCGCGGAAACTATAAAACCCGTTTCTGAGGGGGACAACATCTGACAGCTATATATATATTATAAAAAATGAAAATACACTCCAGCTGTGAGATCGAAGATTTCGTCGAAACTCATCTTTGCAAGCTGTGTGTGATACTCCGATCGCGCGTATTACGAGTTGTGTATCCTCATTAAGGATATAGGTCGGCGACTCCCCTTACAATAATTAATTACAGTGTAGCTATCAGGGTCAACAGGGTGATTTTAGTCAGTCTGTGCGCGGAAACTATAAAACTCGTTTCTGAGGGGAAAAAAATCTGACAGCTGTGGAGGGAAATGTATCCTTTTATCAAGTGAATCTTGTAGTAAGTCGAATAACCGGTGAGGGGGGGGGCGGAGTTTCGAAGGACGTGGGGGGCTGGTTTTGATCAAAAGCGAGCGGGTTTGGAGGCGGGGGGGGGGGGGGGGGGGGGGGGGCAATTTGTGCATGTAAGCTATAAATCCTTTCAAGGGGATAAATCTGACAGTTTTGGAAAAAAAAAAAAAAAAAAAGTGCACCAGTATATTGTTGGAGGGGGGGGTTGGGGTGGGGGGGGGTTCGTGTGGGGCAGCTCAATATGTGCGTGGGAACTATACATTACTTTGAGGGGATAAATGTGACGGTTTTGGAAGTAATGCATCACTTTATAATGTATATCCTGGGGTAAGTCGTACAATCAGTGAGTAGAAAGAGGGTGGAGTGTTCGAGGGGGTGGGGTTGGGATGGGTTGGGGGGGAGGGGGGGGGAGGGGGGGGGGTGGGGGCGGGGGGGGCGGGGGGGGGGGGGGGGGGGGGGGGGGTGCGGGGGAAAGGAAGGGTTTTAGGTGAGGGGTTTGTTGTACGTGTGGTGCTAGGTCTAGACAATGGTGCGGGGTATGGGGAAGAAGGGGGCGTTCGGGGCGGGGGGGGGGGGTGGGGGGAAGCAGCGGCATGGGTGATATTATATGGTATATTTTATAAACATAGATATACACTCCTCCAGCTGTGAGATCGAAGATTTCGTTGATCAAAACTCGTCTTTGCAAGCTGTGTATGATACTCCGATCGCACGTATTACTGGGTGTGTGTCCTCATTAACGATATAGGTCGGCGACTCCCCTTGGAACTACAGTGCAGTAGCTTGTACCAGGGTCACCAGCGTGATATCAGAAGTTAACCAATCTGTGCGCGGAAATCATAAACCCGTTTTTGAGGGGGACAAAATCTGACAGCTGTGTGTGGAAGAAAATGCGCCAGCTTATCAAGTATATCCTGCAAGTCGTATAACCGGGTGAGGGGAGGGCGGAGTCAAGAAAAAAAAAACGGGGACCGGGGGCGAAAAAGAGGGGGGGGGGGAGGGGGGGGCGAATCAATTTTTGCGCGGAAACAATAAATAAACCCTTTGTACGGGGACAAATCTGACGGTTGTGGAAGGAAGGCATCATTGTGTCTTGTACATCCTGTAAGTCATGCAACCGGTGAGGGGAGGGCGGAGTGTTCGAAGGGGGAGAGGGGGGGGGGGGGGAGGGGGAATTCCAACCGCTTTAGGTCGCATAAATGTACCCTGGTAGGAACTTGCTATTATACGGGTGGTGCTCTAGGTCTAAGCGGTGGTGCACAGGTAGCGGGGAAGGGGGGGGGGGGGGGGTTAATTGGAGCTACGGTATGGATGACTAGAAAGGTAATGAGTGAGGTGATATCACCTGTCTGGTAGTGTTTGTTACTCTGGGAGATTTTGATGTTATGTGCGGCGGCGGTAGAAATGAAAGGAAGAGGGGTGGGGGGGGGGGGATTCCAACCGCTTCAGGTCGCATAAATCTATACATGTGGTAGGAACTCACTATATATACGTGCTACGTCTAGGCGATGGTGCGGGTGGCGGGGAAGAAGGGGGGCGGGGAGGGAGGGGAATACATAAATTGGAGCTACGGCATGGCGGGCTGGATAGGTAATGAGGTGGTATGACCTGTCTGGTAGAAGACTTCATTGCTCTACCATCATATTTGATTAGAGGTGAGGCGGTGGGGTAGGGGGGGGTGGGGTGGGGGGCGTGGGGGGGTGGTGATGGTGTCGGGGAGCGGGGGTGGATGATAGCAAAATATGCTACCTGCGTGTCATGTATGTGCAGATGCCCACTACTTCAAAGATAAACGATGACGTGGAAGGGAGGAAAATGATATGACGTGGCGGGGAACGGAGGGTACACAGTCTATACCATTATTCCGACTAAATATGCGTGCCAGATATGATTATAGCTATTATTCAACAGGTAGGTCTGTGATTTTGACGCTAAACTGGAGTTTCACCCATAGATCTATAGTCTACATCTCCAGCACAGCAGTCAATAAATTTTGTTTTTACAATATTATTATATTATGAAAAATGTAAGGATGTCGGAACGGTCTGGAGTTTGGCGGAACGGAACGGAAATATCGGAGAACCGGTTTAGGGTGGGGGTGGTTCCAATTGAAAGAATGGTGAAAAAATAGGAGAGTATCAGCAGCATTAGCATAGTACAGCAGCAGCGCAGCAGCAGCAGCGCAGCAGCAGCAGCAGCGAGTATCGAACACGACGACCGGTAGGGGTAGAAGGGAAAAATGTCCACGCAACAGTAGTAGCAGTAGGGTGAAGATCGACGGCTTGAGCGTAAGAGGTAGAGAGGCCGCAAAGGGGGGGGGCACCAATCGCAATCTAAATTCTGGGCAGGAGAGTGCGACAGATGATGCAGCTTCAATGGAAGCAGCAGCAGGAACACAGGAGCGTCAGCAGAGTAGAGGGAGAGTTGTACGACAGGAGCATAGGAGAACAGAGATACAACACGTACAGCAGTAGTAGTGTCATTGATCGCAAGCTACCGAAGAGCAGCACACATCGTGGTGACAGCGTGTTGTAGCAACATGGTCTGTTGTGGATGGGCAGAGAAGAAATGAGAGGTAGGAAAGGTGTACAGGCGTTGTCGTATAGAGATGCCGAACGAGCAGGTTAATGCAGACATTCACGAGTAAGGAAATGTTTTCGACACCATGACGCATAACGAGAACAGACAAGTAGGCGAGTCCCGAGTGTATGGGTAGCACAGCGATCTGTTCCCTGAAGCCATGCACCACATCAAGAGCCACGAGAGAAAACCCGAAAACGTAACAATGGGAGCCCAAATTTCGATTTAGGGGGAGTTCGTATGAGACAGAGGCCGGGGGGGAGACCCGGGAAAATTTGGTATTTTATCCACAGGCTTGTCTATTGGATTGGCTGCTTGTCTAGGCCTGGATATTATTATATACCGTGTGCACACTACTTGATATACTCTGGTATATCATACCAGTAGCGTGCGGAGGGGTTGCCCTGGACGACATTGAAGGGCGGCAGGTCCTATACTGGCCTGGAGTTGGAACAATGACGTGTTCGGAGAATGAATTTCTTCAAAATAACGATATCAAGAGAAAGCGGAAACAATGAAATGATCTAGGAGATACAAAATACCGCGGAAAACACATATCTCGGAAGGTAGGCGTGTAACATGGAAAGGCAGGGGAGTTGTATTTAATGTTTATCGCAGCAGTGACGCAGTGACATTTAGCGTTGCCGGGGATGAGTTCCACGATATCACCACAGCTGCTACGAGTACTGACCACTAACGGCACTAGTCTACAGCCTCGGCATAGTGCTGTTAATATTCTGGCCTCGCAGTGTTAACACTACTAAACTGCGATCACTACGACCACTACTACTACGACTATTACTACTACCAGTACTACTAGTATTGCTACACTATTATACTACTACTGCTGATGCTGCTATACTGCACTTTTCTACTACTAACCGTATTTGATATTACTCGGAGATTACGATACCACCTTAAATACTATAAAAACTATTGACAGTAGTCTAAAGCGCGACTGCTACGGCACGGATGAGGCGGGTGGCAACAGGCGGGGGAGGGTCGCTGAGTGGGGGGGGGGGAAACGGAGAGGGAAAAGGGGGAAACGAACGTATATATATATGCGTATACATTTTCAAAACAGGGGATCAACGGTGCGGGGGGGGGAAGGGGTGGCGAGTTGAGGCAATGAGTCTAGGAAGGACGGGGCGAGCACGATAGAGTTCATAATGAACACGTTGGGCCCAGTTCCGGCGTAGTAAAAGGGGGCTTACGGTGGGGACGGAGTCAGGGAGAATAAACAAGCAAACACACAGACAAACAAGGGGGGGGGCGAGTTGAGGAGGGTAGGCCGGAACGGTAGGTGGGAGCATAGCGCGGGATATTTTGGGGTCTGGCCAACCCCAGGTGTGGTAAATGGGGGGAAGGGGGGTGAGGTGGGATGGGGGAGGGGTCTATCAGACCGTTGAACTCAGGTGAGAGAGGTGGGGGGAAATGAGGAAAAGACGTCGGTGGGGCAAGGCAGGGTACGCGGGAGAGGGTAATTCGTCAACGGGGCCGCACACACGGAGGCGGGCGGAGAGCGATCGAGGAAGGTAGATGGGTACGGAAAAGGGGCAAAAACGGAATCAAGCCGGGAAGTGCGCGGTGGGACCGTGCACGAAACCCGGGGGGGAAGCGCATGGCGGGACCATGCACAGAGTGCGCAGTACCGGGGGTGCGCACTCCGACGGAGGGAAGAGGGTGCTGCAATGGAGCTGCACATTGAACGGCCCGGGAAATGCACGCCGGAGCCGTGCACGGAGTGACGTGGGCAAGTGCGTGCGGGGCCGCGGATGGGGGGTGCTGTACATGGGGCGCGCATTCGGAGGGAAAGGCAAATCTGCGGCGACGAGACTGAATATGAAACGAGTAGTAGCGTCCGCGGCGTGGCCGTGACCGGGACGGGTGAATCAATTGCTCCTCGGGGGGAGCGAGAAGATGGGGAACACGCGAAAAGGGTTCGCGAACGGGGGGGTGGGGAAGAAGTGCACGGGAAAAGGGCAAAACAGGACCAGGAAGGGGAACCGAGTGGTAACGGCGCCGAAGGGTTGCGGGGGAAAAGGCCCGACGGGGAGGAGTATAGCAGGAGAGCGGAAAGGTGATGAGAGGAAGGGTGGGAGGGGCAGCAGGGAATGCTACTTCTTTCAGGACGGCAAGACATGTCCTTACATGGAGAAGGGGGAGGGGTGCAGGTTCTAACACGGGTGCGAGAAGGGAGGAAAAGACGAGCGGGGCAGAGGGGGAAGGGGCGAGACGCGAGCAGCGCCGGGGGGGGAGGAGAGGGGGGAGAAGGAAAACATGAAGGACGAATAAGGGCACGGGCCCTGCCGGAGCACAGAGCCAGCCACGGACAAGCGGGGACGGGTGGACGAGTGCAGGCACAGCGAGGGTCACCTTACGGACGGGAAAGGCTGGGAGTCCAACGTCACAGGGGGCCGACACCAAGGCCGGTCAAACCGCTCGATTCAGGAAAAAAAAAAGGGCGGGGGGACTCAAGGGGAGGGTTGGTAAGGGAAAACAAACAGGAAGGAACTGGAAGAAAAGGTGGGCAACAAGAAAGAAGGGAGAGGCAACAGGTTACGAAGACGATAAAGGAACACGCGGGAAAGGGCGTGCGAGCGGAGGGGGGGAATGGGGGTACGACAAAAGTGTCGTACAGGACCAGGAAGGAGGAGCTAGGGGCATTAGAACGGGAGGGCCGCCGAAAAAAAAGAAAAACGAGCCGGAAAGGGAGGACAGAGCGACGGCAGCCAGACTGAAAGCGCAATAACGAGGCCGTACACGACCCGGCCGGGGGGGAGCGCGGCAACGGGTCCACGTAAAGAAGGGGGGGAGGGAGAGTCCGCAGCAACGGGGCCGTGCACGATCAGGCTGGGAGGGTACACGGCAACGGGGCCGCAGAAAAGGGGGGCACAGCGGCCGGGGGGGGGTGTACGGCAACGAGGCCGTACACGACCCGGCCGGGGGGGGAGCGCGGCAACGGGGCCGCGCGAAGAAACGGGGAGGGGTTGTGCGGCAACAGGACCGTACACGATCAGGTCGGAAGGGATCGCGGCAACGGGACCGCAGAAAAGGGACTCAGAGCGACGGCAGCCAGGCTGCGAGGTCACGTGAGGGGGGGGGGGCGTGTAAGGCGACGAGGCCATAAACGACCCGGCCGGGGGGAAGCTCGGCATCGGGGTCGCGCTAAGAAAAGGGGTGTGTGTGCGGCAACGGGACAGTACACGATTAGGCCGGGAGGGCACGCGGCAACAGGGCCGCAGAAAAGGGGGGCAGATCGACGGCAGCCAGACTGCGGGCTCACGGGGGGGGGGGGGGGGGGGGGGTGTACGGCGGCGAGGCCATACACGACCCGGCCGGGGGGGAGCGTGGCAACGGGGCCGCGTAAAGAAGAGGAGGGGGGAGGGGGGGGGGGGCGGGACCGTACACGAACAGGCCGGGGGGGGAGCGCGGCACCGGGGCCGCGCAAAGAAAGGTGTGTGTGTGTACGCGGCGATGGGGCCGCAGAAAAAGGAAGCAGAATGACGGCAGCCAGGTTGCGAGCTCAAAAAGGAAAAGGGGGTGTGTGGCAAAGGGACCGCGCAAGGGGGGGGGGGAGGTACGGCAACTAGGCCGTACACGATCCGACCGGGGGGACCGCGTCACCGCGGCCGCGCAAAGAAAGGAGGGGGGGTATGCGGCAACGGGGTCGCAGAAAGGGGGCAAAGCGACGGCAGCCAAGCTACGAGCTCGAAAATAAATGAATAAATAAGTGAATAAAATTATGTAATATATATAAAGTATAAGAGGGGTGAGTGGTAAAGGGGCCACGCAAGAGGGGGGGGGGGTACGGCAACGAGGCCGTGCACGACCCGACCGGCGGGGAGTGCGGCAACGGGGCCGCCCAAAGAAAGGGGGGTGAGGGGGGTGCGGCAACGGGGGCCGTACACGATTAGGCCGGGAGGGAACGCGGCAACGGGGCCGCGCAAATGAGGGGGGGGGGGGAGTGTGCGGCGATCCGGCGACACACGATCAGGCGGGGGGAAAACGTGGCACTAGGGCCGCGCAAAGAAACGGTGGCGGGAGCGCGGCAACGGGGCCGAACACAACCAGGCGGGGGTGGGAGCACGGTGACAGGGCTGAGCAAAGAAAAGTCGGGGAGCAGGTGTCAACTGAACTTGGCGGGTGTGATGGGCCAGATTGTCAAGAGGGTGATGGGGCTGCGGGACAAATTCTGGACAGGTGTAGAAGGAACCTGATACCGACGTTGGACGTGGGGAGGGCCTTTAGGCAGGTGGGAGTGGACCCAGCCAAGGCAGTAAACTTCGGGTACGGGCGAGAGCATATTTGGTCATCGACTTGCGGTTGCAGTTCGGGTGTAGGGGGAGCCCAGGGCGGTGGGGAATGATCACCAGCGCGATCTCGGAGCCACAGCGGGCAGACCACAACGGCAGAATTGGCGGGAGAGATGCTGCTAAATAAGGAGAGGGCTTGGGGAAGGTGGGGTAGGCGTTGGGAGGGGTGCGACGGCTTCTGCAGCGGAGCAAGCTGCATCTGAATGGGCAGGAAAAGGCGGGAGGGGTGGCGAGGGATGGGGAAGGGGTAGGAAGAAGGCAGGATCAAGAAAGGTGCGGGACCTTACGGAGGGGTTCACGGCAGACGTGGAGTGGTAGAGATGGTGCCTGACGGAAGGCTTGACGGGGAGAGGAGAAGAGTCGGCGGCTCCGTTCTTTTGGTTCGTGAAACAACCCCACAGAAGGACACGGCTCGGACGTTTCATTCGAGGCGGTAGGGGGGTGGGCCTGGATACGGGGGGGAAATTGAAGTGGAAGGAGCGAGGATGTGTTCGGAGATTGAGCACAGCGACGCACTTGGGGCGAGCTGCGAAGTCGACTCGAAGGACGTATGCGCAAGGTTGGTGAATGTGGGTGAGCTGGAGGATCATGAGAAGGAATGGAAAATGGTTGGGGAATGAGATGGGCGAGTGGGAGTTGGCGAATGAGCTGGCAGAGATCATGGCCTACTGCTGCGCGGAAAGGAAGAATAAGGAGGCGACCGCGGCGGGGAAGTTGATGGCGGTACACTTTTACCACGAGCAGAGTGAGAGTCACTACCGCGGAATTAATTTAGGGTCGAAGACGTGGAGAAACGATTCAAAAGGGCGGTCGTGGAAGGGGAAAACCATGCGCGGGTGAGGAGGCCCCTGATGTGGGAGATGATCAGAGTGATGGAGGCAAGCATCGGTGAGTGGGGAATAGGGGGGAGGATCGGGTAGATCGGACAGCCCTGGACGAATCAGCTGTTGTTGAGGGCCACGCAGCTGTTCGCGGAGGAAGGGAGGAAGCCGCACGAGGGTTTGCTGCTTGAGGAGGAGATGTGGCCTACTTCGAGAAAAGGGTCAGTTGGGGACCCAGAAAGACGAAGGCAGCATATACGATGAAGATATACTTCAAAGGGAAAGGGGACCAGGAGAGAAAAGGGGCGGCAGCCGTGAGAACAACAAGACCCGGGCGGGGGGGGGGGGGGGGAGGCGGGGAAGGAACGTAGTGGGCTTAATGGTGGAACTGGTCGAGTCCTATGGGAGGACGGTTCCGGGGAGGTAGAACACACCGCGGCTGGTGTGCAGGAGCGGGGGAAGAAGGAGGGTATGAGAGGGAAAGAGACGTTTCGCTCAAGGAGCGGACTGGAGAGAGTGGGAGGAAATGTAGGGAGAATGAGAGGTGGGGGGGTCGGGGAACTTGTTCCGGACCAATGCGCGCCGCACTCCGGACGGATAAGGGTAGCGACAAGGTCAGCGGAGATGGGAGCACAGCCATGGGTGATCAAGAGAAAAGGCAGTTGGGCGTCGCAAGAATTTGCGGGGCACGTGAGGTATACCATGGAATATCCCCTCTGGGTGTCCAAGGTTCTAGTAAGAAGGAAAGGAGCGCCTGGGACGACATGGGGTGGGGACAGGTAGAGTAGCAGGCATAGAACGCGGCTTCTGATTGGGCTTCCGGTTGTTGAGGTTATCTGTCGGGAGTAGAGGGCAAAACAGCCGCGTACAATAGCCGGGGTAAGGAAAGGGGGAGGGGTGGGGCAGGGGAAATGGGACGAGGGAGAGCCGCCAGTTTCCACCCCCTTCCCCCGGGGAGAACGCCATGATATTAATGAACACCTATATTTTCGTGAAAAGGAGACCAAATATAAATACACTCCAGCTGTGAGATCGAAGATTTTGTCGAAACTCATCTTTGCAAGCTGCGTATGATACTCCGATCGCGCGTATTATGGGTTGTGTGTCCTCATTGAGGATATTGGTCGGCGATTCCCCTTGGAACTACAGTGTAGCTTATCATGGTCAACAGGGTAATGTTACTCAGTCTGTGCGCGGAAACTATAAAACCCGTTTCTGAGGGGGACAAAATCTGACAGCTGTGGAAGGAAATGCATCAGTTTATCAAGTGTATCCTGTAAGTCATAGTACCTGGTGTGTATATTATGTATGGGAGAGGTGCATCATCATCCGTTCTTTGCTGAAGATCGTCGAGCTCATCTATGATACCTCACGGAAAAACCGATTTAGAGAGTGTGATAGCCTGAAAATGCCTTCCTATCAACAAAGTAATCCACGCCAACAAAGGAAACCATGGCCTATGATATGTACTCAAACAACCAACAATATTGAAAACACGGAGAAGAAGAAGAATATGAAGAAGATGTCATCACCATCTTCGGCTATGGAGCCCCGTCACTAATCATACGTTCGAGCCGCATCGTCGATGTTCATGTTATATAATACCTAACCCATCCCAACCCCACCGCCTCGAACACTCCACCCTCTCTTTACTCACTGATTGTACGACTTACCCCAGGATATACATGATAAACTGATGTATTATTTCCAAAAATGTCACATTTATCCCCTCGAAATAATGTATAGTTTCCAGGCACATATCGAGCTGCCCCCCCCCCCCCCCGCCCCAACCCCCCCCCCCCCCCCCCCCCCCCCCCCCGCCCCCAATAATATACTGGTGCCAAAACCGTCAGATTTATCCCCTCGAAAGGATTTATAGCTTACATGCACAAATTGCCCTTCCCCCCCCCCCCCCCCCCCCGCCCCCGCCCCCCTCCAAACCCGCTCGCTTTTGATCAAAACCAGCCCCCCCCTTTTCCCTTCACAGCTGTCAGATTTTGTCCCCCTCAAAAACGGGTTTTATAGTTTCCGCGCACAGACTGACTAAAATCATCCTGTTGACCCTGATAGCTACACTGTAGCTGTAAGGGGATTCGCCGACCTATATCCTTAATGAGGACACACAACTCGTAATGCGCGCGATCGGAGTATCACACACAGCTTGCAAAGATGAGTTTCGACGAAATCTTCGATCTCACAGCTGGAGTGTATTTTAATTTTTATAATAATACCTAGGCCGTGACATCGTTCGTCAGGGTTCACCCACAAAGCTTCCAGAAGTCAGTTTTTCAGATGAGGTACTACAGAGGTCTTCAAGCAGGGCGCCTCATACCGTTACGTGTACCGATCAGAGCTGCGTACGGTAGGGAGGACACGTTTTTTTGTTTTGTTTTTTTTGCGGTGGCTAAGGGCGTCACTCGCTCGCGCAAGTTAAGCCCTTCCCTTGCCCCCACAGGCGTTCTTTCGAGGTTTCGTGCTCTGTTTTAATTGTTGGTGTCATGGATCTGCACAACAGAATCGTGAGCTACGCACGCTGCATCAAGCGAATCGCCAGACGAATTCTCGCCGGAGAGATACACAGTCACTCAGGCGAGTGAGTGTGTTGAGGTCCAGAAAAAAATGGCTTCACTCCCCTGCCACCGTAGCCTTACAATGCTCACCATTACTATACGTATACGTATTTGGGTTGAAGGGGAAAGCAGATTCTGCTTACTATCTTGCTTGGTAAAACTCGTGTTTAGGCTCAAAGTAAGCCCCTCGCCTGCCTTGCATAGTTTGTGTTTGCTCGTGTCAGACCAGATCTTTGGAGACGAAATCCCTCGGACGTCTTGGAAATTTGTTTTTGGGGTTGTTGTGTCGCTATATTAAGCCCATTTTGCCCAGGGACATCTATCTCTACAGCACGTCCGTCCGGGCCTCTTCTTGCTGGAGAGCTGAAGAACTCCAGGAAAAAAATGCGTGCATGACAAGAAGCCGGTGACGAACAGTAGTAGTAGTGGTATTGTACATGTCATCATAGTCATGTTATAATATAAACATCGGTCGCCCCGGTGGCGTATCAGGTTATTTATCCTCGAGCCTGGTATAGGTCAGTTTCGTGAGTTCGAGCCCCGCCGAGTGCATACTCGTATAAATTCGTTGGGACTTTTTCTTGTGGACAAATTGAATTGCGGAAAGCGCGAGAGCGTGAGTTAGCAACATTCGATGGACAATCGACGAGCAGTGGGATTGCTGAACCCTATGCGCGATAAAAATTGAAGGCAAGAACCTGGGAGGAGAAGGGATGACACCTGTGACCACGGCTTGTCCAGAAGCTGGAAAGTGAAAGTGTGCAAAAAAAAAAAAAAAAAAAAAAAAAATGGGAACGCAGAATTGAACAAAAGGCAAGCCGCGTTATCGACCATCTAGATATCTATCTGTACATAACATTATATGTTCTCTAAAAATCCATCCAGGTGGCCAGACGTGCGCGGCCGGAATCGTTGTTACAAAACTTTGTACACGATGATAATTGGGTTCTCCTTGTCGATCGGCCCTATTTAGCCTACGTACGGTGGTTTTTTCGTTTTTTTTCTCCTAGTAGTAGGGGGATTTGGGGTCACTCGGGCGAGTGACACCCCCCGTGTTATTTTGCGCGATCTTAAGCTTTTCGTTACACGTTCGTGTTCGTGTTCGTGTTCTTGTTCGTGTTCGTGTTCGTGTTCGTGTTCGTGTTTGTATTAATTATGGTTGTGCCATTAAAATCCGCTAGGCTATACTGCTGCTATGTATGTAGACTATGGAGTTGTAACCCTTCACTCTGCGCCGAAAGGGCGGCCTACAGCTGCTGATGATGCAGCTGCTGTTGCTGTCTTTTTTTTTCGGTGAGGTAGAGAGAGTCACTTACTACAATGCATGCGCGAGTGAGTCAAACCTACCTACCGGAAAATGGGGGTAGCCGCCAGGCTTCGCCCTTGCTTGGTCGATCCCGACCCTGGCCCTGACCCTAACCTTAACGAGACAAAACCTACGTACGTACAGTATTGTAGTAGTACCATACCCGATTTTTCCACGCACGACGAGTGTCTCTTTGTCTCTTCTATGTTCCTCTCTGACAAGAAGAATAGTCTTATAGTTAAAACTATTCGTTCCGTTGCGGGTTCACATATATCAAGACTATTAATAGTGTAATATGTATAGAAAAAGAATAAAAGCAGCACTAAAAGCTCAACACCGTCACCATTGGAAAGCCTTTTAGGGGACAAAGTTACTTGAAGTTAGTATAGGGGAGGGACTTCGGGGCTGTAAACAAGGAGCAGGGGGGGGGGGTCCTCGCTCGAGTGAAACCGAAGCACTGCTAAAAAAATGGCTCCTACCTACCGAAGTTTTAGTCACTAAAATAACCAACCGAATAACACCCTAGACTATAGTCTGGACTATATTATAAAAATTGAAAATACACTCCAGCTGTGAGATCGAAGATTTCGTCGAAACTCATATTTGCAAGCTGTGTGTGATACTCCGATCGCGCGCATTACGAGTTGTGTGTCCTCATTAAGGATATAGGTCGGCGACTCCCCTTACAACTACAGTGCAGCTATCAGGGTTAACAAGGAGATTTTAGTCAGTCTGTGCGCTGAAACTATAAAACCCGTTTCTGAGGGGGACATAATCTGACAGCTGTGGAGGGAAATGTATCCTTTTATCGAGTGAATCTTGCAAGTCGAATAACCGGTGAGGGGGAGGGGCGGAGTTTTGAAGGACGTGGGGGCCTAGTTTTGATCAAAAGCGAGCGGGTTTGGAGGGGGAGGGGGGAGGGGTGGGGGGGGAAGGGGGGGGGGAATTTGTGCATGTAAGTAATAATGCTTTCAAGGGGATAAATCTGACGGTTTTGGCACCAGTTTATTATTGGGGGGGGGGGGGGGTTGGGGCGGGGGGGGGGGCGTGTGGGGCAGCTCAATATATATGTGCGTGGAAACGGTACATTATTTTGAGGGGATAAATGTGACGGTCTTGGAAATGATGCATCAGTTATCATGTATATCCTGGGGTAAGTCGTACAATCAGTGAGTAGAGAGAGGGTGGAGTGTTCGAGGGGGTGGGGTTGGGATGGGTTGGGGGGGGGAAAGGTGGGGGGTGGGGGCGGAGGGGGCGGTTTTAGGGGGCGGGGGGGGGGGGGAGGGGGGGAGGAAGGGTTTTAGGTGAGGGGTTTGTTATACGTGTGGTGCTAGGTCTAGGCTATGGTGTGGGTGATGGGGAAGAAGGGGATGTTCGGGGCGGGGAGGGGGGGGGGAAAGCACCGGCATGGATGGCTCTCGAAAGATAATGAGGTGATATCCTGTGCGTGAAGTGTTTATTAATGTGGCGGATTTCGATATTTGGTGGGGCGTTTGAGTAAGGGAGAGCGAGAGGGGAGGGCGGGGGGGGGGGGGAAGATTTTTCAGCAGGTTTAGGTCACAAATAATATTTAAATACACTTCGGCTGTGAGATCAAAGATATTTAGGGGCTTGTTGTGCGCGTGGTGCTAGGTCTAGGCGATCGTGCGGGTGGTTGGAAGAGGACCATATATAACAATACGCAAAAATTATCGCTTTCTCATAGCCAGAGGATGATTGTTTTTTTTTTGTGCTTAGGGCTGGGGTTACGGTTGAGATCTGTGCTCTGCGCGTACGGACGGTTTGGTCTCTCGCGGCGTTTGAGGGCTACGTAAAGCAGTGTTGCGTATTGACTGTTGGATGGTACTACATGGAACAAGACTTGGTGATTGGCTGATGGCTTGAGCGACGCGTGTTACGGTACGGTAGGGCTCAAGTCCCCGCTTCGTAGCCGATATTTTTACGTGTAGTAGTAGTAGTATAATCCACTACGGTAGATGGTCGACTCACTAGAATTTGAGAGTACGAAGACTGGCAGTGGCGACACGGACAAGAAAGAGGAGCAATCGAATGCACACGGGTATCTGCTCCCGGATAAGCAGCTGTATGTAGTATCGCGTAGGACGTTTCGCAGATCGTTATCAAGGGATCTTCCGGGCTTCTTGTAGAACGGGCTGCTTCTCTGTTTCAACCAGAGAACGTTTGTGCAGCCCCAGCTCCCAAGACAAAACCTTAGAGATGGGTTCTCTTCCAGTACGTGCTGGCAGCAGTATCGTATGTACCAGTTGGTAGTGCTACTGTACTGGCTGAGCGGGGTGCCAGGGTGCCAGTTCTTTGACCACGTACACGTACTACGTCCTACTAAACGCATCATTAAACAGCGGAGACCCATCAATATTCATGGTGATATAAGAGCGGAGAGGGCACGCACGCAGAACATCAGCTAGATAGATAGTAGAGAGGAGAGAGCCGAAGAAAAGCGTAACATCAACTCGATAGCGAGGGATTTTTCTTGTCTTTTTTTTTTAGGCGGAGAGTCTTGGAGAGTCGCTCTACGGTGGTGGTGGTGGTGGTAGCCCCCCGAACCCCTCGTTAACGAAATCGCCGGTTTTGAAACCAACTCCCGGCCGTATCTCCCGACATACGGCGCCCGTTGCCACCCCGACGTCGTCATCGTTCAATAATCCTTCGCACACAAGAAAACACATGAAGATATCGCTTCCATCGCATCCTTTCTGTTGTCGAGCAGCCATGAAACGTTCGTTACATAAAATCGCTGGTTCGGGGGGGGGGGGAGGGGGGGGGAGGGGGGGGGGGGGGCTATCATCGTAGAATCAGTCTGGAGCAATATTGAACATAAATGGGTGACAACGCGTGTATGCACACGAATATTTACGACCGGCCGCGAGTTCCCAAATGGTACGAGCGATTTCTTGGTTTGGCTCGCCAAACTTGCTTTTGAACCCGTGTCCCACCTTCTCGGTATCTCGGCTGCGTACTGCAATGTACCGTATTCCCGCACACTCCTATCCATCATGTCATGCATAGTTTTCTCTTGCTTAAACGCCCCACCTAATATCGAAATCCGCCAGAGTAATGAACACTTCCACGCCCTGGATAACGCATCGTTATCGTTTTTGAGCCGCTCATGCCGCTGCTGCAATTCCCACCCACCCCCGCCCCCAACGCCCCCTCCATCCCCACCACCCGCACAATCGCCTAGAAGACCTAGTTCCAAGCGTATAGCAAACCCCTACATCTATGCGACCGAAGGCCCTCCCCCCCCCGCCCCCCGCCCCCGCCGCCACATCCCCCCCCCCTCCCCCACAAGAAGGATTTATAGTTTCCACCCACAAATTGAACTGCCCCACCTGTCCCCTCCCCCCCCCTCCCCCCGCTCCCGCCCCCCTTATGATCAAATTCAGGCCCCGACGTCCTTAAAACCTCCGCCCCCCCCCTCACCGGTTATTCGACTTGCAGGATACACTTGATAAACTGATGTATTTCCTTCCACAGCTGTCAGATTATGTCCCCCTCAGAAACGGGTTTTATAGTTTCCGCGCACAGACTGCCTAACATCACCCTGTTGACCCTGAAAGCTACACTGTAGTTGCAAGGGGAGTCGCCGACCTATATCCTTAATGAGGACACACAACCCGTAATACGCGCGATCGGAGTATCACACACAGCTTGCAAAGATGAGTTTCGGCAAAATATTCGATCTCGCAGCTGGTGTGAAATTTAATTATCATATTATCATACGTATGTCATACGCTTCGCTCGCTTTTGCTCTTGCTCTTTGTTCTTTCGTTTTTTCTCAGGCAATAGACTATACCACTAAACAAACTGCATTTTTGAAACATGGTCCCAAATCGAGGTAAAATTTAGATTTAGTGAATGCAACCAAAAAGTGTTAAATCGTGCCTCCGACAGGGCTCCAACGGGGCGGGGGCGGCCCCCTCACCAACCGGAAGGGGAAAGGGGTCGCGGTGAAGCCGGGACCACCAGCGCACTGGTCAGGTCCAGTGTACTGGCATATGACACAACCAGTACACATACTGTACTGGCCGGAGCTACCAGGGACCAGCCCTACTTGCACGAAACTTGATGTAGGTTGTGATGCCGAGCAGAGGAAGAACGTCTACACGTACTATGTTGTTGATGTCGTTGTTGTTCTCACACTATGCTACGGGTTGACATGTTGACATTACTCAACAACACAGACAGATAGCTTGGTCCAAAGGAATACCGAAAGTACATCAAATCTACTCATCATCATATATCATACTTTTTTTTTTTTGATCCTCCGGCGGATGGGGAAAATAAAGCTTTAGCTCACCACACTTCCACGTATTTTCATACGCGTCGTGTGTCGTTTTTTAACTCAGTTGCTTTCGCAGCCCAACGCTAGCTGGCGCACCATATCATACGTATGTATGGTATAGGGCGACGAATACAAGTGCTGTACCGAGAGTAACCGAGGAAGTCAGCCGCACTTTGTGGTACGCAAACGTCATGAATGTTGACCCTTTTCAAGCAATCGGGGGAGCTGTGCCACGAGTACCAAAAATAAACGTACGCGCGGAGAAGTCGTCGAGGCTGCACTGTAGCAGTAGTACACTACAAGCACGGTAAACGGTGGTAATCACACGATATCATAGGAAGTAGGCATCTCGCTTGGAACGTTTCTTGGTCTGGGAACCAAAGCGCACCGTGCGTGTTCCTTAGAGCACAACTTAGTTTCCCTGGGCCTTGGATTGAACATTTTCACGGGCACGCACGGTCTCGGAGAAGGAGGAGTGATTGGTCGCCAGCTGCGTCCCATAGATCCCTCAGCTTTCAAGGGAGAGGGGTAATTCTACAAGGTGTACAATACGCGGAGTAATCGGCCAAAATCTGCCCCCCCCCCCCATAGGTCGTTGTTGTGACAGCATGCATACATACGTATACGTCAAACATACCATACGGTAACGGGATACAGCAGCATCAACACAATTAACAATAGCGTGATCCCTCTACAAGTACAGCAGTGCTGGCGTGTGCTATTTTCAGACGAAACGCCGGCACTAAGGCGGCAATCCCTGCACACTGTTGACACTACTCCCTACTCCGCATACTCGATGAAAAATCGACGAGCAGTGAGATTGCTGGACGAAGTGACCACGGCTTGTCCAGAAGCTGGAAAGTACAAACTGTGAAAAAAGGTAAATAAATATTCTGAATAACTACTGCTGTCATCTCTTCTACTGGTTGTTCACATTTTGTAAAACTGCTTCTACTACTACTACAACCTGTGCGCCTCTTCGAATCGTGCGTTTTAGGCGGGAAATCGTAGTGTATTGCCAGGACGAATTTGGATTTCAATTGGTAGTTCGGATATACCAAGGGCTCCAGCACTTTAGTGTGACGATGGACTCCAGATTTTTGACACGAGTTAATGTGAGACAAACAACAACAACAACAACAACAACAACAACAACAACAACAACAACAACAACAACAACAACAAACAGCTAGCTCTGAGTTCGATCAATTTTAGGGCCGATACTCATCCTTGCAAGCTGCGTGATACTCCCGATGGACGCCTCCTTTGCAGAGTGAGATAGTATTCTTCTTTGAAGACATGTATCATCACCTTTTTCTTTACTCTCTCTCCATCTCAATTCGTAAGAGGTTTAAAGTTACCCTCACAGCCACTTTCTGGACCAAGCCGTGTGGTCACAGGTGTTTCCCTTTTGCTCCCCCCCCCCCACGTACTTTTGCCTTCCTTTTTAACGCACATACTACCGGTATAGGATTCAGCATTCCCACTTTTATTAGTTTTTCTTCTCGTCGACTTGAATGAATCAAACTTCGCCAACCCACCACACCTTCTCGCCCTTTCGACCTGTCGACTTTTGTGACAAAGACTTCCTTTGGGAGATACATAGCATACCAATTGTAGCATACGAGCACGAAACCTCGAACTCACTAATACTGGTTGACACGCGGCTTACTATTGGACCAACCGAGCGTAAATAGGAACGACCACATACATAAATACATACGACCAATACTGGATGTTGCCAGCCTGCAGGGCGAACAGGGAAAAATTTTCCGACGGCGATTTCGGTCCACCATGTGGCTGTTCCTATTCGTGATAAGCGATTTCACTGGCACTAGTTATAAATGGGCGGCACTACTCAATCGGCACTATAAGGGGACCATCCGTACGTACACCAGGATACGCGGGAACAACAGGGGGACACAATAGTTGGGTGGCATTTTCGTATAGGAGAGACGGGGACGATAAACGAGCCAAGCAAGACACAACTCAGCCAAGAGACGAGATGCCGCCTAACAGTTGCCTCTGAGTCTTGCATCCGACAGAATCGGATACCGCTGCACCAGGCCTATAACACAACCAAGCTCTTCCAGCGGAGCCCAAGTGAGTGGGGCCATGGGATCTCGTTTTGCGGACAAGCAATCGTGTGTAATCGTCGAGGGAGACGCACACAAATACGTGCGGTCCAGGCATGGCTGTCTTTACAACACACCCACTATTGTATTTTGTAGTCGTCGCGCTTCAAACTATCGCTCCCTTTCTTTCGTCGTTTGAGTTAGGTCGCCATATGTATACAAGGGATGGTGCGTACCATATACCATATATGTATGTAGTGTGTGTGTTCTTCACATTAAACCGTTCTTCTACTCGTCGACATCCAGCACACCCACGTAGTACATGTGTTTCAATTTCTATCCATTTATGATAACATGTCTCTGCGCCATGGTCTATAACTTCATCGTCGTGATCCAACCGCTGTTGAATAAACACAGAAAAAGAGTCTACGACTGATGGGGGAACTCAAACCAATAATATTCGTTGTCCCAGGGCTATACATCCCTATCACCTAGACATATCTCACACTCCTTATCACCTAGACATATCTCACACTCCCTATCACAAGGACCAGACACTGCTCAGCAGCTGTGGTAGTCCTCGAGAGTATTCCGCTGATCATGTGATTCGATACGGCCATGTTTCTTTTTGTGGTTTGTAGAAGCCGAAGAATTCTCACTACGCAATCAAGTACTGCTGTACCCGTGCCATTTTTACTCTTCTTATCTATTTCGTGATCTGGAGCGGGCTGGTTCAACTGAAAACTGTGAATGTGAATTTCATGCTTCGGAAGTTCGCGAGGTGTTTTCGAGACGAACACTGAACTTTTGCATACGACACCCGTATGGTATGATATACAATACGACACGATATGGTGGTACGATACGCGGGGTCTATTAAGCCCTTCCTCTGTCTGTGATGAGCCAAAATACCAAATGCAAAATACTATGCGTTCAGCTATGATATATGCGTGTACTACTTGTGGTTTTGTGATTTTTCCTGGGGTATTCCTCCACTCCAGAGTGACTAAAGCCTGTCTTGTGACCACGGACTTGATTATCCGAGTTAATGTGAGAACAACAACAACAACAACAACAACAACAATGTGGTCAACAACAACTATGCTGCTGAACCGCTACCAAATAACAAGTTAATTGTTCATTTTGTGCTTGACATTCATTATATTTTGTCTCACAGAACAGACGGGCGATCGATTTAGTACGCAGCTTACAAAATCGAAGATGAGTTTAGTATCGCCCCTAAATTCGTTGAACTCACGGCTGACGTCGTTAGAATAATGTTTTTAAACACTACCTATATCAGATATGTATTTATGGTTTCCACGCACGAATTGACCTGCCCCACCCATCCCCTCCCCCCCCCTCCCCCCTTCCCGCCCCCTTTTGATCAAAATCAGGCCCCCACGTCCTCAAAAACTCCGCCCTCCCCTCACCGGGTATTCGACTTACAGGATTCACTTGATAAAAGGATACATTTCCCTCCACAGCTGTCAGATTTTGTCCCCCTCAGAAACAGGTTAATAGTTTCCGCGCACAAACTGACTAACATCACCCTGTTGACCCTGATAGCTACACTCTAGTTGCAAGGGGAGTCGCCGACCTATATCCTTAATGAGGACACACTACCCGTGATTCGCGCGATCGGAGTATCACACACAGCTTGCAAAGATGAGTTTCGACAAAATATTCGATCTCACAGCTGGAGCATATTTTTATCGTTTTAATATATATAGACACATATCGAGCTCCCCCCCCCCCCCCCCCCCCCCGCCCCAACCCCCCTCCCCCCCCCCCCGCCCCCAATAATATACTGGTGCCAAAACCGTCAGATTTATCCCCTCGAAAGGATTTATAGCTTACATGCACAAATTGCCCCTTTCCCCCCCCCCCCCCCCCCCCTCCCGCCCCCCTCCAAACCCGCTCGCTTTTGATCAAAACCGGGCCCCCCCCTTTTTTCTTTTTCCTGTTTTTTTTTTTTTTTTTTTTTTTTTTTATTTTTTCTTTTACACAGCTGTCAGATTTTGTCCCCCTCAGAAACGGGTTTTATAGTTTCCGCGCACAGACTGACTAAAATCATCCTGTTGACCCTGATAGCTACACTGTAGTTGCAAGGGGAGTCGCCGACCTATATCCTTAATGAGGACACACAACTCGTAATGCGCGCGATCGGAGTATCACACACAGCTTGCAAAGATGAGTTTCGACGAAATCTTCGATCTCACAGCTGGAGTGTATTTTAATTTTTATAATATATAGTAAACGAGATCTGCCAGAGTAATAAACTCTACCACGCAGTTGATATCACCTCAATATGTTTCTATCCATCCATGCTGTACCTCCAATTCGTCCCCCCCAAACGCCCCCTCCTCCCCCACCACCCGCACCATCGCCTATCCTAGCACCACGCGTATAGCAAATTCCTTCATATATGCGACATTAAGCTGTTGGAAATCCCTCCCGCCACCCCCCCTCCGCAACCCCTTCGAACACTCCGCCTTCTCATCACTGGTTATACGACTTACAGGATATCCGTGATAAACTGATGCATTTCTTCCACAACCGTCAGATTTGTTCCCTGCTCCCTTGAAGGATCTATAGTTTCCGCGCCCGGATTGAGTTGCCCCTCCCGCCCCACCCCCGCCCATCCGCCCGCCCCCCCCCCCCCCCCTTCCTCTTGTTCAAACCCAGCCCCCCATGCCCTTAAGACCTCCGCCCTCCCCTCACCGGTTATTATACGACTTGCAGGGATACACTTGATAAACTGATGCATTTCCTTCCACAGCAGTCAGATTTTGTCCACCTCAAAAACGGGTTTTTTATGATCCGCGCACAGACTGCTGACTAACATCACCCTGTTGACCCTGATAGCTACACTGCTGCAGTTGCAAGGGGAGTCGCCGACCTATATCCTTAATGAGGACACACAACTCGTAATACGCGCGATCGGAGTATCACACATAAGCTTGCAAAGATGAGTTTCGACGAAATCTTCGATCTCACAGCTGCAGCTGGAGTGTATTTTCATTTTTCTTGTTTAGTCCATAGTACTAGGTTGTTGTTTAGACATATGATTAATTGTATATGGCTGGCGATACCAATTTAACGCCAAGAACACATGTTGCATAGTAGTATGTAGCTCTCTCCTATCTGGCACGCTAACAACGGCAGTATCTACATAGTAACAACAGTTTTTGGTCTAGGCATCTCGCAAGCTTCCAACACAAGTCACTCCAAGATAGTCATCATCATATACGGGGGTGCACCCGTCGAATATTCGATCATACGATTACGTGCCCCACCTACCCGCACCCGCGATCTCTCTATAAGTTAAAAGGATTAAGAAACCGCGGACGCGTGCTACGATGATAGAGGTGAACCACTTTTTTTTCTGAAAAGAATGGTCCTCACTCTTGGAACTCAACGCCTTTTTACAGCTGGAAACCCCTTTCTGTGGCGAACAAAATGAGGTAGCGGGGAAGAGGGGGGTTCGGGGGGGGTGGGGGGGGGGTTCATATGTATTTGTAGGGCCGTAGGGCCTTACCCAATGAGCTTTTTTTTTCTGAATATAAGCTTTTTGTTTTTAGCGGGCATAGGCTTTAAAACTGGAAATGAGCTCGCGATTTATGCCAGTTTTGCACGGATAAGCTCGACTTATGCTCGCTCTTTGTTGCATCTCTAGCTTGATTTTTGTTCGATAAAAGCGTGTTTGCTCGTCTAACACTCGTTGGGCATCCCTGCTTGTCGTCGATATGCTCGTGAAATGTGGGTTCTTACGCTATTTGTTTTTTTTTCTACAAGCCACAATGTACATGGCAGGACCTAGGTGCAGGTGTGTCAGTGCTGAAAAAGTAAAATATAGACTATACGATCGTATAGTCTAAATATATAGTCTATGCTCCTATATACTTCGAAAGTATACTGGTATGTTGACGTATATCATACTACTACTGATTGATGTTGTCGTGTGTTATTGTGTTGTGTCCATATACAGCACAGTGCGCACAGCAGTGCCTTGCTGTCTTTTCCATACCACCGCCCACTATGAACTGCCCTCCATGCAATTGGAAAACTTGCTTGAACTCTCTACTCGAAACTCGACAACTAAAATAGAGCTAGCGAGCTAGCCAAACACAGCCAGCCGAATACACACAGTACCCCCGCACCCCGCCCCCTGTTGTACTTGAGAAGAGCGGTTGCCATCACTGCAAGATCGGAAGATCGGAAGATCGGAAGATCGGCAGCGTCCCTTGCGCTCTCCGCTTTTTTTGTGCTCGCGTGGGCGCGTGGGCGCGCGCGCGTGTGGGGGCGTGTTTAAGTGTTCTTATGTGTAGAACCGTCCAATATCGCGATAAACAGAGCTGACAATGGGTGTAATTAAGCCTCGTGAATTGCATTATTACCGTGCGGCCACCCATTTGGCGTCTCCACCGTGCTGCCAGACAACCATTCGAACATATACACCTGAAATGGAGGCGGGCATAACCACCTTTTATGCTCGATTTCCGTTGTTATGCTCCCACATAAGCTATTTGGCATGGTGGCTATGCTCGGTCGGGCATAAGCTTTTCCATAAGCTCAAAAAGCCAATATAAGCTAAAAGATATGCTAGCTTATTGGGTAAGGCCCTATATATTTGCCTATTAGAAAAACGACCTTAAATTATTATTATCGTATGTTTTTATCCTCGGGCGGATGGGGAAAACTAAAGCTTTAGCTCACCACACTTCAACGTATTTCATACGCGTCGTGTGTCGATTTATCTCAAATATGTTTGCAATCCAGCGCTAGCTGGCGTATCTTTCAGCTTCCGTGGTAGCGACAGCGCGAGCTATCCCTACCGACGGTCGCCGTTACTGCTCCAGCACAGCAAGCTGCCGCTGTATACGGGTGCGTGAGTATGTCCACCCGGCTTGCCCTGGGAATCAGGTGCGGTGAAGCCAATCACCCGGAAGGTCATCCCTGCGGGTAGTGTGGGACCCGCGCAAGCTCACCCACTAACAAAAAAAACGACTCATGAGAAAACAGCCTTCCGCCAGACTTGGTCCAGTTACGATCTACCCTGCGTACCCTTTGGGGGGCGTTGGTCCTCGGTTAATCTTACCATCTCAGGGAGTATTTGTTTTAAAGGGTATTTGAAATTATAAAGCATATCCATAATACATACTCGTGTCCTCTATTATACGTACGGATATAAAAAAAGCGCTACGTATACATCGTAGCATTAACCTAAAAACATCACGTTAATTAGGCCCGTGCACTGCGACCAGGAAATCAATAGTTGCTATATTTTCAAGCGTCTACCTGTAGCTTTAGCTCGCAGCAGTACGAGCAAGGTCATGCTGCGACCATCCCGTACGGATCTCTGCATTATTGTCGTTCGGACACCAATTCATCACCCCCAGCCAGCGGTGGCCGATGCCGTAATCGTCAATTTTCCTCGTCAATTTTCCCCTCTGCAGGCTCAAAGGGGTTTTCCTCCCATCCACCCTCATAGATAGGCTATTCCTTGAAATATTGGGCATCTTTATTTAACACGCACAGGTAGAACACTATTTGCTCACATCCACCTCCGTTTTCTCTCAACACACACGCACATAATAACACCCTTGAACACCTCCCCCTCCGCCCCACCTAAAATCATAATCTGCCAGACAGAGTAATAAACACTACCCGGCAGGTGATATCACCTCATTACCTTTCTTGCCGTCCATGCGGTATTTCCAATTCGTCTAGTTATTATAATCTTCAATTTCGAATTCATCTCCCGCCGGCCCCCTCCTTCCCCGCCACCCCCACCATCGCCTAGACCTAGCACCACGCGCACAGGAAGCACCTATACATTTTTGCGACCCGAAGATGTTGGACCCCCCACCCCCCCCCCTCATACCCCCCGTGTAATGATACATACCAGGTAGATATAAGCTGGCCTCGGTTGGCAGCGACGCTGAAAAATATCGTTTCACGTGCGATATCGTATATCAGAGTTGACGTTGGTTAGCAACAACAATGCTAAAACATGCCAATCACTGCGTGAGCCAAACAACCAGGGTACCCCGTTTTTATATATTTTTTTTCGGCGATCGCCATGACGGTTATTATCGAGTTGTTGCCAAATGCGGGGTGGAGAACCATCACTCTTCACAAGGGGAATGATCGCATCACGTGTAGTGTGAATATATGGTAAGGCACCCGCGAGGCAGTTACATAGTAGTGCCCGTTGCTGTATCTGGAGTGGCCACACCAGAGAACAAAGTATGACTCATTGGCGCTGCCATCCATAAACAAGAAAGTGGGCACAAGATGCCGAAGTCCGTCTCACGAGCGGTTCTTGGAAGGTTGCAATTCACCCTTCATACGACTCGCCGAACACCTCACGGCGCTTCGCGCTTGGGTGCAAGCAATGTTTGCCTGGTTGGTGAAAACCCGACGTGCTCCGTCCCGGCATCGTAGGGATGCGAGGGTGTATGGTCATACGACTACGGCCTTGCACAAACTGAGTACACCCCCTTCCTCCCCCCTTTTTTTTCAACCCCCGGTCCCTCCGCCCGCCCCTCCCCTCGTAACCTCCGCCCTCCCCTGACCGGTTGTACGACTTACGGGATATACTAGATAAACTGATGCGTTCTTTCCACAGCCGTCATATTTTGTTCCCTAAAAAACAGGTTATACAACTTGCACGCACAGAGTGACCCCCCCCCCCCCCCCTTCCCCCTCGCTTTCAACCCGCCCCCCCGCCCTCCTTAAAAACCCTGCCCTCCCCTCACCGGTTATACAACTTATAGGATATACAAGATAAACTGGGCATCCCTTCCACAGCCGTCATCTTTTGTCCCCCTCGAAAACGGGTTTTTTCCTTTCCGCGCACAGATTATTGATCAATATCACGCTGTTGACCCTGGTACAAGCCACAGTACACTGCAGTTCTAAGGGGAGTCGCCGATCTATATCCTTTAGCCGGTCGCCCCGGTGGCGTATCAGGTTATCCTCGAGCCTGGTACAGGTCAGGTTCGTGAGTTCGAGTCCCCCGAGTGCATACTGGTATAAATTCGTAGGGACTTTTCCTCGTGCACAAATTGACTTGCGGAAAGCGCGAGAGCGTGAGTTAGCAGCACTCGATGAAACATCGACGAGCAATGGGATTGCTGAACCCTATGCGCGATACCAATTGAAGGCAAGAACCGGGGGAGAGAAGGGACAAACACCTGTGACTGCGGCTTGTCCAGAAGCTGGAAAGTAGAAATATGTGAAGCATCGTTTATGAGGACACACATACATCCCGTAATACGCGCGGTCGGAGTATCACAAACAGCTTGCAAAGATGAGTTTCAACGAAACCTTTGATCTTACAGCTGGATTGTAATTACATTCTTTTTAGCATGATTGGCATTATTCAGGGCTGTTCACGGGTCGGGTCACGGGTCACACCTCACGGGTCGGATCGGGTCTGCTCGAGTGAACCCGCCAAATTTTCACCATGAAATTGTCTTTTGTGACCCGACCCGACCCGAACCGCGAGGTTTTGAAAATTCCTGACCCAACCCGACCCGACCAGAGAGATGTGAAAGCCTCTGTTCTGACCCGATCCCACCCGATCCGCAAAGTTCGAAAGCCTGATGACCCGACCCGACCCGACCCGCCACACCTCAATTAACCCGTGAGGTACGGGTTAATATGTGGACCGCGTCGACTTGCTTCGTGATGTATCTCACCGGTCACAATCGAAACCTCGCCCGTCCAAACATGTACTCGTTTGGTGTGATATGTGCCATGGTCGGTTGGTTTGTCCTTGGTCCCTCGTACTTTTCGCAGAATGCTCTGTTTTGTTTTGTTTTTTTCTTAATTTTTTTCATGTACAGGGTATAGACTATAGTCTATGCATTTTGTTTTGCACTGTTCGCGCGAAGGAGAAAGAGCACAACCCACACATCTGCTCTTAGCCGTGCCCGTATCGCCAGCCCTCCGGGTCAACCCGATAGCTCTGACCCAATGGCATCTGCTTCCACCCTGACGAGCGAGCCAGCTGTGGAGTTTCCGGCCTCGCGAAGCCGCCTAGCTGGGGCGCCTCCGGGAGCAAGCCTACAGCTGGGGCGGTGGGTCTGTCAGCAGGGGCTGCAATTCGCGAAGATCCGGGGTCTGCTGCTGGTGCTGCTGCTGGTGCTGTGGCCGGTGTTACTGGTGATGCTGCTTCGATGACAGCTCTTCTTGCTTTTCTGCGTTTGTGGTCATATTTCGTACTCGGTATGATATTTCTTAAGTTATAATATGTGCACGTACGTTGTGCATGGGTTCTTATGCTGCCACGTGTCATCTGTTTTGTTGTCATGTTGTACCCTGCAAGGGCGTGTCGCTTGGTGTTTGAGAGTGAACTTGGATTATACAGTACCTGCCAGGTACGAGCGGTTACTGCCTGGTTTGATTGTTCTACGCGTACACGCTATAATAGCATACGATCGAAGTATTATAATATAGGCACGAGAGAGGCTTTCGTGCAGAAAGCGGCAAGTTTTGTATCGTTTCGGACCAGCGGGTCGGATCCGCGGAACCGACCCGCGGGGCGCCGGCACGGCAAGAGCCCTCCGGCAAGCAGCTGTAATTTTGAAATATGCGAATCTGCAGGCCAGGTCCGCAGATCAGCAAAAAACATCTCGCGGGTCATGGTGGCTTGACCCGCGAGTGACGCGTATTTCGCGGGTCATGACTCGACCCGACCCCCGAGATGTCCACTTGAGCTAACCCGACCTGGCCCGCAAGATTTGAGCAGCTGACGCGAGCTACGATAGAGGTGCACCACTTTTTTCCTAATACTACCCCTCAAGTTGGGAGCTTAAGACACTACTCTCACAAAAAAAAAATTGGCAAAAAAATGTTACTACTGCCGGATGAAAACCTCATGGCCTCGGTACACAACAATAGTAATGCCAAAAAAAATGGCGCGTTTCCGACGATTTTGGGCTAAGGATCTCCGACATCCAGAAAACCAAAAGTCAAAAAGTGCTACCTCTATCGTAGACCCGGCCCGTTCCGACACGACCTACGAGATTAGAACCCTCACAATACGCCCGTACTCGACCCGACCCGACCTGTGAGACTATTAATTACTATGACGCTCCACCCGAACCGACCCGACCTGTGAGACATTGTGAACCCCTCCCCCCGACCCGACCCGCCCTTCGGGTCGGGGCATTACCAGTGAATAAAAAAGCCCTGGTATTTTTGGCTTCCTCCTCGGATCTCAAATTGCCGACGAAAGAAGACCGCAAGGCAGGAACATACGCAGAGAGATGCAATCAACCATCTCGTCTCGAGTTTAGCTCAGGTATCCTCCATTCTTCGTTCATTGCTCACAAAGCATCACACATGAAGAGCAGAAATCGTAGCATACTCTTCTATGGAAAACACGCGCACTGATCCCGGGTGTGATGCTTTCACCATGAAAGCATCGACTATATCTGGGAACCACGTAACAGAGCAACGGCACTACCTGGGCACTATGACATAACACATCTCAAGCAGTCATCAAAGAAAACGTACACAGCAGTGCCACGTCTTATCTATTGCCTGTAGAGCTGCAGAGAGCGCTTCATGACATAGATCGGGCTGATTGAACGCAAGTGCGTACTTGTACAGAATTTCAAGAACTGCCTTAAAATTCCGTGTGAAATTGATCGCATACGTCGTAGTTATTTTAACATTATTACACAAGGTAATACTACTACCGAAAAAGCGGGAACTTCTCGGCATTGCCACAAAAAAATCCTCACGAAGTTTCAGCTTATTTTATCGACTTTTTGGGCATACCATCTTGCTAGATACAGTACTCAGTCCTGTACTCAGAACAGTTTTTCAAATATTTTACTCGAAACTTTGCAGAGGCATGCCTTGGAGTATCTGACGTGTGGAATATTTATTCTAAGGCGTGTCTTATAGAGCGAATACTTCACTGGACCAGCTGAGTGTGCCTTTGCCGCGTGCTGCGATAGAGATGCACCACATATTTTTTCTGAGGTCCTCACTTTGAGAGGTTAAGACATGTCCTTCTCAACTCAAAACCCGATTTGTTGGACAAAACTATATACCTGCTCTCTCTCACGGATGAAAAATCTCAGGGCCTAGGTATAGAACGAGAATCAGAGCGTGGAAAAAAAAAATGGGGTATAATTTCCGACGATTTTGGGTTAAGGAGGATAATAACAACAACAACAACAACAACAACAACAACAGAGACAACAACGGCAACGACAACAACAACAACAACAACAACAACAACAACAACAACAACAACAACAACAACAACAACAACAACAACAACAACAACGACAACAACAACAACAACAACAACAACAACAACAACAACAAGCTCCGTCATTCAGAAAGACCATTTCAGACGGAAAGTGTTATCATTGGCAATACCTCTGTCGTGTAGCACGCGTCCTTTCTCTGTACCTGGCATCTCGATATAGATCTGAAAAAGAGGGCGTGCTACACGATAGAGGTATACCGTTTTTTGGCTATTTTGTTTTCTGAATCACGGGGCTCCTCAGCCCAAAATCGTCGGAATTTCGTCCATTTTGTTGCGTGATTCTCGTCCTATACCTAGGCTACTGTATGGTATTTTTTTTGCATCCGGTATATATATGTGTACCTCGTAGCAGTTTTATTTTTCTCCAAAATCAGTTTTTCGGAGGATCATGTTTCGAGCTCCCAAATTGAGCAAACATCAGAGAAACAAAGTGGCGCTGCAGCTCTATGATATTGTAGCACGCGTCACAAGATTGTATTCGGACGGGCAACTTGCTTTCTCAACAGCGTCTACCGTGGTCATCGCCCTGGATCTGGGGACGGATCGAAACCTTCCAGGCAGTACCGGCATAGCCATTCGCGAGCTTTACGTTGTATCCCTGCTGGTACAACTTAGAGTTGTAACAGGTGTCCATTGTGTATGGCCAGGTATAAACACCACATTTTACCATCTATTTTTACTCGACGAACGCCATATAGTTCGGCCACCCGTTCAACATGTTCGAACCTATACTTTTCCCCAGGTTACCAAGTGTACGCCGGAGGGCCGACGATTTCTTCCGGTGTACAGGGAGGGGGGTCAGCGTGATACGAAATACATACCAGGTACACGATTTTCCAGTTGGTGTTATTAATTCTAGCATTGCTGAGGGAGGGGGTTTATTCGGCTTGAACCAGCTCGTAGCTGGCCGGGCACTCATTTGAGGTCATCTTCGTCTGAATGCTGAAGACAATGATAATGCTGCCATTATGAACCGTGACCATGCTTCCGCCTCATGCGTGCCTATTACGACTACAGATAGTACTGTACTGCCCAACATTGCTTCAGGTGTCCTGCCCATCTGTCCGCTGCCACCGCTCGCCGCTGTACCAACCAACCAACAAACACTTGCTACTCTATTGGTAGACTCTTGGTGGTGGCAGCCGTCACGCCGCTATTTCTGCACCTCCCGCCGCCGTGATTCCCTCCCAAACACCGTTGATGTTTTAAACATGTCGCACTTGTGGATCAGGACTGAGGACACGCGGCACCAATAGAGCTCCGAACATTTCGCGCTCTCGGAGCAGGATACGAGGGGGGAGATATACATATATATATATATATATGTCCTTCAGGGCATCGTCACTCGGTAACCTTCTTTCTGGGAAAGTTGGTGAGTGATCAACGCTTAAGCCCGCATCTTGCACATTGTCCTATGAAAGTGAAGGGTGGAAATAGGAGTAGAACGCCAGTGTCGTGAAACCGTCTCTACTATATAGTATGACCGCATGCGTTGCCCCACAAAGTAATTGTGGTGTAGGAATGGTTAGACTGCTGAGAGAGCCATGGGTCCTCTGAATGGAGACATGGTTGTCAGGGTGGCCATAGCATATCAATGTTGTCAATGGCACCGGAGGCCACAACCTGTCCTGCGGCGGGCCAATGCTGCCAAACACTGCCATAATTGCCATAGGACGGCGTCGCACAATAAATGGCCTGGTGCATTACCAAACCTTGTGATGTGCGACCATCAATAAGGTAGTGATAAGCACGTACCATAAACAACGTGCAGTTGCAACCATGCGACCCCGTCGTTGCTGGACATCGTTCATGTATGGGTGATGGTGGCTGTCGAAGCGTGGTACCGAGACGCGCAACGGGCAGCATAAATAATCGACAGCTATCTTTCGGCCGGGGTATTGCTTTTAGAAGCCACCGCGTCGTGCGTGC
The DNA here is from genome assembly GCA_012845835.1 of Undaria pinnatifida. Lineage (NCBI taxonomy): Eukaryota > Phaeophyceae > Laminariales > Alariaceae > Undaria > Undaria pinnatifida. The sequence continues at coordinate 8,920,963 of JABAKD010000011.1, forward strand.
TGTGTGATAAACCGTAAACCCATGTTTCGATAGGGGTTCGCACCTAATGACTTCTGCGGCTCCGGATTGGAAGAGCTCTCCACCTCATCCACAGCCCTGATTTCGAGAAGAGCAAAAGTGCAACAACAGTTCAACGACCCCTAGGGTATCATTAGAACGTTAAGCCCAACGATAATCCAACGGCACTGAGTAGTTTGCTAGTCTGATGGATCTAATAGACGTAATTGGTGTAATTGGTGTAATTGCGGAGCCTCGTCGGTCATCAAAAGGTTTTGACAAAAACTGCTGCTGGTGCCACACCTATCGGACAACGAGTCCCGCGTTGTATGGTCGTTGGTGCGTTTCGTCCATCGTTTCCGTACCAGGTACATCCGTCCGTGAAACTCCCGTGAAACGTTGTGTGTCGGTGCTGGTAACGATGGGTCTTGTCTTCGGGTGGTGCTTTGTTCTCGTGACGCGCGCTGCGATAGATATCTTCGCGGCAGATTTCGCCGAAGTTTTTTTTCTGACAGACGAGGATCCTAACATAAATAACTATGATCATACCCCCGATATCGTTTGCATCATGTGTCCTGTGTTTTTCGTCCTGTACACCGTAGGCTGTTAGATTAGCATCTCGCAGCCCTATTCGTGTGCTCCGAATTGTTTGGATTCATTGCAGCCGGTCGCCCCGATGGTTTAGTGGTTACCCTCGAATACTATAAATAGTAGCTACACGTTGGTCCTTGAGTTCGATTCCCACTGTGGTGAGATTTTGAATCTATTTGCAAACATGCAAAATTGATCACCTGCTGACAGCGCCTTGAGCAGCGTGGGTAGGCACAATTCGAAGCGAGGCGACGAAAGGGAAGAGAATGCTGAGTTCTTCTCGTGATAAAAATGATGAAAATGAAGGCAATTACCGTAGTGGGGAGGGGGGAGAAAGGCCCGCTATGTGACCCCGGATCTGCGTTACTACTGGGAGGAGGCGTGCGAGTAGTGCGAGAATAGTAAATAGGACGAAGAAGAAAAAAAAGTGCAAGCTGAAAAGCGAAAGAAGGATTGACCCGACAGCCACGGTAAAACGGTAAACTCCGGCCTCGCACATCCCATTAGCGTAGCGGGGGGAGAGAATGATAGAAGGAGTCCTAAGCTTTAAAGTACCTATAAGTACGAGATCAAATATCTAGATTTTGGCGTGTAAGAGGGAAGATACTACAAGGCCGGGCCTTGAGGCGTACCATGTGATGAGCACCATTTTTGTATTTCCTTAGCAACCTACTTCACGAAGAGCTATCTCACGAAGTACATGCACAGCTGCGTGTATTCGCGCGTGGGGTATACGAAGACACCTTGGGACTTGAAGAGGGGATGAATATAACCTGTATCAAGAACAAAGCTCACGGATGGCGTTGATAGTCTCACGAAGGCGGGTGGATGGTGTCAGGAGCCGCCTTGAGACGCCGAGAAGGAAACGATCGACCAAAGAGAATAGTGCACATAAAGGTGCAGACATCTGGAGCGGCGCCTGAATGTTGGTGGTGCGAATGTCGTTCACCCACATGGCGATACCCCATGCTCCTCGTCTAACGGTTTTGTATGAGCGGCACGGTCCAGCATATTAAATTAAAGCGTCGTGCACAGGCGCACATATGTTTGCTGTCTATGATCTACCAGGGTGGCCGGTAAAATATTGGCGGGTGTGTTCAATTGTTATGCTTGATTTGTTTATCTTCGCTTGAACTCTCTCCAGCCTAACTCGTAAGAGGTTTTGCCCTCAGCGAACTTCTGGACAAGCCGTGGCCATAGGTGTATTCCCTTCTCCTCCCCCTCCATTTCTTGCCTTCCTTTTTTTTCGCGCATAAGGTTCAGCGTTCCTACTTCTCAGGTTTTTGTGCTCGGCTATGTTCATCTGATTATTGCTATCTCACACTCTCGCGCTTTCCGCTTGTCAATTTTGGCGCAAGACAAAGTCTCTCTTCTAGAGATCTGTAGTGGACTCCAATTGCAATGGAGGATATGGGAGTTTCATTTTGGGTTTTGTGTTGCCCATGGTCTACCACTCTCTATGTGACGGTGGACAAGAGCGCAGAGCGGACTCTGACGACGTCCCCGCGCTGGTCCAATGCGACTGCCGTGCTGCCGACATATAGTTGGCCTCTGAGTCATCCCACAGTAGGCACCTGCCCTCTTTGGGGTTCTGACCTTCTGACAGGTTGAGCCCCATCAAGCATGGAAACCACATGGGTATCGACATTTTTACGAGTTTCTTTGTTTCGTGGTTTAGGACTATTATAGCGCATGGAAACGTTAGTCGCGGGTTGCGCGAACGAACGCCTCCCAAGTCATGCTTTGGGGTGAAAAAAAGCATTGAGCTCTCTGGAAAGTAGGAGCTCAGAAATTTCTTGGAAAAATCTGCTGCACCTTTACCGTGTGTGTTGAGTTGTGTAGTATTGCTGTCACCGATTCACTGGCAGGCTATGCATCGTCTACGCTATCAATAGTCCAACAATTCAATCATGAAATTTACGCATTCTCTGTCGTGTCGATCTGACGCTTTTACCGCGATCAACCCAGACCCATGTTTTCCCTGGGTGTTGTGTGGAAATTAGCCACAAAATTCAATAGGTGATCCTAATTGTTGTCATCTTTGTTTTCATTTTCAAAAAATGCCTCCGGCGAATCCCCCTCGCTAGTCTTGGCGGGGCGGGGCGAAGCCTCTCGGCTTCACGGTGAAATTTAAGTTAGGCTGCGGAACATAATGTACACGAAGCGATCGAAGCGCATTGGAGATGCTGACGCAGCCACAGCAGTCAGCACTCTGCTGGCTCCACCAGCTGGTTTGAACTGTTAATGCAGGCACAATAATACGTTGAAACAGTAGCAGTACGAGTAGCCAAAAGCAATCAAGTCTTCTCGCTGATCGGTAACAAAGTCAACGATAGCCGCAAGTAGGCGCGTTCGCAGCCCGTCTAATCAATCCTCAGTGAACCTGTAGCATGTCGAGCACTGTTCAAATCAGGGTATGCGTTGTATTACTGGCACGTAAACACGGCATACAGCAATGATCACTCTTACCTACTTGATCGTATTGCAGAGCTTGGCATAATCTTCGAAATGCGGTGTAACCAACGGGTAAGATTTATCTAATGGCTAGGTTTCACTGGTCGGTTGGGTTTGGTCGTTGGTTGTCGGTGGTAGTCGATAGTCGGGGCATTGTCGTATCACACGGAGTAGCGACACCCACTACTAGCAGGTGTCAAGGAACACTGATCTGAGTCGGTCGATACGCAACACATTGATTCGTAAGGTACACGCGTAGTGTCAGAGTATGTATAGTATGTATAGTGTCAAAGTTCGTCGGAGAAATTGCACAGCCACACCTTGTTCATGATATATCTCTTTTTTGTTTCCTTTCACGGTGTTTTCGGCATCCTTCCTCTTGACCCAGAGACCGCCATCTTTTAATATTACAAGGTCCTTTAAGTATTCTGATCGAAGCTCACGAGTTAACTACTGCCGCTCGCGCCAAGCTGCTGGACTGTCACGTCCACAATAATGTCGCATGGGGACACTCCGTTATTACGAGCCGTACATTATCTGGCCCTGTATAGCACATAGACTATATACTCCATGCTTTCTAGATCGCCCCAGGCGTGTTTATGCAGAACGTGTAGGCTCTCACTTGAGTTAGAGGGTTTTAGTGTATCGTTTGTCGATACCAGTAGTGGCCTCTCTAAACGATAGCGCCGAACGAGCGGTGCCGGTTGCCCTCTGTAGTGCGCGAGTGTTCAAAACGCTTGGCACTAACTGGGGCAGATGAATACCACCACCAGTGGCGGTATGTACGGAGTAGAGCTGGTTACCCCACCACTATCGTGGCGGTGCTTCCTGCTTGCACCTACCTACCGGCGCTATGACACGGAGGCAGCAATGATGTACTTCAGTGTTAGGCGCATCACGTTCGGCCTGATGTTTGTTGATGACGGGTCATGGCGAAGACCTACCGCATTTACAATATGTGACAGTGTATATGATAGTGCATAGCACACCCCCTCGGACAAATTTCGGTGCCAACTTCGTCGACGACCTATAGAGCGCAAACAAACGCTGAGCGCCGCGTCTGCGGAAATACCCGGACGAGATCATTCTGAAGCCGCCATATAAAATCGCTGTGTGTGCCCGCTTGATTTTGGGTGAAATCGACTCTTATATAGATCCGACTGGCACACTTATTATTATACTCTGTCAAGTACGGGCACATAACTGCCACGTAGCATAAGCATGCTGTTGGTATCGCATCCCTCGGGGAAAAATATCGCCGGCGGACGATAAAGTCGCCGGGGGTCGCGTCGATGGACAATAATTATAAAAAATGTGGCAGCCATGGAAAAACGGCGGAGAAAACATATCTGTGCACGAATAAATACGATGATGGTGTGTTACCGCCGGCGCAGGAGACAAGGCCCGCGGGGTAGACATATTTCCTGAATAGAGATACGCCGGTCGTCTGGACCGGCGTGATAGATAGATCGCCTTCTCGGCGGCTATGGGAAGCGGTCCCCCGAAGGAGCAAACGTTAATTTTGTTGACGGTCTCTTTGGACTACATATGCCAGTTTTAGTGTTATAGGGGTTCCCTGACGAATTTCCGTCAAGAATCAAGAGTGCTGTTGACCGACACACCATAAGGATGTACCCGGTGGTGGTAGTTTGAAAGTGAGAGAGGCGCGATGATGACGATGACGGCGACAGCAACACCTTCATCCTCGAACAGTACCTTGATACGCGTATATACCAGAATATACTACGTGATATACTACGTAAGCACACCATGGCGGAATATGTTCCTGTTTTTGAACCGGGATATTATTGGTACCGGGGTATCAAATATACCAAATAAATATTTCACGTCACACACGGTGTTTCCAACCACTGAATACATTATCATATCACTGTTAAGGTATTAGTCCGTTTGATCACTTGCAAAAGGTTAACCATCTGGTGATACCCAAAACTAAACCTTACAACACGCTACCCCCCTGAAACGGCGGGATTACAAGTCGCCCGGATATACGGGCGGACCTGTCAATACTCAAGCGGTTTATGTTCCTGGCGATACCGGGGAGAGTATTTTTGCAAGTTTAACATGGGGAGGAAAGTCTAAAAAAGTATATTATTGTGTGGATGGTGGGATTTGAACCCACGGCCCAAAACAAACATGGTCTGTCGACGACGCTATTTGCTGCGGAATTAGTGGGGCATTATTTCGGTTGACCACTCGCAAAAGGTTAACCAATAGCTTACCCAATATCTTATCCACACTAAGCCTCATAACACCACCATATACTGTGTACATAGATATCATACGTACGGGTACCAAATACGATAATAAAGCCCCTACATATATGATTAATATGCGCGATCGGAGGATCACACACAATGTTGCGAAGATCAGTGTCGACCAAATCCTTGATTTTGATATTGTATGTGACCTAAACCCCTTGAAAACCCTTCCCCCCCCCCCCCCCACCGTCTTTTTTTTCCCCCTCGCCTCCTCTTGCTTAAGCGCCCCACCTACTATCGAAATCCGCCAGAGTAATAAACACTTCCACGCCCTGGATATCGCCTCGTTATCGTTTCAGAGCCGTCCATGCCGCTGCTGCAATTCCCACCCACCCCCGCCCCCAACGCCCCCTCATTCCCCACCACCCGCACCATTGCCTAGACCTAGCACCACGCGTATAACAAACCCCTACATCTATGCGACCTAAAGCCCTCCCCCCCCGCCCCCGGCCCCCCCCGCCACATTCCCCCCCCCCTCCTCCACTAGAAATACTAATAGTTTCCACGCACAAATTGACCTGCCCGTCCCGTCCCCTCCCCCCGCTCCCTCCCTCCCGCCCCCCTTTTGATCAAAATCAGGCCCCCACGTCCTCAAAAACTCCGCCCTCCCCTCACCGGGTATTCGACTTACAGGATTCACTTGATAAACTGATGCATTTCCTTCCACAGCTGTCAGATTTTGTCCCCCTCAGAAACGGGTTTTATAGTTTCCGCGCACAGACTGCCTAACATCACCATGTTGACCCTGGTAGCTACACTGTAGTTGCAAGGGGAGTCGCCGACCTATATCCTTAATGAGGACACACAACCCGTAATACGTGCGATCGGAGTATCACACACAGCTTGCAAAGATGAGTTTCGACAAAATATTCGATCTCACAGCTGGAGTGTATTTCATTTTTTATAATATATCGTATCAGGGCAATCAGCTCTTGGCGTATAAAACAGCTCTTTGCATTATCAAATGGCCTGATGCACCAAATCGTGATCCTCTTCTTTCTGCCGCCGTCACATATTGTTGAGTTCTTCCTTGCACTCGAGCGTAGCGGGCACAGCGTCAGCCGCCCGCGGGGCGGAGCCCTTGTAGGTATGTGTAATTATTTTATATTTAGTCTATATTAAAAAAAATGAAAATACACTCCAGCTGTGAGATCGAAGATTTCGTCGAAACTCATCTTTGTGCAAGCTGTGTGTGATACTCCGATCGCGCGCATTACGAGTTGTGTTTCCTCATTAAGGATATAGGTCGGCGACTCCTCTTACAACTACAGTGTAGCTATCAGGGTCAACAGGATGATTTTAGTCAGTCTGTGCGCGGAAATTATAAAACCCGTTTCTGAGGGGGACAAAATCTGACAGCTGTGAAGGGAAATGTATCCTTTTATCAAGTGAATCTTGTAAGTCGAATAACCAGTGAGGGGGGTGGGGCGGAGTTTTGAAGGACGTGGGGGCCTGGTTTTGATCAAAAGCGAGCGGGTTTGGAAGGGGGGGGGGGGGGGGGGGGAAGGGGGCAATTTGTGCATGTAAGCTATGAATCCTTTCCAGGGGATAAATCTGACGGTTTTGGCACCAGTATATTATTGGGGGCGGGGGGGGGGGGGAGGGGCGTGTGGGGCAGCTCAATATGTGCCTGGAAGCTATACATTATTTTGAGGGGATAAATGTGACGGTTTTGGAAATAATACATCAGTTTATCATGTATATCCTGGGGTAAGTCGTACAATCAGTGAGTAAAGAGAGGGTGGAGTGTTCGAGGGGGTGGGGTTGGGATGGGTTGGGGGGGAGGTGGGGGGTGTGGGGGCGGGGGGGGGGCGGAGGGGGAGGAAGGTAGTCTATATTATAAAAAGAAGGTAGTTAATGAGGACACACAACTCGTAATGCGCGCGATCGGAGTATCACACACAGCTTGCAAAGATGAGTTTCGACGAAATCTTCGATCTCACAGCTGGAGTATATTTTAATTTTTATAATATATGTACGATACATTTATATATGTATCCTCCGGCGGATGGGGAAAAACTAAGCTGACCACTACACTTACACGCGTTTCCACGTGGTATGTACTAACTTTCATACATGTCGTGTGTCAAATTGGCTCACGTGCGTATTCGCAGTTATTCGGCTGACGCACGCTACGATAGATAAGAGACAGAGCACTTTCCGGCTTTTTATTCTGAATCACAGTGACAGTGCTCGTTTTATTAAAAGAAACCAAAATCGTCGGAATTTCATTCTTTTTTCCCAAATTAGGTTTTGAAATGCACACACATATATATACATAGGCCATGGGATTTTGTTCATCGGGCTATGCACCCTTTTCAATTTTCTTCGAAGTCAGTGTTTGGGTGACGTATCTGATATTGGCCTTAGGAGCCTCAGAACACACACAAACAAGACTATTATACTATCAGTAGAGAACCTCTACGGTACGTATAGAATGATCAGTCGCTTCCTCAGCATTGGAAGCTCGAGCTGTCCCCTCCCGGCGCTTGCCGTTACTACTACTCCGACAGCGCAAGCTGCCGTGGTATTCGGAGGCGTGAGTATGTCTCGACCCGACTTGATCCCTGAGGATCAGGTGCGGTGGAAATAGCCAGGATTGAAGACATCCGTCCGGGCAGGTTAGTGTTGGACCTGCGCCGCCTCACCCACTATTACAAAACCCACGGCCATGAGAAAACGCCCTTCCGCCGGACTTGGCCCAGTTACACGGTACTACCTACACAACCCACTAGGGCGTTGGTCCTTGGCGGTATTATTGCGCGTTCGTACAATTGCAAGTTTCTTGGGTTTACATATCAACTTTGATGTTTTTCGAGTTCCAATGTAAATGAATGTGTTACACTATGTTGGCCCAGTTTCGGTCCAACCTACAACCCACTAGAGCGTTGGTCCTTGGCGGAATTGTTACAATTGCAAGTGTCTTGGGCTTACGGATCAACTTTGACGTTTTTCGAGTTCCAATGTGAATGAATATGTTATACTATTTTCAGTAGTACAATGAAAACTACGGTACTAGTATACCTGGTTTACCAGAGAGCACTCCTTGTGCCGCCAACAACATGGCATGCTCTCGTCTGCGCTCGTCGGAACACGAGCGAAGTAGTTGCAACCAGCGCATAGTATATACCTGGCACGAAACAACAAATGCTGTACAGTATAGGCTGTACAGTAGTCGTAGTATTATAGCGGTCGCTCTATAATGGTGCCGTTTGAGTAGTAGTGCCGTTTGAGTGGTAGTGCCGTTTGAGTGGTAGTGCCGTTTGAGTGGTAGTGCCGGGGTTGGTAGTGCCGGGGTTGGTAGTGCCGGGGTTGCCTGATATAGGTGCCTGTATAGGTCTAATCGTTTGGCCAGCCTGCAACCACCGGTGGTCTAAGATTTTCGTACATAGTAGTAGCTGTTGTAGTTGATGTTGTACGGTAGGGCCGCTATTTCAGGCTGGCGCGTAGCGGCACTTCGTATAGGCTACTCGTGCTTTCAGTGTTTATTAACTTCGAGGCTAAAATGCTTGGAAGTCTAGTCTATACTTTCCACCTGCGGGCCGATACTGTCGGTCGGATGGACAACTACATTAATAGCTGCTGCTGCAGAATAAGTGTTGACTTATTCTGTTAAGCGTTGTTGCATTCCGGCGTCAGCTGTTGCATCCCGGCGTCAGCCGTCAGCCCTGTTTAACGTATAAAATAGTAGGTACGTAGGTATCGGGTACCTCCAGGTGGTGCATTGATTAGGACTAATATCACGACCAAACAACGATTTCACTTCAAACACGATCTTTACCTTGATTGTCCGGTGGTCTTGGAATCGCGTTGACAGCCTTGGGGTCAGCGCCGAGACCTTATACCCAGGTATTAGTACTGCTGTGTCTGCACGCGATGGTCTGTATCTCCTCCGGGGCGACAATGATCATCAGCCAGAGAGAATGTTGGAGATTCCCGCACTGGTGCATGGTTTGTTTATTGAGCATTGGATTTCCGTATATCTTTTTTTTGTCAATGTTAAGATACGGCCTCGAAAGACCTGTAATTATCCGAATTTGGTATCATCTCGATGTGTTTCGTATGATAAGGTTGGCGTTTTGTATTCGGGAAAGTTAGGAAATAGATCGGAGGCACGTGCCTCCGATCTCAGAAGCCATCCGGGGCTCTGGTGGAGTTGACTAAAGCTACTACGAAGGCAAAGAAAGTGAGTACTCTCCAAGGACCTGTTCAATTGGCATACCTGTCGAAGGGGGGGACTGTGCCCCCACCAATAACCTTACAAATGATGGCGTCGTCGGCAGGACCCTCGCCATAGTACTTTTTCTGTGGTTGGTTTGCCGTAGAGCCTTTCCTGCCCCCCCCCCCGCCACACCGGCGGTATGCGGCAGGTTCTGGAGCCTTTTCTCCTGCCCCCCGCCACACCGGCGGCACGCGGCAGGTTTTGTTGGGTGAGTTTTGCCTTGTTGTAGGGTCTGCGTTTCTTTCAACTGCTTTTCTTCGCGTGTTCCTGGCTCCATAGCCGGACCGTGAGAGCTGTTGGAGTTGGTTTTGAGGAGCCGCATCTTCGAGTCATGGTCTAATTCGTAGAACCGGAGTTTCCCCGAATCTCCCATATTTGTGCATATGCGACTCATCAGGGTGGGCTAGTGTTAAGATACGGCCTCGAAAGGCCTGTGATTATCAGAATTTGATATCATATCGATGGGTGTCGTATGACAAGGTTGGCGTTTTATATTCGGGAAAGTTAGGAAGTAGATCGGAGGCTCGTGCCTCCGATCTCAGAAACCATCCGGGGCTCTGGTGGAGTCGAATAAAGCTACGTCTCTACGAAGGCAAAGAAAGTGAGTACTCTCCGAGGACCTGCTCATTTGGCAAACCTGCAGGGGGCACTCTGTGTCCCCACCAATAACCTTACATTAGTATATGGGATTAATAGTACAAACTATGTCAAGTATTGTTTGGTTTGGTTGTCGTGTGCACCTTGATAAGAAATACACGAAAAGCAACGTATATGTACGGTAAAGGCCACCTCTTGAAGAAGAAAAATGATTATCCAGATCGGTACCCAGGACTTGCGTTTCCAGTTTGGGAGAGGGGGCGTTCTACAGTAAGGCACATGCTACCATAGAGGTAGCACCTTTCGCTCTTAATCACGGGGCGCCTTAATCCAAAATCGTCGGACAAAAACACGCCATTTTTGGCATGGTCCTCGTGTTGTGTACCTAGGCCATGGGATTCTTCAAATCCGGTCGCAGTTTTATTTTTCTCCAGATCAGTTTTTCGGAGAGCCCTTGATAAGCTCCCAAAATTGAGGAAAACCCTCAGAAAACAAGGGGAGGACCTCTATCTCAAAAGGGGGTATAACGGCTCTCGGGTTTAACATAATTTTCTTGTAAATATCAACCTGTGTTTAAATGCTTAGTTTGGGTATATTATTGGTTAACCATTTGCAAGTGATCAAACGGACTAAAACCGCACTAAATACCTTAACAAATGGCGTTGTCGGCAGGACTTGGGTTTTTTTGGTTGTGGGTTCAAATCCCACGTCCACCACAATGAAACGTTTTTCAGACTTTCCCCATGTCGAACTTGAAAAATACTCTCCCCGGTATACCCAGGAAATGAAACGACTCGGTTAATTGACAGATCCGCCCGTATATTCTGCCGACCTGCTAACCCGCCGTTTCAGGGGGGGAGTGCTATAAGGCTTAATATAATATGGGTAAGCTATTGGTTAACCTTTTGCAAGTGGTCAAACGGACTAATACCCCACAAAAACCTCAACACCTGTGCCCTTCTTACGGCATTGGCTTTGGTTTATTGTATGGTATATCCTGTATTCTACTGCTGGTATACTTCCTCGGAGGTCTCGTACGCTTTGTCTGGCAAATACGAAATGTCAAAAATGCGGATTATTACCTGGTACTATTAATAGTTCCACCGGGAAAACAGATCTCTTCGGTCTGGCATCACCCGGGCACCATCGTTCAGTCACACATATTTTTCCAACCTAAATATATTGCGGCGTAAATTTTATATAGAGCAAGAGTAAAATGTTTAGTTGTGTTTGGAGTAGGTGAAGCTCCTGAACCATGCTATCATGTACGCGGACTACAGCAGTTTCAAGTACTCAATGATTGTACGTCGTAGTGTATGTAGTGTTTGTTACTAGCGACAGGGGCGAGAGGCTTATCTTGTTGCTAGAGTTACTACACCGTCGTGTCTTGACCAAAGGGGGAGGTGTCGATTCGCGGGTCGCTTGTTTGCACCCTTTTTCACAACGAGATAAATGAAGAGTAAAAAAAGCGCTTTTCTCGTTTATTATAAAACGCAAGGTTCCACTCTGTGCACGAAAATAAACATGAGCACGACCCTTGAGGTATTAGGTGGACACAAAGCGCTCTCCCCTATGCTACGGTCCAGATGCCATTTAACCCTTTAAGCACCGAACTCCCGACATGGCGATAAACCACTTGGAATTATTCTAGGATAATTTAAGAGTTGGAAAAATGGGTTGAGCTGGTAATAGTGAAGATATGTGGCCGGACAGTTTAACAAGACCGTCGGACAGATAGTTCCTCCCCGATGGTCCACGCGGTGTGTGGGTCGCACGACATTTGTATGTTTCAATTTGACATTGCGCACGTATCGTGCAGCCCCAGTGGCAGAGATTTTTCGAAAACCAAATAAATGTGTAGACTAAATATATATATATATATATATATGCCTGGTACAGTACTCCAGAGCGTATGTTTACTGTTAGTTCTTACTGTAATGTCATATTTATTTATGTGTCAATCGGAAACAGAAGTAAAAAATGTAGAGACCACGCTCTGGCTGCCGCCTGTAGGGTCGTGTTTGTGGCAAACATTTAAACTTGATGAGTAGAGAGTTCGCTACCTGTATACAATGCATAACTGGAACATGCGAAGGAACACATCGAGGGAACCCATACAGAGGGCGGGGGGGGTGGACATTCAGACCGCGACGCAACGGATGCCCACCGCAGATAACTTCCACACCCATCCGCCGAACACATCAATCACGCCACTCCAGCCGCGCTTGCTTGCTCACGGCTCTGTTGTAGCATACAATACGCGGTATATCTACCTCCGGACGGGGCCGTCGCACGCAGATAGCCTGTCTACGCACACACGGGAGGGGGGCTGTATTGAGGAAGAGCATCTAGCTCGCGTGTAAAAGCGGATTTGCAGCGTGTAAAAATCGAGGGGTACTATATCTTCGACCATTCGTACGAAGAGCACGACAGCGAGCACTACCAGCTTAGGCACTTTTAAAATAGGGACGCGTCGGCAGGACCTGCAAACTGAGTGAGCCTCTGCTTCGAGCGGACGCTCCCTCCCGCATGGCGTCTTCTTCGCATGTTGGTAAGACATGCTGAGAACATGATATGCATGTTCGACATACACCGTAACCGCTGAATTGCAGCTGTCGGCACGCCGACTATTCTACTGCTGCGCGTCGGGCCGAAGTGTGTTTCTACGTGCACCGATCAATGCCGCATCCAGATATCAGTATTCTAATATATGGGCAGACAAGATGTAGGCTTGAAATCAGGTACTTCGGTCATGTTCGAATGACAAAAAGAAAGGGCGCCTCGGGTGCTTCGAAGCATGATCGCAATAATGTGGCTTCAGATACCTTGTCAATACATAAATTACGGCATTGAGCAAGCGCGTCAATTTCATAGCCCCAAAACCGAATTGGGTGTGCGAGCCAAGCCGCAGGCGCAGCAACTATGCACTCCCGCGCGGGGGCGCTCAACACACAGTTCCACCTGAATAGTACATCCCACGTACATCATACAATCATAAGTTTCGTCGATGACAGCGGTTCGTGGGATGAGTTCGTGGGATGAGGTGCTCCGTGTGGACATCGACATACACCTAATATAGTACGTGATACATGCTTTCAGGTTGCGTGGTCAGCATCACTCTAAACTGCCGGGAGTAAGGAAAATTTATTGCGTTTTGCCATCATGCAATCAATGTGGAGGGCCACACTACAATGAGCAGCTTAGACTAAAACCCACGGGAACGACGTTTCCTCATACGAGGTTGAACAATTACACAGCGAGAAGCCCCCCGGATAGCTAAACCACGCAAGCGAGACCGTTCACGTTCGCTTTTGTCTTGCTGTAGTGGAGGTATATTGCTGCTTAGCGATGGTTGTGTTCTTGCTTTGTGGCGTTGGCATGTGTGCCAGCTCGTGACTGATGTGTATGCTCACAGTAGACTCGCTTGACGCCAAGACACAGCAGTCCTAGATAGCTAAATACTACATGGGCCAGGTAATCCGTGGCACTATGTAGCGACAAGGATAACTACTGACTGTTTGAAAAGTATCATTGCTAGGTATACCTGGTGATATATTGCTTAGTTTTAAATCTGACACTGCATTGCCATAAACTGAGGATTTGCCTGTCGTGGTAATCTCACTGCCATCGACCATCGTAGCAGCAGAAGTGCGTCGTATTATTGGAGCTTGTATGCACAGCAGTATATGCTTCATTTTGCCACCCCGACCCATCTAAACTGGAACCAGGTAGCACGCATGACGCATGCCAATATAGTATATATGATGAATACCTACAACAAGTGGCACGAAAGTAGAAGCCGGCGTTCAAGCTTCTGTTTGGAACTATTTCGTTTTTATGTGTAAGGAGACGAGAAGGCCATTCCACCTCTTGGCCTTGACTTGAACGTAGCGACGCCAGCTTGACTAGTGGCACTAGCAGTACTGACGCGTGCGATGGCAGAGATAGAATCTTTTTGCCTAAATTATTTCTGTCTGAAAGACGGAACTCCCTAACTCAAAGTTGTCGGAATAGCACTCTTATTTTGCGGTACAACAAGGCCAGGGGAGTCACGTTTCGGAACTCGTTTTGCAATACCTCGGAGTCACTCGCGCGAGTGACCCCGGTCGGAAGATCATGCTTATGTTGCCCTAGATCAAGGCCAGGGGGGTCACCTTTAGGGGCTCTTTTCCCGATAGCTCGGAGTCACTCGCACGAGTGATATTACCTGTTCCTTCGCGGTCTTACGCTTTGGTGCTTTTTCAATTTTGCTATATGAGTCCGCCACGGAATAGTATGCTACGCTCTGCACCAAAACAAAATCATGAAGTACTTTGTTATGGCATTGCCCTGGACAGCCCGTGGTCTTGTTATACCGTGTACAGAGTAACTGGTGCCAGTGGTAAAAGCCGGGTGGTTGACATGGGGGTACTCGTATATCATAACATCATCATAACATCATGATAACACCATGATAACATCGTCAGAACACCGTCGTAACATCCCCCTACTAATACCTTACCCTTGGTCAGCGGTCAGTATTAATAGCACGTCCTTGTCATAGACCTACAACTAGTCCGTGGGTTTGGTCATCGGTTGGGAGTTTTTAGTATGCTCAAACGCGGTTTGGGGGTGAGGCATACAGCTCAACTCAGCAGCCACGGAAAATCGTCGGGACAACCCGCCCGTAGTAGTAGTAGTAGTAGTAGTAGTAGTAGTAGTAGTAGTAGTAGTAGTAGTAGTAGTAGTAGTAGTAGTAGTAGTAGTAGTAGTAGTAGTAGTAGTAGTAGTAGTAGTAGTAGTAGTAGTAGTAGTAGTAGTAGTAGTAGTAGTAGTAGTAGTAGTAGTAGTAGTAGTAGTAGTAGTAGTAGTAGTAGTAGTAGTAGTAGTAGTAGTAGTAGTAGTAGTAGTAGTAGTAGTAGTAGTAGTAGTAGTAGTAGTAGTAGTAGTAGTAGTAGTAGTAGTAGTAGTAGTAGTAGTAGTAGTAGTAGTAGTAGTAGTAGTAGTAGTAGTAGTAGTAGTAGTAGTAGTAGTAGTAGTAGTAGTAGTAGTAGTAGTAGTAGTAGTAGTAGTAGTAGTAGTAGTAGTAGTAGTAGTAGTAGTAGTAGTAGTAGTAGTAGTAGTAGTAGTAGTAGTAGTAGTAGTAGTAGTAGTAGTAGTAGTAGTAGTAGTAGTAGTAGTAGTAGTAGTAGAAGAACTCCCAGTAATGGTGTTGCAAATCCATGCTAGAATTGTGGTTGAGGGGGGCGCACAAGTTGATGCGGAAAGCCAACCAACCAGAACTCTCTACGGTTGATTATGTTCATAGTTATTGCCCAGTTTTAATGAGTACTCTTTCTTTCCAGCCTAATTTGAAAGAAGCTTTAACCTCAGTGAACTTGTGCACAAGCAGTGGTCACAAGTGTGGTGTACCGTTTCCTCGCCGGTAAGTGCCTTCATTTTGTGGCGCGCAGGGTTCAGCTTTCCCACTTTATACATTTTTGCGCTTGTCGACTTGTATCTCGAATTTCGCCAGCTCGCTCTCTCGCAGTTTCTGCCTGTCCAGTTGTAAGAAACAGTCCTATGCGCGGTTTGAACCTACGAGTTGGACCTCAACAGGTACGCGGCTTACTATTTGTATTGATCTACCGGCGACGCCAGCGTGGTAGGTGCCGACTCCATCTAATCGATAAATTGCACTATGTGGTGTAAAGTTACGACTACTTTGTCCTGACGAGTTGCTATCGCTACGTGCCACCGTAGTATATGCTCCCCCACCGCCACATACGCTCCGGAGTAATATATATGCTCCAGGGTGTAACTCCGACACCTGCCGTTTCGGTGGTGCGTTAAGATAGAGCCAAACCATTTATGTCCTAGCTATCATGTAGCCCCCATCCCGAAAACGATCGACAGGGAAACACCTCGTTAAACAATGGCGCCCTTGGCGAGCAAAGCACTTCACTGGTATCGAACATCCCTCTCTCTTGGAAAACTGGACATGGCAAATCCACACTCTATGTCGGGGCCATGCAGTCGTTGTGTGAACGTGAGGACATGGGGTCTTGAAAGGAGTCTGATAAATCTGGTGTACACAAATTCTCTGAAAACGTTGATCACCCTTCTACAAACGTCCTGGTGCACAGTCTGCGCAGTGGTTACAAACCTCGTCTTTCTGTCTCTCCGGACTAGATACTCTTAGATCGGGCACTGTGGCGCAGTATGTACTGCCAGCATACGAGCATATACTACCTCTCTGGCCATAAAATACTCCCCCGCATAACTAGGGCTATCGCAAAAACGACGTAAATGGCTAACTACCAGCAAGTGCAAGCTTGCTTACGATCATTTTGGGATAAGGAGAGCTACACGTCGTTCACAAAATGGTTTAGCCCAAAGGTGCTATTATAGCTCTATATCGTACCACACGTCACTCTGTACACTATTAATATCAATAGTATCAAAAATACACCAAAGCGCTACGACGCTAGCGGGGGGCACTTCTGGGCTCCCTGCTATTTCGGTTGCTCGGCCTTACTCGCGCGAGTGTGACCCGCCCGTTCTCCTTGCGGTCTTAGGCTTCCGCGGGTGTGTTGTAACTTCGCGATATTAATCCGCAATGGACTGGGTATAGCTAAGCTGGGCCAAACCTTCTCGCCTGGAGTGTTTGTGTCATTGGGCGGCGTCACTTGCGCGAGTGACCCAAACTCGGTGGTGACAAAGAGGGGATGATAGAGTATGATACTACAATACCGCAGGACGCCTTGGCCGATAGGTATGGGCCCTTGCCTGGGAGGTGAAGAAAGCTATCGGGTAACCAGCGTTCAGTCTCGTGCCGCGAGAGTCCAAATCCACGGTGAGTTTCGCCGGAAGCAATGGGATGGTGGTCAATTAAACCCCCAGTCCACGAGATATCTCGCTGGGGGGATCTGGCAAAAAACGTCTTCATTGCTCTGATCGGTGTTGCTGAAAAAACGGCCCATCGGATAGTCCGCTAGATGAGATGGCCAATTTCACGTTCCTAACGAATATGTACGTGTTGTTTTTATGGTCCTGGCTAATGTCGGCTGCAATATCGTTAGGTCATTCTTAGTGTTTTGGTAACGTCAGCCAATGTTTGGGCTGTACGCGCTGGCACCCCAAAGGCCCTCTATTTCTCTGACCGAATGATTTGGCAGCTAATAATGGCGGTGAGACGTTGCACTGGCGTGTTCTTCCAGCCCAGCTGACTCCAGAGTTGCTGGAGCGTGTCTGTCCTATGGTCATGGACTATCTTATGGCGATGTCTTAATGTGAGCACAACGTGTAGTGACCGTCGAAGTAGCCTGCGGCGATGGTCAGGTGTGGGAACGACAACAGACCATCGCATCTCCGATGGACCGTTGAAGAAAACAACTCGTGATACGGCAGCTTTCTGTTGTAGTGACGCTGGCACTACTACGTATCCGGCTGCATTCGAAGAAAGGCAGTACACGACCGGTACTACTCTGTGTAGTTGACAAGTGTCAACAGTGACAACAGCAGTTTTTACATACTATACGTGATGTTGATTAATTTGAGCCAGCTGGACAATATGAAGCAAATGTTTTCGCATCTCCTTGGCTCCACCGCTCCACCGCGTGTTCTCGGGGTGGCATATATTTACCCCTTGGTAGTGTGGCAAACTACCTTTTATAACTGTCCGGCAGCGCCGAGTCACACCTACACCAGGACCTACAATGCCCCGGTGTCAAGCTGCCGTCGTATGATTGTACGAGCTATACTTGCAACCAATCGTGGAGTATGTGCGGTCTCCATATTTAGCTATGGTCGTGGACATCGGACAAAAAACTCTCTTTAATTATGAGCGGCTTGTTATTATGCTCGCAACCTCGCCTGGACAATGGAACGCCGGCCAGCAACTAGGCTAAGTAGGACTGCAACACAACGCCGATGATGTTCTCTGTCGTGGGTGAAACCGGAAGTTGAGCAATACGGCCCCCTACGAGCCGGACGAGAAAACAAGAAAACTGCGTGCGGTTGTTTGCTTCCGTTAGCCCTGTTGAAGGAGACGTTTCAAACTCGGATTATCCTTTCCTTCTTACAACTACTTTATCACTGTTATTATATGATCATTATTATTTGACCAACTACCTGGTACGAGTACACGGGTAGCGTGGAAAAATGGTTTTGGCTCTAGGAACTGAATCCTGGGCTAAATATGCCTGTTTAACCCGCCAAGAACACTGTTAAAACAACGGATACACCCCGCAAGGTTTTCACTCCGTTGTTTGTCGAGGGCTTGATCCCACTTCTCCGCTTATCTACGTAGGGTCCCACTTTGAGTTTTAGCGCAACCAAAGAATCAGTTCTCAGAAATGTGTATTATTGTTGGTCATAACTGAGGCCAAAAACAATGGATACTTGGGGGTTTTGGGGTAAAAATGATAATGTCGTCAAAACTGACGAACAGTCAAACTAAGGCTATCGAGAACCGGAAAAGTACTAGTCTACAGGTATGTGTTTTCGGCCGTCCCGCCGAGTAAATCGCGTGTTGTCGGCCTAAAATCTCAGTTCTGAGGGCGCAAAAACGATTGCCCATAAAAGCAATTGGTCTTATTATCATAACTAGTACCTACGGTATTCTTCTTGCTATCGATGTTATTGTTATTATTACTGTTGGTGGTGGTTGTTGTTGTTGTTGTTGTTGTTGTTGTTGTTGTTATAAATCTTACTACGTTGTGTCAACCGCTCTATATCAAGCTATTTACAGTACAAGGTTTGCGTGCGGCTACCGGTCTTCCTTCCCGGCCGAACGGACGAGCCTAATAGGCTGTTGTTATTGGTGGTCATTTAGCCTCCCTTTCGATGCGCGGCGGGCAGTCATCAAGTACAGTCGCTTTGGGGGTACTAGCATCTACGTTGCTACATTCACAAGTGAAAGAGTAGTAGCCACGAAGTTATCTATCATGCAAGAAAAACGTATACCCGGTATATGATACCCATGGGCGAGGCCGTATCTTAAGAGCTGTTTCCAGGTCTTATGCCAGATGTACCACCGTAAGAGCAAATCTTATGTCTCAATTATTATTTCCTTTCCTTTTGGGAGTGCCGCATATCTCACATCTGCACATTATCGCCTATACGACGTGCCGATATATATGCATTGCCTATTTTGGGCAAAAGAAGAGACGACGAGCTTGGACAAATGTATTGAGATCACAGTCGAGGTGCCGTTCCAGTGTGTTCCTTGCGGCGGATAATTGATGTTTCGAATACCTCGCCCAAAGGTGCGAGGTCGGCCGGTTGAACGATCGACGTTCAACTCCGAATCACGGAGGAAACAGGAGGAATGAAGCAAAAGGGGCAGGTTTCATCGGGACGGGTTGAAACGTTCGAGCAAAAGGTAAAAAACATATCCATGTAGGTCGATACGGCAAAAAGAGAACATATACGTTATTTCCATTGTCGGAACAGTAGCCTTTGGGGAGAAGGGCATTGCAGTCATCTGTTTCCTCGACGGGTGGCGTTGGCGGCCTGTACGGACCCAGCGTGTACGGGAGTGCACCCACGCCAGCCGCTGCAGCAGCAGAAAACGGCAAGAGGGATATCAAGTATTTCTAAGCCTTGCCATCCCCGACAAGCCATGCTGCGGTATCATATCAAGGGCGCGTGTTCCAAAGGCCTTTCGTTTCTAACATCACGAGGGAGTCCCTATACCTCACCCTATCAACCATTGCGAGAACATGACTACACCAAGGCTACGGCAGGTGGGGTACCACCGATTTCACTACCGGGTTTAACGCCTTCACCACACTGGAAACCCTAGTGGAGGACAAATTTACTTGAAGTAAGTATAGGCAGGGGTTTTGGGGGCTCTACAGGGGTTAAGCCACTCACACGAGTCACTCTGTACCTCACTGATTACAAAAATACTTTCGGGGGGGGGGGGGGGGCGGGGGGGGGGCGCAGCGTAGCGTACCATTCCATGTTGCGGATTCATACCGCCCAATTATATCGGTACGAAAGTTTATGACCGCCAAGGAAAAAGGGGGGTTACTCGCGCGAGTGACCTCTATAGCCACTGCGAAACACGCCCCCAAAAGTAAAGTATATGTTGGTTTATGCCTGCGCACAAGTCTGATGTATGAATCTACGGAGATGGTAGAGTAGAACAATTGATATGATTGGCGGTCCCAATCTTCGATATGTTCGAGTTGAGCCCCCTTTGGCTCAGTGTACTGTTGCTGACTCTTGTAGTTGTCTTTGGGCGTGCATGGTCAGAGTGCTCCTTCCTTCGTCGGCAGAGAGAACGATAAGATATACCTGGTGTACTTGTACCTGTTTTACGACTGCTTCCGAGGGCCCATCGACGGCTCCCACCTTGGCATGCTCCACCACCTGATGACCTAGGCAACCCCGTGTACGAGGGTACTCCAATAAAGCAAACCCCTACAGCAGTAGCTTTGGCCTGCTGTACACGTAAAAACCAGACAAACAATCCCGTTAGCCTATGTAGGCGCAGCAGTAAAAAAACAAGAATGCCTGCAATGCCTGCGATACGACACGAGTCGTTCTACGGTAACGCCCCCCCAACACACTTTTCTTTTACGAAATCGCCGGTTTTTGAAACCATCTCCCGGTCGTACCTCCCGCAATACGGTGCCCCTTGCCACGCCGGCGCCGTCATGGTTCGATAGACCTTTCTTTGCAACCGATGAAACATGTGGAGACTACTTTTTAATGGCGGTCTTCCTCGTGTCGAGCAGCCATGATGATGATGATGATGATGACACGTTCGTTGAAGAAAATCGCTGGTTTGGGAGGGGGCTATCGTAGTAAGAATCAGTCACACGCAAAAAAAGACTGGCCCAACTCTACCTCCAAAAGATGTCCAGTAGAGGAAGCTTGGTGCGGTTAGATCCAATCTCAGCACCATGTGTATGCGTGCTCGTCCCAGTACTCGTCTCGGTGTGCCCCTTTGCCTGTGTGGCATGTCTGGCTGGTTTGTTTGGGCCTTTTCGCGTCGTCTTCGTGTGGCTGGTTTACCCTGATCTTCCTCACCGTTGTGGAGATGGCGTCATGAACGGCTGGTACGATACAGCAGAGTAATGAGTGATGGCTGATTCTGGCTGGTCCTGGTATGTTGGGGGGGTTATAGTCATCACTGTTTACTTTGCAGCTGAACTCATAAGAATGTTTTGACCGTTAGCAACGCGGTGGACAAGCCGCGGTCATATCTTAGGTGTTCCCTTCTGCCTCCCCGGTACGTGCCCTCTTTTATATCGCACACATTGTTCAGCGTTCCCGCTTTTCAGCTCTTAACGCGTTCGTCACGTTTGCAACGATATTGTCTAGCTTACGCCCTTGCGCTTTCCAGAGGCCAATTGTTTACGTCCCTACGAGCACGAGCATGCACTCGGGAGGACTCGAACCGGCACCATTGACTTTAATGTATTATTGGGTATAAGCTGGTTTGAGGAGCCTCGTCGGTCATACAAAATATGGGTTTAGACTTGCCCTCGCTACCGCATGTTGCATGAGTCCTCTGGTCCGGCGATCTCTCTTGCGAACACGTGTACACGGCCTTTGCGTATCCCAGTAAAGTGGAACGGCACAAGTTTCAAACGTTCTCATGGAAATATATACTTTGACTATATGTGTGGTAAGGGCACGCAGCCGAACACCGTTCCGAACAGCGTCAAGTCGTCAAGGCGTTTGTTTTGTTTGTGCGCGCGCTCTTCGATTTGCCGAAGAGGTTCAATAATTTCCGTATTAAATGCCCGTAACACGCTCCTGGTACTTTCATTGCGCGGCGTTCGTCTGTGTTGCCTGGCGTCCACTTTCACTGTTTATACAATAGATATTCCTCAAACATGTCTATAAAAAATACGAAAAAAAAGCCATCCCACGGTAGGGATGCAGCAAAAAATTCCAAGAATTTTCTGAGCTCTGAGCACGAGGTGAGCTCAAGATTTTTCCTCACCCGAAACACGCCTTCGAAGGCATTCGTCCTCGCAACTCGACCAACGTTTCTATTCCCTAGTGCTCCAACAAAATATATACACACTCCGTGAAATTACTTGACTAATGACCCACCGGTAGTTCCTCGCTTGAGGAGCACAACGGGCCAGATATACTTTTTTTTTGCTCTAAAAGTGCACCCCGTACCGCAGGATGTCTACTATATAATATATATATATGTTCTGTGCGCAGAATGTGTGTTTGGGCATGGACAGCTCGACGAGGGCGATTGGCACCCTCCAAATAGATACACAACACGCCAACGATACACCGCGTAATGCTTTGAGCGACTAGTGAGCCGCGCCCGTCCTGCATATTAATATGGTCTACCCCAAAAGCTACTTTCCGCGTACATATGTTCACGTTGCCTTTCGCCGGATTTCGTTGTTGCCGATCTTGCCAAGCAGGTGGAAACCCCAGTCGGGTTTTCCCGGTCGAGGGGGAAACCGCCAAATCTCAATCATCTCGTACAGCACCGACCTACCATGATAGCGTGCAGCACTCTACCTACAACGCAGATGGCGCGGATCAATATCCAAATAACGAGGAGGGTGTAACTAGCCATGGTGGTGCCGCGGAATTAGCAAAAGCTTCTGTTCACGGTTCGGAGATCGAAATGAGATACGACGCCTTCGTCTGGGTGGATTTTCTACGCAAGAAATGGGTCTTGTTTTTCTTGGGAAACATTATTTCTGCGGCAGTTGTCGTCTGCGAGCTATTCCGAGTGGACAGCTGCTTCGATGACGTGACGGAGCGCCGAGTAGCCGGTACGATTGGAATAACACGAGATATCGAGGCATCTTTGCGCTTTCTAGTGATAGCTATACTCGTTTTTGGCCTGGTTACCGAGATGGCCGTTGCCGTTGTACTGTCCTGCGTGTATCGGTCACCCCTGGATATCAAATCCATGATCAAGATCACCCCCGGTGATATTCGAGGCTGTGAGACGTCCGTCGTTGTTAATCTACTGGCACCATTTTCGTGGGGTATCATATACACGTGCGGTAGCTTTGTCTCCCTCCAGCTCGATACCTTCTCGTCGTGCGGAGGTCAAGCCGGTTCGGGGCTAAGCATGTACCTCCTGATCTCCGGATGGGGCATGCTAGTAGTCGGCCTAGGAATGCTCGGGCTTTCCGCGTACCTACTAGTATTCATTTTCTCGTGTTGTCCGACCGTTGGCTCTCGCACCAAAAAGTGTTGCGTGGCAGAGAGGAGAATGTACGGTCGTCGAATCTTCTCAAACGCTGCGCTTCTTGCCTTGTTTTGGAAGGCGCAGGGCGCGGTGTGGTTGTATCGAACGGGGGGTGTAGGTCTGCGCGTGCTCGTTCTTCTGGTTGTGCTTGGAGTTGTCGGGGGAGGATTCGCCGCGGTAGGTAGCAGGGCCCCTCCGGCGACGACGCGGAAGACTTCAAGCGATCCATCCTTAGTTCCGACCCAAGCGCCGAACGCTACTGACAGTATTTAACCAGTAGCGCACGAGCGGCTTAGATGTCTGTGCTGTGAGACGTTAGCTTTCACTCCAGTGTTAGTCTACTTGAACCTCTACAGCCACCTACTGCGTGCTCTACTGCCCAAGGGCAGTCGGGAAGCAATCGATTAGAGGGAGGGGGGGGGGGGGTTATATACAACTTTGTCACAGTATCCCACATAAATTCCAAGTGTAGTTTGTCTCCAACAATTAGGGTAAAAGTCGGATAAATCCGTCAAGACCTTGTTTTAGTAAAGGGATCGGCAGTCCGTACACATGTGGGCCGTTTAGTGGCTCGTGTTTTAAGGCCTGTTGGTTCGACACTTACTTGGTGTGTGGTGAGCACTTGGTGTGTGGTGATTTGAAGCGCCAGGGTGAAGAAGGAGGACGGTGTTGTCCGCTTCGTGCGTATCGGCGGCACAGAAGCACGTCAGACTCGTGCGTACAGGGTGGGGAGTAGACCTTTTCGTCCGAAATATTTTCTGAACGACGGGGCTCCGTAGCCCCAAAATCGCCGGAAAATAAATAAATAATAGGTCATTTTTTTGCATGATCCTCGTTGTGTACCTAGGCCGTGTGGGATTTTTCATCCGGTAGCAAGTTTTATTTTTCTCCAAAAAATCAGTTTTCGGGAAAGGTATCAAGCTCCAAAATGGAGGGGTAGTATTAGAAAAAAAAAGTGATGCGCCTCTATCGTAGCTCGCATCCAAGAAACGTCGGCTCCCTTTTTACCCCTGCTTGTGGGGCTTACTCACAGCGAAAAAAAGAACACATTGATTTCAAGTAGTCCTGCCCCTATACCTTGTGCGGAGTGCTGAGAGGATTTTAGCGGCATATATATGCGCGCTGTTCAGATAGTACGGTAGTAGTCGTCAAAAATTCTCTTAACGCTTCGAATTGAGGTGTCATCGATGAAAACGTTTGTTTGGAAGGACTCAAAGATGTATCTCGTAGCTGGCGTCTAAAGGGTGTACTAGGTAAGGGCGCTGGGGGAGGGCGCTGATGCGTTGTTTGGCGCTGAGATTGTCATTTTGAAACGCTTCATTTCATTCGTGTGACTCGCCGTGGATAAGGTTTGTTGCTCAAGGACGGAGCTGCCGTTTCGTCCAAGAATCGCTTCGAACCGTGTAACCTCCGTAAGTTGAGTAGGCACACCCCCGTGAGGGGTGTTGTTTTACAGTAAAAACTGTTTGCTCTCCGGGTATGTTGCCCATTGCTATCGATTTGTAGGCGGTGATTTATCGAGGCGGAGGAATATGTTTTACAGTAGTACATGGCAACCCCCCCTCCCCAGCCCCACCCGGCGACCAACATGCGTGTGACGTGAGCCTTGTATTGTCCCAATTGTATATTAGTCAGCTGTCATGGCAGTGGCGGCCAGCTTTTATTTATTCCTACGCGTGTCGTGTGCAGGGTATCGATTCAAGGACGTCGATTCCGTAGCGCGCTCCCGTCAGGCCAGTGGAGTGGTCTGCTGTTTCACCTACGAGTAACGCGCGCCGTGAGCTGCTGTTCCGGCTGGTATGCTGGCGATGGCCAGCTGTTATGCCGCGAGTGAGAGTGCTATGCGAGCATGTTTGAAGGAAACCCTTCAAGCTAATTTGCGCACCAGCATATCAATGTTGGTTCCAGTCTCGCTCTCCACGCTTCGCCCACGGGGTTGTGAAGCAGCATTTTTTTGCTCAGTGTGCTTGAATGAAAACAAAACTGTTAGAAGGGAAGGATAACGGACTCGATTGACAGCTGTCTTTCCGGGAGGGAACGGTCGTTCGTGAGCTCGTCCTGCAATCAAGCGTTCGAAAAAAATGACCCCGGTAGCTATGTGGATAACCATGTTCGTGCCGCTCGTCGGGAGCCACTATTTCTTTGGTGCGGTTGTTTGGGGAGAGAGCACACTGTTTCCATAGCAGTGCAGTAAGTGGAATGGCTTTGCACAAAACGACATATCGCTGTATGTATCGTATAGAAAAGCCGGAAAGGAGGGGCAAACAAACGATTTAGCGGCAACGTACGGAGCACTCGGTGATGAGTAGAGCTCGATATAATGGTGAAGGCGAGGAGCGCAGGCCGTAGTGTTGGCGGTGAACGATTTTCGAGGAATATGTGATGCTCTGTCGGCGGGGGGTGGTCTTAAGTGGAACGGAGCAGAGATGAAGGAAGTCGATTGCTACGGCTATCATATACCATCTAGATAGATCCCTTCTGAATATGATTGTGTGAACTACTGCAGGCTTGCACGTTGGCCGTATGACAAAGCGTCGTCGACGTTACATAGAGCACCAGCCTAAGAGTAGAGCTCCATGTCTCACGTGAGAAACGCGTGTTGGAGGCGATGGTTTCGGCAAACAGAACGATCTTCTGGCAGCGTTTTTTAAACCGGTGGAGCGTGTGGCAGAGAAACTAATTGATTGCAAAGAAGGGCTATTGTGACACATCGTCATCGTAGATGGGTTTCTTCTGAATATGTGTGCTTTAGATCCGATATGCACATCCGCTGTACCCAAATGTCTCCGCGACGACGTAATACAGAGAACCCAGACATGAGGACAGCTCTATTAAAAGTGAGTGACGACGTAAGCCATGGTGACCAGGGAAAAACGAATGGGGTGATCTCTGTGATACTCTGGCGGGGCTGGTAACCAGCGGGACTTGACAGAAAACACACCAATCGCTTGCCTCGACTATAATATATTGTAGATAAATACGTTCTGCAAAATTGCATCATGGTCGGGCTGCACATTGACCACATTACACCCAAACGCATCCGCATTGTCGAAAAAGAGCACTCGGTAATGAGGAGAGCTCTGCGTATCACCCGCGCGCTAGTAGAGCGAGAAGTGGTAGCGAAGACAACTTTTTCGATTTACTTTGTGATGCTTCGGCAGATGTTGAACCACCGGAACGTGTGAGAGGGGCCGCTCGATTGTAACGACTGCATCGTAGACGAATAGATACGACACGATTTGGTCGCATCAAAGCGCTCCAACGGCGTTTTGTTGGACAGCGCCAGAAAATGAGTCGTAGGGCCACTGCAGAAGAGCTAGGAACGCAAGGTTTGATGCTCGAGGCAAGGTGGCGGGGGAGTGTGTGGGACTTTCGGCGGACTGGTAATCAAGCAGTAGTACGTGGGAGAAGACGCCAATTAGCTGTTACGACTGCGACGTAGACGAGTATTATTTGAACAAGCGCACGGTAGCCAAGCTACACATTAGCCGTGCCAGCACACGTGCGGGATAGCATAGCGAGCACCTGCTACAGAGGCTGCTGTTTGAAGGTTCCCGGCGTTTAACTGATTCTACGACACCCCCCCCCCCTCCCGAAACCAGCGATTATTTTTTGAAAAAACGTGTCGTGCCTGGTCAACGCGAGGAAGGATGCTAAGAAGAAAATTTCTTCACATGTATTTTCTTATTTGCAACGGACTATCGACCGATGAAGTCGGGGTGGCAAGGGACACCGAAGTTTAGGAGGTACGGCCGGGAGCTGGTCTCAGAGCCGGCGATTTTGTTGAAGCAAAGTTGTTTTGGGGGGGGCTACCGTAGAACAACTCGTTTTTTGGATTTTTCGGCGTAGCTGACTTTACAAAAGGTGCTCAAAACGTCTGACTTTTGCCCACGCTGTATCATGTCGACGAAACGGGGAGGGTCCTGTCCACCCTTTTTTGTGGGTAGAGATCTATCAAAAGGAGGGAGCGAAAGACTTTGGTGTTCGAGGAATAACGATTTCGGGTGAACGTGTGAAGCTTTGGCATGGCTGGAAACCAGTGGAGAACGTGGCAGAGAAGCCGGTCGACTGTAAAACTGCGTTTTAGACAGCTTTATTCTCTATGAAAGTGTATCGTAGATATGGTGTGCACAGTAATCGTAACAAAAATGCCTCATCATCGTCTCGGCTAGAACGACGGAGGAACATGAGCCATAGTACCTGGGGTTGAACATTTCAGCCGTGTCTTTGCTTGGTTGGAAATCAATGGAACGTGGCAGATAAGCTAATCGATTGTAACCGGCAATTTTCATGGGCCGACGTCGGTGGGCCTGCCTGGGGTTGGGCCGGGCCGGTCCGCTCGAATCGGCCCAGCCCATCGTTTTTTCCATGTGATGGGCTGCGGCCCGGCCCGGCCTGACCCATCAAATGTGCACTTGGTGGGCCGTGGCCTGACACGACCCATCAAAAATTAAGAGGACTGGCCGCGGCCCAGCCCGGCCCAGCCCATCGAGTGATCGAAGTTTCCCCACCCAGCCCATCAAGTTTCAATTTTGTCGGCCCGACCGGGTCCATGACATTGGCAGCGCGACTCATGAGGGGCGGGCTCTATCCACGCCGGCATGCCATTTCTGCTGGCCTGCCCGTGGATTCGAAGAGCCGGCCCACAATGTGTTGTTCCGCTCTAAACGTTTCACGCTGACGTTTTAGTTAATGAGTTAGTTCTACTTTGTAGAGGTTGGACACGGGTCGGCCCATGTCTTCGACCGCGAACGCCGGTTGGTTATCGTATGGGCAGGGCGGACTTCGTCTTGTAGTAGTAGTATTTGTGAACTACAGTACATACCATTGACCATGGCCCAAGCCGGGCCGTAAAACCTCCTCGACCGTTTCATGGGCAAGGTGGCCGTCGTAATAACCATAGCAGTAAACCACATACTATAGAACGTGGGCCAGGTCGGCCCGTGAAAACAAATGACGCGCCTCATGGGCTGGGCAGAGTGGCCCGTATAATGCACTTATATATCGTGGGCCGCGACCCGACCCGGCGAATCAAAGCCTGGCTTGATGCGTCGTGGCCCGACCCGGTCCGTCAATTTTTTTGAATGCTGGGCCGCGACCCGTCTTGGCCCATCTGCTTCATTTTTTCACGACCCGGCCCGGTCCATCAACGTTTAAAAATTCTCGGCACGGACCGGCCCGGCCTATCACGTTTTTTTTTTTTATCTCGACCCGCCCAGCACCATCGGTTCATGACAAGCCCTGATTGTAGCGACCAAAAAACGTGGACAAATCTGCAGTGAAAAAATGTGCCTTAACAAAGTTTCACATTGTTCGCATCATCCGCGACGGGATGGAGAGCAGCCGGTGAAGTGTAGATCTCTAGAAAAATCGATAAACTCGATAAGCTACAGCCGATTTTCCAAATTGAGAATCAATCGCCTTTCCGATGAGAATGAGGCTGGTCATGGCTAAGGATGCGCTGACTGCACAGCGCACGCTATGGCGCTTATTCGGCCGGGTAGAAGCCGAACCAAGCGAGCTCAGCGTCGATCAAGGCGAGTACACCTGTCTGCCATGATTTCAATATGAATGACGCGTGTGCGTTGTCTTCCAATGAATGCCTGTCGTACTTCACCCCCTCCCCTCGCGCACCGGTGCCTCCGTGTCTCCGCATAATACATTAGGTGCACTTCTCGCCTGGTGACGGTGGGGTTGGTGCGGGGGGTGGTGCTGGTGGGAACAGCCAGTCGAGCGCTGCCTTGCGAACACTCGTACCGCTTCAGTCTCCAATCACGTAAAGACGTCAGCCACCCGTACAGCCAGGCTATTGTATCCCAAGCGCGGGACAGCCTGTTAATGCAATAGGAAAACCATGCAATGGATCGATAAAAAAAATCTAACCCCAGCAATGTTTCGAGTTGAAAACAAAGATTTGAATTCGAGTTTCGAGCGAAGACTATCAATCAAAAGGGGTGATCCACTTCATTTCACTTCAGGAATATAAAAATAAAACACACATGTTCAAATCATGAGAGATAAAATTTCGAATGTCTAGGCCAACGAGCAACCCGGAAGAAAAAATAGAAGGAGCACCGAGCAGTGTTTCGACGGCAAGAAACGCTTGTGCATTATTTTTGAAAAAAAAAGAACATGACGCATCTGGTTCAATGGTGGTATTGGTTTATTCTTTTCCAGCAAGGCTTCCCGCAGGCTCGGTGAAGAGTCAAGTTCCAGCCCCCACAAACCACAACCACACCCGCCGGAGCATACGCTGGTCAGCCTCACCGGGAACTCGAGCACAGTTCGTCATCCTTCTCGCCACGTCACACGTCACGTCTCGTCACGTCTATCGGCTCTGTGTGGCGTGTGCACAGCTGGACAAACAACGCCGCGGTGGTGAGAGACGGTAAGTGGAACGACTGACTGACGCCACCCCCAAACTGCACAGCCCCAAAACCGTGCTACCGCAGCTAAGCACCTGGAGGCGACCCGACAGCAGCGGCTGACGGTCACCTCTCTGTCGTCGACGACAACCGCTGAGTGACCACATGCCTTGCACTAAATTCGGAATTATTGGTTCACTCGAACGTCCTTGTTAATCGCTTTCCTACATACCAGGTATAGACCAAGCTATAGAGTCCTTGGGCTGGTCGGTTCCACATGGCGGGTTACTTGCGAAATGGCCATTTATTTCTTCTGCAGTTTTCCAGAGTGTTACCCCCTTTCGACCAGCGATACCCCCGAGATTTCAAGCCAACCACATCCCGCAAGACCAACCTGGAAACCCGAAATCAGCCTTGCAGCTCCAAACTGCATTTCTCGATCGTTTCTTTGCAAGCACAGGGCTCGGTGTGGTTATATTGGACTGAAATATTGAGGCTCACCGAATGCATTATTCTTGCGAAATTTGTTCAGTTGTCGGACAGACATTAGCGAAAGTTGGTATTCCGGCACTAGGACGTATTGCAGGGGCGAACGGGCTCTCTGCCGTAAATTTGGAGCGGAGACAACAAAGGCCGCAGTACGGGGCGGGGAGGGGGAGGGGGGGGGTGCTCAGTTTGTGCATGGCCATAGTCGTATGACCATAGACCCTCGCATTCCTACAATGCCGGGACGGAGCACGTCGGGTTTTCAACGACCAGGCAGGCATTGCTTGCAGCAAGTGCGAAGCGCCGTGAGGTGTTCGGCGAGTCGGATGAAGGGTGAGCTGCACCCTCTAGCAAGAATCGCTCGTGAGGCGGACGTGCCTGATGGATGACAGCTGAGATGGAGCAAGGCCACGGTAGGGGAGTACCCTCATTTTTCATTACCGCGTCTTCACTACCATACCATACCATACCATACCATACCATCATACTCGCACGAGTGACTCTGTAACTCACGGATATAAACACATTAGACTAGACTATTTGTTTGGCGCAGCATCTATATTAATATATAGCTAACCATCCCATTGGAGATTCATATGGGAATATTTAAGCAGTACGTAAGCCTATGACCGCATGGAACAGGGGGGTGGGTCAGTCGCGCGAGTGACCCCGATGTTAAGATACAGCCTCGAAAGGTTTGTAATTATTCGAATTTGAGACCATTCGGATGGGTTTCGTATGATAAGGTTGGCGTTTTATATTCGGGAACGTTTGAAAATAGATCGGAGGCACGAGACTCCGATCTCAAAAGCTATCCGGGGATCTGGTGGAAACGAATAAATCTACGTCTCTACGAAGGAAACAAAAGTGAGTACTCTCCGACCGAGGACCTGTTCAATTGGCAGACCTGCAGGGGGCACTCTGTGTCCCCACCTATCTATAACATAACATGTGGCGTCGACGAGCTTGATATGCTATTGTGGCAGCGTTCCTCCAATCTCCGATTTTTTTTTCGTAGCGGTTTTGCTTTTGCTTTCCATCGAGCCCGCAACACCTGTTCCTTCTCAAGTGGCGTTTCAATGGAGGGTGCGCCCTTTCTCCTACAACAGCGACCACAACAGCAGTGAGATGGCAGGGGCCCCTCCTGTTGGTCGCCGGGCACGTACCACACGGACGACACCTTCCAAGTACGTGCGGACGACACTGTTCTGCGGAGCACACTTCTCGTCTCGGATTTTGGTCCCTCTTGTTGGTCGCTGGGCACGCACCACACAGACCGAGCCGCTGCAAACAAAATCCCATAAAAATGGACCCACCCCCCTACCGTAGCATTGGGCAATGATTTCGTTTTATTTCCGGTATGGCCACTTCCAGATAGACAGAAATAGGCAATAGGGGCACCATATAGCTGCTTCGGGAGTGCCTTACTATAACCAGTACTATACGTGATACGACCGCATTACCCTTGTGCGGAGTAGAAGCTCTCCATCTCGCACAAATAATCAAACTCGAGACAGCCAGCTGTGATCGACCGCGAAAAAAAAAAAGGTACCCTGGTGGCCTGGCTCATGAAGTGAGCCGCATGTTGTACAGTGTCGATGATAACGGACGCCCACCCACTATGCATACACATATATTTACATTATAGGCCAGGGGCGGGAGGGGGGGCAGTTTTGACCGTGTTTTTCACATCCTCGCGAAAATAGTGGTGGGAGGGCGGGGTCTTCAAACGGCAAACTGGGCCACATCGTTGCAATGCCGTGTGAAGCTTCTATTGCAATGCATTTCGTTACCTATCTACGCCATGATGGTATTGTGCCTCGGATTGCGCTTAAACATTTTTTTCTCTCAAATTAAAAGTTATGGTTGAGGTTTCAGCCGCTGAGTTCCTGAATTGAGAGGCTTCAGAAAGTATTGTTTACGCACGCAATCCCTCGTAACGTGTCATGCTCTTGCAAAAGCGTATCGGGTTTTCCCGGGTCTTGTGGCGCGTGCTACGATGGAGGCAGAGCACGTTTCCCAGGATCAGAATACTTCCTGAATGAAGAGGCACCTTAACCAGACTACGCGGTAGGGGTTTCATGTAATATTTTGTGGCATTTTTTTGCAGAGGTTCGGGATCACTCGCGCCAGTAACCCCTCTATTCATTTTTCCGCGGTGTTACGTTTTCTTGGCGTTTCAAGTGTTTGACAAAAACAATTCGCAATGGAGCGGTAACTTACGCTGCGCCACACCAATCGCATAAATAATTTTTGCCTTGTTCGTGAGGTACTGAGTCACTCGTGCGACGGCCTCAAAACACACTAGTGGAAATGGGTATCCCGCCGTATCGTAGCCCTGGTCCGGAAAGAATTTCGGTTTTGGTTTTCCACGAGAACTTTTTTTGTTACACTGTAGTGCCTAGGCGACACGGCTTTCTTGGTCTGATTGCGGGCTACAGTTTTTGCACTCAAATGTCGATTTTTTTATGCGATTTGCAGAGATCTTATCAGTTGAGGAGTCCCCGAAGAAAACGCACGCTGCACGCCTCTTTGCGCTGCACGTGCGTGTTCAGCGTAGCTTTCGCGCTCTTTTCGGCTTGGTAAACTGCAACGCCGCCACTAAATTGTGTGCGCTGCTCTGTCCCAATGGGGTTTATCTCCACCTCGGTTTCGAAAAAGTACAGAATTCACTCGTGTAATCGGCCTGCACTCGGCCACGGAAAGGGGAGTCCCTCCCCCCCCCATACCTTAGCATTGGTCAGATGAGAACCGCGGGCGCGAGAACCGCGCACAGAAAGCGATAAGGGCGGTAACGTAAACTGTCAAATTATATTCAAACTTACTGTAGTTTCGGGATTCGGGAAGACGAAATATCGGGGGTGCAAGCGGGGCCACCCGCACTATCTGCATTTTTGGTGGAAGCTCGTGAAAGTTTCCATGGAAGCATGGGCGCTTCCATGGAACCTTTCACACTTCCATGCCGTGGAAGCTCGGAAGCTTTCGTGGAAGTTACTTCCACGGAAGCTGTTTGTGGAAGCTTCCAGGGAATTTACTTCCACGGAAGCTTCCATGAAAGCTTCCACCGAAGCTTTCACAGAAGAAACTTCAATGGAAGCTTCCATGAAATCTTCCACGAAAGTTACTTCCACGGAAACTTCCACGGAAGCTTCCGTGGACGCAAATTTGCTCCCACGGAAGCTTTCACGGAAGCGTTCAGGGAAGCTTTCACGGAAGCTTTCGTGGAAGTAATTGCTTTCACGCAAGCTTTTGTGGAAGTAAATTTGCTTTCGTGGAAGCTTCCGTGAAATTTAGTTTGCTTTCACGGAAGCTTCCGTGAAAACTTTGACGGAAGCTTTCACGGACGTGAATTTGCTTCTACCAAAGCTTTCAAACTGGAGTTAATTTGCTTCCACGAACGTTTTCACGGAAGCTTTCACGGAAGCTTTCACCGAAGGTTCCGTGGAAGTAAATTGCTTTCACCGAAGCATTCGCGGAAGTAAATTTGCTTCCACGGAAGCTTTCACGGAAGCTTTCATGGAACCTAACCCTAACCCTAACCCTAACTCTAACCCCTACCTCTTCTTGAAAGCTTCTCCGTCGAAGATTGTGTGAAATTTACTTTCATGGAAGCTTTCGTGGAAGCTTCCGTGGAAGCTTTGCACCGAAGCTTTCAGACTGGAATAATTTTCCTTCCACAAACGTTTCCACAGAAGCTTTCATGGAAGTAAAATGCTTTTACCCAAGCTTTTGCGGAAGTAAATTTGCTTCCACGGAAGCTTTCACGGAAGCTTTCACGGAACCTAACCCTAACCCTAACCCCTAAACCTTCGTGAAAGCTTTCGTGGAAGTTGCTTCCATGGAAGCTTTCGTGGAAGTTACTTCCATGGAAGCTTTCGTGGACGCTTCCATGGAAGCTGTCGTGGAAGGGGAGATTTTGTGGAAGCTTTCGTGGAAGTTGCTTCCATGGAAGCTTTCGTGGAAGTTACTTCCAAGGAAGCTTTCGTGGAAGCTCGCGTGGAATTTACGTCCGTGAAAGCTTCCGTGGAAGATTTCGTGGACGCTCCCGTGGAATTTACTTCCGTGGAAACTTCCACTACTTCCATGGAAGCTTCCGTGGAAGCTTTCGTGGAAGCTACTTCCATGGAAGCTTCGCGAAAGTTTCCGTGGGAGCTCGCTGGGTTTTTTTTGCGTGGAAGCTGCCATATATTCCATGAAAGCTTCCACGGAAGCTTTCTTGAGCTTCCACGCAAAACTAAATTAGTGCAGGAAACCGTGCAGGCGTTTCTTCCCGGGGCAAGGGGGTGGGGATAAAGCTCTCGTCGTGCTGCCTTCAACCGATTTTTAACCGGCTAGGCCGATTGCTTGTAGAAGAGACAAACGCCCCGCTTGTGCTCTCGGATCCAGGCACGTAGTGGCTGTGTGACTGGCCTCGACTCATGGCGTAAAGGTGTCTAAGTACTAAACGAATTGTACAGTGAGTATTTTTTGTTGTTGAAACACATATTCATTCGTTCGTTTGGGACTAGCGCCGGCGTGGGACGCACGGTACGGTATGGGTGTGCACCAACGTTTTTCTGAGGCTCCTAACCCCACCGTTTTGGAAAAATCTGAAAGAAGAATGCTACAGTAGGGGGGTTGGCTACCTCAGGCGCCTTTTTTTTGCAGTGTGGCCCAGGGTCTCTCGCACGAGTGACCCCCGTGTTCGTTGCGGCCATAGGCTTTCGTGTTGTTCAAAAAACAATTCAATGTGAATCCCCCGCGAGATGGTTAGCGCTGCACTGCGCCAAACAAAGCGCGTGGCGTTCTTTTGTCAGTGACGTACGGATTCGCTCGTGCGAGTATGATAGCTCAGGCCCAGCGGCGAAAGCAGGGGTGTATTCTCATAACCGTCGAAACATCCCCCCTACCGTACGTAGCTTTGAACTGTCCGATCGGAAATGCAATGATGATGAACTGTCCTATGGCGTGGGACATTCAACCAATACCACTGCAATAAAAGAGAAGGATTTTCCGATGGTTTTGGGTTAAAAATCCCCGCCATTCGAAATAGGGCACAGCAAAAAAGTGTTCTATCCCTAACGCGGCAAGCGTCGCGGTCCCTCTATAAGGGGAAGTCTTACCTTAATCGTGCGCAGCAATAATTGCCCGAAGACTCTAAAAATTCCAAGGCCAAAACAATGTTAGCGTGTTGAAATCAAAATGCAACTTTACGCATTTTTGCCTTTCCATATAGTGTCAGCACTCGGGCGAAGAAAAATACCAGATATATGACAGCTTGCCCACGCACTGCGATACAAATTTTAAAAAAAAAAGTAGAATTTTGACGAAAACTCGAAAAGCTTCAATAAGAATCATTCTGGGTCGGTGCCTTACCAGATGCCAAGGCCGGGATGATATATATAGACTACTGTATTTGGTAGAATGAGGTCGCGACAAGCGGTGCGGTGCCGCGTTAAACTGGGTCTCCGCGCTCAAGGGCTGAACGGTGCCGCATTCCGCAGGCACACGGCTACAGCAGTATATGTCCGAGGTCACTTCGACCGAGCCAACTGTAATCAATCACAGCAAGTATTTCAGATATGTATATCTGGCGTGTGCGTTTGGTACTTTAACAGCTTCATTAGAGGGAGAATTACCTCTTACTCGACACCATGGCTTGACGGGTGATATAAGGCGGGTATAGTGGCCCTCGATTTGCGGCGCCCGATCCTCTATGGTGGTCTCGTTGGGATTACGACTGTTGGTGGGTCCTTCCGGGGCGGCTTATCACATACCCCGGGTCGGTTTTGAGGGCTCAGGTCCGGGCGGGACCAAGTCTAGGTGGGTTCAGAATGCCAAGTGAGAGCGGGGTGTGAAAGCTTCTGCGTGTGTACATGTGTTGACTAAAGTAATGATAACGTCCTAAACAAAGCAGTAGCTAAGCAGCAAGGGGGGCTTTTGCCGACGATAGTGGAACGGTGAATTGCTTCGCTTGAAATCGTTTAATGATGAGCATTCGATCGGATTGACGGTATTATTATATATATATATAGTCTACTCGTGCTGCTATTTCATGTTGTCTGTGTTTCTCGCAGCAGCCACGCGTGCTCTTATGGTGGTATTGGTATTTTTGCCAAGATACGTTTATTTCGGATGTTATTCATCGAGACACAAACCAACAACCATCGGTGCGTCGTGCATGCTCGCGTACGGCGTACATGCAGCTCCTTCTCGATGCCAAGCATCTCGTAGAAAGTAGGTGATGGTTTCGCGGCCCCATTTTGGGAGCACTCGCGGGCAATGAAAAATCAAGCGAGGAGACGAGGGGCGTGGGGGGAAGGGGGTCTCTAAACGTTCATATCATAGTAGTACGAGTAGAACTACCTCTTCTGGTAGCCCCTAGATGTTAGCACATTTGACATTTGATTTGGTTTCGTCTATTATACCCTATTGAGCTTAACCAACGACGCGAGTCGATTGAACCAGCGGTCATGGAAACGAAATGGGAGCCGAAGGCGAGTTATTGAGCCACAACAGACACACATCGATCTGCATACAGCTCCAGACCTATTATTGTAGCATGAACAAGTAATTCCCTAGCCATTGCCATAATACCTCTGGTGAGTGTTTTCTCGTAGTACTGTTTTTTTTTATCCGTCGGCATCCAGCACCCCCTTACCCGGGAACCTGTAGTACCGGTAACTGGTACGAGTAACGCGTGCTACGATAGAGGTGCGCCACCTTTTTTCTGAGGTGTTCTCAATTTGGGACCTCAAGACCTCACTCAAAAACTGATTTGGAGAATAATGTAACTGCTGCATACCGGATGAAAATCCCACGGCCAAGGTGCACGACGAGAATCACGCGAAAAATATATCATATTTCCGACGATTTTGGGTTAAGGTGGAGCCATAAGGTGGAGCCCCGTCATTCAGAAACCATTTCAGACGAAAAGTGATACCCCTATCGTAGCACGCGTCACAACGTACTATTAGTACCCTGCGGTGCAAATCCGTCCCGTGCTCTGGTACACCCCCTCTGTCTGCCCGAACATGCACACGGCAGCGCCCACGCCCACGGTCGTAGCAGTTGTGAGGAGCAAGACCGAGGTCGACAGCTCACACCCTCATCGAATTACTGCCGTGCGCATATTCTCTAGGCAGATCGAGAAGACGCATTGCATCAGTGATGTTATGTACCTGATGGGCACTCAGAGGGTTCAACAGAGACCAAAACCAACGACGCAAGGGCTGAGTGGACGACGCGGCTAGGATCAACGTTCACGATTACGGGGGACCCTAGTAAATAGGACCTAGTGTGGACACAAAAACCTATATATTCATCTATTTTTGCCGACAATGTTTGGTCCTATTTACTATCGTCCTCCGTAATTGAAGGCGAGGACGGGCGTCTCGCAGTTGGAAACTCCCTGAAAATCACACGCACCTTCGTCATCCTCGTCGGGTCCGCCATGCTCTCCGCGCTAGCTCCTACGGCAGGATATTGCCTATCATCTCCAGCATACAAACGGTGGAGAAATATAGGAGCTGCATCTCCACGTCAACGATGTTGATGATGGACAATCTTGGTAAGTGTACGTAACGTGTGGTGCAGAGTAATCTGTCGGGATATTTGAAGATCGAAGTGATCCTTGTCCTTCCCAAGTCTGGCCACTTCGCGCAATCGTTTTTATCATGACTGTACCGAGCCGAAGCCAAACCAAGTGACCACCACCCCTGCCGGTGTAAGACCCGCGCGTTGATCGCGCAGCGGGCATGATGTCGGTGTTTCGGGGGTATCGCATCGATGCCGTATTATAGTGGTTTCCCGTTGGGTAGCTTTGGTGCACAGTCTCAGTAGTCCCAACGACGAAGCGTCTACTTAGTAAGAATACCGAATACTACAGCGTTCGGTAGATTGTGCTCATATATGCGTGGTAAGTGATGGGCCCTGCCGGATGTTGTTTGACAAACAGCCCATCACGTCTGAGTCAACATCCTCGGCGTGCGGATGCGCTCGGTAGCCGGCGGTCGTGAACAACGATGTTCGTTTTATCGTCCGCGTAAAGCAAACGAGGACACGAGCTACGGTAGAGGTCCAACATTCGTTTTCCCTGAGGGTGCCCACTTGAGTAAATTGCAAGTGCCTTTGTGATGACCAAACCCATGGCCTGGATACAAAAAATTGTCAAACAATTGTCAAGCAAGGACCAAACGCTACGTTAGGGGGCGCCCTTTAATAGGGACCTTTTTTTGCGGTGTTGGCTCGGGGTCACACTCGGGCGAGAGACCTCCCTATACCTTGAGCGGTCATAGGCTTTCGTGCTGTTGTTAATTTTTCGATATGAATCCTCAACGGGATGGTTAGCTACGCTGCGCCAAACTAACCACCTTACGTGTTTTGGTCAATGAGGTACAAAGTCACTCGTGCGAGTATGATAGTAGGATAGTGAACACCAGGTAGTGAAAAACGGGGGGGATGTCCCCTGCGGTAGCCTTGCTTTCCAAGCTAGAAAAAAAATGTCTGTTTTCGACGGCTCTGGGTTAAGGAGCCCCGTCAGTCAGAAGAAGCATTTTCTTGCCTTGTATAAGGGGGCTAACTCTGTCGTGGCGCGCGTCCGATAAGAG
Source organism: Undaria pinnatifida (assembly GCA_012845835.1). Lineage (NCBI taxonomy): Eukaryota > Phaeophyceae > Laminariales > Alariaceae > Undaria > Undaria pinnatifida. The sequence goes on from JABAKD010000011.1 coordinate 8,959,698, forward strand.
AGACGCATGCGGTGGTACCAATGGGACCGGGGTGAACCCGATGTTTCCGAGACGCCTCGATCGCGGAGCGCTGTACACTGATCCAAACTCGAACTAGAGAACGACAGGCAAGGTATAAGCTCAAGCCGACAATCAAACCGATGGACTAGAGGTACGTACACAACCAACACTATTACCAAGGACAAGCGGGGTTCCAGATATATGTGGAGTACTTTCTTGTGTCTGAAGGGCATGGTAAACTAGACGTGGTGGAAACAAAAGTACCGCCCCGGACGCGTGCTACGCTAAACACGTACGAGCGGTTTTGGGCTGAAACGGTATCTGGCTCACGGCGCACCGTACCCGAAAAGCGTGGGAAGCTCTGTCGCTCTTTCCATCTATCCATGTATGTTTCGAGATGTGTATCTACGCCGTGGGATTTTTTTTTTTGGAAGACCAAAACTACGGCCGCGGGGGTGCCATGTTTGAGGTCTTTACTAACAGCGGCGGCTCGAGATCACTCGTGCGAAGCGAACCCCCTCTTGCTTCATGGGCGTTTCGTGCTGCTTTTAATCTTGAGGTGCAAGTCTGCAATGGGATGGTTAGCTACGCTACGCCACACAAACAAATCCGCCTGAATATATATTTTTCTCTTCTGACTGAGTGAGGTGCAGAGTGACCCGTGTACGAGCGGCTCAAACCTGGACCAGGTGATCGTGAATATAGAATGGGGTATGAACATGATCATAACATCCCCCCCCGAGCAGTCCCACGGTAGGGATTGCCGTTGTTGGATTCACTAATAGTGTGCCTGTCCGATTGAGCTCCGCTAGTGAGAAACTAGCGGTTAGTCATTAATCAAGTGATTTCACGAGTATACATATGTTTTAGGACTAAGGCATAGAAGTTCGATCGGGCCGTGTGCGAACGAATGCCTTCGAAGTCTTTTTTCGGGTGAAGAAAAAAGTTGAGCTCCTCATGTTATATAGAAACTCTCTCAGAAAATTCTTAGAATCTACGGCTCCCCTACCGTAGCCTTGATCGGGAAGCAGCTTGAAATTACTACATAACTAATACGGCTCCCCTGCCGTAGCCTTGATCGGGAAGCAGCTTGAAACTACTACATAACTACATATCCGTGTTTAGGGTGCGGTAGAGAGCTCCTCATGAGAGGGGTACTGAGAAAAACCATGGTGCACCTCTAGGTACCGTGTCATGCATGCCCTCTTGTAGCAAGGGCTGGCATAATAATGCACTGATGATCGAGTTACTGGTGCCGTCCAACGGCGGTCTTGAGGATGCTCCAGCCCGCGATCCTTCGACCAGCTCAACCGTGAAACGGCCCCAGCTTGCTTACGCGTGTACGTATATATATATGCAGTTGGTTTCCAGTTCATCGTCAGCTTACACCCATTTGGAAAATATCATCGGCGCCAAGGGAGGCAACCCCTTTGTCTACCAGGCGCACCTTTCTGGAGACACAGCCCAATCTTCTAAAATGAATCGACAGATCCTGTAATAGGTCGTCCCAAATTTTTTCACCGATGTGTTTTCGCTTTAAAACGGCTGTTACACCCCCCCCCTTTCAAGCAAGGAAACTTCTTTTGAATGCACCCGCCGCAGCCAAGCCAGCGATCTCTCACACTACCTGTCACTGCCCGCCCTGTGCCCTTCACTCGTGTCTCAAGCTGTAGGTTTCAGCAGCGTCCTACTGCAACACGTCGCACCCTGCAGCTGCAACACAAAGTAACAACGCGTCGTGGCTCCGGCGACGCATGGGTGGCTCTTCGCTAACAGGGGGAAGATTATCAAACGGATCCGAGACAGATTACTTAATCCTCGAAATGGGAGATCCGGCAGTTCCAAAACAGGTCAAGTTTTTCCTGCGATGGTATCGTATGCCCTCTCCCTCGAATATGGACTCTTATGAACATCTTGAAATTGTGCGAATAATATTGTGTTTCACCCTCAACACCCCATATCTGTTGAAAAAAAACGTTTATCACACCCATATTGTACCTGATGCAACTTTGTTAGGTCGGCTTCGGGCTACGCTATACGCTGGGCAATTGCAGCATCACTGCGATTGGCTTGATAGTCCAAAGCTCAACGAAAACAATGTATGCATACCAGAAACGACTCCGTCTCTCAAAGCCCACGTCGAAGGATAGTTTTAGTTTTCAACAAACAAATCAGTTTTTGGGGTTAAGAAGGGCATATCTTCAGCTCCCAAATTGGGAACCTCAGAAAAAAAGTGGTGCACCTCTATCGTAGCATGCGGCGAAATCGAAAACCGATGGACGAAGCCATGGCCTAGGTATACCAAAAAATAAAAAAACATTTTTTTGCAATACAAACATGATCTTCCGACGGCTTTGGGTTAAGATGGGATAAGGAGTCCCGTCATTCAGAAAAAAAGGTACCTGGAAAGTGCTACCTCTGTCGTGGCACGCGTCATTCGATACGATTCCTACGTACGGCAGAGCTGTGCAACACTCCTTGCCTATCTGATACTTCTCAATTCACCCACAAGAAAATTCTGAGAAACAATACCAGCGCTCAAGTCGATGAACAGCCCCATGGCCTATTCAGGGTACACAACCTAAAATATTGTGTAAAAATGCTGGCGTTCCCGACGATTTGGGGCTAGGAGTTATCCGCTAGAAAAACTGAAACGACCTCTAGCTAGCGTGGCAAGCGTCGAAAGGTGGAGATTCATAATACATTGTCCTGTCTATGTGAGTTCCGCTGTAGTGAGCCTCACCAGCTGAAGCCTCTGCGTACGTGCGAGTACCCAGCCTTCGAGTGGCAACCGCAGGACGGCCGCTACTATACTCTGTCGATTGGGATGGAGCACAGTGCAGGCAGCAGTTCTGCGCTGTGACACCGACAATTAAACTGCACGGCGGTGTTGATTCGTTTTGTTGTCGAAGGGAGTCCGAATTTTTAGGTTCTTCAGCGCGATCGTCCTGTAAATTAAAGACGCAAAAAATATGTCACCTGCTTCGTACCCTCTCACTTACTGAAGTTACGCTCGACCCCGTCTGCCATTTTCTGTTCAGCTTTAACCCGCCGAACCAAGGGCGATTCCATTTTATACCAGCCATAACCTCGCCACTTTCCCTTGGGGATGGCTGATATCCCATTGATTGGCCTGAGGTACAACTACCCGCCCATGACCCGATGAAACTCACAACCTCTACGTGTTGGCACTCGACGCATCTCAACTGGCAGGTTGCTGCCCGAAGGATGTGGTCACTTGACCACTCCTGCTACACGGTAGAGCGCGAGCATAACGTTTTCGGAGTCTCCCTCACCTAAAATCGGGTTTGGACAAAACCAAAAGCCATACCCAGTGAATAACTAATGTGAAACAAAAATTGAATTTTCGACTGTTTTTGGGTGAAGGAGCCCGTCAGCCAGAAAAGTTTTCAGACAAAAAGTAGCATACTCTATCATGGCATGCGTCTAGTCACCTATGTATAGGGTCAGTCAGGTTCCGAGTCACGGAACATGGTTGTGCGGCAGGTTTTCGAATCTCCGATGAGTTGCAAAACGCTTCCGATCGCGTGGTGAACAGGGTGCCCATCGTCGACATGGCCGTCGACCCACGCCCAGCTAGTCTGTTAGTTGATCGCGGCTGGCGTATAGCTTGTCAACCTCTACTCGTAGGTCGCAAGTATTGACGACGGGGGCCGGCGCTATGCGAACGGGATGCAGGTATCAGTGACCAATCCTCTCACAAGCCAGAGACAGATGGAATATATGCGCCAGCCGCGACTACCTATCACCCGAGCTTGGCAGTCGTCTATCAGTGACGACGACAGACACCCCGCCCACGATACAATCGTCGATGCTCTGGACTGATTCTACGATACCCCAGCGATTTTCTTTAACGAACGTTTCATTAATGGCTGCTCGACACGAGGAAGGATGCTATGAAGAAAATATCTGCATTAAGTTTTCTTGTTTACGGAGGCCTGTCGAACGATGACGTCGGGGTGGCAAGGGGCACCTTATTTCAGGAGATACGGCCGGGAGTTGGTTTCAAAACCGGCGATTTCGTTAAAGAAAAGTTCGAGAGGGCTACCGTAGAACCACTCTCTGCAGAATGCATCAAATAATTGCAGCTTCGAACCGGCAGCCCCAACGTACGCTGCCGGGTAGCTTCTCCGAATGCCGGCATCTAGGTTTTCTTGGTTTTCTTTGTCGCCCGTGTCAGGGGCAATAATCGACGTCAACACAACGCTGGAAGGTCGCTTTTTAGTTCCCGGGGAGTCGTCTCGGCATCTGGGGATAAGAATATACTACCGCATCCTCCGCTCTCACCGTCACCGTTGCAGCTGAAAACTCCAGCTAGCTGCAGCCGAATCTCCTCCTTGAAAAATCGCCAACACCACGGATCGTGACTTAAACTAAACCCATTCTTCAGGCCGTTTTTCGCCGTCGTCAGCCCGCGTCTGCCCGTCCATGGCCCTGACCCGAACGGGCTGACGAGACGGGATAGATGGGATGGGGAAAATAGGAATGGTTGTGCCCAATGCCCTTGCCCGGTGGCTGTACTTCTGAAGGAACCGGTTTCGGGTACAGTCGACGCTACCGTTGCTGCGGTGGCCATGGCGACGGCGACACCATCACGGCGCTAGCGGTCGCAAAAAGTCCCCGGAAAGGCGAGGACGACATCCCACTGCCGGACGTTGCAGCAACAGTGGTTTTTCCCTGATGCCGACGACATACGCAGACCTCGGACAAGCCTAGATGCCGTCGAGCGCGATGGCTTCTCGTCACCCGCTGCGGGTGTTCGAAAGCGAAGCTAATCACGTCCGATGCACTAAACGTCATTGCCGATTATTCACAATCCTCGCTGAAGTCACTGCCGACGGCGGCTGCTGCTGCTGCTGCAACCGAAGCTATATGCCGAAGTAATTTCCCTCTGTAGCACCTTCCATGAAACACGTGGTTGATGACGGCCCCGGTTTTTCCCGCTCTCCCACTCCGTCATGCTTGGATCTGACACACGCGCACACACCCAACTTCGAAGACGCTTTTTCTAGCATGAGTACTCGCGCTTCCACCAACGCTTGCCTCACCGAATCAACTGCTCAGTTAGTTTGACACATGTAGCACTGCTCCGTCGACAGCCTGAATATGGCATCAAGTCCTCCTGTCACGCCGCTTTCTGAACCCGGGCTTCTACCGCATCCAACGCGAACACCACAGGTGGAGATCTCCGATCAACAGTGTTCGGAGACCATTTATGTACTTGTCGCCATCACGGATGCTTCTTTCTCCATGGCGGCTTCCGTCACTCATGGCATTGCCTGCTGTGTTTCGGATGATGGCGTGACCGTTATATATGGCGCGTGATGCCCCAGCTGGGTCTGCCGCCGTGGCAGAAGCAAACGTATCTGGGGCATCACGCGCCATACATAGCTTTCAAGCCGTCGTCGGGAACGCAGCGGGTGGAGGCTGTGTCACGGCAGCCACCAGGGGGCAAGAAGCATCCTTTATTACTGCAGACACACAAAAATGGTCTCCGAAGCCACCGCAATCGCTGCCATGCCTGGGATTACCCCCCCCCCCCCGCCCCCCGCCCCCCCTTTCGCCACGCGCTTGTCGTTGGCTAGCTGGATGGTGACCCTCTCTGCCGGCAAGCGGGTAATTCGACCGAAGGGTAGCAGTGCCCGCAGGAGTACGTTTTGGAGCCATGAAGATACCAATGCGTTTGGGCGCCACTCCGTCGAGGTTTCCATGGAGGCGTCGGGTTGGACACCGACGCCACCAGTCTTTCGTCCATCAGGGGGCGCTTGAAACCAGCTGTCGCACTGACCATCGACGGATACAACAACAGCGTTTGTCATGCTGCCCCCGTATTTACGAAAAACGGGTAACGCCGGTGTTCATGAGGATGTCCCACGTTGGGGACGTGAACGAGGTGGTACCGAGATGCTTTGGTGCCCACTTGGTTCAAGATGACGTTCGGGGCGGCATGCTGTCTCCTCGTGGTGGGTGACAGGTGAATTACGCCCTTTGTTTCACGAGGATGTCTCCCATCGGAGACCTAGACTGCGTGGGGTTGAGGTGCCTTGGTATTTCCTGGGGTGCTTGTGTGGGTGCTGCGAGCACCTATCCTTCAAGTGGCAGCTGCACCCGAAGAACGGCTATTGTCTATGTAGACTGGAGTGTGGTAAACGCGGTAGGTCTGCTGTTTGGCACAAGCTACAAGCAGCTCATTGTAAAATTCTGTTTTCGTCGACTCCAGTCCGAATTCCAGATTTGTCGGCGACCCTCCGGTGCACTCAAGTCACCCCGCATCCCTTGTTGAAGCTACGCCCGGCGCCGCGTGCTGTTACCGTCTAACCTCCACCCGCCCTCCCCTCGGGCAAATACTCTGAGAGAAGTAAATACCTCACCGTTTTCCGTTTGGGATGGCTGGTTTCCCGTCTGTTGACCTGGGGTAGAACTACCTGTTCGTGATCTGATGGAATTGACTATATCGATGTACTGGCACTCGGACGTAGCTTTATTGGTGGGCTGCGACCGGCACGAAGGTGCAGTATTATATACAGTGGAGGCTACGTTTTAACAGACGGGTGTGCTGGGCGAGTTAAGCCTTTTTTCAATCTGTCTTCCTCTGATACCGATTTAAGAGAAGGTTTATCATATACCGAATGCTTTATTTAAGAGAACAACTCTTGAATCAAAAATATGGATTTTAGTGAGCTTGTGAGCGATTTCAAGAGAGACGTGGTTGGCGCCTTTGTCGTGGATGCTCAACAAACTGCGCGGGGCCCGGCGTATGGTGAAGCCTCGAGTCACCTCGCGTAGGTGCTGTGCAAGGCATGATCTTGTGTCTGCAGACGTGCTGCTATTTACTTTTCCCGCGCTCTTGAGCTTGAGTTTTCTGAGGCTTCCGTCGGATAAAATTATACTCCAGTATCGAAGAGAGGGATTCGAGGTATTTGATATCTCTTATATCGGTATATCTCGTAAGTCGGGCGCGCTTAGACCGTAGCGCCCGCCGTAATGCAAAACGTACATATAAAGGCATACATATGTATATATTTGTATACTTTAGATAAATCGAGTCCCGCAACATACTGGCAGGGCAGGCTAGCGAATCTCCGATGGTTTTCAACGCGATTTCGATCGCACGATGGATGGGGCCATCTGCTGCGATTTATCGTGCCTTCCGATTTATCGGATCCCTTCGGCAATATGCAGACCCCACTTCAAAATGTCAATCCCCCCCTGAAATATATCGCCACACATGGTCGCGGTCAGTGTCCAGCTAAGCTAGTTAATCGCGTCTGGCGCACAACTCGCCAACCTCTAGACTGAAAGCATTGACGACGGAGACCCTGTTCTTTGCGAACACGATGCAAGCCTCAGCCTCCAATCCTCTCAAGCTAAAGCCAGACGCATTACACGTCAGCCGCAACCAACTTTCAGTTGAGCTGGATAGGAATCTATCGCGACGATGATGGACACTCCGTTCATTATGCGATCGTCGATGCTGTGCAGAGTGCATCGGATATATGCCGCTCCGAATTGGCAGCCCCGTAGCCGGTGCCGAGTACCACCTTCGCATGCCGACATCTGGGTTTTCTCGGTTTTCTTTGTCGTTTTGTGGTGGTAGAAAATCGACGTTGCCGCAACGCCGAAACGTCGCATTGTCCTTTTCAAAGAGTTTTGGCGGCCTCTTTCGCCGACAAAAAGCTACCGTAGCCGCCGCCACTGCCACCGCGCTTGCAGCCGCAACTCCAGCTGCGCCCGAATTTACCTTCTAAAGAATTTCCACTATAAAGGAACGTGGCTCATACCAACTCTATTCCTCAACCCAATCTACTCCGTCGCTATTCTGCCTGTCCGTCCATGGTGTCCGTCTAGACGGACCGACCACGGCGGGGGTGGACTAGAAAACTTTGGGGTGTTCGTTGAAGGTACGACCCTTGCGGGTGGCACTTGAAGCGGCTTCGGCAGCTGCCGCTGCAGTTGAAGCGGCTTCGGCTGCTGCCGCTGCAGCTGCCGCTGCTGTGGTGACCACGTCGACAGCAGCAGCTTGACGGTGCTAGCGGTCGTGAATAGTTCCCGGGTGGTTGAGCGAATTCCCACCGCCAGGCATTGCTGCGACGTGGAGGCTACCAGACGCCGACGACATGGAAAAACCCCGGAAGCAAAGATGCCGGCACGTGCAGGTGCTGCCCACCACCGACCGCGGGGGTGTCAAAGAGGGGCTAAACCTATCAAATGGACCTCCGATCATCGCCGATTGCACCGTTGTCACAACCCTTGCTGAACGCGCTACTGGGGAACCCTGAAGCTGCAGCCAACACTCCTCTGCCGAAGCAACCTCCCTCCGCAACACCGTCCACAGAGATTGTAGTTCCTGCCAGCGCTTGATATTTCCGCTCGCCCGCCCCATTGTCGGAGCATCAGGCACACGCTCGAACCACCACGTCAGAGGGCATTGCCTGAAGCACGGAATTTTACGCTTCGGCCGACTTTTAATTCACCGAATCAACCACCCAGCCCGCCTGACATACAAAGAGCTACTCCGCCGACAGTCTGAGCATTACATCAAGCACCACTGCTCCGACGCTTTCACCGCCCGGGCATCTATCACACCGCACGCAAAAAGCCGCCATCGACAGTATGACGCCGACCACACCGCTCAAGATGAGAGACACCCGTGCGTAGATATCTCCGACCAACAGTGTTTGGAGGTCATGGGTGTGCCTGCAGTCACCAAGGCTGCTATTTCGACGCACGCCGTCACCCGCTATGTTCCGGATGATGACGCGACCATTATACTTGGGCCGTCATGCCCCAGCTACTCCTGTCGAAACCAAACGCAGGTGGAGCACCAAGCGCCATGTATAGCGGGGGTGCCGCCATCCGGAGAACAGCGGGCGAAAAGTTGCGTCACGGCGGCCTAGGGGAGTTAACTAGCAGCCTTGGTGACTGCAGACACATTCTTAGTCTCCAAAGCCACCGCAGTCGCCACCATACCCAAGCCCCCCCCCCCCCTTCACCACGCCTTTATCGCCGGTTGACTGGTCGGCGCTGTTCTCTGCCGGCGAGCGGAAGACTCGGACGGAGGGTCACGGTGCCGCAGGCGTGCACGTTTCGTCACATTTGGCGACAGTATGACGTCGCCGTGGTGCCGCTATTGCGAACGTCCTCTTAGGCCTAGAAGACACTATCGCACTTCGGTGCCACCCCGAAGAGGTTTCCGACTGGAACATATTTGTGAATACCACCGCCACGTACCTTTCGCCCACCGTGGGAATCATGACCCCCGCTGCCGCTGGAACCATCGAGGGTCACAACGGTGTCGTTTTTCATGCTTCCGATGAATTACGAACGGGGTGCTAAAAAGGATGTCGCCCAACGGAGACCTGCACGAGGTGGGGCCGAGACGCCTTGGTGTACTCTTGGTTTGAGATGGCGGTCTCAACTGCGGTGGAAGCATGCTCTCTCTTCGTGGTGGGGGGAAGGCGGTTGGCGCCTATGGATACGAGGATGCCTCCCAACTGCGTTGTAGACGGATGCCGCGCCAGATCGGTGACTCTCTTACGCGCAGCACGTTACTTTACTGAGCCCAACCACGCAATCGGGTATTTTGAGACTGAGGATCATTGCGGCCAAGAGATGGACTCATACGGAAAACCATGGGGCCATCGGACATGACTATGCAAGTATGCGTAGAGACTAAATATTTACGGACAGTGCATTGCACACATCCCGTACTTCGTGGTATCTGTGCCCGGTGAAGCAACTAGTTAAACGGTCGTGGTTACAAATGTACTCGTCAACGCATTGCTGTTCACATATTCCAACTCTCTTATTTCTCAGAAGCTTCCCTTATCATATCCGTCGCCAAGTCTATTCGCACGTTTCCCTACTTGTAGTGCTCCTTCTTCCCTTTCCGTCCCGGGCTAGTATCCCCCCTCTGTCTGCACCAACAATCACGCTAGGCCCCGCACGCCCAGACGACCATGGTAGATTTTTAATGAGCAGGGACAATGTGGACAACTCACGCCCGCGTCTCTCCAACCTCGGCTTCATTTGATTAAAAACCTGCTGTGATTCCGACGTAGATCGGGGATGGTAGAGGAAGCGAGGGTGGCATCGACGTCCACTTGAAGGGGGAAAGAGCCCCTCAATAGAAAGCTCCCGGGGCACCGCAGTCAATATTGTCGTCGCCGTCTCTGGTCGGCCATGCGTCACGCATCAAATCGTACGCCGGGACGTTGCCGATAGTCCCCTGCAAATCAACGCTGAAGAAATCAAAGCGCTGTTACTGCGCACCATGTCCACCATCTGCGAGCACCGAAACACACTTTGTCGGGATATCCGGATATCGATGTAACCCTTCCCCTTCCCACTTTCGTCTAGTTTGCGCAATCGATCGCTGCGATGTCGCCGGAGTCGAAAAGAGTGATCATCACCCCAGCTGGTGTATTGTAGGACCCTCGCCTCGCTTGTCCGGCGGGCCTCACATCGACGTCTCGGGAGCATCGCAGCAACACCGTCTCCAGGTGGTCGGGCTTGGTGCCCAATAAAATATCCCTAAGGACAAAGCGTTCACCGATAAGCGATACCATATGGTGTTTGAGAATGTCGACGCGCATGCATTCAGCCGAGACTCGTGTCGAGCCATGTTCGCTTGTATCATCTGCACGCACAAATCAAACGAGAAGACGAACACAAACAAGTAATCAATATTATTGAAATCCCATCCAAATGGCTTCAGCAATAATAGTGTGCGTTGTCGACCTGGCTCATCGAATTGTTCGTCGGATTGAGCTCACACGTTTTTTCATAGTCAATGTGTGGGTGAGGCAGAACGCTGTTCGAGTAAGGCATCTCACGGGGCATCAAAATTACGAGTGATATTGTACGATAGCCCACCCCCCAAACCGTTGATTTTGTTTAACGAACGAACGTTTCATGGTTGCTCGACACGAGGGAGGATGCAATGAAAACATATGATATCTCATTTATTTCTTGTTTGGAAAGAACTATCGATCTATGACGTCGGGGTGGCAGGGGGCAATATATTTCAGGAGATACGGCCGGGAGCAGTTTTCGAAGACGGCGATTTCGCTAAAGAAAATCTGGGAGGGCTGCCGTAGGACGACTGTTACCCAGCCTTCGGGTGGCAACCGCAAACCGAACAATGGCTGCTGCAGTTCACATGAAACGCGGTACAAGCAATAATCCTGCGCTTTGGCGCCGGCCAAAGGCAGCTCGTTGAGCTTTCGCTTATTTGTCGAGACGAGCCGAAAATTTTCTGATTTACCAACCGCTTTCCAGTAGAGGTATTATTTGTCCCCTCACGTCCATTGATAAAGTTTCTCCCGGCCCCGTGTGCTGTTGGCGGTCCAATTTCAACCCCACGAGCTCTTGCTTGAGAAAAGTAGATAACTCGCTACTTTCCGTGTTAATTGACCGATATCCCATCCCGTTGATATAGGTCAACTGTGTTAGGATGTCATCGATGCGACGTAGCATGGACATTTGTATCGTTTACTTAGTTTGAATCACATAGTGTACTTCTAGTGGAGTATGGCGAATCTCTGATCGAATTCCAAACATTTTCGATCGAATTGTGAATGAGATATCTATCGCCGGCATTTAAAGCACGTTCAGCTCCGATGGTAGGTAGTTGATAGCGGCAGGCGTGCAGCTCGTCTGCATGCACTTCGGGAACATTGACGCCGGAGACTTGTATCAAACGCCCACGATACAGATCTCTGTCACCTATGTTCGCAAACCGGGGTCAACTTAGTTGCACGTCCCCGCTGCGACCAACCAACAGCCGAATAGTACATGCTTCACCTGCGGGTGATGTTCAACCCGTCCAAACCTCGACCAGGCATGCTCTGCCCGTCGCAGTTGTTTTTGGCACCCCGGCAGCCGGCTGCCAGCAGGCCGTACGCGCCCCCGCGTATAGGTTACCTAGAAGTCCCTGACCCTTACGTCGGGATAGGCCAACGTCGCCCCAACGCTGGGCAGTTGCGTCGGGGCGTCTTGATGACTCCCACGCAGACCTTGTTTTTAGTGCTTGCTTAAAGCACGAGCAACCGCACTTGACCAATGCCGCCTTTACCGAATCCATCGCCCCGTTCGCTTGACTCACAGGCGATTGCTCCGTCAACAGGCGGAATACTGCATCACCCCCTCCGGTTCTCTCGCTTCCGCCACCCGTGGCCGTACCACCTCGGGCGCAAACCCCTTGTCGGTGTCAGATGACATGCTCACCAGTCTAGGCAGGGCATTATCCACCGGTGGATATGTCCGGTCGACGTCCCAGAGGACGTTAATCCTCCTGAAGTCGTCGAAGCTTCCGCTTCCCCCGCAGCAGGCGCCGCAATGCCCACCGTGGGCGGCGTCATTTGCAGCCGAAAGCGTGGCTTAAAAGGTGCGGGATTACCCAACTTCCTCTGTCCTCGTCAACGCCGTCTTTACCGTGCCTGAGGCTACCCACCACCTCCTCTAATCTCGGGCCTGTCGTCTGATTCGGCCACCATCGTCGCCACCATTCCCGAGACTACCGCCCGCCCCCCTTCGTTGTGCGCTTGTGGACGGCTGGACTCGGCTCGTCTCTGCCGGCGTTCGTGAGGTTCGAGAAGGGGGTCGAGGTGCCCGTAGGATTACCATTCGTCAATTTTGTCGACAGCTGCCCACAGAGGCAGTCTCGGACATATTTTTCAATTAAGGAGCGACCAATTCGTTTAGGCGTCACCTCATCGAGGTTTGTGCTTGAAGAAATCCGCGTCAACACCGTCACCATCGTCCTTTTTCCCAACTTCGCCGTCGAAGGTGGTTGCCTACAGTCGCTGTCGTTGGGAGAAAGAGGGGGCGGTGTCGGTGATGGCGTGAACTCCTCCAAGCGGAGACCTAGACGGGTTGGCACCGAGACGCACGGGGTTCCTTTTTCGTCAAGCATGGCGTCCGCGACTGCGTTCTGCAGAAGGCTTCGGCCAACAACCGTGAACGGTAGTTCCACCGGCACCACTTCGACCCTCCTCTTGGACGCCTCGCGCACCAGCATCGATGGGTATCGCTCAGTCGACAACTAGTGCGCTATTAAGGCATCTCGGCAATAACCTCGGGTGTTGTGGCGACACTCGCAGCGGAGGCAGACGACGAGCGCGCGAAAAGATGGGAGCGCGCGGGGGGGGGGGGGGGCATGATCGCCAATACGCGGTGGCGGTTGTCATGTTTCCAACGATGACATTGAGAGAAACGCGGGTAGCATCGATGTTGTCACCAAGCGAAGACCTAGACAAGGAAGCGTACGAAGCCCGTTCGTTAGTGCCACGGTCGCTCGTTTAACCTCTTCAGTGTGGTAAGTCCCATGTTCTAAACAAACACCCGCGACCGGGCGTGGCCGCTAACCTTGTATATATAACAGAATCCTGACTAAACTGTGCACTAAACGGCATCGTTCCAAGCAACTTTCTCGATACTGATATTTCGCCACTGGTCCTAACGCTGATGCTGCCGCCACCGCCGCTGCCGCCGCCTAACATGCCGTGTCGTCTCCAACGATATGTGTGCTGCCCTTTTGCCCCTGCAGCTGTGTTGCATTAGTTGAGTACCACAGTGACACGGAGTATCGCGCACATCGCGACCCCATCACCATTATCTTCGCTATCAACAAGCCCTCTGTGACCGCCCGGTTTTATCTCCCCGATGATTGCGAAACAGGTAAACAAAAAACCAAGTCATGTTTCACACTCACACAGGTTCCGATCTCTTTGTCCCAGCTTGTTGCATGATGCCGGTCTCCGTCGTCAATGCTGTCAAGCCGAAGGCATTAACGTTATTGGGGGCTCGTTCTGCCGTGGCTGGTGGTCACTCGCGTGAGTCACCCCCCGATTCCTTCGCGGTCTTACGCTTTCCAGGCGTTGTTTTCTATCTGTGATATGAAGCCACCATGGAATGGGTAGCTACGCCGCGCCAAACAAATCGCCTAATGTTGTTCTAATCGAGATTATACAGATTCATTCGGGAGAACGGAAAAAAACACAAGTGAACAAGGGGCTACTTCCCTACCGTAGCCATAGGCGCAGCTGCGTGTCGTCGGAACTGGACACGCGTCCAGTGTCAATCATAGACATCCCATCCAAGGTGTGTTCATCGATGTTCTGAAGTCCAGCGGATAGTTGGTGTTTCGACTTGAAGCCCGCACAGCCGGTGCCGGGCAGTACCTCCGCATGCCGACATCTAGGCTTTCTTGTTTTCTTGTCGCATGCCTCAGTGAGAATCGACGTCTTGCCGCAATGCCGAAACGTCGCCTTTTCTCTTTGGGGGAATGTTTCGACCTCTACCACGGAGAAGGAGATGGTGAAGCTGCCCGCACCGCCGCCGCCGCCGCCGCCGTCGTTGCCGCCGCTGCAATTCCAGATGCAGCCGAAGACGCTTCACTGAGAAGTGCCAATAGCAAGGATCGCGACTGCCATCGACCCCATTTCCTCAGGCGCACTCCTGCCGCTCGTCAATCCGTCCGTCCGTCCATGGTCCGTCTAATTGAAGTGGCAACGGCAGGCGTGGGCCGGAGATCGTGCGGCCAGTGTCATATTTTATCTTTGCTCTATTGGCTCTTCTGTGGGACGCCGCTTGGGCAGTAGCTGCAACTGCCACTTGTGCGGTGACCACGGCGACGGCAGTTGCTATACGGCGCTAGCGACACCTGGTGAAAACCGGAAAGGAAAGGGCGACATCCCACTGCTAGACGTTGCAGCGACGTCTATTTTCCGTAACAACGACATACGAAAACCATGATAGCCAAGATTCCGGCGGGTGCGATGGTTGGCACTGGCTACGACTGTTCGAAGTGGAGGCCAAAGACATCCGGTGGACTACCTAGAATCGCCGATCGCATGTTAGTCACGAATATTGCTGAAGCCGCTACCCAAAGCAGATTTGGCTACACCCGAAGCCGCTGTCGCAGCCGCTACGCTCAACAGTGAATTTTGATAGGGGTCGTAGTTGCCACCAGTCCCGGTTTTTCACGCTCTCCCACACGATGACCTGTATCCAAAAAAAAAAATACCTAATCCAAAATCACAGACGGCAAGGAAATACCGTATTACACATACCATACTTGAAGCAAGTAAAAATCTCACCGCCTCGCAAGCCACACCTAATTACCCACTTGCCGACGGCCAACGATCCTCTCCGAAAACACTTAGGACAGCAGCTCCAACTGGTTTGGACACTGTCGTACGGGCATTTTTTAGGGTTCTTGCTCGGGCACGAGCTAACGCGCTTCTTCCGCTAACACTAGTTTCACCGAATTCGCCGCCCGGTCCACTTGAATCACGTATCAAATACTCTGTCGAATTCCTGAACATGAATCATGCGTACCGGCGCCGCCACTACCGTCACTCGTGCCCCTACCGGGTCGAGCGCAAACACTTCGTCGACGTTGGGTGCCGTCCTCACCGCCCTATACAAGTGGCACCCGCCACATCTACGCTTGACGTGTCCAGAGATCGCTGATCCGCCTAAACTCGGCAAGGCTGCCACTTCCCGCTGGCAAGTACTGTGACGTGCGCCGTCGCCTACGATGTTCAACATGTTAGCTTGACTTCTATCTAAGGCGCGTGATGCCCCAGCTACGTTACCACCGTGCCCGAGGCTATCCCATCTTCCCCCATTAAACCGCGAACATGTGGTCGCTTTTGGCGGCGCCTTGCCCTACCCGTAAGCGCGAGGTTCGGGCAACGGCTCGCAGTATAGGCGAGCGTATCGTTTGCTTGATTTTTCAACAGTATACCACCGTCGCTGTCGCGGGCGCTAGCTTGGGCCAAGAAGGCAGCAATTCGTTTCTGCTCCACCCCGTCCAGAACTCGGTTGGAAAGACAGCCGCGCCAATACCGACGCCGCCCATCTTTCGTCCACCATGGGAAACACGAAACTCGCCGCCGATGGATTCATCGAAGATTTCAATGTCGACGGTTTGCGGTCCCCCATGGGTAACGAAATAGGGTGTTGCCGGTGTTGGCTCGAATTTCTGATCTGGACTGGGTGGTGTCGAGACGGTTTGGTGCCTTCTTGGCTCAAGGTGGCGTGTGCGACCGCACCGGCGTAATCCGCGTCAGTACGGCGAAAGCCACTCGGCTTTGAGCAACCATCAACACCAGACCCATGAAACCGGCTTGAGAAGGTGGAGGTTCCATCGACGGTGGTTTGGCGACACATGCAAGGCGGCACTATTCAGGCCGATAGCGTCAAAAGACGATGCAAGAGCAGGTATATACAGTTTTATGGCGTAAGCCACGCTGTGGTGACATCAGCAAGGTAGAGTTACGATACAACTTCGCTACAGACGTCGGGTGGCCGCTTTCATTTGAGGCGACTACACGGTGCAATACCGACAAAAGGACAATTCAGGCCTGCACAACCGCTGCCGGTGTTGCCGTAGTTAAATGTCGGCACAGCGAACGGATGCTATCCTAAAGTGCCTCCGGACCCGTCCGTCCAGAATATTGTAGACGATCTCCTTGAGCGAAGGCGTTCGAAATCATGCCTTTCAGCGACGGTGCCTGGGGAGTGGTAAGGCGAACAGCACGCAGCACGTGGTGCTCGACACAACTTTCCCAGCCCTTGGTTCAAGATCCTGGATGGAAATCATCGCAAGATAGACGAAGCCTAGGCACGGCATCACGCAAGGCAGATATAAAGGGCACCAAGTCTGACACGTGATTGATTGAGCTAAATGGGATGTGGGTGGTATGGCTATCAATACACGTGTGTCCATACGCGTATATGCCTTTCGCGTCGCTGTTCCTTCTTTCGGACTGGGTAAGTCATCACCCACTGTGGTGAGAACAACTGGAGGCACTACCGCAGGCACTACCGGGGCAACATTATGAGCGGGAATTGAATTTGTGGCGGGACCTGGGGGCTCTTTTACCACAGGGGAAGCAACCCCAAGCCTCGAATTGGCCGTATTGCTTACGCCGACCCAACCAACCACCGAATTTTCTTGACCCGAAACGCACGCCCAGCATCACCGCCACTACCGTCGTATACAACCCTAACAACGCCGCCGGTACCCTGACCACCACCCGTAACACCACCTGTACCGTGAACTCCGCCAACCGCATCACAACCACCGCCATCCCCAACACCCAGACTCCCAGTACTGTCGCCAACACAGCCACCAGCACCACCACCAACCTCTTCGTGAACACCCTTTAAAACCGTTTCCTCGGACAACGCGATGGCAAAGCAGGCACTGCCCCTTTCGTCAAGCCCCGGAAATGCTCGGTTGCCCCTTCCCCTCCGCGAAACCGTTGCCATGGTACGGCGCGGTGTTCCTCATCAGAGCCTGAGAAGAAGCTCCTCCCTCAAAACCGTTGCCATGATGAGGCAGATTGTTCCTCATCGGATGCTAGGCCATGGGCATGGAAGGGGGGAACCACGGGGGAGGAGTGGCTCCAACGGGGGTCATGGAAACCTCTGGCAGCGCAGATGCCGGGGCTGACCCCAAGCACGCCGCGGCCGTGCTCTGTTTGTCCTGATGGGACATCTCCGGGCATAACGATCGCACCATGTGAAAAAGTTGCAGCTGCTGCCGCATCCGCGCCAAAAACGGATCTTCACCCGTAACCGCCAAGAGTTCCGAGAGATCAGTAAAAGAAGCGGCGCCGGAGCAGGAGCAGGAGCGCGCAGGGTAGCCGCCGCTGCAGCCACATGGTCGACCACCGCGCGAGACCGGGGCGCTTCCGTTAGTACGGCCGGGATGGGCTGCCGCAAGATGACGACGAGACAACCAGAAGAAGTCATCCACAGCATTTATGTCGTGGTGGTGGTTCACCATAACTCCTCCCTGGCCGGCCAAGAGGAGAAGGATAGGGCATCGTTGTGTCGCTTTCAACTAACCATTACTGTATTGGTAGTATCCTCCACCGAACGCTCGTCGTTCGTTTGAGGGAATGCGCCGACCGCTTAGTATATTTGTATACCTTGCAACGTAATGATGATATTTCACGGCCGTCATGAAAGAAATTAGTTGGATTCCTGCCCGACGCACAACCCGTACGTAGCGCTACCATGACCGGTGGCGGGGACGGCGATTGCACAGTCGCCGCTTCGTTATAAGCAGCCGTAATGTCGTTACCACAGGAGCAAAGAAGGTGATCCCACCACCAAAACAATGCCCCATTCGGTGTAGTGGGCCTCCCAGATGACGATGGCGACGGTGGCCACCAAGACCTTGTGGGCAAACACGGAACGTCAAGCGCCGAGGCCCCCCAGCCCGTTTTGTCGCGTTGGACAGCCAGATTGGTGGATCTCGGCAGGTGTAGCAAAGGGAAGCGTATTTGATACAGTTGTAGCAGTGTTTCTAGCGGAAATCTTGAACAAAGTACCACTATCAGTACCAACACCAGTGCCATTTCCAGGACCAGTACCAGGACCAGTATCGGTATCAGCATCATTAACAGTACCAGTACAAGCGCCGGTACCAGCAATAGTACCAGTACCAGTGCCAGTATGTACCTGTACTAGTACCAGTGGCAACTTCATGAAATTCCAATGAGTTAAGAAACGAAAAGCTAATAACTTTCTGCATAATGTTGTGTAACTAGAATGTTCTCGGATTCATAACGATGGGAAGCAAAAGTACGCCAAAGCGTCGGTCCCAAAAAGGCGAACAGCGCAAAAACGGTTTACACCACAAACATATTAAAACCTCTAGTTACTTCGTTTGAATATGAAATGGTATCTAAACCTTAGCGCCACCGCAAAAACTGGAACTCTTCGAATGTTGTGTACTTTCATAATGTGTAAAAAAATAAACTATTTGAACTTGGTTTCAGTATAGGAGGGTGCGTTAGTACAGAATCTATCGACGATTTGCCCTTTCTTTGTTTCCGTCACACCCCCATCCCTTGTACCCATTTAGTACGGAGTCTATCGACGATTTGCCCTATATTTCCGCCACACCCTCATCCTATTTACCCATGATTTCCTTCACAGATCCGCCAAACTCCATTCTTGCTTTTTTCCTGTTTCTTAAAAAAAATAAACAACATAAACGTGGTTCTCTATAGACTAGAATTTTTAGTGTAAAAATGTAATACGAGTAAAAAGTAAGAGGAATGTTATTATGACGGAGAACGATAGTAAATAGGACCAAATATTGTTCGTAAAATAGATTAATACAACATAGGTGTTGTGTTCACCGTAGGTCCTATTTACTAGGGTCCCCCGTAATAGGAATCAATTGGGAACCGATAAGAATAATATGTTGTTTGTTGTTCACAATAAAGAATTCGGCGTTATGGTAACATCGTTTTTTTTTTCGCGGGGTACGTACGTAGCTTACTTACTTTGACAGCAGCAGCTGGCATTGTTTGGTTGATCGCGCTTGTGGAAATACCAAGTGGATACCGAACGGGACGGTGCTGGCAGACTGCTGGTAGAACACGTGCACAGACAGAGCTGTTGTTTACATCTGGACAGCGGTCGCTCACTAGACCAGATAATTCATGATTTGGTCATTCTCGAGTTCATCGCTAGACCGCGAATCGGGGAATTAGCGAGAGCAAGAAGCAACATCGAAGGCGAAGCGCTTCATACGAGGCGCAGGAAGCGAGCGCTGAAGCATCGACAACGGGCCTCGCCTTGACCGGTATGATATTATTACGTGCAGATAAGGGTTGTTTTTTGTCTCCTCAATCCCCGATACTGGTGGGTCGAGAGCGTATGTGCGCGATTGGCCACTTTCAACACGAGAAAAACTTATTTGGAAAACATTAAGTGTAGTTTGGTTTTGATTGGTCTAGACGCTCAACACCCTTAAAGAATGCGATTTCGAGGGTAAATGAAATTTGAATTGAACCAAAAAAATGGAAAGCCTTGAAAGACTTTTTAGGCGGGAAATCCAATCCCAAATCCAATTTGGGAGTTGGCCCACAACTTAACGTGGCATGTTCGCGGTGGGACAAACAGCCGGGGAAGCCTGGCTCAAATATTGGCCTAGTCGACGGCCACTATCGAGGTGATAAAACGCGAACCTCAACGAGAGGCGAACGGTGCAATAGCCGCGCCCACGCCTACAGACCATAGAACATTGTACTCCGGTGGTGGCGCCTCAAAAAATATCGTGGCCAATTTTTTCAAGCAGCTCGCTCGGGAAAGTCGCACGAAAATCGACCGAACGAGCCATAAGCACGGGTGTTTGCTCAATATTTCGATAGCTTCGTCGTCGTCGTGCTTCGCGTGCGGCGGTTTCAGGCTCTCTCAGCTCCCACGAAAAGAGACCTTAAGGCGATGGATGCCGAGCGTGGGTCACCAAAAAAAGGGGAGGCTGGCGGCGGCGGGCACACGACAACGCAAGCCATCGTTCTTGTCTATTCCTGTCGGTGTTCATCAGCAGGGTGTGTGTTGTGTCACTAGCTGCGTTATTCCGACTTCCCGCATGTTTGCAGAACAATGCGCTCTTTCCTCGATGACAGGAAGCGAACCAGTTTTGTTCGCGATATGGCATCCAAAGTGGACGACATTTTTCCAAATTGGATATATTCTATCGTTGAAAATGGCCCTAAGGCTGACGTCATATTTCACGGCCAAATTTTTCCACGTTCAATGTTTTTCGAAAAGAGACGTCACGATCTTAGATGACGAGCAATGACGACCAAGGATTACCCACCAACCAGAATTCCAAGGCATTTCCCGGGTCGGTTCACCTTTCGCGGGTCGGGTCGAGTCGGGTCTGGGTGACCCAAACGGAACCGTGAGATTTTATAACCTCTTGGCCCGAACCGTTCCTGGGTGACCCGAACCGAACCGTGCGATTTGATAACCTCTGTGGCCCGACCCGTTCAGACCCATGACAGTCCATACTACCTCCTGACCCGACCCGTCTCAACCCGCGAGGTGTTGAGAACCTCCTGACCCGACGGGTTATGACCCGTCAAAAGCCCTGAGAAAATCCAACCTAAACGAATGACCAATCAGAAAATTGCAGACACGGAATGTAACGCATTTCAAAGTGACAAAGACATAGTCGAACAACAGTTCATATAACGACGCACCACACGACAGTACAGCGTGTAACACCGCGACATCACTCTCCCGGGGGTGAGCCGTACCACCGCTGACCGAAAACTTTTTTCAGGGCTGATTAGCTCGTGTAGAGCGACCCCCCCCCTACCGCCCTACCCCCACGCGCCCTTCCGAGTCTTCTCGTCTCACAACACATTCATCCCAGATCAACGGAGGACCCTGCGATATGCCCCCGCTCAAACAGGAAGAACATGTGCAGATACCGACGCGTTCACTACGGTGTGCGCGTCTCGTCACACGTTCAACATAATATTCGCCAACAGCAGAAGCACAGTTTTAACGGTCTACTGTAGTGCTGGTAAGACCGTTATGGCACAGTTACAATAGCAGTCCTCTGTAGTGGCTGCAACAATAGTAATATTGCGGCGATCAAAAATCAGCGACCACTGTCTTTGCCGTTGGACTACTCCGGTGCAGTATTTTCTTCGCAATACGGTAATGGAACCTGCATTTCAAAAGCAAAACTTCTACACCACACCATTGCACCCACCCTAATAGCGTGCTGCCGTGTGGTGCGTTCTTGCCCACGGCCCAAATGGATGTCACAACCGATCACTAACGATTGGCTTCCCGCCCACGTTTACGGACCAAATGGATGTCGCCACCGGTCACTCAAGGCTTGCATCCCGTGCACGTTCCGACTTGGAAGTCTCTACCGCAACCTTATTCCAGCGTCCCTCTCCTATTACACATTCCCACTGTTAGCAGGTCAACACTGAACGGCAATGCCGTAAGTCAAGGCAAACAAAAAATATCAGGGATGGACACCGAGACTTAGTTGCTACCGGTACTGCTCTATTGATGCCTCATTCTGCTGAAGACATGAAGCAAGCATCTAAACGGCGGTTTTGACTCGAACGCACGCGTACCGCTGAACATCAAAATGGCCGACCATCACGCTTTCCTTCTTTGGTATAGCACACCCTACTATTTGACCACCGGCTAGTTGCTACCGCTGTGCGTTGTCTGGGCATGAAGGCTATTACCAGGCATTGTTAATTGGCTAGCGGCGTGATAACCAGGTACTGGCTTAGTACTTAGTACCATTATTAACAGTACCTCGAGTCTCAAACGTTCCAGTCAGATGCACAGACGCACCTCCGGAAAATTGCACCGTTCAGCTAACTGTAATATCTAGGGGCAACAATTGTCTCGCCGCCGACCTACTGTTAGCATGCTAGCAGCCCTAAAGATTACCGAGTATCAGGATATACTGATCGGTGCCTGCTCCTGCAACCCCTCTTACTACCAACTACGCTACCTGGTTGAGACAAAACACCCGGGGAACCTACTCTACGCAGAACGAGAAGCCAAAGTGATGTCAAGCATTCGCTTTGCGTGTGCTTTCGAGTTCATATCGTGCGGAGCAACAGCCTATGGGCCGCAGGTCAGCACGCCAGCGATCTAGCGGGGTATTGACAGCAAGGTAGCAAGCCCTTTCCCCCTCCTCGCCTCGGCGCCGCCAGAAGAACACGGGAGCGACTGATTGCTCTGTACAGCTCTATGTACCATACTAAGGACACGTTTGAACGGGGTTCCCTCAAAAACAATACTGGTACACGACTCTGAGAGCGCATTTAACCCCTCAATGCCGTCACACCTGCCGTCAACGCCGCCCATATTGAGTCGCTGTTATGCCGAAACTGATAAAAAAACGGAGTGTGTAACGGCTTCTGCTTGGGTTTAGGACCATACCTAACACACCAAGCATAATAGGGGGGACGCGCCCTCCTTCTCAGCATCAAAACCACTTTAGCAAATATCCGTGTCTGCTTCGTTTCGTTTAGGAGAAAAATGGCGAACCATATGCACGAATCTCGGGGAAAGCCCTGCGCCCCCCCCCCCCCCCCCCCCCTCACGGGTATAGCGTATAAGTTCGGAAAAAACAATCTCGATCTCACCGCACCAAAGAAGAACCATGCCCACGGATACCCGTTCCATCCGTCCCTAACAGAACATATCCCGAGTCAACACACTGCTGTGGGCTGACCGTCTGAAACTACCATAATGGCATATGTGTGGTAAAGACGGCACCGTGTGGAGCCGGGCGGAAAAGCTAGCTAATTGCGGCTGTCGTCTCTGCCTAGGACAATGCACCCCTCACGCGAAAATAACCAAAATACCTTCGTATTTAGTATACTCGGTCGTGGTTTTACCGTGCCGAAGGAAAGCTTGAAGAGAATGAGTGAGCAAGACGAGCGCCAACAAGCAAGCAATTCGGAGTTGACAGTTTGCTCTCCCCTCGCCTCGATGCGCCCACACAACCCACGATGACAAGAGAAAACTCTCGGAAACGCGCATTCAAAGCCGCCAACCACATTGGCTCGATGTCGTGCACAAACCACACCAGGAGGGGCAGAGCAATAGCATCAACAAGTGCCGGGCCTCACGACAAGATCCAATACAACACACCAAACACCGCCCCACCACATGATACCACCACTCCACCACACTGACACGTTTTTCGTTTTTGTATGGGACGCACAGTAACAGAAATACATGCAAACCTCGCAGAGCATCCTTCTCGCTTCCCTCACCCTGTCATCTCGCTTTCGACGCAAAAACCGCGGAACCTCGACCCCGATCCCACCAGTAACAAACGACCCTCCCTATGGAAACCCGTTTCACCCTTTCTAACTGGGGTAACCCCTGAATCGAAACAATTATGCGCTCTCGCAAGTTGAGCTTCGTCGGAATTAGCGCCACCGTAGTGAAGTAGAGCAGCAGCGGTAGAACTGTGCAGCAGGGCGACAAAGTTCTCAAACTCTACGTAGCTACCCAAGATAACAGCACCACTTGTGTATCATACCGTACTGAGCTACAACGATAGTGACGACAATCAATCACATATCATCGGCGTTCGATCGTGTTTCTATCGTGCAGAGGCAGCTCGCAGAGTAAGGAGGGAGGGGATAATGTACCTAAACAGCAGCGCTTAACATAAAAAATCACGAAAGCACTCGATAATCCTTTACAACAAGTGCAAATAAGTTGTCCTACGGTGGCGTTCCCTTCGGTTTGATGTCATGATGTCGTGACAGTAGTGCACCAGGCGACACAACCGAATGGATGCAACCAACACGAGGCTTATTGCCCGTCGCTTCCAGGGTGCCGATATTCGGTAGTTCTAGAACTTCATGAAGCTGCCTCGGCCGCGGCTCGTCCTCCCTGCCGACCTGCGAGAGGGAAGCAGTAGTGGGAGTAGCAAGGGTGCAATGGTAATGGTGTTGGTAATGAAAATGGCAATGGTATTGGAAAAGGTACGAATGAAAACAGTACTGTTAGTGGTACTGTTTGTGGTACTGGTAATAATACTGGTTCTGGTAGTGGTGATGACAATGGGAATGGTATTGGTACTGGCACTGGTATTGGTACTGGTGCTTGTGCTGGTAATACTGATGCTGGTAATACTGGTACTTGTAGTAATGGCACTTGGTGCTGGTAATACTGGTACTTGTAGTAATGGTACTTGTAGTACTGGTACTGGAAGGGGTAATGTTAATGGTAAAGGTAACGGCAGCGGTAATGGTAATGGTAGTGGTAGTGGTAAAACGTTAGTGGTTATGGTGATGGTGATGGTAATGGTGAAATGGTAGTGGTAACGGTGATGGTAACGGTAACGGTAATGATACTGGTATGGTAGTAGTGATGACAACGGTAAAGGTAGTGGTAAAAATAGTAACAGCAATGGTAGTAGTGGTAGTGGTACAGGTATAGGTAATGGTAAAGGTATGGTGATGGTAACGGTAACGGTAAAGATAATGGTAATATGGCAGTGGAAATGGTAATGGCCACGGTAATGGAAATGGTAATGGCAACGGTGATGGAAATGGCAACTACAAGGGTGATGGTAATAGAGTAATGGTAAAGCCCATGGTACTATTTAGGGGAAATTGACAAAATCGGGTACACCCGGGTGGTTTATGAACAAAATCGGGTACCTTTTTTTTCGCGACGGGGCGCGCTTACGTACGTCTGCAAAGCGCCTCCACACATACTGCGAACACACACATACTGTAATGCGAATATATACTGTGATGCGAATACATACTGTACTGCGAACACAATAAATGTGAACTGCTCGGGGCGGATGATTAGTCTAGTGGAGTATTATCGTATCAGCACTATTCGAAAACTGTTCACGCGGACAAAAACAACACCAACAATGATGGATATCGTTACTGCCGTTGATGCTGTTGCTTTTACTAGTATACCTACTATAAATAAGTAATATTATAGTTTTATGTTTCTGCTACTACTAACCTAACACCGCCACTACTGCAATATTACATCACATTACTATTCCTCTTGCTACTGCTACTACCGCTACTTCTACCGTTAGCACCACTCACTGCTATTACTACTTATGCTACCGCTACTACTGCTACTACTATGCTACTACTACTGATACTACTACTGCTACTACGACGGCTACTACTACTGCTACTACTAATACTACTACTACTGCTACTACCCCTACTGAACTACTACTGCTACTACTACACTGCTACCGCAACCACCACTACACTTACCGAAGAGTGGCCGACCTAGTCACCCTCATTGATGGGTCAGACACGTTCATCTCAGCTTTGTTTGCCCTGGTGGACACGCTCGTCTCAGCCTTGTTCGCCCTTGTGAACACGCTCGCCCCAGCCTTGTTTGCCCTTGTGGACACGCTCGTCTCAGCCTTGTTCGCCCTTGTGGAGTACTTGGACATCGTCGCATCTTTCTCCATCCCCAGCGCTGCCCGAGACGCCCGTGAAGCCGAGCGAAGCACCCGCTGTGACTGCGGGAGGACCGTTTTCTTTCGCGTTGAGGTGGTGGTGCTGCGGGTCTTCTTGGGGCTCTGGCTGGTACCGACGCTGTCCACGCTTACCCTCTTGGTAGCGCTATGTACAGGTTGTGCATTGGGACAAGCAGGGTAGAAAAATATTTAGTGACTTTGGCCCCAGAAGCGAACACGCACAACTGCAGTTCAAGGGACATGTGTAGTCTCGTGATCCCCGCCATCCTTCAAGGAAACGACTCAAAAGTCTATAAAGGCCACCATAAACTCGTTTTACGCGGTGAAAGCTTCCATGACGTTCTTCGCCCATTCAAGTGGTGAGCGTTTTGACTGCCACAGCCGCTACCACGGTATCAAGATCGCGCTGTTCGAAGTGTATCCGTCCGTCCGTCCACCCTAAATATCCTCAAAAACACGGACCTGCCAGGTGTATACTAACCGAATTGCTTCGTACCTTGTTTTAGTTTCCGACGCATATCCCGCGCCAACCGCCACCGTCCCCTTGACCTTGTGACCGTCGCTTGATACTGCCACCGGTGGAGCCACTGCAGGCTTGTTCGTGTCGCGACCGCCGATGGAATCGCTCTCTCTTCCTCCTCCTCCCTTGTTCGTGTCGCGACCGCCGATGGAACCGCCCCTTCCTCCTCCTTCTCCTCCCTCTCCTCCTCCTCCGCCACCTCGTCCTACTCGTCCAACGCCAGTGAACCCACCCCCAATGTATTCTCCCCCCAGCCCTCCTTCTCCTCCGCCTCCTCCTCCCGCTACTCCCTCTGTGGCCTTCTTCAAGCCGACGACGTTGACGGCAGGAGAACGGCGACCGGCCGCCACATTTGGGGAATTCTCTGCAAGCGGCGACCTAGCCGGAGAATCGCCAAAGCGCATGAGGGCCTTCACGGCGGAGCGTGGCGTCCGCGGCTGCGGCGGCGGCATGCTGCTGTCACAGAAGACAGTGAACGGCAGTCCGGCAGGCATTGAGGTCCTCCGCTGAGACCGCTCACTCGTCGGCATGGAAGAGCGTCGTCCGACCGACCATAAGCGCGCGCTAGCCTTGGGTGCCACGCCGGCGGTGGCGGTGGCGGGGGGGGTAGTGATGACGGGGGAACCAAGCCCTTTGGCGCTCAGCCTATCATCTTCAACACCGTGGGTGTCTGCGGGCATCCCGACAGCCGCCGGGCGAGGAGCACCAAGCACCTCGGTAGCCACGCCACCGTCCGGAACAACGCTGGCGATGGTGTGCATCGCGCCAGCCGCCAGGGGAGAAGCGTCAGACATGACAACCGCAGCCGGGGCAGAGGAAGCGGCAGCCAC
Source organism: Undaria pinnatifida (assembly GCA_012845835.1). Taxonomy (NCBI): domain Eukaryota; class Phaeophyceae; order Laminariales; family Alariaceae; genus Undaria; species Undaria pinnatifida. The sequence goes on from JABAKD010000011.1 coordinate 8,986,867, forward strand.
GGCAGTAAGGGGGTCGGAAATCTCCATTCCCTGATCGGCACTCTCCGTCGTTGGATGTTCGTCGCTCAGAGCCGCGATGACGGCATCAAATGTCGAAGGGAAGGTCGAAGTAGTGGCTGGAACGGGGGCAGCGGTGGTCGGGGCAAAGACAGGTGCAGAAGTCGGGATCGGAGTTCTTGGTGCCATGGTCTGGCTGTTGCCGGAAAAGTACGCTGCCAGAAAGGCTGACTGGGCAGCGGCAGCGACAGCGGCGGCCACGTCACGGTTTCCCGTGCTAGCGCAAGCACCCTCGAAGGCGGCCGTGTGAGCGACAGCTAGATGAGCCGACAACGGCGTGGCCGGTCGGCTAGAAACCGGGCTAGTTGTCGCTGCTCCTACTGCAGGTTGCGCTGATGGCAGCAGCTGCGGCTGTGGGTTCGCCTGCAGATTCGGCTGTAGCTGTGGCTGCAGTTGCTGCAGTGGTTGCGCCTCGACCAGCAGCCGCGGCTGCGACGGCTGTTGCGACTCATCCTGTGGTTGCGCCTGCAGCTGAGGCTCCTGCTTAGACTGCGACCGCGGCAGCTTCTGCGGCTCCGGCTGGGACTGCGGCTGCGGCTGCGGCTGTGGCTGTGACTGCGGCTGCAGTGGCTGGGGCTGAAGCTGGACCTGGAGTGGCTGCGGCGCCAATGGTGACTGCAGCAGCTTGACGGCGCTAGCCGGTCCGAACAGTCCCCGCAAAGGCGAGGATGACATCCCAATGCCGAGATCTGTCGTGTCGCCGATGTCGCCTGGCGCCGACGACAAAGAAAATAGCGAAAGCCGGGATGTCGGCGTGCGCACAGGCTGTCCTCCTCCGGCTTCGGGGGTGTCGCAAGGGATTTCCGCATCTCCCCCGGACATGCAAAGCATTCCCGACCTCAACAATGATGGGGTTTCCGCCAGAGGCATCTGCAACATGTTTAGCTCCTCTGCGAGCTGGTCACGGCTGGCGGTTAGCTCGGCTACTTCCAGCTTGTGGGTTGTGATGACCGAGCTCTATATCATGTGCGCAGACGAAACGACGAGAGCGGAGCGTGCGTGCGTGTGGAGAATGGTTTGATCGACAGATTGATTGATTGATTGATTGATTGATTGATTGATTGATTGATTGATTGATTGATTGATTGATTGATTGATTGATTGATTGATTGATTGATTGATTGATTGATTGATTGATTGATTGATTGATTGATGGATTGATTCATTGATTGATTGATTGACCCGGGTATCAACAACGCGGAGAAAGGTTGGTAACGTACAGGATGCGCTTTTACCTTGTGGTAACGAACGAGATGAGTTATTATTTTTATTTACCGGCCGTACACAACTGCTGAACTGATAGAGGTGCCATGGCAGATTCGACGGCCGCGCTTTCGTTCATACCGTAGATATTAAATAGGCAGGATGAGCAGTCGCCGCCTGTTGCTAAGGTTGTTTTGCTAACGGGATTTGACACAATAATAGGGGTAAACTAGAAAATTGACCCTACTGGCATTGACGCTACTACAATTAATACAATTCCTACTACTAATACTACTGTTGCCAGAGTCTACAGTAGTACCATTACCGCTACTGCAATGTTGCTGGTGTTACTATTAATACATGTACAGGCAGGTTCACGCAGAAAAAAACAAATTCTCTCCCCGGCGAATGCCGCTCGCAATATCCAGTCAAAGGGTGAATATTTAGTATCATACTGACCCCCACGACCAATGGAAGAGGGTGGCATGGCCAGCATTATTTTTTACGGGGCCTGGGGCTGTCTCTAGGGGCAATACTCGTATCGACCAATGACAGGCCTTCATATTCTTCAATGAGATTCAGCTTTTTCTAAGCGGAGGCAAGAACAAAAATTGTGCCGCATTTTGCACGAAGCGGTTGGAGGTACTCCAAGGCGTGTACTCTGTAGAAATTTTCGAGCAAAAAATCGAAGATCTGGCCTGCCCGTGTTCAACATCATGCAGAATCTGGCGAAAAAACTAGATCCTGAACTAAAACCAAGTAATTTGAAGGAAATAACGTTTCGTAATCATTTTTACGCACAAAAGTTCAAATGTCCACGCCGTTTTTGAGAGATAGACCCTGAAATTTTGAACACGAGTTTTACATGCCCATCCCGAGGCCTGACCTCCGGTTTTTGTGTTTGTTTTTCGTCGCCGAAAAAAAATGGTCCAAGGGGTGGGCCGTATATTCCAAAAGTTTCAACTGGCGAAAAATCAGACAAGAAAAAAAAAACGACAGGTGATGTCTTCGTAATGGTACATAGCAGACATGGAAAAAAATTACGGTCTGAATCGAAAAAATGGCGTGGACATTAGCCGGGGAATAAATTCGGGGGGTTTTACGTGATCCAGCCTGTATATATATATTGCTGCAATGTTACTTCTGTTCTGCCAGCAGAGCTGTCATATACTAGTAAATATGTTTAACTGTAGTCATGAAAGTGGACCCGCGATGAAACATGGACGTCTAGATAACTATTATTCTCCCCGCCCTTGCAAACAAGACAGCGGCCGCACATACAACACATACATACATGCTACATATCCCATGCATGTCATGTGGCATGTACAGCCCATCCAGTTGATACCAGTACACTGTTACCTGCTTTTTGAGGACACCTGCAACAAACACCTCGCACCAAAACAACCCGGAACGTGTGATCATCAACAAGGACCAGCACCGCAAACGAAACGTGGCAGTCAAACCAACATGGATCAGCACCGCAAATAAATCGCGGCATTAAAAACGGCGTGAATCGATACCTCATGGCACCGCACCGCACCGCACCGCACCGCACCGCACCGCCCCGCGCTGCACCGCATCGCACCGCACCGCACCGCACCGCACCGCACCGCACCGCACCGCACCGCACCGCACCGCACCGCACCGCACCGCACCGCACCGCACCGCACCGCACCGCACCGCACCGCACCGCACCGCACCGCACCGCACCGCACCGCACCGCACCGCACCGCACCGCACCGCACACCACCGCACCGCACCGCACCGCACCGCACACCACCGCACCGCACCGCACCGCACCGCACCGCACCGCACCGCACCGCACCGCACCGCACCGCACCGCACCCCACCACACCGCACCGCACCGCACCGCACCGCACCGCACCGCACCGCACCGCACCCCACCGCACCGCACCGCACCGCACCGCACCGCACCGCACCGCACCGCACCGCACCGCACCGCACCGCACCGCACCGCACCGCACCGCACCGCACCGCACCGCACCGCACCGCACCGCACCGCACCGCACCGCACCGCACCGCACCGCACCGCACCGCACCGCACCGCACCGCACCGCACCGCACCGCACCGCACCGCACCGCACCGCACCGCACCGCACCGCACCGCACCGCACCGCACCGCACCGCACCGCACCGCACCGCACCGCACCGCACCGCACCGCACCGCACCGCACCGCACCGCACCGCACCGCACCGCACCGCACACCACCGCACCGCACCGCACACCACCGCACCGCACCGCACACGCACCGCACCGCACCGCACCGCACCGCACCGCACCGCACCGCACCGCACCGCACCGCACCGCACCGCACCGCACCGCACCGCACCGCACCGCACCGCACCGCACCGCACCGCACCGCACCGCACCGCACCGCACCGCACCGCACCGCACCGCACCGCACCGCACCGCACCGCACCGCACCGCACCGCACCGCACCGCACCGCACCGCACCGCACCGCACCGCACCGCACCGCACCGCACCGCACCGCACCGCACCGCACCGCACCGCACCGCACCGCACCGCACCGCACCGCACCACACCGCGCCGCACCGCACCGCACCGCACCACATCGCACCGTATCGCATGCTTCGAAAACAAACGACACCCTGCAACGCGCAGCGCCGCGCGGTTCTCGGCAAAATACGCACCTCGCCTCATTGTAAGGTTAAAAAAATAAAGCACACCCACCACGGTGCGGTTGGATAAGACGCGTGCCAGGACAGAGGTGCACCGCTTTTTTCTGAGGTTCCTCAATTTTGGAGCTTAAAACCGCCCCCAAAAAATTGACTTCGAGACAACTCAAAACTGCTACCGGTTGAACAATCCCATGGGCTAGGTACACAACGAAAATCGTGCAAAACAAAATGGCCTAGGCGTGACGATTTTGAGTTAAGGAGCCCCGTCATTCAGGAATCATTCAGACGAAAAGTGCTACCGCTGTTGTAGCACGCGTCAATATCTCACCGTGAAAACAGCTGGCCCTTTCAAAACGCGCATCTTGACCATAACATTATTGGATCAGTGTTGTCAACAAAGCTGGCTCTTGGAGGGCGCTACAAATCGTGTTTCTTTGTAGGTTTCGGTGTCCTCAAGACGATTGGGGCGCTCTCGCAAAGAGGGCCTGCATGACCCGCGTATTCTCCTTACCTCCCACTCTGCACGCCTCTTTCGTTCATCCTCGGCTCGGTGTGCGATCTCGTTCCTCATCGTACGGCTCATCGTCTCCGCCATCTCGTCGAAGTGCTCCATGAACTTGCATCGCGCCTGCCCCGTCGAAACAGAGGTTCCCAACGCGTGAGTACAACAGCATTCGCCACATGGTACTCGGCAGTACGCTAGAGGTGCGTCCCATGTCTGTGCGCGGCTACTCATTTTATGAGCTTTCGAACTCACCCAAAAAACGATTTTTTTTTGTTCAGCAAGGACACGCTGCATGCTACGGTACAAAGTGCATCATCTTTGTTCTCATGTGTCTCACTTGAGGAGCGCTGTTCTAATACAATAGTAATAGTACCTCACCCAAAAAAAGAATTGGGAATAACTAAAAGTGCCACCCGATGAGCAACCCCATGGCCTAGACATACAACGAAAATATTGGTGAAATAAACTCGATTTTCGTCGATTCCTCGTGTACGCCTTTACAGCTGGAAACCCGTGTTTGGGACAAAATTACTCGGAATTACTATAGGGAGGGGTTTTAGGGCTTTAAAGGGGGTAAGGAGCCCCGGTCATTGAGAAAATTCCCGCCTAAAATTGCTACCTCTATCATATAGCACGCGTTGAGGTGCAACGCGATTAACAATGACATAACGTAAATATTGCGAAGCACCAACAGCTACTAGCTAGATCCTCGCTTGAGGAGCTCCGTGAGTCGATTGAACGTATCTTTGCCCAAAAGAACGATGTAGCCTATCGTCAGAACGCTTCATTCCCATATAGACTATACCGTATACAAAATATACCGCATGTATACCAGACACATGCATGCTCACGATATAGGTCATCGACGTAGCCCTGCCATGCCTTGCAAGTACAAACTATTATTCCCTATGCTCGCATCATATGTATGATCGGAAAGAATCAGACTGGAAAGGTTGTGGGCGGCACATCATCAATCAATCGTCAGGGATACAGAAGGGGTCGAATCTCTGTTCCTCCAAGTTGGAAATTGAATGCCTTGTTTGTATCTTGATAAAATCGAAAGTCTGAAGTAATCAAATGTCACCACTACCTTAAAATCATGCTGAAAATATGCTTAATTGGAAATAGATCCTTGACGAAATATTCTGCTGTTGTGCCAAGAATATTGCTTACGATTTTCAGTAGTGTCAAAAATCACGAGAGATGGGGGGTGGGGGGGGGACTACGAAACCGAAAATGAATACAAGTCAGTACGCAAAAACGCCATTCATTTTGTTTGCCATCCGACAATAACGTGCAGCGTCGTGGACTTCAACGATGATAATGCTACTTTTCACTAACATACGAAATATTTGTGCAAAAAAAAGTATCACCGGGTAATCTATACTACTTTAATACTACTGGTCAGCACATTATGCTATGATATTACGGTAGGCTATATCATAATACTAGTGCCATTGTCTCCTACTATGCGTACGCATTTAATAAATTATATGTACGTTAGACTACTACTGCTACTAGCTCCCTATTTCTATAGTACCAGGGTATATATACACCGTTACCAATAGTACTGCAACACTACTATCATTATTGGTATATAGTCTATACTGTAGTAAGATACCGTAAAAACACTCAAGATGACACACCCGTGAAAATAGTTTCAGGGACTTTTATCCTCCAAACTCAGGGGGGCACATAGCGAAAAATGGCGACTGCCGAGTGGTACCATAGAGGTGGCACTTTTTGGCCCTTTTTTTGATTTTCTGGATGATGGGTCTCCTTAGCCCAAAATCCTCGGAATCTGACATTTCTTGTTCTCCCACGAAAAAATATTTTCTACACAGGTACCTACGCCACGGATTTGTTCGTTGGGGCGAACTTTGGTTATGTACCCTCACTCGGGTTCTTGTTGAATACAGTAAACAAAAGCTACCCAAGCGGCAACCCTTAAGAAAAAAAGAGTGCGTACCTTTACTGCTACTACACTACTACTACCGTGTGAATGTGTCGACTTTGGGGAGATCTCGTCCAAATAAACCCACAGACCCATCGCTCAGCGTTTAAACTTTGCGTGCACGATTCCCGTTGTCGAGGAAAAAAACTCTTGAAGAAACACGTCCGAGGGAACGCTTTATCTTGCGTGTAGTATAGCACGATCAACGTCCCCGGTAGTTTAGCGGTTCAAGCCTCGCGAATATCAAGGGCCGTGGCTGCGGTTGGGGGGGTCAGTTGTATAGCATAGTCTTGCAGGTGGCTCGGGGCCACTCGCGCGAGGGACCAAACAAACCCTGTTCCTTTGCGGTCCTAAGATTTGGTGGCGTTTATCATTTACCATACGTATGAAACGACCACGGAATGGTTGGTACACTGCGCCAAACAAACCGTCTATTTAACGTATTTTTCACCCAGGGGTGAAGAAGGGGGCACTTCCCGTACCGAAACCCCGGCTTATGGCCAAACTCGTGAGTTCGAATCCGGCTAAGAAACTTGTTGTTCATGTGCTGCAAGGACGCGTGATACGATAGAGGTGCACCACCTCTTTTTTTAATACTACCCCTCAATTTAAGAGCTCAAGACCTCCCCCAAGAGCTGATTTGGAGAAAATCCAAAGCTGCTGCCGGATAAAAAATCCCATGGTCTAGGTACACAACAAGAATCATGCAAAAAAAAATGTCGTATTTCCGACGATTTTGGGTAAAGGAGCCACGTCATTCAGAAAACATTTCAGACGAAAATTGTTACCTCCATCGTAGCACGCGTCCAAGAAATGAACGATACCAGGTAGCACCTATTAATAGCGTCTGTACGCACAATCAGACCCGCGTCGACGAGGGCAGAAAAAGTCGTCTCTTCTGACAATAAAAATGACGACATGCGTGGGGGGGCGCATTCCCCGCTATGTGACCCCGGATCTGAGTTCCGTAATCGTGGGAGGTAGCTGGGGGCAAAGGGCAAATATAATATAGTAAGTAGATGATGGGATGGCCATAAAAGGGTGAGCCTCGAAACTACCACGGTGACAGGTATATATTATATTAACCCTTTTAGAGCCCCCTATCCCCTCCCTATACTAAATCAAAGTAATTTTGTCCCCAAAACGGGTTTCCAGTGGTGAAGGGGTTAAGCTCGATTACCCGAGTTCGAGCTTCACACGGGGCTTTCTTTCTTGTGCGAAAATCGACACGAAGAAAGCGCCTATGTAGTGTTTGTACGCATTTCGACGCGAGCCGACCAGGGAAAAAAATAAGGATCGCATTTTTTTGTGATAACAAAGCATGCACCGTAGGGGGGAGAGGGCAGTGCCTGTTTTTTACCCCGGAGCTGAGCTACGAAAAGCGAGGGAGGTAGGTGCAGAAACTATGCCAAGAAGTTAGATGTGATGGAGAAACGAAGAAAAAAAATACGGGGGAGATCTTGTCAAGAGTCTATTAATATCAGTGGTTTTAACCGGGTCATGACCCGACCCGCGATTCGGGCCAGGGGGCTTTCAAAATGTGGTGGGTCGAGTCAGGTCGATTCAGGAAGTGTTCGAAATCTCGATGATCTTGCCGGGTCGGACCAGGAGGTCTTCGAAACTCACGGGTCGTTTGAGGTTGCACCCTGACCCGACCCGACCCGACCCGACCCGACCCGACCCGACCCGACCCGACCCGACCCGACCCGACCCGACCCGACCCGACCCGACCCGACCCGACCCGACCCGACCCGACCCGACCCGACCCGACCCGACCCGACCCGACCCGACCCGACCCGACCCGACCCGCGAGAATTGACCCGACCCTTGAAAAACCGTGATACCAATAGGCTAGTATGAAGAGCGTGCTACGCGCGTGTGGTGCGTCTCCCTACAATATCGATGCACTTCGAAAATGTATCCAACACCAGCGCAGCCCGCCCTGCTTCATGTATATATGGCCGATATGCAACCATCCAATTGCATTACTAATGGTCGTCATGTAAGTGCTTCGAACGTCTTGAGCATATGAAACCCAAACAACTATTATTATTATACCTAGTACGTAGCAAGCAGCACCCGCCACAACACTTACTTTGTCATTTTCGTCCTCGTTATGTATAGTTATATGTGTGTCTTCTCACTACAAACTGGTGTTTTCAACTGATGGTTTCCATCCATCTACTCCTACATCCAGAACGAATAATAGTGTTCAGTGCCGATGCCTCCTCCTACAGAGGCAAACTCTATCGTCGCCAACTACACGTCAGAGATAAACACATCGCAAATGCAGCAGTAAGGTTATTGGGCCACGCAGTGCCCAGAACGCAAAGAACAAGTTCTTAGCAGGACACAAGAAAGCCAGCACATACATCTGAGAAAACTTGCAAGGAAGAAAAAAAATAGCGAGGGAAAAAAAAAGAAAAAAATAATCGTACCTGTTACTCGCCATCATGCCGTCATCACCACTGGCGACAACAACACGCACAAACATATCTGGGCGCAGTGACAGAGTAAGTGAAGAGACTGACTGGTATAGCCCATACATACTAGGTAGCGCACAACATTACAATACAACACCGGTGTACCTGGTACTGTACCCGATTTAAGACCACCCTTTGACAAGCTACTTTAGGGGGTCTTAACTCTACTATGTAGACGATGGTTTTAGGCTTTACTACGCTCAAATGATCCTAGACTTCGGGTTAGGGTTAGGGTTATACTGCCTGCTTTTCTTAACAACCCTGTGTATCTGGTCTTATCTCCCCAAAAAGACTTAAACCGGATGGATGGTTTTAAAGCGGGTAACTCACTGCTGTAACGACAACACACAGTAGTAGTGGAGATATGCGTTCATGCACATGCGCAACAAGTCAAATGTATTGCTTCTTGAAAAAGCATTCCGTGTCTGGCGGTTCTCTATGAGGGACAACACGGTGAGGGAAAACGGTATACAAGGGACATCAAACTTATGGTCATCATGTTTTGTAGTGAACGCAACAATCAACCATAGACCTTAGGTCCCTCCTAAAAATAGCCACTACAAGCATGTTCTGAATTGTCCTCGTATTAACTTGCATAATCAAGTCCGTCGTCGCGGGGACAGGCTCCCAGTCCATCTGGATTGGAAGAATACCCCAGGGCAAAAAAAGTAAAAATTATTTCCCGCTTGCAAATGCCGCATATAATATATTGCTAGAAAATGAGTTATGCATGCCCGAAGTCCAAAGTACCAAAGGTGCCAAATTTAATGATGGGCCGCGCCCTGGTGTTATCACAAATATATTAAACGAAAATACACTCCAGCTGTGAGATCGAAGAATTTGTCGAAACTCATCTTTACTACGAGTAGCTGTGTGTGATACTCCGATCGCGTGTATTACGGGTTGTGTGTCCTCATGAAGGATATAGGTCGGCGACTCCCCTTGCAACTACAGAGTGTAGCTATCAGGGTCAACAGGGTGATGTTAGTCAGTATGTGCGCGGAAACTATAAAACCCTTTTTTGGGGGGAGGGGTACAAAATCTGACAGCTGTGGAAGGAAATGCATTATTAGTTTATCAAGTGAATCCTGTAAGTCGAATAACCGGTGAGGGGAGGGCGGAGTTGGACGTAGGGGGGGGGGGGGGATAACCGGTGAGGGGAGGGCCGAGTTGGACGAAGGGGGGAGGGGGGGGGCGAGAATCAATTAACGAACTCGCAAAAGTATTTGTTGTTAGCTAGATAGCTCAATACTTCTCCCAGAAAGGGGGAGGGGGGGGGGATCATGTCGCATAGATGTAGGGGTTTGCTATACACGTGGCGCTAGGTCTAGGCGATATTTCGGGTGGAGGGCAAGGAGGGGGCGTTGGGGAGGGGGGGGGGGGGGGGGGATTGCAGCAGCGGCATGGATGGCTCTAGAAAGATAATGCGTATGAGGTGATATCAAGTGCGTGGAAGTGTTTATTACTCTGGCAGATTTCGATGTTAGGTGGGGCGTTTGAGCAAAAGGGAGCGGAAAAAAAAAAAAAAAGAAACGGGGGGGGGGGGGGTCCGGGGGGGGGTAAAAGAGGGTTTCCAAGAGGTTTAGGTCACATAAAATATAAAATACTCCAGCTGTGAGATCGAAGATTGAGTCGAAACTCATATTTGCAAGCTTGTGTGTGATACTCCGATCGCGTGTATTACGCATATATGTAGGGGCTTGCTATACGGGTGGTGTTAGGCTAGGCGATCGTGCGGGTGGTGGGGAAGGAGGGGACGTTGGGGGGGGGGGGGGGGTGAACAAAAGCTACGTCATGGATGGCTGGAAATATAATGACGTTATATCAATTGCGTAGAAGTGTCTATTAATCTGGCCGATTTCGATTTTAGGTGGTGCGCTTGGACGAAAGGGTGGAGAAAAAAAATACAAGAATAAAAAACGTGGGGGGAGGGGGGGGGGGGGAATGAAATGGAGCTACGGCATGGATGGCTAGAATACAGAGGTGATATCGGCTGGCTCTGGCAGATGTTGAATTTAGTGGGGCGTTTGAACAGAGGGATCGGGGGGGGTGGGGGGTGGGGGGGGGGGGGGGG